>OZ020184.1:25675514-27119364 GCA_963971135.1 Stenus bimaculatus
TAAAAAACTGAAAACTCAAAAACAAAAAAAAACAATTTAATTAAATTTAAAAAAAAAATTAAAAAAAATAAGAATTTTTTTTTTTAAATTAATTAAATAAAAGACTATTGGTATAATTAGCTTAGATTATTTTTGCTTTTTTCAATCGAAAATATATGTTGCCATTTAAAAAAGAAAAGTTGCCTCCTCCTCCTCTGATGTTTGCAAAAATAAAATTAATCTTTTATTGTGTGATAGCAGTATTCTTCAAACCATTTAATTTGACATATCACCTATTAAAATCGGATAAGAAATAACGAAGCTATATCGTTGGCCGTTTTTTTGTGCACCCCTCTATATATCCCCATTTTTTGTGAACAAATTGAGGTTATCGAAAACGAAGATAGCACACCGGTAAAGGTATTAGGAGTGTACAGTTATTATATCAAGTTCTCTGAATAAACCTCTGCAGTGCTCTCTAGGGCCGACATATGAAATTCGTCTTACAATTTGCTTTTGGAGGACTAGAATCCTTGAGCTATGCGCTGACATACCCCAAACAATGATATTGTAGGCAATACGTGAGTAGACATAGGCATAGTAGTAGGCGAGAAGTGATGGTTTATTAAGAGAGTTCCAAGAGGATTGTATGGCAAAACTACAAACGAGGAAGAAAAACGAAAAAAATAATTGATATTTTTATATCTTATATTTTAGAATTCATAATTATAAATATGTTGTTTTTTATTTCAACTCGATACGGCAAATATTAACGTAAATATAAGCGTTTGAGTTTTAAGAAAATTAGCCCCTCCGCTTCAACTACGCGTTGCAACAAGCGATGTATTCTGACGTCATTTCTTCCGAACGCTGTCCGTTCAGTACACGCGTATAGTGCAGTTGATTGTTTGTAGACGTTTTTATAGTTATTATCTTTTAATACTCTGATAAAATATTACTAATAGTTAATAATTAAAGTAGGAGAATTATTTATTAATTTAAAATTTACTTCTTTATAATTTTTTACTTATGAAATTTCACTTAAAACTTTAGTGTGGTTTTTATAAAAGTGTTCGTGTTTATTTTAAAAGGAGCCTAGGGTGGCTCCTATTTAGGGTAATATCTCTCGAAAAAATAATTTGTTGTAAAAATGCCGCGACAGGTCGATTTTTACTTTCAGGGGGACATATATTTACAATAAAATAAGAGTTGTCATTACAGCTCCCTTCCCTACGGAGCCACCCTTTCAATTTTTTTAAATGTGAATAGGAGTCGAGTGATACATCATTTGAAAGCATTTTTTACCCTGATAATGGCAGGCATAATTTTTTTGGCAACTTTTTGATTCCTAACCTCCCTAAAAATTTAAAAAAAAGTACTTAATAACGGTATTATTTATGTACTTTTAAATCACATTTCGTCAAATTTTTAAGTTTTGACCATAAAACAAGTCCTTTAACTTAACAAAAGCTAATTATTTATAATTATTGAAAAACAAATCAGTTGCCATATTTTTTTATAATTTTTTTTGTTAGAAATTACATTTTCCTTTTCTCTTTTATCGTGTCCTTTAAATGACTAAATTAAAATAGGGCCAAAACAAATCATATTTTTATTTTCAGTATAAAAAGACCTTTAAAATGATGCATCACTCGACCCCCATTCCCATTTAAAATAATTAAAGGGGAGGTCCTGTGGGGTAGAGTGTTGCAAAGACAACTTTAATTTCATTGTATTTACAATCTATTTAGATGTCCCCCTAAAAATAAAAATTTACCTGTCACGGCATTTTTACATAAAATTATATTTTCCAGTGTTATTTAGGGTATCTCCTTTTAAAATGAACACCCTGTATGTAATTAGCATAGTAAATTTACTTATATCGAAATGATCTTCGCAACAATAACGAATACTTTTGTTGGAAAGCACTACATTTTTTTATATCCCTTTTCATAGCCTTGCACCAGTTTTTGCGTTCTTTTTCACCTTTAGGCACTGTAATAAAAACTTTGTTTGGAGTAGTCACTGTAGTTTTTGTACACAAAGGTACAATACAATATTTGTAATTAATTTTTGGTTCAGACATAATTAATTAATCAATTTGTAGAACTACAACTGCACTACTAAAGCGCGCAAACCTTACGCTAACGTATAACCCGTGCGTGGCGACTCGGAAATAATGACGTCACTCAGCCGCCAGTCGATCGCAAGGAAAAAAGTAGCGCCGCGCGGTTTCATAAACTTTGTTAATTAATTGTGAAGTACTAGCCCAAAAATTCAAATTGCAAAATTCAAGTTAAAAGGTACTCTCTTATATAAAATCATAAAAAATGGTTTACAGACTCATTCTAATTTTTTAGCAGATGTCATTGTATGCTGTTCCCAATTAAGGGTGGGTTGTTAAAAATAAAGTTTCCATTTAAAAAAAATCATAGTTGCCTATACCCTCGCCCATTGAGGATAAAGGTAGTGTTTTCATTTTTCCATAATTTAAGAAACTACTTGTCACTTGTTTGCATTAATTTATTCGTTATTTTGTTAATTATGCGAGATATTAAAAAAATTGTTTATTTTTAAAAGATCTTTCCAACAATACTCCACTCGACCTAGGTTGCCATTTAAAATGTCAAAGTTACTTCTGGTTTCAGATACTTCCGGCTTATTTTGAAAATTACGAATTACACCAAAAGATTCTCTTTAGATTCACTTTGGTTGGAACATTTTTTTTCTCATCAATCTACAACAAAGGGTTCTCGGAATAAAGAGGTCTGGGACACCCTGTACAATTGGCTATTGTTGTTTCAAGAGTTTAGGTTACGTTACGATTACTTAACCTTGCACTGAGTGGAGCTTTCATTTTCGGCTTTGATTAAATTCCTCGGCAATCCGTAAAAACACCTGACATCACATGTTGCACCCGGTGCACACTTGCACTGTTGAAGCAGAAAACGGTATTAATATACATGTATTTCTTTAAATATGATGGGGGGTTCAATCAAATCTCAGTATTACAAGGTAAACACAGAAATTAAAGTAAAAGACGAAATTTGGCGAATACAGGGTTATGTATAATATTTATACAAGAAAATTCACAGGAGCTTTTATTTTGATATACAGGGTCACTCAAAATAAAACATCCAAATTTCGGAAACTACTTTTAAATAAAACATAATTTTTACCTTTTTTTCGATTTTGCATTCTAAGGGAGGTAGGAACATTAATGGTGCTGGAAAAATTGAACATTAGACATCAGAAAGAAACAGCGTTTTAATTTTAGAAGAAGAAACTTTTTATTAGCTACGAGAAATTTCGTGAATGAACCAAATCTTAAATTTTTCCGTTCATATTTTGAGTATTAGAGTTTCGGGTTGTACCTATTAAACAAAAGTTTCAAATCGTTCTTAGTTTAAATGTTAAGTCTTATTAAACTTTTTTATACCCAATTTTGTGATTAATTTAAAAATTTAGGAAATATAGGAACTTACGATAATTCTAAAATAACATCTCAAGTTTATGTTATGATAGGATTAATTTAAAAAATCTTAGTAACAGATTTTGGATAGTTTTAGGAATGTTTAATAAAACGTAACCTAACCTTTGTAAATAACACAACATACATATGAATGACAGTTGCTCACATTCACCTTCGAAATGGTCTGCCCGTTTTGCAAACAGGTTTTTCTATTGCACTCTTACACACTGCAGGTATAGGAACCATTCATACGTGCAAACTAGAGAAAAATCTCGCAGAACGGCCAGACATTAGTAATATTAATTAACTGAATGATCCATAAAAATGTACGTTTATATTAGTTAATAGGAAATAGGACTATTAATTTGAATATGTCCACTTAAAATTACTATAAGTTACTTGCACAAAGTTTACCTTTAATTTTTTATTTTGATTTTTAGCTGGATTTGCATTCTTTCCATTCATTTGGTTTGTAAATTCTGTGTGGTTCTTCAATGAAGCATTTCGTAAGCCAGAATATGAGCAGCAAGGTCAAATAAGAAAATGTTTGTTATTTCATGTTTTAAACTTGCCATTTTTAATTTAATTTAATTATTTTTTCAGATGTAATATATTCTGGAATAGGCTCGCTCATTTGGACTATCCTACTTATTTCTTGGGTAATTACATTTCAAGTTAATCGTGTTTCCTGGGGAAAGTATGCTGATGACATTTCATTTATCATTCCTGTTGGATCATAATATAAAATATTTGTAATTATACATAATTATTTTTTAACCTGTATATTTAATTTTAATAATATAAGAATTTAATAAAATTTGTTTTATTATTTATTTAATTAAAGCTTGATATTAATAATTAAGTTTTTCTTTGAGAGGCAGCTGGAAGCTCAATTTTAAATTGAAACTTGATGAAACCAATAAGTAAAATTTGATTTGTTTTTTTACAATTATGTATCTATTAAACTTGGCAAGGCACCAGTGTTTATTAAAGTTGCAATAAAGGACTGAAGGTTTTTACGTTTTTTTATGTTATTTTCAAAAAAATTTTTATCATTGGAATGTGTTCGTAAGTAACAGCCGTTTCATTAATTTACCAGATCTCGGATAAAATAAATTATCCAAATCCAATATTTGATGTTGCTGAACTTATACTTATTAAAACTTTAAACTCTTGTGTTTTCCAAACTATTTACTTTAGTAAAATAAAAAAATATGCTCCATAAATCTCTAAAAGCAAGCGTATTAATGCAATGAAACTGGGTGGTTGCTATTTAAAAAAAGTTAAGTGATTATTGCCTGACCTTCAACTTGTTGTTCAAGGTCATGACAATATTTCTAAAAACTGTGTACAACTTTTATTTGAAATATTTTTCTGTAAAATGCTTAATTTCCAAAATAAAGCAGCGTTGCCGAACTTTATTGAAAATTTAAACCCGTGTAACTTTCAAACTATTTGCTTTAGAAAAGTAAAAAATGTGTTCCGTAAACCTCTGAAAGCAAGCTGTAATAATATGCAATAAAATGGGTTGCCCCTATTTAAAAAAGTTAAGTGATTATCGCCTGACCTTCATCTGCTGTTCAAGGTCATGGGCAATATTTCCAGATAGTGCGTCAGTGGTGCGTCACTAAGAATCTTACTTTTATTTGAAATTTTTTTTTCAAAAATGCTTCATTTCAAAAATAAACGGGCGTTGCCGAAGTTTTTGTTCACCCTGTATACCGGGTGTCCACGGAACTAGGACCCCTGTAGCTTCTTTTTTTAAGAAAATAAAAATTTCAAATTTTACTATGTTATATGACATAACAAAACAAATTTATTCAACTAAAAAAATATTCACTTCCGGTTTCACCGGAAATGATAAAGTTTCTTTTTATAAATGTAAAACCCTATTTTTTGTACTAATTATTAAACACTTGTAACTGGTATATTTTAAGTATGTTTTTGACAAAAAAAGATTTTTTTTTTAACTTTTTTCAATAAAATCTATTAAAACTAAAAACTACTCTTAAATAATTTAAAAAGGTAAAATAAATTGTAGATTATGAAATTCATTCAGCCGTTTTTGAGAAAATAATTTTTATTTTAATCTAAGTATTTTCCCTCGATTTAGGACCAAAATAAAAACCCCATCTGTTGTTTTAGCTAACGTTTCGTTTATTTTTCATAAACTTCATCAGAGCTTTAACAACTATTTAGGCAGGTAAATGAAAAAACTACATCTAATTTACCTGCCTAAATAGGTGTTAAAGCTCTGATGAAGTTTATAAAAAATAAACGAAACGTTAGCATAAAACACTTATGTAACATCAGTTATATAACAGATGCATCACAATCGAAGTATATTGTTTGTAACAGTTACAAAACTTTTGCTATGTAACAAAGTTCTTTAGTTGTGATAAAACAGTAACATTACATGTTTACTGAATACCATTTTTTCAATGTTTCATTGCAACGTTGTATTATTGTTGCATTGAAACGTTTAAAATACATAATGAAACATTACACGTTTACTGGGTATTAACCCTTGTTGGTCTATATTATTTTATTGATGTTATTTAAAATAATATTTAAGACTAAACAAAAACAGAAAGATGTCCGATCGCACATTAATTAACTTAATAATTATTATTGGGTTCTTTTTATAAGGTTAAGAGGCCGTTTACATGAAACTCAATAGTGACCAACTTAAAACAAAACAAGCTGAGTGATTATTTTCTTCTTTGTTGGTTTAACTTACTAAAACTACTAAATTCAAAATTAATAAAAATTACTTGTCCTTAACTATAAAAGTTTCCAAATCCTGACCGAGCCAAGTTCACTTTTATTTAAATTTATTTGCTTAATTTTCTAAGGTCTTATTGGGATATTAAAGATATTAAAAACCAATATTCAATTAATATTAAATATATTAATTTAAAAAAAATAAGATAAAAATATATGAAAAAGAAGAATAACAAACAAAGAAATTCACTGAATAAAAATAATAAGATAAAATACTTCATAATAATATAATAAAAATACAATAATCTTTAGAATTTGGAATTAGTTAGGTGAATATAATTTCAACATAATTTATAAACAAATTACAACTTACTTAAGAAGCAATAGAAACCTTAAAACCTTCAACAAATCACACGATAAAACGAACAAAAAAAACTAACTTTGTGAACAAAAAATAAAACAACTTCTACTGACAAATTAAACGAATAAACGCGACACGAACAAACTAAAAATGAACTTGACTGATCAGAGTCAAGAACAAACATTACTCTAGATCAGAACATTGTGGAATTCGATGATTTTAAGGTTTCTTTACAATTTATAGTCTTAGCTTAGTATCCCTTGTTACGTCATATCTTACTTTAAATGGACAGAGTCCATTCGCAATGGTTAAAATTCGTCTTTATTTGATCGAGATAACTGATAGTATTTGTGAGAACTAATGCTGTTGATTTTAGTATACAAATTATTAATAATTTGCATGGACTTTACTTATCAGAATACAAACGTTATAAAGTTCGTCCCTTTACAATCTAAAGAAATATGATAGCAACTGAATTAAAAATAATGCCAATTATGCATTATTTACAATAACAATACAGTGAATTCAAATAAAGATTGAAACCATTGACATTGCAAGGTAGAAAACCTAAGTTTCCCATTGTTGGCTACACTGAAATGAATGCGTTGTGCTCCGGTGAAAAAACCATCCGAATATTTTAACTAGACTAATTTTAGATTTGAAAATCACTGTTTTTTTATTAAAATTTGCAACACACTGATAAATATGACTTAAAAAAATAACCGAAGAAAAACTGCTGAGAGGCGCTTTGGTTAAAGTGACAGATCAGATTTAAATTTGAATGAAAATTCACAGGTACAACAACTTAGCAAGTCTAAAATCACTACAGAATATGTTTGGTTGCATATTTGCGGTTTCAGTCTTTTTTGAATTCACTGTAGAAAACATAGAAGTCTTTGATCCTCCCTCACTGTATGTAAACGATAAATTCAGATACACAAAAAGACAGATTGATTCCCAGACCACTAAGTCAGTTTCGTGTTTTAACCTACAAATTAGTGTGGATAATTCGGAGATTATTAATTAATAATATTTTCCGGTTATTAACCGTATTTATAAATAATGCGTACTGATTCTGAAGATAAATTATTATTTTTTGGAATGGATTAATATGTGTATATGAAGCGTCCAGCGTCACCCGGGAACGGGGAAGATCACCAACTCAAATCGTTGCGAGTTTTGAATTCGATTCATTCGTGAATAGCGTAAGTGTATTGTATATGAGCGCATTGTACTCCCGCCAAGTTTTTATTTTAATTGTAGATTGTAGGGCAGCCCTTGCCGCCATTACCTTTGATACACCCTGTATATTAAACAAGTGGTCAGTTCGCAAGACCATAGAATCATAGCTGCTCTTCAGTTTCCATGCCATCTTATGTCCAAATAGTTATTATTCTGTGGCCAATACAGCTCATAGCATAGAGAAATAAATATAATAAGAGACATCTATTGCACGTTAAAAAAAGGAAACACCACAATCAATAGCGCCCCCCCACGCGGGGACCAGAACTAAATTTGACAGCTACTAAAGGCGGGATTTTTAAATTTCATATTTAAATATTTACTTTCAATAAAATTAAATTTAAAATTCTTATTGCACATCTTTAATTAAAATATTACTTAACATCTAATAAAATTAGTTAAAGATGTGCATTAATAATTCCAAATTTAATTACATTTAATTTCGTCGAAAATAAAATTAATATTCAAACTTATTTTATTGATATAAGTTTCCAAATATTCTATTTTAAATAAAAATTATTGAATTGGAGGCTTAAATTAAATAACATGATTATTTTGTAAATATCAATATATTAAAATTATTTGAACATTCTATATTTTACAACATAATTTATTTAAAAATTGAACAAGATGCTCGTAGATGATTTGGAACGAATCGTAAATAAGTAAAACAACTTGATGATTCCTATGCTCCAACTTTATTATACGGTTAGATAACCATGTGTTGACCACTACAAGGGTTACATAACCATCCTTAACGCTACATGTTTCGATGCCAACTGCATCATCATCAGGCGAACAAATTAAAAAAGGTCACAGCAAATAAAGATAATTGTAAACAGGTCGTTATCATCACAGCGAATATCACAGAAAGTTGTCGTTATATCACAAACATCACAAAAATAAGTACTGCATAGGACAATCACAGTTTAAAATCTTGAAATTTAAAATATAAAATTTAGGATAAAATTTGTTGTTTGTGACTAGATAAAAATTTTTTTTGGTTAAAACGACAAAAGTGACTAGTTATCTGTGACTTAGGAGTATCGAAGTAGGAATCAATTATTGTGAAAATTTTTTTTGAGTATAAAGGTTACCCGAAACAAAAATATTGTCATCTGCCGTTTGTGTATCTGACCAGTAATTTCCTTCTTTCGTTTCTTTTTCATGGTTTATTTCACGAAGAAGTCGACAATTTATTTAAGTCGACATGATGATTTTACAAATTTAAAAATGTATTTATATACTTGGTATAATACTGATCAGGGTTTTACGTAACTACCTATCTAATAAAATTTAATAAAATTAACGATGATTAAAATAGATTAAAAGCATTAAACCTAGTTAAATTATTTTAACCATCACATGAGAACGACTAGACTAGACCTGTTTACAATTATCTTTATTTGCTGTGACCTTTTTTAATTTGTTCGCCTGATGATGATGCAGTTGGCATCGAAACATGTAGCGTTAAGGATGGTTATGTAACCCTTGTAGTGGTCAACACATGGTTATCTAACCGTATAATAAAGTTGGAGCATAGGAATCATCAAGTTGTTTTACTTATTTATAATTTATTTAATTAATAAAACACAGGTAGAGTTTGGGAGATGAGTTTTACTGACTTACGCAAATCCAACCATTTTATGCGGTAGAAGTAGATTTATAGATTGGGAAGGCTAAAAAGAAAGTATATTAAAGTAATTAATAATTTTTTTGTATGATTGTGCTTACTTACATTACTATGATTGGTGTTGTAATTAAGGTTGAAGAACTCTCTAGTAGAGCTTCATCTACAAATAGCTGGAATCTACGGCAATAATGATTTATAGGTAAATTTATTGGTATGTAAAAATATTTAACTGGATTGCTTCTTAGTTTGATTAATTCAAATTTCAAAACTAAAATGTAAATTTACAGTTTATTAGTACTTTGACGTTTTAGTTGGCTACGTTTAAGCTATCAAACAATTTATTTACATGAATTATAAAATCTGTGCTATATCTAATGATTCTGGTGGTAAACTCTTTAATTTTACTAAAGCTGCCATAGTAGTTGTCATGTGGCACCCTAAAGATTTTGCTGCAATGCTAACTTTCATTTTTAGGCTCCTTTTTTTTTTCTAAATTAAAATAATTACGAGAAATTTTATATAACAGCTATAGCGAGGATCTGATTTATCAATGTCATAGCAAACTATAATATCTTGAAATCTAGCAACATTATTATTACCGAATTTTATGTTATATTTAAACAAAGCGTTTCTTGTTAATTTCAATAAATGGGGAACATCATAAAATATAAAGTGCAACTATATCTTGGCCATTAACTTTAAAAATTGGTTCATTACAAATATTATCACGATTTTCATTTATCAAATAGTTTATAGCTCCTCTGTTCGTTGCCCCCATATTACAAACTGTAGATGCAACACAAAAACCAAAATTTTGTAACTCGGTTATAATTTCTTTTAATATTTCTACTAAATTTTGTAAAATAATATGCTATTGGCTGCTTCCATTGACTAAATAAACCTTGAATTACAAAAACTAAAGCATGATCGGCTGGTTTGTTCTTACGTCCCAAAGACCCTAAATCCTCATAATCCACAGAGATATCTTTTTTTGGTATTATAAGTAAAGCCCTTCGATAAAGCTATCTCATCGAAAGCTAAACAACAAAATCTATCCCGTTTCTCTAATTTTTTTAATTTATTTATTTATTGCAAACAGTACATTACAGTCAAAATAGACCAAATAGTACATACAAATAACAAAGCATAGATTTAAATTTACATAATAATTAAAGTAGTTAATACAGTGTGGTATATTAGAATTTATCTGAAAGACTTTAATAATTCTTTATTAATACCCACATTAAATGGAATTTTGGCTAATAATTTATTTAAAGTTATCCTAGATGGTAATTTAAAAATTTTTTGTAAAAATCGGTATGATTTTGGACCCCTCTTGTACATAACTAAAGCCAAAATTTTGTTATCTAAATTGAATGTTGGCCGTTTACATTTCATATTTTTAAATTGTGATTTTACAAACTCTGTAGCACTTTTATCCATATTATTTTCTAAATTTTAGTATTTGTTATTTCAATTATTTGCTTTAAATTGTTCTTAGCATATGAAAGCGCCTTTTTTAATTTAATTATCCTTTGCCGTTCTAATCTATTATACCTATAAAGACTTTTTTCACTTGTATTTAATTGTGAAACCCTTATAACCCCAATTGACTTTAAGGTAACATTGTTATTTATTGATTTTTCTAAATTTTGATTACTGTTGATTTGTTATTGGTCACATACGATATTATTATTTTCAATATCTAAATTTTTTAAAGTGGATTCCGAATCCAATTGAACTTGTTCATCTAATTTAGCTTTTTTACAAGGATTTTCTAAATTTGGTATATTTGGCACTGCAAATTTACTAAGCTTTGTTTTTAACGAACTAGTAAAACTATTCGCTTCAAAACGATCTTCACATAAATGATATTGATTTAATTCTTGCCTACTTAATAATTATGCACTAAAATCTAAAATTTAAAGCCAGGATAAACATCTTTCAGTAAAGGCAGAAAATTTAAAAAAGTGTTACTTTGGAAAGAAGGATCTCTAATATTTTTAAAATAAATATTATCACAGTTGGGATATCTAAATTTTATACTCCCTGAAAATGCCATTATTGTACTACATATTTTTCTTACCTTAATTAAATATCTCTTTACTCTTTATTACTAATTTTTCCAATTTGTAAACTGCATTAAACGAATAAACTATCACAATTAATGAGGTTAGAATTGGTTAGAAATTTGTTTTCAGTCTAATGAAAAGAGATGGTACTATTATACTTAATGTTAAAAAGAGATAGAGAAATTTCAGTGGCGCCCCGACGAGCGGGGACCGCGAACTAAAACATTATTTCCAATGTCATATGCGATCTTACGCCTTACGCCCCGTGCCTCATAGCTCATCTCCATCTTGGTTCTTGTTGTTTTTTTGCTTGCTGGAATAAAATTAAAACAATTGTGAGTTTAGTTTTTCTTAAACAAAAGAAAATCCTAAATTAGAATAAAAATGGATAAGAAGAAAGGTAAGAATAATCCTCTTATTAATGTACTTAAAATCTTTCGAAGGTGTTTTACCTGCAAAATTTTATAACCTAAAAAATTTCATACAGCATGACTATTAATTATTTTACTTGCTTTTTGCTAAATAATGTTTTCATTATTAATTTTTCATAATGTTATCATAATTAAAGCCCTTAATAAGTTAGAGTCTTATATCTCGATTTAGTAATGATATTTATTGTTGAAAACTGTCAATTGGTTTTAATACCATATAGTTTGAGTACACTAGTACTGTTATGAATAATTCAGTACTTACTAACTTATTGTTGATAATGTACTAGTAAACCTTAACCATAACAAGAAAATGATATTAGTAATTCTTGATAAAGCTACGCAAAACCTTTTTCAATATCTGAACATGTACAAAATTTATAGTTTATAATTTTAACACTACGATAGTTGCACCTCCTAAACTAACACCAGTGGTTGCATTAAATCTGTCAGATCCAAGATCCAAAATTCTGCATATTAATTTAATAGTGGTATTTTATAAAAAATTGAATTTTTAAACTATTTACTTAAATAAAACATATTAACAATTCTTAGAAAAACAATAAGACATAGTTTATAATTAACGTGAATGATCACAGCAACAACTTGGATCTTTAAGATCTAACTCGACCAACAGAGTGTTAAGGCCTTAACCATAGACAAAAAACGACACCTAAAATGATCATCTGGGACGGTAAAAATGCACAGAAGGCGGGTAAATTTTACATATCGAAAGGTTATGCATTATCTTAAAGGACACTTATAAATCTGGCCGAACACTTCCGAAGGATCTGAAGCACCAATTCTATGTGCTTCCAACAGTTATATTTTATAATTTTTTTAATAATTAGACCAAAGTAATATAATTAAACGAGGGTAAAAAGAACCAAAGCCAGTTGTCACAATTTTTAATTAAATTATGAATGTTTTTTAAGAATTTTGAATATATATTTTCAATTGCAGTTGATTTTACATAATTCCAATCAGTATTGGAAATTAGATTACTTAGTTTTTGATAATCAATGTATGTTTTTATCATTTTCATATCGTTGTTTTTATTTTGTACTTGTGTGTGTTTTAATCTAACATGAATTAAGATTGGATAGTGATCAGTGATTTTAGTTCTTAATATGATAGGGTGGATATTTTGTGAGTGTACATTACAATTTATAAAAAAGTGGTCTATACAGAATTTTGTCTCTTGGGATACTCTGGTATAATCATTAATGCAACTTCTGAAACCATAATCACTGTTCAGTTCCAAGTATTCATCAGAAAACAATGAGATTTGTGAGTCATTTGTATGTATTATATTGATATTTACATCCCCAGCGAATATTTCAAAATCTGATACACAATATTCTTTATAATAGGTATTTAAGACGTTTAAAAATTTAGCTTGATTATAATCATGAGATCTGTAAACCGCACTTATATTTAATTCTTTGTTACATTTGTTGAGATTAACTCTCCCTATTTTGAATGAGTCTATTTCAATTAATTTAAATGTGAACAGAAGTTCCTTATTTATGTACATAATAACACCATCACTTCGATTAATAGTACTTTCATTATTAATACTTCTATAACCACTAATGTGTGGTATTAAGGCGTTATCACGTAACCAACACATTATATTTTCAATAATAATTTCATAATTTGCGTAACTTGGAGTCATCAGTTTTTTTATTATTTTCCATTTTTTGCTTGTTGATTACAATTTATGATTCAAAACTTTACGTGGGTGCAAAAACTGATGGAAGCTCTGCCCATTTTAGTTTATCCTACACATGTGGAACCCGTTGTTTGGGTTATCTTCATGTTCATGTTTTTAAAACGTTGACTCTTGAAATTTGTTCCTGATGATGCAACTGTGTTGCGAAATACATTGATAAATAGAAGAAATTCTTGCGGTGATTTGGATAGTAGTTTATTGAATAAAACAACTTGGGGATTCCATATATCCAACTTATATTAACGTGTATTTAATACACAGAAATTTGCAACATGTTTCGCCGCATAACGGCTTCATCAGGCAAAACTAAAATTATTACAAAATAAATAAGACGTATAAAATGTTTTAAGATTAAACTTACACAGCGACAATTAGGACAGATGAGACCAAAATTCTAGTCTAGATACAAGAATTGTAGTAACATCGGGTCATCAAAATTGAAACGTTTATGAGCTAAAACATTAATTATAAGATTGTAACATAACAATATGATTGCGGTTTTCTTACTTGGACTTATGTTGAAAATTGTTTGGCAATAAATCTACCATTTTATTGTGCGTTAAATTGATATCAATGCGATGAACACAGTAAAAGATCTAAACTCCTGTCACTAGTCTAAAAACAAATACAATATTAACGATTGATATAACTAATTTTAATTAAGAAGGGTAAACTCACCAGGTGTAAGCTCAAACGATAAGAAAATAAAATTTCAAACTTTGTGATGACCCACATTGCTGTCAGATTAATTTGTTATTCTAAATTTGTTTACCTAATTAATTTTAAATTTTTGTGTGGTAAAACCTAGGGACATCACGAACACTTTAAAATAATTGTAATTTGAAATTTATTTGTGTGGTAAAACCTAATCAATTTGTTATTTTCTGTGGTAAAACCCTATATAATTTGAAACTTTGTGTGGTAAATTAATTACTTAATTAATTAACTAATTAAATTCAAAATTTTTGTGTGTGGTAAAACCTATGGACATCACGAACACTTTAAAAAATAGATGTAGGCCCCACCAGAAACCGCGTGGTACGATTCGAGGTTAGTTGGGTGACGGTCCTGTCACTTGGACTATCGATCTACAATCCATCAAGAAAAGAACGTAGAATCGCTATCTATTGTGCACTAATTGAAATTGATAATATAAAATAAAATTTTTGAAATTAACTGGTTAAGGTCATTTTGAGAGTGAAATTAAATTTCTGAGCCCATTGATGGCGGAAGTTTTTATGAAAAATGTTGAATCAAAAATTTTTAATGTGACTGATGCTTGTGTTGGCAAGGTAAGATTTTGGCGGAGATATGTCGATGACATTTTGGTGGTAATTGACGGGGACAGATCTGATGTTGACCAGCTTGTGACACTGGTTAATGAAGTCCACCCCAGTATTAATTTCACCTTAGAAGTCGAGTCTTCTAATAATAAAATCCCATTTCTGGACATTCTAATTAAGAGATTAAATAATAAATTAGAATTCTCTATCTACCGCAAATCGAGCTTTGCTGACACAACCATCAGTTATCATTCCAATCATCCGATGTCGCACAGGTTGGCTGCTTTCAATAGTTTATCGTACAGGCTTTTTACTATTCCTATGCAAATTGAGGCCTTCAGCAATGAGGTCAACTTGATTAGGTTGATGGGTAAGAACAATTTCTTTCCTGATAGTTTGATCAAGGGGGTTATTTCTAAAGTAAGGCTCAATTTGCTATATAAAAACGCATACTCTCAAAGTTTATCTCCTAGTTCAGCCACAATTGATCTAAAATTTGGTGTATTGACTTACTTCAACCATGATTGCTTTCAATTTTTCCAACTCCTTAAGAAATATAATTTTACAATTTCCTTTAAAACTAGTAATTCTTTAAGTATAATTAAAAATAATAAAGATAAAGATGAACCCACTACCAAAAGTGGTATTTACAGATTAAATTGTAACACATGTAATGCTGAGTATGTTGGACAAACCCGTAGAAATTTCAATACTAGAATCAAAGAACATGCGATCAGGTTAGATCATCCAGATAAGTCAAATTTCGCTGAACATATTTTGAATAATAAGCACTTATTCGATCCAGAAAAGAATGTAGAATTGCTACACATAACGAACAATAATTTGAATTATTTTGAAAACCTAGAAATCATTAAGAGCATAATCAATCCCAAAACTACTAATGTCAATATTCAGTTAGATTTTCTTCACTCGCAATTTCTCAAAAATTTAATTTCACTCTCAAAATGACCTTAACCAGTTAATTTCAAAAATTTTATTTTATATTTTTATCAATTTCAATTAGTGCACAATAGATGGCAATTCTACGTTCTTTTCTTGATGGATTGTAGATCGATAGTCCAATTGACAGGACTGTCACCCACAAAAATTTTGAATTTAATTAGGTTTTACCACACAAAGTTTCAAATTATATAGGGTTTTACCACAGAAAATAACAAATTGATTAGGTTTTACCACACAAATAAATTTCAAATTACAATTATTTTAAAGTGTTCGTGATGTCCCTAGGTTTTACCACACAAAAATTTAAAATTAATTAGGTAAACAAATTTAGAATAACAAATTAATCTGACAGCAATGTGGGTCATCGCAAAGTTTGCAATTTTATTTTCTTATCGTTTGAGCTTACACCTGGTGAATTTACCCTTCTTAATTAAAATTAGTTATATCAATCGTTAATATTGTATTTGTTTTTAGACTAGTGACAGGAGTTTAGATCTTTTACTGTGTTCATCGCATTGATATCAATTTAACGCACAATAAAATGGTAGATTTATTGCCAAACAATTTTCAACATAAGTCCAAGTAAGAAAACCGCAATCATTTTGTTATGTTACAATCTTATATTTAATGTTTTAGCTTATAAACGTTTCAATTTTGATGACCCGATGTTACTACAATTCTTGTATCTAGACTAGAATTTTGGTCTCATCTGTCCTAATTGTCGCTGTGTAAGTTTAATCTTAAAACATTTTATACGTCTTATTTATTTTGTAATAATTTTAGTTTTGCCTGATGAAGCCGTTATGCAGCGAAACATGTTGCAAATTTCTGTGTATTAAATACACGTTAATATAAGTTGGATATATGGAATCCCCAAGTTGTTTTATTCAAGAAATACATTGAATTTAAAAGTTATTTTAAGTGGTAATGACACTCTAGAACACAAAAAACAGTGATACTTTGACAATTTTTTGTGCGAATATGGTAAATGCAAAACAAAATCTGCTTGAAAGGCTTTTATTGTACATGTTTTCTATTGACCCTGATTTATTATAAGTGATTTTTTTTTGCAAAATTGTGGCGTCTATCTTTACTCGTTTTGCTGATATTTGCCATTTAATAGAAAATAGATCAGTTTTTGAAAAATCACTGCTCTAAAACAGATGAACATTTTGTGTTGAAAGTTTCTCAAAAATTTTTCAACATTGCCTAGTCTACAACTATCATGTCAAATTTAAGTTTGTGATAATTTTTGCTTTAAAAAAAGGGCTAAAATATTTATTGACTCATTGACTGCTAAAACATTTTATTGTTATATTTAAGTAAAATATTGTTTTATAAAAAAAATTTTTTCCACCTTAAAATATTTGTATCAATGTCCCATTTGATCGCACCAAATTTCAAATTTTTTTAACCAGCCATTTGGGCATGACTGCTTTTGTTCCATACTTATAAACCACCCTGTATTTAATAGGTATGTTATTGTTTATTTTGGTCGAATTTTGGTTAGAAAATAATCAAACAAATTATTGAGAAAATGAGAGTTGACACTAGATTGACACTAGGAATCAGATAACGTTATAAATAAGAAAAAATCGTTATGTTGACCTTGTATTTGAGGTTCTTTGTCCTGGGTTATTGGTAACTTTATAAATCTTTAGTGATTAGTGATGAATTATTTAGGAGTATTGCCATGACCTTTACCAGCAGGTTTAAGGTCATGGGATAAACACTTAAAGCGTTTTTTCGCTGGTAGCAGTAGTTATAAGGAATAGTTGGTACTTATTACATCATACACACTAATAACTTGAAACGCCGTGAAAACACCTTGGTTACTAAATTTTCAAATTTGACTGTTTTCTAAACTAAAACATCGGTATAGAAGAATGGAAAGTTAAAATAAAAAATAGAAATGATACAATATGGAAATGCAGTTAGCTAAAACACAAAAAAATATATTTATATTTAGTCATAACATGAAAATTAAACTGATTAAAAGGCAGCATTGGCCTTTATTCAATTAAGGGAAATATATTTTCGGCAATTTGATGATAATATCAATAATAATTATTATTTGTTTGCGTATGAAGTTAGTAGAATTCAAATAAATAAGGAAGGAAATACATACTACTATCAGTAACCTGCTTCCTTACAATAGTTACGATTTCGCTAACAATTTTTACAGGTATGACATCATAGTTGAAGTAACTGCAAGTCAATTCTGTTCGCGAAAATGAAGTAGTTACTGAATTTCGTAACAATTCATAAATATTTTTAGTCGCGAAAAAACGCTTTTAACTTTTTATTAAAAGCAACCATCCATTTTTAGTGAATTTTATTGAAATCAAAGATTTTTTTATAAAATATTATGTTTATTAAATTACTGGTTTCATTTTTAAAGCATATTATTTTCCAAAAGCATACTTTAAAAATGTTTGTTTTAGGTGATGGAATTTTGTCACAAAAACGTTATAGTGAAGTAAAGCAGGCGGTCTTAAAAGCAATTCTTCAAATGTTGACTGATGATATCAACGGAATGGAATATGATGAGGAACGTAAAGAATCTATGGGTGTAGCTAAACAATGTATTGAAGCTGCCTATGATATGGATGATGTATTTACTGGGGATTCTGTTAACCTTATTGAGCAATTTAACTCATTGAACATTCCACCTAACAGGGAAGATCTCCAAAAAATGGAAGATGATGCTGAGGAATTCAAGGTTTTAGGAAATAATGCAATGCGAGATGGTGATTACAAAGGTGCTATTGATTATTACACTAAGTAAGTATTTACTTTATTCAACTTGTTAATAAATTTAAGCAACAACGTAAAGTTTATGAACGTAGACACTTTGTGCTTAATTTTGTGGCCAAGGACTGGGACTTTTCAATGTTAAGGGAGGCATAAATTAGTGTAAGAAACAGCACACATTGTTCATTTAACAGAATCTGCATCTTTATTAATAACATAAATAGCTGTAAAATACTATTCAATTGAAATAAATTAACTACCTTATATGGTGAGACGAATTAAAAAAGCCAAGTTTTAGGAGACTACTTTTAAAAAAAAAAATTCATACTAATGTAAGTCTAGTGCTTTACCCTTTCGAAGCGGGTTAGTGGCATTTAAAGATTCTGGAAAAAATATATGTTTGTTTATTTTTCATAAAGGTTTATAGTAGCACGTAAACATTTAAAAATTTTGTACAATAATAGCTTTCCATCAATTTAAAACAAAAGAAATTCCTTTTGATATTTGTACCCCACAATAAAATTAATGCAGGATACAAATAGTTCTCATAGTGGTTAATAATTTTTATTTAACCCTTTAGGTCTTGCTTAAGAGGAATATTGTTTTATAAATATTTAATGTTATAACCAGTGGTCTAGTCCCAAAGAAAAAAGTACTGGAACGCACCACATGCAATTTTTTTTAAACTTTATAGTATAGCATATATTCTGCGACCATGATGAAAATTTTAGAGACGTCGTTAAAGTTAATCACGTCTTTAAGAAAATATTTCTTATGAAGAAATATTTTTAATCACGTGTTTAACTTTAACGACGTGTCTAAATTTTTCATCACAGTCGCCGAATACAGGCTTATAAGTCTGGGAGCGGTTTTGATGATATAAAACAGAATTATATAATTTTAGAGAATTTTTGCTAGGAATATATTATTAGCTATTTTATTTAAGAGTCCATGTGACTCACAATAATTACTAAGTGTTAAAAGATATTAAAAAAATTATATTTCTGGGAAGAAGTACCGGAACGCGATCCGGCTTCCCTAAAAGAGTACCGGAACGCCGTTCCGGCCACACTACACCACTGGTTATAACAAATTTTTAGAATTTATATTTGGTTATACAGGGTGATTTTTAAGTTGATTCTTTTTTTTGATAGGATGTTAAACTCAATAAAATAAGTTGATTGACACAAATTTTTGTTAATAAAAGTTTTTAAATAAAAAAGTTATATGAGATTTAAATTTCAATATGTCGATTTTTTTTGTTCACGTCTAAAATACTTTGAGTTTGTTTTGGTTATCATTTGTGTTCAATTTTAAAAATAAGTGGATCTCGATCCATGTGATATTTTTTTTATGGGGCTACATAAAAGATTTAGTTTATCGCAACAATGAATTGACAAACATTGAAGAACTTCGTCACCGGATAGAAGATGCGTGTGCAATAATTTGTGGTCAAGGGAATGCCCTTTTACGATCATGTACAAATTCGGGGATTCAACGAGCGAGAGTGTGTGAATATAAAGCAAATGGTGCCAATTTTGAACATTTTCTTTAAGGCGCACCTACAGCACGTACACTGTTAATTAAATTTCGAATAACTTCCTTAATTAAAAACTTTTATTAACAAAACCTTTTGCCAATCGACTTATTTTATTGAGTTTTACATCCTGTCAAAAAAAAAGTATCAACTTAAAAATCACCCTGTATAAATAACAAAAGTGAATTTAAAATTAGAAGTGCACTGAATAATAGGTTTCTTATGCAAAAAGTTATGCATTAGATTATTGTAGTGTTGAGTAGTCCCATAAGTTATTATAATTTTCTTTCTAATTGTCTCGCTAATTGTAATTGTAATTTACTTCAAGGATCAAAGTTGTTATTATTATTATTGAGAATTTAAGAAATCACAGGAGTATAATCTCATAGATTCGGGAAACTCTCAAAAATTCTAAGCTTGGGGTACCCCACTGTACGAACAATGTTGAAATTCATTCAAATCAAATCATTTTTTATTCAATTGGTCAGGGTTAAAAGTTTTCTTTTCTTAAATTTTCAATAGATTTGTTCATAATATCTTCAGTTTCGTATACGTCGGTTTCAAAATTTAGGAAGTGCTCTGTTAGATTATCTAGTTGTTTATTTTTTCCTGCAAGTTCTTGTTTAAGTTCGTCGATTATTTTTGATTTAATGTCGCTAAAACTTTAATTAAAGGAGGAGTTCTTGCTTTCTGAGTTATCTTTATCGCAACATGCAATTTTGTTACCTTCTATTTTTTTATGTTTTTTTCGGTTGAGGCAATATAAAAGGCCGAAGCACCTGGTGCACACAAACAGAGTTTAGCACTCTTGGTTTTCACACTTCATAATTGGGTCTATACTTGAAATTTGTTAATGGTTTTATATCTGAGACACGTTTTGAAGTTAGAATTTTCACGTTTACTGAATATATTTTCCATTTATTACTCGTTATATTCACAGATTTAGGTTAGTTACTTTATCTCCATTAACACTTTATTTTAAGATTTCACGTTGGGAAAGTAGAGTTAAAGTAGATTTGCAATGTTTACTTTTACATAACATATTTTATTATATCATTGCAAAATATTATTTTGTCAAGAATTATTTTTTTGAAATTTTTCCCTTTACTATTTTACACTATTTTTACTAATCAAATCAAATACTTTATTCACTTTCGCTAATGTACAACATACCAAAGATTCATATAAAACATTTTGCATATAAAATTAGATGTGAACTTCACATTGGGCGCGTTCAGCCGTTAAAGCGCTAGTGAAGCGCTGGGTTAGCAGTGGGCAAAATTGACCGCTTGTTAACAGCGCTGGATCAAGCGGTCGCCATTTTTTCTAGCGTATTTATTTTCCGCTAAGTTGGTTAGCGGTCATCCACGGTCATCATCGTTGTTATATGTAAACAATAATTCTAACCTCTAATTTGTAATGTATATTGAGTTAGTGTGTTTTGATTGATATATAATTGGTAATTGGTGAATATTAATTGAAATTATGGAAGAAAATGTAGAAACATATACCACTGTGGAGTTTAACGTGGACGGAAAAATGATACAGGGAAATATACCTACAAGTTACGTAGAATTATTGTATGAAGGTAGGCTATAATAATTAATTTATAAATATATAACATATCTAATTAAATATAATCTTAGATGAATCGTTAAGGAATAATATAGTGGCACAACTTTTAGAGGAACAAAGTAACAAAGAAAACATTGGGAAAAATATAATTCAACCCGCAACGAGGCTTCAACAAAACACCATACCAGAAGCTGTTCCTGAAGACTCAAATTTTAAATGGACCACTAATGCAACAAAATTGTTGATTGAGATTTATCACAGGGAGTACGAAAATTTTAGAAACCCTAAAATTAAAAAAAGTGTACTGTGGAATAAAATTGCAACTGAGATGTCGGAACAAAAATATTGCGTTTCAAGGGATCAATGTGATAAAAAATTCAGAAATTTAAAAGTAACGTATCGTAGTATAAAGGATAATGCTTCCAAAACGGGTCGAGGGAGGGACAATTGGGAATTTTTTGCATCGATGGACGAAATATTTGCTACCGATGCAACAGTAAATCCCAAGCATTTAATTTCGTCAATGCCATCAACAAGTAATTCTCAGGTATCTTCGTTGCCAATGGATGTAGTTTCCAGCAATATTACACCTACGCTCACAAGTGAACCTTCTACTTCGCAGTCATCACTTGGTTCTTGTTCCAATGTTCAAAGTAGAGGGGTAAAAAGAAAAAATCGTAGCCTGGAAGAATTTCGAGCTAAATTTTTATATAACCAAGAAAAGCAGTGCCAATATTTGGCAGAAATTAAAGACTCTATAAAAAAAAGTGTGGAAGTTCAGGAAAGCAGAACTCTCATTCTTAAAGAAATATTGGAGGAAATGAAAAAAGAGAAATAGGGTCACATTTACACATGTTTTATTCTATTTGGGAAGAAAATTTTATTTTTTTTTTGTTATTTATTTTTAGGTACAAGTGCAAGTTTTATTTTATACTTTTATAACTGTGATTGCTTCGATCTCAATATTATTGTTTATTTATTTAATGTTAATACATATTCGTTAATATTTTTTTATTTAATTCTAGAAAGAAAATTTTATTTTCAAAGTTATTAATTATCAGTATTATGTTTTATTATACATTATACAGGGTTTCAGACATTTATATATATATAAATACTTTTTGTTTTGTTACCATTAAGGTATTGCATTGTTTTTATTGTTTGTTTATTTAATTATAGAATGCAAATATTTATTTTATTATAGAAAGAAACTATAATTTTTATGGGTATTTATTTTTAACATTGAAATAAAGTTTTGATCTCAATTTTGTTTATTCATTTACTATATTTTACAAATATTTTTTATAACTTAACGGTTTAATAAATTTGTTCCATTATTAAGTTCCTTTTTTGAACAGCAGAATTGACAATTTCTTCTATTTCTTCAACATTTTCTTCATTTATTAAATCATTCTCTTCAAGATCATAATTAATAGCTGCATTATCACCCCTTGAAATGATGAAATTGTGTAATACACAAGCGGCAGCAACTATGGTGTTTACATTTTCTTCCTTAACATCTAAATACTTTAACCGGCGAAATTTTCCCTTTAATCTTCCAAATGCCTGCTCAATCTTGCTTCTGCTAATACTATGTACAGTATTATAATTGGTCTGCATTGGTGTTAAATGACCATTATCCCTAAATGGTACCAGTAAATTTTGCATTAGTGGGTAAGCACTATCACCAAGAATGTGATAATTCTGCATAATCAGTGGATGATGTTGGTTGGTCATTGCATTATATAAAGGACTAACTCTAAACACTCTAGCATCATGGACACGACCAGGCATTCCCACAAAAATGTCTGTGAACCGTAACTTCGAGTCACACACTGCTTGAAGCACAACAGAATGAAATGACTTTCGATTGTAATAGTCAATCGGATTATTTGCCGGTGCTTTAATAGGTATGTGACAGCCATCTATGGACCCGATAATGCCAGGAAAGCCTGTTTTCTCCTCCATAAAATTTGCTTCAGCAATGCATTCTTCATGAGTTAGCCATTTTATTTCATCAGGAATCATTTCATTTAACTTTTGACAAATTTCATAAAAAATTAAATGGCCAGTTCCTTTAGAAATCCCAAATCTATCGCAGCACGCCAAATAAGATTCTGGTTTTGCCATCATCCAAACGGTAAACAAAATTTTTTTCTCTAAAGGAATTAGGTTGTTTAAATTCTCCATTCGGTTTGATATTTGTTGAATAAGAATCTGAAACAGAAATAGAAAAATTATTACAATATTACAACACAGTAAATAATCTAAACTGCTTCAATTTAATTTTTATTACTTACTTCCATAACATTTCTTGACATTCTAAAATGTTCATAAAAATCTTGGGGTGAATATCTTGGAATTGTTGTTTCAAAATAATTTAAATTTCTTACTGGATCTTCAGCTTCTTCATCTTCTTCTAATTGTAAAAAATTTAAATATTCTTGTTGCCCTTCTATCATAGGAACAATAGCTTCAATAATATTATTGTTTATATTATTTTCTGCAACTTCTTCCAAAATTATATAGTTTATTAAATTTTCCATTATAAACCTTTATCACTTATGAGTTTTGTGTCAGAAAGAGTTTATTATTATTTTACCGTCAAATGTCAAAATGCTAGGTTACTACAAAGCATAGACGTTCAGCCACATCATGGCGCTTTGATAAAGCGCTGCTGCCAGCGCTAGAATACCGCTTGTACGGCTGAACGCGCCCATTATTAAAAGTCACATACATAAAACATATTAAAATCATTGAAACAAGAGTCTTTTATGTTGACAATATATATTCACTTAAATAATAAAAACAACTGTCAAGTAGGTGTTTTTTAACTCCTTTCTTGAAGGTTATCAGGTCCTTTGCCATCTTTAGATCAGTGGGCAGCTTATTATAGATGTAAATGCAGGAGTAGTACGGAGATCTTTCATAATAATTGGAATTATGCCCAGGTATTCTTAGTTCATTTCTGGTTCTGGTTGAATAAGAGTGTGTTTTTGGTAAATATTTCCATGTTTTGGTAGGCGTACAAGCAACATTTCAATATGTAAATGCTTGGAACAGTTAAGATACTATTTTCTTGGAACAGTGCTCTGCAGGATCTCTAGGACCTTACCGAAAAATAAGTCTCAGAATTCTTTTCTGTGCTATGAAGATCCTATTAATGTGTGTTGATTTACCCTATAGAATTGTATTATAGGACATATGAGAAAATGCTAACGCATAGTACACATTGAGGAAGAGAACCCTTGATAGGATGGTCCTCAGTTTCAGTATTGCATAGTAAGCAGATGCTAATTTTTTCGCTACATGATCTATCTGTTGATGCCACGTCAGTTTTTCATCTAAAGAAATCCCCAAAAATTTTATTGCTTTTATGCTGTTTTCAAGTGATGGATCTATCTTTTCTATTGAAGAAGTTTATTCTGATGGTTTTGTTCGAATTGATTGTGAGCTTGTTTTTAAAGCACCATTTCTCCACTTGATTATTTACAGAAAAGACTTTCTTCCAGTTGTTCTGGATTATGAGCTGATTGTGATTGTGGTATCATCAGCATAGTTTATCATGTATCCATCCTTTATGAACTTACAAAAATCATTAATATACAAAAGGAAAACCAGAGGACCGAGAACTAATCCCTGTGCCACACCCCCATTTACATCGTAAGTGATTGACTTCTTCCCCTCAATCTTCATGTACATATATCTAAGATTTATGCCCTTATACCTATGGCGTATAGTTTATTATACACAAAATTGCAATCTACTGTATCAAACGCTCTCGTAAGGTCGTATAATAGTGCACAACTGTACATGTTGTTGTCTACATGATCACATATTCTCTGGACTACATCAATTGTGGCTGTTTCCGTGGACTTCGCTTCACAAAAACCATGTTGCTGCCTTGATAGGATTTCATATTTTGTAATATTCTCCCATAACTATGCATTTTTCAAACACCTTGGAGAAAGAGCTTAGTATTGATATTGGTCGATAATGATCTATTATTGTCTCGTTTCCCTTTTTATGGACTGGTATAATCCGTGTTAATTTCAGTGAGCTTGGGAATATTCCTGATTTAATTGTGGTACCTAGTAAATTACTAGGTAACACAATGTTGTTTTTATGGGTTCATTTATCTCTTTTAGTATATTTGATGAGATTTCATCAAATCCAGAGCTATTTTTGTTTTTTAGTTCTTTTATCATGTTTTCGATGTCTTTGGATGTTACTTCATTCACATAAATGGTGTTGGAAACAAAGTTTGTTGTAGTGCATTCCAAAGGTAGATTATTTCCAAGCTGTTCATCCATTTTAATTTTTATTATGTTTGAGAAATAGTTTCCAAACAAGTTAGCAACAGTATCTGGGTCCGCAGTTTCTTCTCCTTCTGGGTTTATCAGTACAATTTCCCTGGAGTTTTTTGATTTTCCAACCTCATTGTTGATTAGATTCCAGATTTCTTTCGGTTTTTTGTTTGCCCTTTGTATTCTTCGCGTCGTAAAACGCATGTTTTGCATTTTGTACTAGGTTGTGTTTTTTTCTCAGATTTGTACCTACTTCTTATGGTGTCTTTTTCTTCTTCTTGTGCAAGTTTTAGAGTTTGATGTATATTCTTCAGGTTTTTACTAGACTCTTTTACCTCTTGAGTGATCCATTCGTTACTTGTTTTAATTTTTACATTTTTCTTGATTTTTGGACAAGCTACATCATTCAGAAATTGGTCAAAGGATTGATTTATATCATTGTATGTTTATATTTCCTCTCAATTAACTATGCTTAGATAAAAATTCAGATTGTCTAGGTGTTCTTTTGACAAGCTTCTATTAAAGTAACTCTTTTGTTGTTTCCTATTGCTTTTGAATAATTTTGGTATTTTTACTATTATTATTTGAGCCAGGTGATCCGATATATTTGGATTAAGATCTATACATTCATATATGTTATCTGGTAAGTTAGTGACCATGTAATCAATTTGTGTAGATGTTGTTGAAGACTTATTTTCTTGTATTCTAGTGGGCATTTTCAACTTATTGTCAAGATGAAAGGCATCAAAAATATCTTTGATTAGCTCTGAGTTTAGAGTTGATGTTAATAAATTTATGTTAATGTCACCACAAACAATGAGAAAGTCACTTGTTTTTTTCCAAAGTACTCAATATGTCAGCTATTTTTTTATTTTTTCTAGAAAGAGTGTGATATCACCATTCGGAGGCCTATACACAGCGAGTAGTCCTATCTTAATGTTTTCTTTCTTTTACGATGTAATTACCATTTGCTGCAGATGTTTAGATGGCAAATTTTAAGTTGTGCTTGTCCATTTGTTTGTAGAGTTTTAACCTTTTCAGTACCAGCTTTACTATTATTTTTATTTATCCTTCTTGAAATTCTTCTTGGTGGTACTAGTAAATTTCTGGGCTCCGTCGTTGTTTCTGTGATCAGTTTTTTGGACTCGATGTTTTGAGATATTAACCTCTTAATTCTTCTTCCAGTGTTAAACCGTTTCTGGCTTCTTCAGAATTATGTGGATGTTTCAACTTATCTTTGCTGCTGCTTTTATACAATTCACATATGGTATTATTTTTAGTTGCCTGTTCCATAGATTGGAGAAACTTTTTGGATGCCTCATATTCCTTTTTTATTGAATAGTCTTCCTTTGTGTCTGTATTTACTTGTCGTCGTAGGATACATGTAGACAAATTGGCATCCATGCATGTCATATGTTTTTCAAGTATTATGTTTTCTTTGTCAATCATTTTGCGGAACTTGTCTACCAACCCAATAGGGAATTTCACATATGTGTAAATTAGTGTGTCTTTGAGACTGAATTATCTTCTCCACTGTGTTCTTTTTTATCGCACTTCCTTTTATGGCATTATTTTGTCCAGCCATGATGAGTATATGGTCAACAACGCCCCAAATAACTATGAACGCCTAAGGCGAAACTAGTAGCACTGCATATGAAATAAACATTTTCTATCATTGTAACAGTTGGGATTTGAATTATTTACCTTTACCCTTATTAATAACTCTCCCAAATCATTGTTAAGTTCTCATCTTAAATTATTTTATTGTCTTAAAGATTGTACAGGGCCTAAAAGTATGCTTATACAGGGTGTCCCATTTTAATCTTGTCAGGGGAATTTCTCGAAACGAGTACATCAGACAAAAAAAGTTTCCAAATAAAAGTTTGATGGTTTGGAGGGGGACGTTTGATGCTGTAACAAATTTCACCCCCAAGGGGTGGATAAGGGGGGTGACTTTAAAATCTTAAATGGAACCCCCTATTTTTTATTACAGATTCGAAAAGAGCATCAAAAACTATGTAGGTTTTATCCAGGAACTTTTTTTTTCGCAACAGGTGGCGCTGTAATCGCTAAAACTTGTTTTTTTCGTGAAACTTAAGATTAAGGTTTTGATGGCAATTTACAATTAAAAA
Organism: Stenus bimaculatus; assembly: GCA_963971135.1. Classification (NCBI taxonomy): domain Eukaryota; kingdom Metazoa; phylum Arthropoda; class Insecta; order Coleoptera; family Staphylinidae; genus Stenus; species Stenus bimaculatus. The sequence continues at coordinate 25,703,712 of OZ020184.1, forward strand.
AATGTCATGATCGCTTCAAATGAACTCTTTTTTAACCCTTTGGAGGCGGGGTATCGAACAAAGTTTGATTACTACACAAAAAACCCAAAATTATTAAAATGAATAGTCACAAGTAACTCTAGACTAAGAAGATTTGTTTGAATAATACTTGACTGAAGTAAATTAAATTATTTTATTAATTAAATTAACTAATTAATTAAATTAATAAAATAATTTAAGATTTGTTTGAATAATACTTGACTGAAGTAAATTAAATTATTTTATTAATTTAATAAACTAGTTTTAAAATCTACTCAAAAAAACAAATAACTTCTGTCTACATAATTTTTTTATTTGGCGCATTTTTAATTTCAAAAATTTCAATAAACTTTTTTTACACTTAATTATTATAGAATCTAATATCCCACATTAATATTTTGTAGAGTGATTAATAATAACGTTTCATTCAATGTCTGTACTTAATATAATTTAATTATAATATGTAAATGTTAATATGCATTTTCACTAAACTCTTTATTTGTTTAAGAGCTATAGATATATTCGACAGAAAAGCTATCTATTATTGTAATAGAGCTGCAGCGTACAGTCGCCTTGATAGACATCAAGAAGCTATTACTGACTGTGAGACTGCCATTAGAATGGATCCTACTTACGGCAAAGCTTATGGACGCCTGGGGTAAAATCAACTAAAATATAATAAATTTTAAATGACTTATTTTTTTACATTTAGTATTGCTTACTCAAATTTATCCATGTACAAAGAAGCAGTTTCGGCCTATAAACATGCACTCGAATTAGATCCTGCCAATGCTTCCTATAGAGCTAATCTTAAATTAGCAGAAGAAAAAATAATGGCACAACCTCCTCCCGGAATGAATTTTGATTTTGCTGGATTTATGAATAATCCAATGCTGTTAAATATGGCTTCACAGATGGTTAATAATCCTGCTTTTCGAAATATGTAAGTACATAATTTATTTAAATATGACTGACTACACTTTTTTATGCACAAACATTTTGTGCTAATGTTTTTATTAATTGTAATTTTTATGGTCATGTTTAAAGAAATTAAATGAAAACTGATTTCGTTAACAATTTTATCAAGCGCTCAATTAACGGAAAATTGACATATGCACTTAGAAATGATTACAAATTATTTTGCTTAGGAAGCATATAAAAATCTTAAGGTGATCAAGTCAAATGTTCAAAAAGTGGCCTTTGTGTTATTTAAAATTTAAAGCATTTATAGTTCAAATTAAAAAAAAAAGTTTATTTCTTATGAATTTTAATTTGTCAACTATAAGCACTCTAAAAAAATTTAAATAACACAAACACTGTTTTTTAACATTTGACTCCATCCTCAAAATTAGATAAAAGTAAAGCATAATAGTTGTATCTTTTGAAATTAAGTTGCATAAAAAAGTTAAACACAATGTTTAGTTTATTTGAATATTTTTGGTTTCTTGTCTTCTTTTATTTTGTTGCTATATCAACCAACTACTTTTTCTAAATAGCATTAGTATTTTTTCTCTTCACTTTTTAAAGTGTGTCCGACTTTTTATACCGCAATTTTTTTTAATTGGTATTTAGTATAATTCTGAAGAAAAAAAATTTTAAGGAGTACATTTATTTAAGACCTTTTAAGGAGTCCAAGAATAATTTTAGTGCATCGAATTTTTTTGTTTCAGAATGATATTTATCATCTATGAAAATATACATACCCAAAAGAAAATTGACCGACTCACAAAAATTAGTTTTTGTCCATAATTTATTGTATCAATCATCAAAGATTTTTGAATTTGTGTTTAAAATATTTCCTTGCAATAAATTTATGCACTCTTCGTAATATTTACCTTAAAAATTCAAATAAAAAATAACAAGAAGTAAAATTATCAAAACTGTTCTATATGTCAATGTAAATGTAAAAACATTACAAAAACAAAATACAGAATAAAAAATTTAAACAATTTATGCAATCATCATGCTTTTTTCTTTCTTAGAAGAACATAAATTGACAATTATACTGGCATTACTTATTTTTGAAATTACATTGTTGGAAAAATTCATAACTATAAAATGAAGGGGGTTAATCTAAATTCAGATAGTACAATGGTTAAATTTACCGGATAACAGCACTTATGGAAGTTGCAGCTATTATGGGTTACTTTTGTTACACCCTGTATATAAAAACAATCAATGAAAGAAACTTTTTATTAGATGAATTTTTTATTTATTTGTAAATACTTAAAAATAAATAACTATTTTGAAAAATCATTTACTTACATCTTTGGTACTATTAGGGTAACGGGAATATTATCTTCGGAGCAGGGTGCTACTGACTCGAGTTTGGATTCATTTGTGGAAGTGTAAGTTACAAACCAATTATTGCTTAGTTTTTTATTTTTTTAACCTTTATTTGATAACATAAATAATAATATAAAATATTTTTGTAATTTAGATTTTCTTTATACAATTTATAAAATTAACCTTATTAAGATAATTAACATTTAATTTAAAAATAAAAGATGTATTTGAAACGTTAAACGTTATAATGAAAATTAATACAAGTTAGAAGGATGTTAAATATAGTTGTTATATGGCGAATTAAAAAATGTTTTACAGGTTGTAATTGTAACATGAAATTATTGATTAAAATTATACCCTGTATCAGAAATTATTAATTTTGTTTGGTTAAAGTACTTATTAATATGCAATTATTTATAACCATGCCTAGGAACTAGAATTATTATTTGTCCTTGGTGTAAATTGATCGTTTCATTTAAAACCGAAACTAGTGTTCTTTTTTTTATGTAAAGGAATTGACTGCCTTTTAAATCATTTTTTGTTTATGATTATTGCTAAATTTGTTTAAAGATTTCAAGAGTTTTTATTGTAAATCAACTTTTTATTACATATATATTTAAAATATACTAAATCTATTGCTAAAGTAGCAAAGAAAATGAACAAGAAACATTTAAACTTATTTTTTTCAGATTTGTATTGTATTTCTTCGAGAAAGTTTTATTTTCATTAATAATTTTATCACTTAAATTATGATTTTGTTATATTTTTTGATAACATTAAGAAAATGCTAGCAAATACCTCAACTAAATTTCAGGGTCTTGGGCACCCTGCATAACATTTTGAATTATCCATATAACAATTATAGTTGTCTAGTATACAGGGTGTGGGAAAAGTCCTGCAAAATGGCCATAACCCGCCAACTCGGCGATGCCAAGTCGGCGACAGTCAACACTGCGACTTTTAACTCAGCGACGGTAAAATTATTAAGCTATCCTAAATTATATTGCTATCATCATTATAATTATCTCGTGTGCAAATTTTAAAATTCTACACATTCTAAATATGATAATCACCACAGACCGAATGAATATTGTAATATTTAATTTAATTTAAAATATGCAAGAATATGGAAGTTTTATGGTAAAAAGAAAACAATTTTATTAAAAAAGATATAAAGGGTGTTTCTTCGGTTAGTACTTTTTTTCATAGTATTTTTTTCACCGGTATGGTCTCCATATCAGCAGATATATATCAATCATTTAGAGAAAATTCAAAGAAGATTTGTAAGACACATGGCATTTAAATCAAAAATCCCAATTCATGAATTAGATTATGGAAGATTTATGACTGAAAACAACCTGCTGTTGTTTCAAGATCGTCGTCTGCATTGTGATTTGGTTTTTTTCCAGAAATTAATAAATGGAACTGTAACTTGTCAAACCATTTTAAGTAAGGTGAACTTTAATCTCAATCAACGCAAGACAACTCGCCATAGCAAACTATTTAGACCAAATATATGTAAAACTAATTTCAGTTTTTATAGTCCAATTACTAGGATGATGCGGCAGTACAATGGTATTGATGTGGTCGATTTGGATTATTTTCTTATGCCGGGTAATGGATTTAAAAATTTGTGTAAAAGCAAACTGAGATCAAATTAATAAGTAGTTTCTTGTACAGTTACTAAATTAGTCGAAATGTCTTAAAGTTGTATTAAATATATATGTATATGTAGATTTATAATTAATTGAATTTATTATAGTTATAGGTTGTAGTACTTAAATATCATTCTTTTGTAAATTTTGGTTAAAAAGGAGAAAGCCGTAAATAAATAAATAAATACTATGTAAAACTGTATAAAATAAGTCATTTGGCAAAAAAATTTGTTTGTAAAAGTTTTTACTTAATGAAGTTACATGAATTTTAAATTAATGTGTGTGGTTGCTGTTGTTCACGTTTTTCTGGGCATAGAAGAAAGAAGTTATAAAAATAGCACAAAAATCAAGTTAAAAAACTAATAAAGAAAATAAAAAATCTATGAAACACCCTGTATAGAGGGGTACACAAAAACAGTCAGCGAAGTAGCTTCGTTAATTTTAAACGAATTTTAATAAGTGATATTTTAAATTATATGGTTAAATGAGTCAATAATCGAAATTTTTTCTAATATTTATTCTGTCTTTGGTGATTATCATATTTAGAATGTGTAGAATTTAAAAATTTGCATACGAGATAATTATAATGATGCTAGCAATATAATAAAGATAAGAGAAATTTTATTTATAATAAGGATAGTATAATAATTTTCCTGTCGCCGAATTAACCGTCGCCGAGTTGACCTGCTCCGGAAAGTTGTAAAGTTAACAACAGGATTTATTTGTGGCCTTGATTTTGTGTTTCCACATCACGGAACTGAGCCTATCAACTTTGAAATCTTAAATGGAACATACCAACTTTTTTTTACTTATCAGAATCTACATAATTTTTTGAATTCAATGGTACATCATAAGAAATATTTTTCTTTCATTAAAAGTAAAAAAAAATTTTTTCGTAAATATTTTATAAATTTCAAATTTACTTAATTTACCACACATGGCACTTTTGTTTATTTGATTTCTTATTATCTTTTCTTTTTAAACATTTTTTTGAATTATTAAAACATAAAAATTAAATTTATTCATTTATACTACATTAAACAAAAACAAAACAAAATTAAGGGTCACTGAGGTGGTGTTTACACGGTCAATATTATTGACGCAATATCGAGTTTCTTCAATATATTGACCGTGTAAACGCTATATTGAAGCAATAATATTGACGTCAATAGGGTAAAGGCTATAACGATAATATTTCTTCAATAATATTGACCGTGTAAATGCCGCCTTATGTTACGCACCGATTTTAAAACTAAATACCCAATTTAAATAAACACAGTTTTACATAATAATTTAAAACATTGTACATATTTATGTTTATGAGTTTTTTTTTGTTGCTGCGTTTAAATTAGGCAACTTTTGTTAAAAAACAACGTTTTGTATCGCGGTAATAACTGGTCAAAGAAATTGTTGATTGTCATGTTTATGGTACCAATCGATTCATATTTTATGCCTTAGCTTAGTATGGGGAACTTAACTTCATAATTTGATTGGTTTTTGAGTAATTTTGCTGTAAAGTAGTACTTTAAGGGCCTTAAAAAATATACTTACTGTTAATATTTTTTAATTCTTTTCTCTGATTTTGTTCATTATAAATATTTTTAATGCTACCAAAATTTGGTACAAAAATATAAAGTGGTTTACGAGTCATCCGCGCTCCCGTAGCACCCTATTTAGCATACTTAAAAAATGACTCTTAAAGTGATGTCCAAACTATTAAATCAACGAAAGATGATGAATCAATTTATTATGCTCAAAATGACCTTAATTTTCTGCTTGATAGTGTCCGAGTCAGTTTCGAAAACTACTCAGAACATTGTCCATTGCTTCAGAAGTAATTCTTACAAGTTCTGATGGTATTCTAGTTTATAATTCGTTCACAGTATTAGAGTGGTTTTCATCTGAAGAGAACCCTGGTCAGAAATCAATGTTTAAGAATATTTAGATTAACTCAGTTTATGATTGATGTACATGATGATGTACTTGTCATCTAGAATTAAGGTTTCTCAATTAATCTGAATTCCTGTAATGTATGAATCGACATTATTTAGTTTTAATAATAATTGCTCGGGTAAAAGCGCTTGCGGCGCAGGAAAGGTTCACTTCAGATGAAATCCACTCTAGGTCAATTTTGATATACTACAGATTTAAGATGTCCACACACAAAAAAACCTAATGGTGACAAATTTGGGAATCTAGCGGGCCATTCGATTGCACCTTGCCTGCCTGCCTATCCATCTATTTGGAAAAATTTGGTTAAGGTGTCTTCTAACTTCCGCACCATAATGTGGAGTGGAGGTCTTGCTGGAACCAGAGACTATTATTAATCTGACCATTATTTCTGAGTTCTTGATTTGGGTATAAAGCAGCACAGGCAGGCACTATTTGTCCTTGCAAAAGATGAAGATATTTACCTGCAGTGAGATTGCCGTCAATATACAGAAGCAGTTTTGAGTTTTCTTAAAATTGCAAAATGATAATATTATTTTGGAAAAATAAAATTCCAACGTGAAATACAGAATGGTCCAACAATATCAAAAACTGAAATACTAAATTATATGTGCAGAGATTTGTGTAAAGGGCATTTTAAAAATCGTTAATTTAACTAAAAAGTAATAGGAAATGTGTGCGCGAAATTCAATATAAACAAACCGTCTTATATCAAATGTTGACTCCACATTTTTTAATTATCATAATAAATGAAAGTAATATACTTAGATATACAGTCGAACTTCTATATAACGTTTCATCACAGGAACCTTAAAAAAATTCGTTATATAGAAAATTCGCAATATAGAAATTCGTAATTTTGATATAAAAAAATTTGTTATTTACTTTATAGCTCTTTATTTTAACTAAAAATATGAAAAGGAGTGGTTTTTAATGCGCTTGTTTTACAAAAACTAAATTTGCACCAAGTTGGAGGTGTAACTTATAAGTAAACCTTATAAAAAGACTCGGAATTTACGTTCATTTCTAAAAATTCTAATTACCTACCTGATTTTCTATTATTCTTTACACTAATCTAATATAAAATTCTCCGAAATTTTTAAAATTTACCACCCATTGACTAAAATTTATAAAAGATTCTAATATTTACGTAACAAAAATTCGTTATACGGAAACTTAAATTTGTTATAAGGAGTAAAAAATACATTAAAAACGCCTTCAAGGTGAAGATTCTCAAAAAAAATTCGTTATATAGAGAAATTCGTTATATGGAAGTTCAACTGTATTACTATTGTAAGTATAATATCTATTATACATTTTACGTTCTAGCGACGTAAAATTAATTTTTAAAAAAATGATTTTAATTTATTTTTAAAGGAAATTGACAAACACTATGAAACTTTGAATTGATTAATTTATTTTAAGTAAAATATTAAAACGATTGACAAGTTACACTTTCTTTGATGGACAATAAAATATTGAGTGCCTTATTGCTATCAGTTGTTGTCTTTTGTCTTCCGGTTCGGGGGCATCGTGAACATCCCTGTAAATTAAACTTTTCATGAATGCAGAAGGCTGAATTCTGTTGGGATACGTTTCATTAAACAACGTTCAGACGTCTTAATATGTTCGTTTCCGGTTACCCCACTCATCAAAATTTCTATTTGTTCTTTTTCGTTAAAAAAAAACCATGGTTATTAAACGATAAAGATCCTTTAACAAGAGTACCATATATGTTAAATTTATAAAATATTTTATCTTATTTTTCTAATAACTTAAAATTTCATAAAAATTTTACCCATTTTTCAAAACCCCATAAAAAGTAATCAAAGTATGCAAAATAAGAAAGGAAATGGTACGCATTTGTTTTACCTTTTCTACTGAGGAGCACCAGAAAAAATATTTAATCACTTTTTGTTTTTCCTTTGTATTTAATGAAGTCAAAAAGCGTGCAATTTTTACGACTTCTTAGTCTCTTTGCTGTTTTCTTAAAATCGTTGAGTTTACCCCACAAAGACAAAAAATCAGCCACCGCAATGAAAGAGACGCCTTTAACTTTAAAGACTTTATTTTAGAGACGTCTTTAAGGTTAACGACGTCTCTAAATATTTTCATCATGGACGGTGAATACAGTTTAGTAACTCCAATTTGTTAGTTTAGAGAAAACGCACATTTGATGATATATGGTATAAGGTGTACAAATACTATTAAACTAAATGTAGAAATTATTTTATGCTAAGGGAGTGTTCTCTTGGCCTTTTTAACGATGGCAAGCTCATAATAAACCTACACAGCAGATAAATTCCAAGTTGAAAAAATGTGGATTTACTGCATTTTAAGTTCGGACAGCAGAACAGAATATAGACTTTCAGCTGCTGCTAACTTTTAAGTGATAAAGTGCATTTCTTTGTAAAGTCTAATTCGCGATTTCAGAATTCTAGATACCCTCTGGTAGATTTTTTTGAACTACACGAAACGGGTAAAAGTCAAACATAAAAATATATGTTTAAATTATATTATCGCGCTTATAAAAAGCTAATATTGCCTATTTTATTTGTTTTATGAATTAAAATAATTAAATAGGTAACTTTTGTTCCAAGTATAAATATAATGTGAAAATTTTTTAACTGTTTTCGATCAGCTGTTCTGTCAAAACAGCGCCCCCTACAGGTAGTTAAAATTCCCAATACCTACACAAAAAAAAATAAAGAAGAACTTTATCATTTGGATTACATCTATAATTTTAATTTTCCCATAATTTAGGAAATAAATGATAAAACATACTATTATGTACTTGAAATATTTAAGTTTGTTTAGATATGCACTTTGGGCCTAAATAAACAAAAAGATGCCTGAATTTAACATAGGATAATTGACATTCCTTACACTAAAAAAAGATAAAATTTCACAAACTCTACCCGTACTCGTCGCGTCTCTCCGTAGTACGAAATCGTATTCAATTTTCAATCCGTACTCGTAACATACTCATTGCAACTGTATGGGCACTGACTCGGCTAGCCGGTGCACCAGTTCCAGTATTTCATTTCAGTATTGTTGTTTCAAGAGTTTAGGTTAGGATACATAAAGTTTGCAATTCTATCGTTAGGGGTCCTTACTTACTTTAGTTCAAACTTCAAACTCGCATTTTCGGCTTCGATTGAATTCCTTGGCAAACCGTAAAAGTGCATGACGTCACATGTTGCACTGTTGAAACATTAAACGCTATTAAATTTCCGTACATTCATTGGTCTAAACTTGATTAATAATGCATTGTTGCCAGATTTTTCTTTTTAACCTAAAATTGGGGTATATTAAGGGTCATTTATATTACTCGCGCCGCGCAACGATATAAAAACTAAACACCCAATTAAATAAATAATAACAATATACACACTTTTTCATGATAATTGCAAACTATTGTAAATATTTTTGTTGCTGCGCTTAAATTATTGAATAATTTTACTGTAAAGTAGGAGTACTTTAATGGCCTTAAAAATGCTCTTACCGTTAATATTTTTTAATTCTTTTAAATTAATTTGCTCATTATAAATATTTTTAATTATTACTTATTAATTATATATTTTTTAGTGGCCAACAACTTGCGGAGCAGATGCAAGCTAGTAATCCTGAGGTTTTGGAAACCTTACGAAGCGCCTTTTCAGTGAATCCTGGAGTTGGTGATGGATCTCAAAACCCAGAGGATGGTCCTGCACCAAATCAAAATGATGGTGATAAAACAAATTAGGCCAAACAGCTAATTTTATTGTTTATGTAAAAACTTCCATTTTGTTTTTTTGAGTTTATTTTATTCGTTCAATGAATGTTAAAGTATCTATGTTAAAGACCAAGTTAATAATATAAAATATTTTGTAAAAATTTGATCGACTGTTATTTGATAAATTCGATTTATCTCATCACTTATGAGGATAGGCGTTTTACTTTGGTTTACCTATATGGCAATTTTGTTCATTTTTTAAGTCCAATTAAGAAAACCATAATCGGTTTTTATATATTATTTTTTCTAGGCATTTACGAAAATGTCTACATTACCAATTTTTTGGCACTTGTAAAAATCACCCTCTAAGTATAAAACAAAATATATCTAGAAAAGATGTGAAAGCCGATTTTGGTTTTCTTGATTGGTAGGTATGTATGTAGTTTGTCTTTTAGGTCGACAAAATTTACATGGAAATCGCCTATACACAAAATTAAATGTCTATCCTCTACAATTAAGTTCTATAGTTTCGAATTTTTTATTGATTTTGTAGAAACGAGATATAATTTTATTAATTAACAGACTATGTTAACAAGTGCAAGTCGTGAAATAATTAATAATTATATCGTTAAAACAGAAAATAATTATTACAGATATGACAACTTATTGGGTATTAATTATGTAAATATATTTATAAATGTTTTTCTGTTTTATAATAAAGTTTCAACAACTAATGCAGTAGTTTTTTTTTTAATTGTGGGTGGTGGGTGGTCGAAAAGGAAACTATGATTTTGATTAAAGGTACATTAAGGTGAAGACGCAATTGCTCAATCACATTCGCCGAAATTAAAAGCTGGTGTTCGGTGTTTACATCTTAAGTCCCAAACAATGGATATCTAATATTGATAAACAACTTCCTTTTATCTCGAAGTGAATATCAACAAATGATGACAATATTTTTTTTACCTTAACCCCTTGACATACAATGACGAGTTAGACTCGTCATTTATTTCCTGTGCCACTGCATATTTTGACGAGTCTAACTCGTCAAGAGCAAATTTCGGCGGATGCGGCGCAGTTTGTACTTATATTACTAAGCTTTCCCATAATTGTTCAGGTAAGCGAAATAAAATAGTATTTTTCGGTCGCATCAAGTTTCATTTAATTTGTATCTCAAGGGGTTAATCGTAACCAATCTTATTTTGTGTTTTTAACACATAACTGTATAACATAATGGGGGGGAGGTGGTACTTTTTTCAATTTTGTTACCAAAAAAATATTTTTTTTTACAATATGCACATACAGAGAATGACCCGTCTGTGACTGATCAAACTTCAGGGTACGAAAATACATCAAAGTCCATTGTCCAATAACTACTATTAAAGTAGGGTTTTATGTTTTTTAGTTTTGGAGTTTGAAGTCGCCCATTTTTGGTACCTTTACTAGAAAGCTATCATCCCTTTCAACAAATCAAAGAAACAAAAATTTGAATAAACAAGTTTTTTTCAGTTTTTCGATTACACCAAGGTCTCAATATGCGTTGTTTCGATTTGCGTCTCGTAATATTTATTACATTTGTAGGAGAAACATTCGATTTGCGTTGTACATGTTATCGGATCTCTAAAGGGCTTGGGACTCGCTAGAGTTTTTATGACAGAGCTCTGTCGTATCCTTTACACTTACGACAAAATCTGGTAAGTCTCTCTACCTGACCTTCTCTTCTCTGGACATAAATCTTTTGCAAAAAAAGTAGTTTAGAATAAACTGGACCGCCCAAGCCAAAATGGCAGCTGCTATTGCGGTTTATTTACTATTGGAAGAGTAATATGCAGAAGTAGAAAGAAAAAAACATCTTGTGGATCTTTAGTAATGTCATCAGCAATTTTTCTTTAAATATTTTATTTTTTATGTATATTTCTTTATTTTTAGAGAGTTATGTTATTAATTCCTTGGTTTCTTCTTTTGGCTACGGTACAAAAATAGAAAAATGCATCTTGCTTTTCTTCCTTTTTTTATTTTCTACAGGGTGTCCCATTTTAATTAATCCAGCTGAATATCTTGAAAACGAAGCGACTTCCTTAAAAATATTTCAGACAAAAATTGTAGCGACTCGAGGGGGACATTTAATAGTGCCATGGGTTTTTAATTGTTATGGGGTTTTATGGGAAAACATTTTTTTCAAATGGGAACCCCCATTTTTTATTGCAGATTCATAATCCATAACTTATAGTTACTTCAACTATGACGTCATACCTGTAAAAATTGTTAGCGAAATCGTAACTATGGTAAGGAAGCAGGTTACTGATAGTAGTATGTGGGACACCCTGTATATTGAAGTGGTCATTCCATTAATATATATAGATGTAAGCCAATGTATGAAAAAAAAATCTAAGATAAAACCCAGTAAACCAATTTGTAACTTATATATAAAATACACATAGATAGCTGGTAAATTCTCCTATGTAGCTAATTTAACGTAAAATATATATATATTTTACATATATAATATTATATTATTTTCTCTATGTAAGTAATAAGTAAAATTTATAATGTGTTATTTATATAGAATTATTTACATATACAATTCATAAGTTCGTATACTGTATATTTTATATATAAATAATTATTTATTATTAATGTAAAATATCGCCTGTGTTATTAACATTAGACATTTAATTTAAAATATACCTACATAAATTATTTACTTATATTCTTTATGCAAATAATTCATACATAAAATATAAAATAAAATAACTTATTAGAAAAATGTATGGAAGTTGGGTTAGAATTTATTTATTTTGTTATAAATAATTTTAACTACTTAATTTTTATATTTATTAATGTCTTTATTTTGAATATTTTTAAAGTTTAGAATTTTTTCTTAATTTTTTCTGCAAAATTGCGCTTACCAAAGAAATCCAACATTCAACACCGACATTATTAGAAAAAAGTTGAGTTATAATTTATAATTTATTTATTTTGTTAAAAATAATTTTAACTACTTAATTTTTATATATAATTGAACTTCTTTTAACTTCACTAATTTATTTTTATTTGTATTAAAACAAATATAATATATGTGGAATTGCTTTAAAACAATGTTTTTGTGTCTTCATTTCATGAAGCCTCGATGGTCCAACGGTTAGGTGGCTTGATTCGACAATTTGCGACTGCAACGGCGTGGGTTCGAATCCCGCAAATCCCACTTTAAGTTTAACGTGGTTTAAGTTAAGATAATATTAATTTATTATACTTGTGATTACTTACTAGAAATGGCCTGGTTGCTGCTAATTACTAGATTGTACCGTACCGTCCAAGCAAAAAAATTATATTTTTTGTTTTTATTTACTTATATCTGATATATATTTTGTATATAAAAATTTACATAATTTACACATAATAACCTATCCCCAAATATGGCTGACATCCTTACATGATTTATCCCTAATTTCTCTTTAGATTTTACATAAGTTTTCTTACATGTTATATATATTTTACATATATAATACCTCTTTTGGTTTACTGGGAAGTAAAGAATAAGTTTCTTATCTAACATGTTCCATTTTTGATGCAGAATGTTTTTTTTTATTTTTTCTTTGATTTTTAGGATAACTTCTAAACCTCCCAGTAAACTAATTTGTAACTTATATATAAAATACACATAGATAGCTCGTAAATTCTCCTATGTAGCTAATTTAATGTAAAATATATGTATATTTTACATATATAATATTATATTATTTTCTCTATGTAAATAATAAGTAAAATTTATAATGTGTTATTTATATAGAATTATTTACATATACAATTCATAAGTTCGTATATGTATATTTTATATATAAATAATAATTTATTATTAAAGTAAAATATCGCCTGTGTTATTTACATTAGACATTTAATGTAAAATACACCTACATAAATTATTTACATATATTCTTTATGTAAATAATTCATACATAAAATATAAAATAAAATAACTTATTAGAAAAATGTATGGAATAAGTTGGGTTAGAATTTATTTATTTTGTTATAAATAATTTTAACTACTTAATTTTTATATTTAATGTCTTTATTTTGAATATTTTTAAAGTTTAGAAGTTTTTCTTAATTTTTTTTAAAATTATGCGAGAAGGGTTAAAATTCTTTGTTTATTTTGTTATAACTTTTTTTAACTTGACTAATTTATATTTATGAATATTCAATATATTTATGAAAATAATATATAAAAATTCTGGCCAAGGATATTATGCATAAAATAATAAAAGCAAAATATACTGCAAAATTGCGCTTACCAAAGAAATCCAACATTCAACACCGACATTATTAGAAAAAAGTTGAGTTATAATTTATTTATTTTGTTAAAAATAATTTTAACTACTTAATTTTTATATATAATTGAACTTCTTTTAACTTCACTAATTTATTTTTAATTTTTTTTTATTTGTATTAAAACAAATATAATATATGTGTAATTGCTTTAAAACAATGTTTTTGTGTCTTCATTTCATGAAGCCTCGATGGTGCAACGGTTAGATGGCTTTATTCGACAATTTGCGACTGCAACGGCGTGGGTTCGAATCCCGCAAATCCCACTTTAAGTTTAACATGGTTTAAGTTAAGATAATATTAATGTATTATACTTGTGATTGATTACTTACTAGAAATGGCCTGGTTGCTGCTAATTGCTACATTGTACCGTCCAAGCAAAAAAATGATATTTTTTGTTTTTATTTACTTATATCTGATATATATTTTATATATAAAAATTTACATAATTTACACATAATAACCTATCCCCAAATATGGCTGACATCCTGACATGATTTATACCTAATTTCTCTCTAGATTTTACATAAATTTTCTTACATGTTATATATATTTTACATAAATAATACCTCTTAGTTAATTAGAACAAAAAATATCATTGTTCATATTTTTGCGTGGGTGTAAACGCTCCGAAACTTATAGTTGGGCATAGCGGCTTTGTTTGTAACGGACAAACTACATGTCACATATCGTCGTAATCACAAATAAATTTGCTATTTACTGGTTTCAATAACTTTTTTATGCATTCCCCCTGTCAAAAGGAATTAACCGCTAATTCATTGAAAAAGTCATTTAAAACGTATTTTTTTGCTAATTTCTCGAGCAATTGGGCCGGACAAGCATGATGACCTATACTATCGTATTTTACATCGTGAATGCAATCTCAATTGTTGCTGTGAGTTGATTAGGGGAAAAAATTTCTTTAATTGACTTACGCCGCAAACTTGGGGAATGCGCCGTTTTAAAAGTTGTCGTTGGCTTCTGGATAATTAATTTCTAACGGACAAGGTACATGTCGTATGTCATTTTAATCAAAATTTAATGCTGTATTTAATGATGTTAATATCCTTTTTATGCAAGTTACCTGTAAATAGTAATTCGCGTTTAAAGTTGAAAAATGTTGAAAAAAACACGTTTATTATTAATTGCTCGCTTAATTGAGTCGGACAAGCATAGTGACTAATACTATTGGTATATACATGTCAAATGCTATATTTTGACATATCATTTGTCTTTGTACGATGATAATTAAAAATTTATAAACTCGTGAATGAGTTTTGATTGAAGGGCTATAAAATGTTTATTTTAAACGGACAAGCAAAGCGGTTAGTACCAGTTAATGGGGCTTTTATTGAGCTTTAATATGGTATATTTATTTTTGATATAAGTTAATTAGAACAGAAGTTATTCCCAAAAAACCTCTTATGGAGAATTATATACCTATAAAAAAACTCATCGCTGGCAAACGTATCGCTAACATCTCGCCGGTAATGAATTTCATTCATTATCAAAAAATTCAAATGTAATGAATCGTATATTCAATAGTCGTGGAAAAATATTTTATTTATTATTATACTACTAAGTAGAACCGCGCTCCGATAGTAAACGTATATATTGAGCTTCTTCTTGAATGTGGGGAAGAAATCTTGAACCGAAGTACATCCCACATAATTAGGCTGAAAGTACCAATAAAAATCTTCATTTCTGTTATATTTTACAATTTGTATCACCTAAACTACGAAGGTATTTGCTGCTTTTACAGTTCAAATGCGCGTTCAAAATTTACGAAATATGCCTTGCAATTATTTCAAACTACAACCATATTTTGTAAATAACATTAAGGTTTATAATTGCATAGTTTAAATTACATTCATGACTAGACTTCTATACGACGACTTTTTCAAAAATTAAATTATTATGTCCAAAAAATAAGTTTAAAATAAGCCAAATTTTACGTATTTTTAATAATTTTTTTGGCCATTTTGGATATAATATATTAAAAAACTGTCGCACACAAGTCTTAAGCAGAGGTTCCACTTTCATATGATATTCTTATTTTGTATATAGCTCAATAAATATTCGCGTAGTTTGAAATATAAAAACAGGGAAAAACGCATATAATTTTGTAGACTCCATATCCTCTTAAAATTACATGCTACAGTTTTACATAAATGTAATAAATATAATTAAATGTAAATGTAGTTCTAGTAAACACAGAAATTCATTTATTTTTCTTTTATAAAAAGAATGTTTTTTTGAATTTAGAAGAATTGCTGCAAATAAATCAACGTTTGTAGAAATCAATCATCCTGTTTCTCCCGATGTATGTACAGGTCGATTCTGACGATATGTAAGTTAATTTCAACTTCAATGAGAAGTTTATATTATTTTGGTGCCCCTTATGTAGTTACTGTGCATGTTTTTCATATTTTTATTTTTTCATACTACAAATTTAAAAACACGCACGTGGGCAAATTGTTTTGACCTTACATATGGGGTACCAAAATAAACGTTATAAAATCTACTTTTTGAAAAACCAAGTGACCCGACATCTTTGCATTAAAAAAACAGTTATTTGCAAAAATGCTCCTCAAAAATAACAATTTTATTTATGTATTTAAGTTATTTATAATGAGTTTTTATAGTTTTTATCAACTTCGGACGAAGAGAAAAAAAATGTATTTTTTTTAATTTTCTAAAAAAATTTAGAAAAATATTAGACATACTTATAAAATTTCAGAGACATACTTGTATGTATATTAGAATTCAGGATGTCCGAAAATTTGTCGCTTATGCTTTTAAAAATAGCATTGTTTCAATTAAAACTATCTTGTTTATTTTTCCGATTACTTTTTCATTCAACTATGTTCTTTCTTAAAATTTGTGCTCTAAAACTATTACCGTCGAAGAATTACGTAATCGCACAATTATTTTTATGCTTTTTAAATATACCAAGTTTTCATTTTTATTTAAATTAAAAAGATGTTATTTTATTTAAAATTATAAAAAATATCTTTTATACAGAGTGCGGGAAAAGTCCTGCATAATATATGTATAACTTTTTAAATATTGGTTTGATCAAAAAATGTTTCAGATAAACTTTGTAAGGTTTAAAAATTGACATTTATCTGTGACTTTGTTTTTCACGTGACTGAGGTAATACTGCCAAGTTTGAAATCTCAAATGGAATAGTCCAACTATTTTTAAATAATTTGAATCTACAAAATTTTCTGAATCCATCGATATCCCATAAGTCATGTTTTCCCTTCAAATTATGGTTTAAAAAAATTTGAAAAAATGTTTTTAATAAATTTTAGTTCTTATTACTTGATTATTTCGTATTCAAGTTGGATATATGGAATTTTCTTATTCTCAAGTTAAAATACTTCAAATTTTAGTTCGTAAAATTCACTTGACCTAGCACACATAACTCTTAAGTAAATTAGAAAAACTAAAGCAAGGTCACAAATATAACAATTTTTAAATCTTGCAATATCTACATATACATATATTTACATTTTTTGATCAAAGCAATATTGAAAAAGACAAAGCCATTATGCAGGACTTTTCCCGCACCCCGTATTATCTGAATCATAACTATAGATATTGAATTTATTATTCAGCATTCTCGAAAACCCAGGAGATGTAGGCGTAGTAGTTTATATGCCTGGTATTCCAGATGCTCCAGATACTCATGCTACGCGTGCTACAGAAGCAGACGAAGTAGCTAGTTCTGCTGCAGAAGCAAATATTACTTCGGTCACTTAGTAAGTCAATAATGTTTGCTTTATTTGAAACCCCTATATTTATTGAGTTTTTATTACAAACCTGAACAAGTGGAAATAGGACCACCAGCTGTTGGTTCTGGTATAAATCCGTTTTCGAACTTGTAAGTTTAGGAATAAAAGAGCAATTAAATATTTTATAATCTATATCATTTTTCCAGAAGTCACTTTTCTGACGAAAAATTTAATTTTGAGGACGGAAAATGTATAGCGAACTTAAAACATTTTATGAAGGAACTATTACTGTTAGAAGTTAGAAAGGGTTTCTCATCAAAACTGATTCTTTCCTGTTATATCTGTAGGGCAGTTAAAGAATTATCCACAGAAAAACATTTTGCTGAAAAAGCGAATATTAATTATTGCGCAGTTGCAGCAACAGTAAGTATAGGTTGTGGTTATAGTCAGTTGAATGAATTCACCGGTGCTCTCGAAGTTCCATCAATGGGTAAAGATCTTTTCATAAAATGCCAGAATAAATTATCTAATTTATTTATTGAAACTGCAAGGGATTGTAAGAGGTCCTACAGGACAAATTACAATTCCAATTCTGGTGTGGCTTGCATTGTAGGTGAGAAATCCAATAAAGTGTTATATGTAGGGGTGAAAAATAAATATTGTTGTGTGTATGGTATTCAAGGAGAAAATTCGAAGGAGCATGTTTGTTTTAAAAATTATCGGGGAACTAAAGCAATTGTGGAGGGTTTTAAAATGAGCATGGAAATGCATGGGCTTAGATATAAGTATTTAATTGCCGATGGAGGCAGTAGCGCCTATAAAAAAATCTGTGATAATAGACCTTATGGAAAATTTCTGGTAGAAAAAGTTGAATATAAAAATCACCTTTTGCGTAATTTTTGCACCAAGCTAAAAGACATTGCTTCTAAGAAACATAGTTCCAAAGGAATTATTGTTCCCTTAGATGACGGAACTGCAGAACATTGAGCGTTTAAAAAATGATTTAAGTAATAGTCCATATTATGTTTTTGGCAGTCACAAAAATTGCGCTACCTACTTTTGCAAAAAACAAAGTTTAGTTGAAG
This sequence comes from Stenus bimaculatus, assembly GCA_963971135.1. Taxonomy (NCBI): domain Eukaryota; kingdom Metazoa; phylum Arthropoda; class Insecta; order Coleoptera; family Staphylinidae; genus Stenus; species Stenus bimaculatus. The sequence continues at coordinate 25,722,487 of OZ020184.1, forward strand.
ATTCAAATATAAAAAGGATGGAAGAAAGTGGTCTGATATGTGATATCATGACACACATAAACTGCCTAAAGTTTCATGCAAATAATTTAATAAAGAATAAAAATAATAATTATGCAGAACGTTATAATTCAATTGTGACGAAATTTGTAGGCGGTAAAAAGATTAATTTTTCTTCAAATGGATCATACATCTTACGATGCCATGCAGCCGCTCTTTCATATAACGCTAAAGGACATTATCACTATCACATTCATAAAGCGATTATAGCGATTACAGCCCATACCAAAAAGTATATTAAAAAGATGGTGCTCCAACGCGATTATTCATCTAAAAGGCGTCTTGATTTCAAGGAAAATCCTTGTGACAAGAAACGTAAAGTTGCGGATAATTATCCGTCAGCATTTGTTCCGCAATTGTGGAACAGATGCTGACTACGGACCATTGGCGGACAAATATTTAGAAATTTCTGAAGATGAGTTGGTAACCATGAAAGAAAACTTTCTAAATGATTCAGGAAAGGATACCGATAAAATTTGTAATGATACTGTAGAACAAAGAAACAGTTTAAAATGGAAAACTGAAAGGCGTAAGAGAATTACTGCTTAAAATTTTGGGAAAATTTGTGAACTAAGGAAAACTACAGACAAAAACAAAATTGTCAAAGAATTAATGTTTCCTACGTTCACTGGAAATAAGTATACCACGTACGGTATTGATAATGAACCAATAGCCGCTTCAGAATTCGAACGCGTAATTGGGAAGAAAATAACACCCTGCGGTCTTTTTATTCATAAAGATTATCCATATCTTGCAGCAACCTCCGATGGTCTTATTGGAAATTAGGAAATAATTGAAATAAAATTTCCGTATGTTTCTAGGGGTTTACCACCAGAGACGGCAATACGTGAAAAGAAAATTTTATTTGCCACCATTGACGAGAATAATATTTTTCATTTAAAACCGAATGATAAGTATTATTTTCAGGTACAGGGTCAATTATTCATTTCGAATAAAAAGCCTGCTATTTCATAATATGGTCGCCTAAGGGGTTACTGTACGAAATTGATCTTAATTTTTGTGAGACAAAGATCTTAAATCAATTTTATTTTGAGTATTATTTGCATGCATTATTAAAGGAGCAACTCTTAGAGTGTTAATTTAATTTGCAATAGAAGTACAAGATGTGGATAACATTTGTAAATAAAAAATACCACAGTTTTTTTTTCTCTTTTATAAGTTCAAACTCAGGGGGGCGTTCAGGTTTGTCACCCGGCGGGTGAGAGTTATGCCAGCGCGCGCCCGAAGTCGTTCAGAAATCACCAGGGCGCGCCCGGTGCGTCAGCCCGAAGTCGTTCAGATTTGCGACGGGTGACGCACCAAGTCACTCCGTCCTCCAGTTTCGAGCATGCGCATTAAAAGTATATAAGCCTTATTTACTTGTAAAGTCACGTGACGCCCTCAAGTCGCCGCACTCTCGAGACGGCGAGGAAGTCGTCCCGCATGCGCATTATCGATAAAATCTACCAAAAACCAAAACAAACTTTTGTTTATTGTTGATTTGGGTTAGGTTATTATTTTGATTTCATATATGTATATAGGTTCTCGAAGGCATCAAACCTTCCTACAAAATATTTTTATCATATTTTCGTTATTAAATATAAATATCCTATATCCTATCACGATTTCTATTCAAAAACGATTTAAGTGAAAAATTTTAGTGGCCAATTTAATTTCATTTAATTTATCTTTAAATGAGGATGATTACAACAAATCGTACTATCAATCTCAATAATACTTTAATTACTTCATTTTAAGATCAATATAAATACGAATAAAATAATTTGGAATATAAATCCAATTTATTTGCGTAAAATTGTATTAGGTTAGAAAGTTTATTATTGTTTAATTATTCTGTCATTTGTCGTTCCTGTTTTCTTGACACACCGTGGACGCCCAAAGCCGTTCATAAATACCAACGCTCGTGTGACACATGACACACTACGAGATGTAAATATATGACGAAGCCCGGTGTGACAAACCTGAACGCCCCCCAGCGGTTACCATTCATGTCATTCAATCCAAATTGATATATTTATTTTCAGTAAATTTAGAATACAATATTATTTACGATTTTGTCGGGTCTAGTATAATTTCTTGGAGTTTAAAGAGGGTGTCTCTACCTGGCGGAATTCCTAATAAATTGTTTTTTCTGTCTGTATTTAGTATCTACTGGGAACTATAGCTCTAAAACTAAAAATTTGTTTACAAACCCAATCATTTTTTTATATTATCGTTTAAGTGACATAAGTGTCTATCAGAAACGAGTGAAAAAAGTGGGGGTTTCCATTAAAAAAAATCGACGTCATTAATATTTTTATTATATCAAGAGATTTAAAAACTAAAATTTACCTGTCCGAGCGATTTGACACGTCAAATTTTGTTTTTAATTGCCGTCATTTTCCGCCATTTAAAATTTATGTCACGTCATCGTACAATGCCCGCGTAACGTCATCACATTTTTTAAATGGAAACCCACAATTTTAAGTAAACAATTATTTGAAAGAACGTCTTAACTTGTGTACCCATGCAAAATTTTATTGACTCGTTCCTCTCGTTCCGAAGATATGATCAATCAAAAATTGTAAATTAAATTGAGTCTGTAACAAGCAATATATTGAAGAAGGCCAACACGATTAGATTTTCAAAAAAAATGGCTGCACGCGTGAAATTCCGTTAGTAATTGCAGTCATTTTAGGTATGTGATGTAACTGCTTAACGCGCCCATGACGTCATCGCATTTTTTAATGGTTACTCATAATTTTTAACTCCAGAAATTGAAAGGTCGTCTAAGCTTGTTAATCCATCCCAAATTTTGTTGACTTATCTCTACTAGTTCCGAAGATACGGCAAATCGAAAATTGTGAATTTGATAGTTTATATTGATCATATCTTCGGAACGAAAGGAGATAAGAGGAAATTTTGCATAGGTACTCAAGTTTAGACGTCCTTCCAAATTATTTACTAAAAATTGTGAGTTTCCATTTAAAAAAAAATTGTGATAAAATCACGTGACCATTGTACGATGACGGCACATAAATTATAAATGACGGAAAATCCGCAATTACAAAGATAATTTGATGTGTCAAGGTGTTTTTTTGAAAATCGAACCGTCTCTGACTTTTTGAATTTATTCTTTATTCCATGTTACAGACTAATCCTGTATATCAATGACCTAGCAGACCACGGAAATCATAATTTAAGAACTTACGCGGATGATACCACAACTCTTGAATAAGGACACAAAACATATTACTGAAGACAACAACGTTCTCTTTACGTAACTGACAGATTGTTTTAAATTTAACAAATTAACGCTAAATGCAGCAAAAATACAATGCACAATTTTTAAATCAAAACTTTCACAATTAGCCTGAGAGTTAATTTAATTAGAAAATGCTGAAATTACCACCACCAAAATGCTTAGGGTTAGTTATCGACGATCATTTTGTCATTTGTCACCCAAGCAATGTAAGACAAATGTTTCTGATCCAAAAATGTGCTTTAAGAATAATACTAAACTTAAAATTCAGAGATAGTTGTCGTAAATTATTCAAGGCAAATAACCTACTAAAAAATTATTTCGAGAAGTTTCTCCCTACTAAATATGACTATAATACCAGAGATCCACCTTTCATTTTGCCAAAATATAAGTAAAATAAGTTTGCAAATGGTCCTACTTACTCGTGCTTAAAACTTTTTAACGCGTTACCGATAGAAATTAAAAATACTATATCTGTAAATAATTTCAAAAATACAATTTTTAATTTATTAGTTGAAATAGAGCCCTGTTGTATGGAAGATTATCTTAACTTCAAATTGTAATTTAACAGGGTTTTGACTCTTTTTCAATTACTATGCAAATGCTGTTAGTATATTATGTATTTTGTATATTTTTAGAAAAAATAAAGATTATTATTATTATATTGCCCTCACCCATTCTTGATATGTTGCCATTTATAAATTTCTTTTAAACTGCAATTGAAGTCTCATGAAGAAAAATCCAACATTTTCTAAACGGAAAATATAGTGGTTTAGTCCTGCAGTCAAATACGCTAGCCCGAAAACATTTTTGTATAATTTTTTTTTGTAGATCATTTAGAAGTCATTTTTATAATTCCTAGTGGCTAGTGGAAGGAAAAAAATGGAGAATGTACAAAGAAAAATATAATGACCTAAAAGTACTTTACCTTGACTTTGGACCCCTCTAATTAATTTTGTGCTAGGTTGCAGGGTGACTATCCGCTAGGATGTAGCCTAATCAATTTAGATTATAAATCTGAAAAAAAATTGAAAATCTAACGAGGGAAACTTGAGATTTGACTATAGAACTAATACTCGATTTCATGATTTTTCACAATTTTTCCTCCCAAACTCGCGCGCCGTCTAGTTATTCGCATTAATTATCAGTGATTCGCTGATAATTTGCAAAGAAGCTCCAGAAAAGTGGGATGGATTTTCTATTCCCTATTATTATCTCCTACAGAAAATTTATCTCGGACGTCTAGGAAGATGCTCTTAACACGATTTTGTACACACGATTTTATACACACTCTGTATAAGTAACTAGCGGCCAGTATATCAAATCTTTTAACGGCCATTTAATTTTGAATGAGATTTAATTTAAATTTTCAAAAAAAATTAAAAAATATGACAAACATAGTTATTTTCTAAAACTGTTTTAAACTATAACAAAAAATTGGGTATTTAAAAAAGAAAGGTTATGTTAAGTGATAATAAAAAAACTATTGTATACACGGTCTCACGGGACGTTGGACTGCATGGATATCTTTGTTATTATTGGAGATAAAAAGTCGGTTAAATCAGTTCAATGGGCAAAGTAGTAGAGATTTGTTCGTATTAATAATTCGTTTACAAAATATTTGAATTACGCATTGTTTCTGCGCTATCTTGAAAATAACAAGATAATGCGATTTTCGAAATATGGCTAACTTCTCTATCTTGGGTAGGACTATTTTTTTTTAAATTATACATGCACTTTTTTGGATACAATTCAGTAATGTTAATGAATTTTTTTTCGTCAATTTTATGATAAATAATAAAATTTAAAAAAGACTAAAATTTTGGAGAAAAATTAAAGGTATCCCATTTATAAACCCACAAAAATTTATTTGGATTGTAAATATCATTCTGAACAAATAATTCCTTATGGATTAGTATTTTTTTCGACGCCTTATGAAGTTATGCCAATATGACGTAAAACTTAATAAAACCTTCAAATTGTTATAACTTTTTAAAGAATACAAAAAATAGTGGTCCTAAGGAAACTTGTTCTTCAGAATAATATTTACCATTTGAGGATAAATAAAGAGGACACCATGAGTTATTTTAAAAAATGCCAAGAAAACATATAATTCTATTTAATAAATAATAGTTGGTTGCTCTAGCAATAAAATGGAAAAAGTTTTACAAAAACTAAATTCCAAAATATGCCCTGAATTTAATTGAAAAACTTTTGTGTTTAACTTTTTTACGTAACTCTTTAAATTAAAAAGTTACAGCTATTTTGCGTTACTTTTGTTACTTGTGTGAAGTTGGCAATAGATTTCAGCAATAACTAATATTTTAAAAAATATGCAAAAAAATAAGAAAAAACTGGTTAATATCTAATAAGTAATAAAAATTTTCGGTTTTTTCAGACAAAGTTTTTATTGAAACAATCACATACAGTGCATCGCCGACGTTTCGCCAAAAATTTCGGCTTCTTCAAGGCTAAAAAATGGACAAAAAGACAATAGATATGGGACCATTCAAAATACTTAATAAATTAACATGCAAATAAATTATTATTTTTGTGCAAAAAAAAAACTTTTTTAATTACCTTTGAACTTCACGTGTAAATCTCAATAAAACATAAAACGCTGTGGGATGTTCAAAATTGGATGCAACATGTAACAACAACATGGGCACTAATTTAATTAAAACTAAAAACGTATTAGTGTCTACCATTCACTATGTAAAGATACCGAATGTATTGCTCAATTTTTCACATTTAAAATTGTATCAAATAAATTATTCATGAATTATGTAAGTAAATTTTTAATAAATAAATCTTTAAAGCTATGCAACCAAAACTGTTGCCCAGCCATTTTTAAAAATCACCCCAAATATATCAAAATAAATGATAAAAACAATCAATCATATAAATTATACAATATGTTAAAATTAATTAATTTTAGCGTTCACTTTAATCAATAATTCAAATTAAAATAATAAAATACAGAGTTATAGAAAAGTAGTCACACTAAGTAATATTACATATAACTAACAAAATACAACCACATCACCAAAATTACATTTTTTTTCTCTAAACTTAGTTATTTAATAATGTGCGTAATAATATTTCTGTACACTACTCCACTTTTAATATTTAATGTTATAAGTATTACTACCGGGGTATGACAAAAACAACCCCATAAATACCCCACCCCTAAAATATACACCATGATCTAAAGAAAAAAAATTAAAATTAAAGGTGATGCCGAAGTTGTAGGAGGATTTTAGTACGCGCGCCCACGCGTATATTTATATAGTATTTAGAACTTTCAAAAGGTATAACTCGAAAACGGAAAAATACCGCCACTCAATTTTTTTACACATTGTTTGTATTTCAGTAAACTATGATCTAAAAAAAATCGAAATTAAAGCTGATGCCAAAGTTGTAGGAGGATTTTAGTGCGCCCGCGCGTATATTTATAGTATTTGGAACTTTCAAATGGTATAACTCGAAAAAAAAAACCGCCAGTCAATTTTTTTACACATTGTTTGTATTTCAATAAACTACGATCTAAAGAAAAAAAATTAAAATTAAGGATGATGCCGAAGTTGTAGGAGGATTTTAGAACGCGCGCCCGCGCGTATATTTATAGTATTTGGAACTTTCAAAGGGTATAACTCGAAAACAGAAAAATACCACCACTCAATTTTTTTACACATTGTTTGTATTTCTATAAACTATGATGTAATGAAAAAAAATCAAAATTAAAGCTGATGCCAAATTTGTACAAGAATTTTAGTGCTCCCGCGCGGATTTTTATAGTATTTGGAACTTTCAAGGGGTATAACTCGAAAACAGAAAAATACCGCCACTCAATTTTTTTACACATTCAATAAACTATGATCTAAAGAAAATAAAATAAAATTAAAGGTGATGCCAAAGTTGTTGGAGGATTTTAGTGCGCCCGCGCTTATATTTATAGTATGTAGAACTTTCAAAGGGTATAACTCGAAAACAGAAAAATACCGTCACCTAATTTTTATACACATTGTTTGTATTTTAATAAACTATGATTTAAAGAAAAAAAATTAAAATTAAAGGTGATACCAATGTTGTAGGTTGTAGGAATATTTTGGTGAGCGCTCCAGCGGCATATTAATAATGTTTTGAACTTTCCACGGTCATAAGTCATAACTTCAAGAAAATACAACTTTTTAGTTTTTTTTTACTATATTTTAAGTATATACAATATATTTTTACGTTGCTAAATAAAGAAAAATTGAATACAAATAATGATTTAAATGATGTTGGTGTAATTTTCAAGATGACGGCGCACGCAACTTTGATGGCTCTTACCTTATAAACAGAAAATGACCGCCATCCAATTTTTTTATATGTTATGTATAATAGGATAAGAAAACATATTAAAAAAAGTTAAAAAAAAGTGAACTTAACATGTAGTGACGTTTTTACTTCTATAAACCTATATGTTTTAGGGGTGGGGGTATTTATGGGGTTGTTTTTGTCATACTCCGTTAGAAATACTAATAACATTAGATATTAATCATTTTTATTTATTTTTTTGCATATTTTTTAAAATATGCAATAATAGTTATTGCTGAAATCTATTGCCAACTTCACATAAGTACTTTTATTACAACCTGTATGAACTATGTTTAAACTTCGTAAAAGTACATATGCACATATACAGGGTGTCTCTTCAGTAGACGACCAAACAAAGTGAACTGACAGGTAATTTCCAAATAAATATAACGATAAATTTAAATTAACAAGAGAAGTAACAAACGTGTATTCTAGTCGTTAACCAAATTATTTCATCTGTGATTTTTACAACCATCTGTGATAATAACCGAATTTTTATGTTTTAATCGTCACATTTTAGCCATGTTTTAACTATCTAAGAGTATATTTTACATATTTATGTTATTTTTAAAAATTTTACATAAAACATGTGCTTTTCGAAACACAATATCACAGATTTCAATTAAACAATTGATAAGTGTTTTCAACATCATACATTCCTATTCCATCTTAGTGTATAACCTTGTATTAAAACCTGATGATGCTCCAATAAAGGCGAAACTAGTCGTTTAATCTTGTTTTATTTATGGTATAAATTGGGATTTGAATCATCTTTCGCAATATCGTTAAACTTAATCCCAAATCATCATCAATTTTTATTTATTTCAAATATAACCACATTTTTTGTTATAAAATTGTTGATGTTTCAAGAATTATTTCAGTTTTCGAATTTTTCAGAAACCGCGTACTGCGCTTACTACGCTTGTTCGCTTATTTTTATTTTGTGTTACGGTCCGGGAAGGGTTCACCTTTGCCATAAAACCATTTTCATACACTAGAGATGGTGATCATCTTCTATCAAATAAAAAAAAACTTTTAGATCATAAAAAATGTTAGTTGATTTTTAAATCAACCTGACGCTCGGTATAAAATAATGTACTAACAAAAAGTTGAACAATTATCAGAAAAAGTTTTCCATTTCATGCAGAATCTGAGATGGTATAATGCATATCGGTTAAACTTAACAGATTTTTTTTAAATTTGTTATTTTTGACAAATAATTCGTTTTCGTTATGGTCAGAAGTAAAACAAAACTAGTCAAATAATGATTTTTATTACGTTAAACTTGCTATAAGTTCTAAAAATCATCATGCGCTCTTATGCATAATTAGCATCGTCGGATAAAATTTGGAGATGATTAATCGAAAGGCTCATTTTATTATTTTTAATATTAATCGTAGCTCGCCTGAGTTTTCATTGCAGCTCTTGCTTGGTCTAATTTCCATTGCGTACACTAGCTTTTTAAAATACGCGGTGGTCGGACAATTAATTAATATATCTGTGAAATACTGAAATTGTTGGATAAAAAGAGAGACCATTCTTTAGCGAGCTACCATTAACATTAAGATTCTGATTAATTAACATAAATTTTATCCATGGATGCCGATTATGTATAAAGATTGATATTTTCAGCACCTATTGTACACTTAAGATAAGAATAAAAATCATTATTTAACTTGTTTTGTTTTATTTATGACTATAACTCCCATAATTTTGTAAAATTTATTTAAAAAAAATGACTTACTTGTCAGAAAAAACAATTTATTTATTTATTTATTTTATTTTCCTTTATTTACGGTAAAGCCTTTAATACATACAGGGTGGCCCAACTAAGAGTTCGCACCCAGGTTATTTCGAAAACCAAAAATTTTTGAAAAAAACCCTGAAACCGGTCAATTTTTATTTAGCGGGGACCAATTTTTATGGTAACGCAAGGGACAACCCCCCACCCAGTTATGTAGGGAAACTACCCCTTCAGAAATCTTAAATGGCAATAGGGGTCGAGTGATACATCATTGTAAAGCTCCTACTATTCTCTATACAACTGTCATATTTTCTTTTAATTTGATGGAATATTTGAGAAGTTATAGCATTTTCGCAGTAGACATGTAAAACGTGTTTTTAACAGGTAACATGGGCTATAAAGGGTTTTAAAGCTTGATTTTGTTAAAAATAATTACAATCCTACTTTGATTCCCCATTTAATTAGGATTGACCGGTTTCAGTCTATTTTCAAAATACTTTTAGGTCCCACCCAGGTTATTATGAAAACAAGTAATTTTAGAAAAATACCCTGAAACTGATCAATTGTTATTTAGTGGAGGACCAATGTATGGTTGTATTTATTTTTATTGTAATATTTAACAAAATCAAGCTTTAAAGCCTTTTAAACCCATGTTACCTGTTAAAAACGCGTTTTAGATGTCTAACGTGAAAATGCTGCAACTTACCAAATATTCCATCAAATTAAAAAAAAATATGACACCTGTATAGAGAATAGTAGGAGCTTTACAATGATGTATCAGTTGACCCCTATTGCCATTTAAGATTTCTGAAGGGGTTACCATAAAAATTGGTCCCCCGCCAAATGAAAATTGACCGGTTTCAGGGTTTTTTCAAAAATTATTGGTTTTCGAAATAACCTGGGTGGGAACTCTTAGTTGGGCCACCCTGTATATAATACAGGGTGTTTACGGTTGACCCGTTAATATTTAAACCGGTGAAAGTAGAGGTCGAAATAGGTAGATTAAGAAAAAATCATCTGAGTAAAAGTTGCTTTATAAGGGAGCTACACACCCTTTTAAAGGGGATACCAAAAAGAAGGTTAGGTTAGGTTAGGTTAAGTAATATTCTGTGCCCCAACCCCAAATACTAAACTAAAAGCATTAAAATGAGTAGCTAATAAAAACAAATATTATTGTAGACACTCAAAACGGTGCTGAAAATCTGCATGCATTTTAAATAAATGCATTTTTTTCCGAAACGGTGCTTCGTATCGAAATAAAATAAGAGTACCTTTTTTGAACTAATAAAAAAATAAAAGTCATCCCTTAAAAAGTTATTAATACATTTACCCCCAACCCCCTCCAAAACTACCCTTTAAAAGCTTAAAAAAAATCTTAAAAAAATCATGACCACTGATCTAAAGCAGATTAGGATTTGTACCAAATTTGAAAGCTCTAATGTAAGCGGTTTTCAAATAATCGTGTAAAAACCTTCTTTTTGGTATCCCCTTTAAAAGGGTATAGCTCCCTTATAAAGCAACTTTTACCAAGATGATTTTTTCCTAATTTACCTATTTCGACCTCTACTTTCTCCGGTTTAAATATTAACGGGTCAACCGTAAACACCCTGTATACAGAGTGATTTTTAAGTTGATACTTTTTTTACAGGATGTAAAACTCAATAAAATAAGTCGATTGGCAAAATGTTTTGTTAATAAAAGTTTTTAATCAAAAAAGTTATTTGAAATTTAATTTACAGTGTACGCGCTGTAGGTGCACCTTAAAGAAAATGTTCAAAATTGGCACCATTTGCTTCATTTGCACACACTCCCGCTCGTTGAATCTCCGAATTCGTGCATGGTCGTAAAAGGGCATTCCCTTGATCACGAATTATTACACACGCGTCTTCTATCTGATGACAAAGTTCTTCAATGTTTGTCAATTAATTGTTGCGATAACTAAATCTTTTATGTAGCCCGTGGCCCCATAAAAAAATATCACAAGGCTTGAGATCCACTTATTTTTAAAATTGAACAGAAATGATAACCAAACAAGTATTTTAGACGTGACAAAAAAAAGTATCAACTTAAAAATCACCATGTAATATATCATAAACATAAACATAATTTGTATTAAAATTAATGTGAATTAATCAAAACTTATAAACTAAATATAATATGAAAAAAGAATTAGAAAACAACCATTACAAAAATTCGAGTTCACTACATAGCAGTCTTAGACGTCTATCGAATTGGTTTAAGTTTGATGAAAATAATTCGAAAAGAATTGAGTGCTGAAGCGAGTTAGCAATCCGCATAATTCGAGACATGGGTGAATAATATCCATAACTCATCGGATGAAAAGGTACACTAAATAACGTAATAGATCTCGTAAGATATCCTGACATTTTGGCTAGGAAATTACACCGCACAAGTAATTGAGAACAATTGATTTCGCTGTTGATTATTTTATATAATAGTCGCATGTCGGCAGTATTTCTTCTAAATTATAGTGATTGGATATTTAGTACACACTCAATATGTTTGTAGGAAAATGCGAGAGACTGAATACCCAATTTATAACCAATTACTTTTAAAAATCTATGTTGCACTCCATCTAATATCTTTGTCAAATACAACTGATGAGGCGACCTAACACTACTAGTATATTCAATAACTGATCTAACAAGCGAGCTGTAAAGTATTTTTAATGTTCGTGGGCTAAATTCGACACTAATTCTTAGAACGAAGCCTAACATTTTCTTAGCGCGACTAACAATTGCGATAATATGAGGACTGAAAGATAACTTTGAGTTGAAAAGTAATCCCAAATCACGTATTTCACAAACGTTTTCTAATGACGTTCCATCAATATTGTAAACAAAATTTTGATTAGATACTAAGTGCGAGAAGGTAATAGACTTACAATTACTGATGTTAAAATACAATTCATTTTTAACACACCAATTGTGTATAGCATCTATATCAGCTTGTAAATAAAGACAATCGTTTACAAACAGTTAACAATTTTGAACATTTTTAAGTCATCGGCGTACAGTAAGTATTGTGAATTTTTTATACTATGCGCAATATCATTAATAAACAGCGTGAAGAGAAGAGGCCCCATATGGGAACCTTGCGGTACCCCAGAACAGACATTCAGTTCATTCGATACATAGTTATCTATTTCCTTTTTTGTATTTTTAAGAATGCTTTTAGCAAATCAGAAATGTAATTTTGTGACTGTTTATTAACAAACAAATTACTGTGTATACATAATTTTATGCCAATATTTTTAGATTATATTATATTCTTCTAACTATACAGGGTGGTCACTCTTACGGTGCACACCATTGGGATCTTGTGAACCTAAAGAGTTACAAGGTTGCTTAAATTAGAAAAAAGTTGCCCCTTTTCAAACTCCTTTAGAATCTATTTAGAAATCCGAGATATCTTGCTCTAGTCCTGAAATATCATCAAGATGTCCGACCAGAGTGAGTCGTGCAATGTTTGTAAGCGTGAAATAGTTAACGATGACAGAAAAGTAAATTGTACAAAGTGCACTAATGTGTTCCATAAAGGATGTGCCAAAAAGAAAAATAAAAAATTTATGAAAAAGATTACAGATAACACAGTAATTTGTTGTAGTGATAACGATCTTAACCTCATAACTTGTGCCAATGAAGATATGGATGAAGTGTTAACGCCTGCCACTAATATATCAATTTTTGATATTACTATGGAGGTAAAGTTAAGTTAAGGATCTTATAGAAACTAAAAATTTACTAATTAACGAATTAATCGATAAGAACAAATTGTTAAAGGATTTCATATTGATGATGGAAAATAAACCTACTGCGTCCCCTATTGATGATACATCAAAATATAATTTAAATTCCAACTAAAACACTAAAACTGTAAATAATATTGATGAAAATATGGATTGTAATGCACTTTCTTACTCAGAGAAAGTGCAAAGCACATCTTATAAAACCAAATTAACCAACAATAACAACAAGGTCAATGTGCCTATAGTTATAAAAGATAAATATAACAACAAAATTAACTTGAAAGAGTTTAAAAGTAAATATCAACCTGCTGATTTCGGGCCTGGAATTTTAAACACAAGAATTACAAGTAATGGAAATTTAGTACTTAATTGCCTTGATGATGAATCCAGAGATAATATAAAGTCCAAATTAGATGAACTTAATAATGATAGTTTCGAAATTGTAATACCAAATAAGTTTAAACCAAGAATAATTGCTTATAATATTGATATGGAGGAACAAGATAATGCTGATGACATATTGATTCAGAAAATCGTTGCTCTGAATAAACTTACCAGAAGTAAAGATAATGATATTAAAATTATCAAAAAAATAAAATATAAAAATAGTTTTAATTTGGTCATGGAAGTTACGTCGACAATTTTTAAAGAAATTATGCATACTCAATCAATATTTATTGGTTGGCAATCTTGCTCGGTTGAAGAATCATATGATGTCCTAATGTGTTTTAATTGTTCGGGTTGTTTGTGTCATACCCCAAGCTGGTTGACGTTTTCCAATACGTCTTTGTGTTACACCCCAAGTTGGTTGACGCTATCCAATACGTCTTTGTGTTACACCCTAAGTTGGTTGACGCTATCCGATACGTCTTTGTGTTACACCCTAAGTTGGTCAACTCTTTCCAATACAAATTTACGTTTAATAGGAGGAATAAAAATGGTTTTTGATGGTTATATAGTCAAGAGAGCCTTATAAAATAATAATAATTTAATGCGTCCAATATGTGAACCTCCACTTAACTGAAAATTTGTTACTTGTACTTCTAATAGGTTCTATGTTCAATAACTAAATGTATCTCTGAAGATGAGGAATCATATCCTCGAAATGCATTAGATAAGATATTATTAAATATAAGTAACTGAGGTTGGTTTTAAGACGTTGTTTTATTACCCTATTATTTAAGTTTTGATTATGAATTTTTAGACTATAAACAGGCCAATTTTATTGAAATAAACTTTATGTTAGCTTCCATCAAATGGTCTGATATTTTTAAGAACAATGATATGAACATAATAATAGATTACTTTTACAAAAATGTTATGGCTGCGATCGAAATGTATGTACCTAAACGTAAGTTTAAAAATCCAAAATTTCCGAAATGATGTAATCAGAATTTGAAATCACTTATTATTGGTAAAAAAGTCGCACATAAAAAATATAAAATATCAAAGTCTCCAATCGACTACAAAATATTTAAACAGCTTCGTGCTAGATGTAAAGCATTATCGAAAACTTGTCATGATGAATTTATTATGACTACCCAAGTACCCAAGCATTGATACAGAGTAATAAAAAAGAATTTTGGAAATACATTAATAATGTTAAAGGTACAAATAATCTGCCAAGTACCATGACTTACAAAACAAAATCTTCTGACTTTCCTTTGGATATAGTTAATTACTTTTCTAATTTTTTGCAAGTGTATATTCCACGGAAGACACTAATAAAACTGAAAATAATATTGACTGTAGAAAGTACACATTTAATGATTACTTATCAGTTAATAGCTTACATATAACTGAAACTGAAATTCTTGATAAAATTGATCAATTAAAGGATAGCCTTGGTGCTGGTCCGGATAATATCTCAATTGAGTTTATAAAAAATTGTAAATATACTCTAGCAAGTGTTTTAGTTAACTTATACAACTTCTCATTAGAGTGTGGTGTATATCCCAATTCTTGGAAATGCAGTTATATAACACCCATTTACAAGAGTGGTAATAAATCCAAAGTAGAGAATTACAGAGGTATTTCAAAAATTTCCATTATTTCAAAAATTTTTGAATCTATAGATTCTGATAAATTAAGTCCTTTTTTAAGCTAAAGATTAGTAATGATCAACACGGGTTTTATTGTGGTAGATCCACTGAGGCAAATTTGTTGTGTTATGAAACATACTTGATGGGTGCTTTGGAGAGGCGACTTCAGGTAGACTCAGTCTACACTGATTTCTCCAAAGCATTTGATAGAGTGAATCATAATATTTTATTATTTAAGTTGAGCTGCTTGGGTGTTTATGGTACACTATGGTATTGGTTAAAAAGCTATCTAACAGGAAGAAAACAGTTTGTAAAGATAAAGAATTTCCGTTCTAATGCTATTAATGTAACGTCAGGGGTTCCTCAAGGGGCTCATCTAGCCACTTTATTTTTCAATTGTTTCATAAATGATCTGATAAATCGTATAAAATTTGGTGAATTATTATTTTATGCGGATGACTTAAAACTATACCATTCAATTAACGATGAAACTGATTGTTTACGAATTCAAAGTGATTTAAACATATTCTATGATTGGTGTTGCGAAAATCTTATGGAGTTAAATATTAAAAAATGTAAAGTTATTAGTTTCTGTCTTAAGAGAAATAAAACAAATTTTGTTTATGTAATAAATAGTACTGAATTAGAAGAAGTCACTGAAATAAGAGACTTAGGAGTCGCTTTTGATTCATCTATTAAATTTGACAAACATATTGATGAAACTAAAAACAAAGCTTTAAAATTGTTAGGATTTATAATGAGATCTCTTGGAGAAGTTAATATTGAATGTCTCAAATCTGTGTACTGCGCTATAGTTCGTCCTGTTTTGGAATATGCCTGTTCTGTCTGGTCGCCTCATTATCAAAAATATATTAATGCCCTCGAAAAAGTTCAAAATAAATTTTTAAGATTTGTCAACTTTAAGATGGGCATTCCTATTGAAGAGCTTAATTATGACTTTCTAAAGGCTCAATTAAATTTAGTAAGCTTAAAATCCAGGCGGTTATATTTTGATTTATGTACCATCTTTAAAAGGTTGGATGTAACTGGCGCAAATAATTTATGCATAACAAAATCATGAAGTCCTTATTTACTAAGTACATAAGGACTTCATGATTTTGTTATGCATAAATTATTTGCGCCAGTTACAACCAACCCTTTAAAATTGTAAATAATCTTGTAGATTGCCCTAAACTTTTGGAGCAGATTAGTTTCCTGGTACCGGTCAAGCAGACTCGTTCTAAACATATTTTTAATGTTGTTAAACACAGGACGAATTATGGATGTCATGCTCCTTTACCGAGACTATCAACAGAATTTAATAATTACTGTGGCGATTTGGATGTTTTTAACATTAGCTTTGATGTATTTAAAATGAAATTAAGATCAATAATTTACAATTTATGAGAAGGTGTATTACTTGTCTAAGTTTCCTAAATAATTGTTGTATGTATGATATATGTTTTAAAATTATTTGTAATTAATATTATTGTTTCATGTTGTTCTTAACATCTACATGTTTATTAATCTGTACGTTTATTGGTGTAATGCCGTAAATAAAACATTATTATTATTATTCTCACCCTTTGCTTCCGATTCTTTAAAAAGCTTGATAGCCAATTTATTATGGAGCTGTTGAAACCATAACTTGATAATTTTCTTAATAATATGTCGTGGCTAACACGATCAAATGCCTTGGAGAAATCCGTATAGATTGAATCAACCTGACTACGACCCTCCAAGGTATCTGATAAGTAAGATTGGTAGACCAAAAGATTCGTGGTTGTCGATTTGCCTGACATGAACCCGTGTTGTTCTTCAATTATGATATTTTTACAAACAAATTGCAATTGATGTGTTAGTATACAGTCAAAAAGCTTAGGTATTGATGATTGAATGCACACCCCTCTATAATTTCGAACGCCATCGCGTCTACCAGATTTAAAGATGGGCGTTACAAAACTGGTTTTCCAGAAAACTGGGAAACACTCTTCCTCTATTGATCGGTCAAACATTAGTCAAACATTTAAAAAAATGTATTAAAGGGTTTGCCGTAAATAAAGGAAAATAAAATAAATAAATTGTTTTTTCTGACAAGTAAGTCATTTTTTTTAAATAAATTTTACAAAATTATGGGAGTTATAGTCATAAATAAAACAAAACAAGTTAAATAATGATTTTTATATTCTTATCTTAAGTGTACAATAGGTGCTGAAAATATCAATCTTTATACATAATCGGCATCAATGGATAAAATTTATGTTAATTAATCAGAATCTTAATGTTAATGGTGGCTCGCTAAAGAATGGTCTCTCTTTTTATCCAACAATTTCAGTATTTCACAGATATATTAATTAATTGTCCGACCACCGCGTATTTTAAAAAGCTAGTGTACGCAATGGAAATTAGACCAAGCAAGAGCTGCAATGAAAACTCAGGCGAGCTACGATTAATATTAAAAATAATAAAATGAGCCTTTCGATTAATCATCTCCAAATTTTATCCGACGATGCTAATTATGCATAAGAGCGCATGATGATTTTTAGAACTTATAGCAAGTTTAACGTAATAAAAATCATTATTTGACTAGTTTTGTTTTACTTCTGACCATAACGAAAACGAATTATTTGTCAAAAATAACAAATTTAAAAAAAATCTGTTAAGTTTAACCCATATGCATTATACCATCTCAGATTCTGCATGAAGTGGACAAATTTTTCTGATAGCTGCTCAACATTTTTTAGAAAACCCTTTTTTTATTTGATTGAAAATGATAGAGTTCATGACAATGTTTTTATTGGAAAAGAACACCCTTCGAAGATAATAAAACAAAATAAAAATAACCGATTAACTCATAGAATTTTCTTATTTTATTAGTAAGCGCAATACGCGATTTCTGAAAAAAATACGAAAACTGAAATAACCATCAACAATTTCATAAGAAAAAATATGGTTATATTGATTGGAAATCACCTCTGTTAGCTCACTTTGTTTGTTCGTACACTTACAGGACACCCTGTATACCTATATCAAATTTTCATTTTTTTCCAATTTAAGGAGAATTTATGATTACTTCCGGAAGTTCTGGTTATTTTTTAACAATTCGAAGATGAAGGCATCTCACTTAAATGTTAGGAGAAATAAATTATAGGCATACAGGTATTAACAATAACGACTTATAATATTTATTTAAGAATGTTTATTAACGTTATTATTTTTGAGTAAATAAGTAAGTAAGTTGTAAATTAAACCATCTAAGTGTCTTAAAGCGATGTCGGTATTCGGTATTAAAAGTGTGTCTGCAAAAATATGTATGTGCTCCATTGACACAATCTAAGGATTCTGTGCGGAGCAACTTTCACCGACCTTTTAATTTGATTGCCATATTAGGTATTATTAGTATAGCGCAAATATCTAACGGGTTTGTTCACTTTACTTCGAATCAGGTGTGTCTAACAGTCACCTCAACAACTATTAGCTGACGTTAGTGTACTTTTGGCCAAAGGTTTTGGGCTAAAACTCAAAATTTATTTTCTAAATCTGGACGAGTCCCAAAGTTTAGCACATTCCGCGACTTGTTGAACAAGTTTGGAAAAGTATATCGATAAAGCCCGCACTTCGGTCATTCAACACCTCCGGCTAGAAGTGCGAGTCTAGTGCTTGTCGGTGGTCGGTGCCTCAGCAGACGAAGAGCCGCGGCGCTTCACGAGGTCAGGTGTTCGAAGTGGGGCTCCGTAGGAGGCAGGCACAGTTGTTTACAATCTTCGAGTGTCATCCGCAGCAACGTATCGTGGTCAGAATGGTGCACATAGATATATCGAGGGTAAGGTTTTATCATCAAATAAAAACTGAAATTAAAAAAATTACAAACCCCTGTTTTAAAATTGAATTTAAGAAAATAAGTAAAATTTGGATTTAATGAAAAAAAACATACCTAATTATTTATTAAATAGGTAAAAATGAAATTAGATTATTATTTAGTAGTGGTGTCTATAATATTTACTTAAGATATTGAGCTCGTAAATGTAAATGATAAAACACATTTAGTAAATCAGCTCTAAATCAGTGCACTTTAGTAGGTCACTAGGTTCAATAATATACAATCGCACAGGGAATTTTATCTTAAAGCTATATGAATCAAATAATATCAATTTGTTGTTTTTTAACAAAAATATTTCTTTTTAGATAAAAAAAGTAGTCAATTAAATTGCAATTATGGAAGTTTTCGAGAAGCCTTCGATAAATGGTTTAAACAAGGTAGATGAAACAGATTTTGTAACTGTTGTTTTGGTTGGTTCCCAAGAAGATGATAAAAATGTAACCCAAGAAGAAGAAAATAAGTCTTCAGGATACGTGACCGTTTTGACGATAGGAGATGAAGAGCTCAGTGAAACGAAAGAAAAAATTGAAGAAGTTTTAGTGTATAGACTTCCTGGTGAACGTTTAGGTTTTGGGTTGAAATTTGAAGGTGGAACTAAAGCTTCTGAGTTTGTAAAGCGGTTATTTATCCAATCATGTGCGCCAGACAGTCCGGCTTCTCGTGTTCGAAGTTCGTGGGGTTGTTTAACAGAGGGAGATGAAGTGCTCGAAATTGATTCTATACCGGTTAAATCTATGACACGAATTGATTGTGTGCGATGTTTAAAAGATTCTAATGTTGTAATAAAGTTATTAGTTAAACATAGTAATGTTTTTGAAGATAGTAAAGTACAAGAAGATTTGCCGTTGGTGATAAGTGCTGAAAAAAAGAGAACACCTCCTCCACCACCCCCTGTACCTCCTCGGAAAATACCTAGACGAATGTCTAAAGAAAATATGATTCCACCAAAATCATTTAATGAAACGAATGGAGATACTCCAGTACCAACTATGCGTCAATGTCATTTAGAGAATGGTATAAATACCTTCAAACCTCGACTAGAATCCCCCCGAAATAGTATTAAGGTTATTAAAACAAGAAACTCACCCGAAGTTGTTAAGAGAGATAGAAAACTCTCAGATGGCAGTATTGGCCCTCCTGATGCAGAAGTTTATGTAGATTTATTTTCACAAGAGTCTCCGTATTGCTTAAGCGAATCTGATGATACTGGAAGTTCAATATCAACAGTAGTTGATAGATTTGGATCATTTCCAACAACCACCACATCCAGCTTCGCTGGAAGTATTCCTTCAACTCCTACATTTGTACAAAAACAAATAAATAATTCAAATGCATTTAATCCTTTTGATGAAGAAAAGGATCTAAACGAACAAGAAAATTATTTATTTAAAAAGTTAGTGTCTTTGCAAAATAATGAAAAATTAGTTGACGTATTGCAGACTGAAAAATCTGATAAATCAGATTCATGCCCTTCACTACAACCTCCAGCAAATTTTCAAGATGCACCTTTAAGTTACGGCGATGAGGATGTAAGAATTGTAGAGGCAGCTGTAAAAGTAAGAGTAGATAATAAAAAATGTGCTAATAATAAATTAAATAATATTATTCAAATTGCTGTTGAAAATGATATTAAAGAAAATGAAAACAACTTTGGGGAATGTAATTACATTATTGAACCTGTTGGGAAAAAACGTCCGCCGCCCCCACCTCCACGAACGAAATACCAATTTACATTCCGCGAAAAGAATAATAACGATTATGATGTTAAAAATGAAAATTGCGAAAAGATACCCCGCCTTGTTGATTTTGTACCCAAGCTATCAAAAATAGAGACCTACGAAGCAGTCACGCGTTTTTTGGAAAATGAGCAACGATGTGATCAAGAACCTCAGTTGCACTTAGAATTAAATGATAATGAAGATTGCAATTATGAAGTTGCTAATTGGAACGAAGGCAATGATCTTTACACTTTTAATTGGAACCCTTTATCTCAACTAGCAACGATTGGGGAAGATGAGGAGGATATGTTAGATTCTCTACAAAGGTAAACAGTAAATATTTATATTAAAACCTAT
The DNA here is from genome assembly GCA_963971135.1 of Stenus bimaculatus. NCBI lineage: Eukaryota > Metazoa > Arthropoda > Insecta > Coleoptera > Staphylinidae > Stenus > Stenus bimaculatus. The sequence continues at coordinate 25,743,675 of OZ020184.1, forward strand.
TTATTCGTTATTAGAATAAAGTGGGACATACTTTGATACTTCGAAAATTAATTAAGTTAACGGTTTTAAATTACTATCCACGCATGAAAATGATTCAAGCGAGTTTAAAAGATACAATCTTACGTGTATAATATTTACATCGAATGGAAATTAAATAGATACTTTAGTCTATCATCGTAATTGTGTCAGAGATACATTTCAGTTATTATTTGATAAATTGCATCTATATTCTATATTGATAATGATAGCTTTGTTTTTCTTTATGTTTGATGAAAACTTATTAAACTTTAATAATGACCATGAATAGTGCACTTTCTATATTTATGGTTTCGCGGCGACAAGAATAAGCAAATCAATATGTTAATGTCTACTTATTTATTATTACTGTAAATAAATGTATATTCATATGTATATATGTAGCTACATATTAAGTACACATATGACAAGATAAAAATGCATTTTTTAAAATGAAACTGATGTTTTTCAAATATTTAAAACGAGGTTACTTTCGTCGTACTTTTCATTTTGACAATGCTATAATTATTATATTTTAAATAATTATGAGGTCACTTAACCCTTTTAAATTTCAATTATTTTAATTGTAATAATATTTGTAACGTGTGATTTTTGCACACACTGAATTGTTTTATTTTGAATTAAGCACGTTATTTGTATAAAAAAAAATCTTAAATTTATAAACGTGTTAAACGTTTACATTTATGAGCATCTTCCTAGACACCCGCGAAAAGTTTTCCGTTGGAGATAATAACAAGGAATAGAAAATCCATCCCACTTTTCTGGAGCTTCTTTGCAAATTATGACCAAATAACTGACAATTAATGCGAATCCCTAGAGGGCGCGCGAGTTTGGGAGGAAAAATTGTGAAAAATCATGAAATCGAGCATTAGTTCTGCAGTCAAAACTCAAGTTTCCCTCGTTAGATTTGCATTTTTTTTTCGGATTTATAATCTTAAGTCATTAGGCTACATCCTGACAGAGAGTTACCTTCTGCAACCTATCACAAAATTAATTAGAAGGGTCCAAAGTTAAGGTACTTTTAGATCATTATCTTTTTTTTGTACATTCTCCAATTTTTTTCCTTCTGGCAAAAATTAAAGGAATGACTTCTAAATCATCTACAAAAAAAATATACAAAAATGTTGTTCGTACTAGCTTTATGACTGCAGAACTAAACCGCTATCTTCTTGAATTTGAGAAAGAAATCAAAAACTACAGTACACCCCGCATAATCGGGTTGAAAGTACCAATAAAAATCTTCATTTCTGTTATATTTTAAAATTTGTATCACCTAAACTAAGGTGATAATAGCTGAATTTAAAGTTAAAATGCGCGATCAAAATGTACGAAACATGCCTTGCATTTCTTACAAACTACAGTCATATTTTGTAAATAACATTCAGTTTTATAATTACATAGTTTAAATAACATTCAAGACTAGACTTCTAAAGGACCATTTTCTCAAAAATTAAATTATTAAGTTAAAAAAATAAATATAAAATAGGTCATATTTTACGTATTTTTAATAATTTTGTTTGGCCATTTTGGATATAAAACATTAAAAAACTATCTTCTATAAGTCTTAAGTAGGGGTTCTACTTCATATGATATTCTTATTTTGTATATAGCTCAATACATATTCGCGTAGTTTGATAGATAAAAACAGGTAAACACCCATATAATTTTGTAGACTCTAATCCTCTTAAGAGGACGAACTGTAAATCTTCTAAATAATCTGAGGCGCCCATTAAAACTACGTGAAAATAACAAGTAATAGACACAATGAATTAAATTAACAGTCCGTTACGGTATGCACTAATAATAATGTTACGTAACGATCAAGTTGCACCAACTTCGAGAGCGTTAACGCTCGTAAGTTAAATTAAAAAATAGAAAAGTCAATGATAAATGGTTTTCTACCGAGCTAAAAGAGATTTGTTTATTACCTTTTAAACATTCTAACATCGTAAAGAGAAAGAGCCAAAAAGCCAAAGGCAATAGAATGTAAGGCTTATTTTAAAGAAAAACAATTTTACAATATTTATTATTATGTATAGCGTGTAGCAGGTGAAAATTATCTACCGTATTTTATCGTTGCCGTTAATTAAAAATTTTATAATAATCTTGCATACTTTAATTTAAAAAAATATTAATATGTGTTAATTTCATTCAACATAGGCCAAAACGTTATTAGTGACTTTAATGACAAAATTTTTTCGGTTACAAATTTTTGATAACTAGGTTTGAAAATTTGAATTGCTAGCGTCGAAAAAAAATATTATTTCCATAAGTTTTTTATCAGTGTTATAAATGCCGATAAGCGAACGTTTTTTGCAAAGAACCCGTATTACTACTGTATTATGGAATATCAATATAATCGTTATCAAACCTATTTTTTTAAAGCTCAGTGATTTGGCCTCGTTGCTTTAAAAAAAGTTATTTGAAAAAATACTCCTCTAAAACTATTTAAATATTTTTACAAATTACAATTTTTTAGGTATTTGTGTTTTTACTTTTAACAATTTTCAAAAAAAATAAAAAAGGTATTACAAACATACTTATGTTCTAAAATTGTTTTAAAGTATGAACAAAAAAAAGAGGTGTTTAAAAAAACACGATGTGACAACAGAATTGTAATGCGCCTTTAAAAATTGTGAAATATGTTATACATAATTTGTAAATAATATAGTATTGGTTAAACATCTGTAGGACGATTTTTTCAAAACATAAATTTATTGTATACAAAGTAAAAGTATAAATCAGACCATATTTTGATAATTTTTGCATTTTATGGGCAATTTGGGCAAAAAAACACACTTTAACTTGACATTTATATAAAATTTAATCATATTCACCTCCAAATGAGTAGTTTTATTAACTAAAAGAGCCATATTGTATAAATAATATAGACCATAGACTAATACTATTAAACTAATTAATAATTTACAATTACATTGTGAGAAAAATATTCAAATTCATAAAAAAAGATCGTCTTTTAGATTTTTTTGGGAAGAAAGTGAATTTGGTAACGATGTTATTTTACAATCTACTAATTCTATCAGTTGACATTTTTTATTTAAACTTTATTATAAAAAAATGTTCTCCATTTAGGTGCACTAGGCACTAGGCCAACTAAGTCACGATTACTACAGTGCGAACCTTTTCTATCTGTGTTATAAGATGTAGGACATTACATATTACCACATCGTTCATTTATTGTTTGTCCGATAACTAAAAGAATATTTTTTTTTCTTTTTACACTGCTCCACACTGATCTTTAAAAGAATCCAAAAAAATGTAAGATTGTTTCTTAAAATTTTCTTATAGATCTTCTTTTCTGCTTCTTCATAACTAACTTCCTTAAAAAGAGAAATAGAAAATTCGTTTATATGAATCTTTTCTTAGTATTGGTTGTAGAATCTTTTGCTATGTCGTGGCCATTTAGTTTCGGGTAATCTTGTATAAAGTTATAAAGTACAAGGTGTCCCGTATCGTTATGCAGAAATTTTGTGAGTGTAAAGTAGGTTCAATTCTAAAACTAATAAACACAAAAGTTGCAGGTCTATTTTTTTTATTTAAAAGTTACAGCAGAATTTAATTTTCAAACTCCAAAACAGAAAATAAAGTTCTTAGAAAAAAATATATTTTACCTAACAAATACTCATACTCTACTTTAGAAAACTGGTAAGGCATTTTTAATTCAGCAAAAACTAACACCCAATATCCACAAAAATCACATAAAGAATGATTTAAATTTTACAATACCGAGATTTTAATGCCACATTTGAGTAAATTAAATTCAAATTGTAATAAAGAACATAATTTCTTTTTAAAATAAATTTTAAATCAATTATGTTTTTATTTAAATAGTCTTCAAGTTGAATTTTCTGTTTTGGAGTTTGTAAATTTAAAAGTGTTGTAACTTTTGAAAATAAAAAATTTACCTAGAACTTTTATGTTTATTAGTCTTAGAATTGAACCTAGTTTACACTCACAAAATTTCTGCATAACTATACGGCAAACCTTGTATATTCAAATTATAGCAAACAGCAAATATAATAAAGTACGTGAATTACCAAATGTTTCCAGCAAGGTATTAGGAGAGTTTGTTGCATGCACCCCGGCATGCACAAATAACTTTGCACAAAGTTTTCTCCTTAAAGTTTTAAGAGCATCTTCCTAGACACCCGCGATAAATTTTCCGTTGGAGATAATAACAAGGAATAGAAAATCCATCCCACTTTTCTGGAGCTTCTTTGCAAATTATGATCAAATAACTGATAATTAATGCGAATCCCTAGAAGGCGCGCGAGTTTGGGAGGAAAAATTGTGAAAAATCATGAAATCGAGCATTAGTTCTGCAGTCATAACTCAAGTTTCCCTCGTTAGATTTTCAATTTTTTTCAGATTTATAATCTAAATTGATTAGGCTACATCCTGCCAGAGAGTTACCTTTTGCAACCTAGCACAAAATTAATTAGAGGGGTCCAAAGTTAAGGTACTTTTAGATCATTATATTTTTTTGTACATTCTCCAATTTTTTTCCCTCTGGCAGGAATTAAAGAAATGACTTCTAAATCATCTACAAAAAAAATTATACAAAAATGTTGTTCGTACTAACTTTTATGACTGTTTAATCCTGTTATTGAATTATCACGTTTCAGAGCAGTTTTGAAAACGTACTGAAAACGCTTTGCTTAATTCCAATCAGAATTAAGGGTAGAAACGCGTTTGATTTAATAAAAATTAATAATAAATATATTAAATTTAAATAAACAATTTAGTAATATTTTTATAAATTTAATTAATCCCAAAATGCGAAAAAAGCAATTATTTGTGTTACTTTTTTCGAACTTCATTTTTATAATCAAATTGTCTTCGATTTCTTATAAAAACAACTGCATACATTAAAAAATATGGAATTTTTATGAAATTTAAAGTTTTTTCTATTTATTTAGTACTAATGCTTTTAACTTTTAACAAAAATGATTTTGGTACAATGTATTAATTATGATTTAGTGCTTAAAATAAATAAAATAAATTTAAATGTATTTGAAAATTTAAAGTGGTGTTTTAAAATTTAAATATCCTAACTTATTTGTTCTAATTAAAATGCAAAATCTTATCACTACTAGCGAATGTGGCAACGCGATGGTGATCCTATTAATGGCTGTTAACTGCTTTGTGGTACGAACTGCTGTGCTAAAATTCTAAGGTGTGTATTTAGCCTTTAGAATTTAGAAGGTGTGATCATAATTGTACAGATTTGTCATTTAAAATACCAGGTTTTAGGTTTTTGCATTAACGATTATGCTTTTAGTACAGGTATTTGAAAATAACCACAAATTTTTTATCAAGTCAAGTAAAAATATAGAAATATTTATTAACTATAATTTACTTTATAACTGTTATAAATTTAGATACGCTTTAGTAAGTACATAAAATACATATTATACTCTTTTTTAATTTTTATAAAAAGATTTGATTTAAATATTTAAATTGCTTCTATTGTGGCATAAATTACGTTTTTTATTTTCGTAACATTATTATAAAAAAATATTATAAAAAAGATACAAAAATATCCTTTAATAATAAGTTAATGTAGGGTAATTATTTTATTTCAATGTAAACATAATCTTCTCATTACAGTAAGCTTCTGTTTTATTTTATCTTAATGGTACACACGACCCCATTAATATTTGCTACTTTCATTTTAGTGATGTATATTAATATCTACAACCTTTGAGTGCGTTTTAACTGCATATCTCATTGGTTAAGTGCAGAAAACAAAAATTGAAATTTCAACGCGCTTTTAGAGAAACCAACCTAGATAACTCGCTAATTTAAACAATTATACAAATAAAGGGAATAAGTGTTTGTAGTTTAAATACCAATTATAGAGAAACTTTTTATTGATTATTTCACATTTAACCAAAACTAAATGTTTTTCAACAAAAATTATTTGAACTTTAGTATCGCAATCGTACATTACCCAACGAGCACGGAGTGCGTATACCAAAAAGAAGTGAAATCTTAAACTAAATCTTAAGTTATTATTTAAAAAAATATATTAATTCAGTTCGATCTCTACCAACAAAAATTAAAAGGGTGTAGCCTTTCAAATTAAATATATGAAAGTTAATAATTTATATATAAAATATAAAGAAAGTAGAAAAAAGTAAAAAAAAATCAAGTCTCTACGATGTTTAGTTCAAAAGTTATGAATTTTTGTATAAAATATGACATTTTGATAAATGACTAAAGGTGTATTTTTAAAAATTCATATTTCGCTTAATAACTAAAATTAAGAAACAAAAATTCGTACAGATAAGTTTCTAAAAATTACTGATATTTACATTAAATTTTTTTAATTTAATTATTTTTTAACATACATTACCTAAAAAAAAATGATTTTTATGAGTTTTTGGGAAGTAAAATTTTTTTTAGGGGGTGTAGAGGCCAAATGACCCCCTACATTTCAAACATTTTCTATTATCTTTCATTTGCGGGGTCGATTTTGAAAAATTTCTAAAAAAATATTTTTGAAATATTTTTAAGGCTTGAAATTTTTAAACGAAATCTGTTTTTATTTTTTTTCTCGAAAACTATAAAAGTTACCAGTTCCAAATTTTTACCCAAAGTAAACACCATGGATTAGTTATTTCTTTATAGGTTAGTGTAGAAAAATGTAGTCATTTTTGGAAAGTGAGGGCCAAAAGTGGTACACCCAACTTACCGCGTTCACCCCCCTTTTTTGAACATTTTACTCGCGATTTTGTTCAAGGTCCAGGGGTAAAATTGAAATATGCCAATTTTTTTGGTTATAAAGAACAAAGTGGGGAGGCAAATAAAAAATATTCGGCGTCTCTACGAGGTCTAAATCAAAAGTTATAAATTTTCAAAGTGGACGTCGAAAAAGCACTAATTTCAAACCAAAAATTTGAGGGCGCCAAAAGTACAGAAAAAATTGAGATATCAAAAAAAGCGCCCATTTCAAGGGAAAGGATTGTATATAGATTAGGAATAAAAAAACGCAATTTTTTCCACTGCCGATCTTCTTTTCGAAGCCGCACAGTTTGAGCACTTTTGCCGCCCAAGAAAACGCTAAATTTGTACACTCGGCGTGCTAGCGCCGCGACGCCTCAACGTCGCGCCCGGAGCCTTAAAAACGGCCATGGTCCGTCTCCAGCATGTGAGAATAAAAAGGGCCAAATTTCATCGCTTCCCTTTAAAACCGGACAGGGGTGCGACTTTTCAAAGTTGACTCCGACGAAAATCGGAAAAAAGCAAGAAAAAGCGACCATTTTCCAGAATTTTTTCAGAGCGTTAGAGTGGTTTAAAATATTTGAAATTCGAACCTCGCTTAGAATCGACATCCCTCTTCACGATGCAAAAGGAATTTTTAAAATCTGACGAAAAACTGCCCTTTTCGGGGTTCCGCGCAAAAAACGTCTGATTTCGGGGTAAAAATACAAAAGGAGTCGTATCTCCGCCCCTTAATAGATAGGTTAGGGCGAGTCAAAATCTCCGTCTTCAGAATCCGGTCCCCCATAACATACTAAAATTTGGTGCGATTCGGGGTGAATTTCGGACACTTAGGGAATGAACTCGATTTTTCATTCGGGGCGGGATAACTTTTGTCGGGGCGGTCCGATCGAAAAGGGACTCTTAAACTTTTTTCTTAAAATTTTCTCCTCCGTACGGATACAAAATTTCAACTCGATACGAAAAAAATACCTTCCGTTTCTTACGGTTTTAGTATTATATATAGAAGATAAATATTTCAACGGTAAAATTAGGTACTATGTTTGCACAGTTTTTTAAAAAATGTTCTATTATTAACACGCTATAAATTAGCAGTAATAATTTCCGAAGCATTCCATGGTAGGTTGTCCTCGTATATCAAAATTTTATTGGATAAGTGTAGGATACCTTGCTTGTAGTCTCGGAAAAGTATTATTTATTTTATTTATTTTAAAGGGTGAGTTTTAGTATCATCAACTGGGGTAACTTTGGCCAAAATTTTAGAAAAATATAGTTTGATCTACTGTTAGTATTCTAATACAAGTGCGTAGCGTTTCAAACTAAAAATTTGAAAGTTGAAATTTTGGGTTGTAGTATAAAGAAATAACAAAAAAATCAAGTCTCTACGACTTTTTGTTCAAAAGGGGCGGAATAACTTTTTTCGGAGTGGTCCGATCTAAAAGGGACTAAAGAGAAGCCAATCATTAGATGACAACTAGTAGTTTTTCAAAATTCATAAAAATAAAGAAGTTCAATTCTAAACTTTGACCCTACATATCTCGGCCAATTGGTCAAGAGGACTTTTTTAACTACTTTTCTGGGGACCCCTAAGGGTCTCTAACAACGTCCTGGAGAGCTCATCCACCATTTTTGGACAACCTGTATTATACCAGATGTAACTAAAACGTCTGTCATTTCTTTATTTATACAAATAAAACATTGAAATTTAGTATGGTATATGGGCTAAGAAAAACCTTTTAACGCGATTGCGAGAGCAAGAGGAAAACATAGCAACCGATTGTTATTTTATTTTTTTTACATAGCAACCGAACGTAAAAACAAAATAAAAACTATGGTATAACATATGAATATAAAACTTAAAAAATGTAAATGTTAGAATAAATAAATCAATAAAAATTTTAATTCTCAAACATGAGTATGTTGAATTATTAAAAAAGTTCCAAAGTCTCAGCGAAAATATTTACATATTTTTATTTATCATTTTTTTTTTAATTTTCTTTTGAATTTCATTAGTGCTTCATTAGTGCCAGTTAGTGCTTCACCAAAAAAATATATTTTAGCAAAAATAAGGCAGTTGCAATGCTTCTAATTTTTTTGATCTAGCGCTAGCACTCCGCGTGACGTTAGCGAGAAAATTTAAATAAATTCAATTAATACCAGTTTTACCAAGTGATGTTCTAAGGAGCACCAACGATGTTTTAACGAGTGTATTAAAAAAAGGGCTCTAAGTTTATCAGTAACTTCACACACCTCAAAGGTTATTTTTGTTAATAACGAAATTATTATCAAAGATATTAATTTGACATTTTTTTAGTGCACTAATGGATTAGTTCATACATCTAGTCCATTTAAATCCTCAAGGGTATCTTAAGCCTAACTATTTTCCCACTAAATTTTTGATGATTTGAATAATCCTTGCTAATTTTTCCACAGAAAACGTTGCTAATGTGCTTCGATCTAGTAAAGGGGAATTTTATTCCAGAAAGTATATTTTTATCAATGACCTAAATTAATTTGGATTTTTATAGAAACCTCTTCCATGTTTTGGTCCTAAGAATCGCCCTTATGTTTCCCCTTTTTTAAATTTGCTTTATGTAAACATATTTCTGTCTAAAAAGTTGGAAAATTGGAAATGATAATAAATTTTGAAAGTAGAAAAGATTTATGTAGGCCTTCTTAAACGGATATTTTTTTCTCATAATTCATAAGTACTATGTAAGTACTAAACATTTTATATGCTACATCCTAATTAACATATGTACAACTTTAACTAGTAATTTGCATGTAGTTTATTGGTGAGACCACAAACACCATTATTTAATTGCACTAATACATTGTAATACAAGTAAAAACATATGTTCATTGTGAAATTAAATAATTTTCCCAAAAAACACTAACGAATTAACTACAATCAACCATGACAGAAATTTTAATATATAATGATTCCATTCCATTTATGATTAATTTTTAATTATCACCTTTAGATGTATTAAAAAAGACCTAAAATTGTGGTTAGAAATCCTCATTTTTGTTATATTCGCAGGGCGCGGAAAATAAAACATAATTTATTCAGTATATAAATAAATTTAAAAAGGTGCCAAGGAATTAAAAAATATTGAATTTCAAAATTTATATTAAATTTGTTGTCTTAATTAATATTCAAATTAGTTTAAAGGGGTAAAATTTAATCTGTCTTAAGGTCTATTTATGCACCCACATTTAACATCTAAAAATTTAATCTAAAATAAAAACTTTGCATAAATCGTTAAATGTTAAATGTGGGTACATAAATAGATCTTTATTGTTTCATAACTTTATCAAAGACACTAAAATTTAAATAAATAATATTTTTTTCTATTTTCGTGATTAAAAGTCGCATTTTTTTCAACTAAATTTAGTGGGTAAAGCATGTCTTTTAATCACAAGTCAGCTAAAATCTTTTGTCCACTCAAATAAGTTGAAAAATGTAGTTATATAAGTTATAAGAAATATTTAATTTAAATGTTAAAGTGCATAAAACTGAAATATGTTATAATATTTAATGATTTTATTCAAACAAATAACAATTCTGTGGTTAAGTTTTTCTCACGCAAACGTAGGTTGACAAAACCTTAAATTTTGAAATTTAATATGAAGATCTTTTACAATTTAATTAATGTAAATACGGAAACTCAAGAAAGTGATAATATAATTATAAGTTGTAAGTACTCCTGATATTTTGGAAAGGCAAATAAAATTTTCCAAAAATTAGAAAATGTAAGTAAAGTAAACATTATTTATTATTTTAACCTATCGGCTCGGGCGCCCAAGAACCAAACTCGTGATAAAATCATATACTTTGCTCACTTGTACTAAAAATAGCTATTATCCTAAACTTTTATTGATATCTAAATGACAGAAAAAAGGTGTTTTTTTTTCGAAAAGGCCTTGCCCACAAGTAATTGATTTATAAAAATAAACAAAGGTCCTAGATAAATGTCAATTGTTATACATACATATACAAGATGAACACAACACAAGTCATTAAACGGATAGTTGTACGGAAGTACATTACTTAACATTCTAATTAGAAATCATAGGTACATGTATATTTTTTAGGATATAAAATTAATATAATATGGATTGAACCCATAAATGACAATAAAAGTGAAAGGAGTAGTTATTACTGATTATACATAAATTATTTTTTAAACCATTAAATATGATAGAAACAAAAACTTTTTTGAATTGATATTTTTGTTATGAGCTCCTTTAAAGCAGTAAATACTTTTATAAAGTGTATTACAAAATAAGATTTTAAAATTGGATATACTTTTAAGTGGCCCAGTTGTAAAATCTTCACTTTGTACAATATGTTTTAATTCTGCTACCACAGTGCAAATCTAATAACCTAAAGTAGGTCAAAAAATGCATAGATGATTATTTTAAACTGGATTTTTTTAGTCTATAAATCATCAAGCATTACTAAAAAAATATTTAGACATTTGTTACTTCAGGATGACTAGGTGAATAATAGATTAGAAAATTAATTTTAATAACCGTAATGGATTTTCTTTTTATGTAGTTGATAAAAAGATACGTTTCAAATAAATTTACAACACATTTAAAATGTAAAATGCTGTAATGATTTAAATCAAAATACCGTAATTTTAGATAAAACATCTACATTCTTTAATTATAAACTATTTTTGTGTATTAATTATGAGCTCCTTTAAACCATTATTTAATAAATATTACTCCAAATCATCATATACAGGGTGTTCAAAAAGTCGCTCTACGTTGTTAAGAAGCACTCGTTAGACAAGGGAAAAATATTCAGAAAAATCCTTCTGACTTAAAAATTTTATTTGAACATTTTTAGTTACTTTTGCTTTACACCGGGTGTAAACGAAACATGGGCCACCTATGTAATTTCTTTATTTATGAAAATAAAAATTTGAAATTTAATTATGTTGTATAGTTCAAGAAAACACATTTTATGCACTAACATTTTTCGTAATATCACGCCGGTTTAACCCGAAATTACATCAACTTTGTTTTTTTTAAGGCAACACCCCATTTTTTACCTTTCTCTAAGGGTTGCTTCCAAATATCAAGAAAATATACAGGATGAGTTTAATTAACGCATAAAGTCATAACTTCCTTATTATTTGGAATTTTTTAAATCTGTAAAAGAGGTGTCGCATTGTTTTTGAAAAACTTTATTTTGAACTTAAAAGATAATTTTTTTCGGTTGACATGACTTCACTACGACGTCGTCCAACATTTTTTTAAATAGGTTGATGGTGATTTTTATAGCATAAAACGAGACCTTACTAAGAGTGTTTAACAACACTACCAAAAAGTTTATATGTATTTGCGCCATCTGAACCTATTTAAAAAAAATTGATGAAGTCATAGTGATGCCTTGTCAACCTTTAAAAATTTTGTTTTGATTTCAAAATCTTTTACCGTTTTTAAAAATTCCAAATAATAAGGTAGTTACGAATTTTATGCGTTACTTTAAACTCACCCTGTATAATTAACTTTATATATTTAATAATATTTTTGTATACTTTCTGGTACATTCGTTAAACAGAGAAAAACATACATAATTGATGAATCCAACAAAACTTTAAAAAAGGTAGACATGTATAAATTTAGAAAATTTATTACAAAAATGAGGTCAACGTTCAGTTAAAGCATATAACGCCGGTCAAGGCCATTCTCAAAACCGCCAAATTGTATTAGGTTTTTAACCTGTTTAATAAATTGAAATTATCATTAAATTGTGTTCGGATAAAACTATTTTAAATCTGTATTTAATATGGTCGTAAATAAATCAATTTGCTTTTTTATAAGGATAATTAATATCTTGTACTGTACTATAACAATACAGTACTTAAGCTATTACTCAAATAAAGGAAATTTCCAATTTAAGATGTAAGCATATGAAGGATTTCATATTTAAATATTACTATTATATGTCAATATACCAATGAATTAAAAAACATTAAAAAGTAGTGCCACTTTTTATTCTGAAAATAGCATTTGTTCGCCTTTAAAATTTATTATAAAAAATGAGACAAACTTCTTCTGTGAAGGCAGCATTAAATGTTAAGATAGTCCGCAAATTCTTTGTAAAGCGTACTTTTCGCCAGTAAAAATTGATTTTTTGGCATTTGCAATCAATACTTTAACAATTTAACAAAAAAATTTTGTTTTTCAAGTATAATATACAATACACAGGGTGTCCCAAGATTCAGTTTACAGGCAATATCTCCGTTAGTTAAAGAGACAAAAAATCAAATGAAAATTAGCCTTTTAATGCATCAAATTGGGATTCCAATTCCACCCTTAAAATATTATCGTCAGTAGCCGTCTTTAAGAAGCCATCAACAACTTTTTTTTTCAAATGGAACCCCTTAATTTTGTTAACAGGAATTGGATCTCAACTTTATTTTGAATACTACAACACGTTACTCACTTAAAAAAAAGGTATAAAATTAAGCTTATTATCGTTTGACTCTTTAACATAGCTGAAAAATATATTTCCAAACGAAAATTCCTCAACGATTGGTGATCCATATCAATGAAGGGAGAAATATATTGTTTAGGCAAAATTGCTAAATCTTTTAGGAAAATGTACCTTGTAATTTCACAAATTCGGGGATGTGGCCAATATCATCTCATGGCCAATTACTGTACCGTTTACCCTACTAAAATAAATTATTATAAATATTCAAAATTATCTCCTGCACATTGTACACAAGCTTCAAAATGTCAAAAACGATTCTACTCATTAATTTATGCAATGAACAATGAACAAACCACCTTTGAAAAATATCTTTATTGACATTTGGTGATTCAATTACAAAGAAAATACTCACAATACACATTCACATTTGTGTATCAAAAATAGTAAAAATAACACACTGTCGTATTCAGTATAAAGTTGAGATCCCATTTCCGTTTACAAAAGTAGGGGGTGCCATTTGAAAAAAAAAAACTGGATGTATTCTTAAGGGTAGTCAAAGCCAATAATATTTTAATGACGAAATTGGAATGCCATTTTGATCCCATTAAAAACTTTTGTTCATTAGATTTTTATCTCTTCAACTAACGGAGATATGTCCTGAAAACTGAATCTTTGGACACTCTGTATTATTATTTTTTCTTTTTTAATCTTAAAAAAGAAATACTATAATTGCCAAGAATGAAAATAATTCTCTAAATTTTCCAATTTTCATATGTACATATACAGGGTGTCCCGTAAGTGGACGATCAAACGAAGTGAGCTTACAGAGAAGGTCATTTCCAATAAATACAACCTTATTTTTTTGTAATAAATTTGTTGATGGTTATTTTAGTTTTCGTTTTTTTTTTCAGAAATCGCGTACTGCGCTTACTAAAAAAATAATTAAGAAAATACTATAAATTGTTCGGTTATTTTTATTTTGTGATAAGGTCCTTAAATGCTGTACCTTGCCAATAAAAGCATTTTCACTCTGTTATCATCTATCAAATAAAAAAAAGGTATTTATAAAAACTTTTTGTTCACAAAGAATGTTTGTTGATTTTTAAAGTACCTTTGGGAGAAAATATTGTACTAATATATCAAAGTTGAACAATTTTAAGAAAAAGTTCTCTACTTCATGCAGAATCTGACAATTTTTAATGCATACGGTCAAACTTTACAGATTTTATTTAAATTGATTTTTTTGACAAATATGAAGTTCGTTTTTCGTTATGATGAAAACATATCTGAAGTTTATTATGGTTCACACCAAATTTGAAGTTTCTAGTACAAAGCATTTTCAAATAAACTTGCAAAAAGCTTCTTTTTGACACCACCTTAGGAAGCGAAACGGACATACAGAGGGGTGCACAAAAACAGCCAACGATATAGCTTCGTTATTTCTTATGCGATTTTAATAATACTATCAGATAATAAAAGATTAATTTCATTTTTGAAAACATCAAAGGAGGAGAAGGGAACTTTTTTTTCAAATAGCAATATATTTTTTTCGATTGAAAAAAATCATTAACAAAAATAATCTAAACCAATTATACCAATATTTTTTTTTATTAATTTCTTCAAATTTTTTTTAATTTTATTTTTATTATTAATAAAAGTAGTTATCGTCCACAAAATTGGATAGGTATAATTTTGTTGCCTGTTAGGTCCAATAAAATACAGTTTTACATTAAAACTTTAGTTGTCTAGTTTTAATGTAAAACTGTATTTTATTGGTCCTAACAGCCCACAAAATTCTACATATTTTTATTATTATTAATTTTTTTTTTAATTTAATTCAATTTTTTTTTTTTGTTATTGAGTTTTCAGTTTTTTTATTTTTTTAAGTTTTGTTTTTTAATTTACTCCCACACCCATTGGGGGCAGTGCCAGCGGCAAATTTAAATCTTAAATACGAACACGTATTTTTTATCGCAGATTCGGATTCAACGTCAAAAGCTACGTACGATTTATCAGAAAAAATATTTTCTATTCGCGACAGATGGCGCTGTAGTCACAAAAAATTGAACAGAAATCAAAAGAATCAAAAAACAGATAAACATGCATAACCCAGGAATTCTTTAAAACGAATCGATCAATTTTAATTTAATTTATACTATTATATTCCAATTATAAGCAGCTTTCAAGTGATATATTAGTCAACCCCTCTTCCCCTTTGAGAGATTTGGTGGTTAACGCTCAAGGGAGCGACGTGAGAGTACTTAAATCGGTCTTATAGTGCATCCCTCTCAAAACATAAATTGACGTGTTGGGTTATTTTTTTGATAAAAATTTAGTTATCAAATAATCGACATTTGAAGTTTTCAATGAGACACCCTGTATATAACTACATAAATGTTTTAACAATTTTTTGAATTCATTTCATTTAAACTTCCATTAATGAATGAATAATGAATTAAACTTTAATTCAGTAATAATTAAGTTATAAGTGAGTAAACAATGATTTAAACATGATTAATAGTTATTTAACCAACGAGTTGGTTAAAAGGGACGATTAAGGTGCCGCCGAATGGTTTTTTAGTATCGTTCTCGAACAGTAGATGGCTCCACTATTAAAAAAAAGGATGGAATTCAGCTTTCATAGGCTCTGACTATAAAGAACAAAGCGGGGAAGCAAATAAAAAATATTCGGCGTCTCTAGGAGGTCTAAATTAAAAGTTACGAATTTTCAAAGTCGGCGTCGAAAAAGCACCAATTTCCAACTACAAATTCGAGGGCGCTAAAAGTACAGAAAAAATTAAGGATGTAGCGCAGTAGTTGGCTATTTTCTATGTCAACATGTGTACAGATGCAGCAGCCGTTTGCGGAATTCCCGCCAGCTAGGCCTAGATTTAGGCATATTCGATTGCGAGTGTCGCTCGCCGCCCGCCGTCCCATTGTATACAATTGCTAGACTTTTCCATAATTTATTTTATAGGGACTGGCAATTGACCACTCTACTTGATAAAAAAGCTCCCAATGTTCTAGCTAGGAATACAAAAAATATATTAGCCGAGCGCAGCGATGACATGTCCCCTAAAACGTATCCAAATTTGCCCGCCGTTAGCGTTGATCAACTTGTAAGGTAGAGAGTGAGATGACGCGACGAATGCAAAGGACAACGGAATAACAAACTACAAGTTTATTTTTGGGCGGAGCGAAGGCGTGTGGTAAAATTATTTTATGTTCAGTATATGCAACCAAAGAATCACGTAAATACATTCCCATAAGAATAACACGTGATCATTTCAATTACGTTTTAGCCGAAACCATAAATAATATTTTTTAATCTTTTGTTTCAAGAGCTACCTTGAAGTATTAGCTAGGGCATCAGATATTTTATATATATTGCAATGATCACATTTTACCTAAAACGTCGTTAATGTCTAATGAAAAATTGGGTACGGCGCCACCTTAATAATCGAGAAATTTTATTTAATTATTTAACCTACAAGTTGGTTACAATATTTTTTCGTTGATCATTCATTTGATTAAGTAGAAAAAACTATCATTTTTACAAGACTTTTTCGAAATCTCACCAATAAGAAATACGAACCCGATCGATCATAACCGAAGTCGAATTAAACGAACAGGGTTGTCCATTATCCTCTGAGTTCTATAGTCAATTAATGATGACTTGATGTATGTACATAACCCCCTTTTATAAAATAAATATAAAATGTATTGGCGTACCAATTATTTGAAGTATATTTAAAATTACATGTATTTATTTTATTTATAATTTTAATTAGGTTAAAACAAATTAAATTAACTTTGTATTCACAATTATCGTATACTTCGTAGAAAATTTCGTTAGAAACGTCATCACCAGAGGGCACCTCCAAAATCATTCATTAAACAAAATATGCATTAATAGGGGTCATTAATGAATGATTTTGTATACATTAAAAATACTTCTTAATAAACGATCAACGAAAAACGACATTTAATTTCTAAAAAAAAATTAAATTTGTGAAATTAGGTATGTGTCAAAATAAACGATAATAAAAAAAATATATAGACAAAATTTATTTATTTTTTTTAGTAGATTTAAAACTGCTAAAAGGTTTATAATTTTTTAAACTTAGTTGTTAAAATACAGTTAATAAATGAAATTTAAAAAAAATTACACCCCAAAAACTAAAAATATTTTAGGTAGTCGTCTACTTTTAAAAATAGTTAAATTTAAAAAATATATTATAATATCGCCAATTTTTGGAAAATTATCTGTACGATTTTTTTTTTATTTTAATTATTACGCGAAAAATACATTTTAACAAATACATAATGTTTATAACTTTTGAACGACAAGTTGTAGAGAATTCTTATACCATAATTCTAAAATATTTACTTTCAAATTGTAAACTTAAAAACGCTATAAACTATAAACTTGTCAAGTTACATATAGTTTTAACTTCATTTTATCTGTGGTTCCTATGCTAAAAAAATAAAATAACAGTCAGTTGCTACGTTTCCATCTAGCTTTAATATTCCTTCACGTTTGAAACAGTTTTTCTATGTAAATGCAAATCATTCTCAGATATTTATTTGTCTTATATTCTTCTTAAGTTATTTGACTCGACATATATTTGATGTCGTACCATGCTTCTACTTAAATACGCCATACTCTTAATTATATAGGTAATTATCGCTTTGTGAACATACAATCGTTATGAAATGCTCAGACAGGTCAAATTAGTTTAAAGGGGGATATTGGACATTAATTGTCGAAATGGATCTGTAATGATAAAATTTGGTTTCTTGTAATAGTAACCAAATTTTCAAAAACATGAAAATAATGACAGACATTGAAATTTCTAAATTTATCAATAATGACAGATGAGTGCAAAATGGCGTAGCAAATGATCATAATTGCTATACAGGGTTCATTTTAAAAGGAGCCACCTAAATAACTCTCGAAAAAATAATATATTGTAAAAATGCCGCGACAGGCCGATTTTTACTTTCCGGGGGACATCTTTTTCCAATAAAATAATAGTTGTCATTGCAACCCCCTTCCATGCGGAGCCACCCTTTCAATTTTTTTAAATGGGAATAGGAGTCGAGTGATACATCATTTAAAAGCATTTTTTACCCTGATAATGGCAGTCATAATTTTTTGGCAACTTTTTAAATTTTTAAGTTTTGACCATGAAACAAGTCCTTTAACTTAACAAAAGCTAATATTTATAATTATTGAAAAACCAATCAGTTACCATATTTTTTTATAATTTTTTTTGTTATAAATTTACTTTTTCCTTTTCTATTTTATAGTGTCCTGTAACTGACTAAATTAAAATAGGGCCAAAACAAATCATATTTTTATTTTCAGTATAAAAATACCTTTAAAATGATGCGTCACTTCACCCCCATTCCCGTTTAAAATAATTAAAGGGATGGTCCTGTGGGGTAGGAGGTTGCAAAGACAACTTTAATTTCATTGTAAATAGATGTCCCCCTAAAAATAAAAATTGACCTGTCTCGGCATTTTTACTTTTTACATTAAATTATTTTTTCGAGTGTTATTTAGGGTGGCTCCTTTTAAAATGAACACCCTGTATAGGAAAATATAAAATATTCCATCATTTTTTTGCACCATCCACATAAATAAGTAATGATCCAAATAATTGATTAATTAAAGATACCAAACAAATACCAAATTCACTTACTATAGTGATTATTATTGTATTTATAATTTTTTAAGTGGGTGTTTATTTCATTAATTGATATTAGAATAACGCAGATTTGCTGAGTCGCCTTTTCTGTCAATCAATAATCCTATTACTAAAATTTTATTTATAAAATCATCACGACTTTTATTACGCTTTTTTATAAGAGCTCTTTGTGATTTCCATTTTGCGCAGTTCTTTCTTATCGTTAGTACTGTTAAGATCAAAATGTACATAAAAATTTTACACATCGAAATATGAGGTATGTACTATGTATTCTAGAACTTTTAAACATTTGCTTTATTTTTTACTACAAACAATTATTTGAAATAGTTTGGAGTTTCGAATATATTTACTTCCTGTAATTTTAAAAGCTTGTTATCAACTGAACTTTATTTAAATTTTTTACTAATGATTTTATAAACATAAAATTATTGTTAATCGCAGTGAAAATATAAAAAATCCATGAATCTAATAAAACTGGCACAAAAGAGCTTGGTGTTAAATGACCCTGGATGCTTATTGTTTTTGTTTAACCACTAGTGTAATAAGAGAAGAGTGAATTTATATCATATTTTCGGTTGAGTTGTCATCTACGTATGCAGTATACCTATATGTATGTACAACGTATGTACATACATGTGCACTTTTTAGAAAATGTATAAAGCGTATTAAAATGCCAAGGACTGGTGAGAAATTATTTCTATTCCGTAAATTATATTTTCAAAAATTGCACAGTTTTCGATATAAAAGACATAAGAATAAAAGCGTTAAAAGTAAGTTAAGTACCGAAGCTTTTACATACTATAAAATGATGTCAGCAGAGAAGCATTTCATAAAAACCGCAAACTATGTACCTTCTTATTGACCTACTAAGGTTACTCGCTTCGGATTGTTACAAACTGAAACAGGCAATGGCTTTTAATGAACCTTCAGTTTACGTCATGTTAACGTTACTATTCATTTACCTGGAGGCAATTTAGAAGAAATAATATGCAGTACAAAATTTTCTTTCCCACCTAGAAAAAAACAACAGTTTGCTTTTCGCAAAACTTGAAAGAAGAAACTAAAAATTTTCAAAAATGTATTATAAGTAATTTAATTGGTTCATGTTTATGTTGGTATTTACAGTTGTTTCCGTTATTATTTATGAATTGCGTAGTCAATATTTACTTTTGTATTCACTTTTTATCCTAAAATCTGTTTAAATGGTAAGTAACATTCCTAACCAATAATTTTCTATTTACTAATATTTTTACACTGTATTGAGTTTTTCATCAAAAATATAAAATACTATTTGTTGATAATGTTATCATTTAAATTAAGTCTGCTAGGAATTTTCTTTTCATATGGTTATAATATCATACAGGGTTAAATTTTACCTAGAAACTTTAAACACCAGGGATGCGTTCGAAAATGTACACAACTGGTGAAGAGTTAACATTAATTACATTAGGCGTTCGAAAACGCTGGATGACATTAGTGAACTCTCCCCTAGTGATATGCGTTTGCGTTCGGGCTCCGTAACATTGGCCGGGACACTTTCGAATTTTAGAAAAAAAAAATAGTACCAATCAATTGCGCCAGTAATGCGCCAAAATGCGCCGTAAAGTTTGTTTTGCGCCAACATACAAAAAAAGTTATTAACAAAATAAGATTTTCCCGTCCAGTGTTACGCAGCCGGGATACTTTTTCAAAACAAGCTGAAGTTTATTCCAACGGACGAAGAAAGCTATGCGCCAAAACGCGGCACTTACAAAAAATTTTGCGCTTCTTCCAGTTTTCCAAAAATTTGATCCAAAGTTGACCCGGCCAGAGTGACGTAGACGGGAAACTCAAAAAATACAAAACAAATTGGTACCATCTTAAAGAGAAAATTATGCTCCAATATGCGCCATAAAGATAAAATTTTGCACAATTATCTCAAAAAAGTTATCAATAAAATAATATTTAACCAACCGATATAACGCATGACGCGTATGGTTTCTGGATTGCCTAACTACATCGGCACTAGTAATGAGAAAGACTTATGGAATCAAATTCATGTGAAAATTGGAAAAATTTGTTAGAACCACCAAGAAAAAAGAAAAGGTCATTATATTTGGAGCCCAATACAGATTTTTTGATGGAAACTTCTAAAAGTAATTGTGTATCTGTCGGCATTTAAAAAAATGGTAATATAGTGTCATTAGAAACGATAAATGTAGGCGGTAAAAAGTTGACATTATCCAACACCTGTGCATTTGATGCAATTTTGCAATTACTTTGCACATCTTATTTGGATTCTCAAGAATTTCAAATTTTATCTGTTGTCTGTTAAGGTTGGTTGGAAAAATGTAGTTAGGCAACCCAGAAACCATGCGCGTCATACGTTATATCGGTTGGCTAAATATTATTTTATTGATAACTTTTTTGAGATAATTGTGCAAAATTGTATCTTTATGGCGCATATTGGAGCATAATTTTCTCTTTAAGATGGTACCAATTTGTTTTGTATTTTTTGAGTTTCCCGTCTACGTCACTCTGGCCGGGTCAACTTTGGATCAAATTTTTGGAAAACTGGAAGTAGCGCAAAATTTTTTGTAAGTGGCGCGTTTTGGCGCATAACTTTCTTCGTCCGTTGGAATAAACTTCAGCTTGTTTTGAAAAAGTATCCCGGCTGCGTAACACTGGCCGGGAAAATCTTATTTTGTTAATAACTTTTTTTGTATGTTGGCGCAAAACCTAAACTTTACGGCGCATTTCGTCGCATTACTGGCGCAATTGATTGGTACTATTTTTTTTCTAAAATTCGAAAGTGTCCCGTGTCCCGGCCAATGTTACGGAGCCTTGCATTCGAGAAATTGGGATAAACGCCCAGTATATATTTTTTAATCACCTCGATGAGTTACCCAGACATGCGCAATAGGAATTTATTTAACGTTTTGATATATTCTTGAAATTAATGATGTTATTAGGATTTTTTATTTATTTATTAACTAAAAAACAATCGTTTAATTAAAATACTAATTTTACGAATTTTCATCTTCAAGGACCTTAAAAGACAAACAAAAGTAAAAACATGTTAACCTATAACTAACGAATTTGACTTTTCTTATCCAAATACGTTCTATAAAGTTGTGTGAAATAAAATCACGTGACCTTATCGCCGAGTTCATCATAACTACGCAGGATGTCCCGTATAACATGGACAGAGATACTAGTTAGCATGTATTCAGCGACCGTGATGAAAATTTTAGAGACGTCGTTAAAGTTAATCACGTCTTTAAGAAAATATTTCTTATGAAGAAATATTTTTTAATCACGTGTTTAACGTTAACGACGTCTCTAAAATTTTCATCACGGTCGCTGAGTATACGCTGTTGTGTTCATTTCAATTTACAATAGTTGTGTTTTTTACGTGATTTGCCCAAGCAAATCAGTTGCTCTGTTCAGTTAATAATAATCGCTCGTTCATTTTACGCGCTCACTTTGGACTGAACAGAGCAAACGTCTCCCCCCTTGCCCCTAACTGCACCTGCTGTAGAGGGGGCTCACTTGCTCTGCTCGGTTTAATCGTCTCCATATTTGAAGTGTGTTTATAACTAGCTTAACCTAACCTTAACCTTTTCATATTTGTACATATATTCTAGGTCTCTAAAAAAACTTACCATTAAAATATCTTCAAGCGTATTTTGTACCAACATTGTTTACCTGGTTTCTTTAACGCAGAAAAACGTAAAAAAAATCACCTAAAATTCAAAACAAACATATAACCTTAAAGATTTGTGTCAACATATGTCAGTTTTCGTTATTCGTCGTTTTTTAACTGCTTCTGCTCACTTTAATCGTCTGCTCAGAACAAAAATTGTCAAAAGTGATTTGAGCAAAATGAGGTAACAAAAACACAACTATTTTGTGTCTGTCCTTTTTACTTGATCACTTGGGGTTCACTTTCAACGAATTGAACGATTTTCTTCTCCCTTTCCCCTAAGTGCTCATGCTGTAGAGGGGGTTCACTCGTTCAGTTAGTACACTCCATTTGACTCCATTCATAACCTAACTTAAAGAATACGTCAATTGTATTTTTTTAATTAAATTTAACAATAAGCTGTTCCTTTTAAATGAATCAGTTCAGATCGTTGTAAGGATACATTTATAGTAGTTGTGTTCTGTTAATATGATCTGTTCAAATAAATCAGTTGTTCAGTTCAATTTACTATTTGTAACTGTTCTTTTTACTCGATCACTTCGGGATCACTTTGAACCAATTGAACGATTTTCTTCCTCCCTTTCCCCCAAGTGCTCTTGCTGTAGAGGGGGATCACTTGTTCAGTTAGTTCACTCCATTTGACTCCATTAGTTGTGTTCTTTTTACAACTCTGGTTGATTTCACTTTCAGCTGAAGTTCACTTAGGAAGGTGATCAAACGTGAACTGGTTCTTTTAAAAACAACAGCTTATTGGTAAATTCAATTAAAAAATGACAATAGACATTCTTTAAGTTAAGTTATAAATGGAGTCAAATGGAGTGATCTAACTGAACAAGTGATCCCCCTCTAGAGCAAGTACACTTAGGAGTTAGGGGGGAGTAAAATCGTTCAATTCATTCAAAGTGATACCGAAGTGATCGAGTAAAAACTACAGACACAAATTCTAAATCGAACTGAACAACTGATTTATTTAAACGGATCATGTTAAAAGAACACAACTATTTATAACCTAACTTAAATAATGGCAATTGTCAGTTTTTAATAGAATTTACTGTTCTTTTTAAAAGATTCAGTTCATATTTGATCAGCTTTATAACTGAACTTGAACTGAACCAGAGATATAAAAAAACACAACTAGTAATAGTAATAACGTAAATGATAAAGCAGTAAAGTAACCTTTTCGTAAAGCAAGTAGTAGAGCAATGATGAAAAAGCAAACCAATGTATTTCAAATAGGACCGGGCTTAGTAACGCAGAACGATGAATGATGCATTTTCATAAAGCAAATCGGTTTGCTTTTTCATGACCGATTATTGTGCGAAGGCCTCTGATTGATCGATCTTCGGATTTTTAGTTAAATTAACGTAGGTAATAATTTAAAATAAACTAATGTCCTTATAATAATTATATCGCACCACAAATTTAAAATTTGAATATGTTCGGGGTGTAGAAATTTTTATATATCTCATATTTTCAATCACCTAACCTATTTTAATAGAATAAAATAGAATTTAAACTACTACGAGAGTAAAAGTAATTATTCATTACCCAAATTAATTACGCTTAAATGTAGATAGTAGACCTAAAAATAAGTCCATATGAACAAATTCACTTAAATAAAAGTGAATTACTTACGTCTACATTTCTCACGGAATAGTTTTAGCGTTCATCACTGGTCGTGTTTTTCAGTATTGGGAATTTTTAGATTCCGCTCGCCCTCTGGTGGCAAAAATATGAACTTCGATATTCGGTATTTACTTTTTTGATATAACGCATTAGTACATGTTTTTGAGCTTTACTGAAGCTTTAAATAATAAATCTGTTTGTGTTTTGTTGAATATGTAGATGTAAGGTACAGGAATGCATTTTAATCACAATTTTTGTCACTGACAAGTACCGAATATCCTCCATTTATAGCGCCCTCTATACGTAGGTAAAGTTGAGGTTTACATAATTCGTAATTCACAGCAACGCGCTTTCTTTAGAAACAGTTGTAAAGATGGAGTATTTGGTGGCAGAAGGTTTGCTCATGATAGCCTTCACGAAATAAAAATCAAACATGTTTGATTTCTCCACGAACGCATTTATATGATTCGTGAAACAAAATGAATCTTTCATACCTCACGAATCGTAACCCGTATCAACGTGGCTTTACTTCATTCCTCTACTCTACTGCTCAATGCATTACTTTGTTGCTCTTTCGTTATTACTATAAACGTACCCAAGTGAACTTGAGCTGAAATCGTCAAATAAAGTTCCTCTAGCCCCTCTAGAACATTTCCCAAAAATGCTTCCCTGCCAAATTACACCCGGTTAAAATTTACTTAAAGAAATAAAAATCTACATAACTTTCCTTTCTATGAGAGTAAATTGATGAAAAATACCATAAGAACTTATTTTGGAGCTCTTTACGATATGGTATTGTTTTGCCATTCTTTCATTCTTTACTACCAGTTTGCCTATAATTAAAACTTAGTTTTATCATAACAGTTTTTGCTGTAGCTTTGCTTACAATTTAAATTAATTTTCGTATAAAACAAATAATTTACCATGAAAAAGGCATAAAAAATGTTCATTATAAAATTGTAAAATGCAATAATTTTAGATATAATCTCATTTAGAATTTCGTAATAAAAATAAAAATTTACTTTTATTTGGCTATTTCCCAAATACCAGTATTAAAAGAATGTCTGATAATTAATTATTTTTAAAGATGATTGGAAACTACAATGCTGAGCGGCCCAATCAAATTTTAATATGTCAAATTCTTTGATTTAATAAACAAGGAGGTTCAAGTTAGTTTATAAGTACATAATTAAATTACGAAATTGGTTACCACATATACTGAATGCAAAATTTATGATAATATTTAAGACTAATGGTGCAATTCTGTGCAACACTGTAAGTCCTTACAGGAAACATCTGTAAGGTAACCACGGAAACCGTCCATTACAAACCTTATAAATTTTCCTCTAAGGACTTGCAGATTTGCACAGAATTGCACCATAACTATCTATCCTAACTAATGGAAAAAATATGTTAGTTAAAAATTGTTTTAAGTATTTAAAAACAATAATTATTTTTATTTTTGATAAGTTTTTATTTTCAAATGTCAACAAAATTAGTTACGCTAAAAAGCAGGGGCGGACTGGCTCTTTAAAAGTTACCGGGGAAAATTTCAGCGGTCCCACAATTTAACGGCCCCACGCCCCACACAGAACCGTATCTAGGTTCGATGACGCCCGAGGTTAGACTATATTTTAAGTTTTGTTTCGACTACACAAACATGAAATTTTATCATTTTCGATGGGGGGTGTAGTGAAGCAAAAGGGGCGCCGCAGGCGAATTTTTTTTAAGGTTTCCAAGGTCATCCATTTTCAGCGCAGTTTAAAGACTTTTTGGTGCCCTGGGCTAAAAATATATTTCTTGCAGGCAAAGATACTTTTTGTCCTCTATGTAAAAAAATCGATTTAATCTCAGAATTCTCAGGTTTCTATATTTAATTAGTTAAAAATATGTGCACTGTACCGTTAATCTGATAAAAAGTGCGCCGCACGCGAAAATTTTCAAAGGCTTGCATTTTCACAAGGGGAGGCTGTAGAAGGTAAAAAGATCTTTCTTCGTATTAAATGGCTTTTTACCGTACAGAAAATCAAAGTTTTGTCAAAAATTTCATTTTATTTACAGACCAAAAAGTATTTTTGGTTTTTACCATTAAAATAAGTTTACATTTGGCGCTCCTATAGCTTAATTATGGAGCCTTGACTTACTAAAAATATCCGATATTACGTTAAGGTTTTGGCGCCCATAAAGATGGGCGCCTCTTGCGTGATCACAGGATGGCCAGCCCTAACTTGCGCGAATTAAACAAACACATATATAAATGAAATTTACAAACAAAATCTAAATTTCCCCCATGTACCGTAAATTTTTCCAACAAAATGGCCTGCGGCCCCACGTAGGCCGCGGCCCACCGGGGTTTCCCCGATTAGTCTTATGGCCAGTCCGCCCCTGCTAAAAAGTGTTTTGAAGATTTTGTAAATGTGAAATGTAGATTATATTTTTTTTCCTCCGAAGAACTAGTCTGATCTAGAAGAATCAAATCGAAAACTATAATATAATTAAACAAAGAGTGATTAAGAATATTTTTAGGCATGTTTAACAAATCAACTATTTTACCAACATTCGAAATTATAAATCCATCAAAAATAAATGGAAGTCTTTGATACAACATTTTATTGCATTATTTATACAGAAATATCATATTGCAATAAATATTCGTTTTTAATCTGGTATTTAAATTACCTAGGTAAAATTTACTCTCCTTTGTGGAATTATAGGTATATGAAAAGAAAATTTCTAGCAGACAGCAGACTTAATTTAAATGACAACATTATCAACTAGTAGTACCTAGTTTATAAAGTTTTTTAACTAACACACTATATTTTTTTTCATGAATTTAATTTCTGAAAAATTTTTACTTTCCAGTTAGGATAGGTTAAGTTGGTCTTGCAATATTATCATAAAATTTTGTTGAGGTGTAAACACTATTTTTTAGAAGGATCGCCCAGCAAACAGGAATTCCAATCTAACTTAAATTGAATCAAATCAGTGACGCTGAATTTTCCTAACCATACTGGAGGGTTGTAGTAGGGACTACTACTATTAGCTAGAAGGTTGTAGTAGGGACTACTATTTATACAACTCTCTAGCATGAGTAAGAAAATTCAGCGTCGCTAATTTAATGCAATGTCAGTTAGGTTGGAATTCCTGTTTGCTGGCTGATCCTACTATAGTAATGATAATCAAGTAGTGAAGTGTTGTTTATTATAGTTGTTTTATATTTTTTAATTGATTGATTTGATTGACATTAATACTTATGAGAAGTAGTTTTTAATAAAAAGTCTTCATAATAAAGATCATTTTTCTATTGAGCCTCAACAAATTTGAATTCAATTAAAGTGTTATCCAAACAATCTATTATTTTTTAATTTAAGTATAACTAAGTTAATGTTCCTTATGTGTTTTTAAAATAAATGGCTACAGTAGCAATCGAAGAAACACTACAGGATTATGAATTAAAAAATTCGAACCTAATATCCATCGTAGTTTGGTGAAACATCATTGGTTCAAGTGTGAAAACATTCAGCCGAAATTACCAAACAGAAACAATATGTAATTAAGAAAGGAATTAATTTTCCTTATACAATTTGATTTTTCACGTATGATCTGTCCTTTATGGAAACAGGATTTTTTTGTTACACTCTTGCACCCTGCAGGTGCAGGAACCGATCATAAGTTCAAGCGACAGAAAAATCCTGTTTGCAAAACGGACAGACCTTATCTCCACTTGTATGACCTTACTTTTGGAAAAATGTGTTTTTATTATTTATTCAAAGGTAAGCTGGAGAATATAAGTGCAAATACAAGAAAATCCAAAATTTTTTATTAAAAACGAATTTATATTTATCACGGCTGTCCTTTTAATTTTGTGTTTAAATGCAGAACATCAACATAAACAAATTTAAAAAGATACTTTTTGTTTATTCCAGGAACTTAAAAAGCCTTCTTTACTAATGGTTTTACCAAATTATTTTTTTATATGTATAAAAACTGTAAGGTAAAAAATTGGCATTTGCCTCAATTTTGTTTTTCTACAACACTTATTAATTATAAGTTTAAAAAACAAAGGACAATTTAAGTTAAAAATGCGAATTAGTTTACAAAAAACTGTATTTAATATTTGGTAATTTTTTTGGCATTATTATATTACCAAAAATTTAAAATTATATAACTTTAATGGAATTAATCACATAATAGTGTTAAATTGGGGATAAAATTGTTTAGAAAAGATGTTAATTTGTTTACTTGTAACAGTAAACTAATATTCAACGATTGGATAAATTTATAATACACACTTTTAAAGAGATCTTCACTTTTTAAAAATTAAATACACAGGTGTAAATTAATGTATTCATAGTTCAGTAGTTTTATTGTACTTGCATTAATAAAATTATTAATTTAAATTAATAATATATTCTTACAGTAGGTACTCAGCTATCGAAGTTTTCTAAAGCTCGCATAAAATAACTATTTATATTATGTTGGAATACATAAATTGCACAAAAAGCCGAAGTCAAGTGTACGGTTATTTAACAGTTAGCTTCTTTTTGCTTAAAACAAAAGATTATGAATGTGAATGACGTAATATATGAATGAAGGTTGTAGTTTAATTTTTCTACGTCTGCTTCTTTAATGAAGTTAATAAAATCGTTATTATATTTTTTATTAAACATATATAAATATTTATAGTTTTATTTAATTTCCAGTTCCCCGAGTATAACCCCAATTGTAATCGTGGAAAACACTAATGAAAATGATGATTATTCCAATTTTGAGGATGATGAAATCAATATTCAGCAAAATGAAGAAATCCAGAAAAAAAAAATCGAAGGTCAGTATTTTTAATAAAATAATTACATTCATTATATTATTTTTTTTTAAATTTATTTTTAGTTTTTAAGTTTTTATTAAACCCATGTAAGCTTACTAATGAAAGTGTAATTAGAATCGCGTATTAAAGGAAAAGGAAAAAGTAATATTTCTGAATATTTCTATTATACTACACAGCTCCCGACATCTATTTAATCTACTGATGGCTTGGAAATGAAAGTTGTTTGCGGTTTTTATAACGATACTTTGCAAATAATGCAGTTTTAATCAAATTTCAATTTCTAAATAAACAAATTTCACGTGCTTGTAATAATAAATGAAATTACCTACCTTTTGTTTCTCTCGTAATTATGTGAAAATGCGATGAGAAATTTTTGTTTTCAATTTCAATATCTACTTAATTTCATTGTTCAAAATTTAGGTAACCCAAATACGATGTATATTCTTTTTGGTGTAAATAATTAATAACTTATTTATAATCGATAAATATTATTCTTTAAAATACATAATTGTAAATGTTGACTCTACTCTACACTTTCTAAATAGTCTAATTATATTATAAAAAGACGTATGTACAGTTGCTCCCAGCTGGCACTAGGACAAAAGTAATCACGATCGCATATTCTTTGTCCTACTTCCAGCTGGGAGCAACTTTACTTATTAAAACGATACCAACAAAAAGTATTTGCTAAGCTTCAAAATACATATTGGATAAAAAAATTAAGTATTAGCAAACTTTGTTTGGAAATCTCAACAAAACTTAAATATAAATTTTGGGTAACTTCGGGAAATTATATACACTCACCCTGTATACCAAATAATAAGGTAGTTCTGAATATTATGCTTTCCTTTAAACTCATCCTGTATATTTTTTACATAAGGTCTGTCCGTTTTGCAATTAGGATTTTTCTCTCACTTGCACTTATGATCGGTTCCTATACCTGCAGTATGTAAAAGTGCAGTAGAAAATCCGGTTTACAAAGTGGCCAGACCATAGTATATTTTTAGTGTTAAGAGCATCTTCCTAGACGTCCGAGGGAAATTTTCCGTCGGAGATAGTAACAGGAAATAGAAAATCCATCCCACTTTTCTGGTGTTTCTTTGCAAATTATCAGCGAATCAGTGATAATTAATGCGAATCCCAAGATGATGCGCGAGTTTGGGAGGAAAAATTGTGAAAAATCGAGCATTAGTTCTACAGTCAAACCTCAAGTTTCCCTCGTTAGATTTTCAATTTTTTCAGTATTATAATCTTAATTGATTAGGCTACATCCTGGCGAATAGTCACATTCTGCAACTTAGCACAAAAGTTAAGGTACTTTTAGGCCATTATATTTTGTTTGTACATTCTCCAATCTTTTTTTCTTCCGCTAGGAATTATACAAATGACTTCTAAATCATCTACAAGAAAATTATACAAAAATGTTTTTAACGAGACGTCCCTAAAAAATATTTCTTAAGAAGATTTTTTTACAACGTCTTTAACGTTAAAGGAGTTTCTAAAAAATATTTCTTATGAAAATTTTTTTTAAAACGTTAAGGACGTCTCTAAATATTTTCATCACGATGGCGGAATACAGGCTAATAATTTTTTATATTAATATTGGAAAGTATATTATTTGTTTTATTTTTATAGTTTACATTTTTTATTTGTATTTAATATTATAGTAACAGTCGCATCTCTGGATTATTAATTTTTGCCACCTTAACCGAACGCGGATTGTTTTTGTTAGCCCAACATCCGTACACAAAAAAGTTGCCTTGCTTACGGATTTTTAAATAAAAAAGAAAGTGAACTTTTTGCTTTTTTTTCGATTGTCCAGACGACATCCATTTATTCGGCGAACAAACTATACAACTAAAGATGGCTTTAGAGCCAAAAGTACACTATCATTAAATATATTAAATTATGTTTAATAAAGATGACTTCATTATAATATAATGGTTTGTTTATATGTTTCAATACAAATTGTCATAAAAAATCACTTTGAACTTTTTGGAAAAAAATATTACACATTTAATTTAGATAAATTTGGTTAAATGGTGTATAGAAAAAAGTGTATACAGTGTGTTTTTGTTAAGACCTTCACAGCCCTGTAGATTTTTTAATTATTATCCGATGTAAGCCAAATAATAACTTAATAAGTTATATTTAAACCTTTAAATCAAAATAATTTCTTGCGATGGTTTGGATAAATTAAACCCTTAAAACCATTTATCATCTTCAAAAGCAAATTCACCTACGATCCAAAAAAATCATTGACAAAGGTTATTTAGAATCGTCTAAAAAGCTTGAGTACAAATTTTCGTTCAATTAATATTTTTTTTAATTTTCATAAAAAAGCCCTACGTTTAGGGTACCAAATTAATCTACTTTTTGAGAAATCGAGTGCATTTAAAAAATAGAGTTACAAATATACTCCTTAGACATTTGTATTATTTAGAATAAGTTTTGCTATTTTTTTATGAACTTCGGATGAAGAAAAAATACTTTTTTTTAATTAAAACAAAAATTAAAAAATATCACAAACATACCTACTTATTTTCTAAAAATGTTTCAAACTATGAACAAAAAATGGGGTGTCGCATTTAAAAAAACAAAGTTGATGTTTTTTTCCGGTTAAACCGAAAGTGATATTTAAAAAAGATTTGGTGCATTAAATGTGTTTTCTTGGGCCATACAACATTTTTATGCTTAACCTTTATCTTAAAATTGAATATTTACCTCCTTTATTTTTGGGCACACATTTAATGTATTTAAATAGGTTTAGTTTACAGGGTGTTTACGTTTAACGGGGTAATATTTAAACTGACATTAAAGATTCAAATAAAGCAATCTTCTAATCAGAAGAAAATTATATCTTAGTAAAAGTTGCTTTCACCTCTTTAAATACTAAGAAAGTCAACCGTCAATACCTTGTATAAAGTTTTGATTTTTGTATGTAAAAATCATACACATTTTAAATTATTTTTATATAAATATAATGATGCAAAATTAAATACTTTTGGGGCATTATCTTGCGCTATCTACCGGGTAAATGCTGTTATTCCGAGTAAGTATTGTAAACAGGGGCTGACTAAGGTCTAGGCAACCTTTAAGCCCGAAAATTTGGTTTATTTTTTCCACTCACGGAGAGAGAACGACCTTTTGCCCACATGCATTTTCAAATTAAACCACTTTCAACAAAATAGGCCCGAAGTTGTAATCTTGCCTATCCTTGACGGGCGTCTTTACCTTAGTCCACAACTGATTGAAAAATGGTGCATTTTTAGGATTAAATTGATACAATTGCATAAGTTGTATCCTGTATCGACCGCGAAACCCTATTAAATCTTTGATAATCTTTCATAAGCTGTATTACCAATAAATGCTGAACATAACATTGTTTTCACAACGCAATTACATCATACATCATACATTTAATATTTAAATTCCACTAGGTAAAATAATATTTTAAGTGTTGATATGATATTTTTAAAATAATTGTCTGTAAAAACAAGTTTCTTAAACCAACATCAAATAAAATTGTACGTATACTATAAAAATATTTGTTCGTGCTCTATAATGTCTTTAAAAAAATACAGTCAAATCAATAAATAATCTCACTAACGTATTTCCTATTTCAAGACAAATAACTCATTGGCTTCTCAACGCTTCATTTCGACACACGATCAAGTTTTATACTGATAATTATTTATTGAATTCTAAGCCAATCAGAACACTTCTTTTTGACACGTTATCAAGTTTTTAACTGACAATATAACGCATTCAATTCTAAGCCAATCAGAACGCTTCATTTTGACACGTGATCAAGTTTTCAACTGAAAAAAATTTGACTTGATAAAATTTATGGGAGTGTCTTGTGCCAGCGCCAGCGGTACGGGCGTTTAAGGTTGTTTTCTTATAAGAAACTATTTATTAAACGTTAGAAACTTTTGGTTAGAAAATTAACGTCCCTGATTGGTTAAAAGTCAGCAAGATTTACACTGGATAATTATTTTGGATGATATTTGACATATAACTAAGGTGACATTACTAATGTGTTTACATGTATAAATTTGTATTCAGTACAAAGAAATGGGCAATGTAATTATGTTTTTCTGTACATATTTTATCATTAAAAAGCCAAAATAACCTAAAATACCTGTTTGGTTATTTTTCTAGTATCTTTTATTGTGTAAGCTGTCTTTCTCTGTCACTCCTTCAAGTTAAAAAATGAAGTATTGTTTGAATAGATTTTTTAAAATTTAGGGTTAACCGCCATTTGTACTGACAATATTTAAAGGTCTGTAGCTCCCTTAGGAGGCGAAATCGGACATATGTTTATAGGATTTTTTTTTCTTGAAATTAGTTGTAGAATCGGCTCCTAAAATTTTGGCGCTTAATTTCTGGACACCCTGTATAGTCATGATGAATATCACGTCTGTTTAAATTTTCTCTAGGTAAAATTTATTGAATCCTCACGAGGCGAAGCAAGGCAAATGGTAAAAAATGATTTTTAGGTATTTGTAATCAAAAATGTAACAAAACCGATGCTTATTGCGCTTTAAATACAATTCATATACAATTTTTGTTTGTATGTATTTATTCACGTTTTTATCATTTTTTCAAAACTACACCCTCGTATTTTAATACAAATGAAAAACAAAAATTCTATATGAAAAATTAATTCAATAATAAGCGCTATAAGCATTGTTTTTCTTAAATTTTTGATTACAATAATTGAATTAATTGTTAATGGTGCATGATCTATATTCTATAGGAATTTTTGACCTATATCCATAATAAATGACGTACAAATATAATGGTTTTGATCTACAGGCTAATTCTCTAGCTCCGTGACAAACCTTGCCATATAAAAGCTGATACCGTTTTGAGAAAAAAATTTCCTATAAACATACTCGATTCTCGATTCGTTCTAGTTTTGGAGTTATAAAGTGGTAAAGTTTTAATAGAATAGAATTTTTAGAAACAAAATCAAGTTAATATCCATGAAAATCTGTACTAAATGAAGTTGGCTTTGGTAATGAATAAAATAGAAATTGCGATTCCATTACAAAACTCATATAAACTTTTCAGTCTTAAATTGATATCTACAGTTTTATTTAAAACTTTACATAAAAATTAATTTGTGGGTGCGATAGTGATAAACAATTTCTATTTTTTCATTAACATTAGTACTGATTTCCATGGATAACTTGATCTTTTTTAGAAATTAATTAAATTTTATTTAAACTATACCATTTTTTTTCATAAAATATCATCAGCTTTCATATGGCTAAGTTTTTCACAGAGCTAAAGAATCATCCTGTATAGGAGTAATTTTCCATCTATAGAAGACCTCTGGTGCTCATTTGATAAACCTAGTGGTGAAGTAATAAGTAAATAAAAACTGTTTATGTAAGCTTTATGTGTAGGTATGTACTGTAAATTTTTTAAACATCGAAAATGCTATAAATAGCATATAGTTCTTAAAATCAATAAAAACTCAAAGGACAACAAAGACTTTAATTCTTTTTTAATTTATTAGTTTTTCATAGATAATATTTTTAATTTTCTGTAGATCTTTTTATACAGATCATAAACTGATTTTATAGATCAAAATTTAATTTTCTATAGATCATTTGTTAATTATTTATAGATTAAATATTACTTATATAGAGATCATATTAAGGTGATACGGAGTCAAATGTTGAAAAACCGACGTTTTTACTTTTCATGATTTTTTTAAAAGTGTTTCGAATTGGAAAGTTAAAAAAATAAGAAAATACCAAACTAAATTAAGAATTTTACTTTCATTTATATTTTTTGTTATTTGTGTATCTACAATTACATTTGTGTAATTTTGCAAGAAAAACTTCTATATTTATATTTTAATTTTTGCAAAACTATGCTCGTATAAATCTAGATAAATGAAAAATAAAAATTGCATATAAAAGTGCAATTCTTACTTAAGTTCGGTATTTAATTATTTTTTTAAGTTTCCAATTTGAAACACTTAAAAAAAAATCAGGAAAGATAAAAACATCGGTTTTTCAACATTTGACTCGCTATCACCTTAAGTATTTTCTATAGATCATTTATAAATTTTTAGAGATCGTTTACTAAGTTTCTAGTTTCTATAGATCGTTTAAATACGAACATTAATATTCAATAGTAGTCGATAAATGTCTTTTTCTAATTCTTTTGAGGAGTAAATACGTGTAATTTTGTATGCATTATAAAAGGCTATGCGAATTTAAGAATGTATCGTGTAAATTTAAACGTAGTCTTATTAAAATTTTTATCTATCCAAAATAAATTATAAATTGATCCCAATGTAACGGCATAGTTTGTTTTTATTTATTGTACAATAAAAAGCAGAAGGTTGATTGGATTTTGGATAAATAAAAAAAATAAATGCATGCCCTATAAAAGTTATACATCACATTAACGCTCAATCCTGTACAACAATCTATAAAATTACGCTTTAGAAGCTCTGAAAAGCAAATATAATGACAACTGATCCAAAGTGGGTTATGACTGTACCAAATTTGAAAGCTGCAGTGTAAATCACCTTATTCTAGAACAGATTAAATTGTACCTTTTGATGACTAAATTTAAGTTACCAATACCAATAATTAATTTTCTTTTCAATAAAATATCAAAAAAAAATTATACCTCTATAACTCTATAGTAAGACCATATAGGCAATGTGTGGTACAAATGTACTAATCTGGTTGCCTATGATAATTTACTGCAACGAAAGCTTGAATAAAGGATCGTGTTTTGCATGTAACAAATGAAGAGGATTATTTAACCTTTTCCCATAAATTATCAAATAATTTTTTACTACTACGTTTGTACCCCACAATAAAATTAAGATTTTTTTATTGTGTCCTAAGTCCTAATTACGCAAATTACGCATTAAAAAAACTAAATTTAAACATAGCATATTTATTTTATTTAAAGAAGAAAGTTAGGGTTTTTTTAAAGTACAGTCGAACTTTGTTTGTAATGTATTTTCGTTTTTAACTTTGCGAAATAATTTCTATATCTCGAATTTTCTATCTCAATTTTTTTAAAGTCCCTTGAAGATTTGAGTTAGGGAAGTTTGACTGTAATACCACGCACCGTTAATAGATTGAGGACATGTTTTCAATGCTAACATCTAACATCT
Source organism: Stenus bimaculatus (assembly GCA_963971135.1). NCBI lineage: Eukaryota > Metazoa > Arthropoda > Insecta > Coleoptera > Staphylinidae > Stenus > Stenus bimaculatus. The sequence continues at coordinate 25,779,927 of OZ020184.1, forward strand.
ACGAAATATTATCCTTAAATCTGTTCTGTCAATTTAATTTAATAAAATTTAAAATATTTCATACTGATTTTTTGCTTTTTGGTGACCGGAAAGAAGCGCAAATGAAAAAGATGCGCACAAAAATAGTGCGCAGAAAAGAGCAGAGATATGAAAGTAAATAAAAAAACACGAAAAAAAAACACGCAGAAAAATAATATACAATATACAGGATACATGGTGCCCCATTTTAATTAATCCAGCAAAATATCTTGAAAAGTAAGCGATTCCATTAAAAATGTTTTAGAAATTAGCGGGACATTTAATAGTGCCAGGAATCTTTAATTAAATAAACCTCATAAAGTTTTATAGCAAAACGATTTTTTTTAATGGAAACCCATAATATTGTATAATAGATCCATAACCTATGAAAGGTAACAACTTCTGCTTGTAATTTTTTTTAGAAAATTTGTATTTTTTATGATATTCCCGAAACTTAACAGATATTTTGGAATTTCGATTCAGAGTTACTGGAAAAAAAACTTTCAATTGCATCAGTAGTTAGTTTAATGAGAATTTTGGGAGCCGCACCGGTAGCAGAGGGACTGCAGTACCGAAAAATTCACCCGTCGAGCCTAAAACTGGGTACGCTTTCGGTAGCTGAGGCACTTCCTAAAAAACAAACTAAAATTGTGAAACCTTTACAACAGTATACAAACATAATACACAGCTAAGGAAGAAAGGTTGCCTAGATGTATTTAATAAAATTGCTCAAAGATACACCCATTAATTTTATAATTTTAATAGCTAATAAATTGACACGAAGCGATATGAAAGAAAATGTTTTATAATTATAATTTAAATAAATGTCTATTAATTCATAACAATAATTGGAAGGTCGTTTATTAAGCATTTACTTGTTACTTGTTCGGATAGGCAGTTTAAATGTTAATCGGCACATTATGTATTGTTCTTTAGATCTACTTTCTCAAATGCATTACTACCATAATTGTGTGCATAAAACCACATTTAATGGTTTACACGTTTAAAAAACTTTATGATTTACTCTAGTGTGCGTTTTATTATACTTTTAATCCCAATGGAAATTTATGGTGCAATTTTGTGAAAAACCGTAAATCCTTACAGGAATTATCGGTTACGTTTAATCGACCCATCGAAATGGTTTAATTAAATTTGGTTAAACCGTTGGCAGCTGCCAAAGGAGAAATCACTGCAACTGATAGAATAGAAAGAAATGGGGTTCAGACTTTTTATGAAGTCATTTATTTCTCATTCGAACGTGATTGCTCCAAATTTGACAGACCAATCTATGAACCAAACACGAACTAAATAAGCCATTCGAAATCGCTTTTTGTTATTGGAAATTTTTAGATTCCGCTTGACCTCTGGTGGTAAAAATATTAACTTCTATATTCGGGACTTGCTCTTTTGATTTAAGGCATTGGTATGTTTTGTGCTTTACTGAAGCTTTAAATAATAAATCTATTTGCGTTTTGTTGAATATGTAGCTATAAGGCACAGGAATACATTTTTAACAAAATTTTTGACACTTACAAGTACCGAATATCCTCCATTTACAGCGCCCTCTATACGTAGTTACAATTCCCAATAGGTTGTAATTGACGCGGTTTCTATAGTTACCTCACAGATATTTCCCGTACAGGCTTAGAGGCTTGCACAGAATCGAAAAGGTTATGTTTATTTAAATAAGGCCAATTAGGCAGAAGATGATTTTAAGTATGAAAAAATATTAAGTTTCGTTATTTTGTTGGTAAAGATAATCAAGTAAATATTTCCAACAACGATCATGGACTTGCAAAATTAAATGATTTTATCGTATTCCATATAAATTATAGCTTCTTAAAATTGCAGTGATTAATCTTGACAATGGATACTAAAGGTTTGATAAATGAAATATTTTCTCAACAATAAAATCTGGCCCACACATTGTATACAGCACATACTTTTTACAGTTCGCCTTTTTTTATTTACCAAAAGTCTGATGGGACATGGGACCTGGTTATTGAAATTTGTTTTGTAAAATGCTTTTCTTATTCTCTGGCCAAATAAACGATTCAACTAATGCATCAGACAGTACTTTTAAAATACTTTAAACAGTTTTCTTGTTTAAAATCTTATTTCCGAATAAAGTTGTGCAACAAAATCGAGGGGATTCAACACATTTTACCTATTGAAAATTTAAACACGCGTGATATTCATCATGACTATGCGGGGTGATTCTTTTGTCTTGTAACAAATTTTTCCATTTGAAATATTATGCTATTTAAAAAAAATGTTGTCTGAACGTACATCCGATTATTTTTAGTTTTGGAGTCAGGGCTAAATAACGTTTGCTTTTGTAATGAAAAAAATTGAAATTGTTTGTCACGAAAAGAATAATATTAATTAACCCATTTCCAGACGTTAGCACCACCTTGTAAAAATTTTTATATGGTATATGGTTTTGTAATGGAAAGTCAACTTTATTTAGTACTGATTTCCATAGCTAATTTGATCATTACGCTCTCATCACTCTAAAACTAAAATGAATCAGATGTATGTTTATAGGACATTTTTCTCAAAATATCATCAAATTTCATATGGCAAAGTCACAGAACTAACAAATCACCCTTTATAAAGAATAAAAAATATTTAATAATATAATTTATTTAAAGTTTCCAAGTTCAAGTGAAAACATTATTATACGTCAAAAATTTCCACTGTAATAATGTTATAACCTGACTAAATGGAACATTTTGATTGGCTAAGAATTCAAAAAATATAGTCATGTAAAGAAATGTTCATATTTTATTTAGGTAGTATATTATTAGGTCTTGTAAATATTTATAAAAGAAATAATATATTTTTTTATATTTTACTTAATAGTAAAAATAATAATTTATCAGTTGCACATTAATTAATTAAAATTATTTTTAACTTGCATATATGTTTTTGTTTTTTTATTACATCCGCTACATTTCGAAACTTGAATAATAATTTCATTATTGATGAAACATTATCAGATATTTTTTGATTTTGATTAATGTATACGTATATTGAACTAAATTTTCTTTAAAATTGAAATTTTGAATAGCAAAACATGCTAAATTTTTATAAAGTTCTCTTTTTTGTTTGTTGCTCATGAATAATTCGTCAGTCTAATGCAGAATATCCTAAGTCAAATTTTACATAAAATGGGATAAAGCCAATTCATAGTTCAATATATAACTTCTTTTAATACAGAAACATCCAAACTAAATTTCAATAAAATTAAAATATAGCTTTTTCTGAAAAAAGTGGTTTTTAGATACTTCTGCATTAGACCGATACATTATTTGGGTTGCCTTAATAAAAAAGGTTCTGGCTAATAAACCAATTCTATATAAATTAAAAAAAAAATTAAAAACTATAAAAAATCACTTTTATAGGTTTCCAAGTAGAAATTCTATTTTTATATACGTGCCTATACATGGTTAGTTTAAAGCCTGCTTGTTTCTAATATACTTATAGTTAGATAATACACGTGTATAAAAGAGGCTTTGATACGTCTTTTATAATTTAGTCTGGACGCCGACAAGGGTATACGAAAAAAGAGTATACCGGGTGGAAATGAAACTAGGGCCACCCCTGGCATTTCTTTATTTATGAAAATAAAAAATTAGAATTTTAGTATCTTATATGATCTATGAAAACAAATTTTATGGATCGAATAAATCTTTCATTTTACTTCCGGTTTATCAGGAAGTGGCACCCACTTTCTTATTTTAAATGTAACCCCCTAATTTTTTCTACGTAAAATCAAACATTGGTTAGTTTTAAGTATGTTTATGACAAAAAAAATTTTTTTTTCAAAACTTTAAGAAAAAATGTTGAATTTTTTTTTGGTAAAAAATTTGAGTAAAACTTACAAAAACTATTTTTAAATAATACAAATACGTAAAATAAATTGTAATTTATAAAATTTATTTCACCGTTCTTGAGATATTATTTTTTTTAATTTTCAAGAAGCGTTTTTTGGAAATATCTTTACTTTTTTAAATGGGATGATATAAGGGCCACCCCCTAATTAAATACAGGGTTTTTTTCAGGTTACTGTGATATCCCATATGTAGTTTAAAAATAGTTTTTGTAGGTTTTACTCAAATTTTTTACCAAAAAAAAATTCAAATTTTTTTCTTAAAGTTTTGAAAAAAAAACATTTTTTTGTCATAAACATACATAAAATTAACCAATGTTTGATTTTACGTAGAAAAAATCAGGGGGTTAAATTTAAAATAAGAAAGTGGATACCATTTCCTGATAAACCGGAAGTAAAATTAAAAATTTATTCGATCGATAAGATTTGTTTTCTTAGATCATATAATATACTAAAATTTTAATTTTTTATTTCCATAAATAAAGAAATGCCAGGGGTGGCCCTAGTTTCATTTCCACCCGGTATAGAGAAAATCCTAGTTAATTATAATAACCTTTTCGAGGAGTTAGACTCGATTTCATAAATGCATCGCAATTTATTATCATTGTGTTTGAGAAGATAGTCGGCAAAATTATTCAAAAGCGTACTTTTCGTTAGCAAATATTAATTTTTGGGTATTTGTAATCAAAAATTTAACAAAAACGATGCTTATTGAGGTTAATATTGAATTTATTTTTCATATTATAGAATTTTTTATTTCATTTGTATTGAATAATAAGGGCGTAGTTTTGAAAAAATGATAAAAACGCATTTTTTCAAAACTACTTCCCTATAATAGAATCTTTCAGGTGTTATTTAATAATTGTCTATTAAATCTAGAAGGCGCAAGTTTTTTGGCAATGTTGGAAAATACTCCTAATAAAGTATTACTTTATACTAAAACGTATCAATCCATTAAAAAAAAACTTTGATGATGTTATAGCGTCATCGTGGTAACCGATAATTTATTTTTGTTAACTTCAAAATGAAGTTTTTCGAATATAATTCAATATGTTATTTACCGTTTTAAAAAAGCCCAAATAATAATAAAAACATAGCTTTATTGGGTTAACACTAAATATACAGGGTGTCTGTAAAAGGTCTTTACAACAGCTTACCATATGCAGGGTGTTCCGTAAGTAATGCATAATGATGAAAGAGGTTGTTCACGACACCAAAACAAGCAACTTTTGTTAATAAACCCATATCCGGAAATTAACCAGTAAGTCACTAGGTTGAGACAAAATTTTTTTAAATTTAATTTACAAAAATAGCTTTATTTTCTTTTTTTTTGTAAATAAATGTTTGCGATTTATTGTCATGTCTTGTGCATTGAACAAAATGGCCGAAATTTCGAACAATTTTTGTAAATTTACCCTGGCTTAATGGTTAATTTCCGAATATGGGTTTATTAACAAAAGTTGCTTGTTTTGGTGTCCTGAACAACCCCTTTCATTATTATGCATTACTTACGGAACACCCTGTATATTCGTTAGACCAAAATAAATCGATTTAAGTAAAGTTATCTTAGTATAAAGTTGCTTAGTTTGGGCGCTATGTGCGTCTCCCACAAAACAAAAATCGACGTGTTCGGTTATTTAAAAAAAAATAGTTATCAAATAATCGACACTTGAAGTTTTCAATGAGACATCCTGTATACAGGGTGGCCCAACTAAGAGTTTCCACCCAGATTATTTTGAAAACAAATAATTTTTGAAAAAACCCTGAAACCGGTCTACTTTAATTTGGTGGGGGATGTTTATAGGGAGAACCCCTCGCCCCGTTATGCAGGGAAACTACCCGTTCAGAAATCTTAAATCGCAATAGGGGTCGAGTCATACATCATCTTAAAGCCCCTACTATTCTCTATACAGTTGTCATATTGTTTTTTTTTAATTTAATGGAATATTTGAGAACTTTTATAGCAATTTAGCGTTAAACGTGTTTTTAACAATTGACGACATGGGTTAAAAAAAAGGCTTTTAAAGCTTGATTTTCTTAAAAATAATTACAACCATGCTTTGGTACCCCACCAAATAAGGATTGACCGGTTTCAGACTTTTTTCAAAATACTTTTAGTTCCCGCCCGGATTATTTTGAATACAAGTAATTTTTGAAAAATAGCCTGAAACCGATCAATTATTATTTAGTGGGGGACCAATGTATGGTTGTATTTATTTTTATTATAACTTTTAACAAAATCAAAGCCTTTTTAACCCATGTCACCTGTTAAAAACACGCTTTACATGTCTAACGTGTAAATCCTATAAGTTCTCAAATATTCCATCAAATTAAAAAAAATATGACGGTTGTATAGAGAATAGTACGAGCTTTTAAATGATGTATTATTCGACCCCTATTGCCACTTAATATTGAATCTAAAACTAAACTGATTATTGTTCTGTTCAAGGTGATTAACTATTTTGTCTTTAAGTAAGCTTTCGAATACTTTATTTAGGGTTGAGAGTAAAGGATGTAATTAGACGAATCACGTTTATTCCCATTTTTATAGATGGGGATGTCACGCGCCCTTTTTAAGCAGCCGGGATAATATTCTTTTTAAGGCAGGCGTTAATTAGTTGTGTAAGGGGTCCTATGATCTGATACCTAATAAGTTTAATTATGTTCGTGTCTATTTCATAAAAGTCTTTACTTGAATTGTTTTTAAGTTTATTTACTGCGTCTTATGGCTTATAGAAAACTGGTCAAACTCTAAGATATTGGATTGATTACAATTAACGGATTCTATTAACTGGGTGAAATTTATATCGCTGGATGTAATAAAGTAAGTAGTTAGGCATTACGCATTACTTTAAACTCACTCTGTATAAAGATTGTACATAAAACTAAGATTGTTTTTTAAATAAGATTTCAAACCTTAAAGCTTTAATATTCTAAGAATTTCTTTTATGCTATAAATTCTTTAATAGGCGGGAATAACAGTACAGGTCAAAAACTGTAGTTTTCCAAAAGAGCAGGAAAACGTATAAAATCAATTCACTTCTATTTAAGATTTTTGCAAAGGGATTTCTAAGTTTATATCAAATTTCAATAAGTGTGAAGTTAGCTGTCAAATTTGGTAGAAAAAGGTGAAAAATGTTCGTTAAATAGTCCCTTAAATATTTACTCTTATTTAAATTAGAAGTCGAATATTTTTCATACATTACCACTCATGTCATTTGAGGTTAAAAATTAAAACTTAACCCTAAATAACATTCGTGGTAATGACAGTGAAAAATCTTCGACTTAAATTTGATATTACATATGAAAATTTTAAATACAAGAAGGAGTTAAACTAATTTAAAATTCAAAACATAAACTAATGTAGCCAAAAGCGACTTGTACTCGCATTCCCGCTCAAGAATTTACATTTAAAAAAATTTCGGACATATTTTTTTTGTTAAAACATTCTTTGCATTAAATATTCAAGCAGTTATTAAATTCCTAATAAACAAAATTCTGATTCTTTTTTAATTTTGTAATTTGGCTTTAAAGCCAGGCAATTAAATAATATTAAAAAAATTTCCTGATTTTTTTTTGCTGCATCATATTTTAATACCTGGAGATTTTATCATAAACTTAAATAAACTGGCAATTCTTGTAGACTATTGTTGCTGAATTATGTATCTTCATGGGCATTTTAATTTATACCTTTGATGAAAATTTAAAATTTAAAAATTAAATCAAACTTTATTATCACTTATGTCTTACATGAATGTTTAAATACGTTACCTGCCGGCGACAATAATATTTCAGAAATTAATTATAAGACATCTTTTTTGGAACGTTTAAATTTAATAATTTAAATATAATTAAGATGTTAATGATTGTACTGTATTTTCTGGTCTTCCATGTAAGATTTAATTTTAGCAGGATATGTTTCAGTGGATCTAAGTATCCGATATTTCCGGAATAACAAAGTAAAAATAAATAAAAATTAATTTTTATTTAAAATTTAATTTAAATAAGAATTTTGTTTTAAAAAGTAAACTTGTGAACTTTGGAAACAGAATAATTAACATCCTTCTTGCAATCAAATTAAATGAAGTAACCTTTAAATGTGAAGTTAAAATGAAGTTTTTGATATTTATTTGAATGCCTCAATCTGCCATTCTTACCTAATCATGTTTATAAAAGGAATATTTACATAAATTATTAAAAAAAACATACATTTTCAATTTTTACAATCAAATTTCTTGATTAAAATTTACATTATGTTATTGAGGTCAATATTTCCGGTGGATTTATTTCTAGTAATATTTGTTACGATACAGATTTAGAAGATATATGATAGTAACACAAACAATGGAATTACACAATGTATTAACTGGAAATTTGCAAATTATTAGCGGGTTGTATAGATATGTTTAGGTATTTTTATTTTTTTGTATTTACAAAACAATATTGCAAACATATTTTCCGTGTTCTTTGTTAAACTTAATAGAGGCAGTTACAAAATTCATGAATTAAATGTTTTAATTTAATAATAACAGCTTGTAAATGATAATTAGTTACGTATCATTTATAATTATTTTACTCCTGGCAATGATTATAAAATAATATTTTATTAATTATATATATTTTTTACTAAATATTTCTATTGGTTTTTATTATATTAACTTTTAATTATAGTATTACACTGTTAATAAGGTACATATTTATATTTATTGTAATGTGTTTAACATAAACGAACAAGACACCTTTAGATTTCCGTAGAGTGGGTGAGTGGGTAAATTAATAATCAGAAAACACACTGTTACAGCAAATATCAATTTTTCATTGAAAAATCCTATTTGGACAAAACTTGTATACTATAATATTGACATGTTAAGGTGCGTTTACATGGGTGGTGAGCCACGAACGCAAACCACGCCTTCGTGAAATAAAAGTCGTTTAAACTAATCTACTCGAGAAATATGAAAGATACAAACTATGTAAAAAGATGTACGAGTCGTGAAAAGTAAAGTATCGTGAATCCACGACCATGGTTCACGTTAGTTACCCGTGTAAACGAGGCATTAACGTGAAAATACTTGAAAATTTAGTAGATTGCTTCTTTGAATTTTATTTTTTATTATTAATTATAAATTACAAACAAATTTTACATCTATACTTTTCGTGTAAGAGCTACTAAATTAGCCATTTCGAGCTTAGACTTAATTGAGACACTATTTTTGATTTATTTTCTTGTCGAAATTAATGAACTATAGTAATGCAATATTATATATTATTGGTATATTTATAATTAATTAAGAATTTGAATTCACAGAAAAGTGGTTTTATTTCAGTAAACAGGCTAGTGGCAAGTTTTTAAGGATAATCGATAACCAAAACTTATTTATTGATATTTAATTATTTAATATAACATTAATGTAATAATTTTTTTTTCTTTAAATTTAATTATTGTTTTTATTATTTATGTTCTTATTCAAATTGTATATGCATATGTAAATTAACTTCGTTTTTATGATCTTTTAAAGACTTAATTATAATCTCGCACCTGGTTTTTTGGTGTTCGTATAAAACTAAAAATCAGGTGGATCTCCAGGTTGTATTTTTTGGTATAAAATTATTTTCACCGGGTTTTAAAATTTACAGTAACATAAATGTAGAAAATTTATTTTGACATAAACTTTTTTATATCATAGAGGTTCTTTTATTGAAAAAAAATGAAAAAAAGTTATGCTTTGTTTAAAGTTAAAAAATTTGTTTGCCCACTATTATTTATTTTTGCTTAATATAGCACAAAAACCATAAAAATAATTGTATTGTTATTACATTTCTCAATGAAAAATATAAATTTATATTGATAATGTAAAGATATTTGCATTCTAAAATTTATAATTTATCATAAAATTGACAAAAATGACATGAGGCAATAATGTAAAAATAATACAATTACTTGTTAGTTTCCTAAAACTTTAAGCTGTTAAAAATAATTTTGAATATCTGCTTTTGCTTTATTTTTTTTTATTAAACGTTACTAATAATAAAATAGTTTCTATTTTGTCTAATTAATTTTGGAATTTTTGAGAAATTTCTTGATAAATTGTAATTATTATGATAGAGGCGTATGCCCAAAATTCACTGGTTAATTATTTGAAATTTTGCCCCTGGTATCGTTACAGTATTTATTTCCTAAAACTACACTTTTAGTTCTACTTTTATTTCAAATATAGCTAAAAAATAAATGAGTTTTGATTTTTTTAAAATACACTAAGTATTTTTTCAAACTTTTTAGGGAGGTCCAGTTACCCCAGAGTTTTTATTTAAATAGGATAACTGTTAACTGTTTCACGTGTTGAGGCCAACTGGATACACTGAGACTCAATTACTCCAATTCTTAGAAACCATGTCCCATATCTTAAGGGCACAAGCTTGTGGTGGCTTAAAAGACGAGAAATCTCATTGTAAAATCACGAAGTTACCCCCGTCTAATTTTCCTCCAAGTTAGTGGTACTATCAACTATATTTTAGAATTTTACTTACTAAAAGATCCATCAAATTTATATGTTCAGCTAAATTACTAATCATTAATCAGTTCAAAGGAAAGTTTTTATTTTTTAGGAAATTATATTCAAACTTTTAATTTATGAATACACAACTGCAAAATCAACCTAAACAACATATCGGGTATAAACGAAACATCTATAATTTCTTTATTTATATGTTGCATGGTTCAAGAAAATAAAGTTAATGGAAACTGCCAAAACGCATTCTAAATAATACAAATACCTAAATAAAATTGTAATTTGTAATTTCAAATAGTTTTTGAGATAGAGGAAGTGGTGCAAATGTGGAAACCCTGTTACTATTCTTTTAATATCTTTTTTATTTAACCATGAAACATTTCAAAAATCTGTATAAACCTCCATCAAGTAATTATTAACAATAATTATGACAAAATGATCATCATTTGCACTTAACCAGTACTAGTATACAGAACCACTATAAAAGGAATCCGTGCAGCGAGACTCAAACTCACGACATTTGGCTTTAGCCGCCAATGCTCTACCACCTGAGCTATGCATGCGTTCAAGCTCGTCTGCCCGACTCCATTTTATAGCTTACATCTGCAACCTAATAAATACTAGCCCGTTTATTAACAATAATTGTTTTCAGTTTTACCATAAAATAATATATTAATTAAAATAATATATCCTTTTTTATAATCAGACACTTGATCAGCTTCTCAAAATGTGCTGGTCGTGTGGAAACATATATGTATATTTGTATTTTGGTTAAATAACTTTTAAACCAAGAAGAAAATACCAAAGCATGTACTTATTATACATTACTAAAATATAAAGGCTTAATACCCAGATTCTGTTCAAATCATTTAAGTTTAAAGGCCTTTTAACTTAACTATAAAAAAATTTACATTCTCTAATCTATATACAATACATTACTCCTAGTTTTATTTTTCCACATTACCAACATCGTCATTGTAAATTTTAACATTATAATTCAGATCAATTTCCATGTTGAGGCAAATTGATTTGACTCCACATATGGGGTACCAAAATAATCTTTAAAATTTAACTTTGAAAAACCTTTTGCATTAAAAAAATAGTTATTTGCAAAATTGCTCCCTAAAAAAGTTCGAAAATTAATATATTAAAAATAATATTACAAATTACGTTCTATTATTTAGAATGAGTTGTGGTTGTTTTTAACAACTATATAAACAAACATTTGTGATGTTGCAATTAAGCAATTTCCGGTAAAATGGGAAGTTATATTAAAAAAAATTAGTTCATAAAATGTGTTTCGTTTACACCCGGTATGTGGAAAAACAAATTATTTTTATAAAAAGTCGTGATTTTAAATACAGTCGATCTTCTATATAACGTTTCATCACGGGAACCTTAAAAAAATTCGTTATATAGAAAATTCGCTATACAGGGTGGGCCAACGAAAACGAAACAGACGAGTTTTGAAATAGTTAATAAAAAAATTTGAAAAAATGCTCGGACAGGTCAACTTTAGTTTCGAGGGAGACATATTTTGCAATAGAGCTGATTCAAAAATCCATTCATCCCTGCGCCCTATGGACACAACCTCTTAAATTTTAATAGGGATGGTGGGGTAAGTAATACCTTGTTAGAAAGATCTTTTTATCCAGAGTAACATACAAAAAAAAAAGTTAAATCGATCGATTCGTTTTAAAGATATTCAAAATTTAGCAAGTAGAGATTTCATGCCTTTTAAAATTGTGCCATGAACACCACACCTTCAATTTTAAGTGTTTTGATATGGTAAGTAATACCGTTTCGAGAGGGACATACTTTGCAATAGAGTTGATTCAAAAATCCATTCATCCCTCGCCCTTTGGACACAACCCCTAAAATTTTAATAGGGATGGTAGGGTAAGTAATACCTCGTTGAAAAGATCTTTGTACCCAGAGTAACATACAAAAAAAAAAGTTAAATCGATCGATTCGTTTTAAAGATATTCAAAATTTAGCAAGTAGAGTTTTCATACCTTTTAAAATTGTGCTATGAACACCACGCCTTCAATTTTAAGTCTTTTGATAGGGTAAGTAATACCTCCTTAGAAAGTTCTTTTTACCACAAGTAACATACAAAAAAACAAAAGTGAAATCGATTGGTTTGTTTTAAAGAATTCAAAGTAAAACAGTATTGCACATTATTTTTTATTTAACCAAACTAAACTTAACTAATCTTTTTGAAGAAAACTTAACACTTTAAAGAATCCCATCGATCCCGACACTTTCAAGGATGTTTTTATTATTTTATTAAATGTTCGAATTGAGTTCCACCAACCTCCATGCAAACGTACAAATTTTGCTCAAAGCGAATTCTTACATTTTGTAACATTTCAGCAGTAATTTCTCGACATTCATTAATAATTGTCTGTCGTAACTCTGCTAGAGATCCTGGTTCCGTTGCGTAAATCTTAATTTTTAAATGTCCCCAAAGGAAAAAATCAAGGGGAGTAAGATCGGGAGATCGCGGCGGCCACTCCAAAGGTCCTCTACGCCCAATCCATTGCCCAGGAAACGTCGTATCCAAGAATTCCCTAACAGGCCGTGTGTAATGAGGAGGGGCTCCGTCTTGTTGGAAAATCAGATGGTCTTCTAAATAACGATCGTCATTTTCGATAATATCGTCAAGAAATGGATGAACAAAGTTTTGAAGTAGATCCAAGTACATATCCCCTGTTAAATTGCCATCTAGAAAATAAGGACCAATAAGACGGTCTCCAAAAATTCCAACCCACACATTCAATTTTTGAGGAGTTTGAGTGTGAACTTCATGAAATACCCTAGGATTCTCATCTGACCAATATCGACAATTATGACGATTATCGGTTGAGTTTAAGAAAAAAGTGCACTCATCAGAAAAACAGATATTATAAAGATAATTTTCATCAGCAATTATCCTTTCCGTCATCACCTCACAAAATTGCAGTCGCCTATCAAAATCATCTTCATTTAACTCATGAATAAATGAATTTTATAGGGATGATATTTGTGACCTTTCAATATTCGGCGAATGGTTGTTCTGCTGATGTTAGTCACAGTCTCCAGTTTTCTTGTGCTTAAAGTTGGATCTGCAGCAACTTGTCCCAAAACACCTATTTCAACGACCTCATTTCTTATTGGGCGAACATTACCAGGATCGCGTTTCTTATTACCAACAGAACCAGTATTTTTAAATTTTGCAACCAACTCCAGAACGTTTTTTCGGTTACAATGTTTGTTTGGATATTGTTCATTAAATAAATTAGCTGCACGATGAGCATTCTCATCGTCTTTAAAATAAAAAGTGATTAATTCAACCCTTTCTGGAATTGTATAAACCATTGCTAGCAGAAGCTTTTACAGAAGTTCACAAAATTTTAAATATTGATTTCTAATAATTAGTCATAAACAGTTTTAACACGATGAATATCACTACTAATACAAAATACAACTGATAAAAAGAATCTCAATGTGGTTATAAATCGTTTTATGTTTTGCATTGTTTTGTTCCAAATGTTACAAAATTTTAAACAATTCCTCGAATAAATTTAAATTTGTTTTTTAAAATCTCTCTTTTGTAGAAAATGAAAATAAATTGCGTTTTACATGTTTTTGTATGTTACTTTGGGTTAAAAGATCTTTCCCAGGAGGTATTACTTACCCTATCAAAACACTTAAAATTGAAGCCGTGGTGTTCATAGCACAATTTTAAAGGCATGAAAACTACATGTTAAATTTTGAATATCTTCAAAACGAATCGAAGGATTTAACTTTTTTTTTGGCATGTTACTCGGGGTAAAAAGATCTTTCTAACGAGGTATTACTTACCCCACCATCCCTATTAAATTTTTAGGGGTTGTGTCCAAAGGGCGAGGGATGAATGGATTTTTGAATCATGTCTATTGCAAAATATGCCCCCCTCGAAACGATATTACTCAAAACACTTAAAATTGAAGGCGTGGTGTTCATAGCACAATTTTAAAAGACATGAAATCTCTACTTGCTAAATTTTGAATATCTTTAAAACGAATCGATCTATTTAACTTTTTTTTTTGTATGTTACTCTGAGTAAAAAGATCTTTCTAACAAGGTATTACTTACCCCACCATCCCTATTAAAATTTTAGGGGTTGTGTCCATAGGGCACAGGGGTGAATGGATTTTTGAATCACTTCTATTGCAAAATATGTCCCCCTCGAAACCAAAGTTGACCTGTCCGAGCGTTTTTTCAAAATTTTTTATTAACTATTTTAAAACACGTCTGTTTCGTTTTCGTTGGCCCACCCTGTATAGAAATTCGTAATTTTGATATAAAAAATTTGTTATTTACTTTATAGCTCTTTATTTTACCTAAAAATATGAAAAGGTGTTGTTTTTAATACGCATGTTTTACAAAAACTAAATTTGCTCCAAGTCGGATGTATAACTTATAAGTAAACCTTATAAAAAGACTCGACAAATCTCGGAATTTACGTTCATTTCTAAAAATTCTAATTACCTACATGATTTTCTATTATTCTTTACACTAATCTAATATAAAATTCTCCGAAATTTTTAAAATTAGCCATCCATTGTCTAAAATTTATGAAAGATTCTAATATTTACGTAAAAAAAATTCGTTATACGGAAACTTTAATTCGTTATAAGGAGTAAAAAATACATTAAAAACGCCTTCAAGGTGAAGATTCTCAAAAAAAATTCGTTATATAGAGAAATTCGTTATATGGAAGTTCGTTATAGGGAAGTTCAACTGTATGTTTTTCTTCTTTAAAAAAACCTATGTTTTTACTTAAAACGTTTGGACAATTTTACAACATTTTTAAACTTCGAAGTATGAACATAAAAATAATTTAATGGCAATGGGCAAACTTTGCAACAAATTGTTTCTATTTTAAATTTTTAAATTAATCGTGTTTGTTTTGTTATTTTATCAACTGTTTATTATAATATCTAATCACGTTTTAAACATATTTCATATGTATTTAAGTGATTAAATAGTACGTTGCATTTTTCATTACATTTCCCGCAAAAAAATAAAATTTCGGCCTTCAAGTATTTAATTATTATTTACCAATAAATTTATCTTTTTTAAAAAAAGATTATTTTAAATAATGCATAATGGCTAGAAATGATAGTACTTTTTATATTTTTAAACTTTGTAATTATAAAGATTAAGTATAGACAGGAGTATGGAGTAGTACTTATTGGTTTAATTTATGAATGTAAATAATTTACAATTAAAATGGTATTTGATGATTATATAAATTATTACTCATGCAACAAGTGTATAGGTGTAATAATATTTAAATGCATGCTGGTAAGGAATTTTGCTTATACTTCCATGTGAAATTGTAACAGAAAATAATTCCCATTAAAATTAATTTATTATAAACAATATTGTTTAGCTTTGTGTAAATGAAAAGAATGAAATATTGTAGTTTCTAATTTTTATTTATTATGTAGGAATATTATAAATTCTTTTGACAAGTTATATAAATACCAAACTCCAAACTATTTAATTATTATAAGAACCATATTATATTCATAGTAAAAGTTACAAAAAAAAATTAATCTGAAGCCAATAAGAATCAAGCTTAGCGTATTAAACATGTTTTCAAAACTTCCACAAAGAAGTCATTTTCTCCAAATACCTATGTCAGTTAGCAGGTATTGTCAGATTGTTAACGATACGCTAAAACGAAAATTATCAAAATATGCACTGAAATTAACTGAAAAACCTTTGTAAATATATTTTTTTATAAAACTCTGTAAATTAAAAAGTTGCAAATTTATTAGATTCTGTACATAACTTCATAAAAACATAATTATTATAATTTTATTTAAATGTATTTACCTTTATTATTTAAAGGTAAAACTTTCAAAATATTAACAAAGCACAAGAGATAAATTTACGTTGAGAATCGTATTTTTCGGGGTCGTCATTTAACAATATAATACGTAATACGACTAAATATTTAATGAATCAAAATACTTAGAATTATATTAAATTCGTTATGTATTAATAAATTAATTATTCATTAGAATAGTAATTAATAAAATAAACGATATTAACATTATTGTACTAACTAAAGCCAAACTAGTAACTAGTAATAACATTATTAAAAGTAGTAGACGGGTAAAAGGTAAACTCTTGTTGAAGTCAAACGATGATGATTATTACAAATTTATTAAAAACCTTATTTAGTGATGATGCATTTCGCGACTCACAGGTTGCATCTTCAGAGAAAACAATAAGATCCTTCGTTTAACAAACTAAAATTTTAAATTACAAAGTTAGCGACAAAACTAAATTTATAAACTTAGGACTTACGTGAACTAGGTCACATTTCCGCATCAAAAAGTTGAGGAGCGACTCCAATATTCAATGAATTACAGTCGCAAATGGAAAATTAACTAAGTTTTCCTTATACAAATCGGGTTCCAGCCGTATTTGATAAATTCTTATTAAAATTGGTGTATCAACGAAGTTATGCCGAAAACGTAGAATTATAAATTTTGAAAAATTGGTGCTTTGGTCGAAAGAATCGTAAAATAGAGTTTGAAATTATGTTTTAACGTCATAATTCAACTTGTTATAAAATTGAAAATGAGAAGGTTAAACCTTCAGTCAACTTGTAAAATTTTTAATCCTTAAAGATTTAAAATTATAAATTGAATAAGTTAATCAGGCTGAAACTTACATTAAATCATATTAAATGTAATTTCCAATCGTGATGAAACCACGTGGAAAAGCGTCCACCACCAAATTTCAATTTGTTAAACTAATTAAAACCTACAATTTAATATTCCTATTTAAAATACATTAAAACATTAAAAACGTGTTGAAATGATCAAACATGGATAACCATGGATAACCAAGGTTATGGAGAGTTTTACACTTCTATTATTAAAAGTAATTAAATTAGTCAAGCGAAAGTGTTTTTTATATGTTAAAAATTCCTGTAGGTGTCAGATTTTTTTAATAAATTTAATAAGAGGGTTATCTAATATCGTTTTTATTTAATACATGTAAGTTATTATACAGTACTTAAGAGGATTGTGAGTCTAAGTAGAACCGCGCTCCGATAGTAAACGTATAATTTGAGCTTCTTGAATTTGGGGAAGAAATCTTGACCCAAAGAACATCCCACATAATTAGGCTGAAAGTACCAATAAAAATCTTAATTTTTGTTATATTTTAAAATTTGTATCACCTAGACTACGACCTACGAAGGTATTAGCTGCTTTTACAGATAAAACTACAACCATATTTTGTAAATAACATTAAGTTTTATAATTGCATAGTTTAAATATCATTCGTGGCACGACGACTTTTTCAAAAATTAAATTATTAAGTCAAAAAAATAATTTTAAAATAGGCCAAATTTTACGTATATTTAATGATTTTTTTTTGGCCATTTTGGATATAAAATATTAAAAAATTGTCCCAAACAAGTCTTAAGCAGAGGTTCCTCTTTCATGTGCTATTCTTATTTTGTATGTAGCTCAATACATATTCGAGTAGTTTGAAACATAAAAACAGGGAAAAAACCCATATAATTTTGTAGACTACATATATATGTATAATTTCACTAATTTACAAAACAGCACATGCGCTAAAATGTATATACTTACTTATTATACAAGGGATTCCGAATTTAAGAATTTAATGCGATTTTGAAAATATTCCTATAATTTGTTTATTTTGGGTCGTACCAAAAATTAGTATCGATATTATTGAGGCCCTTTTTTGTGTACTATTTAGTAAGGTAACTGATTTTTTTGCCAATGTATTGACTGCAAATGAACCAAACCTTTATTGTGTAAAATAAAATAATTTCTTTCCTGTCTATTATTTAGGTGGAATATTGTTTGGATAATTATAACCATAATACGAAAATGTTGGAATCGTCATCTCAAATCTCAAGCCAGTTTAAAGAAATTTTATAAATGGCAACATCTCAAATATGAGAGGAGGCCATATTAAAAAAAAATAATTTTCTAAATAAACACACAGCGCATGAAAATTATTTTTAATCCGTTTAAATGAGTGGTTATTTTTATTTAATTTGAAAAATTTTGACAACAATATTCATTTCAAGAATAGACGTTTTTAAATTTAATTTTCAACATTGTTGCAAAGTGTATTTTTACAGATAGAAGATAAATTGTAATTAAGAAATTGTTAAAACAATACTTTTTGGTGTTAAAAAATATCATATTTCGGTAAAACTTTGCTTTTCTCTTTTCATTGATAATTTAAAAGGAAGCATTGGATGCGATATACTTTTCATTTTTTTTTGTAGGCAAACGAAGACTAATTCAACATTTTCGTATTAACATTTTAAGGTCAGAATTTTCCAAAGAATACGTCACTTTAATTATAGACACGTCTTTATTCACACCCTGTATAATGTTTTTGGTAGGACCCAAAATAAAAGGGTTGCATCCACATTTTGAAAATCCCATTTTCTTGTTTTTTCTTTAGGTAGTGAAGAATGAAGAAACGATGGTAAATTCAACCAGTTGAATTTCGAAACAAAAGACGTATTTTAGTACATAATGTTTTGAAAATATTATTTTGAATAAAGATTCTAATATTCATTTTGTTCCTTCGTGGAATTTTCTAGTGCTTTTGTCTAACGAGAAACTTTACGTAAGTTGGTAAAAAATTTTACCTGGCTTAAATTCGTCTCTTTTCTGGATATCTATAACGAATATAGATTTTAATATCAAAATATTTTAATAGTTACCTGGACTCTTTCCTCTTTAAAGTCTTTATACCGGGTTTCCACGAAACTAGGGCCACCCCTGTAATTTTTTTATTTATGAAAATAAAAATTTGAACTTTTACTATGATTTATGGCATCAGAAAACGCATTTATTGGACTAAAAAAAATCAATTTCACTTCCGGTTTCACCGGAAATGACATCAACTTTCTTATTTCATATGTAACACCCTATTTTTTGTACTTATTATTAAACATTGGTAAGTTTAAAGTATGTTTGTGATAAATTTTTTTTTTGTATGTACTTTCAAAAAAATAATGTTAAATACTTTTTGGTAATTGTTTTCAATAAAATCTATTAAAACTGCTCTTACATAATTTAAGGAGGTAAAATAAATTCTAATTTATGATATTCATTCGGCCGTTTTTAAGAAATTAATTTTTATAATTTTTAAAATGCGTTTTTTGCATATATCTTTATTTTTTCAAATGCCATGATAGTGGGGCCACCCCGTATTTTTGTCACAAACATACTTGGAACAATGTTTAATAATAATAAGTACAAAAAAGTATGGTGTTACTTTTAAAATAAAAAAGTTGATGTCATTTGTGAAATTGAATTTTTTTTAGTTTAACAAATGCGTTTTCTTATGCCATATAACATAGTAAAATTATAACTTATTAAATTTTTTAAGTTTATATTTTCATACGAAGAATGTTTTTATAAGAGTATACTTTTCGAGATCTTTCGTTCGTGTAATTAATACTTTTCTCCAATGAAATAAATGACCGAATTTTATTAAATACGTCTATTATTAATTATTACCTTTCTTTAATTTTTCATAGTAAACATTACAAAAATAATTTAAAACCTGTAATTCTCAGACTTTTCCTTGGTCCCTTTTAACATAAACTGATAACTTTGAAATAAAATTACTTAATTTTAATAATTAAATTTGGGTTTAGAGAATATGGTAATAAGCAATTAATTTCGAGTAAATGGAATGTGTTTTTTGAGCTTAAAAATAGTATTTTATTAAAAATGTACTTTCGTACCTATTTTTTAATTTTATTCAAAAACGATTTACCCTACGAACAATTTACAAGGGACAAAATATCTTCGTTTCGCATATTTTTTACATAAAATTTTTAAACACCTAAAAAGTTTTTGATTGTCTTCTTCTTTCATCCAATACCATTTACAAAGGTCCAAGATTAGCCAAATTTTACCAATTGAGCGTTCATTATTCAAATGTACGTATTCAAAATTTTATTAAAAACATCTTTGCTACTTTGGCCGTATTTAAAAAAAATATTTTTTAATTATTCAACTTTAGAGGCTTATAACTCTTAAGGGGTGCATTTTTTATTTTAATGATTTTGGTCATATCGACTTATTTTTAGGTCTACTATCTCCAGTTAAGCGTTGTCGATCGAATTTTGCGACACCCTGTATCATCACCCCGATCATGAATATTAAACTTACATCAAAAATTATTTTGTGATTTAGCAGATCTTGAATTTGCTATTTCTGTTAGCAGATGACTACTTACTAAAACATGATACATACATATTTACATCTATTATAATATTGGCCTGGCTAGTAACAATGAAAATTTTTCTATAAAAAAAGCTGACCAAAGGCAATACGTTGGTTTTGATTTTTTATAGGACCTTTTTTCTGCTGCATTTAAATTGGGCTACTTTTGCGCAAAAACAAGCTTCGTAGTGCCATAATAACTGGTCAAAGAAATTTTTGATTATCATTTTTATGGTACAATCATTTCATATTTTTTTTAATTAACCTAATGTGGCAAACTTAACTTCATGCTTTGATTGGTTTTTGAATAAATTTACTGTAAAGTAGGAGTAGCCTAAAGGCCATAGAAATACATTTACCTACTGTTAATATTTTTTAGTTGTTTCGCGATAAGTTCGTCCTGTTAAATGGTTTTGAGTGCTACCAAGATTTGGTACAAAAATATAAAGTTTATACTTATACTTTATATTTTGGCTATAGCTGGCCCCGTCGCACCCTATTTAGCATACTTTAAAAATTATTCTTAAGATACGAAAATTCTACGAAAGAGAAGGAAGCATAGCTACCGACTGTTGTTTTGTCTTTTGTATATTATTATATTAACAAAGCTAAATAAAATTTATATAATCCTCATTTTTATAAATAAGTCTTTGAGTTTCAACTTTTTTTTAAATTTGTACTTGTGGAAACAATATGATCTCTCAGAATTTTATTTGGAAATAGATTTAGGGGAATCCTAAAGAACTACTTATAATGATGAGGACCATAATATAGTTTTTAATCATTTTTTATACCTATTTATACTATGTAAAAAAGTTAAAATACCAAACGGTTGCTATGTTTCCCTCTCTTTTGTTCAATTTCCCAGGCTTAAAAAAATATTTTTAAATAATTCCTTCTGGATTTGAAATTGAAAATCTCCATTTATGAAACGTTGCAAGCTTTTATGAAAAATATTTATTTTTTTTTTTTTAATAATATTATTTATTACAAATTTAAAAAAAATCAGATTACTTAGTTTCGTAGCACGTACATTCATTTACAAGTAAGCAAAATTATAGAATAATTGATTGTATATTAGAAAAGGGGAATATATAATTGCACTTCAAAGAAATGACTTTATTTTTGAACAAACAAACTGTAAAAAGATTAATTTGCACTTTGGATAAGGATGATTTAAACTATAAAATAACTAAGGTGAAATGTGAAGCACTGCTGTGTTGAGTTGATGTGAATTGGAAAAGGTTGTAGATCAAAATCAAGATCTCGATATTTCTTTAGTCAACTTTATTCTTCAGATATTTAAATAAGATTTGTCAGATCTTATTTAAACGTTGAAATTTAATACAATTTGTAGTTTAATACAAATTGTATCTGACAAATCTTATTTAAATATCTGAAGAATAAAGTTGACTAAAGAAATATCGTGATCTTCATTTTGATCTACAACTTTTTCCAATTTATAAAATAAGTACATTAAAATAACAGGTGTTAACTTTGAAAACGTATTTTTAAACATTAATCCCACCACTATAAAATGAATGGTGAGCACTTTTCATAAAATAAATTTCAACTTTGAGCTTTCAGCTCTAAATTGATAGGTTTGCACTTCTTATAAGGTTAGGTTATCTACTTTTCTCTAAAACAATCACAGGTTTGTATTTTATTGAAAATATGCTAGTTTAGGTTAAAAATAACGAATCCTTTTCTAATTTCATTATGAGTCACCAAGCCACTGGAGATTTTCCTTTCTAGATTAGGTTAGGTTATGGGAATGTTTGTACTTGCGGTTCAAAGTGCTTGTCCATCGTTTCTATAGCGTATAATAATTATTTAAAAGTGAATTATTTTTCATTTAAGTGGAAACTATTTTTTATGCTTTTTTGACTTAAAAAATGTGAAGGATGTTTTTTAAAATGCGTCGCATAATTTAGAAGTGTAAAATATCTTTTTATAAACGATAAAAAGTATTATTTATAGTTGTTACATTTTTTTTAAGTTTTGTCAAATTTAATTAATGTTAATGCTGTTTTTCAATGTGAAACTTAAAAAGTGATATTTATAATTTTTCGTCGATTGTATTTTTGTAAAATATAAAATGTATTTATAAAGTTTTCTTTCTTTTTTAAAAAGATACTCTGATTCATTTTAAAGTGCAATTAAATCTAACCCATTAAAATTAGTGGTACAACAAATCCAGTAATGGTCGTTTTGCTTTAAGAATTCTAAAATGTATATGGGGAAAGGCTTAGCAACAAATGCATTGTTTGCAAAATTATTTACAGGAGTAACAGGTGATGGTTCCGATTTTTTAAACACATCGTTTGGGAAAGATGCTCTTAAGACCATTCTTTCCATAAATATATAAAGGCAATTTTGGAGTGTAGTAGACTGGTTCTGGAACCTTTAAAAACGAATATTTAAAAAAAATCCTTTCTGAGTTTGAAAGCTCCAACCAGGATCTACAAATCGTTGCAAGCCTTTTTGAAATGCATGTATAATGTTTTTAATTATTAATAATTTAATAATAGCATTTTTACGCAGACTTTAGGCATGAATATAACAGACGATTTTAATTTTTCAAAAATCAGTTCGGTAGTTTCGTAGAACGCACATTTATCTACACATAAGTAATTTTTTTATGATTATTAATTAAATAATGAAAGTGCTGCAATCGCTTCAATATTTGTCGTTTTGCACATAAAATTTCTTTCACTGGATTTTACTCAGTTTTGGGGCGGCGGAGAGGGGTGCCAAGATATATTGATATTTTTTGTCTTTAAAGGACCCGCGAAAAACAATGGGAAAATACTTTCGGTGGATTTCAATCTATCCCCGGCGAATTGATTCGTTATAACACTTGCCTCTTGGTCACAAATCAGAGGTCAAAGTTCAAAATAGATAATGTACGTAAAATAGCTACTTTTAAGAATGAGATTTATTGAGGGTCGAATATACAGGGTGAGTCGAAATTAAACCGCCAAATTTTTTAAGCCGATTTTACAACTAATTTTAAGATAAAAACTTTAAATTGACATATGTCCGATTTTGCTTCCTAACGGAGCTACATCCCTTCAAGGTGGTGAGGAAAAAAAAATATAAAAATTAAATAACCCTTAATTTAATGAAAACATTCAAAATAATCAAATAAAGACATAATTTTATCAGTTACCTAATAATAGAAGACGTGTATTGTAGAAAATAGTTGATTCCCAATGTGTAACATTGTGCCGTAAAATATCGTTAAAACAAAACAAATTATTTGGCGAACATTATTTTGAAAAATAAATTTAAAAAACTAACCCCAAAAAAATTATAACTGTTTTTATTACCAAACGGCTTTAAAACTACCCTTCAAAAACATGCAAAAAAAATTCAAAAAAATCAGGGAAACATATCAAAAGTGTATTATG
Source organism: Stenus bimaculatus (assembly GCA_963971135.1). Taxonomy (NCBI): domain Eukaryota; kingdom Metazoa; phylum Arthropoda; class Insecta; order Coleoptera; family Staphylinidae; genus Stenus; species Stenus bimaculatus. The sequence continues at coordinate 25,804,048 of OZ020184.1, forward strand.
ATTCACACCAAATTTGAAGTTTCTACTATAAACCGTTAAAAATAAACCTACAAAAACCATCTTTTTTACACCACCTTTGAAGGGCTGTAGCTCCCTTAGGAAGCCAAATCGGACCTATGTTAATTTGAAGTTTTTATCTTAAAATTAGTCGTAGCATCGGCTTAAAAACACTACTTACAAATCGTTTTCATAATGCCACACCTGAAGAACCGAAAGCAGTAGTCTACAATGATTGTACCTATGTATCTAAATATTGAGAATATGCTTTGCGTCAATCGTTTTGTGTTCATAATTCATAAGAGTGGATATTTATTGAAACCTGCCATGTGTGTAGCTCCAGATGGAAATGTACTAGATATACAGGTATCTTCATTTTTGAATTCTCACTAACAATGATGCCAAAATCTCATCGAAAGAGTTCCAAACAGGTATTACTGGAACACAAGCATGGTTTAGAGCCGGAAATATCTACATACTTGATAAGAGCACATTCCTAGACACCCGCGATAAATTTTCCGTTGGAGATAATAACAAGGAATAGAAAATTCATCCCACTTTTCTCGAGCTTCTTTGCAAATTATGACCAAATAACTGATAATTAATGCGAATCCCTAGAGAGCGCGCGAGTTTGGGAGGAAAAATTGTGAAAAATCATGAAATCGAGTATTAGTTCTATAGTCAAATCTCAAGTTTCCCTCGTTAGATTTTCAAGTTTTTTTCAGATTTATAATCTAAATTGATTAGGCTACATCCTAGCCGATAGTCACCCTGCAACCTAGCACAAAATTAATTAGAGGGGTCCAAAGTTAAGGTATATTTTTTTTGTACATTCTCCTATTTTTTTCCTTCTGGCAAGAATTAAAGAAATGACTTCTAAATCATCTACAAAAAAATATACAAAAATATTGTTCGTGCTTTTATGACTGCAGAACTAAACCACTATATTTTCCGTTTAGGAAATTGCTCATAACGGATCTGGTGATGATATTTCTATCCTACTGTGATTGGCTTAGTTACATTGATAATAATCAAACTCAGTTCTCAACAGAAGAGGCGAACGAAGCTCGCTCGTATAATCACAAAATCAGGATGGATCCATTGGCGTAGTCAGGAATTTCAGTCAGCAGGGTACAGATTCTAAGGGGCGGTCTGTCCCCTTTCGTCGTTATTTGAAGTTCAAGAATTCTTTTAAGATTCAAAATACTAAGTATATAACATATCCCAATATACTAAAGGAGTAAAGTTTTTTTTTAATATAACATTTTTTTAGAATTTTAAATGTTAAACGTGATTTAAAAAAATGTGACTTTAATAAATAATTATTTTTTTTACAAAAAAATAACAATGTATACAGGGTGTCTTAAAGTTCGACCGGCAACGGTTAACTGGAGATTGTAGATCTAAAAATGTATGGTTAGGATGCATGGTGTTTTTCCAGCATTCTGAACTAAAAATTTCCTATGAACTAATATTTTTTGGACTCTTTATGAAGTTTTTAAAAACCTGTATAATTTCCTTTTTAATTTAAATCCATTCTCTGAAGTTAAGTAAAAGGGTCAGAATTATTCATTTTTGTTTTTTTATTATACTATTTTAATCACAAACGACAAAAATATATTATTTATTTTTTTGTTACACGATTTATGGATCAATTTTGTACTTTTAATTTCAATTTCTATAAAAATCCTTGATTTTGACCTAACACTTTTAACAGAGAATTATACTTTGGATTTTTTCTATGCCCAATTGCTTTTTTGGAACAACAAAAAGCGGGCGTTCATAGTAGCCCTATCGATCACAGTATGAGGAGGACCAGATTGCGTTAGTACGTCTATAAATTGTTAATGCTAAGACCGTCCCATAATTTACTATGTTAAGTTTAACCATTGTAAAAATTTTTTAATGCCTGATGATGCCCTTATGAAGGCGAAACTAGTTGCACTGTAATTTTGAAAAGTTGGGAGTTGAATACTTCACCTTTACCTTTAGTAATTACTCTCCCAAATCATCGTCAAGTTCTCATCTTAACGAAAAGCTTGTTTTAAACGTAAGAGTATTTTTACATTTCCTCACTAAAATTAATGTATCTGATCGAACTTGATTTAAATAAAAAAATGATAACAATATGGAATTTATACAGGGTGTCCTACTAAAATTTTAAAGTTGCTCTAACTTTAAGGAGGCGGAAAAATATTAGTTCATATGCATATATTTTTATCTTCTAATTTAAAAAATATTTATACCAAAAACGCGCCTACAACTGGATTTAGGCGTCAGGCGGTGAAAATCATCCTGTGACCCCACCCCCAGGCTACACCACTGGATGGACCGTTGAAGCTAGGAAAGGTCACTTGAAAAGTTCATTTAAATTAAATAAACATCATAGAGCTAATACGATGCCTGATGCAGATATACGAATAGCGAAACGGGTGTTAAATAGACTAGTGTAAAAGTTGTACCATTGTTTCCGAATTTGAGTTTGGTATTCCAAATAAATATTTTTACGCGAATTAACTAATGGAACTTAGAACTTATCAAGTTGGATTAACACCATCATATATCGAAGATTCTTCTTTTGGAGCTGGAAAATATAGAAGACGAATATACATCTCTGAAATATGAAATCGATCAGAATACCAATGAAAATAAGAGTATATGAGAATAAGGATTGTGAAACACCAAGTGTGTGTATGGCGTTTGCTGAGGTATATACTCAAGATCAAGATGGTGCAAATGAAAAAGAATATATTTTTGGGTATTATAGACCCTCTTGGTTAACAAAGGTTAAGAATGTTGTAAAAGAAGAGAAAATCAATTGACTTTATCTTTTTCGTTTCTATTGTAATTTTTTGTTCTATACACACATTCACAAACGCACACACTTTGATGTGTCCTCATATGTATATAAGTATCTATTTTACATTATCTATTTTTTAACTTTGACTCTTGATTTTTTTTATTACATTACATTACAAAGCTTTATGGTATTACAATCTAGTCTAATTAGATTAATGAGCAATTTTATTTTAACATAACTTATTAAATAAAAAATTTGAACAAAGAGTTCACCCATCGGCTTTTCTTAGTATATCATAGTTTGAATTAATATGCTATTTTATTGCGCACTTACACTTGCACTGACTCTGCTTTTCACTAGTAATTGCACTAATTCAAATGGTTTTATTCGCTTCAGTCTTCTTACTAGATTTCTGTTGTCGAGGAGTTGGATGACTTCAATATTTTCATGTTTGTGTAGTCTTTCTTCATGTTTCTGGGCGAACCTCTGGACTTCATTGACTACAGCCTCTACGTGTAGGTCTCTGTGAAGATCGTTATTTCTGATGTACCATGGAGCATCAACGATGTTTCTTAGTACTTTATTTTGGAACCTTTGTATTATATCCATGTTAGTTGGTTTTGTGCAGCCCCATAAATGAATTCCCTACGTTTAAACTGGTTTTAGAATTTATTTATAAACCAAAAGTTTATTGTGAATGGATAAAGAAGAATTTCTGCCTATTAGCCAATACATTTTACTATATCGGAGTCCTAATTTTTGTCGTTTCTTTTTGACGTGATCTTTCCAACGAAGTTTTGTATCTAACGTCATACCAAGGTATTTAGCTGAGTTTGTATAGGGCACTATGTGACTATTTATATTTACGGGAATATTTTGCATTCGTTTATTGGTGAAATTTATATGAACTGATTTATCTTTGTTTGGGGTAATTCTCCACTTTTTCGTCCATTGTTCAATGTTCAATTTGGTTTATGGCCGACTGTAACGACTGCGTTGCTTCCTCATTGGTATATCCAACCGATAATATGGCAGTATCATCTGCGAAAGTTGCTAATATATTATTTTCTTGCTGTGGGAGATCAGATGTGTATAATAAATATAGAACTGGTCCTAGTACACTCCCTTGTGGTACCCCTGCCTTTATTTCCACCAATTTCGAGTAGACACCTTCTTGTTTAATTCTGAAGAATCTTTCGGTTAGGTAGGATTCCAGTTGTTTTGAGAATTGTTTTGGAAGAGTAGATCTTAACTTATAAATAAGTCCCTCATGCCAGACCTTGTCAAAGGCCTTTGCCACATCTAGACCGTAGAGCAGATTTTTTCTCTTCAATCGCTTTTTCTATTACGTTCGTTATTCTATGGACTTGATCAATCGTCGAATGATTCCTAAACCCGAATTGATGATTGGGGATTAAGTTTTTGTTTTCTATGATGAGTTTGAGCCTTTTAAGTAGTAATTTTTCAAAGAGTTTTGACAGACTTGGCAAAAGCGATATTGGTAGGTAGGATGTCTTCTCATGGGGTGGCTTTCCAGGCTTTGGTATCATTATAACTTCCGCGATTTTTCATAAGCTGGGTACGTATTTTAATCTGAATGCAGCATTTACTAGGTTAGTTATTTTAACAATGGCTTTTCTAGGCAGCTGGTGCAGAATTTCTCCGGTTATTAAGTCAAATCCTGGTGCCTTTTTACGGTTTATCTTATTCTTAATTTCTTCTTTAACTTCTGCGGGGGTTACAAATTTAATTTCTTGAGTTTCTTGGCAAACATAATTTTCATTTAGTTTAGTTTCTTTTTGGGTCTCGGTTGTTTGGAAAATATCTTGTAAGAACTCGCCAAATATTTGAGCTTTTTGATCATTGCTTCTGACCCACTTTCCATCTGTTTGTCTGATCGGAGGAATCTGCATTACTGGTCTTTTGATTTTTTTTTGTTGCTTTCCAAAGAGAGTAATCAGTACTATTATCATGGGTTAGAACTTTAAGACTGGCATTGATGGTTTCGTCCTTTAGCATCTTGATTTCTCTTCTTAATTTCTGCGTGACATTATTTAACTGATTTTTATCCTGTGGTGTTCTTGTTTGTTGCCACTTTCTTCTTAATTTCCTCTTTTCGGTTAGCAGCTCTTTAATTTCTTTAGGGTAATTGCTGCCTTTTGTTCTTCTATTGATATCAGGTGTACTTCCCCAGACCAATTCCTGTATGTCGTTTGTGAGTTTATGTACTTCAAAATCTAATTGCTCTTCAGTTTTTAGTGGAACAGTTAAATTGATTTTTTTATCTAAGAACTGTCTAAAACTTTCCCAGTCTGTAAATTTATTCACTAGTGTTGGATTATTTTCTCTCTGAATAATATTCTCACTTATGGTTAGTAGTATTGGTGAGTGATGCAAAAGTGGATATATGTCTCATTTCTGAAACGCACTTCCATAAACAATCTTACATTAAATTTAAAGGCTATAAAACACAACACTATTGAAAATGCTGCTAAGGGTGGAAGTGCTGTCATAATTAGGGATAATATGTGTCATTGTGAAGAACCAAAAAATACAGGCCACATCTGTGAGAATTAAAACTAAAAATTACCCAATCCTGGTAGCCTCTATATACAGCCCTCCTAAACACTCGATAAAAGAAATTGAATACCAACAATTTATTAAAACCTTAGGATATAGATTCATTCTTGGAGGAGATTTTAACGCTAAAAATACGCACTGGGGATCGAGATTAACTACATTAAAAGGAAAAGAATTGCTTAGTGCAATTAGGGTAACTTGAAGTTAAGTTTTATCAACTGGAAAGCCTACTTATTGGCCAACTGATCTAAATAAAATACCAGATTTAATAGATTTTTTTTATAATCAAGAATATATCTACAAACCATCTAGAAATTGACTCTTGATTTGTGGCAAAAAAAGCGAATTTTCGGACATAATGCCTAATAAGACATTCGATGATCATGTTATGAACTATCGATTCGCCGGGGACTGATTGAAATCCACGGAACTTATTTTCCCATTGCTTTTGTGTCCTTTGTGATATTCGTTAATAAATTATTATCAATACTGTTAAGTTATGGAAAAAATGGAGTTTATTTAATTTAAAAATGTGTATAATTAAAAGCAAACATTGTCAGTTCAGAGCTTAAATCGGGCCAAGGGAACTTTTAAGGATCATTTATTTCTTTTTTATTTACGACATTTAAGTTTTTATTATCTTAAATTGTCTTTTTTATCACTTCATTTTAATTTATATGATTCCTGGACAAAATTAAATTGTCAATGTAAATTAGATTTAAAGATTGTAATTTTAGTAAGTGGGCATTTTTAAGGGTGCATAATGGTTAATTAAATGGGGTTAAACCATTTGCGGATGGTATGTAGTCTGATCTTGGTATTGCAGTATACTGCAAACGAGAACCTCGAGATGCCAGCTGCCCTTGACTTTACGTCCACTGACCCGATGTTCGCCATTGCCCCTCTTGTCCCTCTGATTCTTGCTGTAGCAATCGTGACGTCATATACCATTACTATTATTCATTTTGTTAAAACTCTAAACGATCAATCGATTTTTTAATTTTACATTTTAAACTAAGAATTTGTAAATGAAAAGTGAGAAATTGAAGAAGAGTTTTGCATACATTAGTTGTTGCGTAGGAAGTTTCTAAAATAAAATTTATTGAAACAAAATGCATAAAATGCTAATTTGTAAAATGAATGAAAGTGTGAATATGAATATTTAAGTTTCATTTGTTTTTTTCCGAAATTAATAAGTTATTCTAATTTCAGGTTCTAATGTTGAATTTGTAGAATTATGAATTATATCGTACTTAAGATTCGGAAATTACAAGTTTGCACAGTAAAGTATAGTTTGACTTAGTTTACTTGGTACAAAATAATTGCGCGCGCCGGCTTAGCCAATAAAAAGCCGTCAAACAGTTTTTATACTTTTAAAATGCCAATGATTGAAAATCGTGGATGGACGCAAAGCTTAGAGCAGTCGCGACTTCGCGTTTAGTGAGCGTAGTGAGTACATAGTTAGTAGTTAGCTTGCACCGTTCGCGCGTTCACCACCAACAGTTTTCAAGCGCGCGCTTTGTGAATTTAATTTGCGACTTCCTAACTTTTTTATAACATGCGCCTAAACTTTTTATCAGTGAATTTCAACGCTATAATATAGTTTTTATTCTTGTGAACCATCACATAACCGATAGTTACCAGTATATAGTCTTAGGTAAGAACATATTTTTCCTAAAATTCTGTCTAACCTTTAAAATATTCTACATCAGTACTTTTTATTTTATTATAAAATCCGTAATAATGTTGAATACTAAAAACTGTAGGTGTTCAGCAATAAGAAAATGTCATCCCAAACAAGTCAGTATTGCTATTAAGCATCCGGATACGTGAGATCAGTTTGTGCGAAGCATTTTTGTCAGCAGTAAATAATCAAAGATTTATAAATAAATTTTTATCCAAATGCTGACAAAAACGCCAAAATAACAAATCAACACAATACCTTATCTTATCGTAGATTATAAATATTAATAATTGTGGGAATTTGTATAATGACTTGAAACATATTAAAAAACCGCATATACTGCCATATCCTTGAAAACACATTTCGGTAAAATTAATTTGGCTTTTAGGTTCTGACTCTACGTTATTAGAAAATATTCAAAATACTTTAACAAACTTATGTAAATAAAAACTAATAAAAATTAATTACAAAATAAATTAAATTTTATTATTAAATATGAATAAAATTTTTAAAATGCTTTAATACTACTACTGCTATCTATTACACGTGTATTCGAAAAAAAGCTCCCTCAGCCCAATTTTTTATTGCAAAAATCTATAATCTGTTTGATGCCAATGTGCACTAGTGAGTATGTTTTAATTTTTTTATTTTTTTGCAATAGTAGTTCAACAGACCGTGTGGTGACACGGAAATATTGGGTGATATGAATAAAAACGAGTGTATACTTTATTCTCAATATATTTGGTATTAAGAGCATCTACCTAGACACCCGTCATAAATTTTCCGTTGTAGATAATAACAAGGAATAGAAAATCCATCCCACTTTTCTGGAGCTTCTTTGCAAACTATGACCAAATAACTGATAATTAATGCGAATCCCTAGAGAGCGCGAGTTTGGGAGGAAAAATTGTGAAAAATCATGAAATGGAGCATTAGTTCTGCACTCATAACTGAAGTTTCCCTCGTTAGATTTTCAATTTTTTTCAGATTTATAATCTAAATTGATTAGGCTACATCCTGCCAGAGAGTTACCTTCTGCAACCCAGCACAACATTAATTAGATGGGTCCAAAGTTAAGGTATTTTTACATCATTATATTTTTTCGTACATTCTCCATTTTTTTTCCTTCTGGCAGGAATTAAAGAAATGACTTCTAAACCATCTACAAAAAAATATACAAAAATGTTGTTCGTACTAGCTTTTATGACTGCAGAACTAAACCACTATTTATTTATTTATTTATTAAATGATACCCAGCAGACAAATGTCAATAAGATAAGGGTATGTCTTACAAATAACAATAATTAAAAATACAAAAGCCAAGATATGTGAATATAGAAATAAGAACTAATAACTAATCAACTAGTACGAATATAAAGACAATTTAAGGTTTCTGCAGAACATTGAATAATCACAATTAAAAATATCACATTGGCTCTGAACAGTTAAGTATGATCTAATCATAGTATACATTGGCGAATTATAGTGATGATAAGTGGATTAGCAAGGTAAAAAGAACGAGCATTGCGCGATTGTATTCGAAGTTAATACGGCACAGTTGAACTGGATCATCAATATTTCCATGAATAAGTTTATGCAAGTAACATAAAGACAAATGTACATGCCTAACAGCTAACGGTTGGAAATTAAACAACTTAAGTAATTGTTCATATGATAAGTTATAATCCGGATAGATTCCAAATTTGAAGTAATAGAAATACTTTAAGAATCGCTTTTGTACCCGTTCAAGAAGATACCGGAACATTTGTGTATGCGGTGACCAAACTACACTACAGTAGTCTATTTTACTGACCACAAACGAAAAGAATAAAGTTTTAATTGTATCACAGTTATTAAATTCCTTGCCATTCCTAACTATAAAACCTAAGATTTTAAAACATTGATTCACAATACTTCTGATGTGCTCATTGAATGTGAGACCGCTATCAAATAATACGACCAAATCACGGAAATTGTTTACTCTAGCCAAAGAGATGTCATCAACTTTGTAATCATAATTTACACAGTTTTTTTACGCGTATACATTACAGCACACTTACGTATGTTAAGTTCCAAAGAATTGGATTTACACCACTTACTGACCTGATTGATATTATGTTTAACACAGTCACTCTCACTATTAATTAGTTTGATCCTTGGGGAACACCTACATAAGGATCAGATGTTACACCATTGTAGCACACATACGGAATCCTATCCACCAGGTAAGATTCTATGACAAGAACCACGGTTTCAGCAACATTTATTTCACGGAGACGATCAATTAGTATTTGGTGGTCCATCCGATCGAATGCCATAGTGAGATCGGTATATATAACCTCCATTTGTTGATTGTTGTCCATAGTGGCTGAAGTATCTTGCGTATAATTTATGAGGTTTGTAGCAGTAGAACGACGTGGCATAAAACCGTGTTGATGCACAGAGATTACTATCATATATAAGTCCTTCAAAAACCTTGGATACATTGCTGAGAATAGAAATTGGTCTATAATTTGAAGGATCATCTTTATTTCCAGATTTAAATACTGGGGTAATTCGAACATGCTTCCAAATTGTAGGAAATATTCCTGTATTAAGAATGAGATTGAAAAGAAATGCAAATGGTGTTTTCAAAACATGGGAACAATCCTTTAATATAAAGCCAGGAATCATATCAAGTCCAGAAGTGATAGTGGGCTTGAATGTTTTTAATTTTGCGTAAATCTCTTCTTCTGTCAATAAAATATCTCCCATAATACCACCTATCTTTTTACTTGCGACCAAGTTGGATGTATTTTTATACGATAGTTTAAATTGATTGGCAAATGCATTAACAATATCATTAGGGTTTTTTTATAGATTTTCCATCAACACTTAGTATACCAGGAATTGAGGAAGTGTTTTTCTTAGAATTTATGTACGACCAGAAAAATTTTGAGTCTCGCTTTAATTTCGTTTCAACAAATTTAATGTGATTATCGTGATCAATTTTGACTTTGATTTTATATTTTGATTTTATATTTTATATTTTCCGTTTAGGAAATTGCTTTTAACGGTCATTGCTACGCCGATGTAGGCAATTTTAATAAAAAATAGCACCGATTGGCAAATTTTTGCACATTCATTGGAAACTTATGCGCGTATTATTTGTATTTTTCGGTTTTCCTTGGTCGTTGCTTTTGAATTGGAGCCATTTTATCTTCTTTATTTCTTAATATTTTTAAATGCAATAAAATTGAATCAAATCTAAAAAACGTTATCTAAATAATAGCTGGAACAAATATTTAATTGTATTTTGTTACTTTTCAGCCAAATATTTCCTTAATAATATATTAAAAGATAAAATAAATCAGCTATTATTTAGAGAATAATTTTATGATTTCATTTCATTTTATTGCAGTTAAAAATATTAAAAAAATAAGGAAGATATTTTGGCAGAACGATTCAACTGTATATTACGCAAATTAAGCAGTGTAGACCAAGATAAACTTAAAAATATAAATAATATGTGCAATAGTTTTCAATTGGTATGCAAAAATTTACCATCATTGCCATATTTTATTTAAATTTAGTGTTTAAACTTTAAAAGTTAAAATCAGCACGTGGTGTAAGAAATGACTCTTAAGTGCAATTTAATAAACGGAAAATATAGTGTTTTAGTTCTGCAGTCATAAAAGCTAGTACGAACAACATTTTTGTATATTTTTTTTGTAGATGATTTAAAAGTCATTTCTTTAATTCTTGCCAGAAGGAAAAAAAATTGGAGAATGTACAAAAAAAATATAATGATCTAAAAGTACCTTAACTTTGGACCCCTCTAATTAATTTTGTGCTAGGCTGCAGAAGGTAACTCTCTGGCAGGATGTAGCCTAATCAATTTAGATTATAAGTCTGAAAAAAAATGAAAATCTAACGAGGGAAACTTGAGTTATGACTGCAGAACTAATGCTCGATTTCATGATTTTTCACAATTTTTCCTCCCAAACTCGCGCGCTCTCTAGGAATTCGCACTAATTATCAGTTATTTGATCATAATTTGCAAAGAAGCTCCAGAAAAGTGGGATGGATTTTCTATTCCTTGTTATTATCTCAAACGGAAAATTTATCGTGGGTGTCTAGGAAGATGCTCTTAAGTAAATACTCCAAGTCGCAAGAATAAAAATCTTAAGCAGATGCTAGATGCTCCGTATTGCTCAGTGTTAACAAATATTCTTTCTTACTTTTTACGTACAATTCTGTATGAGTATAATATACTCATATTTCATATGAATAAAGTAGTTATGCTTCAATGGCTTGAGTTTCTACTTCATAAAATTTGAGTCTAGTCTTTAGCACTCATTTGTGATTTATGAATGAATTATGGCAGAGTTTATGTGTTTAATTTGCGTCCCGGTTAAAACAATAGGCCCAGAAGAACTTTGAGTATAAAGTTTTATATTCAGGGTGCCCAATAACCATTGCGACAATTCGAAAGGGGTTGTAGAGTACACCAAAACAAGCAATTTTCGTCAATAAACCCGAAAATGAGTCTAAATTACTGCGGTAAAAAATAGACTCGAATGATTTATTTACAAAAATGTTGATAAAATTAAAATGCAAAGGTATGTGAAAAATTCCAATTTTCAAACAGAAGTAGGACAAGATGTTGGCATTCAGAAGATAGTTGTCAAAATGTTTGGAAAATATTTACTTTTCATATAGAATTTTTGTTTTTCAAATATACTTATATTATAGGGGCGTACTTTTGGAACAATGATAGAAACGCATTTTTCCAAAAGTACGCCCCTCTAATCTATAATAGATTATACATGAAAAACAAAAAGTGTATATGAAAACTAAATTCAATTCGAAGGGCAACCAGTTGCGTTTTTGTTAAGTTTTTGATTACAAATGCCTAACAATCAATTTCTACTAGCGAAAACCACGCTTTTCAAAAATTTTACAGACTATCTTCTTTATCAAACTTTGCTCTCCAAAATTATAAACACCTTCTTTTTTACACCACCTTTGAAGGGCTCCCTTAGGAAGCGAAATCGGACATATGTTAATTTGAAATTTTTATCTTAAAATTAGTCATAGAATCGGCTTAAAAAAATTGGCGGTTTAATTTTGACTCACCCTGTAAATGCAGTATATTCTTAAAAGAAACCTGGCTAACTGCAGGAGTTTATACTCGCGAACTTCATTACAAATGAATACAGTGTCTATCGCTATGATAGGTCTGTAAACAGAGACGGAGGAGCACTAATTGGTGAGCATAATAAATTTAAATCAGAAGAGTATAAAATAAGTTCTTCACTTACTAATTATAGAAATAGTCGCTTGCAAAGTATATATAAATAACGTTTGTCTACATCTTATCTGTATATATCTTCCTCCAAATTCTGATAAGGACATTTATGAAACTCTTTTTACACTATTTGAAGATCAATTTTCTTTAAAAACTAACGTAATAATATCTGGAATTACACGGAGTAATGGTTCTATGTTCTATCACAACAAACAATATTATAAGTAGTTTAAATGATTTCTTAGAATTTTCAAATTTTACACTACTTAATACTTAATACTATACAAAATATTAACAATAAGGTATTAGAGTGGTTTTCATCTGAAGAGAACCCTGCTCAGAAATCAATGTTTAAGAATATTTAGATTAACTTAGTTTATGATTGATGTACGTGATGATGTACTGGTCATCTAGAATTAAGGTTTCTCAATTAATCTGAAGTCCTGTAATGTATGAATCGACATTATTTAGTTTTAATAATAATCGCTCGGGTAAAAGCGCTCGCGGCGCAGGAAAGGTTCACTACAGATGAAATCCACTCTAGAACTAATTATTTCCTCGGAATCTATACTAAATAATATTAAACATGATATTGAACCCTTAGTAAAAGAGGATTCTTACCACCCAGCTCTAACTGCCAACTTAAGAGGATTGGGAGTGTAAGTGGAACCGCGCTCCGATAGTTAACGTATATTTTGATCTTCTTCTTGAATTTTGGGAAGAAATCTTGACCCAAAGTAGATCCCACATAATTATACTGAAAGTGCCAGTAAAAATCTTCATTTCTGTTATATTTTAAAATTGGTATCACCTAGACTACGAAGGTATTAGCTGCTTTTACAGTTAAAATGCGCGTTCAAAATTTACGAAATATGCCTTGCAATTATTTCAAACTACAACCATATTTTGCAATTAATTTAAGTTTTATAATTGCATAGTTTAAATAACATTCATGGCTAGACTTCTGTACGACGAATTTTTCAAAAATTAAATTATTCAGTCCAAAAAATAAGTTTAAAATAGGCCAAATTGTACGTATTTTTAATTTTGGATATAAAATATGTATTAAAAAAACTGTCCCATACAAGCTTAAGCAGAGTTTCCACTTTCATATCATATTCTTATTTTCTATATAGCTCAATACATATTCGCGTAGTTTGATACATAAAAACAGGGAAAACCCCATATAATTTTGTAGACTCCATATCCTCTTAAAAATTTCTGTTTCACACGAACCGATTTTTTCTGGATCGTATGAGGATCGATATAATTTTAAAAATTTAAATTTTGTCGAATTATACATAAATATTTTTATAAGGAACATAAAAATGACTTGTTAAAACCTGTCCAGCGTCACATAAGGCTGTACTTTAATGACGTTTGAAGAAAAAAATTATTCTTCATCTATAATACCCTTTTGAGCTAACACATTTTTATTGAAACGAAATTGAGTACAAACTCGCACTACATGCTCACCTGTTCATGCTTATACATATGTACATACTCATGTGTATAAACTAAGTTTTATTCATATTATTCAGTAAGTCGAAACTGTAAAAATGCCTGTGTGTGACAAAATTCTCACAAAATGAACTTTACGGCTATATGTAAAATATTTGGTGAATTTTCAAAAAAACAAATTAGAATCCATTATCACCGAGATTACCACGTTTCCATGCAGTATTGAAATCGAAATGAAAACACTACACTTAGTTCTGATTGGATGATTTATTAAGGAAGCCAATCAGAATCAACCTTAGCGTTTTCAAAACTGCATGGAAACGCGGTACATAGCCGTACCCCAGAACAAAACTGTATTAAGCTCTGTATTAAGTCACTAAATATAAATATTACAGGAGAGCTCAAAGAATTTTTTTCTTACATCTTCTTCTAAGTACTGCTAAAACGCCTTTTTTAACTAACTACTTTTATTATGCAACATGTTAACTTAATAGATATTAAATTCATTTTTGGTAACTTATTTTTGTTTTTCATTACGGATTATTTTTTAAATTTTCTTTTATACCATAAATGACCAAAAATCAATTTTTATCAGCGTACAGTACGTTTAGATTAATTTAGGGCGGTTCCTTTTAAAATGAACACCCTGTATATATTTTGTTAATTAAAATATTCCTCCAGTTTTACAGCTATTTATTTTAAATTTGTCGTAAAACTTAACTTGGCCCGACAAATATAAATTCCGAAAATCTCGGCAAATACATTAATTTTCTTCAACATCCGAGCATACTACATTCTAATAGAAGTAACCTAACCTCATTGAAGAAACAAAATTATTTAAAATTCTCACAGAACAAATTCATAAAATTTTCAATAATTGGTAAGCAAAGGCGAATTAAAAAACTTAAAACAATAATAAATAACAAATTTTATCAAATTAAATTTCTTTGAAAAATCCCTACAATTTAATAAAAATTAAGTTGTTATAAAAATACAACAAAAAATACACAAAAGTTATTATTTTAAGCATTTTCTAAAAAATTGTTCAAAAAATGTGTTCACTTTTGTTTTTTTCATAATTTCTAAAAAAATAAAAATCTGGCAATTTTTTCAATACTGGTTTTTGTTGCCCTAAAATTATTTGGTTACCCGATAAAGGCAAAAATTGCAACAAATAATAACCACAAGACCTTTTAATACGCCAGAAAAAAAAATCAATCGCTTAGGAGTGATTTCTTATAAGCCAAATTTAGTAGTTAGTATTTACTGAGCTAGTTTTTTTGAATATTTTACTAAAAAGCAAACATATATAAATGCAAAAATCTAAAATAAAAAAATGTGACATTTGTAAAGTGAAAATTAAAAAATAAACCCTCAAATAAAATAAACTATTACAAGTGCATTTCAAAATAAAGTTATTCATAAAGAAGGCGACACCCATTTCGCTGTTTTTAAAAATTCCAAATAATAAGGTAGGTATGAATTTTATGCGTTACTTTAAACTCATCCTGTTAAAAGTCTTCATATAAAAAAGTACATTATAGGTCATCTTCCGGTTGCGGAATCGGGTGCTGGCGCCGTATTGAGGACTTGGTTTTACCGCAAATCATTCATTACTTAATCTCAATGCGATCAATTTTTATTGAAAAAAAACTTAAAATGGCATTCAATAACAAGCATACTTATAAAAAATATAAAGGTATATGGGTAACGCATACATATGTATACGTACTAATACTTATACAAGACATACCTAGTTATACAGGATGTTACTAAATTAAGCAACCAAATTTTAGGAAGCGATTTTACAATTAATGTTAAGAAAAAACTTACTATCAACATATGTCCGATTACAATTCCTAATGGAGCTACAGCCCTTAAAATAGTGTATCTAAAAGTGTTTTTTTCGTATTTTTTTAAATGGATTGATGTAGAGATTTGAAATTTGGCCTATGAATCAAAATACTCTTCAGGTATAATTTCATGATTTTTTGCAAGCTTCGAAAGGGTAATTTTGGGGAGCATTTGGGTTAAAAATAGCGTAAACTTTTTTATGGTTAAAGTTAAATGACATTTTTTTCGTAATCTTGTTCCGTATTTAATTTCAAAAGGTTAATTCGGTAAAATTCACCGGTTACGAAAACGACCGCTTTTCTTGGTTTTCAATTGTTTCTAGCATCTCTAATCCAAAACTCATTATTAACATTTTTTATACTCTTCTAGAGCACTATAAAATTGTCCAAAGACGAAAATTTGTCCCCGACTTTGATGTTCATGGCAATCACTAAAAGCCCGTCTATTACGTATTTGCATGTAACTGTTTGAGGTTATGGTTTGCCGGCTCCGGTGCCCAACGTTTTTTTTTTTCGTTTGAACCTCTTATATCGGCAGACTTTTAATTCAAAAACGAGTAACGTTTTTTATTTGTTTATTCACCGCGTCGGTTTCCTTTGATTAGAAATAAAAAGAAATATTTATTTAAACGGAAAATTAGATTTTAACAACTAACTTCTTTAATTTATGTTTAGTTTCTCCAAAAAAAATTACTGCAACCAGTCGGAACAAAACATAGTTAGAAATAACTCAAAACTATCCAAGCCGCTATTAAGAGGAAGATATCTTGTAAAACTGTATCGAAAATCCCAAAATGTTTGTTCATTTTGGCGAATATCACGAAAAATTGAAATTTACTAAAAAAAAATTTTCAACTAAATGTTGTTTATTATTCTTCATGGATTACGAAACTACAATAAAAATTATGGGTTCTCATTTGAGAAAAAAATGTTTCCCCATAAAAATTAGAAACGTATGAGTATAGTATTAAATGTCCCCCTCGAGCCGCTAAAATTTTTGTCTGAGATATTTTTAAGGAAATCTCTTTGTTTTCAAGATATTCAGCTGGATTAATTACTCTGTATTTATCACTCAATTAACAATAGAAAAATGTTTAGGCACGCGTGGGTAAGAAATTGTACTTACCTTTGTAATTTAAGTTGAAGTAACTTTAAATAACATATTTGTTAAATGTATTGATAATAAAGTATTTTGAGTTCGAAATTAAAAAAATGCGTCACCACTCGGAAACTACTATAACAAAATATGGGCAAGTTGATTATATTGACAGATTGACACCTGTAAAGTTTATTTTCTTAAATACAACCCGTTTGGACAATATTTCGTTTGGTGCGAGACTTTTGGCTCACCCTGCAGAAGATTTAAAAGTCATTGAACTAAATCCACATGTATGAAAAAAAATCGAGAATGTAGGAAAAAAATATAATTACCTGAAAGTACCTTCATTTTGGATCCTTGTTATTAGGGCAGGGCAAGGGGCAAGATTGCAGAAGGTAAAGATAAATTGTATTGTTGCCTAAAGAATTTAGCTGATAAATCAGAAAGAAAAAATTGAAAATCTGATGGAGGAAGCTTGAGATATTTTGTCTCCCATGATTTTTCACAATTTTTCCTCCCAAACTCGAGCGCCCTCAAGCGATTCGCATTAATTAATTATCGGTGATTCGCTTATAATATGCAAATAAGCTCCAGGAAAGTGGGATGGATTTTCTATTCCCTATCTCTGACGGAAACATGTCACTTATTGGAATTATTTCCTTATGGTATACATTAGATAAAAAAATCACGATGTTTTTTGACTCAATTTTATTCAAATAATAATGGTCCAATAGCTGATGACAAATTTTGTGTAGGTATTTTAGGCACTCTAAAATTTTGTAAAGTATTTTGTTAGCGGTTATTTTGGTTGCTTTGATTGCTACTGAATATACATACATATTTTAGTAGACGAATAATATAGTTAGGAACGGATATACCAAATACTCCTATAACCTTATCTCAAGTGTGGTGCTCATATTGTGTAAATAAGGAAATTACAAAAAAGCTAATTCATTAAAAATTTAAAGAGGATTGGGATAATAAACGTATATTTTGAGCTTCTTCTCGAATTTGAGGAAGAAATGTTGACCCACAGTACACCCCACATAATCAGGCTGATTGTACCAATAAATCTTCACTTCTGTTATATTTTAAAAAAATTTCACCTAGACTACGATGGTATTAGCTGCTTTTATAATTAAAATGCGCGTTCTTAATTTATAAAATATGCCTTCCATTTTTTATACCGGGTGTCTCATTGAAAACTTCAAATGTGAATTTTTGTTTTAAGGGGGACCGAATTAAGACTCTCACGTCGCTCCCTTAAACGGGGGCCGTTAACCCCAAATTTCTTAAAGAGCAAGAGAGGTTGAGTAATATTGTATATTACTTATACCGGGTGGAAATGAAACTAGGGCCACCCCTGGCATTTCTTTATTTATGGAAATAAAAAATTAAAATTTTAGTATATTATATGATCTAAGAAAACAAATCTTATGGATCGAATAAATTTTTAATTTTACTTCCGGTTTATCAGGAAATGGCATCCACTTTCTTATTTTAAATACAACCCCCTGATTTTTTCTACGTAAAATCAAACATTGGTTAATTTTAAGTATGTTTATGACAAAAAAATATTTTTTTTCAGTTAAATTGATGTTAAATTAATTCGATAAAAAATTAATTACAGGTATAAATTTGAAATTAATACATACATATGGGATATCACAGTAACCGAAAAAAAACCCTCTATTTAATTAGGGGGTGACCTTTATATCATCCCATTTAAAAAAGTATTGATATTTCCAAAAAACGCTTCTTGAAAATTAAAAAAAATAATATCTCAAGAACGGTGAAATAAATTTTATAAATTACAATTTATTTTACGTATTTGTATTATTTAAAAATAGTTTTTGTAGGTTTTACTCGATTTTTTTACCAAAAAAAAACTCAACATTTTTTCTTAAAGTTTTGAAAAAAAAATTTTTTTTGCCATAAACATACTTAAAACTAACCAATGTTTGATTTTACGTTTCAAAAATCAGGGGGTTACATTTAAAATAAGAAAGTGGGTGCCATTTCCTGATAAACCAGAAGTAAAATGAAAGATTTATTCAATCCAAAAAATTTGTTTTCTTAGATCATATAAGGTACTAAAATTCTAATTTTTTATTTTCATAAATAAAGAAATGCCAGTTGTGGCCCTAGTTTCATTTCCACCCGGTATATTTTTATAGCAGCTTTGAAATGATATCATTTAAAAGCTCCTTATAATTAGAATTCAACGGTATAGATTAAATTAAAATGAATCGATTCGTTTAAAGAAAAAAAAACCTATTGTAATACCCAAATTTTAAAAATCTACAATCTGCAAAAATGTTCTTTTTAGTTACAAAATATTTTTTTTAATAAACAATTAAAGTAAATGTTCGAAATGTTTTCCAGAATTTTCCAAAAAAATAAGTATAAAATAGGCCATATTTTACGTATTTTTAACAATTTTTTTTGGTCAATTTGGATATAAAATATTAAAAAATTGTCCCACACAAGTTCTACAGAGTTTCTAACGTTCATATGATATTCTTATTTTTTATATGTATAGCTCAATACATATTCTCTTAGTTTGAAAAATAAAAACAGTTAAAAACCCATATAATTTTGTAGACTCCATATCCTTTTAAGAAACCGACTATTAGAAAAATACCTTCTAGGAATCCCTTAAAATATTTAGAAAAAAATCTCGTCGGCGTTGGCAGATTTTTAACGATGGTATTGTAATAACCATTCTTTACATTTTTAGTTATAAAATTACAGTATGAATTCAACTTACACCTCTTTATATGAATTATAATTGAACATACGTAAACTCTATTATGGAGAAAATTAATGTGACAATTTAAAAAAGGCCAACCAGCCCAAGTATTTTTATTCTCGAATTTGCGGTTTATTTTATTTTTTAAATTTTGGTAGCTGCCAATATAAAGTGGGGGAACTTTAAATACTACATAACGAAGTCAAAAAATTTTGATCAAATTAAAGCCGCTAAACAATACAATCCACCTGTAGCAATTAAAAATAAATCGGACGATTCGTTTTTGAAAAAATAAATAATAACTTAAACAAAATTCATAAAACAATGATGTGAAACTAATTTCATCTTATCCACTTAAGTTAAACATATTTAACTTACATAAATTTAATAAAAAAATAAATAAAAATGAATTTAAATATACCTAACTCTCATGTAAGGTCCCGAAATACTTTAATAACACAAATGCTGCGTTTTGAATACTATAGCCTGTAATCACCGACCGTGATGAAAAATTTAGAGACGTCGTTAACGTTAAAGATGTCTCCAAATTTTCAGACATCTTTAACGTTAACGATGTCTCCAAATTTTTTAAACATATTTCTTATGAAGATTTTTTTTAAATTCGTGTTTAACGTTAAGAGCAATTTCCTAAACGGAAGATATAGTGGTTTAGTTCTGCAGTCATAAAAGCTAGTACGAACAACATTTTTGTATAATTTTTTTTGTAGATGATTTAGAAGTCATTTCTTTAATTTTCGCCAGAAGGAAAAAAAATGGAGAATGTACAAAAAAAATGTAATGATCTAAAAGTACCTTAACTTTGGACCCCTCTAATTAATTTTGTGATAGGTTGCAGAAGGTAACTCTCTGGCAAGATGTAGCCTAATCAATTTAGATTATAAATCTGAAAAAAAAAATTGAAAATCGAACGAGGGAAACTTAAGTTATGAGTGCAGAACTAATGCTCGATTTCATGATTTTTCACAATTTTTCGTCCCAAACTCGCGCGTCCTCTAGGGGTTCGTATTAATTATCAGTTATTTGGTCATAATTTGCAAAGAAGCTCCAGAAAAGTGGGATGGATTTTCTATTCCTTGCAATTATCTCCAACGGAAAATTTATCGCGGGTGTCTAGGAAGATGCTCTTAAAGACATCTCTAAAATTTTCATCACAGTTGCTGATTATAGGCTTATCACTTTAAATAACAGTCTAAAGTGAAATCCCAGAACCAGGAAATTTTAGATTGTGTGTTACAGCGTTATCAAATTTATAAAAAAAAAATTAAAAAATATCATGGAAATGTGTTCGGGCTGGACAGTTTGGTAGTAGTATTGAGAACCCCAGAATGCGGTTTCGCTAACAAAAAAACTTTCCAAAGGAATATAAAACATTAAAACAATATTTACTGATATTCGCCTCGATATAAAAGGAATTGTTTTAATAATATATCGTTTTTCCATTAGTTGGGACATCGTAAACACTACCTTTTAGTAATTTCGGCAAATGTGAGCAATTGATGTTAGTAGATGTATCCTGATCTTTGTATAATTCAGATGTACATAATAATAAAGAAATCACAAACCGTAAAAAAATAATTTGAAATTAAGACCTTTTTGCGTATTTAATAAAAAACTGGCAGTTAATCTAATTCCTTACACTACCGAAACAGTAAACATTTATTAAAAAACTTGAAGCGTTTAAACAAATAAATTATAGAGAGTACAGTAATATTCTTTTTTAAACGGTTTAGACTGATATAGTTTTTGAACTTGAAAATACAATCGAAATAATTAATTTGTGTAACTAATTTGATGTTCGTCATAAACTTTAAAATAACGTTACGGTCTAAAGAATAAAATACATCTAGTTTTAAAATTTGAAACGGTTCAATTTATAACCCAGTACTGTTAGATTTAAAGAATTAATTTATGCAACTACATATTATATTCATTTAAAATTAAAATTTATTATTAAATGTGCTTGGAAACTAAAGTAGGAAAACACGTTTTATTTACCTTACCTATGCAGGGTTATTTCAATTCGACCTTCACCATTGAGATCTAGCTTCTTGTAACAGATATTTGATATACTTGGTACGGTTGCAAAATTATGCAATAATGTTTATTGTTTATTTTAAAATACAAATCAATTATTTAGGATATTCTCTGGGGAAATTTAATATTTGCGTATTTATTAATTTTTATGAAATTATAAATTATTTACATAGTATAAATTCATAAAAATTTCAATTTGTCTCCATATGTTTATTATAAATAGGTGTATAATCCCCAATATTAGGGATTTAGAATTATGTAAAAATAACATTATTTTCACAAATAGATTGATAAATCATTAATACTGGAACCCTAGTGTCAAGTATTACTAATAAAACATACTTACATAAAAAGTATAAACAATTTAAAATTTATTTAGTATAAAAAAAACAAAACAAGTAATATATAATAAGTATATATTTACATGACTTTTCTTGTTTATACCGGGTGTCCACGAAACTAGGGCCTCCCCGATAATTTCTTTATTTATAAAAATAAAAATTTGAAATTTTAGCATGTTGTATGGCATAAGATATATATAAGATATATTTATTGAACTAAAAAAATTTCAATTTCACTGCCGGTTTTGCAGGAAATTTCATCAACTTTCTTATTTTAAATGTAATACCTTATTTTTTTTTATTATTTATTATTAAAGATTGGTAAGTTCCAAGTATGTTTGTGAGAAAATTTTTTTTTTCTGAACTTTCAAAAATTTTTTTGGATTTTTTCTTGGTAATGTTTTTTAATAAAATCTATTAAAACTACTCTTAAGTAATGTAAATAGGTAAAATAAATTGTAAATTATGAAATTTATTCGTCAGTTTTTGAGAAATTAATTTTTATAATTTTTTAAATGCGTTTTTTCAAATATCTTTATTTTTTCAAATGGTATGATAGTGATGCCACCTCCTATTTCGTTAGAGGATTTTATTCCGGTTTCAGTGATACTTAAAATGTAGGTATAAACCTTAAGTGTACTTACTCATTTTTTTAAATCTTTTTATTTTATCAATTTATCAACAGCTGTTTATAAATAAGTTAGTAAATTTAACTCTATCTACATCTTGGATATATCTGTAATCGGAAAAAATCCTCTATCTAAATAGAACCTCACTATCATGCCATTTGAAAAAATAAAGATATTTTAAAAATTATAAATATTAATTTCTCAAGAACGGCCGAATGAATTTCATAATTTACAATTTATTTTACTTATTTAAATTATTTAAGAGTAGTTTTAATAAATTTTATTTAAAAAAATGCCAAAAAAAATCAAAAAAAATTTTTTTACCACAAACATACTTGGAACCGATAGGTCATAATAAGTACAAAAAATAGGGTGTTACGTTTAAAATAAGAAAGTTGATGTTATTTCCGCTGTAACCGGAAGTGAAATTGAATTTTTTTTAGTTCAATAAATGCGTTTTATGCCATATGACATTGTAAAATTTCAAATTTTTATTTTCATAAATAAAAAAAATGACACGGGTGGGCCTAGTTTCGTGGACGTCCGGTATATCAGAGCCAAGCTAAGTTAAGTAAATATCGGTTCGTGCTTTACCTAATCTATACTTATGTGATTTTTTGAGGTTTAGAATATTTTTTAATTGTTTCATTATTTTATAATAATTTTAGAAAAGTAGGAAAAATATTGCATGGAGCACGTGCGAAAAATGTATTAGACATTCGTTCGAGTTATTTCGGGCCTCGCCTTAGGCTCCGCGCTAAAATTTCGAACTCATGCCTAATACATTATTTTTGGCACTTGTCATATAAATAACTATTAAAATACAGTTTGAAAGAAGTTTAAAAAATACGTTGTCAGGTTACATGTAAAGAAGAAATTGAACCAGGCAGTCAAAACTGCCCTAGAAACTTAATCCCTATAATTACATTACTGAAATATTTATATTTTCAAGAACCACTTAATCATGGAGAAAACTCATCTCAAAGAAATTTATAGCTGAAACCTGTGAAGTTTTATTACACTATACATTATACAAATTATTATCAAATATTTATAGTACTTTATTTATTACTTCCCTTAACCGCCTCTATTCCATGGTAAACATTTAGAAGAAATGTTGTATTTTTCTGTGCGACAAGTTTCGTCTTAATTATGGCATCATCAGGTACAATTCTAATACTAGTTTACATTTACTTATAAGAGTTGTCCAATATAATACATATAACAAGGTCTTAATAGTACATATATCTATATTTGGTATTTTGACAGCGAGTTTGACAGTAGGCCCCTTCAACATAGAGCTGTGATATCTTTTAATAAAATGGTTGTAAAATATTCAGTGTAGTGGGGAAATAAGTGAGAGACGTAGTTAGTTCTAAAATAACATTCCTATTTAACAAAAATCTTTGTTAAAAAATGTACGAAAATAATGTGTGATAGGTTCTTAGATAACTTAATAATATTTTAATCTTCAGCAGATATTCAAAATTTAAATTTCTTATATATTCCTTTGTAAGAAGATGTTGTATTTCCCCTTTTTGCAGTTCGGCATCCTTCCGAGTTTTTGGATGTGATACATGATAGATAACCTCTCAAATATCCCCATGCAAGCTTCTTTAAAGAATTTTGTGCGATTTTGACTAGAAATCGCACAAACATGCGCTAGAATGCTGCAACTGAGTAACAGCTAACAAGCTTTATTTTTTATTCTTTTATTCGACAAGAAAATGCATACATTAAGACTCTGGACCAGAAAACAACATTATATATTTATTATAGAACATGGCGAATTGGTTCATGCAGCATAGAGATTTACATTATAGCAATTAATTGTTATTTATTTGTGTAGCTAATTACACTGTTCTACAAAAAAATTAAAATGTTCTGGCTCTCAAATAAAATTATATAATTCTTATGGGTTTTTCTAAGCAGAATTTAAATCTGTAACTAAATTTACTCTATCCCATGAAGTTTTTGGGATAAGGACAAAAACTTAATTTTTATGGCAATTAATAATTTTTTTTTTAAATAATATCTTGATAGAATGATTCTCCTTTCTCCATGTTTATTAGATATTGTGCAAGAAATAATTTTAGTCGACATGTTGCACCTTAGAGTTTGGTATAAAATAAGAAACTTTTGTTTATAACGAATAGTTTTTATTAACAAACTGACATACTAGAATTTTTGAAAAAAACAGAACATCTGGCTCAATTTCACCTAAATATAGAAGTGTAGAAAAATAACAAGAAAAAATAATGGCCTTATTTTTAAGATTTTTTAAATTTGAATAATTTGAAAAGCTGATGTAATAGAAAAATATTTGCAGATTTGAATTCGGCGTACGAAAATCTATAAAAAGACTATATACAAAAAGACTATATCAAATGAATTTGAGCTAATTTTGTTATAGACCAGTGTTATTTTAAAGAAGTTGTTTGCAAAATATTTTTTACCAATCTAAAAATAACGAAACTTATGGTCTCCAGCGTTAATAGATGCAGAATTTTTAATATTTTCATCCTAATGGTTCCTAAACTTACCACCTTGTTTAAAAATTTCAATAAAAATAATTACATAGATATAATTACTATATATTTTTTATTGGATGTAATGAAGTTCAACTTATAAATTCTTTCCTTTGCCCTTTTTTAATAACATCTCTTATAAATTAAAAAATATTTTTAATAACGAAGATTTTAAAATAGCTTTTTCTAAAAACAGCAATATAAAAAAGCACTGCCAAAGAACAAAGATAGGTAAAACACATCAGGTAAGAATGGTGTTTATGAGATGAGGTGTTCTTGTGGTAGTTCATATTTTGGCCAAACAGGCAGGGCTTTCTCAACAAAAATCAAGAACACATCCAATCCTGACAAATCAAATTTTGTATTCAGATTCAGGACATTGATTTTTTTGATAAAGGTATAAGACTAAATGTCGCCGAGAATACATAACTTTGAATGCAATGTTAGGTAATAATTTAAACTATCCGTTGATTTGTCAACCATTCAAATTTTATAAAAACGTTTTTAAAGTCTACAACAATCCAAGATTATTATTTAGTCATGTTCCTCAACAACGATTTTTAAATTTTTGAAGTTTACTAAATTAGTTTACATTTTTATAATTCATAAAAAATAGAAAAACTTATTGATTTTAATCCAAGAATTTCCTTTGATGGAGTTACACTAAAATTGCATAAAATTTATGTCATGCAAATATTTATTGGTAAAACGAGAGTTAAAATATGAATGTAATTATTGTATGAGTAGAATAATTACTTTTTTTATATTAATTATAATTAGTATTTATTATATTATACAGGGTGTCCCATTTGACGTTGGACTCTATGGGTATCTTTGTTATTATTGGAGATAGAAAGTCGGTTAAATGAACAAAGTAGTAAAGATTTTTTCGGATATTAATATTTCATTTACAAAAAGTTTGAATATCGCATCGTTCCAACGCTATCTTGAAAAAGAAAGAAAATGCGATTTTTAAAATATGGCTGTAACTTCTTTATTTTCTGTGATACCAAAAAGTTTTTTGACATAATACAGACAATTTTTTGTGTACAATGCAGTAAAACAAATGAATATTTTTTTCGCTAACGCATTGACCGGAAACTTACTTTTTTCTTATGGCAGCCATATTGGATTTACACATATTCGGAATCAGTATTTTTATCTGAGTAATTTGGTATACCATAAATCATATTTAAAAAAAAATAAAATTATTTGATTTTACAAACAAACATTGGACTTTAAGAGATGTAAATTGTCAATAACATAAGTGTAACTATTTGAAATATTAAATGTAAAATAAATCTTAACACATATGTATTGACAGTTTAGATCTATTCAAGGCCATTTTTGGTTAGTAAAATAAAATTATTTCTATTTTTCTTAAAATATTATATATGATATATCAAATTATTCAGAAAAATACATAAATATGTGTAAATCCAATATGGCTGCCATAAGAAAAAAATAAGTTTGGTTCATTTCCGGTCAATCCGTTGGCGAAAAAAATATTCATTTATTTTACTGCATTGTATATAAAAAATTGTCTCTATTAACTATTAAGTCAAAAAATTTTTTGGTACCACCGAAAATAACGAAGTTATAGCCATATTTTGAAAATCGCATTTTCTTGCTTTTTCAAGATAGCGTTGGAACGATACGATATTCAAATTTTTTGTAAATGAATTATTAATATTCGAAAAAATCTCTACTACTTTGTCCATTTAACCGACTTTCTATCTCCAATAATAACAAAGATACCCATACAGTCCAACGTCAAATGGGACACCCTGCATAATCATTTCTTTTTTTTATATTGCTGTTTTTAGAAAAAGCTATTTTAAAATCTTCGTTAATAAAAATATGTAATTTTTAGGGTACTGAGGTACCTTCAGCCTACATTCGAAATATTATAAAATAAGCAAGTACCAATAAAATTGTTTTAATCGTACGGGCATAACAAATTAACGTTGTTAAAATTATTTTTTATCTTTCCAATGGACTCATATATAAATTGGGCGTCTCGAATAGTTCCACAAAGCCTTTTTATTTTTAATTTAAAAGCATGTAAAAAATTAATATCTCAAACAACAGAGTGACTGATATGGAAATATTAAACATCCTTATTTACACGCTACTCAATGCATCATTTAGATTAGCGAGCGTTTTAATACATGCCAAACCCATTTTCGCGAAAATTGCGGCGCGAACTATAAATCGACCTCCCTTTTAAAACTGGCTTATACCATTTTATTCGAACATTTTATTCCGCAAGAGGTAATAAATCGATCTATCTGCCTTGTTCAAACAGGAAGAAGATTTAAAAAAACACGAATTCTTTAATAATTGCTTCCTTTTCATGAACATAAATAAAGAAATTTCAATATGGATCATCCATCACAAATTCTTTGAATGTGTTCAATTAGTTAAATAACACGGTATAATTATTTTATTTTATTATTAATAACTTTTAAGTTCTAAAATTAAATTGTGTGCAAATTAATTTACCCAAATTCAATTAGTTTTTTCTCAAATATTGACTATGTGATAAGGTATCAAACGATTTCGAGAAATAGTATATCAAAGCCTCACCTTTTGCTAAAGTGATTACTGTAATTTTACATTTACACCCATTTCCCAAAACTATATAATTTATCTAATAAATATTTGCCATTAGTGGATAATTCTATTGTTGTAATTCCAAACTACCGGGCCTGTACCGACATTATTTATTATTTCTTTAAAACAAAGTTATTAACTGCTATTTAAAAATTTCAACTTGAGTAAATGTTAAAAATAAAATTGTTCTAGTAATTAGATTAGATTTTTTTTAATTTTTAGTTGATTAGAAAAAATGAACTGAATTTTTTATTAACAAATTATTTTTTTCTACTTCATGCATTGACAATCTAATGAACTGTCGACTGGATAAGGGTATCATAATGGTTCTATTCTAATTCATATGTTATGAAAATCAGAGTAGGTAACTGTCCTAAATTTCATTAAATTCAAAATGCAATTACTAATTAAAGCCTAAAATAACTTTTTTTTTTAAATTTGCAATTCTCAGCATGTAAGAATTTAAAATGAACCATAATATAAAAGATTGAAAAATAATGTAAAATAACAATCTAGTTTCTTTTAAATTTGTGAAACGTAAGTGTCAAAGTCAAACAAAACTTCATTAATACAATGTTGCCAGATTGATCATTTTTAACCTAAGACCGGGGTGTTTTTAATTTTGATACTATTTTTGCTTGAAATTTTTTGTCGCAGAAAAAGTATACTGTAAATCGCGTATGGATGTGATCCCTTATATGGCACTCAGACGCTTGGAGGATCATATCCACACTTGTTTACAATGTACTATTTTGACATTCTTTATACGAGAGTAAAATGACATAACCTGACTTCACATGATATATGCACACGCTGGTAACGTTGCTGCATTTTTCGTCATCTTTCCCACCATAAAGCTCTATAAACTGCCTTGAGTACACGAGGCATGGCTTACCTCCATATTGTCTTTATTTATGAAAATGGAATTTAGAAATTTTATCATACTGTATAGGCAGCAAACTGTACGCTTTCAATCGTTGCCTGGGCTCAGATAAATAGATACGTAAGATATAATAGAATCGCAATATTGCTTTCCCCTTCGAGCCATTCGAAAGAAATCTCCTTATCCTTTTTAAAACCTGGAAGCGTTTTAACCTGCCCTTTTCTTTTTATCAGCGTCACTTGTGTGAAGTTAGCAATAGATTTCATTCATAGATTATTTTTCAAAATATAGGCAAAATATAAACAAAAAAATTAACCCAAATATAATTTTATAAGTATTTCTTAAGGTGTTTCACTAAAACAACCCCTTAACTAAAACAACCCTTAAAAAATCTAGGGTAAAATTGGCGAAAATCAAATTTTTTGGATAGATCACCGATTTTTTTATTTTTATTTTTGGGAATTGAAATATATGTGATTATGAACAAAATATCGAAAAACTAAATTGGAAGTATTTTTTGTTTATTATTTATAACGCCTTAAAGTTAGCTCTATTAGCGTGTGTTGCGGGCGATGAGAAATAATTTTGAAACGCATGAGCAACACTTTTTATTTTCATTATTTTTACATTAATTTAATCCCATATTTATTCTAAACAAAATATCAAAAAACTAAATTGGTATTATCTTTTGTTTCTAAACTACAAACCTCCAAAGACGGCACGCGCGTTATTGGAGAAAAACGATCAAAATATCGTGCATATCACTTTTTTATTATTTTTATATAAATCTAATCCCATATGTATTCTAAACAAAATATCAAATAACTAAATTGGTATTATTTTTTGTTTTTAAACTACAAACCTCCAAAGATTCAGGTTTGTATAAGACGGCGCGCGCGTTATTGGAGAGATTTTTGATATTTTGTTTAGAATACCTTTGGGATTAGATTTATACAAAAATAATAAAAATAAAAAGTGATATGCACGATATTTTGATCATTTTTCTCCAATAACGCGCGCGCGGTCTTTGGAGGGTTATCGCCGCAACACACGCTATAATAGAGCTAACTTTATGGCGTTGTAAATAATAAACAAAAAATACTTCCAATTTAGTTTTACGATATTTTGTTCATTATCACATATATTTCAATTCCCAAAAATAAAAAAAATAAAAAATCGGTGAACTATCCAAAAAATTTGATTTTCGCCAATTTTGCCCTAGATTTTTTAGGGGTTGATTTAGTTAAGGGGTTGTTTTAGTTAAGGGGTTGTTTTAGTGAAACCCCTTTAGAAATACATATAAAATTATATTTGGGTTAATTTTTTTGTTTATATTTTGCATATATTTTCAAAAATAATCTATGGATGAAATCTATTGCTAACTTCACACTAGTTAAAGGCTTTCCTAGCGTACCGTGGAAAACACGAGTCTTGAACATTAAGGTATTTTAAAACGATTACTGGACTCTGATACTAGTAATCGTTTTAAAATACTTTAATGTTCAAGACTCGTGTTTTCCACGGTACGCTAGGAAAGGCTTTGCCAAATATTCGCGCTTTGAACAGTTGCGTCTGGGGATACTATGTAATGTAAAAAAGTTTTTGTTTTATTAGGTTTAGGTATATGTTTTATGAATTTATTCATAATATATATTAGGTGGTAGTACCATAAACCAAAATAGGAAAAAGAAATCTTGTAAATATTGCCAATTATTTCAGCGGATTAAAGTAAGTAAAAATTCTGTAAAAATATTATTACAAAAGAATTAGCTTTGAATTTAAATTTTCTATTCCCAGTGGACACATTTTAGTTCATTTAAAATAACTTATTCTACCGAATTTGGCATAATTCATTAATGAAAATACAAATTGTGACCCTTTTGTGATCTATATGCAATTAATTCTTTTTAATCCAAATAGAAACTACAGTACTTTAAACAAACATAGTCACTCTCAATTCTCCATCTCTGATATTTTGTTTACCCTTTTAATGAACTACGCATTAGCAGTAATAGAGGGTAATAGTTATACATATTTATTAGCATGATTTATACAAGCAGAAGTGATACTTTTAAACAATTTTCGGCTATTTAGGAATACACATAATTTTAAACCTCATTTAATGACTATTAATTAAATCTACTATGGGTTTTTAATTAATTTTCTGTAATTGTTTAAAAAGCTCATTAAGGAATTTAAATTTAATATAATAATTGTATTTAAGTTGTGTAGTCCTTTTTAAATCATATAATTATTTTAAGTCACGAAATGGATTCAAATGATTCAATACTAAATACTAATAAACTATTTGAAACGCATTTTTATTATAATTGCACTAATTTCTTAAATTTGAGTAAATAGAACTATATTCAGAAATAAAGTGCATAAAACGAGTATAATAGCTATTGTTTTTAGTTTATAGTTCTAATTCTTCCATTTTCATTTTAGAAAGCGTTTATGCAATCGATTTATTTGAGTAGTTTTTCCACTTAACTTTGAACTTATTTAAATTACTTTCCCCTTTTGTTTAATTTATAACTACTACAGGCAAAGAAATAAATATTTTAATTGAGCATAAACGGTAAGGTCCAATTTAAATTTAGAGAAAAAAAAAATTAGATAATCATTTACAAAAATGAGTCGACGTTTCGGCAACAATTCTTGCCTTAATCATGACTGAATTTGTGTGATCACCTTATTATAAAATTGTTTGAAAAAATAAAGATGAAAATACTATTTTCAATAAATATCAATATTTAAAGAAAAAATTAGTAGAATTCAAAATAGAATTTTTAATTTTCTATTTATTTTTTCAAACAATTTTATAATAAGGTGATCACACAAATTCAGTCATGATTAACGCAAGAATATTGTTCGATAAAACTGTTGTTTTTTTGGAATGTATAATTAAACATAAAACGAACGTAAATTTTACATTTAGAAAAAAATGTCATTAATAAGCATTAAAACAATGGAATATTATTAGTTTTGATATGATTGTTTAAAAAAATGTGTCGCAATTACTAATCATTTATTACTTAAATAAATTTTAATGTGTATGACATAAAATTAAAAAATCCTTGATAAAAATCTTGTAACCTGAGTCATATTTTTTGCTGTTTTTACAAGATTGCATCTTCTTGTCCAGTAAACACAACACTTCTGACTTGTGAATCATATGACATTAATATAGAAGATTAGATCATTTTGTTTCTTATTAAATTACAAAATAATTTAAAACCTGGTATTTATTATCATGTAGTAAATATGTAGTAGTTAAGATTTTTATGGATTATTTTTAGTTTCTTCATATAAATATTTCGATATGTCAATATTATCTGAAATGTTAAAAATGCTAATAGATTTACTTTCTCAAATATGCGAAGGACGATTACGTACATAGAAAAACTTCTATATGCAAATTAAATTTGCAGTGTTAAGAAAGTAATATACATATGTAACTCCTTTTATTCAATTTACTACATATCCACCTATTATATGTATGTGCTTATTAAATATTAATACAAGAGTATAATAATATATTAATGCAAATAATAAGTACTAATTAGAAATGATATTCATCCAATTGTAAAAAACATCAAAATAAACCAAAAAACTTCAAGTAACTTATAATTGCTTATTAATTATTGAAGTATCAATCAACCTGACGTAAATCATTGTATACATTTCAATTTCTCGAAACTAAGTTTACTTACTAATAGTTAAGTTTTAAAAATAAAACAATTGTAATAATAAAAATTTACTATGATTTGGGATTAAGTTCGACGTTGAAAGGAGAATGGTGATTCAAATCCCAACTACAGGGTGGGCGGAATGGAAGTGTGTTTTTAAAATGAGAATAACTAAGCTACTTTTTAACTTAAAAAAAATAATTACGAAAAATTAAAGCTTAGATGTTACTATTTAACACTGAAAAAGTGAAATTATGTTTTGAAAATGATATCAGTCCGTTTTCTGCAATTCACTGCTGTAGACGTTCCTCAAAGTTCCGCATCACCCTCTCACACAAGTCGATTTAATTGCCATAACTTCTGTTTTGATGGCTTTTTCAACTCTTGTAGATTTCTAGGTTTATCGATGTAGACCTTTTACATCAGATCAGGGTGATGCGGAACTTTGAAGAACGGCTACATTATTGCAGAAAATTATATCTGCCTGATATCAGTTTCAAAACATAATTTCACTTTTTCAATATTAAATGATAATATTTAATCTTTCATTTTTTGTTATTGAAATATTTTCCATTCCGCCCCACCCTGTATTTCCTAATAGCATCTAATAGTTAGGATTTGAATACTCATTCTTCTTTCAACATTAAACAATTGTATCTAAAAATAATAGTAGTTTTTATTCCCTCCAAATATTGTTTTTAGAAATGGATAAATTTTTATAGTTTTAGTTTATAACAAAGTTAGATTTGATTTTAATAATGGGTAGGGCTTACATTTGTAAAGTAACGGTATGCAAGAACGAGAGGAAAGCATTAAAAAAATCAATGAAATTTTAAATTCTTAACCTGTTCATCTTGAATTTAAAAAAAGATAGAAAGATAATCTTATAGGAATTTTAAAATTTCATTGATTTTTTTAATACAACATTTTAGTACAGCATACGGTAGCTATTAATTTTTTGTAAGTTTGGTTTCTAAGTAAAAAAATAAAATAACAATCGGTTGATATGTTTTCCTTCTTGCTCTTGCTTTTCCTCACGTTAAGAGGATTGGGAGTCTAAGTAGAACCGCGCTCCGATAGTAAACGTATATTTTGAGCTTCTTCTTGAATTTGGGGAAGAAATTTTGACCTAAAGTACATCCCACATAATTAGGCTGAAAGTACCAATAAAAATCTTCATTTCTGTTATATTTTAAAATTTGTATCACCTAGATTACGAAGGTATTTGGTATTTTTACAGTTAAAATGCGCGTTCAAAATTTACGAAATATGCCTTGCAATTATTTCAAACTACAACCATATTTTGTAAATAACATTAAGTTTTATAATTGCATAGTTTAAATAACATTCATGGCTAGACTTCTATACGACGACTTTTTGAAAAATTAAATTATTAAGTCCAAAAAATAAGTTTAAAATAGGCCAAATTTTACGTATTTTTAATGATTTTTTTTCGCCATATAATATATTAAAAAACTGCCGCATACAAGTCTTAAGCAGAGGTTTCACTTTCATATGATATTCTTATTTTGTATATAGCTCAATAAATATTCGCGTAGTTTGAAATATAAAAATTGGGAAAAAACGCATATAATTTTGTAGACTCCATATCCTCATAATAATTTGTTCAAATCGGACAAATGCCAATTTTTGTAATTTCCAACATTCCAAGTTATTTACAGTGATTCCTAGCCTAAAGGTATATACTTGTCTATGGTATAAACCTTTACTAAAAATATACCAAACAAAAAGTTTAAGATTTGAAAAAATTTTTGTCTCGAACAGACTTTAAACTTCCCAATATTTAATAATTTGTACAAGAAAATAGGATGATACATTTAAAATAAGAAAGTTGATGTCATTTTTTAGTCCAATGTGTCTTCTTAGTCCATATAATATACCCCAATTTCGTGAAAAGAAACGTATCTCGTTTAATGTAGTCACTACCATCTACCTTGAATAATTTTATAGTTTGTTGATTATATTTCTCTTTTCAGTAATTTTTTATTGCTTCAATTTTTCTAGAAACCTTTTTTGCATAATTTTTTGAAAATATAGATATGTGTACGAAGTGTACGTGCTTTAAAATTACGAGGTATTTACCATCCAGATTTTACCTATACCACTAAAGGCTAATAATAATGCGTGATCTCAGTAGCACGAGATGGCAACACTCTCGAAATCAATTATTTTGTAGGATCACTGAAACCAAGTTCAGACTAGATTGCGTAGAAAAACAACTGAAATTAGGAGTACTTGTTTTTTGTTTTGAAATATTAGAAAAGTCTGGAGAACCACGAAACTTTTATTAGGATGAACTGAATGTTAACGCTAAAATTATTGAAAAATAGTATTAGCGGTATGATTCTTCAAGTTTTAATTATTATTTTAACAGATTTGAATTTTGTTATAAAAAATCTCCGACGTGATCGTAAAAAATAGCCTTTCAGAACTAGTACCCTTTAATAAGACAAACAATTTTAAAAACAATGCATCTTGCCACCTCTCTCCGCCACCCACACACTGAGTAACATCCAGTAAACAAAATTTTATGTGCAAAACTACAAATACTGGACGTCATGCAGCTGCTTTATTATTTAAGAAGATAGTCGGCAAAATGTTTGAAAAAGGTACTTTTCGCTAGGAAAAATTGATTTTTGGGCATTTGTAATGAAAAATTTAACAAAAACGATGCCTAGTGTCATTCAAATTGAATTTAGTTTTCATTTCGAATTTTTGCTTTTCATGTGTAGTCTATGATAGGAGCGTACTTTTGGCACAATGATAAAAACGCATTTTTTATAGACTACACATGAAAAGCAAAAATTCGAAATGAAAACTAAATTCAATTTGAATGACACTAGGCATCGTTTTTGTTAAATTTTTCATTACAAATGCCCAAAAATCAATTTGTACTAGCGAAAAGTACGTTTTTCAAACATTTTGCCGACTATCTTCTTAATCAATTATTATAAAAACATACCTAAATGTAGATAAATGTATGTTATACAAAACGGTGCAACCTGATTTTTAATATCTCAAAAAGTTCCAATAAAAATTGCGTAAAAACGACATTTTTAAATAAGAATTATAAAACTGGTGTAATTTAAAAAAAAAAAGCTTTGCGCCGTTTTGTAGATTAATTATCGTATTTCCAAATTCTGAACAAAATTTTATGTGCAAAACTACAAATACTGGACGTCATGCAGCTCCTTTATTATTTAAGAAGATAGTCGGCAAAATGGTTGAAAAGCGTACTTTTCGCTAGTAAAAATTGAATTTTGGGCATTTGTAATCAAAAATTTAACAAAGACGCAACTGGTTGCTCTTTAAATTGAATATATTTTTCATATAGAATTTTTGTTTTTCAAGTATCATATTATAAGGGCGTACTTTTGGAACAATGATAAAAACGCATTTTTCTAAAAGTACGCCTCTATAACCTATAATAGACTATACATTAAAAAAACAAAAATTCTATATGAAAACTAAATTCAATTTGAAAGGCAACCAGTTGCGTTTTTGTTAAATTTTTGATTGCAAATGCCCAAAAATCACCAAAATCGAAAAGTGCGCATTTCAAATATTTTGCCGACTATCTTGTTAAAAAAATATTTTTCAAGTTAAAATCAAGAGAAAATTAAAAAATAAAATGTGTAGACAAATTAGAAGTTTCTAGAACAATCTAATTGAATAGATGAAGAATAGTAAAATATGTATGTAATAAACTATAAAAACAAAAAATAAGTTAAATAAAAAAACAGTTTATATCTATTTTAGCTGATATGGAAGCATGGTAAAGAAAATTGTAAATAGTTGTAGGCCATTATTTTCACAGAAAATTTATTTCCAGCTAATTCGCTGGACCACGGTTTTAAAAAATTAAGTAACGATCTTTTCTTAAATATTACTCCCTCCGTCCGAAAATATGGTACCTATACAGGGTGTCCCGTTCGTGGTTAACCAAACGTCAAGGTTAGAAAGTAGAGCAAATTTTATCAAGAAAAATCCAAAACAGTAGGGGTCTATCTTTTATGGTTTGAAAGTTAGAGGGGTTTGAATTTGGCATCGCCCGTTGTTGCCAGAAATCAGTAAATGATCAATAGTTGCTTAATAATCAATTTTTATAAGCAAAAGTTAAATTTTGATGGCTTTTGAAACAGTTGTATTATTAAACAATAACAAAAATGAAGGCGCACCTCAATTGTAACTAACTATGCTTAGAATAAATTCTCATAGGAGTAAGTTTAGAAGGCTCTAGTGAGTGCATAAAAAGAGTTAGGGTTTCAAAATTTTTCATAATTTCTAGAGAATTTAACGAATATAAAAAAAAACACGCCCTTAATAGGTCATATCTTGGAAAAAATCTTCAAAAACTGCTAAAAACAATTTTTTCTGGATTTTATATAAATTTATATATTTTTTTAATATTTTTACTTAGTTTTTAAACAGCTATTGATCATTTACTGATTTCTGGAAAAAACTGGCGATGCCAAATTCAAACCCCTGTAACTTTCAAACCATAAAAGATAGACATTGACGTTTGGTGAACCACAAACGGGACACCGTGTATATTTAAAAAAGATTGGCATTATCGAAAGTAAATTATTTTGGTCTGTTTTTTATTTTTATTTTTAAAGAATATGTTAAAAATTATTCATAGATTTAAAAGTGGCCTATGGTTCAAAAATATAATGACATCCGCTGTTGTTAAAAAACGCCAAATTATGATGAAAGTTTTGTTGAAATGAAGAGAAGTTCCAAATCGAAGAAATTAACCTCTAATAATCTGGCAATAATTACTGGAAAACAACTCAAAGTCATTTTTGTTAATTTTTATTCTCATAATGTGATTAATTGTGGATTTTAAGTTGTTTTCCAGTATTTTTTTGTATTCTTCTTTGTGATACTACAGACTTATTATAATATTTCATAAAAAATCATTCTAATTACCTAAATTAAAAATGTATATCTTATTTTCGGACAACAGAATAACTCAAAATGTATACGTTATTTCCGGACGGAGGGAGTAATATGGAAAGATGTAAATGCGTTTTGTCATTCTCAAAATCGCTAAAAATTAGTAAATTAAATGAAGTTACTTCTGAATCTTTGTAGCGATAGATCTTATTAACTATAAGGTCGAAATATTACAACGCGAAGTTCAATAATAAATAAGCAATAAATATACACTTTATATTAAAACTCTAATTTTCTAAAAAGTCCCATTGTTTCAAAGATAGTTTTAAAATTATATACATGATTAAGATTAAGTGAAAAAACAATGCTCCATTATAAGTGTTATTTTTGTAATGGCAATAATAATAATGTTTACACAATAAATAACGTATGAAACGTATCGATATTGCTATTTTAACTTATTTATTTTTATTATTGAATGTTATCAAATATAACAATTGCTGAAATGATTGTGTCCTGAGGCAACAGAAGTAACTCTTCTCGTTTTCAAGGTGTACTAGCAGGATTTAAAAAAACTTGTGTATTATTGTGATTTTTAAAAAGGGGTTAACTTACAAACTTATTTTCGTGATTCGTGGGGGTGCGGTTGACCATGGCCAGTAACTAGCGGTGTCCACTTCATATATGGTAACTTCCCACTTGTTTAGAGCGTAGCTGATCTTATAACAGCCTTCAGAACAACTTGCCATTTGTCAGTTTGTTACTGTGAAAGTGTTTGCTTGTGGGCTGCGTAATTTTAAAATATTTATACTAAACAAAAACTATGATTTAATAGAAATGGAACCGCGAATAGTTTATTGCAAACCAAAAATTGAATATACTTCCAGCATCTTACTGTACCCTTATTTACCAGGTTTGTAAATAAAAAATAACAGAACAATAATCCGACTTAAACGGTAGATTTTTTATTTCAAAAAATTATAATAAAATCATCAAGTTGCTGTTTCAATTTTTTTTAATAATAAATACATTTTTCTTTATTTAAAAAATAATAAATATGTTAATAAAAAGTACTTTAAACTTTAAACTCTATTACTACAAAAACAATAATAATTATAGTAATATTAAACAGTATTAAATTTATTATAGATGTGGCTGAATCGCTCGAAACTAAGACTCCACTTCCTTCTTCGCGTGATGCAACGATAAATTCAGATCTGACAGGTATTTATTAATTTGTTTTATACCAGTCTGCTTTAAAATGAAGTGTTTTAAAGATACTTTAATAAAGTAATTTTAGATGAGGAGGTAATGGAAGCGCCATGGATTGATTCCCGTCAACCGCCTGACGGTCATGAGTTTCCCGATTACCAGGAGGTCCCAATAATACCGAAAACAACAATGGCAGAACTTCAACCTAAGGCCACGCCACGTGCTCCATATGTTGCACCAAAAGAGCAACAGAGCTCAACAAGTGTTCGTAATATGATAGCTAAATTCTCAAATGTCTCCGTGGGTGATAATATTCCGGATGGAAAGCCAAATGACATTCCACCTAAAAAAGGTTTGTCAAAATCTGTGATGCATATAAATACTATCCAGAGTTCCTTAAATAATAGCAATTATCCGCCTTCGTCAACCCCGATTAATTTTAATCGTTCTAATAATAGAAATTCGTTAGATTTAACACACAGCGATCATTTCTTGCCCGAAACGAAATCTGATCTTGCCGATATAACACCTTCACTTAGATTACACACCCGCTCTCAAAGCATGAGTGATATTTCGGATAATCGATACAAATCTACAAATGACCCTTGGAGTCGTTTATTGGAAAATAGACGTAAGGGCATATCCAAATTAAAGGGACTAATTATCCCTGAACATACAGATGCCGACGAAACAGTTGACTTGCCAGAAATAACAAGTACCGATATTCCAGACATCAACATTGAAACAAAACCTTTAGATTTTGAAATTACCACCCAATTTCTCACAAATACAACTGAGTGTATCCAACCTAATAATTGGGAAAATGATATTTCCAGAGAAATTCCCAATTACTCACCAGCTTTTAAACGTAAACCGTTCATAACTAAAATAGAAAATAATAAAATTAAAACAGAATCTACGTTTAAACCTATAAAAACAGAAAAAAACATTAATAAGCCGAATAAACAAATATTTACTAGTCAAATTGGTGATGAGTACCGTTTACCTATGACATTGGCCCTAAATGATGCACCTAAATCTTTAGAAAGCATTACATCACCAACAAGATCGGATTGCAGTTTTGAGTACATTATTAACTCCCCAGATTTAAAACCTCTTAAAATTCATCCAGAACTTCGAAAAAATTCCTACAAATCAAAAGAAGATACAGGAAAATCTGAAGATGAAAGTGACAATGATTCTGCTGTAAGCTCGAGCCAGTCGAGTTACATATCCAGGAATTCGCCACCGGTTTCACCAAACCATTTACAATCACACTACAGTACACCTCGCCCATGCAATTTGTTAGAAAACGATTCTCTTGAGCGATCAAGAAACAGATATGAATCAACCGGTTCTGATTCTCAAATGACGGATAGCTTATGTCGGCGAATGCTGAAGCCTCAAAGTGTCGAAGCAATCAACAGAAAAAACATATTAGCCTCGGCAAAATGTCGTAGCGGGCGTGATCTTAAAGTAGGATCTCCTCTGATACAAAGGAAATTTGAAGAGACTTGTATTGAACCTACTTTAGACAAAATAACAGACTTAACCATAGATGTTAAAACAAACGATGACGTTAATAGTGAACCCGTTAAAATTAAATCTATAACTAATGATTTTTCGACTAAAAAAATCGAAGCTCCCATTATTAAGAATAAAAGTTTGGATAATATTTCAACAAATTTAAATGAAATGAATGGATCTATCCGTAAATCAATTTCTTATGAAGCAAACGCTGAGAAGGAAATTAAACGATCTTCAAGTCGAGAAACGATCGATTATAGCAAAAAGAATTTTATTTCGAGGAAAAATAGTTCCACGAGCGTTACCGACTTAAGGAAAAACTTTGAAAAAACTACGCCCACACCTTCTATACGAACATCTTTGCCTGCAAATATTAACACCAAATCACTCACGAGTAATAACTCTGCGATTAACAGTTTTCATCAACCAGTCGGCCCTAAAACGAAAACTATTCATCCAACTACCGTTGAAGCACAAAGCGCTGCGGTAAAATTAATATATTTAAAAAGTTTTATTTTATTTTATTATATGTTATAGGACGATGATAAACTTAAAGAAACAGTTTTGTCAGAATTAGATGAAAACTACACCAAAGATGAGGTTAGAGTTATTGTAATTTATCCAGAAATTCCTGGTGGAAGTATTGGTATTACTTTAGCGGGGGGAGCTGACTACGAAACCAAGGAAATTACTGTAAGTTATTTTTTCATTAAAACTTTTGTATTATTGGTTTGATTAAAAATTATATCTTAAATTTATGTTATAAATTTTTATATACAACTTTATTATCCAACAAATGTAAAAACTCTCAAAAAATTTTATTCTTTGTGAAAGTTTGTGCTTTGCCTGCATAAACCAACGGGACCGCCATGTATTTAATGGTAACATATCAAAAATATTTTCTAATTCTGTTAAATATTCTATAGTATATTACGCAATGAGCTAGAAAGTGACGAATTTTGTGCGAGTGTGAAAATAGCCGAACGAGGCGCTAGCCGAGTGAGGATATTACACGAGCAACGAAATTCACTTTCTGCGAGTTGTGTACGCTATTTTTCCGACGACCACGGAGATTTTGCGACCATTATTAATATTTTGTAGTAACAACATAACATAACCTATGTTAACAGCAGCTGACATTGAAGTTATCGATTA
Organism: Stenus bimaculatus; assembly: GCA_963971135.1. Taxonomy (NCBI): domain Eukaryota; kingdom Metazoa; phylum Arthropoda; class Insecta; order Coleoptera; family Staphylinidae; genus Stenus; species Stenus bimaculatus. The sequence continues at coordinate 25,845,122 of OZ020184.1, forward strand.
TTTTTAGTTAAATGTAAATAATTGTAGGTGGCGCTGTTTTGACGGAAGCAACTTATCGAAATGAATAAAAAATGTTCCTATTTTATTTAAAATTTACAGAGAAGTGAATTATATAATGATTTTAATAATAAAATTAGTAATATTGGCGGGGTTAAATATAAATTTTTATTTGAACTATCCTTTTTTGCAAGTTCAAAAGAATCCAAGAGAGTGCTTTCGGAATTCCTTCGCAGCGCCTCTATCGAAAATTACAAGAACTATTTGACAGTTACAAAATGGAAAGTCAAAGTCACTAGTGTTGAAATGAAAGGTTTTCTAAACTACTAATATGAATGACATATACGATTTTCTCATATGGTCGTCGGAAAAATATTTTTTCTATTTTGGTGCGTTACTAGTCGCTAGTAACACACTGACAGCAGTGCGTTACTAGCCAGTACCGCACTGCTATCGGTGCGTTACTGAGTAGTAAATTTTATTTTTCGAAGTTGGTAGCACTGAAGTTTATTGATTTTAAAGTGGCAGTTGCCAAGCGATTTACAGGTTATTTGATGATTTGACAAACCTGACATTAGAGTTGCCAACTACCAAAAAAGTTACTAAAATTGAAAACTATAATATTTTATTTTAAATAGATAAAAAGGCGCAAAATAGAAAAAATAGTATAAAAAACTCGTTTCATAAGTCGATAGTAGCACTCGTTCATTAAAATACTCGTCGCTACGCGACTCGTATTTTAAAATTGAACGCGTGCTACAATATGCGACTTATGAAACTCGATTTTTAATATACTATATCCCAATTTAGGTTGCCGAAAAAAGTGCCTTATAACTTTTCTGCTTAAAGGTAGGATTTCGCCGAAACTGCTTCCCATTTATTTGCCAGTCCAAACATGAATTCGAACACTTTTATTGCTTTTATTAACGACGAAGAAGAAGAAATAGAGACACTGACACTTTTATCATCAACCAGATTTTCCTAGAATATCTGAAACTTTTTTCTACGTGCTATCTTGTATATTTATATTTCGATAGTTTCTGGTTATTATACAAAATTCATTACTTCGTCAATAAGTTTGCGATCTTCTAAATTACTAAAAAAAATTTCAGCATTTTAATCTCAATCAATTTCAATAAAAATAAATATCTAGACCATAGCAGTCTGCCAATCGTCGTGACATCAGAGCGGTTGACTGCTCAGCAGTTGCAGCGAAAAGCCTCGTATTTAATCTCATATAAACCAGTGGCCGACAGTTGCGGTTGGGGCGGTTGGGTTATTTCGCTGAAACTGCTCACAGCCGCGGTTCCCATTTATTTGCCAGTCCAAATATGGATTCGATCACTTTTATTGCTTTTATTATTGGCGATGAAGCAGAAGAAATAGAGACACTGAAACTTTTATCATCAATCAGATTTTCCTAGAATATGTGAAACTTTTTTTACGTGCTATTTTGTATATTGATATTTCGATAGTTTCTGGTTATTATACAAAATTCATTACTTCCTCAATAAGTTTTGGATCTTCTAAATCACAAAAAAATTTCTTCAGCATTTTAATCTCAATCAATTTCAATAAAAACAAATATCTAGACCGTAGGGGTTGATTGTTGCACTGCTCTCCGAGCGGTGGGACCAGAGAAAAGAAAACAGAAGAGAAGATTGAGAGGTTTAGATCTATTGTTATAAGGTGGCAATCATTTTGCAAGTAGCGCCCTCGAATTTTTCTATGTAACTAAAATGACAGAGACAGAGAAAGCGATATTTTAGGGATCTTTCATTTCACACTAACTTAATCATAACCACAATCATAACCTGGCTAATGTTTTGTTTGGACGAAAGACGGATGACACAGGATGACAGACGTAAGGTAAACATCGTCCGTCGCATTACTACGCAGAGGCACGCAGCTGTTAGCGAGTTCCACAGCAAACTTTTACTTTTTGAGAATTCTTGCAATTAGTTTTAAATTTTGAGTAATTTGTGGAACACCAACGAACATACTCGCCATTTTTCGTGAATGTAGCTTCATCGGTAAATAGCATTTTTCTTGGGAACCTTGTATCTGTGAATCTGTTTCTATTTCATCCTCTACCATGTTGTCATAATCTCATTCTTATAAGGTCTGAACAAATCTAGGTTTCTACGGGTGATACCTATTTGTAGATAATATTCCGTGTACTGTTGCAGTACTTAAGTTAAATTATATTTATTACGGATGATCACTTTAAATTTCAATTTACCTGTCTATGTAGATTGTCCTAGAGCACGGGACACAGTGGAATAAGAGGCGTTTTTCAGGATGCATATCATTACAAATTTAAGTGACTTGTCTGAACATCTATAAGTCAACGAGTATATCTCCACTCTCCCAATATTAGCTGTAACTCCGCTCTTTCTTCCAGCGTTAATCGTTCTGCCATAGTTTTTTTTGTAAAAAAACTGGCGAAATTTTAATTTATCATAAAGGATTTCAGTTAATGTCAATGACAACTTAATCATTTTTTATAACAATTAAATATAATAAATAATGTATCTTTGTTAGTATAGAGATACGTCTTATGTTTTGGTTGTTTTGTGGGTTTTAGGCAAAACAGGAACTTTCATAAAGTATCACATTTTCTGAGAAATCAATAATATTTTTTGTTCCATTTGTTTCATACCTTCTTACTGAAATGCCTTGTTTTCCCAAATTGATACCAACTTGAAATTTTTAAATTGAACAAATTGATTTTTTATACAACTTATTTGATAGACAATTTCTGTTAAAATAGAGTCTAGATTGGATATAACGAACTTTCAAGGGCAATTGATGTGGTTCGTTACAAGCGGCCGTTCGGTATATGGGAATATTCCCCAACTACGTGACAACTTTTTTATTCGTCCGTTATAAACGGGCATTCCTTAAATCCAGAGCTCGTCATACCCGACCTTGATTGTAATAGCATGCCGAAAGTGCCTATAGTTGCCTATAGAGTTAATAGTCACCTAAAGGATTAACGAAGAATTCGAAAAAAGCATATGCTGTTCGGCCCATGGCGGTGCTCAGATTAAATAATGAATAGAGTGATAAATAATAATAATAATAAATATGCCTAATGCGTACCGCTCATTGGTCGAACGTAAAAATTTGCACACAAAAATTGAATTTTCGTACCGAAATTGTTAATCCTTTAGATGACTTTATTAACTTTATAGTCTCATTAGGGGTGCACGGGAAACCCCGGCTAATGTGTCGATTATGTACAAACCCGCAAGCCCTTACGAAGAAAATATTTGTTCCCAAATCGACTCATTTTGGCCCGTCTAAAAAGCCTTAAGCACGGCAGAATATTCTAAGATGAAAATTTTTGACACGGCAGCCATCATGAATTATTTTAAATAGCAACATACATTATGCAATACATCATTGAACAGCTAATTTTTTGTAGTTTACGACAGTCCATAAAATTATTATTTAAATCAGAACAAATAAACATTGATTTGTTATCCAACTTTAACTTTTTGGACTGTCGCAAATTACAAAAAATAGCCCTTTTATTATTTTTCTTTCAAAATAATTTTTTTTGCCTTCGAAAAAGGGCTAAAACATTTTTTTTAAATAAAATAATATTTTATTTAAATAAAATAATATTTTATTTAAATAAAATGTTTCAGCAGTCAAAAAATGTTATCTTAAATAACAAGAGGTTATTAAATAGTAGCGTTTATTTTTTAATAAGGCTGTTTAGTTAAATATAATTAGATAATAAATAAATGCTCTACTGCTTGAGGTATTTTTTGAATTCCACTTTACGTCTTTTATATCAAAGATATTTTAATAAAACTAAAAGTTATAGCTATGCTGCAGGAATTTTCTAGTTTCCAGTACTATAATGGGAGATATTTCAATGAATCGGTTAAAACTTTTCAACAACTTCCTTAATTAAGGAAAGAAAATATTCCCATAGATTTTGTTTAGACTGGAGTAAGAAAAAAAAATAATATTAAAATTCTGATACAGATTGGTGAATTTTTGGAAGCTTACGATTTAACTTGAAGATTTTTACCAGCGGTTGGCAATCCAAAAGGAAATTACATTTTCATTTTTTACGACTTGAAAAATATACACCACATTTTTCTGGCGCCACTTTAGATACGTTATCATGTCATTTTTTATAAAAGGATTTGGTATAAGATTTGAAATGAAAAAAATTACAATTTTATTTAAAAAAGAACCAAAAACATGTTAACCTGTATTCAGCGACTGTTATTAACAATTTAGAGACGTCGTTAACGTTGAAGACGTCTCTAAATATTTTCATCACGGTCGCTGAATACTGGCTATTATTTTTATTAATACGCAAAATGCGGTTTCTTCTTTTAAGGTTCAAACAAGAAAAACTGCTATTTTAAATTTTTGTATATTTTAAGTTGTGCTCAAAGATAAAGAGCAATCGAAATAGTTCAGCTTGTTATGAATGAGAAGCTACAGAGCCATCTACCATAAATACAAACTTTTCCTTGGTAAATCACACCCTGATAACGTCTTTTTTTATGACTTAAGGCGAGCGTTTCCTTTAAATTCTATATAAAAATCCTAAAATACAAAATAAAAACACTTTTCTTTCATCACAAAGTAATACCATTGTAAATTGTAATACATAACAATCAAAAAATATTTTTTCTCTCGAAATTTTTATTTCAAAATCCATTTTTCATACAAAAACCATTCCTTTTTTTTCGCTACTATTTCTCATAAGTTTTAATGTTTCTGATATATTCTAGTGCAGGAACTAAATCAATATTAGTATATGCTAAAAGTAACTAAATAAGCGCGAGAGCAAAATAATTTATGTATTTTTTCAGTTAGAATTCACAAATGATTTTATCAACTTTTTTCACATAGTCTTAAAATAAAATTCCAATTGGGGCTGTGTACACATCCAAACACCCCCCTTGGCTACGCCACTAGTATACAAATATTATTGTGTATACAGGGAGATTCTTTAATTCTGTAACAAACTAGGCCATATGAAAGCTGATGCTACTTTGAGAAAAAAATGTCATATGAACATATATCCGACTCATTTTAGTTTTGGAGTTATGGGGGTGTAAAATTTAATAGAATTTAGTTAATTTAAAAGAAAAGAAAGTTAGCCTTGGAAATCAGTACCAATACCCTCTATAAAAAAATATGTATGTACAAATGTTTACTTAATTTTATGAAACTTGTTTGAAACATTTTAATTTTTTTTACGGTATAAAACATGATTTTCCGGTAATTTTTAATAACCCTAATAACCTAACCTAACCCAACCCTATAATACATCCAGATCGAGGTGGAAAGTGTTTCATTCCCGCATAAGGCCAAAGAGGAGTAGCGTAGCACCAAGGCTATTTATAGCGCGAGACGGAAAGGAAAGAATACTTTATTCACAATTCACGACGTCCCGATTTTATATTCCTTTATTTTAAAACTGAATTTTTTATATGATCAAAGTTGCAAAAATGATCAAAATTAACCTCCCCCGCTTAAGGGAGCGACGTGAGAGTGACTAAATTAGTCTTATAGTGCGTCCCCCTCAAAACAAAAATCGACGTGTTTGGTTATTTTTTTGAAAAAAAAAATTAGTTATCAAATAACCGACATTTGAAGTTTTCAATGAAACACCCTGTATAATGATCCCAACAAACTCAGATTATTATCTGTTACAGAAATTTGTTGAGATTTAGCTGAAATACAGGAAGTAATTAGTCTACACGAAGTACATCTCTTGAATTGTGTATTGGTATGCAATCATAATCAAAATACCAAAAATTAAAATTGCCAAATTCAGTTAACTCAAAAAATAATTCAACTGATATCTACCTGATGGAGAATTCCAGATTGCTAGATACTACCAGTTGGAATGAGGCCACATGGAACACATGCTTTCATTAGGCTAATTAATCGTCATGTTTTATTACCCCTAAAGACTATTTTTTTACAAGAAATAAAAAACATTAGAGGACTTTCAGTAATGTAATATCTGCACTCATATTTGTGTTTAAATATTTTTTAAACAGATTTTACTATTGTCGACATCAAAAAAATCTGTATGCTCAAGTCAGGTACTTTTTAAATACTTTGAAAAAAATATTATTGATTTTCACCATACCTGTCATAGATGGGGTATCCCACCCTGTGGTAGGGTAATGTTTCATAAAATATGTTTATGGTGCCCTTACAGAACGCTGTTAGTAAGATCGGTGAAGGACTTTTCGCTAACTTACTTTTGAGAATGACAAGCGCAAATACCATTGAAATCACAACAGACTCAACACTCGAGATAGTATTATAAATCTCAGATATGGATTGCAACTTAACTCAAATTAGGACGTTAACTTTTATTGCATTAAAACAATAAACAAACATATATTTTAGGTGAATTTTATAAATGTTAGAAGGAATACAAAGAAACGTTTTAATTTGAACCAAAGTTCCTGTTGCAATCCACATCCAAGATTTTTACACACTACATGTTGACGAAATAAGTAGTTACTGAATTGTGACAATTGGCGATTCAAATTAATATTTCCCGCGCAAATGTATGTTTGGTTACATATTCTAGTGACGTCACGTCAGTGACAAAATAAATAAAAATTTAAACTTGCAAAGAAATAATCAAACGCATTTAATAATACAAAGTAAATTAGGTAAGTTGATGTTATTTACTTGACTATAATAGACATTAAAAAACGTTAAACGCTAAATTCGTCTGCACAGCTATCACGGACGTGACGTCATTTCATAGTTCCGCGCTATGCCGCAAGAGGGAGATCGCTTAGCTAGAATCGCCAATTCTAGCGATCGCGCTCTTGTGGAACTAATGGCGAGTTAAGGTGCCCACACACCAAAATTGTTACAATAACATATTAGCAGCAAAAATGTGTTCCACATTCATTAAGCCTGTGTAAATACATGCTGCTGTCCACATGTCAGAAACTATGTTGATAGCTTAAATTACATGCGGATAGTAACATGTATTTATTATACATAGGCCTAATGAACATATTTGCTGCTAACATGTTATCAACATGTTATTAACATCCTTTTATCCTGACCGCTTCCAGAGCGATCGCAAAATTTTTGCTGCCAACAATGTTGACAACATTATTGTTAACATGTTATTGAAAATAATAATAAACAACGAATGTTGGCAGCAAAAATGTTACTAACATTTTATAATCGAGTTGTAACATGTTGATTAAAATTGTTGTCAGCAAATGTTGACAACAAATGCTGTCAACATACCTGCGTCCTAGATTTTAAATTTGTCGCTAACATTGTTAAAAACATATGTTATCAGCAAAGTGTGCAGAGGCAGTTGGTAGATGACTGTTAGTTTTTAAGGAGGATATGGAGGCATCGTAAAAGTGGTTAACATTGAGAAGCAAGAATGCTCTTAAGAGTCATTTTTGAAGTACGCTAAAAGGGATGCTATGGGAGCGTGGATAACTCATAAACCACTTTATGTTTTTGTACAAAATTTTGGTAGCATTAAAAAATATTTATAATGAACAAAATCAGAGAAAAAAATGTAAAAATATTAACAGTAAGTGTATTTTTGTGGCCCTTAAAGTACTCCTACTTAACAGTAAAATTACTCAAAAAAACAATCAAAGTATGAAGTTCGTCATACTAAGTTAAGGCATAAAATATGAATCGATTGGTACCATAAACATAACAATCAACAATTTGTTTAACCAGTCATTACCGCGTTACGAAACGTTGTTTTTGAACAAAAGTTGGCCAATTTAAACGCAGCAACAAAAAAATTCTTAAACAAAATAATATGTTAATGTAAAAGGTTGGTGTGATCCATTACCCTATTCAAAATAATATGTATAATAGTTTTCAATTATTATGTAAAACTGTGTATATTATTGTTATTATTTATTTAAATTGGGTATTTAGTTTTTAAATTGGTGCGCGGCGCGAGTAACATAAGTGACCCTTAATCCTGTTACTTCAACTAGATGAAATCGAGGTACCTTAAAATATAATTAATAATATCACAACCATATCTTTCAAAATGGCTTAATTTGTATTTCTCTTTCAAAAAAGTCTTATTTCTTTTATTCAGAACCATGTATGTAATATGACTATTCCCGAATTTTTGAAAGTCTTTACTTTTAATGACTTACTTCCCCACCGGTCGGAAAGTCTCAACCAAAATTGACATTTTTTAAAATATTGTTTATAATGTTATAATTTTTTCAAAGTAAATGTAATATGTAGAATAGGGTGGGCAAGATTTAATATTCTTTGAAATCTCGCGTAAGAGGGATTTATTCGTTGCATACAACATTTTATTGAGAAAGGCCGGAAAGTTTAAGAAGAGATGGGAATAGTAAAGGCCTATTTATGCAGAGAGATTTAAGATTTAGGACTTAAGATTTAAGACTTATGATTTAAGAGATAAAGTACTTGGTTCAAATGAGACCGTTTATGCACCAGATTTAAGAACTATGAACTAAGACTTAAGACTTAATAGTTGGTGATATTCATATCTTCGGTATTACATGTTAAATTTTATGTGAACTGCGCATGCGTTAAAATGAAAATATACGTGAAATTCGCTGTTTTTCATTTAAATTTTGATTTAATATATCTAAACACAAACAAAATAGAAACGCGAATTTCCGTTTTTAGATAAAGTGTTAAATCTGGGTGCATAAATCCTACACTATTCTTAAATGATAAGTGATAAATGTTAAATCTTAAATTAAATGTTAAATTTGTCTGCATAAATAGACCTTAAGAAGTAAGAAACATGAAGAATCATTGGATATCTACAATCAATATTATTTTTAAAGTCTTGGCGGGTGGCGTCTCATTTCGGACACTTTTGCTAGAAAATGTTACTCTCTTTTGAACACAATATTTAAATAACGAAACTTAAAAATTATTTTCTAAATTTTATCGTTTTAAGAGCATCTTCCTAGACACCCGCGATAAATTTTCCGTTGGAGATAATAACAAGAAATAGAAAATCCATCCCACTTTTCTGGAGCTGCTTTGCAAATTATGACCAAATAACTGATAATTAATGCGAATCCCTAGAGGGCGCGCGAGTTTGGGAGGAAAAATTGTGAAAAATCATGAAATCGAGCATTAGTTCTGCAGTCATAACTCAAGTTTCCCTCGTTAGATTTTCAATTTTTTTCATTTTTATAATCTAAATTGATTAGGCTACATCCTGCCAGAGAGTTACCTTCTGCAACCTAGCACAAAATTAATTAGAGGGGTCCAAAGTTAAGGTACTTTTAGATCATTATATATTTTTTTTGTACATTCTCCAATTTTTTTCCCTCTGGCAGGAATTAAAGAAATGGTTTCTAAATCATCTACAAAAAAAATTATACAAAAATGTTGTTTGTACTAGCTTTTATGACTGCAGAACTAAACCACTATATTTTCCGTTCAGGAAATTGCTCTTAATAAATGGTTAAAAATTTACAAATTAGGGCAATAATTTGAAATTAAAATCGCTTTTAATTAACTATTACAGTTTTAACATTATCATGTCCGGCATTAACATGGCAATTCCATATTTTCAAGTAAATCCTCCTAAGAAAGCAAACAGAACGGACTCGAAACCAACTCTTAACTTAACGCATTCTCTATCATCATTTTTGTTTGTACATTGCTTTACATTTTTACCATATTTAACATTTTATTTGGTTTACAGGCAAATTTAAAATCACCCCAAACGTTTTGAAATTACATTATTATTATTTTGCCAGAGCCATCTTTTCAATTTCTATTATTATTTTTGGTTTCTTTTTTATAAAGATCTTTCCAACGACTTATTACTTAAAATTTATGGGGTAGTATTCATAGCAAAATTTAAAGGCTATGATAGGGTAAGTTATACCTCGTTGGAAATATATTTTTACCTAGAGTAACATACAAGAAATAAAAGATCGATTTGTTTTAAAGATATTCAAAATTTAACATGTTTAATCGTGCATTTTTATTTTGAATATCTTTAAAATGAATCGATTGATTTAACTGCTTTTTTGTATGTTACTCTAGGTAAAAAATCTTTCCAACGAGTTATTACTTGAAATTTATGGGGTAGTATTCATAGCAAAATTTAAAGGGTATGATAGGGTAAGTTATACCTCGTTGGAAATATATTTTTACCTAGAGTAACATACAAGAAATAAAAGATCGATTTGTTTTAAAGATATTCAAAATTTAACATGCTTATTCGTGCATTTTTATTATGAATATCTTTAAAATGAATCGATTGATTTAACTGTTTTTTTGTATGTTACTCTAGATAAAAAAATCTTTCCAACGAGGTATTACTTACCCCACCATGCCTACTAAAAATGTTGGGGTTTATGTCCATAGGGCACAGGAATGATCGGATCTTTGCATCAGGTTTATTGCAAAATATATCTAAACTAAAGTTGACCTGTCCGATCGATTTTGTTAAATTTTTTATTAACAATTTTAATGTGTCGATTCTGTGCAAACCCGTAAGTCCTTACGAAACATATCTATGAGGTAACTATGGAAACCGTCTATTACAACCCCTATAACAAACATTACGAACCTTTCCTTACGGGTTTTACGAGATTGCACAGAATCAACCTAGAAAACTCGTCCGTTTCATTTTCGTTGGACCAGCCTGTATACTCTTCTACCACTTTCTTCAGTTCAGTAACAATCTGCTAATCATCTGCATTATATTTTAAAAATCAATTAAATTTAAATTTGTATCTTTCTTATATTTTACAAAGGTTACCTATGAAATAAAGTACATACCTTTAAACTTTCATTTTCTCATATTTTAATTACGGGCATTATATTAATGTTCATGCCAAGGCTATAATGATTTGTATTTTACCTCTTTCAGGTTCATAAAGTACGAAATGGAAGTGCGGCTGCGGTAGATGGTCGTCTTCGAAAAGGTGACCGAATTCTTTATATCAATGGTAAGGTAATGAAGGGTGTAAGTCATGCAGACTCAATAGCTGCCTTAAAGGTAAAAACTACCCAACTTATTTTGAAAATATTAATCAATTTCTTGAATTTACCAGGAAAGAGTTTCCGAATTCATTTTAGTAGCTTGTGCCGCAAAAGAAGTGCCAGCAAGTTCTTTGCCATCACCATCAAGGCATAGTTCTATAATCGATCTCACTTCAACTGCATCTAAAGGTCAGTTTAGGTATTACATGTTCTTATTGGAACAATCATTTGTTTTGTATTATAGAACCAACCGTGGCTGCTGTTAATAAGCTGGAGCACCAATTTAATATTAAGAAAGAAGCCAATCAAAATTCTTTGGGCTTTAGTATTGAAGGTGGAAAGGATTCGCCTCATGGAGACGTGCCATTGACTATTAAAAAATTATTTACAGGTAATTTTATTTAATCTTAGTATAAATAGCATCAATTTGTAATTCGTTACGTGTGAAACTTTCATTTGTGTTTTAAAATAGTTTTATTTGTTGGAACAATTCGATCAATATTTCGCAGAAATGTCGCGCTTAATATGAGTTTAATGCTTATATCCGCCAGGTGCAGAAGTTATCGGCTTGTGGTCATTAATTCGACTTGAATTGAATATCAACACCCGTGGACGGTTTGATGGTTTTCTTGTTGGTTGCTAAATGGCTAAACACTTAGGGAATTGCTTTGTTCTGTGTTCGAAACTTAATTATTTTTACTTTATTTATTTTCCATGAAGCTATAACCAGTTTTGTAAACTTAAATTTCTCATTTAACTGTGGCAGTTATTCAATATAAAAATAAAGAGTATTCAACGTATGCAAAACAATAATTCTCGTACATCGTAAAATAAAATAAAATACGGACTTTTATTTATTTAAATAAATGAACGTAAATAAATTAAAGTCGCCCAAGTTGTTCAAGTGGTAAAATTAAAACTCGTCCTGTATTCTGATTTTTTAAACCAGTTTATGACAAATGCCACACACATTGCAAAAGTTCCATTAAACACTGTATGTGGCAATGAAGAGTCAATTTAAAATCACTTTGTACCATACATAAGAGATACTAAAAGCTATTGTTAAATAATTAAACGACGAAGTAAGCAAATGACTGATATATTTTATTAATCCCAGGAGGCTCTGCTCAAAGTGGTTCACTTCAAGTAGGAGACGAACTGATGGAAATAAATAAGATTGACGTTACAACAATGTCAAGATTGGATGCATGGGCTTTGATGAAGAAAATACCTGAAGGGGACGTTTCGCTGAAAATTCGTAGATGAATGGAAAACGAGTCATGCAATGTTTTCAAGAACTGGCAATATTTTATTTAAATGCACTATTTGTGCAACGAGCGCTTATTATAATACTTAATTATTATCAAATCGTAGTATTTTACGATTTTATTTTTTTACTAAAAGTGCTTATATTATTATCAGTATTTTAATGTAATTATTAAAATGTTATGTATTTTCTAATAAAATATATGTTATATATGTTTACATATGTATGTTAAGATATGTATGTATGTAACTATATACTAAAGTGTTTACGTTTTATTATTGTGTTGTGAGGACTTTAATAAATTCTTTAAAATTCCTATGGACTTTAAATTATAGTCGTATTACATTTTAAGATGTTACCCCTATAAAAGATGAAAACGTGTGATTTACATTCGTGAGAAAAACGAATCTGAACTAAGTTTCTATAATTTTTTAAGCCTTTATTGGTTAATTCCTTGACTTTGCGACCGAAAATCTTAGATCTTACTGAATTTTGTTTATAACTACATGGCGGTACCCCGAAAAAAATGAAAATTACTTATGTATTCACAATAATTTTATTGTCAATTTTTCAATTGTTCGAAATATTTTTTAGGGTACAAAACATTTCAAATAAAATATGGAACTAAGAAATTTTATAAATTAAAAAATTAAATTAAAATTTTGCACGTAAAGCTCCCTGCAGACGACTCGTCGAATTACGACCAACGTTGGCGTTCATGAACTCGCCTAGGTTTGGCCCTACGTTGGGGTTCGAGAACTCGCCTAGGTTTGGGCCAACGTTGGCCGAACTTATGTATAATCTACTCCACCTAAATGTGGGACACATAAAAAGCTTTCGTGCGGCTTGAATATTGCTTAGTCTCGCCCACCGCTATTGAATAGTCAAGTGGGCCAAGCTTTATCAAGGAGAATTCCAAGGATGAGGATATGCTTTAAGCATGACTTCTTTTTCAGCATATCCTCACCCTAAGTAAAGTTGTTTGATTCGCAAAGTCTGGGAATGCCTGGTTAAATCTCACCACCGACTAAAGGTGCGGCAATTTGTTCACGCAATTCCCTACGGCGCTGCAGCGGGACCGCACGTTAGCAGCATGTAAATAGGTAGAAAATTAGAAAATATACCCCATGTCACTCTTATAAGCATATGAGCATAACCATTATCATATCTGTGCATTTAAGATATATTTTTATAAGTAAATAAGTAAGATGAAGATGTACATAATTACCAGTCGAATGCGAACGGCCGTTACAATACCGCAATTCCTCAAAATGTCTGCTTATTGGCTGCCTTAGCATTTATTTTGTGTCCCACATCTAGCTGGAGTAGATTGTACCTAATACGGTGCGTGCAACATCGGCCTTGCTTCGCAAACGAAGCCACTCGAACTTAATCCCAAGTCGACGACAAACGTGTTACTTTATGCTGTATATTCTTTAAATATTTTTATGTATAGTAATTTCTATAATCTAAACCCATATTTTGACTTTATAGCCCAATTTTACAAAAAATACAGGTACGCACTGTTTCTCATTAGTTTTAGTAATAGTTTAAGCTCGGACAAGTCCAAGGGAAAATCCAAATACTTGCGCATACCGGCCAACGTCCGCTGTTTCCTTTGATCCATGCAAAATTTACCGTCACCTCAGCGAACCTAGACGAACGCCAACGTTGCACAGTGCATCGACCAAATTGACAAAAATTAAAAGTGAAAATATTTTCATATTAGAATCTCTACTTGGGACAAACGTATCATTTCATAGGTTTGTGTTTTTGTTTATAAATGTTATTCTTACATTAGTTTCAGGTTTCAGTTAAATAATTTTTAATTTATGTAAGTATAATTATGAAAATATACTTACGTATTTCGTTTGGTATTGCTAGTGCTGTTAAAATCAATAAATATTTAACTTAACGTACATAACCCAAATTTTATGATAAAAACTGCAGTCATATGTAAACAATGAATGTAGCAAGCAAATCTACGTACAGGCCGAGCAGGCAACTGCCTGGAACGGTCAAATCTAGGAGACGGCCGAAGGCCGCCTTTTTCATCGTGATTTTTTGCAAAAAGTTAAAAAAAACACAATTTAAAATCGATAATTTTAATAAGTAAAAGTACAATAACATAAAATTCCACGGATACGCGGCTTTTACATATATTTTGATAGTGGAGGCATAATTATATTTACCAATTTACAACACATTATAAATTTCTGACATATTAAAGATCGCGATTTCATGGATATTAAAATATCCACAATAAGACCCTTACGAAGTTTGCGCAGCGCGCAACAGCGTATGGTCGCGGTAAAATTTTGTTTATGCAACAAGATTTTGTACAAACATGTTTGCGCATACTCTTTGATAGTGTATCGGCCCTTTTACATACAAGCGCGAAGCTCAATGCTGGTGTAGCGATCTGCCTAGATCTGCGATCAATCGGGCGTAGTTTAACCTCATTGGATGTGAATAATTGTTAAAATGTCTAATAGAAAAACAAAGCGGCAATCAGGAGCTTTTTACAAAAAAAGCGACTTAAAAAAACTGAAGAGCAGCACCAATTAAAGGGATCTCTTCAAAAGTTTCTTGAAGGTAATCAAAACATAGAAAATTCATCAATATTAATTAATAATAAAAGTAGTTTTTGAACTCAAAATTGTATAGGTAGACCAATAAAATCATTATTAATATAAAACGCACATGCTGGAATTTGTACAAAATCTTCATAGAATATCCAATTATCAAATGTGGATTACAATCTATTATAATTTATTTTTAGAAATCATTTTTGAAAAATAAAATGGCTGTGGTTGTTAAATTATATCTATATAGTGGTGATTTCTAAAAATAAATTATAATAGATTGTAATCCACATTTGTTAATTGGATGTTCTATGAAGATTTTGTACACATTCCAGCCTGTGCGTTTTACAAAAATAATGATTCCACAAATTCTTTTAGCGAATAGAATAACAAATGTTTTACCATAAATAGGATACTAAATTTACAACAAATAGAACAAATGTTTTACCATAAATGGGATACTAAAATTTACAAATAGAATAACAAATTTACTACAAATAGAAAAACGAATTTAACACAAATAGAATAACGAAATTTTTACCACAAATAGGAAATGAAATTGATTTTAATTTGGTTAAGATAGATATGGTTTTAATCGACATACTGTTTTCAATATACATTATACAATTGTAAGCTTGATAAAGACCTAAAAGAGGTCGAAACGTCGCTAGAAAATAAAGTTTTAATGTAAAACTGTATTTTTATTGGTCCTATCAGCCAAAAAAATTCAACCTATCAACATTAATTAAAAATAAAATGATAGGTGATGATAATTTTTCAGTTACTGTTGATCAAAATGATAAAAAAGAAGATCAACAAGAAATTGAATGTGCTAATGTCATCGAAACGATTGAAAATCAAGGGACTTCGGCTTCTTCATCATCTGTTGAAATTCCTATAGAAGTTGATGTTGATTCTCCTCTTGCTCTAATTGAGAATGAACGTATTAATTTTGATCTTGCAAAATGGCCAAATGTGCTCTCAAAACAAACTCAAGACATTATTATCGAGAAAGGTCCGATAGATGTGCCAACTAACTTTTTATTTCCTGTAGATAATAGTGGTAGACTTGTGTGAAACTAGCAATAGATTCCATCTATTGATGTTTTTTCATACAAAAATTTGTTTTTTTGAATTTTTTCTTTCATAATTTGCTTCAATTGAATAATATAAACCTGGGAAATGCAATTTCATAAGATTTTAATAAATTCTAAGGGTAGAAACCACCCCTAAATAATTTAACAAAAAAGGGTTAATTTTTTTAAAATTTTACTTTTGAATTTGTTTCTTAAAATAATTCTAAGTAACATATCAAAAATTTGAGTGGCAGTTATTTTTTGTTTCTTTGTAATACACGTTTAAAGTTCCGCGAGTTAGCAATATTACCCATATGTATTTGTACTAGTATAATCTTCAAAAACCGAAAAAGGATTTATTTTTTTGTTTTAAATTATTCATTTAAACATTTTTAACGAACATATCAAAAATGTGGATGGCAGTAATTTTTTGTTTTTTTGTAAATCGTGTTTAAAGTTCCGTTATTTCTCAACGTTGATCCTATTATGTACATAAATTAGTCATTCTTCAATACCAGAAAAAAAGGTTAATTTTTTTTAAATTTTTTCTTCCGTGGTCATTTATTTGAACAGTTTTAAATAACATATCAAAAAATTGGATGGCAGTAATTTTTTGATTTCTTTGTAAATCATGTTTAAAGTTCCGCTACTCAACCCTAGATCAACGTTGAGAAATATTATACTTTAAACACGATTTACAAAAAAACAAAATATTGCTGCCATCCAATTTTTTGATATGTTATTTAAAATTGTTTAAATGAATAATTTAAAACAAAAAAATAAATCCTTTTTCGGTTTTTGAAGAATATACAGGGTGGTGATTATTTCGATGCTCACCATTGGATGGCCATTAAAAATCTGAAAGAAAATTTAAGATATTTAAACTCACTGCAAAATTATGGCCAAAAATCTAAAAATGAGATTTTAGAAAATAATTTACATTTTCCAAACCAATACTGCTACATCAATGAAATTTGGTACCTTTAAATTGTTAACTATTTTGAGTTAAATGACGTGAAAAAATATATTTTTGGCCTCCTAGATTCGAAGCCGCGATATTCATATTGGATTTTTACCTCATCAGATAATAAATAATAATACATTTCCAGATTGCTAATTAACATTAATGTGTTCCCTTAGAAAATGTATTAAATTTGAAAATTTGTATAAAAAAGAAACGAAATCAATGTTTTATGGACAGTTTCCATGGTTACCATAAAAATATCGCCTCAAATGAAACTTTAAGTTTTATCAAAATTCTAATAATAAAAAAGCAAATACTTTAATCATTTTTTTTGTTTAATATTATAAAGACACCTGTTATTTACATAGAATCCTCTTATTGCGGGTCATTTGTTTACTATTATAATTTTCTTTATTATTAGATCAATTTTGAGGAGATATTTTTATGGTAACCATGGAAACTGTCCATAAAACATTGCTTTCATTCGTTTTAATACAAATTTTTAAATTTATCACATTTTCTAAAGGAACATATTAAAGTTAATTAGCAATCTGAAAATATATTATTAATTATTATCTGATGATGTAAAAATTCAACATGGCGGCGGCCATAAGAAATAAAAAAGTTGAATATCGCGGCTTTGAATCTAGGAGGCCAAAAAAATATTTTTTGACGTCATTTAACTCAGAATAGTTAACAATTTAAAGGTACCAAATTTCATTGATGTAGCAGTAATGGTTTGGCAAATATAAATTATTTTCCAAAATCACATTTTTTGTTTTTTGCCATAACTTTACAACGAGTTTAAATATTACAAATTTTTTTTCAGATTTTTAATGGCCATAAAAATGAGCAACTTTTATTTAATTTAACCGACCTCGTATCTCCTCCACTTTAAAAGATACCAATGGTGAGCATCGAAATAATCACCACCCTGTATACTAGTACATATACATATAACTAAAGTTCCGCGATTTAGCAATATTACCCATATGTTTAAAAACGGGTATTACAAAGAAACAAAAAATAACTGCCACTCAAATTTTTGATATGTTACTTCGAATTATTTTAAGAAACAAATGCAAAAGTAAAATTTAAAAAAAAATTAACCCTTTTTTGTTAAATTATTTAGGGGTGGTTTCTACCCTTAGAATTTATTAAAATCTTATGAAAATGCATTTCCCAGGTTAATATTATTCAATTGAAGCAAATTATGAAAGAAAAAATTTAAAAAAACAAGTTTTTATATGAAAAAACATCTATTGTTGGAATCTATTGCTAATTTCACACAAGTTAATGGTAGGAGATTTTCTTCAAAATATTTTCAGATGATTTTATCAACTGGAGGACGAATTAAAAGATCTTGGCTGGTTTATTCTATTTTGAAAGATCAAATCTTCTGTTTTCCCTGTAAAATATTTCACACTTATAATACTAAATTCACTACAGGCTTCAATGATTGGAAAAATGTGGGCCACTCACGAAAAAATGTCTCGCATATTGCACATTAAATCATTTAATGATTGGTCAGAGCTTTTAAAGAGAAAACGGCTAAATAAAACTATTGACGCAGACAATGAACGCATTTTTCAAAGAGAAAGACGACATTGGCACGATGTTTTTGAAAAAATAACGCAAATTATTTTGACACTGGCAGAACTTAATTTGCCGCTTCGTGGAAAATCTGATGTATTATACAAAAAAAACAACGGAGTTTTCTTAAAATTTGTTGAATGTTTTGGTTTATATGATCCTGTTATAAAAGAACACCTTCGCCGTATAAAATCCAAGGAAACCAATGTCCATTACTTGAGTAAAGAAATTCAAAATGAATTAATAGAAATATTAGCTCAAAATACAAAAAATAAAATTATCGATATGGCAAAAAAAGCTGATTTTTTTAGTGTTATTATGGACACCACTCCTGACATTAGCCACAAAGAGAAACTTACTATAACCGTTTTGTTAATGCAGATTCCCATAATGCACATCTTGGAGAGGAGCACTTTTAATGATTTTTACAAAAATTCTTCTTCTTCTTCAAAAAATTTAATGGAAATTCGTACCTACAGGTACTTTTCTTCCAGTCACAAGCCAATTAGAATTTGACAATTTAAATAATTGTTAATAAAAACAAAGAGAACAATATTTTGAGAGTATAAACCAAAATATAATTATAAAACAATAACGACACAAACACTGGTGATATCGAACACCCAAATGAGCACCCCTTCCCATAGGGGAGTCCGATGGATGAAGATGGAAAAGATGTCCGCCATGAAGTTGGCGGTGATGGGGAAATACGCGCCGCCACGTGGAGATCGCTCGTATGTTTGTTGACGGATGAACAGGTTAACGAAAACGATAGGGTGTATTTTTTGTCTAATTTTTGATTAATTTTTTGAAATGAATGATTAATGACCGCAATGAAGGTGAGAACAAAAAGACGGCACAAATAATCGCCTGCGGCAAGCGATGGAGCCCAGCTGGAGCCGACCGTACTTGACGCGATCTCAAACCGAACTCGGTACAAAAATTAAAAAACTATAAATTTGTTTGCACCGCAATTCTTTGGTACAATGTGTTACTCGAAGTTAATCGAGTAAATCTTCTGATGCAGAGCCCGTCATTTTCAATTTGTGCAGCTGCGGAAACAATTTGAGGCGGTTGATAAACATTTGAAAAAACTTATAACCGAAGAAGAGATTTCTAAGCTTCTTAGTATAGCTCAAGAGTTAGCAGATACCATTGATTTGGTACCTAAATTTGAAGAACAACGAATTAGAAAGAGAAATTTTGAATACGAAGGAACTGATGATCCAATGGAAGACCCAATGCAAAATTTCAATATTGAAGTTTATTTTAATTTATCAGACATCGCGATTCACTCAACAGAGGAACCTTTCCAACAAATAGCTAATTATGATAATTCATTTGGATTTTTACATTCGATTGAAAAATTATCCAGTTGGAAAAAAGAAGAAATATTAAAATATTGTATGCATTTAGAGCTGGTATTATCCGATAACGATAATAAGGATATTGATGGTATTCAACTTTCAAAAGAGTTGGTATTTATTTCAAGTCTTCTGAAACCATCTGATAGTGATAAGTTCGAGAATATTCCATGTGGGGGCACGGAAAAAGCCTCAGCGGCACGTAGAGTGCGAGTAGTGAGTGATAGCAGAGCGAGAGTGCGAACAAGTGCGTGAAAGCGGCGACACGTAGTATTGCGATCGGCGTAGTAATCGATTCAGTAGGACAATTGAGCGTTATTATACTATATTTTTGTCACTAATCCTAATGAATACTTAATCACTTCTATGTATGATTTGTAAATAAAATTATTATTAAAACCAACCCAAAACGTGCGTCATTTAAGCCCAGATTTAGGCTATTCCTTAACAGATAGCGCCAATGATGTTTTAAAAATACATAATTCATAATGACTTAATAGTGATATATCCAAATTTATATATTGCTTTAAAAATATTATTAACAATCCCAATTACTGTTGCAAGTGGAGAAAGAAGTTTCTCTCGTCTTAAGTTAATAAAAAAGATAATTATCTTAGGTCATCTATGACACAAGACCGATTATCTGGGCTAGCAATTTTGAAAATTAATTAATTAGGAAAATGGCCGAAATTATTGAGGGGGGGATCTGGGTAGGGAGGATTAGCCAATCAGAGCAATTGAAGGTGTGGTAGTTTAAGGGTGGGGGCCAATCAAAACAATAGGAGGAGGAGTTAAGGTGGGGCAGGAGGCCAATCAGAGCAATTGGGGGAGGGATTTAGGTGGGGGAAATTTTATGACGTCATATGGGGAATTTACATGGGGGGCGGAGCCTCCTCCGGCGGGTTGGCGGGTGTTTTAAAATCGGCTAATCTCCTCTACTAACATGGATTGTAATACATTGTTGAAAGCAGAAAGAAAAATGCAATCTATTGTGGAAAAATTTGGTATTTTGGATATTTAATATGAGCCCATTTAAAATAAGAAAATGATATTGCGTCTTCAATTGATAAAGACGATTTACTTCGCGATTTTGTAATTAGAAAATCAAGAAGAAAGTTTTAATTTCTGTATCTTTTTACTAGTAAATATTTTTATTGAAATTAGGTTATAAAAATGCCGAAGACCACCAAAACTTCCCCTCCCTGTTTTAGAGGTCGCAAACTTGGATTTGCCATTCCCAATTATGCCTGAGGACTCAAAAAAATAAAATCGTTTCCCGCAAAAAACGCAAGCTGGACTTCCCCTCGTGACTGGACTATTAGCATAATGTTTCATTTTTGTTTCATGGAAACAGAAATATGTTTCATATGTTTATTCAACTTGACCCTCTCACAGGATGGGATCAAGCTACGTGGAGCATCCGGCAAGAGGAAGAAGTTCCTCGACTCCAGGGGCGTTTCATTTAATGAGGCAATACAGATGGCCTTAAAACCTCTGAAACCGTTAAAGGGCGAATAAAGTCCTGAATGGACCAGATCTGATACAAGCACGCCAAATGACAAAGAGGGAAACTCCCCCTTCAGAAATCTTAAATGGCAATAGGGGTCAACTGATACATCATTGTAAAGCACCTACAATTCTCTATACAGGTGTCATATTTTTTTTTAATTTGATGGAATATTTGATAAGTTGCAGCATTTTCACGTTAGACATCTAAAACGCGTTTTTAACAGGTAACATGGGTTTAAAAGGCTTTTAAAGCTTGATTTTGTTAAATGTTCCAATAAAAATAAATACAACCACACATTTGTCCTCCACTAAATAACAATCGATCAGTTTCAGGGTATTTTTCTAAAATTACTTGTTTTCGTAATAACCTGGGTGGGACCTAAAAGTATTTTGAAAAAAGACTGAAACCGGTCAATCCTAATTAAATGGGGAATCAAAGTAGGATTGTAATTATTTTTAACAAAATCAAGCTTTAAACCCCTTTATAGCCCAGGTTACCTGTTGAAAACACGTTTTATATGTCTAATGTGAAAATGCTATAACTTCTCAAATATTCCATCAAATTAAAAGAAAATATGACAGTTGTATAGAGAATAGTAGGAGCTTTACAATGATGTATCACTCGACCCCTATTGCCATTTAAGATTTCTGAAGGGGTAGTTGTCCCTTGCGTTACCATAAAAATTGGTCCCCTGCTAAATAAAAATTGACAGGTTTCAGGTTTTTTTTAAATTTTTGGTTTTCGAAATAACCGGGGTGGGAACTCTTAGTTGGGCCGCCCTGTATATAAAAATAATAAGCCTCATATAGTTAAACTTAACAGTAATACATCAAAAAACTAAATTGTACCCAACAACATACTGACCTAAACACACCACTTTTATTTTATTATCAAAATGCACGTGGCCTTAATACTAAAACTTTGGAATTATTTAATAATGTAAGCTCGTGTAATTTTGATGCTATATTTATAACCGAAACATGGCTAAAACCTGAAGTCCACAACAAAGAACTATTTCCAAATAATTATAAAGTTTACCGCTCTGACAGAATTAGTAAAAAAGGCGGTGGAGCATTAATTGCATTAAAAATTCGTTTAAATACGAACAGTTACAATTATGTAACAATGTCAATGGTAAAGATAGCCATAAATCACGAGTATTTTTTCCTGATCTGCGTCTACTGTCCTCCACCACTACCATACTACCAATATGAATACTTATACGACCTATTGGAAAATAAACTTTATGATAAAAATGTAATCATTATGGGTGACTTTAACATTCCCGAATATAACAGCTTTATTCACGGGGAAGTGGACCTTAGAGAAAATTTAATCACTTTTCAAAATTTTCTACATTTTAATGATTAATCAAAATAACAGAATTTTAGATTTAGTGATATCATCTTCCAACTTACCATGCAAAACAGAACGTGCTGTGGTTTATTTGGTTAAAGTTGATGCGCATCATCCACCATTGTGCATCTCCATATCTACACAAGTTAACCCATCTCCTAAATACAACAGTAACTATATTATTTATAATTTCAAAAAAGCAAATTTTCCTTCTCTGTGTGAATTCGTATGGCAATTAGAGTATGTAAAGATTCTAGATTCTAATAATATAGCCTGTGATGTTCTCTACTCCAAGTTATTTTCAATCATTGATAATCACGTTCCTAAATCTAAGAGACAGCAAGTTACCTCGCAATACCCCCCCTTGGTTTACTAGTGAAATTATAAAAACTCTTAAAGAAAAGGAAACATTTCGTAAAAAATATTTAAAGCATAAAAGAGATTCCGAAAGAACCAAGTTTTCTGCAAGAAGAGAAGAGCTAAAAAAGTTAATTAGGAATGCGAGACAAGATTACGTAAATAAAGCTGAGAATGAAATAAAAAATAACCCTAAAATGATGTGGACATACATAAATTCGCTTAAAAATACAAAAACACTATTCCTGGTATAATGAATTACAATGAAGAATCGAGTAGTGACCCACAAACGATTGTCAACAATTATTTTGCTCATTATTTTCACAGCGTAAATAGTGGTCAAGGTGGTTTAGTTCTTATTTCAGAAAAACCAACTAAGAATATGGGTGATTTCTACATGACTGAAGATGAAATACTAAAATATGCTAAAAAACTTTCTTCAAAGTTGACAATACCTTCTTTTTTACTAAAAGATTGGGCGCCGCGCCGGTTTTTTCGAAGCGTCTCTGTTTTTTATTTAATTTGATTCTTAAAACATCAACGTTTCCTGAAAAATGGAAAGAGGTTAAAATAACTCCCATTTTTAAAAGTGGAAATAAAAATATTATTACTAATTACAGACCAATTTCAATACTTAGTAATTTTCCAAAGTTATTCGAGACTATAGTAAGTGAACACATTCTTTTTAAACTTAAGCCTAAACTGTATACTTTTCAACATGGGTTCCTTCCTATGAGATCAACGTCTACAAACCTCAGTAATATAACAGAATATATTTCAGAAGCAACGGACTTTAGTAAAGCGTTTGATTATGGTTTGATCTAATTTCCCACAACTTATTAATCGACAAGCTTATAGACATTGGAGTTAATAAAAATGTAGTTAACGTATTACGTTCTTACATGGATAAAAGGGTACACTATGTACATATACAGGGTGCAACATCTAATGGCTACTATTCAAATAATGGTGGTGCCTCAAGGATCCAACCTTGGACCGTTATTGTTCCTAGTCTATATTAACAGCATCGGATCAGTTATTAAATCACCTTTTCTACTATATGCTGATGACCTAAAGGTATACAGGCAAATAACGTCATACCAAGATTGTCTTAATCTCCAAGAAGATCTCGATAATATCCATCGCTGGGCCTCCGATAATCAACTTAAGTTTAATATTAATATATGTTCAATTGTAACTTACTCGAGGAAACTTCATGAAATTAGATTTGATTATAAAATCAATGATGTCATCTTAAACAGAAACTCCATTATCAAAGATTTGGGGATAGTGTTTGACGACAAGTTAAAATTTGACCACCACATAAATTCTCTTGCCAATGAATGTTTTCGGCTACTAGGATATATAATCCGTAACTACAAACTGTTCTCTTCGCCTGATACTTTTCGTACACTATTTAATTCTTACATCTTTTCAAAATTGGAATACTGCTGTATAGTTTGGTCACCTTTTCAGTCAAACCACATCAAAACCTTGGAGTCCATTCAAAAAAAGTTTCTGAAATACTTGTATTTCTT
Organism: Stenus bimaculatus; assembly: GCA_963971135.1. Lineage (NCBI taxonomy): Eukaryota > Metazoa > Arthropoda > Insecta > Coleoptera > Staphylinidae > Stenus > Stenus bimaculatus. The sequence continues at coordinate 25,869,736 of OZ020184.1, forward strand.
CACCTATCAAAAGTACCCTGACTTCACAGTAACCTATCAAAACCTACTGGATGAGTTCAACTACAAAACTGTTCACAGTAAGCAGAAACCTCAAAGTATTTGTTATGTATACAAACTTATAAACAACCTTATTGATGATACCGAAATGTTAAACAAGCTAAAACTGATAACACCTCACTTAGGAGACATTCTAGGACATTTACATACACCACGGGAAATAGGAATCATCATAACAACTCACCAATTCGGAAAGTAAGCAGAAACTACAATGAACACCAACTACATTGTGATATCTTTAGTTCAAATTTAAAAGACTTATTGGAGATAATATACTTTTTTGATATTTGAATATAATTATAATATTTTTATATTTTGCGTCTATAATGTGTACTTTTCAGCACTCAAATCAGTGTTGAAATAGCCTACATCTACCGCTTTATAACACGCAATATTTATTTTTTCGAAGTTGGTAGCATTGATATGTCAAACAAAAAACAGATAACCTCTAAACCTCACAAAGATAACCTTAAATTGTCAACGTTGCTTAAAGAATGTCTCGCTTATTTATTTAAGGGTTTATACTAGTTTTGGCTCGACTTTTTCATATTAGAAGAACATCGAAATCATTTTTGTAATTGTATTATTTTATTAATTATTAAAAATTGGAGGTAGGCAGTTATAGTGAATTTTTACCTGGTTATCTACTTTGGTTGTGGCCAAATTGCCAAGAACCAAGATAGCAGCGCAAGATGAAGAGTCTTGTTTTAAAAGCAAATAAACAATATATTCAATGTTAGGAATACGTTTACATTTAATTTTTATCGTGGCTTTGAATGGTACAATTATTGTATACGTTGTAATTAATAATTACACTGGAAGTGTCTTTAGAATGAATCGTAAGGCCTGGATAAGCTGTATTGGTATTGGTATTAGTATTGTCATTAGATACAATATTAATATTATGTTCCGTAGTATTATTTTCACAAGAAGTAGAACTATTATTGGTAGAGCACCCAGGTAATGTAATTTCATTCTCCGTTGGTATGAACAGTCTGGACACATTGATTTTGTTTTGTAGAGAAGCGTCAACGTATCCCTCTGCAACACTAGAAGATTTCCACCCTCCATGACGTTTCAGCATTAGTAAGTCACCACCGCGATTTGCCAAATGGGTGGCACTGGATCTTCGAAAACAATGACCCGTAAATGACTCCGGATTAGGCAACTTGAGATAAGCCGCAATATTTCTGGATACTTTTCCCATTATATTTATACCGATTGGAGAATTAATGCAATAACCATTTCTAAAGGTTAGGAAAAATCGCTTATGGGTGACGTTCTTTGGCCTCAGGCTTGCATATTTCTTAATTAACTGAACCCAATTGTTTTCAGATATTATAAATTTTCTTGGGACGTAGTTTTTTGTTTTTGGTATTGAAATTATTATGCAATCTGTTTTAAATTCGATATCATCTATAGAAATATTTATTAACTCCTGCCTTCGACGTGCACCGTTATAGCCGATTATTAGAATGACCTAAAATTTATATAAAATCGTACAAAATAAAATATTATACAAAAAAAATCACTCGTACCTTCATAGCAAGATATACCTTGTCATCGGCCTCTTTAATAAACTTCGTAATATGCTCTTCTTCCAAAATATTTGACTTTTTAGGCAAGTAACCTATTGAAGTACGTTTCAATAGACCTTGTAATTTATTAAATTTTGAAATGTCTATATTCTTGTGTAGATTTAAAGAAGCCTTTAACATGGAATAAACGGTCCACAAAGTTGACGATTTGTATTTCTTGCGTTGCAATTCAAAATATGCAAGCATAACATTTTCAGATACACATTTAATATTTTTTTCATCACACCATTCTTCAAATTTATTGTACTGTTTTTCATACAAGTGTCGAGACTTATCGGGTATTAAATTGCTTATTGTGCTTGCTGCTATTTCTCGAATTTCTGGAGGAGTATTTGGTATTTCTTCATCCATGTTTAATTATTAGGATAATTTAAAGTAGTATTATTTAAAAATTCAATTAAAAACTCAAACTTCAAATAAGCTGTCAATTTGAAAATAAATGAATAATTGTTACCAACTGTTAACTGTTACCAACTTATAGAAAATTAATAAAATAATTGTACATCGAAATTTATTTATTTTGTTTAAAAAGGGCGCAAAATATAAAAAATAGTGTATGCAACTCGTTCATAAGTCATTTATTGCACTTGTCCTTTAAAACACTCGCCGCTTTGCGGCTCGTGTTTTAAATTTGGACGCGTGCAATAAAATTTGACTTATGAAACTCGTTGCATAATATACTATTATGTGTAATTCTTCTTTCTTTTTTTTTATATATATTTTGTAATAACTTTTTATATTATATATTATGTTATCCTGGCACTGGGCATGTATGTCTGTTGGGTAATAAACGTATTATTATTATTAGACCGGGTTGGATAGGTCTAATTTATGCCGACTAAGCCACAGCTGAGTGACTAAAAAGTATTATATAAGATCACTTTCTAATAAATTTGACTTATGGCATCATTGCCCTTTGCGAAAAGTGGCTGAGCGATACTTTGCCTAGTGTGAAAATATTAAGCCAGTTTAGTGATACTCTCTTTTAGAGCCTTTGGGTTGAAATTAAAGTCAAAACTTACCCTCGGTGTGGTATATAGACCACCTCAGGGGAGTCTTTACAGTTTCATTCATAAATTTGAAAACATTCTTCCGAGCTTTATTCTGGAGGATAAAAAGTAGATAGATTTTTTATCAAAAGAAAACAATCAATTTCTCAAAGTTTCCTCATTGCTAGAGTCAATGAATTTAAAGCAACTTATAACTACACCAACTCGTTTTTCTTCCCACAAAGATTCTTTGCTTGATTTATTAATAATCGCTGAGAATGTCCAAGCAACTAATACTAAAGTCATTGATACTCATAATCTGAGCGATCATAATTTAATAGCCTTCTGGGTGAAAAGTTTGAAAGAGAAATGCCAATAGTCACTCGTAAGTTTAAGAATTTCGATACTGATGAGTTCATTAATAATCTCTTAGAGGTATAGTGGTTTCGAATCTTTGATATTGACAACATAGATGAAAAAATATTTTTCTTTAATGAAAATTTTAAATACTTATTTAACAAACATGCACCACTTTTACTACCTTCAGTCATTATAAGCCCCAAAAGCCCTGGGTTACTTACAACATCAAGTGCATGATAAAAAAGGAGATAAAGCACTCATTAAATACAAAAAATCTAAAAATGTTGAAAATCTCAATCATTACAAGGTACTTCGTAACTTAACTACGAAGGCAATCCGCGAGGAAAAACGTGCTTACGTAGAATTCAATGTATCTAGAAATAGAATAGACCAAAAAATTTGAGGAGTAATCTAAAAGCATTGGGCATTGGTCAATAAAAAAAGAAGACTGTTAAACTACCCGAGGAATTAACTAATGTTGATGATATTAACAACTATTATTTTATAAATTTAGAAAACTTGCCAGCTAATCCGGAACTACAAAACTTTTATAAAAATAATTGCCACTTATTACAGCAATATCAAAGATGAAACAGTGTAGAGGTGGTTCTGACGGTATAGATGTAAAAATTCTCAAATTATCGTACCCCTACTTAATAGATTACATTACACATATCATTAACAGTTCAACAGTTGTATTTCGAGTAGCTATTTTCCAAACTTATGGAAAGAAGCAATAGTTTTACCGATCCCCAAGCTTTCTAACCCAAAATCTCTAAATGAATTTAGACCCATCAGCATCTTACCTGCGCTCTCGAAAATATTAGAATCGCTAATGGAACAGCAAATCCGAACTTTTCTAGATAAACTCACAGATATTCTCCCGGTTGAACAATCCGGACTAGGATATAGCGGTTGTACTGCATTAAACTGCATATCGGATGTGTGATAACAATTTTATAACAGTTTTGATTCTTCTTGACTACTCAAAGGCATACGATATGATCAGTCACGAGCTTATGGCATCAGTCCTGGAGTACTCTGGTTTCGATAAATCGGCAGTTAATTTAATTGAATATTTTTTATCTCAGCGAAGGCCAAGAACTTGCTATGAAAATAATTACTCTAATGTAGGATATATTACCTCTGGTGTCCCTTAAGGCTCTATCTTGGCCCCTCCCTTTTTCACTGTACACAGGTAATTTATTTAAAGGTATAAAATTCTGTAAAAAACACGTGTATGCTGACAATACAGTTTTACTTCTCGTTCCCGATCGAAGAAATGAATGAAGCAACTATAAAAATTGATTCTGACTTAGATACATTAGTCACAAATTCTAATAATCATGCTCTTAAACTTAATGCTAGCAAAACCAAAGCCTTAATTTTCGGCCCTAAAAAACTTAGACTAATAGCTGAGGAAAATATGCAGATCTACGTAAATAATACATTTATAAAGTTTTCGACCTGTGAAAAAAACCTAGGTGTCCTTCTCGATACAGATTTGAGTAGGGAAAATACATCAATGCTAATTAAAAGACCATTTATTGCACTTAAATCTTTGTACATTAATAGAGAATTACTCAGTAAAAAAATAGAGTGATCTTGTGTGAGGCTCTCGTGCTTTCCAATTTTAATTATTGTGATTAGCTCTATAACTCCTTAATTGATGTATTGATGAATACTTCTAGAAGGATTCAAAACTTTCACACTTGTGCTAGGCTGATCTTCGGTATGAGAAAGTTCGATAGAATCTTGCATAAGATAGATGAGGTCAACTGGCTTAATATGAAAAATAGCCGTATCTTGCATACGTTTCTACTACAAAATTGTTGAATCAAACATCTAATTTACCTATATAACAGAATCACTTTCCATACGGATGTAAACAATCTTAATATTAGGCGTAAAGACACAAAACATCACACTGAAGCCTATAAAAGATGCCTTTCTTACAATATTTCTCGTTACTATAACAAGTACCTACTTTGTTGGAAAAAAAGTGAGACACCCTGTATATTTTAAACGTTTCAAAATAAATTTTATGTAACATTTTTTTGTGATTTTTTAAATGTTTTGCAATCTACTATTTTTTTCCAAGAAATACGCAAAATAGAGGCGCTATAGGTACGTTCTACAGGGTGATTCAGACCACCCGTCCCACCCATTTATCTCGAGAACACGTTATCGTACATGGCTGAAATAAAAAATTTTATTACCAAACTGAACCTAAAGAATCCATTGGTGAACTTATTATTTTCCGGAACAACCCGGAACTGGAGGTAACTTTGATTTTTTGAATGGCAGCATAGGTCAAGTTTAGTATTGTTTGATAGATCTTTTAAAAATAACTTTTACTTAAATATTTTCTATCCTAAGGATGTAAGAATACAAGGGGCCAAATTTCGTCACTTCTCTTTAAAACTGGACGGGGGTGCGATTTTTTAAAGTTGACGCCAATGAAAACCGGAAAAAAGCAAGAAAAATCGACCGAATTTGGAAATTTTTTTCAGTGTTAGGGTGCTTGGAAAAATTTTAAATTCGAACCTCGCTTAGAATCGACATCCCTCTTCACGATGCAACCGGAATTTTTTTAATCTGACGAAAAAACTACCCTTTTCGTGGCTTCGCGCAAAAAACGTCCGATTTCGGGGTAAAAATACAAAAAGGGTCGTATCTCCGCTCCCTTAATAGATAGGTCCGGGCGGATTAAAACCACCGTCTTCAGAATCCGGTCCGCTATAACATATTAAAATTTGAAGCGATTCGGGGTGAATTTTGTACACTTGGGGGATGAAATCGATTTTTCGTTCGGGGTGGAATAACTTTTCTCGGGGTGGTTCGATCGAAAAGTGACAACTACACTTTTTTCTTACAATTTTATTTTTGAATAAAGTTTTAAAAGCGTTAGACCGACGTAACAAACGATTTCAATAGTTAAAAGCTTGAAAAAATGATTTTTTTCCATTTTCATAAATTTTATTCCTAGCTATTTTCAAAGTTCTGTATGACTGGGAAAAACAGTTTTATATGGCGCGCCGTTGGCACATTTAATCATTGTTTATGAATATTAAAAATTGGTCCAAATCTTTACTTGGTCGCTAAAGTAAACTTAAGCTTATAAAACAACTCCAAAAATACAGGAATTTGCCTAACTTTTACATGGGCAGCATAGGGGACTATGGCACAAATAACTGTCTAGGTCATTTTAATTCGTTCTCATCCTAAAAGTATCTCTAAAATTATTACAAATATGTTAACATCCGCCGAAATTAAATTATAATTCTGTCTTCATTTTTATTTTAGCAACGTGATCGTCGAAATGATTTCGTAAAATCAAAGAGTCTCCAAAATAAGTTTAAACTTATCGATGGTAGCAAAAATTAAACGACGCCAAAAATGAAATTATAAATCAAGGAAAAATAATACTTAAATTTTTCGATGTATTAACATTTAGAATTTATTTTGGAGATAACAATTAATGCGACTGTCGTTATTTAAATTCCAGCGTAACTTTATTTTTTAATTTCGGCGTTTCTTAATTTTTGAGACCACCGCGACATCAGAACTAATTTCGACGTTACTTTATTTTTCCGAACATCGACTGTTTATTTAAACAAATTTTTAAAGACCTTTGATTTTTGGAGACATAGTAATTTTAGAGATCTTTTAATTTTGGCGACATAGTAATTTTGGAGACGTTTTAATTTTGGCGACCTAGTAATTTTAGAGACCTTTTAATTTAAGCGACATAGTAATTTTGGAGACCATTTAATTTTGGCGCCCTATTAATTTCACAGACCTTTTAATTTTGGCGACATAGTAATTTTGGAGACCTTTTAATTTTGGTGACTTCGATTAAAAGTGCTATCGGCGCGTCAATCGCTACTTGTCAAATATTGGGATGTGAAACTAGCAATCCACTTAAACTAGTTGAATTTCGTAAACATTATTTATTTAAGACCTTAAGAACATTTTATAATTTTGTATTATTAACGCTTTAATTTTTATGAGTGCAAATAAAAAACAGGAATTTTGTAATAAAAAATTCTTATAAAGAATTGCAACCCTCGTTGCGTACTTCCCGGTCTATAGTGGTCGATACATCAATAGTAAGCTAGGTTAGTTTATAAATATCATAAAAATTTTAATAATATAAAATTATAAAATGTTATTAAAGTCTTAAATAAATAATGTTTACGAAATCCAACTAGTTTAAGTGGGTTGCTAGTTTCACATCCCAATAATTGACAAGTAGCGAGTGACGCGCCGATAGCACTTTTAACCGAGGTCGCAAAAATTAAAGGTCTCCAAAATTAAAAGGTCGCAAAAATAAAGTAAAGCCGAAAATAATTCGGAGTTGGTTGAATTTTAGATGAAGTTTGATTTTGGAGCCGTTTTAGATTTCGGCAAGCTTGGCTGTCAAGAATAGGATTTTCGTGTGGGGGGAACATTTTCGGTCCACATTTGTGGCAGGCCACTTCATGTTGCCCGCTTCCCAAGAATAAGCTTCCAGCATACCTATTCTTGAACCACTCGAGATGAAGTCGCATGCGAGATATCGGCAAATCTCGATTACTTTTCGTGAAATGCTATTCTTGAGCCATCGAGATCATCTCGCATTCGAGAATTTCCGATCGAGATATCTCGAGTGCCTAAAAGTAATCGAGATGGAATTGTCGCATGAGTTTCTAACCTAACTGAATTGCACTCAATGCCACTTTTATTATTTTAAACTTATTTATTAAAAGCTATTATATATACAGGGTGGCCCAACTAAGAGTTCCCACCCAGGTTATTTCGAAAACCAATAATTTTTTAAAAAAACCCTGAAACTGGTCAATTTTTATTTAGCGGGGGACCAATTTTTATGGTAACGCAAGGGACAACCCCTCACCCAGTTATGCAGGGTAACTACCCCTTCAGAAATCTTAAAAGGCAATAGGGGTCAAGTGATACATCATCGTAAAGCTGCTACTATTCTCTATACAGGTGTCAGATTTTTTTTTAATTTGATGGAATATTTGACAAGTGGTAACATTTTCACGTTAGACATCTAAAACGTGTTTGTAACAGGTAACATGGGTTCAAAAGGCTTTTAAAGCTTGATTTTGTTAAAAGTTACAATAAAAATAAATACAGCCATACATTGAACCCCCACTAAATAACAATTGTTCAGTTTAAGGCTATTTTTCAAAAATTACTTGTTTTCATAATAACCTGGGTGGGAACTAAAAGTATTTTGAAAAAAGACTCTGAAACCGGTCAATCCTTATTAAATGGGGAATCAAAGTATGATTGTAATTATTTTTAACAAAATCAAGCTTTAAAACCCTTTTTAGCCCATGTCACCTATTTAAAACACGTTTTACATGTCTAACGTGAAAATGCTATAACTTCTCAAAAATTCCATCAAATTAAAAAAAATATGACAGTTGTATAGAGAATAGTCGGAGCTTTACAATGATGTATCACTCGACCCCTATTGCCATTTAAGATTTCTGAAGGGGCAGTTTCCCTGCATAACTGGGTGAGGGGTTGTCCCTTGCATAACCATAAAAATTGGTCCCCCGCCAAATAAAAATTGACCGGTTTCAGGGTTTTTTTCAAAAATTATTAGTTTTGGAAATAACCTGGGTGGGAACTCTTAGTTGGGCCACCCTGTATATATATATGCAAACATTAAAAGAATTGCTTTGTCTTTAAAATTAAAGTAATAAGAATAAGAGTAGTTGTATTTAACCAGGGATTCTAACGGTTTAAATTTTTAAAACGGTTTCGGTTAATATTTTATTCTAAAAACGGTTTCGGTTACGGTTTTTAAAAATTTCAAAAAACGGTTTCGGTTACGGTTTTTAAAAATTTCAAAAAACGGTTTCGGTTAACCAAAAAAAAAACGGTTTCGGTTAACCGAAAAAAACGGTTTCGATTTCGGTTACAGTTTAAAAAAAGTGTTTTACCTATTTTTTTTTATTTTGATTGTAAAACCTATAGTTAAACGGTTAAAAATCGGTTAAAAATCAGTTACGAACTGGTTTCGGTGTTTAAAAATTTCTAAAAACGGTTTCGATTAGTCCAAATAAAACGGTTTTAACCGAATTTCGGTTAATAAAACGATTCGGTTAGAATCCCTGTATTTAACAAGAAAAATTCATAAACTGTAATTAATATAAATATAATTAAAACTAATAAAAATCAATTCATAAATTGATAAATTTAATACAAAAACAAATCTGATCAAATTCAATTAAGACAAATAAAGGTAAAAATGTTTGTTTATTTAATGCCTTTAAACAATTTAATAAATTACCATCATATTCATTGTTTAGAATGTTGTACATATATTTTATTATGTTGTTCAGTTTATTGGTTTCTTTTTTTATTTTTATATATCTTTCTTGTTACTTTTTTATATATCTTTTAAATTCAACAAAATTACTCTTATACCAACAAAACATGTTAATTGACAAATTTTGTAGATATATGTATGGATTGTATGTAAATAAATATCTTTTTGTTGAACTGAATACAGCATAATAGGTATTTAATTTGAATAGCCTGTTTAGATTTTGTATGTATTGTATGTAAATAAATAAATATCATTTTGTTGAACTGAATACAGCATAATATTTTAATTCAAAAAAGACTGAAACCACCAACTATGCAACCAAACATACTCTGTAGTGATTTTAGACTTGCTAAGTTGGTGTACCTGTTAATTTTTATTCAAATTTAAATCTGATCTGTCAGTTTAACCAAAGCGTCACTCAGTAGTTTTTCTTCGGGTATTTTTTCAAGTTATTTCTCAGTGTGTTGCAAATTTTATAAAATAACAGTTTTTTTCAAAACTAAAAATAGTGCAGTTAAAATATTCACGATGGCTTTCTCAACGGAGCACAACGCATTCATTTTGATGGCACATTATCGAAGTGGAACAATGATCGATGGAACATGGTCTTACGACTTACAATCTTGTATAGAACAATTTAGAGAAGCTTTTCCAGAATATCGAGTTCGAGTATGACAATTTTAAATTGCATAAGTTTCGAATTGTCCATAAATTTGAGAATAAACATTGCATTTGTAAAGAAAAAAGTAGTTGGGCTCCTAAAAAGTTAACCGATAACGTTTTGAGGGACATTAGCAATCGCATGGAACAAAGTCCTACAAAATCAATCGAACAACTTTCAGCTCAAACAGGTAACCTCCTATACAATAAGTTATGCAAAACAATATTTAAGAATAATTTTTAGGATTGTCCGTGGGAACTTGCCATACGGCCCTAAAAAAAAACTTCACATGCATGCATATAAAGTGAGTGTAGTGCAAGAATTATTACCACTTACCACCTGATTATCCAAAAAGATTAGACAATTGGCGATTCAAATTAATATTTCCCCTTCAAATGTATGTTTGGTTACATATTCTAGTGACATCACGTCAGTGACAAAATAAATAAAAATTTAAGCTTGCAAAGAAATAATCAAATGCATTTAATAATACAAAGTAAATTAGGTAAGTCGACGTTATTTACTTGACCTTAATAGACATTAACAAAAGTTAAACGCAAACTTCGTCCGCACAACTATCACGAACGTGACGTCATTTCATAGTTCCGCGCTATGCCGCAAGAGGGAGATCGCTTAGCTAGAATCGCCAATTGTCAATGGTTTAATAACAATTTAAACAATGATATTTTGGATGTTACGTTCTTTTCTGATGAAGCGTGGTTTCACTTATCGGATTATGTGAATTCCCAAAATTATAGAACATGATCTACACAAAATCCACATATATTTGTTGAAACCAGCTTGCACCCCCCAAAAAATTGGTGTGTGGGTGGCCATGTCACGAAGAAGAATAATTGGACCAATATTCTTTCAAGAGACGATAAATTGCTTTTGGAACCGTTTATTAACGAACTTCATAATGACGAACTTCAAACAGGACATATCCAGCAAGATGGTGCAACAGCACATACTGCAAGGACCACAATTGAATTTCTTCAGGAGTTTTATGATGAAAGATTAATAAGCCAAAATCTGTGGCCTGCCCGATCTCTAGATCTAACACCCCTTGATTTTTATTTATTTGGGCGTATTAAAAACAAGATCTATAAAGATTAAATACACAATCTGGAAGAATTAAAACTGGCCATTACTCAAGAAATCAATCTCAGCACCCAAGATGAACTTCAGCGGGTATTTGAAAATATGAAACGACGAGTAAATCTTTGTTTAGAAAATTGGGGAAACCACTTCCAACATTTATTGTAAGTTCAGGTTTCTCACAATAGTTAACAAACACCCTCGTTGGTAAGGGTTGCACATAAAGATTTATAACAAATACCCTCGTTGGTAAGGGGTGCACCAGTGGCGAAGCGTCCATATATGCAACGCATGCAGTGCATGGCCTATCAAAATGTGTAAAATATCTAATTTTATGTTTTTAAATTAAATAATAATATTAGATACTAGATACTTTAGATATTTTAAATTATAGGAACAAATTTTGTCAAAAAAAATAAATGGCGAAGGCGCCCTCGGGCTTGTATGCACTCGGAGTCATGCAGTAAGGCAGTATAAATTCCAGCGAATGGACGGAGCGAAGTCGATTGGAATTGCCAGCCATAGGTCTAAATAACGCTGCGAAAACTTGTAAATGCATGCAGACTCGTACATGCATACGTCGCACATGTCATCGGTTAATAGTAAATTCAAATTCTCCTGCAACTGTTGCTTTAAAATGGGTGACTCGGAAGTAAATGGGGATGAGGATGTAATAGCAAAATTACTTAAAAAATCGTTTTGTTCTTGCAAAATTACTGAAAAAAATGAAATAATTAATATAGGTAGACCAAAACCAGAGCTACCCGAATGTAAATCGATAATAAAAAAAACAGGCACTGTCCGCACTTTTCATTACATTTTTTTAAAGTGCACATAAATATTTTGATATTTTCCATTTCAAAAAAAGACCCCCCTCCTCCTCAATTTTATCTAAATTTTATATTGTGTGCATGCCCCAGTGCTAAAGTCACGCCTCGCCACTGGGGTGCACATAAAGATTTATAACAAATACCCTCATTGGTTAGGGTTTCTCACTATAGTTAACAAACACCCTCGTTGGTAAGGGCTTCTATAGTAACACCAATTCGGACACATCCTCTTTAAGCTGGATGGAAATAACATGTTGTAAAATTTCTGCATTATTTTGAACTCATGTTAGATAGTAAGTAATCAACTATTAATTCTGTAACCATGTACTGATTTTAATGTTTTACTTCTAGGATCCTTGTGTTACAAAAACAAATTGTTAGGCACATTTGCTGATCTGATAGAGCACTGTCAGCCACTTTTCTTGCAACTAAATTTGATGACTGGCATGATCTGTACAAACGCTGTTTTTTTGTTTTAGAAAACATCAAACTATTTTCAAAAAATTAAAATGTGAATCCATACCAGACGATCTACAATTCTAAGAGTTCCAAAACACAACACCTTATTCTTCAAAAAAAGCCTACACTACATGTGTTTAACAGTATACAAACTGCCACTTCACTTAAAAACTTTCAAGATGCTCAAAATTTCCAAACAAAATTTAAAATTGTTTTTTTCTTACAACCTCCTACTATCCCTGGAAGAATCCCTCAACAATAAAAAATTTAGAAACGCCACTGAAGTATTGATTTTTAGTTTCAGTATAGCCAACTTTGGGAAATGTAGGTTTCCTACCTTGAAATGTCATTGGTTTCATTTTTATTTGAATTCACTGTATTTAATTTGCTTTAGGTGCATAGCCTGTTTAGATTTTGTATGTAAATAAATATCATTTTGTTGAACTGAATACAGCATAATAGGTATTTAATTTGCTTTAGGTGTTTAAATTTTCAGAATTATAAACAATTATTAATTTTTTTAGTTCACCTGAGTCTTTTACGGCTTCCTTTCCGACTACGACCCGCCGTTCCGGCACATTACTAAAGGTCATGGTAGATGGGCTTTGAGCACATTAGGAACAAAATTTTGTTACTAAATATGCCCGTCTAAAATGGCCTTTAACCCTTCGGCACGCACGTGGATTTTTATAACGACAGCACGCACGCAGCGCACTTGGAAATTTTAGTAAAAATGTGAGTTTAGTAAAATTTGGAATAAATAAAGTTGGAGTTAAAATAAAATTAAATGTGAAATATAAAAAAAAATTAATGCTGATAATAACATTTAACAAATACAGTTGAACTTCCCTATAACGAACTTCCATATAACGAATTTCTCTATATAACGAATTTTTTTTGAGAATCTTCACCTTGAAGGCGTTTTTAATGTATTTTTTACTCCTTATAACAAATTTAAGTTTCCGTATAACGAATTTTTGTTACGTAAATATTAGACTTTTATAAACTTTAGTCAATGGGTGGCTAATTTTAAAAATTTCGGAGAATTTTATATTAGATTAGTGTAAAGAATAATAGAAAATAAGGTAGGCAATTAGAATTTTTAGAAATGAACGTAAATTTCGAGTCTTTTTAAAAGGTTTACTTATAAGTTACACCTCCAACTTGGTGCAAATTTAGTTTTTGTAAAACAAGCGCATTAAAAACGCCTTTTCACATTTTTAGTCAAAATAAAGAGCTACAAAGTAAATAAAAATTTTTTTTTATATCAAAATTACGAATTGGCCACAGGATTAATCTAGGAGGGTCGGAACTTTTGAATATAGTAAATAAGGATGTGAGAAAAAAAGGAGCCCGATTTGTTATCGCGATAACTCGGCCGTTTTAAAAGATCGATGTGGCTCAAAATTTTCATTTTTCGATTCTACACGACATACTAAAATTTGGTCGCGATAGAAGGAAACCGAAAAAAGTTATTCGGGGACATTGGTTTACCCTTTTCGGGGTGAATAACTTTTTTTAGGGGGGCGCTAGAAAAAAATGTTTCAAATTTTTTTTTGAAACCTATATACGTACCAAATTTCAAATTTCCACAGGAATATAGCGAATTTTCTATATAAGGAATTTTTTTAAGGTTCCCGTGATGAAACGTTATGTAGAAGTTCGACTGTATAATGAATATAAATAGCACCAAAAAATCAAAAAAAAAATCAATTTTTACAATTCTAAACCCACACGAGTTTATAGAAGGAATACATCTATTAAAATTTCATAATTTTACGTATTTATTGAGCAATTATTACTAGTGGCGCACTCCGTGCGTTCCGAAGGGTTAAACATCCCCACAAACAACTGTACCTTGCAGATAATGCACTCCAAATTTTGACATTAACAGACATGACATTATTATCATTGTTATTATTTCATTAAAATCAAGTCGTTGGTAATATAGTTCATTATTCAATTGAAATCGATTGAGTGGAGATTGAACAGAAGTGGAAAAATTCCTTTATCCAACTTAATGGATAAAGGTTTTTTTCCCTTTCAGGCAACCTACATGACTGTACTTCATAATTTTATTAAACACTAATAATGAGAAAAGTTACAATCTTTTTATTGCATCTATAAAGAGGTCAACAAAGATGATCAATAAAAAGAATAAATTACAATTTTAATTATAAAACAAAATATTTAAAAAATATAAAATAGTAAAAAATAACATTAATTCTAAAAATCATAAAAAATTAACTTGGTGGATGTTTATATATTGGAAAACCAGATTGAAACCCAATTAAATCATTTTCAGCAAAAAAATTTAAACCTTGATAAATCGCGGCACCTGACTTATCAAATCCTAATAAAGGATCCTCTTTGGTTTCTAATCGTTTTAGAGCATCTTTTAATAATTCTTTTTTAACTGAACAGTTATCCTCTACAGGGGTTTTAAATAAATCTGGGTCTTCATCATCGTTTAGAGAAAATAAAAAATCCTTTACATTAGTATGTCCAGCCTTCTTAACAATGGGAGTCAGTATTCCAGTCGGTCTTTTACCAACGCGACATCTACAAATTGAACAATTACAGATTTTCCGACAAGGGGGGCAGGACCAATTTGGATCTTTTAAAACAACAATTGCATCTTCTCCATAACGATTCTTGAGACAAATTCCACAAAACTGACCTCTTACACCTATACAGGATGGGTTCCTACAAACAGTTTTAGAATCCATGGTTTTCTGGCGGCATTGATGACATGAAGTACCCTGGTAAGAGTGCACCTTCTCACTGCCTTTGAAGCAAACTTTGGATAAATATTTATTAGTCACTTCATCAACTGACATAGTAACAGGGGGAGCGGATTTGCGTGTACTACGTACTACTAAGGTATGGCCAAAACTTTTTTCTGGAGGTTTGGTAAAACTTGAAAATTTTGTACTTTTCCTTATTGCTCCGCGAATTTTTTCGTCCATTTCCTGTAAACATTAATTAATTAGTTAATTAATACAACCAATAATAGGTAGAAGGAGCACATTTGTTCTTCAAAATTTTGTGTAACCAATTCAAGGCAGTAAAAATCAAAGTTGGTGAACGGGCAAATTATATGGTAAGAACACAGAAAATTTAAAATACTTTATTAAAATATTTAAGACTTTTTAGGTTTGATGTTACACAAAATTTTTTATTTATACTGTAATACGATGAGAAAACTAAAACTCTGTAATTCGATGGTGGCGCATAAATTTTAGGTGCTTTTTATGTTTGAATTTGCACAGAATTTCTTATTTATACTGAAATACCCTGAGAAAACTAACATACTGCATTTTGTTAGTGGTGCATAAATTGTTAGAACTAGTTAATTAATGCCTCGATTTCACAGTGATAGTAGATGTCGCAGTGTAGACAACATGAAAGTCGCTATCGTACCATATCGTATCATATGATAGCACTTTAGCAGTGACTATCATGACAGTGCTTTCATGATAGTACTATCACTGTTAAAATGAGGATTAATGCTGACCTGTAAGACATTTAGTGCAAATGATTACAATGAATTATTGAAGAAAACATCAATGGCAAAATATAGCACAAACAGGAAAATCAATGACGTAAAGCATATTATTGATCTGAACCAAGAATAGGATATCTTTGAATAAAATATAGAATATTTTAGTATTTTCATGGGTATTGTTTTAAGTAAGTTTATATACAGGGTGGGCCAACGAAAACGGAACAGACGAGTTTTAAAATAGTTAATAAAAAATTTTGAAAAAACGCTCGGACAGGTCAACTTTGGTTTCGAGGGGGACATATTTTGCAATAGAAATGATTCAAAAATCCATTCACCCCTGTGCTGCCCTATGGACACAACCCCTAAAATTTTAAAAGGGATGGTGGGGTAAGTAATACCTCGTTAGAAAGATCTTTTTTTTACTCAGAGTAACATACAAAAAAAAAAGTTAAATCGATCGATTCGTTTTAAAGATATTCAAGATTTAGCAAGTAGAGATTTCATGTCTTTTAAAATTGTGCTATGAACACCACGCCTTCAATTTTAAGTGTTTTGATAGGGTAAGTAATATCGTTTCGAGGGGAAAATATTTTGCAATAGACCTGATTCAAAAATCCATTCATCCCTCGCCCTTTGGACACAACCCCTAAAAATTTAATAGGGATGGTGGGGTTAGTAATACCTCGTTAGAAAGATCTTTTTACCCAGAGTAACATGCCAAAAAAAAAGTTAAATCCTTCGATTCGTTTTGAAGATATTTAAAATTTAACATGTAGAGTTTTCATGCCTTTAAAATTGTGCTATGAACACCACAGCTTCAATTTTAAGTGTTTTGATAGGGTAAGTAATACCTCCTGGGAAAGATCTTTTAACCCAAAGTAACATACAAAAACATGTAAAACGCAATTTATTTTCATTTTCTACAAAAGAGAGATTTTAAAAAACAAATTTAAATTTATTCGAGGAATTGTTTAAAATTTTGTAACATCTGGAACAAAACAATGCAAAACATAAAACGATTTATAACCACATTGAGATTCTTTTTATCAGTTGTATTTTGTATTAGTGGTGATTTTCATCGTGTTAAAACTGTTTATGACCAATTATTAGAAATCAACATTTAAAATTTTGTAAAAGCTTCTGCTAGCAATGGTTTATACAATTCCAGAAAGGGTTGAATTAATCACTTTTTATTTTAAAAATGATGAGAATGCTCATCGTGCAGCTAATTTATTTAATGAACAACATCCAAACAAACATTGTAACCGAAAATACGTTCTAGAGTTGGTTGCAAAATTTAAAAATACTGGTTCTATTGGTAATAAGAAACACGATCCTGGTAATGTTTGTCCAATAAGAAATGAGGTCGTTGAAATAGGTGTTTTGGGACAAGTTGCTGCAGATCCAACTTTAAGCACAAGAAAACTAAAGACTGTGACTAACATCTGCAGAACAACCATTCGCCGAATATTGAAAGGTCACAAATATCATCCCTATAAAATTCATTTAATTCATGAGTTAAATGAAGATGATTTTGATAGGCGACTGCAATTTTGTGAGGTGATGACGGAACGGATAATTGCTGATGAAAATTATCTTTATAATATCTGTTTTTCTGATGAGTGCACTTTTTTCTTAAACTCAACCGTTAATCGTCATAATTGTCGATATTGGTCAGATGAGAATCCTAGGGTATTTCATGAAGTTCACACTCAAACTCCTCAAAAATTTAATGTGTGGGTTGGAATTTTTGGAGACCGTCTTATTGGTCCTTATTTTCTAGATGGCAATTTAACAGGGGATATGTACTTGAATCAACTTCAAAACTTTGTTCATCCATTTCTTGACGATATTATCGAAAATGACGACCATCTGATTTTCCAACAAGACGGAGCCCCTCCTCATTACACACGGCCTGTTAGGGAATTCTTGGATACGACGTTTCCTGGGCAATGGATTGGGCGTAGAGGACCTTTGGAGTGGCCGCCGCGATCTCCCGATCTTACTCCCCTTGATTTTTTCCTTTGGGGGCATTTAAAAAGTAAGATTTACGCAACGGAACCAGGATCTCTAGCAGAGTTACGACAGAGAATTATTAATGAATGCCGAGAAATTACTGCTGAAATGTTACAAAATGTAAGAATTCGCTTTGAGCAAAATTTGTACGTTTGCATGGAGGTTGGTGGAACTCAATTCGAACATTTAATAAAATAATAAAAACATCCTTGAAAGTGTCAGGATTCTTTAAAGTGTTAAGTTTTCTTCAAAAAGATTAGTTAAGTTTAGTTTGGTTAAATAAAAAATAATGTGCAATACTGTTTTATTTTGAATTCTTTAAAACAAACCAATCGATTTCACTTTTGTTTTTTTGTATGTTACTTGTGGTAAAAAGAACTTTCCAAGGAGGTATTACTTACCCTATCAAAAGACTTAAAATTGAAGGTGTGGTGTTCATAGCACAATTTTAAAAGGTATGAAAACTCTACTTGCTAAATTTTGAATATCTTTAAAACGAATCGATCAATTTAACTTTTTTTTTTGTATGTTACTCTGCGTAAAAAGATCTTTCCAACGAGGTATTACTTACCCTACCATCCCTATTAAAATTTAAGAGGTTGTGTCCATAGGGCGCAGGGATGAATGGATTTTTGAATCTGCTCTATTGCAAACTATGTCCCCCTCGAAACTAAAGTTGACCTGTCCGAGCATTTTTTCAAATTTTTTTATTAACTATTTCAAAACTCGTCTGTTTCGTTTTCGTTGGCTCACCCTGTATGTATGTATATAAGTATTTTATTGAATATGTTAATTGAAATATTATTTTAATATTTATTTGTTCTGTAATTGTTGTACATTGTTAATTTAGTCAAAGGATATTAAAGTTATTATTATTATTACTATATATTATTGATACTAAGTACAACAAATGTTTGCACTTGGCAAAAAGAAATACAATCAAAAATAAAAGTAAAAACCAAATTTACAAATCCCCCGAAATTATTCGCGATTTCGACTACCTGTAGGCGCAATTTTGACAGAAACAGCTGATCTAAGTGAGGAAAAAATGTTGTTTATAATTTACATAAAAGCCAATTATTTAATCGTTTTAGCTCACAACACTATTAAAACGAGTAATATTCGCTTGTTATCAGTGCGAATGTATAATTTAAAACCATTTTTTTTTACGTTACCTCACTTGGTGAGTTCAAAAAATTCCACCAGAGGGAGTTCGGAATCCTGAAATTGCGAATACAGAGCAAACAAATACTTGATAACCTGTTTTATTATATCTAAATATGATACAGATGCAAAAACTCTCTACAATAAACAAAATCAAATATAAGAACCAATAAAATAAAAACCTCGATTAATGTCAATAAAAAAATAAGAGAAATAGTGAAGTCTGTGTTCAGCAAAAGTGATAAAAGATTTAGAGACGTCGTTAACGTTAAACACATGATTAAAAAAATATTTCTTCATAGGAAATATTTTATTAGACGTCTTTAACGTTAATGATGTTTTTAAAATTTTCATCACATTCGCTGAATACAGACTGTTATGTTTTAGTCATTTTCAAGAATGACACTTTTTTCAAAATGTTTAAAAAAATTAACCCTTTTTTCTGTTATCGAAGATTGACTAATTCAACCATGAGAAATAGCGGAACTTTAAACACGATTTACAAAAAACCAAAAATTACTGCCATCCAATTTTTTGATATGTTATTTAAAATTGTTTAAATGAATAATTTAAAACAAAAAACTTAAATAAACTAAACCCTTTTTTGTTTTTGAAGAATATACTAGAACATATACATATGGATAATATTGCTACATCGCAGGAATTTAAACGTGTATTACAAAGAAACAAAAAATAACTGCCACTCAAATTTTTGATATATTACTTCTAATTATATTAAGAAACAAATGCAAAAGTAAAATTTAAAAAAAATTAACCCTATTTTGTTAAATTATTTAGGGGTGGTTTCTACCCTTATAATTTATTAAAATCTTATTAAAATATATTATATAGAAATTTGTATGAATCAAAATAAATTTCAATTTAATGATAAATTTTATATTCAAAATGAAGGTCTTCCTATGGGAAGTCCACTTTCTCCTATTTTGGCCAATATTTTTATGGACAATGTTGAAAAAAATATTTTTCAAAATAAAATAACAAGTAAATTAATTTTTTGGTATCGTTATGTAGATATTATGTTAATATGTTTTGATGGTACTCATAACGGGCTAGATGTTTTGTTTAATTTTATTAACAAAGTTCATAAAAATATTAACTTTACTTTAGAAAAAGAAGAAAATTACCAGATTAATTTTCTTGATTTAACAATTTCCAAAAATATTATTAAACAGAAATTTGATATTAAAATATTTAGAAAAGATACTAATTCAAATTTAAGTATACTAAATAATTCATGTAACCCTATTCTCACAAATTTTCGACTTATTATAGTTTGATTCATAGAGCAATTTACATTCCTATGACCGAAATTAATTTCAAAAAAGAAATTGAAACTATCAAAGATATTGCAGTTTTAAACTCTAATTTAATTGATCAAATTTTAAAAAAGAAACAATACAAAATTATTCTAAATAATAATATTTTTCCTAAAGAAAGTAAAAAGGAATGTATTTATAAATCATTTACTTATTTTGGTAAAGTCTCTAAAAATATTTCAAAAATCATTAAAGCCAATAATAAAGATATTAAAATTTCTTTTAGACCTTATAAATCAATTAGATCAATATTTTTTAATATGAAACCAAAAACAAATATTTTTGATAACTCGGGCATTTATAAATTAAGAGGATAGTCGGCAAAATGTTTGAAATGCGTACTCCTCGCTAGTAAAAATGGATTTTTTGGTGTTTGTAATAAAAAATTTAACAAAAACGCTCTTGTTTTGCCTTGAAGTTGAATTTATTTATCATATAGAATTTTTTTTTGATGTATATAGTCTGTTATAAGGGAGTAATTTTGAAAAAATGATAAAAAATGCGTTTTTATCATTTTTTTACTAGCGAGGAGTACGCATTTCAAACATTTGGCCGACTATCCTCTTAAACTGCAATTCTTGTAATGCAGTTTATATAGGTCAAACAATTAGTAATTTCAAAATTAGATACGGTGAACATTTAAATGCTTTAAAAAAAGCTTACTTAAACAAATCAAATTTTGCCAAACATATTTTTGAACAAAAACATAAAATGAATGATGATATTTCTCAAAATCTTAATGCTTTACATATTCCTAATAATAGATTTAAGAGCATTCCTCCCGCAACGTTTTTAGGGGCTTACGGGAATCGTCTTAGGTATTTTATTTATAAATATTTTGGAATAATTATTTATGCATTTAAAAGTGCGATCTTTACTTGCCATATTGGGCGTTTTCAATTTTTTAAATGTTTTATACTTTTTTATAAATTATTAATGAAAACGGTCATTTTATGCTATTTTCAATGGACTAAAACAGCGTTTCCCAAAGTATGGATCGCGACCCGGCACCAGGTCGCAGAAAAATTCTGCTGGGTCGAGGCAAAAATTGTAAAAATTTTTGAGTATGAAATAAACAAAAAAATAACTCGATTTTTATTAAAAAATAAAATTTGTTTCGTAAATAATTTTTTTTTTCATAACGTGGGTCGCGAAAAATTTTAAAACCTCGTACCGGGTCAAAAAAGTTTGGGAAACACTGGACTAAAACATTAATTTATAATAAGAATTTTAAAACTTGAAAACGGCCAAAATGCAGATTGGAATTTCATTTATCCATGTTTCAAATTTGAAAAAAAAAATCGTTAATTAATTAATCAGCATAACGCACGTAGAGAAATCTAATGAAATGAACAGCTCCGTGTTCCGATGAGGAATGAGAAGCCCCGCCCATTTCTCAGTTAATCGCGCCTTCTAAAATGTTAGGACATACGATAGTAATAGTGGATTCTCCGTTATCATTACATTCCGCTACCTTAACCAAACATGTACCGCATTACTTAGTTCAACATACGTTCAAGCGAAAGTTGCCGTGGTTAAATGTAAAAGAGAGTGAGCGAAGCTATTTGCTTGTCTACACCATTCCTGTTTGCAAAAAATTTAAACTATATATATATATATATCTATCTACTCAATTTTCTGGAACAATTAGAAATTCTGTCAAAGAAAATGTACCTTTAATGAACGAACAAATTGATATTTACCAATCGTGCTTTTTAGATATTCTTTTTGAACCAGACTGCTAGGTCCAAGTTTTTCTACAGGTTTCCTTGGATCCTTGAGCGAATGCGTAGCAGTATTTAAGTCGGCCTGTAGACGCATAATATAATATTTATTATATTTCTTTTTCCAAATTTTCAAAAAATTATTTCCTAAGCAACCATGTTTGTATTTTTCTGTCATTTAATGCCATTGATAATGTCAACATTGGTTGACGAAAACGTTCTGGCTAATTAAATATCTTTAAAATAGAGTGAGTTTTTTATTTTAATATTAAATATTAATTAATTAATTTTTAGATGGATCTATCACATATTAATTCTTATTAAAATGCCTTTTTCCCAAGTTTATATTATTCAATTGAAGCAAATTATGAATGAAAAAATTCAAAAAAACACATTTTATATGAAAAAACATCTATTGCTAATTTGACACAAGTCTAGATAAATTAGATAAACAAAAAATAAGTATAATATTTCCTTAAATATTTAGCAAAAGAAGGTGAAAACCAATTTGGGTTTTCTTGATAGGTATGGCAGCAGGACTTTGAAATCAACAAAATTAACATTGAAATCGCCTACACACAAATACATGTCTATCCTCTTAAATGTGGTTAATTTCAGTTCCTCATAAAAAATTTAAAATAAATTTATGCAAAGTTTAAGTAAGAGCATCTTCCTAGACACTCGCGATAAATTTTCCGTTGGAGATAATAACAAGGAATAAAAAATCCATCCCGCTTTTCTGGAGCTTCTTTGCAAATTATGACCAAATAACTGATAATTAATGCGAATCCCTAGAGGGCGCGCGAGTTTGCGAGGAAAAATTGTGAAAAATCTTGAAATCAAGCATTAGTTCTGCAGTCATAACTTTAGTTTCCCTTGTTAGATTTTCAATTCTTCTTCAGATTTATAATCTAAATTGATTAGGCTACATCCTGCCAGAGAGTTACCTTCCGCAACCTAGCACAAAATTAATTAGAGGGGTCCAAATTTAAGGTACTTTTAGATCATTATATTTTTTTTGTACATTTTCCAATTCTATTTCCTTCTGGCAAAAATTAAAGAAATGACTTCTAAATCAACTACCAAAAAAAATTATACCAAAATGTTGTTCGTACTAGCTTTTATGACTGCAGAACTAAACCACTATATTTACTGTTTAGGAAATTGCTCTTAAGAACATTTAATAAAGTAGTATCCGAAAAAACCGAAAATCGTTTCATTTACAGTAAAATCTCTATTAACGGTCACCTTCTTAGAACGGCCACCATAATGGCCTACCAAAAGATAATCCGTCAGGTAGTTTTACCTTTTCATAGCGTCATTCTTATCAGTTTTATTTGGGAATTTTTAAAAGATAGTATTTATAGTACAAAATTAATAATCTTTTGGTTAGTTGTATTTGTTTTAATCGTTGTTTGTCTAACCCTTTCAGTACCAGTGCTCTCAATTGCACACATTAAATTTACATTATGTTCATGGGGAATTCCATGTTTTTTGTATAAAATTATTAAAAAATAAGATATTTAGAATTTGGATCAGCAGTAAAAAAAATTGTTTTCCAAAAAACAAAAATTTAGGAGTGAAAGGGCTAACTTTTTGAAGGGGGCTCCAATTTAAAACAGAAACGTAAGTTTGCCTAGACTGAAGGTATTGCACTTGATCAGGTCGTATACAGTTGGTTTTGCAGAGCCAGAAATAAAAACATGTCTGGAACTCTAATTAAAGCCAAAGTTCTGGAAACAAAACTTTAAAGCATCTAATGGATGTTTACAAAATTCATGTAATTTAATAATATTTTAATAAAACCCTATTATATCGTGTTTTTATTTTTTTTTGAATTTTCGTTCATACTAAATTTTTCCCGACAATATCCACCTCTCAATGGCGGTCACATATCCATACATTTGAAGTGACCGCTAAGGTGAGGTTTTACTGTAATTTAATAATACGAAAAAACTTTTTTTAAGAGTATAAAGAAACCAAGATTAAAGAAGTTCCCACCAAGATTTAAAAATTGAGGAACTACTTTTATTTAGTCGTTCAAATTCCATTGTTTACAATTTTACTTTTGTTATGCGTACACCACACACCAAGTGTTTGGGGGCCGGTGCAAAAATTCAAGCAGGCTATAAAAGTATAGTGGATTCCGCTTAATAGTACCACCGGATAATCGGACCAGCAGGTTATTTGCAACAAAATATAAAGTCTCGATCCCAATCTATGGATGTAATGTAAAATTGGGCTGCTTATTTGGTCCAAAAAGCCACTTAACTGGACCATTTTTTCATGAAAATTTAATCAAGAATGGGTATTTTTAGGCAATTTGTAGTGAAAATTTTAAATTTTGAAATAAATGCGAATTCATATTATGATATTCATTGATTATGTTATTTTAAATATAAATGCCTCTTTTATTTTACGTTTTCCTTTAAAAAAAAACTTTCGTTTTTCAGACCAGCCACTTTATCCTTTATCGGACCAAAAGTCCCAATGTGGTCCGATTAAGCGGAATCCACTGTATATTAAAATAAGGCGCATTGCCAAAAATGGCTCAGGGAGACTTTTGAAAAATATTCAACAAGCAGAAGCTACGAGCCCTAGGGAAAGAAGGCATGTGCCATGCACATGGCAATGTCTGACCAGGACACGTGGCGGCAATTTTGCATATGCATATGTATCAATAATAATAATTTTACCTCTAAATCGTCTATATCATCTTTTAATGAGTAAGCCGGTGGAATCTTGGCCAGCCGAGAAGAACTTCTCCTTTCTGCAGGAATAAACCCAGCAAACCTAAATGCAGCATCTTCATCTTTATTACGTCGCTTAATACTATCTTTTCGTATGGATTTGCTTTGAATTAAATCAATTGAGTTTAGACAATCAAGGACGTCAGGTTTTTGCAATTCCTCTTCTAGCTAAAAAAATATATCAATAATATAGTGATATCAAAAATTACCAACTGCAAGTTCAGATTTAACACTCGTGGGATGAGATTTATACCAGTGCATACCATGACGTCATTTATTTATATTCCATTATATGTCACATGAAGGTTTATTAACGATTTCAGGCGTGCACTGGGATAACTCTCATATGATGGGTGCTAAAGCTGAACGCAGCCCATAATAAATGCCTTTACATAAAATTTTTAGGTTATAAATAAAAAAAAGCTATAAAAGTGTGCAGTTTTTCAGTTAAATTACATAAGAGTCGTTAAACTTGTACCCTAAAGTTACATATATTTAAGAACTTAACAATTAGATTAATAACAACAATAAACATTGAAATAACTTACGAATTTAAAGCAGAAAAAGCTTGATTTTAAGTCTCTGTAAATGGTAAATGAAAGAAATGATTATTAAATTCACTATAAATTAGAATTATATAAACACCTCTTACCATAGCATCCAATTCATTCTTATTTAGTAATTGCTGTTTTTCAAGCTCGCTTAAAGGTTCTTCGTTTTCTTTAAAATACATTTCCATTATTGAAAAGGTTGGTCCGCTAATAAGCGGCAAATACAAGGATCATACAAGAGTTTAATTCACGAGCATTTGGATTGGAACCCACAATAACAGACTGTAACAGACCAACGACCAACAAAACAATCGACATTCTCACAAAAATGGAGGGAAAAGTGACAGGTGATAGAGGAAAAATAATCACTCTCTTTTCTTGTCTGTATGAATGCGATAAAAAAAGACAACAATAATGCTTCTGACAAATACTGCCAACAAAACAAAATTAAAAAATTCAAAATTCTAAGAGAAAAGGTTAATTAATAAATTAATAAAATGTTATATCAAATATGAAAAATACAAAAAAAATACTAATATTTTTATATGCTTGCAGAAAACTTGTCTGCATTTTGTATAGGCGACGAGCGTATATTGCGAACAGCGCCCCCTGGCGGCGTTTCGGTGCAAAAAATACAGGGAATCAAATTTCGCGACTAAAGGCCGATTTCAGAGCCGGGTTAAGGGTGATGATGGCCTGAGGCTAATAAAAAGTAAAGACCGAAATAAATAATTCCAATTTTTCTTTTATTAATATACAGGGTGTCCCGAAAATACCGCTAGAGCTTTCCAATATGAGTAGCTTTAAATCAAATTTTTGAAAATTATACCTACTGTTAGTTACGAATTTTAGAAATTTTGAACGTTTTAAAAAAAATTTTTTTTTTGCACTTAAAAAAATTTCGACTTTTGAATATTTTTTCATTTTCAAAGCGCCATATCTCCAAAACTACTCATCCGTTCGTAATAGAACAAACTGATTTATAATCAGCGCACTCGAATCTATAGGATTGCATATAAAAATTTTCCCGATTCGCCAGTTTCAACTTTTCAAAAAAATTTTTTTCGAAAAAGCAAAATCAACGGAATTTTAAAATATTTAAAAGCTTATTTTATAGATTTTTGTTTCCTGAATCCAAAACAATAAGTCTCTTTGCGGTGGGATTGTGGTAAGTTTTCGAGATGGGGCGTTTTGAAAATTAAAAATTTTCGTCATTTTTTTTTTCGTTTTTTATATTCAAAGTTACAATTCCAGTAAAGTGTACTAAAAAGAATTTTTTTTTGAACCAAATTTTCGTAACTTTTTGTGTTCGATCAAAAAAATCTAACCCGGGTCTAAAATCTTTCGTCTGCGACCGATTATCTTCATTTTGGTCTTAAACGACGCGTAATTTCTCAAATTTTTTGATCTATTATAAACCATTTCTACTGTCCTATAACTTATTTTTTTATGGCTCAAGAACTACAAAAAAGCTATTTTTTGGCTTTTGCGCAAAATTGGTTCGCGGGAATATCCTCTATCATCCTATCACTGGAAAGCCCATGAAAAGACGCGTCAAATGACACCTTGCATGGAAAGATCCAGTTGGGGAAGGGGTATAAATTCGTACGTCTTAGGAGTAGAAATGCAAATTCTACACAAGCACTATGTATATTTTAAGGGTGTAATATGAATTTTTGAAGGGCCGAATTTTTGGAGGGCCTGAGGCTATAGCCTCATTAGCCTTCATAGTAATCCGGCTCTGGCCGATTTATAACGTTACCAACAAATGGCGTTTTCGTTTATAGGTAAGGTGGCCAGATTTTTATTTTGCTAAGGCGGGACAAGACGAAAAAACGGTGACGACGACGGGGGGGTATTATGTTTTTTAAAAAAATAAAAAAATGCCCCATTTTCATGAAATTTCATTTAAACAAAAAACAGTTATTAAAAACATTATCATCAAGAAACAAAACCAAATTTGACAAATAATACAAAAAATTGTTCAAGACAAAAAGCGGGATTTTTTTTTAAATTCGGCGGGACGCGGGACAAATGTTAAAAAATCGGGACTGTCCCGCCAAAATCGGGACGTCTGGCCACCTTATTTATAGGGGCTTTATGATCAGGAGCGTCAAGCACCGAGCGTCACGCCCCGTGCGATAAAAGAACATAAATTTTAGTAGCGTAAAAATAGCATGTCAAATGTCAAAATTATAAACGTTTATAGGTTATGGTGTGTATAGGTTTTTAGGATATTTTAGTGTTTTAAAGTGATACAATTAATTAAAAATTATATATATATATTTAGTAAATATTTTTGACCCTGAAACAAATATAACCTATGAAATTTTCTACAAAACATTCATGTTAAACTATTTATTTTTAAAAATAAATCGCCATTCATACCCAATAAAGTTTTAAGAATATTTTTTTTATTATTTTCCATATTATTAGAACTCAGTTTGTATCTTTTTACAAATATAACCTCAAAATATGTAAACAACAAATTTAAATGGCTGGGGCTTGACGCACCAAGAATAAGGTAGGTGCTTCAGGGGAAAGGGGTAGGTAGATTTCGAGCTCTTTCGGAGCGTCACGCACTCGTTAAAGAACGCGTTATTAGTCACTCGGAGCTGTACCGAGTGAACAAACGAAAACACCAAAAGACTTCTATGTTTTCTATTGTTATACATAGACCGGTCACGCGTCAATTTTTTGTGTATTACTGGCGGCCATTTTAAAAGTGTCCGTTTTGGCGGTAAATTTGAAATACTGGATCACATAACCTATAATACTCATAAAAACTTGTCAAATTC
This sequence comes from Stenus bimaculatus, assembly GCA_963971135.1. Classification (NCBI taxonomy): domain Eukaryota; kingdom Metazoa; phylum Arthropoda; class Insecta; order Coleoptera; family Staphylinidae; genus Stenus; species Stenus bimaculatus. The sequence goes on from OZ020184.1 coordinate 25,897,985, forward strand.
GATTTTCATAACAGCAGCTAAGGGACACACTAAACTCATGTGTCCTAATTTTTGATATTCTTCCATGAAATTACAATATTGCCTTTCTAAATCAGGAAATCTTTTAAACTTTTTCTCCATAGAAAATAATCTTTTAATAGCTAATTCACGAGGATTAATAAAATCAGGATTTTTTATTTTCATTGGTATAGTTACAATAAATCATCCTGAAGCGTTTCTGGATGTAGTATTTAGAAAATTTTGTTCACAATATATTTCTTCTTTAGACCACAACATTTTCGATTGTGGTTCATCAATCATCAACTTCCCAAAATTTATGGATTAAATTTTCCGAAGTTATATTTTGATTAGTGCCTTCAGTATTCATATAACAGATAAAATTAGATTCTGCAATTGGAATAGATGAGTGTCCTAAAACTATCCATCCAAAAGAGGTTTTTTGCAATATTGGTTTATTTTGTCCTAAACGAACTTGTCCTGCCAATAACAGTTTATAAAAATGCTCAGCACCAATAAGTAAATCAATATTAGATGTTTCATAAAATGTTGGATCAGCCAAAGGCCAAAGGTAAATTTTTAGGCAAATCAAGTGATTCTAGATTAAAACTACAAGTAGGAAGTTTTTCAGTTATTTTGTTGATAACATAATATTCTGTTTGTAATTTAAAATTGATATGTATTAAATAAATCATTACATTGGTACTTTTATTGATAGTACTGCAAGATTGATCATTAATTCCATTAATTCATTTTTGAGTAACGTTTTTGCAAATAACTCTTTTTTTTTAATGTAAAGATCACTTGGTTTTTCAAAAACAAGATTTTAATACGATTATTTTGGTATCGCATATGTAATCAATTTACTTGTGCCAGTTTTTCAAATACAGGGTGCTGGAAAATTCGCAGACCAACGAAATGGTGCGATGTGGAGGAACTCTTCGAGAACAAGGGAAAAATAATTAAAAAATTCTTTGTTGCTTTTAAAATCTTAAATTTGGCAACTCTGTGTTAATTTTAGTTATTTAAATTAAAATGCCATGATCAGGTGTAATTCGTTTCTATTTAATTTTTCCATAACAACCAAATAACTAAAAACATTAAAAAAACTTACTTTAAATAATACACAAACCTGCAAACTTAAAGGATTACTAACAAAAAGTTCGAACTAATAACAAGAGAAACTACGCAATTCAAAAAATTTAAAGTATTGCTAAAGCGAACACAATAAACAATAAACAAACAAAAAACAGATAACGACAATAATAAATTAAACTAAAGGAACTGCTCAAAATTACGTCCTTCTGCATCTAAACAAATCTCAGCTCTTATTACAATATTATTTTGGACTCGATCTAGCATGGCAGCATTAACTAATTGTGCAGCCTGGTAAATACGGTTAGTAAGTTCCTCCACATTTTGGACTTTAGTACGATACACGTATTTTTTTACAAATGACCAGAAAAAAAATCGAGAGGTGTCAAATCAGGACTTCTTGGAGGCCAAGCAATGGGACCTCCGCGACCAATCCATCTGCCAGGAAAATTTTGATTTAACCAGCCCCTCACCTGTAGCGCGTAATGCGCTGGGGCACCATCTAATTGTAACCAGGTGTTACGTACTACTGCTAGTGGGATATCATCCACGAAATTATCTAATTGGTTTTCTAAAAATTGAAGGAAATTTTCTCCTCCCAATCGATCTGGTATAATGAAAGGTCCAATTAATCGATTCCCTAATATTCCGGCCCAAACATATACACAAAAACGATGTTGATGTCCTCTTTCATGTGTAAGGTATGGATTGTTTGTAGCGTAATAGTGATTATTATGTTGGTTAAACATTCCATCCCTACTGAAATTTGCCTCGTCAGTCCAAATCACCCTTGACGTAAAATTTCGATCCTCCTCAACTTTTCTAAGTAACCAATTACAATAAATTAGTCGGTGATTGTAATCTTGAGGTAACAATTCGTGTACCTTGCAGTAATGATATGGATGGTACTGTTCTTGATTCAAAACGTCCCAAACTAATTTTCTATCAGCACCTAATTCGTCTGCAATTCCTCTGGTGCTTCGTGTAGGGTCTTCTTCGACGCACTGAAGAATATTCCATTTCTGAATTTCTCACATTTCTTCCTCGACCACGATCTGTTCCCATTAATAGGAAGCTACCGGTTTCTCTTACTCTTTGTTCCAATCTTCTAAATAAATTTTTATTCGGATGTCTTCTCCCAACATATCTCTCTTCATATAGCCAGGAGGCTGCTGTAGCATTATTTCTACATTCGCCCAATATTAATAACATATCAGCATATTCATTGTTACTATACATTTTACTACTTTTTTTGACAAATTCGTTTCACCAGTCAGATCAGTTTGACACTGACAATTGTACCTATTTGTAATTTGTAATTAAGCTACAACGTTGACATGTTTATTTATGTGCAAAATTCCAATATTTAAAATATAAAATAGCACGTTTAACAATACCATTCTTAAGTAGAATGGACAAGGCTAAATATCTTTGCATTTCTACATAATTTACGTGTCATACCAAAGCATAAATATGGGAATATTGCAAATTAAAAGAGTAAAAAATTGAAAGTTTAACTTTCCATAACTTCGATATATAGCAACAAAGAATTTTTTAATTATTTTTCCCTTGTTCTCTAAGACCATTGCGTTGGTCCGCGATTTTTCCAGCACCCTGTATATTCTATATTCTTCTCAAAAATTTAAAATATAGGAGGGGCCCCTGCGAGCACCCCCACCCCTGAGCTTCGGGCCCCCCGTATCGCGGGGGGTGCGGACCGTATTTACGCCACTGGTTCTCACCTATTTTAACATAGTTGATTTATTAACAGCATGGACTCCAAAATGGAGGATGTTTAGATTACCACAATTATTATCAATACACCATCAAAAAAACCATGTCACTTTCATTTTGTGAGGGAAGGCCAGTGAATGTGTTTGAAAAAATTTGTGGATTGGCACATTATTTGGTCGTTTAAATTATTGCCGCGCATTTGGTCTAGAGTGATTTCTAAATTTTCAGTTATAGGCGTTTTTTCGCGAATAAAAATTTTTAGGAATTGTTACGAAATTCAGTAACTACTCCATTTTCGCGAACAAAATTGACTTGTAGTTACTTCAACTATGACGTCATCCCTGTAAAAATTGTTAGCGAAATCGCAACTATGGTAAGGAAGCAGGTTACTGATAGTAGTATGTATTTCTCACTTTGTTTTTTTTTAATTCTACTAACTTTTCATCCAAACAAATTATTATTATTATTGATATTATCATCAAATTGGTGAAAATACATTTCCCTTAAATGAATAAAGGCCAATGTTCCCTCTTAATCAGTTTCATTGTGAACTTATGACCAAGTATAAATATATTTTTTTGTGATTTAGCTAAATGCATTTCCATATTGTATAATGTCTATTTTTTATTTTAATTTCTATTCTTCTATACCGATGTTTTAGTTTAGAAAACGGTCAGATTTCAAAATGTAGTAACCAATGCGTTTGACGTAATAAGTACTAACTACTCCTTATAACTCCTGTTACGAATTTTACATCTTTTTCATAGAAGAGTAGGGGTTTACAAAATTCATTTCCACCATATTTATGACCAGTGTCTACAATATGGTATGCTCGGCAAAATTCGATTTTTGGACCTTTTTTATATGTCTGATGTGTTCACTAACTCTAACAGAAAAGGGCCTGCCAGTTTGTCCTATATAACTTTTGTTACTTACTTAATTTGTAAACCAAATTTCTCTCTAAAATTTTTCCTTGGTCTTTATTTCTTACTAATAATTTATTAAGAGTAGCTATGTTGGAAAAAGATATTTTGAAGTTATCTCTATCAAAAAGTTTTTTGACTTTATAAGATAAATTACCCATATAAGGCATGGGAAAATATTGATTTTTTGTATTCGTATCGATAGGAGGTTGTGAATTATAACAATGTAAGTAAAAATATTTGTTTTTATTATTGAAAATTGTTTTTTAATTATTGTTAAAAGAAAATCATTACTTATTCCTATTTGTAAAATCGTTTTTAGTTCTCTTATACTTCTCTTAAATAAAAAATTGTTAATGTCAACTTAAAATTAATTTGTGCTATTAAATTTGAAAGATTTCAATGAAGATTTTTATTCAAAAATTTGTTTATAAATTTAATCATTTTTTTATATCATCGTTTAAGTGACATAAATGTCTATCCAAAATTTTATTCCAAACGTTTTCACCGCCCAGTATGTACACAAATACAGATTAAAACATTTAATTACCAAAGTAACCCCAAAGAATCTATTGGTGAACTTATTATTTTCCAGTACATTGGACATTTTTAGCTTAGGAATCTATGACACCCTTGATAATAATTTAATTTCTATGAATTGCCGATCATTTGAAAGTTCATATTATAGGCTATAGGCTTTTAATTTTTAAGTTTGAAAGCATACAATAAGCTATTATCGACGCGGAGATATAGAAAAGACAAAAGGAGCAATTGTCCAATGTATCCCCATCATTGGACATGCGAAAAGGATATCTTGGACTTACAAAAATAACAGTAAATTCATTTACTGAATCTAAAAAAATCATAGTTATATGTATATGAAGTTTTATTACCTGTAGAATAATAATAACATAAAAAATACTCTTTCTAACGTAAGTCTATATAACCGTTTAATACTTTTGCAAAAAATGATACTTTCCTCTTCTGAAAGAGGTAACATGAATCTTTTTACATATATCCTCAAATAAAATTACAGATTATCTTCAACTGTAGGATAAACGAAAGCATCGGTTCCATTTCTCTGTAAAAAATTCACAGTGCGGCCATTGGACTATTGTCCAATATAAATATAACCCCATACTACAGTACTAAACAAAACAATATGTAGATTTTTCTCAAGTTATTTATCTTGTATTTACTTATCTTGAGAATATTGTAAACCCTTTTAGTTATACCATGGGACACAAAAAAATATATATTTAAATTATTAATGGGTTAATCACTATCAACAGAATCCTTGAATTCTTACATCCAAACGTAAGGAAATAGAAATACTAGATTTATTCCTTTACTAATGAACATAACCTGCCGTTTTCAATATCACATGTTTTTATTTCATTTCATATATACTATAGAAATTTTTTTTTGTGAAAATCGCAACTAAGGTGGGAAATTTCACACTGTCCAATATTACCCCGTGTCCAATGTATCCCCGATCTCCCCTACCTATATTGATTGATCTTTTTAAAATAAACAACTTCTTAATAATATTTTTTTATTAACTTTTGCTTGTACAAAAAAAAAACAAAATTGTGGTTAAGATTAAATCCACATACTAAATAAAATATAACTATATTGAAGTAATAATAGATCTAATACTTTTGTTACAGGCTGTGTGTAAAATGTGGTAATAAATGTAAAGTTAGAGAAACTTTGTTCTTGGATTTTTAGGAACAAAGGGCGTTAAAAATAGATTAGGTAATAAATTTAGTTTGGTATCAAAATTTGAATTAATACATTTAGTTTTAAGAATAGTGTGAAGCATTTAGTTTTGTTTATAAATACAATATTTTTTTAGCTAAAATCTTATTAGGCATTTGCTTTGTTAATCAAACACGTGTACATCTTCAATCTACAACTCCTTTCAACATAATTTAATCAAACGTATATAAATCATGCGAGATTGACTTCCTGAATACAAAATCAAATTTGACGAGATTAGTTTTTCTATTCATTTGTGGCGTACAAATGAAGAAGAGACAATTCACTTAAATCAATATTATTTTGTGCTCACGAGTTACGCGTTTAAACGCCGAGCTTGGATGATATAAACATATACGTTTTGTTTAATCTTCTCTTCATAATCTTGTAAAGTGGGATTAAATTTCATTAAAAACCATCAAGCTCACATTCATTGGATTTAAAAGTAATGAAGTAATTTGGGATGTTCCTCATAAAGAATGGCTCTAATAAAAAATGTATTTCATTTTGATTGCTATAATTACATTTTATTTTATAATACGGTTAGAAATAGAGTATAACAGATAATTAAACGACCATTTTTTGTTAACTACACGTTAATTTTATTTTATTTGTATAGGGTAGTTATTAAACAGAAATCGGGAGATGGAAGATATATTTTTGTCGCTTTTCAAAAACAAACATGACTTATTTAGTTCAAATATTTTTTCTTATATAATATACCGGGGGAAACGCTACACGGGTCACCTTTATAACTTCTTTGTTTATGAAAATAAAAATTTGAAATTTTACTATGTTGTATGATTCAAGAAAACACAGTTTAGGCACTAAAAGTTTTTTCAATATGACTTCTGGTTTTACCGGAAGTGACATCAACTTTACTTTTTAAATGTAACACCCATTTTTTATGTAGATGTTTTACCGGAAGTGATATTGATAAACTTTTTAGTGCCTAAAATGTGTTTTCTTGAATCATACAACATAGTCAAAGCTCAAATTTTTATTTTCATAAATAAAGAAATTATAGAGTTGACCCGTGTTTCGTTTCCAACCGGTATAATATAATTAAATACCTATACATGAAAAACAAAATTTTTATGAAACTATTTGAAAGTATATCCTACTAAAAATGTTTAAAATTTAACTTAAAAAAACTGTTACTCGAAATTTCAGAAGAAGTCCAAGGAAATAACCAAAAGATTCAATTTTTCATATACACAGTGTTCCATTTAACCTGAATAGTGGAAATATCTCCAAAAGTAAGAATTTGACAAAAATGTGTCGGGTAAGATGTTTAATTTGAAAAGAGTTAGAGAATAGTTTTTTAACCAGACGGTTATTCTTTCATCTACTTGTTTTTTCAAATTGAACAAAATGTAAATAAAGCAAAAACAACAATATACAGGGTGAGTTTTTAATGCGAAATCGGAAGATATATCTTTTATTTTAAGAGATAGGAAAAAACTTAAATTACAAAAATGCATGGTTTATGAATCCGCATAACCAGATATTATTTTTGTCTATACTGGGTGTTTCGAAAGTGAAGCGCAAAAGCTATTTCGCTTTTTTTTAATGGGACACCCTGTATATTTTTTCATATTTGGATTAACACTAATTTAAAGAATACCACGATATTTTTTGTTTTTTGAAAATTTGAACGTGCATTTAATTTTTTTCGGGCATTTTCTTTGAAATTTATCAAATTTCGACATAATTTTACAAAATTTTAGCGAAAAATGATTTGTATAAAAGTTAAAGAACACTTAAAGAGGAACAATATTTTGTAAAAAAATGCGGGGTGTTGTTTTTTAAAAGTTTATAATAAGGCCAGTATAAATTTTTAAAAATATTTCTAAATGTGATAAATTTTATAGAAAATAATAGGGATAAAAAATTAAGGACATGTTCTGTAAATGTTATGTAACAGTTACAAATCATTTAGAGAACGAGTTCTATAAATGTTAGGTAACATTTATAATTGTTTGTGGTGGACATTTTATAGTTCTGGTGTAGCTCATGTAGAGCGCCTGTGATGTAACTGTTCTTTCACAAAGAACAAAGTTGGGCATGCAATTTTCTAATTTACGTTTTTTTCCTATCTCTTAAAATAAAAGATATATCTTCCGATTTCGCACTAAAAACTCACCCTGTACATAACGAGTAACGAGTGTGATGACTTAACGCCTATATTGAAGTATTTTAAGAGTAGCCTAAGCGGAAAACAACCTTAACGGAAAATAGCGTAATCCAGAAACCGAAAATTTGAAAGGACCTCGCCAGCATCTTAATTCCTATTCATTTTTTTCAAATTTCTTGTCTACTCGTGTTTAACACGCTTGTAGAAAAAAGTAATTAAAGGTTTTTTAATAATGGTGGAACGACATCTAACGATGTATTTTTATTTTTGGGAATTTTGCCATCACGTAAGGACAAGTAGTGGGAAATTAAAATATTTTGTAAAATAATCTAATCAAATATTTGAAGATTTATCTATTATTTCCTCTGTGATAAATATTGTACTTTATAATATCTAATGAAACGCATTTTAAAAAAATCAACAGGGAAGCATTTCTTTTTGAGTTAAAATTAAAGTTTATCAAAAACATGGTCTTTCTTAAATTCTGAATATACAGTGTGGTTCGAAATTAAACCGCCAAGTTTTTTAAACCGATTAAATTTACGATAAAAACTTCAAATGAACATATGCCTGATTTCGCTTCCTAAGGGAGCTACAGCCCTTTAAAGGTGGTGTAAAAAAGAAGGTTTTTGTACGTTTATTTGAAAACGCTTTATAGGAGAAACTTTAAATTTAGTATCATAATACACTTTAGATATGTTTCCATGATTTTTTTCAATTTTTTTACATGCTTTTAAAGGGTAGTTTTGGAGAGGGTTGGTAATAAAAACTGTGATAACAATAATGTTTGCTAAAAGATTTCAGATAAAAAATTCTTTTTATTCTTTTACGAACTCTGTTGAATCCACCATTTTAGAGAAAAATGCACATAACCAGGCGTTCGTCGTATTAAAGATATTTTACGCCACAATCTTGCTTAGGTAGCTAATCAGATCCATGTCTTTATTTTATTATTTTGAATGTTTTCATTAAGTTAAGGGTACTTTCAATTTTTATAGCTGAGGAAGCGAAATCGGACATATGACGTTCATTTGAAGTTTTTATCTTAAAATTAGTCGTAGACGATTCTAAGCATCGGCTTAAAAAATTTGGTGGTTTAATTTCGACTTACCCTGTATATCTTAAGACTAACTTACAACTTTACATAAAACTTAAAGATAAGCAAAACCATCAATTTTTATGTCACTTGTCGTTGCATAACATTTAATGTAGATACCTTTTCAGTTACTTTTTCGACCGAGAGAATTGTGTTCTGTCTTTATCTTACACTTTGTTATTCACGTTTTTCCACTTTTGTTTTTCGCATGTGAATTTAGATTCGTGTGGTTACAGAATAGGCATCTTAAGAGGATATGGAGTCTACAAAATTATATGGGTTTTTCCCTGTTTTTATATTTCAAACTACTCGAATATTTATTGAGCTATATACAAAATAGAATATCATATGAAAGTGAAACCTCTGCTTAAGACTTGTGTTCGATAGTTTTTTAATATATTTTATCCAAAATGGCCAAAAAAAAAATCATTAAAAATAGGTAAAATTTAGCCTATTTTAAACTTATTTTTTGGACTTAATAATTTAATTTTTGAAAAAGTCGTCGTATAGAAGTCTAGCCATGAATGTTATTTAAACTATGCAATTATAAAACTTAATATTATTTACAAAATATGGTTGTAGTTTGAAATAATTGCAAGGCATATTTCGTAAATTTGGAACGCGAAAAGCAGCAAATACCTTCGTAGTCTAAATTTTAAAATATAACAGAAATGAAGATTTTTATTGGTACTTTCAGCCTAATTATGTGGGATGTACTTTGGGTCAAATTTTTTTCCCCAAATTCAAGAAGAAGCTCAAAATATACGTTTACTATCGGAGCGCGGTTCTACTTAGACTCCCAATCCTCTTAATGAAAAATTAATTCAGATTCAGAAAATAACGGTTTCGACTTCCTAGTTTATCCATTTTTTTGCTATGTTAGACCCTATACTTAGAACTAAAAGTTTTAATTGTTTTTATTGCTTTTGCCATTATACTATCAAACTATTAAAAATTGAGGGAATAAATTTTTTGATTAAGAAACATAAAAAAATAACAATTGCAACTTCATAATTTATCGATATTTTCAATTTTTTCTATGTAAGACCCTACTTAAAACTAAAATTGTTAATAGTTTTTATTGTTTAGCATTATATTAACAATCTGTAAAAAAATGTGGATATATAATATATTTTCTGAAAAAAAAACTAATGCAAAAACGAATGTAACAATGAATCCGAATGCATTCGAATTCAGCGTGGCCCTACAGTTTATATCTTAAATGTTAAATCTTAGGTCTTAAAGTATATAATATGTTGTTCATGGTGAATGGTGTCTCTTAAAATATAACAGAAATTTAGTAGAATTACTGAAATCTAATTAATGGGTGCTCTAACACAGTTAGCCAAGGTATCGTTATTTGATGTGGCTGACTGATTGGCATTATATTCAGTGTCTAAAACAAGAACAAACGTAAATTGGACTTAAATTGAAATAACCTCTTATAACTAATTTTCCTAATCGAGGCCTACCATTTTTCCTTAAGTATCCAAACTACACCTCTGCTTTATAATCCTTTTTCCATACAAAGTAAAAAAGTATGACGAACAAAGTAAAAAAGTATGACGAACAACCTAACAAATAGCGAACTCTATGATAAGCTCGTTTCAATTATTAATGATAAATTTGTAAAACTCAGTAGTGAAATTAAAAATATTAATGAAAACTATCAAAAATCACTTTCTGATCTTCTACTGGAAAATGCAGACTTGAAAAGTAAGGTTGATTTGTTAGAATCTCAAAGCAGGAAAAATAATTTAATTATATTCGGTCTACCTCAACCAAATGGAGATATTTTAAAAGATACCACAGAATTTATCAAATCCACTTTAAACGTTGATTTATGTGCCCGAGATATTAATAATATTTATAAATTGGGTAAAACTGATGATAAACCCATTAAGCTGGAATTGACTTCCCATTTAAAGAAAATCGAAATAAAATGGAATTGCAATAAACTTAAGGGTCGTAAAATAAGTTTCTATGATGATCTCTCAACAAAAGAAAGAGAAAACTTGAAAATCTTAAGAAAACATCAAAAGCTAGCTCAAAGCAAAAATTGTGAAGAACAATAAACTTTTAGTTAATGGTGAGCTATACTCTCTTGATCAATTAGAACAAGACGAAGGTCTTAACCTTTTATTAGATCCTCAACAGCACTTAATAAACAGTGCCCCAAATACCCCCTCGGGGTTTGAAACAGAAGTGGCAAGAAGAAATATTGATAATTTTACCACCATAATTAATGATCTGAAAAACACACCACCAAGCCTAGGGTTAAGGAACAGGAGAATACCTTCGCACACTGAGGGGGAATTTAGCGAGTGTACAAAGGAAACTATAGATGATCAGGATGGTAAAATCAAATCCGATGATAAAAACGCTTAATCCAGCACGGTCATCAAGTAGAAATAAAGTAAAATCAATTGGTAATAAAAACTAATGTATCATATTCCAGTGTACACTACAAAAAATGATCAATTTAAAAAAAAATTAGTATAGATTATATGTTTAACAACTGAAGTCTTACTGTTTACTGTTAAATTTTACTCTATTATATTGCGACAAAATTAAACGATTAAACGAACTTACCTTAAGTGAAGTTCTGATCGTAATTATATGATGCACTTTTTCCTCAACTTCAGTTAAATTTGTAGTACCCTGCACAGGGACGTCGGTCTACACTATATTTTTAAGCCAAGCCAAACAAAGACGCGCCTCCATTGTATCTAGCCCGGCTCCAGTCTTGCCTGTTCATAATTTCAAAGTATCTGCCGAAACCGTAATCAGGGGAAAAATATTAGGGTAGGGAGGGACTGAAGTCTTCGGAAAAAGTGCATCATATAATTACGATCAGAACTTCACTTAAGGTAAGTTCGTTTAATCGTTTAATTATATTTCTGCACTTTTTCCTCAACTTCAGTTAAATTTGTAGATGTTCAAAGCAGGTTTCGGTAGAGAAAAAAAAATAAAAATGTATATAAAGAATATAATCTGAGATTATAATTGTCTTAGCCTAAGAAAATAGATTCCGTAAACATTCTATCCGATGTTAGCGGTAAATTATAAAATTTGGCGAAAACTGTCAATTTTTCTGACCAGCCTGCAGTTTGTCTTATAACTTCCAAATTAACTCCCGCTCGATTTGCAGCAGAAATACTGGCGTGACGGATGCTATGCGATTTGAAAATAGAGGTATCTATACCGCTTCGGTTAAAGATTGTTTTCACCCACCTGCTTAGGGTCTGTGATCCTACTGCCTTAAAAGGTTTCTTGTGGGAAATGAATAATGAATCGATGTCCTTTCTAATGGTTTTAGTCTGATTTCAATATATATTAAGGATGTGAGCCGCACACACCTTCTGATCACCGAAAAAAGGCAGAATTAGAGTAGGTTGCAGTCTGTTCGGACCCGAGGTCTTAATCTTATCTGGTATCCTAATTTAAACCCGGTCCTCTGAAAACCTTATATTGGGTAACTTTATTAGTGTGAAAGTCTGCAACCTGTGGGCTGGGGTAATAGCCAGCATATCAGGTTCATGGAAATATCCTTTAAAGTAAGGAAACCTGATAATCACACCTGAATCCCATACTTTCTGATATTTTGCCTGAGGTGGTCTCTTATTATACACTCCCCTGAAGAAACGTTTTACGCGAAAATCATCTGCCAAGTTAGGGCCTGTAATTAATGAAATTGCCGATCTCTCTCCTCTATTGAATTCCTCCGTTGGTAGGCATAAAACTGGGGGTGGTAGAGGATCATAAATATTATGATTTTTAGAAACACAGAAATCCTCTTCCAAAACGGATGGGGTTCCCTCCTAGAAGACAATAATAAATTTTGAGAAGCTTCAAAATAAATACCATCATCTCTACAGAGAAAGATAAAAAGAGGCCACCATGGCTGGTTAGACCAGTTAGGCACTACAACTATACCCTCCGATTTTTCAAAAGAAATTTTTCTTAAAATTCTTAAAATTAAAGAGAAAAGAGGAAAAGCGTAAAAATAAAAATTTTTCCAGTCAAGAGTCAAACGTATTTATTACATTTCGAATTAGTTCTGCTGACAAAAAAATCTATTTCCGGTGTTCCAAAAATTTTAACAATTGCTTTAAAAAATTTATCGCTTAATTCGTATTCCGTTTGTTCTTCTGCTCGTCTAGACTCAAAATCAGCTTCTGAATTTTCGGCAGATGTGATGTAGGACACAAAAATAAAAATATTTCTGTCCTCACACCAAGACCAAATTCTCTTAGTTATTGAATTGAGAGATTCGTATCTAATAGAACCAAATTTATTGATGTACGCCACAGCCGTTGTGTTATCGATTCTTAAAAGAATCTCGCAATTAGAGAATTTACTCGCAAAACATTTAAGGCCAAAGAAGGCTGCACACAACTCAAGGCGATTTATATCTAAATTTAGTTCAGATTCTTGCCAGAAACTGTGTGATCTTTCACCTCTACAATAGGGGTGCCCCACCCCGTTTTAGAAGCGTCTGAAAAATTTGTGGTTTTGTAGGAAAAAGATCTTATTGGGTTTTAATCTGTACATGATTCTGCCACCAAAAAAGATCTTCAATTAAATATTCAGGTAAACCTATTGAAATTTCAAAATTATCGTTGTTTTTATGCAACTGTAAATATTTAAAGCGTTCAAACGTCTTGAAATGCGCCCAACCATAACGAACTGCCGTACAGCTTGCTACTATTGCCTTTTAATATTTCTGAGGGGGTTTTTTCCCTGCATAACTGGGCGAGGGGTTGTCCCTTGCGTTATCATAAAAATTGGTCCCCCACCAAATAAAAATTGACCTGTTTCAGGGTTTTTTTCAAAAATTATTGGTTTCCGAAATAACCTGGGTGGGAACTCTTAGTTGGGCCACCCTGTATAACCTCTAACATAAGATAAGATGATGGGATCCGAGGTAATATTTTTTCAATTTTGGATAAAGAGGCTTAAACACGCTGCAATGTTACCTACATTTGAAGCTACTGTGGTCTATGGTATGAGCTGTAACCCATCTGACGCTGCTGGCTGCGTGGAAATTTCCCTGACTCCAGTTTTCTCCTCGGAGATCCCGGCGGAAATTTTCGAGAGGGCCCGCTTGATTCCTGAGGCATTTGCATGTACTGAGGAGGAGCAGGCGGGCTTCTGAAGTTTTTTGGAGCCTTGGAATTTGCTGTTTGTTAACGTTCCTTTGTAATAGCCAAATCCCTGGAAGATTTCTCCAAATTCTTAGCCTGCCGTATTTTTTCGTCCAAGTCCTTTCCAAACAAATCCTCGTCAATGGATGATGCTACCAAAGTATCGCGAAGATTCACATTTATATTCGTTTGAATAAGTGATCTGCGCGTTTGACTTTGTTCATGATGGGCACTTTCAAGAATCTTTATCGCATCATTTAACATGCTTATGATCTCGATATTATTACTTCTGCCCCCTTCCTCTTTGATAATGTTTGTTAAGCATTTAGAAGAAGCTGATAATGCGGCACCTATCTTTTGTTGTGCCAAAAATAATTTTTCATCTATTTTGACTAAAAATTCTTGGAGACAACCCTTAACCATAGGATTCAATCTCGGGGCATTAATTGAGGTGCAATTAATTGGTGCGGGGTAGTTCTTAATTAATCAATTTAACTCATCTTCCCTGAGACCGTTTTTGAGGACTCGTTCGGTACCAATTGCCAATTGTTTTTGAATTGGGTCCCCAACATCTGGACCTCCCTCCTTCTCCCCCTCCAAAATGTGCAGGATTTCTTCGGAAATTTCTTCATTAGTGGGTTGGGGGATATCCTCCTCGTTCGAGACGGGGGTTTCGTTTTCTTTGTTTTCATTGTTGATTGAGGGGTGCACAGGCGATGACGGCATGAGATTTGGGGCTCTATTAGAATCTTTGAGCATTAAGCAGCTAGTTGATATGCCAACTAGAATTGTCTCTACGAAAGAATCTATTATCGACCTGATTATAGTTGGTGATGGTGTTATAACTAAAAATACCCAATTAATCGACACACATGAACTGAGTGACCACTGTTTAGTCTGTACTTCTTTAATACTGGAGTGTATCAAAAAAACTCCCAACAATCGACTAACGAGAAGTTATAAAAACTTTGACATTTCAAGATTTGCTGATGATCTCTTCCATGTACCATGGTATAGTTTGTATGATCTTCCTAACATTGAGGATAAACTATCATATGTAAACGATAACATACTACGTCTTTTCGATATCCATATAAACCTTTCGTTAATTATAAACCTGCTAAACCTTGGATTACGCCTACCATACAGAGCATGATGCGTTTACGTGATAGAGCGTTAAATAAATATAAAAAAATCAAAATTGCCAAAGGATTTGGGTTACTACAAAAGTCTTCGTAATCTAACCACAAAGGCTATTCGTGAGGAGAAATGTGCGTATATCAACTTCTCTGTCGGTAAGGATAATAAGAAAGAAATATGGTACAGATTGAAGAGTCTCGGGATTGGCAGGCTTAGAAGTGCATATCAGCTTCCTGAGGAGCTTGAAGACGTTAATAGTATACAGATGTATTTTACTTCTCACATTGGTCATACCACTCCATGCCAAGACGTGGTTAGCTTTTATAATACACACCGTCTTATTCCTGGTAGTTGTAAGTTTACCTTCTCCGAAGTCACCGAAAATGAGTTATCACACATACTACTCAATGTTAAGTCTTGTCGAGGTGGTGCAGATAATATTGATTCAAAGATGATCAGCATTTGTTATCCATATCTTATTGATTACCTAACGCACATTATTAACTGCTGCATAATTGCTTCGTATTTTTCCGACTGTTGGAAGATTGCTGACGTTATCCCAGTTCCTAAAACTTCACAACCAAATGAACTGATTGATCTGCGCCCAATTAGCACACTACCCACCTTTTCGAAAGTATTTGAGAAGATTCTTGAAAGGCAAATCAAGACCTACATTATGGAAAATCCTGGGATAATTCCAGATGCTCAGTCTGGATTACGTCCAGGGTACAGCTGTTGTACTGCTCTTACCTGTGTCACTGATGATATTGTCAGAGCAACGGATGGGAACTTGTTTACTGTTTTGATACTACTAGATTATTCAAAAGCCTTTGATACAATAAGCCACGAGCTCTTGGTCTCAATATTAAATCATGTGGGCTTTGATAATTCTGCCTGCAAGCTGGTTGAATCATACTTAAACAACCGTAGTCAGAGAGTATCCTATAACAACTGCTTCTCTAATTTAAGACATCTCAGCTCTGTTGTACCTCAAGGTTCAATCTTAGGACCTCTTTTCTTCTCGTTATACAGGGTGTTCCGTAAGTAATGCATAATAATGAAAGGGTAAATAAAAAAGATTTAAGGTAATTAAGTTAATTATTTAATAAAATTTAGAAAAATTGTTCGAAATTTCGGCCATTTTGTTCAATGCACAAGGTTGCACGCTGGTACATAGATGTTCGAACCCTCTGGAATATCCCAGGGATGTCTTGGACAATGGTACAAGCAGCCATAAGTCTCAACCTAGTGACTTAATGGTTAATTTCCGGATATGGGTTTATTAACAAAAGTTGCTTGTTTTAGTGTCCTGAACAACCCCTTTCATTATTATGCATTACTTACGGAACACCCTGTATACAAGCAATTTATACAGTGTCCTTGAGTATTGCCATTACCATCTGTTTGCTGGTGATGCCCAACTATATTACTCCTTCCCCATTGATAAAATCGATGATGCTGCTACCAAAAAAAAAAAAAAAAATTAGAACGAATTTGTATATGAAAGTTAATGTATGTAGGTTTTCGTTCGGTAAAATTCGTAGTGGACCATTAGTCGTTCTACGCTTTTCGTTCTTCTGCTTTCTGTTATGCTAAAGTATGTTATGCTACTTTCCGGTTTCTGGGTTATACTGTTTTCCATTTAGGTTATTTTCTATTTAGGCTATTTTCCGTTTAGGCCATTTTTCGTTTAGGCATTTTCCGTTTAGGCAATTTTCCAGTTTGCTCCTTTCGGGTTTCTCGATTATGCTGTTTTCCGTTTACGTAACGTAACACTTAAGGCCGCTGCACAATTGACGGAACGGATACGTTACGATTATAAAAAATCAAGATAAAACATCCGAGTTCACTGTGAGTAAGTGAGTGAGTATGAAAACAGCAATTCAATTATTGAATAATCCATTATATAGTTATTTGTATTAATAAATTTATTATAAATAAATAAAGGTGTATCTGTATACAAATAACGTTTTTATAAATTAACAAGCTAGCGCACTTTCGAATTAAGACTAATTCATCATCAGGCTAAAAAGCAAATGGTTTTATGTTATTAATAAAATAAATAAATAATTAAATATGTAATATAAGAAAAATATTTACCAAAAAAGTTTAAAAATATGACCGTTAATCAAAAAATTGATTGACAATAAAATTTTTTTGTTTTATTAAAACATTAAAATGGTATTAAAAACAGACTACTTATAGATTAATTTTACTAAAGAATTTGGTTGAATTAAAATTTTCAATATCGTTTAAATTATTTCCCTTACGTTTTGAAATATTAATTTCAAAAGATTTAGCTACATTCAATTTCTTTCCCTTGTCTAAATTATGTAAAATTGTAGCGAATGATTTTGGTTTGAAATTGTGATTATGATTGTTTACATGTTCTGCAAATTTTGAATCATTTTTGAATTTTCTGATTGAGTTTAGGTGTTCTTTAATTCTAACATCAAAATTTCGCCCAGTTTGCCCACAATATTCCGCGCCACAATCACAAGTCAGTAAATAAACTCCACTTTTTTGTAATTTATCAATTTTGTCTTTATTATTTCCTAAAATTTGTTGTAAATTTGTTGGTCTACTAAATGAAAAATGAAACTTCTGTTCTTTATTTGATTTTTCGACCACTTTTTTAATTTTGAATGAAAGATTATTTATAAATGGGATTGATAAAAATTGTGAATTTGATTGAAAATTTCTATTAGGATCACCGATTTCTTTTTGAAAACAAGTTTTTTTCATTTTATTGAAAGTTCTAATTAAAATTTCTTTGGGAAAATGATTTCGAAAACCAATGTAAAAAATAATTTCTATTTCTTTTCTAAAGTTATTATAATTAAGAGGAATATTAAATAATTAGCTTAGACATAAATTACAGAAGAAATTAAATGATGTACTATATTTAAATAATCAGCAAGTCGTCAGTGCTAATTCACAAAAGGTTAATGTCAATGCATCAAATTCTGGTAACAATATTTTTCAAAATTCTAATATTAACAAAACTTTTCAAAATTCTCAGTCATATCGTAATAAATGTTACTTTAATTTTGAATACGATTCAACAAAAATTATTAGTGACTTAAATCCATTTGAATTTAAAATTAATTCTTTTCATCCAAGAATGAAAAATTTAACCAATGTTTCGTTTAATGAAAACGAAACTAGAATACTAAATTCTGGTTTAAAATATTCTCCAATTTTACCAAAGAAAGAGGCTGAAATTAAAAACTTTATTTTTGATACAGCATTAATTTTAGATAAAGCCAAAATTATTAGTAATGATTATACAATTAATGAATGTTGTAATAATATTAATGAATTTATTATAAATAGTAAAAATAACAGAAATCTATACACAGAAAAACAAATTATTAAAACTATATTAAAAAAATCAAATGATAATGATATTTGTTATAGTAAAGCAGATAAAGGCAATTGCCTAGTTATTATGCATAAACATGATTACTTTAAAAAAGTTGAGGATTTCATTTCTGAAAATAATTTTGAAAAAAATAAGATTACTGTTTTTAATAAATTCAATAATAATTTGAAAAGTGTGATTCAAAAATATGCTCATTTAAATTTATATAAAACATATCATATTTTATTAATGAATCCAATAATTCCAAAATTGTATGGTTTACCGAAAATACATAAATTAAATTCCCCTATTAGACCAGTTGTTTCCTTTATAAACTCACCCGTTTATAAGCTTTCAAAATTTTTAGATAAATATTTAAAAGAAAATATTAACTTTGATCTAAAATTTAGTGTTAAAAATACTAAAGAAGTTATAAATAAATTGAATTTATTAAACATTAATTATTCTGAAGTTGTATTAATTTCATTTGATATTATAAATTTATTTACTTCAATTCCTCCTAATGAATGTATCGAAATTCTAAGTGATTACATTTTTAATTCAAATCTTGATGATTTAACATCAGAAGCCATTTTAGAATTAACTAAAATTGCAATTAATCAAAATTTCTTTCAATTTAATAATCAAATTTATGTACAAAAGAATGGATTAGCTATGGGACATCCATTATCACCTTTATTTTCAGATATTTTTATGGACAAAATTGAAAGTTTAATTTTTTCTAATCTATTTTTCAATAATAATTGTTTACTTTGGGTAAGGTATGTGGATGATATCTTTTGTATCATTAAAAAAGACACAAATATATCTGATACTATTTCTTTTTTGAATTCTATCCACAAGAATATTAAGTTTACCCATGAAATTGAAAATAATTTTTGCATTCCTTTTTTAGATATATTAATAATGAGAAATGCAGAAGATAATTGTCTAAATTTTAGTATTTATCGAAAACTGACTCACACCGATCACTGCATTGATTATTTGTCTAATCATCCTCTTTCACATAAACTTGCATTTTTTAATTTTTCGTTTCACCGATTATTTAATATTCCTCTTAATTATAATAACTTTAGAAAAGAAATAGAAATTATTTTTTACATTGGTTTTCGAAATCATTTTCCCAAAGAAATTTTAGTTAGAACTTTCAATAAAATGAAAAAAACTTGTTTTCAAAAAGAAATCGGTGATCCTAATAGAAATTTTCAATCAAATTCACAATTTTTATCAATCCCATTTATAAATAATCTTTCATTCAAAATTAAAAAAGTGGTCGAAAAATCAAATAAAGAACAGAAGTTTCATTTTTCATTTAGTAGACCAACAAATTTACAACAAATTTTAGGAAATAATAAAGACAAAATTGATAAATTACAAAAAAGTGGAGTTTATTTACTGACTTGTGATTGTGGCGCGGAATATTGTGGGCAAACTGGGCGAAATTTTGATGTTAGAATTAAAGAACACCTAAACTCAATCAGAAAATTCAAAAATGATTCAAAATTTGCAGAACATGTAAACAATCATAATCACAATTTCAAACCAAAATCATTCGCTACAATTTTACATAATTTAGACAAGGGAAAGAAATTGAATGTAGCTGAATCTTTTGAAATTAATATTTCAAAACGTAAGGGAAATAATTTAAACGATATTGAAAATTTTAATTCAACCAAATTCTTTAGTAAAATTAATCTATAAGTAGTCTGTTTTTAATACCATTTTAATGTTTTAATAAAACAAAAAAATTTTATTGTCAATCAATTTTTTGATTAACGGTCATATTTTTAAACTTTTTTGGTAAATATTTTTCTTATATTACATATTTAATTATTTATTTATTTTATTAATAACATAAAACCATTTGCTTTTTAGCCTGATGATGAATTAGTCTTAATTCGAAAGTGCGCTAGCTTGTTAATTTATAAAAACGTTATTTGTATACAGATACACCTTTATTTATTTATAATAAATTTTGAAAACAGCAAATTGCATCCTCACTCACTCAACCACGGGGTATTAGGATGTTTCATCTCTCTTTTTCAGAATCGTAACGTATCCGTACCGTCAGTTTTGCAGCCGCCTTTAGGTTCCGGTTTTTGTTGTGCATCTGAAGTGTATCGTAATCCGTCGCGTCGATCTCGTTGGCGGGATCCGACTCGTTTGAGACAACTTCCGCCGAAATTTTTACGATTCGACAATTTTGCGTTCTACGAGTTTACGGATCGCCGATTCGACATTTTTGCGTTTCGACATTTTTACGTTCCGACGTTTTTGCGTTTCGACATTTTTGCGTTCGACGTTTTTACGGTCGACGTTTTTACGGATTTACGATTCGACAATTTGGTGGTTCGACGATTTTACAGCGCACCTACAACAGAAAGTTATACCTTAAATTTACAAGCTTATCCTTTAGAATTTCTTAATTTTTGTTATTATTTATTAAAAAGTTAAGAGTAATTTTAGTTTTCAAAATGACACAAGCACACTGAGGTAAATAATTAAATAATAATCGAATTACATATGATAGTCATTTTTTTATTAAACTACAAACAAATAAAAATATACAATTTTGCTAAGTTTTTAGGCAGAATTTAAATCTGTAACCAGATTTACTTTAGCACATCAAGTTTTTGAGATATTATACAGGGTATCCCTAAAAGGTCTGTACAAAAAAATACCACATACTCCTGAGACCAAAATAGGACGATTTAACCAAACTTATCTCTATCCAAAAGTGCTTCATTAAGGTGCTATAGACTATAGACCATTCCAGCAAACACAGGTTCGTTGCCAAGACGTCTTATATACGTTGTCGTCAGATCTGAAACGTAACTCTCAAAGTTTTCTGTACGTTATGGCGAAGTTATTATACGTACGATGTCCGCTTTTTGGGGTACTATATACGTAGCAAGAAACGTAGTTTAAACGTGACAACGAGGTATTACAACGTTACATGAAAACGTACACCAAACGTGGCAACGACGTATTATAACGTAACATATAAACGTAGTCTAAATGTGGCAACGACGTTTACAATACGTACATAAAACGTGATACCACGAAAGCGTGACGTATGTACTACGTATTTTAACTAGTTTAAAATCTATAAATACGAATACTTTTGTAGTTTTTGTATTTTTTTTTAATTAGCGGGTATCCTATTTCCTATTAAAAGTAAATAAATAAAAACTTAAATTAAAAGTAAAACAGAACATTTTTTCTAAACATAATATTCGGTTATTCGTGTTTATACACGGTGAGACGGGAGGAATGGGCCAAACTTCGGGAGTGTATTCTACACGTTAATATAAGGCAAAAAACACAAAAAGTTGTTTTTCAATTGTTATTAGTTTTCGAGTTATAGCGTCTTAAACATTTAAATATAACACTTGCATATCTCTTTTCCTGGACGATCGATTGGTACCATTAACTGCCCCCAAGGTCCTCAGACCTTACGCCGTTAGTTCTAGAGGGTTCTATGAACATTAGACGTTTCTCTTCAGATTTTTGTTATTTATGTTTTATGAGAACTGCAGCATTCAAAATCCGCATCCCGATTATCAACTTTTAGGTTATGTGGACCAGTCTCTGTAATATACAAAATTTGTTCTACAATTACACCCGAAACCCGACGTACTGTATTATTAAATAAGTATTTATACCTACCGACATATTTATATTGTAGCTGCTCTGTTATATGCAGGGGTCCTTGGAAAATAATTTAGTATGTATAAATACTCGCGTCTTTCGTTTTGAACAATATGATTTATTAACACACACTTATGTAGGTACCCATATTAAAACACATATGTAAGTTTAGGTATTAATAATTATTTCACAATATACTTATTCAAGATATTATCAACGATAACACAGAACGTAATACAAGCTTATTCTTCTCACGAATACAAAAAACCACACCCAAATCCAGAGACGTCATGAAACGTATGTTGCTTTATATTTTTACGATTATTTAAATAAGTTGTATATACGTACAATTATTTTCTAATATACTACGTATTGAAAATATGTTAAAAATGACGTAGCGCTCAAAACGTTGTTTTCTATATTAACTTTACTTTTTTTATACGTTTTATATACGTTACATTTTCTCTGACAACTTACGTATTATCCTGGTATTAAAAAGTACGTTGCATTCACTACGTATATATATTGGTGTACGTAGCATATCGTATGTAGCAAGCAATACTTTAAACGAACTCGTATGAAACATGAAACGTAGTGGAACTTACGTTGCGCTCACAACGTGTGATTGCATATTCATATACGTAGATATAAAACGTTGTAATGCTACGTAGTAAATACCAATTGAAACGTTCATAGAACTTTTGTGTTTGCTGGGATTAAAGTTCATAAAACTATTTTGTTTTTTTTTTAAATTACTTAAAATTGGCTGATACGATCATAACAAAATTTGGTATGTGGCTATTTGATGGAGAAAGGTATTTCTAGAGAATTTGTTTTTACTTTTTCACGTTATGTAAGTTGTCAAAAATAGGTTATCGACATGCAAAATTTCTTATAACTTTTTAATCGTCAAATAAAAATTCATAAAACTTTACTTGGAAATAAACAGTGTAATTATAAACTTTTTTTGTCTCTTACAAAATTTTTCTATCTCCTTTATTTTCGACAGAAAGAAAAGTTATTTCCATGTGGGACATAATAATCTAACTTTGGGAAAAATATTTAAATTTTTCGCAAAAAGGTGTGTACAAAGTAACGCCACATATTCCTGAGACAAAAATGGAACGATTTAACCAATTTTATCTTTATCCAAAAGTGCTTTTTTAAGCCTATATTGACCGTGAAAGTTATTTAAAAAGATTTTTCAAGGTCGCTAGACACGTAACGAAGCACTTTTGGATTAAAATAGGTTTGGTTAAATCATTTTATTTTGGTCTCAAGAATATGTGGTGTTACTTTGTACAGAGCTTTTGGCGAAAAATTTAAATATTTTTCTAAAGTTAGGTTATGCCTAAACTAAAGGAGTTAGAAAAATTGTATAAAAGACAAAAAAAGTTTAAAATTACATTGTTTAGCTACAAGTAAAGTTTTATGAATTTTTATTCAGCCATTAAAAAGTTATAAGAAAATTTGCATGTCGGTGACCTATTTTTGACCACTTACATAACGTGAAAATGTAAAAACAAATTGTCTAGAAATACCTTTTTTCATTACATAGTCACATACCAAATTTTGTTATGATCGTATGAGCCAATTTTTAGTAATTAAAAAAAAACAAAATGGTTTTTAGAACTTTAATGGTCTGTAGCACCTTAACGAATTACTTTTGGATTGAGATAAGTTTGGTTAAATTGTCTTATTTTGATCTCAGAAGTATGTGGTATCGTTTTGTACAGAGCTTTTAGGGACACCCTGTATATTGATTAATCTAATCTATTTTGTATTAATAATAGTTTTATTCTTCTTAAGGACATTTTTTAAAACTTAAAGCGCAGGAATAAAGTAACTTCGTCAACTTAGGCTCACAATAAACACCAATCGCAAATAATGACGCTTTAATAGATCAATAGATTCGTGAATTCCTCCCTTCCCCACGCCAAGCCATCCCTCTAAATGCGATAGCTATGCACACCTGCATAAAGTTTTAAGAAACTTAATAATAACAATAATGACAGATTGGTATTTTTCACTATTATATTTGGAAAAATTTATATCTTTTCCAAGTTTAGAACTAGTTAAATTGAAAAAAAAAAACAAAAAAAAACTTTATTTAAGTGCAAACTACTAATATTCTTGCAACGTCCTAATAAATTCAAAGACTTTGATTTAACTTATTATTAATAAAAATAATGTTGTGAAGGTAATCATATTTAGGCTCATAATTAAATATTTAATTATGTATTAGAATTATTTAAATGAGTTTAAAAGTATTGGCGCAAGCTGCAATAAAACCGCTTTGGAAACCTCGAGCAAAACATCGTCAGTATGTTTACGACACCTCATCTAAAAACGCGCCGCTAATTATATGAACACCCAGTATGTAAATCATATTAAATTAAAGTGTATTTCTTGTGAACAATGATGTGCCTGGAGATTTACCTAAGTCAGCATTTAATGTAGAGTAGGCGTACCTTATCTCTAGGTAATGCAGAATGTGAGAATAATATTTTTGTAATTCAGTTCAAAGTAAATTTCTAAAACGTTAAGTTGTAATAATAAATAAAAATAAATTCCTCTTCGACTTTGAAATTGTTTTTTAAAAACGAACTTTTCAACCTCCGACCTATAATTGGCGCAGTCGGTAGGATAGTCCAAGTGAACGCGAAAAATTTTCGGGACTTTCACGTTGATTTTCATCATTTGTGGACTATTCGAGTTAGTGCGGAGAAATTGGGACCTCGCAAAGATAAGGACTTTCCTTTTGGAACCTAATCAGAAAAGGACTTCCCTTGAAATTGTTCGACAAGAAACAAGTTTCATAACCGGAGAATTGGCTCAAAAGTGGAGGAATGATCGGAACAATAATATTTTTAATGTAAGTTTTTGAACTCATTTTGTACTTGATTTTGCATGTCAGACTTGGAAAACGAATTACTTGATTTATTTAATAATTTAAATTTAAATCCAAACATGGCAAACCGAAATAACGGAAACGAAAACGAAAATCAAAATATAAATAATTTTGATCCAAATTATTTAAAATGTATACCTGATTTTAATGGGGATACTAACGAATTACACAGATTTCTTAATGTCGCTGAACAAATGGTAGCTGCTTTCTATAATCCTGCAAACCCTGGCGATTTTAGAAATATTTATTTGTACAATTCAATTTTAAATAAATTACAAGGTAGTGCTAGAGTTGTTGCAAACATCCATAATGTCACTACTTGGGATGATCTAAAACGACTTTTGATCAGAAATTTCTCAGACCATCGCGACGAAGCATGTTTAAACCGTGATTTAACGAGTCTAAAACAAAAACCAAATGAATCGGCTCAACAATTTTACGAACGTTGCCTACATATTTTAAATATAATTTGTTCTTATATTGACATTCATGAACAAGTTGCTGGCAATAGAGACTTAAAACGAAATTTGTATCAAAATTTAACACTCAAAACCTTCCTAGCTGGTTTACGTGATCCCTTAGGAACCACGATAAGAACCATGCGACCCACAGATTTAGCGCAAGCGATACAATTCGTAACCGAAGAAGAAAATATAAAATATTTTCAAACGCAATCGCGCACGGAAAATAAACTGAACTTTAATAATAATACGAACAAACCGAAAACATTTCAACCGGTGTTTCGTCAACCATACAATCCACCTTTTAATTTTGTTGGCAATGGACCTCAAAATTCTTTTCCTCGTAATGTCGGAAATTCACAATTTAATCAACAGCGTCCGCAACAAAATCAAAATGTTTGGAATCCTAGAGGTAAAACTGTCCCTCAAAATAGACAGATACCGATGAGTACAAGCACGAGAAATACTTTTAGACCAACGCCTATGAGTACTTCCTCGCGTAATACCTTCCAGAGACCTAACAACCCCCCAAGACACAATCATTTTGTTAATAATCAAAATTCCAGACCTAATTTTATTTCAGAAGAATTATTTAACGCTGAAATGATTGACGAAAATTATTATGAGACACAAGACTTTGACCAAATTGACAACGATTACCAATTAATTGACCAACCCCAATCCGATGAAATTAATTCCGATGAATTGATTGAACAAGAGGAACAAAATTTTCGTCTTGCGGAACCTCAAACAACCGGAACGTAATTGAATATCATGTTACTGATCATAAAGAATTACCTTTTATAAAAATTTCAACACCCCCTTTAAAACTCTTAATTGATACAGGTTCTTCAAAATCTTTTCTAAATCCTCAAGTTGGAGAAAAATATTTTTCTGAATTTATTAATTATGACCCTTTTGTTGTTTCTACAGTTTTTCAAACCTCAAGTCATGAATATAATGTGGTAATTCCAACGCCAACGGAATTTAACACGAACTCACCATCTAATATTAAATTTTATTTATTCCATTTTCATGATAATTATGATGGATTAATTGGGATGGATAATCTAAAAATATTAAATGCAAAAATTGATTTTTCAAATTCAGAAATTGTAACTCCTAACACAAAAATTTCAATTTTTTATCAAAAATCTGGACAACCTCCAATTCACACGTTAAAATTAGAACCGTACACAAAACACAAAATTAAAATTCCAGTAAATGTAACAAATGGTGATGTATTAATTCCTAACATTCAAATTCAAAATTGTGAAATACCAGAAACCCTTTCGAGAGCGGAAAATAATTTTGCATTAGTCGAAATTTTAAATAAAACTGAAAATAATGTTAACTTAAATTTTTACAAACCAATACAAGTGACAAAGTTTAACAATCAAAATTTTGAAATTCATCATATAAATTCTTCACCATTACGGAAACATAGATTGGATTTGTCTCAAACTAAAACGGATCATATGAATAATGAGGAAAGACATGAAATTCAAAAATTATGTGTAGAATTTTCTGATATATTTCATAACGAAAATTCTCCACTAACTTTTACTAATCAAGTGAAACATTGCATCAAAACATCTGATGAAATTCCAGTATATACTAAGTCTTACAGATATCCATTTATTCATAAAGCCGAGGTTGACAAACAAATAAAATCCATGTTAGAACAAAAAATAATAAGACCAAGTGACTCCCCGTGGTCCTCTCCTATATGGATAGTACCTAAAAAACTCGATTCAAGTGGCAAACAAAAATGGCGAATCGTCGTAGATTTTCGCAAGGTCAATGAAAAAACCATTGATGATCGGTACCCTCTTCCCAACATCACAGATGTTCTTGATAAATTGGGAAAATGTAATTATTTCACGACACTCGATCTTGCCAACGGTTTTCATCAAATCGAGATGGATTCTAGTGATGTAAAAAAGACAGCTTTCAATGTTGAAAATGGTCATTATGAATATTTACGTATGCCATTCGGATTAAAGAACGCCCCTGCGACGTTCCAGCGTGTTATGGATAATGTTTTGCGTGGCATCCAGAATGACATATGTCTAGTATATCTAGATGACATAATTGTTTTTTCTACCTCTCTACAAGAACACATTCAAAGATTAAAAACGGTATTCCAAAGACTACGTGAAACTAATTTCAAAATTGGACTAACTAAATGTGAATTTTTGAAAAAAGAAGTATCATATTTAGGTCACATTGTAACAGCCGAAGGTATAAAACCAAACCCCGATAAGATTCACGCGATTAAAAATTTTCCAATACCTAAGACCACCAAACAGATTAAAAGCTTTTTGGGACTTTTAGGATATTATCGTCGTTTTATAAAAAATTTTGCTCATATCACTAAATCTCTAACAAAGTGTCTAAAAAAAGATGCTAAAATTAATCCTGATGACCCAGAATTTGTAAATTGTTTCGAAAAATGTAAGAACATTTTAGTTAATGAACCCGTTCTTCAGTACCCTGATTTCACTCAAAGTTTCAATTTAACCACCGATGCAAGCAATGTCGCTATAGGTGCTGTACTTTCACAAGGTGCTATTGGAAAAGATCTTCCAGTTGCATATGCATCAAGAACTTTAAATAGTTCAGAACAAAATTATAGTGTCATTGAAAAAGAACTACTTGCAATAATTTGGGCAACCAAATATTTTAGACCATATCTTTATGGACGTAAATTTAACATCATAACAGACCATAAACCATTGCAATGGTTATTTTCGATTAAAGAACCAAATTCAAAATTAGTACGTTGGAAACTTAAACTTGAAGAATTTGATTACACGATTCATTATAAAAAAGGTAAATTAAATTTGAACGCAGATGCCCTATCCCGAGTTGAAATTAACACAAATGAATTTCAAGATCTTATCGACACTCTTGAACAAGACTTAGATAATCAGTCTACTTTTGTAAATTTTAGTGAACATGAAATTCAGGAAGTTATTCAAGATTTAGAAGACTCACTAACAGTTCATTCGAACCAGGAAGAAAATCCAATTGTTGGTATACCAATATCTGAAGATCCTATAAATTTTGCGCATAATCAAATAATTTTTGAGTACGTATATCACTCACCGGCTCCACTCCAAACCGTAAGAATTGGTGAAAAACAAAGGCATACTGTCCAAATTTCAGCTAATTCTGTCGATGAGGATATAATCAATTTTATTAAAGAATACATTGTCCCTAATGTTAGTTACAGTTTATATTTTACCGAACCGAAAATATATGAACCCTTTTGTGAAGTTATAAGAAAAACTTTTAGATACCCCTCTTATAAATTTAAACGTTGCTTGACCAAATTACAAGACGTCACAAATAAAACTGATATTGAAGAAATAATTGTTAAATATCACGAAGGCAAAAGCAATCACCGTGGTATTAACGAAACAGAGGAACGTATTAAAAAGGTATTTTATTGGCCAAACATAAGAAAAAGCGTAAGAGAATTTATAAATAAGTGTAAGATATGCCAATCTACTAAATACGATCGAAATCCTGTTAAATTATGTTTTAATGTAACACCAACAGCATCAAAACCATTTGAAATTATTCACATGGATACTTTTCAAATTAATAAACAAAAATTTTTAACTTTAGTAGATTCCTTTTCAAAATACGCACAAGCATATTATTTGCCATCATTAAATTCGGTAGATATTGTTGATAACTTATTAACATACTTTTCCCATCATAACATTCCTAAACAAATAATTTCTGATAATGGGACAGAATTTAAAAATAATATCATACAAGATCTTTTGAAGTTACACAAAATTGATATTCACTTTGTAACACCCCATCATCCTGAATCAAACGGCATAGTGGAACGTTTTCACTCCACAATAATTGAACATATCAGAATTTTAAATAATGGCGAATTTAAAGATGAACCCATTACTAAAAAAATGCGTTACGCAATAATAGGTTATAATAATAGTATACACTCGGTAACTAAATTTAAACCTATTGATGTTATTATCGGACATTTTGAAAATGAAAATCCATTTAATATTAATTTAAATGAAAGATTGGTTAGCGATTATATACAAAAGCACAGAGATCAAACTAAAATAATTTACGGTAAGCTTAATGAAGATCTTTCAAATAGGAAAGAAACATTAATAGAAAAACGTAATCAAAACTTAGAAGCTGATATTCCTACCAGACCAGAAGATACAGTTTTTGTAAAAAGATTTGAAAGAAATAAAATCAAGAACAGATTTGAACCAGCAACTGTATCAGATGTTAAAAGTAAAGTAATATTAACCACCTCCAATAAAAAGATACATAAATCAAATGTAAAACGTCCTCATAAATCTGATTAAATTATTTTAATTGCAGATATTTGACTTCTATTCACGCTTACGATGACGTACAAATTACTGACTTAAAGGACAATCCTGGAATGTTACCCTTAAACCTTGGAAACGCTAAAATTCATTCGTACTTCCGAAGATTTATCCATTATTTTGACATACAACCAGTCAAATCGGAAATTGAAAACATTGAGAAAAATTTCCTAAAAATTAATAAACTCATTGAGCCATTAAATCAATATAATCATGTAAAAGAATTGCAAAATTCTGAAAAAGTCTTAGAAATTCAACTTGATATTGAGAATACAAAAATTCAAAATTTATTTCCAATCAACCGCAGAACTAAAAGAGAATTAATAAATGTTCTCGGAAACGTAATAAAAGTAATTACGGGAAATTTAGACTCATCTGATGCCGAAAGATACGATAAATTAATCGAAGAAATTCAATCTAATCAAAAATCATTAATTGAAACATCAAATCAAAAAATATCATTAACCAATGAAATCATTGAAAATTTTAATAAAACAGTCTCTTTGATAACCCATAATCAAGAAATAATTAATACAAAAATACAACAATTAGACTTGGAATTAAGAAAATTAATATTCGACTATGGTCATTTTCTAACAATAAAAGAAGTTTTAGATTTGCTAATTTCAAATTTACATATAATAAACCAAGTTTTGCAAGATTTGGAAAATGCATGTACCTTTTCAAGATTAAATGTGATTCACAACTCAGTCATAAAGAAATCTGACTTTTTCAAAATTTTAAGTAACTTACTTGAGAATGTACCTGAAAAACAATTAATATTTAAAATCAATGAAGATAACATCGAAAAATATTTTGATATTTCAAATATTGCGAGTTATACTTCTGGTACTAAAATAATATTTATAATTTCAATACCAATTGTTAAATCAGAAGAATATAATTACTATCATTTATATTCAATTCCAAAATTAACTCAAAAAGATTTTCAAATTGCCATCATACCACAAAACAAATATTTCCTGTTTGATACGCAGAATTACATGTATACAAATGAAAAGTGCAAAAATCTGTATTCGATTTATTATTGTACCGAGAGCGACTTACTAAAAAGCCATAAGTCAACACCAACTTGTTTATTGCAAATATTACAACTCGAAACAAATGGTTCTTCTTGCACAATGGAACGAATTTCTATCAAAAATAATTTCGTTCAAGAAATTGAAAACAATTACTATTTGGGAATATTCATAAAACCCGAAAAGGTGAAAACTCAATGTAAACAAGAGAAATTATGGAATCTTCATGGTAGTTATCTGCTCCGAATTCCAAATGGATGTAACTTCGCTACATCGGAGGTCAACATAACCAATAAAAAAGACATAATTTCAACAGCCTCACCAATACTTTTGCCGTTAATCAATATGCCAAAAGAAATCGATGAACGAGTACCACCACTTCAAGTCGAACCCTTGGAATTGGACAACATCAAGGAACAGCAGAAGCAGTTGCGCCTTATTCCGAAAATGAGAGACTTTCAATTTATTAATAATAATTTTTATCATTTTAATTTTTGGGTAATAATTTTATATTGCGCCCTTTTTATACTTTTTATATACAATATGTATTTTCATATAATTATATGTAAGAAAAATAATTTGAAAAATAATTTAGAAATAAGTTCCAAAAATGAAGTGGAAGTAGTTGAACAGAAACCTTTCTACTCTGGTAGATCATAAAGCTTTCACTCAGGAGGGAGGAATTATATGAACACCCAGTATGTAAATCATATTAAATTAAAGTGTATTTCTTGTGAACAATGATGTGCCTGGAGATTTACCTAAGTCAGCATTTAATGTAGAGTAGGCGTACCTTATCTCTAGGTAATGCAGAATGTGAGAATAATATTTTTGTAATTCAGTTCAAAGTAAATTTCTAAAACGTTAAGTTGTAATAATAAATAAAAATAAATTCCTCTTCGACTTTGAAATTGTTTTTTAAAAACGAACTTTTCAACCTCCGACCTATAATTCGCTCGACGCACCTCTCGACGCTACTCTCGACTATGCGCAAGGCCTAATTCGGAACATTTCAGCTGCTCCAAATGCGGTATATGCGTTATTCGGAAAGCACCCATTGTTGCCCAGATATCGTTAGACTATAACGCTTCATAATACCATTTAAGTTACCCGTTTATAATAGTTCTGTTCTTTTAATATGATGTTGTGTTCCCCCCATTTTCTACTATTTTAGGGCTACATTTAGTCTGCTTATTTTATGCGTATTTTAATGTTTAGTTTTATTATATTTTGATACCTTGGCTATCCTTTCAAGGGCAAGTTGTTTTTGCGCGAAATAGCGTATTTCGCGTCGGGAATCAGTGCTAAGTCTGAACCAATGATGTAAAAAACACAACTAATATGGGTATTAATCTTTGATCTCGTTTTTCACAATGCGATGCAATAATAAAAGTCGATTTTGGTCGATTAGATGTAAAATCTATGACGATGCTGTCTGAGGGGCACCTTAATGTAGCTGCTGACATAAACATTTGTTGTGAATGTGAATAATATAATCTTTTTTTATAATTCGCGATTTTATAAGTTTGTGGTTTTTGTTAGTTTAGCGAGTTTTCTGTAAGTTTAATTTGTGTTTTAAAAAAGTTATTTATTTTATCATAAAATAAATTATGGATTCTATATCTCGAAGAATTTTACGATGCATAACAATTACAGAAACATCTTATCTTATGCCCATTTTGGATATCTAAAAACTTTCAAAATAATTATAAAAGGGTAAAAAAAGACTGAGTCGGCAATTCGGACGAAAGTTTTGATTGTTATTAATTATCTCATTCGCTAACGTTTCGCTCAGCGTTCACTGGCTTCATCAGAGCAAAAACCAAATACAATTAACATAAATTATTAACAATTAATACAAGATTCAATTTCTTAAAAGACGCAATAATCACCTCTGAAGCAATTTTTAACAATGTCAAGTTTAATATCTACATCCGTTCTCAATTCTGCCATGATGTCTAATTAGTTTAAGGACCAAAAAGGGAAGGACACCATCAATTTCACTTTCCAGGGTGAACTGTATTTTCTCATTATTATTGAAATTACCTAACGTGGATTGTACTTTATTTCCAGGAAGTAGAACTACGATATCGTCTACATAAATTTTAATAAGAGGAACAGGAAAATCAAGAGACTCGATGGCACTGGTAAGTATCCTATTCATAACCAATTCTGCCAAGATCGGTGATGACTGTTTGTCCATAGCCCGGTTAATTGGTTTAGGAAATCTATCAACTCAAACAGATGTGTGAATTTTAGGTCATTCCATACACTCACACAAAAACTAGCTATAATAAAACAGTTCAAACACAAGATAATGACGCCAAGTGACCAAAAATTCCATGAGATTCTTAGGAAAAATAATAAATAACTATCCGAATAAACTAATAAACAGAATTTTTTATACAACACCAAATGTAAACTCTAATTCTAATAACACAAATGATAGACTATACTGTAGTTTTGCTAACATTCCTGTAATGACAAATAAAATCGATATAATCCTAAGGGATATCAATGTAAAGCTTGCACCAACCAACACTCTAACGGTGGGAAAATTGTTTACTAAATTGAAATCTAAAACGGAAAAACTGATCAAATCTATCAAATCCCATGCCTCAATTGTGATAGTAGCTACATCGGGCAGACTAAACAGTACATAAAATGCAGAATTCAACAACACACTTATATGTAGTTGCAAAAAATAGACTCTGACCCGAAAGGTATAACTGTCTTAGTAGACCATGTTAAGACCAAAAACCATACATTCGATTTTCAAAATGTTAAAGTGTTGGATGTTGAGGCTAACTATTTCAAAAGAATGACTAGCGAAATGGTACACATTAAGAAAGTAAAATGTGTCAATTTTAGAACGGACACGTATAGGTTAAGTACATTGTACTGTAATATAATAGAGAAAAATGATTTAAAGATGTTATAGCTATAATTTATATTTATTTATTGTTGTAATTTAAATTAACAACATCCTGACCACAATATGTAAATAGTTGTAATATTTGTAATTTAAAAAAATTGTGAAAATTGTAAATTGTAATTAAAAATTTGTATAAGTTGTAAATAATGTGGTTAACCGCGTTTGTAGATAATTTTAAACACCCAGTATGTATATGATCCTTCGTGTATGTCATTCATTTGTATCGATTCTATAATTCTGATGCTCATTCGTCTTCATAACCTAGAAAGTGTAATTAAAGAAATTAAAAATAATTTATATAATATTAGTAAAATATTAATAATATAATCATCGTTCACCTCATTTATATTTAGATTAATGAAGTTTTTTTTTCACATAAATGATTGTATTGATTCATTTTAAGAGAGAGAAGGGTGAACTTCAAAATACCAAAAAGGGAGGTCATATATTGAAAAATTTATTAATAAAATATTTTTCCACAATTCACATATTTTAAAACGATTTTAATTTTTTTTTCAAAAAATACGAAAAAAATCTTTCAAAGAAACCCAAAAAAAACCTTTAAAAAATTCGAAATTTTTTTTCAAAAAATGTCTACATTTTAGTTATATTAACATCAATGACTGCTACTGTATGTGTGTTGTTAGAGAAAAATAGTAATAATAGAGAAAATGTGAGTGCTTACCGTCAATTAATTGTTGCAAAATTTTTGAAGAGAATTATATTTTGTAAAAAAAATAAATTTTATCAAATGGAAGATGGTCTTCCTATGGGTTCTCCCATATCTGGCCTACTAGCAGAAATATACCTAAACCATTTTGAACAAACACATCTAATGAAGTTTTGTCCAAATAAAATGAGGATCACAATTTTATACACGGATGTAGATATTAAACTTGACATTGTTAAAAATAGCTTCAGAGGTAATTATTGCGTCTTTTAAGAAATTGAATGTTCTTGTATTAATTGTAAATAATTTATGTTAATTGTCTTTGGTTTTAGCTTTGATGAAAAAATCATCTGTTAATAATTTTAAAATTAGAAATAACTTATTACAGTAGACTTTTAATTAAATTGTAACTCAGTCTAAAATATAATTTCTCTTATACATTCTAGTTGATGGCCATGTGAAGGAATTTTGCAGATATTTGCTCTTTTTTGCTCTTTTTTGCTTTTTCTATATGTCTTATTTGATGTTATAATTTTCTATAAGTTGGCGTGTTCTTTTTGAAGTCAGAGTGCAAATTGTTACACCAGGAATACTTTACTCCCAAAAAGAAAACGGCTGCGAGCCGCTTTTTTTGTGGCTATGAACTGCTCAGAACAGTTCGGAACAGTTCTATAATATGCTATGCGGATGTTCTTTTTGAATTAAATAATTTTCAAAATAAACAAAACTGTATTTTTTTGGTTTTGCTTACACAATAAACACAAAATCTATGTTATACTATTCTACTGGTCGGTTTTAAAAATCACCCATTCGAAATTTTTGAATTTATTTTTTCCTATCTTTATACCCCAAAAATCACATTTTTTATAAGGCTAATGTTAATTTGAATTCGCACGTAAACAAAATAATTTAAGCAATATCGCTGATTATTGAGTGGTCCAAATTGCACTTATTTTGTATAAATGTTTAGAAAAATACTGTTTTTTCTCATGCTTGTGCTCTTGAAATAAGTCATTTTAATAAAATTTAAGCTAACCTCTTAATTAATGAAAAATTGTAAACACTAGTTCATTTTTATACTTTTATTAGAGGTTTTTATTTCATGTTATTAATTTCTCCATTTAGTGATTTAGATCGATGCTTACATTCGAGTGTACAATGTACTATAAATACATGTATAATTACGCTGGTCATTACATTTAAAATTGTAAGACATTAGGAGTGTGTAATGTGCAGCAATTGCGATGCTTAAACTTCTTAATCAACTTGATAAAGTTTCCACGTAGATTTGCTCAATCCCAGTACGTACCATTGAATTTTACCCACAAGTCACTATGCGCCAGAAATTCGGGAGCAAAAGCAAATCCAATTCATATTATTCTGTCATTGAAATTAGATAGCTTCGTAGGAAGTCAAATTAACAAGCAAATAAAAGGTAAAATAGTTTTTAGCAGTCGTAGTTCTAGAGATTCTTTAATAATACCTAATATCTACTATTATTCCCTTCAAAGTGCCAGATACTTAAAATTTTAACTAAATATAGCAGTTCATGTTTTTCTTTATCATTATAAAGATTTTACGAATCTCATAGTTTTTATGATACTTACCTGGAGTTTAACATGTAGGTTAATTATTTTTATTTCATTTACACAACGGAAATTTTATCATTCATAAAAGTTTTTTACTTGCATGTTGCTACTAATCTTTACCAATCAAATTAAACCTTAGCTATTAATCTTTAATATTTACTACTTTAAATTTATATCATTCATTGTGTTTTAATTTTATAACTTATAACTTTTACAACTATGATATAAAATATTTTAAAAATTAAATACAAAATAAAATAAACAAAAAATAAAATTATTCATCATAGATGAATTCTCTGCTAACTCATAAAATAAAATATATGCCTCACACCTAACTGTGTTGTTTTTGCTGTTTTATGAGGTATAGGAAGCGACAAATCCCATAATGAATCAAAAGTTTTTGAGCAGTAGGCTTTGGTTTGGTAGTAATCCTATTGACATCTTCGCTTAAATTTCCCAATAAATATCTGTAGAATTCTTGAGCATCCTGCTCAGAACTATCTATAAAGCGTGGTGCAAGATGTTGAATTTCAGATATCAAAGATTTATTATTATATTATTAACTATACATTCTGATGAACTTCAGACCACAATACTTTTATCACTCGCGTAAATGCTTTTTATTAAAGCTCTTTCCACTACAGAGGTGGGAGTGTTGATGTAACTTACATAAGGATTTTTTTAAGATATTCTAAAATGGACTTTACGTTGGAGAGACACCGAATCACAGAGTTCATGAAGCAGGTGCTTCCGATATTTTTTAAACCCCTTAGTCCCATCTGACTAGAAGATTTATTAAGATATTTTTCATCTTCTAAAATCATCATTTTTGACCGAATAAAAGTTCTTTATCAAAAGAATTTCGCAAAGAATTTCTGGTTGCATTTTGAGCCATTTAAACTTGATAAAGTGGTCAAATCAATAGGCACAGAAACTCTGTATGAAAATTGTGAGGGAACCAAGTAAATGTCTTCTAGAGAATTTTCTTTAGGGATTGCTAGTTATTTGTATTGCTATTGTAGTGTAATAACACACATATTAAGAGCAATTTCCTAAACGGAAAATATAGTGGTTTAGTTCTGCTGTCATAAAAGCTAGTACGAACAACATTTTTGTATAATTTTTTTTGTAGATGATTTAGAAGCCATTTCTTTAATTCCTGCCAGAAGGAAAAAAATTGGAGAATATACAAAAAAATATATTATGATCTAAAAGTACCTTAACTTTAGACCCCTCTAATTAATTTTGTGCTAGGTAAGGTAACTCTGTGACAGGATGTAGCCTAATCAATTTAGATTATAAATCTGAAAAAAAAAATTGAAAATCTAACGAGGGAAACATGACTGCAGAACTAATGCTCGATTTCATGATTTTTCATAATTTGTTCTCCCAAACTCGCTCGCCCTCTAGGGATTCGCATTAATTATCAGTTATTTGGTCATAATTTGCAAAGAAGCTCCGGAAAAGTGGGATGCTCTTAAGAAAATTTATATTATTTAATTAAGTAGGTTAGGAGTATATTTAGTAATTATTAATAACATTAGGAATAAGTGCGAGTCAAGCTGATTGGGCATTGTTGCACAATGCACAATCAGCATTAGTTATAAGTTGTAATTAATTATTAAATTAGTTTTTAAGTTCAGTTCTTTGTAAGTCGTCTTCGTGACCAGCACTAAAGTAATAAAAGTTGTTAACTCATTGTTTAATGTCGCAATCTTCAACCAACCCCAACAGACCCATCACACTATGTTAATAAATTGGATTAAAAAGGAAGTTGATCTTGGATCTTTGGTAACATTTTCTATTTTTTTTGGATTCCCATACGCCAATAGTTTCAATATTAATTGGATAAAAAATAGAATTCCTTGAGAGTTTACTATATTTAGATATTTTTTTTCTCCAATTAAAGCAACTGCGCCAGTGGAACTATATGAAGATTTTAAATATGAAGGAGCCATTGTGTTAACACCAGTAAAATTCCATATCAAAGATTTGTCCATACTCCATGGAATTATTGCCATATACCCTCAGGTCTTTTCCCATCCTCTCTATTGGTTCCTAATGGTTCCAAAATAGAAGGTATACCAGAAAAACTTGGATCTCTTTTAATTAAATCATTAACTACATGATGACTAGAAAATTTTCATACACTGAATTTGCAGCATAAACCATGTAAATTAGCTTCATCAACCAAAAACCCACAAGAACAAGTATACCGAGCATAAACAGAATTACCCAGTCTAAGATCTACGCATATTCTAAAAGAGTCATTCAGTAATGTACCCAAAGATGACACTGGTAATGTATTAAGCCATGCATCAGATTCTTTCTACAATAAAGGATTTATACGGGATTTCTTTTTAAATTTTTATGTGATGAAAAAATAAATTTTAGAAACTTCATATCCACAAGAGGAACATCCCATGCTTTGTTTGGGAAGACCAAAGGGACCTGTGGTGGGATTTTGTCTCTCTCTTGATATTTATCAATGCTTGATAAAACTCAACAGGCATTTATCAAGAGACTTGATATTTTGGTATTTTATTTCCTATTGATAATGCAAACGAAGCGAAATGTCAATTGATAAATTGAAGCAGCGTTGCCGATGCAAAATACTCGGTTTTTTTAATACAGTCGAACTTCCATATAACGTTTCATCACGGGAACCTTAGAAAAAATCGTTATATAGAAAATTCGCTATATAGAAATTCGTAATTTTGATATAAAAAATTTGTTATTCATATTATAGCTCTTTATTTTAACTAAAAATATGAAAAGGCGTTGTTTTTAATGCGCAGGTTTTGCAAAAACTAAATTTGCTTCAAGTCGGAGGTATAACTTACATGTAAACCTTATAAAAAGACTCGATAAATCTCGGAATTTACGTTCATTTCTAAAAATTCTAATTACCTACCTGATTTTCTGTTATTCTTTACAGTAATCTAATTTATGAAAGATTCTAATATTTACGTAAAAAAAAAATTCGTTGTACGGAAACTTTAATTCGTTATAAGGAGTAAAAAATACATTAAAAACGCCTTCAAGGTGAAGATTCTCAAAAAAAATTCGTTATATAGAAAAATTCATTATATGGAAGTTCGTTATAGGGAAGTTAATATTTAATGTAAACATAACCTAACCTAATAGTAATTTACTACTTTCGTAAATTATTTGCTTTTTTATTAGTTTCTTTTGAGTGGTTATGTTTTGGGGGGTGTTTGTAAATCTATTTATGTAAAATAATAAAATTTCATTTGAATATTATTTTATCATACTTTGACATTAAAATGCCTAATTTTATTTTTACGTTATAATTAACTCTTTTCTTAAATTTCATGTACTTATTTCTTTTCTAAAAACTTTTTTTTTCAATAGTTTCCTTTATCCTTTTCCTAAATGTTAATAAAATATTTAATAAAACTGTACAAGTGTTATATCGTTGTTTACAAGAGTCTTGAAACGCTTTACGGTTGCCCTACCCCTATTGATAAAAATTCGTCGCGTAAAACTCAAGACTATTGCGTTTTTAAGAAACAAAATACCGATTTGGTGGTTTTCGTTTGGTAACGTAAAGTTATGACGTAGTGTTGATAAATAATAACGTGCTCTTGAGTTTTATCAAGCTTGATAAATATCAAGATAGAAACAAAATCCCACCTCTGAAGACAGAAAAGTTGGCAATGACGAGGAAGTGTTGAGCCCAAACATCTTCGGAAAGATTATTATTTGTAATTTTTTCCAAAGAACGTTTTACAATTTCATCAAAAGAATTCATTCCAGTTGGATAATGCCAAGTAGGGTTACATCTTAATAAATTAATTAATTTTGGTATAGCTAAGCAATTTTTAAAAAGGAAAAGTTAGCATGTGAAGGAAGTTTCAACCGACGGGAACCTATTAGATACAATCTATTTGATTTTTCTTATATAGAATATGAAAGAGCACTATCAGTTAAAGGAGCACCAAGTAAAAACCAATCTGATTTTTTTTAAATCCTAATGCCCGGCGCAAAACAATTAAAATCATAAATTATTTTTTGTTCTATTTTATCTAAAAAAATAATTTCTTGAAATTTAATTTCAAAGCAATTTCATGAGAACCGGAAATTATTTTCTTCAAATTTTCAAGAACCACTTGAAAATTAACTCCCACTGAGCCATCGTCCAGATACCAAGCATTATATTTGCTAGTGATTGATTTTATTAATATCAACACCCAAACAAAATATAGCAGGGCCAAGAAGATCTCCTTGTTAGACACATTTTTCTGACAAAATTCACCAAACTTTATACCAAATCTTTATACCAAATGCAATAGTATGTGTATCTTGGATCCTTGCATATTTTGAGAGGACGTGGAATGTCCAGAATCCATCTGGTGTAACAATCTTCCTCGAATTGATGAATTATTTTTTGTAAACAGGAAAAGCCATCAGTTCGATTTTATAGGGGGAGCGTAATTGCAAGATACGCACAGGCCTGAAAAAAATAATTTATTTAAAATGCAAGGCGGTCCAATTAAAAATACTTACCATCCCCTGGACCGTTGGCGAGTAGCGACCCTACATTTCCTGAGCTCCGGATGAGGCCTCTAACCTACCTGATGTGCTTTTGTTGTAGCCAGGCTACTACCGTACCATTCTCTGGGCTAATCTCCCAGAAAATGTGAAATATTGATTCCAGTTACAAGAAGACAATTAAGGGGGGCGTGGTAATGTACCAGCGTTGACAGTACCCAGCTACTAAGGGAGAGAAGTGAAGGAAGTGCCACTCTCCCCCGAAACGAATCCACAAGGCCAATCTCCACTTCCCCTGCAGAAGTAAGTACTAACTTGAATTTACAAAGGCGTAATTCCGCTAGTACTAATATTGCAACATCTCAGAGAAGGCGATGGCGTTGGTCAAGACAAGATTACATAATTATTTTACGCACTCATTTTCAAGCTCTCTCTAAGAAAAATGATTTGGACAATACAGGATATAGATTAAGGCTTACAGAATCTTGGAATGACATAATGCCCCACAAAAAGATATCTGGTCAAATGTTATCTGATAGAGTGCGTTTCTTGTTACGCGAAAAGAAATTCTCAGATATAGAATTAGAAAATATAAAAAAATCAGCCAAATACCCAGTCGCGCGAACACGAAAACATTCCCTTGGAGGAAAACCTAATCCTTTCCTAGGGATTATTTTATTGGAAAAGACTTACCACTGTATTCCTCACTTAAGGCAGCAGATAAAGGATACTCTTCCCTCAATCTAAACCAAAATGAACAGCTCGTAGAAATTGCAGACGATCAAACATAACAAGAGTGGCTGTCAAAACCACTACATGGAAGATTCCCGAACAACCTAAAAGAAAAATACGTAGACAAAATACTATCACATACTTACCTTTTACATCCGCTTACTTATTCCCTGAAACAGAAGGTGCATTATTAGCAATTCAAGATCAAGCTGTAGCAACTTTAAATTATAAGAAATATATTTTAAAAGAAAACTTACCTTCAGACATTTGCAGAAAGTGCAGGAAAACCGCTGAAAGCATCCAACACATAACAGCGGGTTGCTCCCTGTTAGCACCTAACCAATACCTCGTGAGGCATAATAATATGGCTAAAATATACCACCAAGCCCTTATAAGTTCTAGTTCTTCATATTCTTTACAAACCAAGAAAAAATTACTTTACCTACTAGGCTTCTGAAGTTTCTTCTACAAGAAGTATTCTGAGGTTAGTCTGATAACTTCGGAGGGTGGATAGACGTGAAATTGTTATAAAACACTTGGAATTCCATCAGATGTCACTTATAGCCTAATTGACAAAGCATGCACCCCTTTTGATAAATCGTACAGCCGATTTAACAAACTATGCTCAGTACTACTTTTGGTAGAAGTAACTTCAGAAAGTTTTAGTAAGTAAAGAAAAAGAGCTAAGGTTGGAAAATTTTACCTGGTTTGTTAAGAATATGAACAAGTTTCAGAAAATTAAAAAAAAGATAACCTTAACGGTGTTATCTTGGAAAAAAAATTCAAAATCTAAAAAAAAATATTTTTTTTTACTTTGCAATTTTTTTTTTCAACATTTTAACAACTACCACTATTAGTGTTGTTATCAGTTGAAAAAGGATAGTTTTAGCTTGTTAATGATAGTTTTTTTTAATCCCTATGCACTTTGGTTACAATGTTATTAGCGTTTTTGTGATTTTTGACGAAAATCGTTGACCTAAAATTCAAAACTCTGTAGCTCCTAAGCTAAAAAAGATAGACGCCCACTTTTTTTTGTTTTTTCTCGATTAAATTTACTCTAGTTTCCAACTCCAACGTTTGGTGAACCACGAACGGAACACCCTGTATATTTAAATTATTTTTTTGGTAACTTTTTTCTTGCTAACTGTCAATTTATCTTTTCCCTCCATAAGTTCCCTTTTTCGTTTTTGTGCTGCCTTTATGTAAGGAGGATCTAAACATTGGAGTCATTTTTTCAAATTACCTCTAATGAGATTTCTGGACATACTCAATCTACAGGGTGAGTTTTTTTGTGAGAAATAGGATATGTTTTATTTTAAGAGATAGGAAAAAAACTTAAATTGCATGGTTTATAGATGCGCATAACCAGAAATGTTTTTTGTCTATACTGGGTGTTTCGTAACTAGAGTGCAAGCTATAAGCAATTCCACGTTTCTTTTAAATCGAACATCCAACACCCTGTATATTTTTTCATATTTGGATTAACACTAACTTAAAGAATACAAGGATATTTTTTATTTTTTAAAAATTTAAGCGTGCATTTAATTTTTTCGGGCATTTTCTATAAAATTTCGACATATTTTTACAAAATTTTAAGGGAAAATGATTTATATAAAAGTTAAAGAACACTTAAAAAGTTTTCATATTTCACGCCTCCATAGCTGTCACTATAATAAAATTCGAAAAAAAAAATGTATTAAAAATACATCAAAATCGATATTATGAAATGACATAAGAATTGTTTTTTAAGTGTTCACAATAAGGACAATTTAAATTTCTAAAAATATGTCTAAATGTGATAAATTTTATAGAAACTTTCCGATAAAAAAATAAGGGCACACTCAAATTTTCAAAAAAAAATATTGTTCTATTCTTTAATCTAGTGTTAATGCAAATATCAAAAAATATATAGGGTGTTCCATTAAAAAAAATGTGAAATAACCTGCGCTCCAATTACGAAACATCCAGAATAGACAAAAATAATTTCTGTCTATATGCATCCCTAAACCATGCAATTTTGTAATTTAAGTTTTTTTCCTATCCCTTAAAATAAAATATATATCTTCCGATTTCGCACGAAAAACTCACCCTGTAGATTGCGTATGTCCAGACATTATTAGATCCTTCTTACATAAGGGTAGCACAATAACGAAAAAGGTAACTTATGGAGAAAAAAGAGAAATTTACAGTTAGCAGTTAGCAAGAAAAAAGTTACCAAAAAATAATTAAAGTAGGTATATGAAGTAAGTTCATTTTTATCTTATAAAATATAATGTGTATGTTTTTTTAATTAGATCCACATGCCACATGGTATAGTAAACAATATGAGGGGTTTTCAAGTTAATAATTATTATACAATGTAATGATTTTAGTAAAAAATATTTTTTATTTTGTTTTTCGACATATTATCTACTCTATTATT
This sequence comes from Stenus bimaculatus, assembly GCA_963971135.1. Classification (NCBI taxonomy): domain Eukaryota; kingdom Metazoa; phylum Arthropoda; class Insecta; order Coleoptera; family Staphylinidae; genus Stenus; species Stenus bimaculatus. The sequence continues at coordinate 25,941,714 of OZ020184.1, forward strand.
TGTGTATTATTTCTTTTTCTACTATAAAACTAAAGCAAGGATAAAATTACAATATTTTTATAAAACTCGCAATTAACTATTTATGATGGCACGTGTATAAAAGTATGTAGAAGGAGAGCAGCGTAGCGTGGATCCGAACAAAATCTGAAACGGTGACACCTTCTTGATAATGCCTGAACTGCTGCTGCGGATTGTAAAATGGGTAGGCGTAGACCGCCAAGTTTAAATTTACATTGGTCTTATATGTATATGTAGAGTAAACGCCAACATTATTTTAGATTTGAAAAATCAAATATTTTTTTTTCTTTTTTGGTTGAATCTTTAAGTAGACTTAATAAATAATGCACTAACATACTTAATGTTGCAAAAAAAAATTTTATTTTACTAGGAAATAAAAATTTGAGTTGTTTTGAATTTTTTAAATTTTTTTATATATTTCATTGCATTCCTCCAATAATATTCTATACGAAATGATTTCTATTTTTTTATGTTTTTAAATTGACATATCCAAAACTCCACACATACCGGGATACAATCATCTGGAACTTCAAATAGAAATCAATCGGCTCAACTTACTAATTTTACACCAGACATGTATCAGTATGAATATCAATAATCAATTCTATTATAAATGTTATACATTTATTTTATGTATAATATATGCTTAATTTCGACTCTCCCTGTATAATATTAAAATTTTACATTTTAAAGTATATCTTACCTTAAAGTAATAACTAGTCGTTCAGCAGGTGAAATTAGTTTCTTCTTTATAAAATTAGATGCAGATTTATCCAAACGACCACCAACCCCTTCCAAGAAATAATCAAATGTTCTTACAGACAGGATATCTTCTTATTTTAAAATATAAATGGTGGTATTTGCCATACAGACTTCTTTCCCTATTAATATGGTGAATCCCAACTTTTTTATTAAATTTTTTAAATGTATGATAGGCTGCTTCAATTAAGTAAAGTAAACGAAGTGATTTGCTTGGAGCCATTTTTAGAATAAGTGAGTTCAACGCTTGGCAGAATGAATCCAAGTATTTCAATACGAACGTTCAGAGTGAAGGCCTATTCAAGGTGGCAGCGTCGAACGTTGCGTTGCGTTCGCGTCGCATCGAGCGCAGCGTCAGAAACTAATCAAACCAATGTACAACATGCTTCACCCAAAACTGCTACACAAAAGAAATGCTAAGGCAGCCAATCATCAGACGCTTTCGTGCGGCTAGGAACATCCCTTAATCTCGCCCCACCTTTAGTTCGTGGTGGGATTAAGCAGGCAGAATTCTACCTGACTACCTTTACTCACAATTCGATGCGCGTTGGAAACGCACAGCCAGGGATTGTCTGGCCAATCCCACTTAACTACTGAATAGCGGTGGGCGAGACTAAGGTATACTCAAGCCGCGCGAAAGCTTCTTATTGGCACTAGCATTTCTTTTATGTACCAGTTTTCGGTGAAGCATGTTGTACTTAAATACGATCGTTCACAGTGGAGTCAAGCGACGGATTCAATCTGCATTGAATTTTTATAGCGTCAGTTAGCGTCAGCCAGCCTGTAGTGTAGTAGTTTTGTGAATAAAATCATGAGTTCCGACGAATCTGAAATTTTAATTTCAGAAATAGAGAGTAGACCTGTCTTATGGAATAAAAAATTTCCAGGTTAGAAAAATAAAAATGATACAAGTGGTGAAATTCACTAAATAAATATCTATCCCTGTTTATAGGATGTCCACCTGCTTTCTTTTTAAATTGTTTAACGGTATAATACGGCCCCACCCTGAATAGGCCTTTAAGTGTTTACACTGAAGACAAGTAAAGGCTCGCCAGTTTCGTTTTTATTTCTCATTTTGACGAACAAATCACCTCTATAGAAAGAACCTCTTTTAAAAAAGAACAGCAAGTGACTTGGAGAACACTGGCGTAACGGTTTACACATGCAATTTTTGTTTTCCACTGACGCATAATTCATGCTGGCGCCAGTAAAGTCAGAAGGCTGCAGAAAACTGTCAATCAGTGAACGCATGTTTTAACTTGCACACCAGTAATGTTTACACGTGCATTTTAATTTTACAAGAAGCTCTTAAAATATTTCTACGCCTATTCCACTCCCTTACCCATATTAGTTTCTTTTTTCTTGTCATTTTTACACAATGCAGTATTACCTACTCCAACAGTTAACAACATCGATCTCTCCGATGAATATATATTATCATACTTTAATTAATTGCGTACTGGAGCGATTTTGTTTATCTACAGGTCAACAAGTAAACTATCGAAAGTGTAAACACAAAACAGATAACAAGTTTAGTGGCGGCAAACGGCATGTACTTTCCGCCAGTAAACTTGCCTAGCGTAAATGAGGCTTAATTCGTGTTGTGCAATTAGTTTATTTTAGGTTTTTCTCTTTCTAGTGCCAACATACATATATCTAACGTTTTCTTGCACCAGTGATTTTTCCTGGCCTATACCTTGTTGGAGATAATTAACACCAACATGTTTGGGCTTAACTTTGTGCCAAACGCATGGCCAACAATGCAAAATTTGTGATCTGTATTTTATACTAATAAAAAAAAAAAAAAAAACATTAAACATTATTAAACATTGGTGATTAATTGTTCCTCTGTTAAAGATTAAGTTTGTAACCATATAGTTATGTAATTAAATTTTAGAATTATTTATACCTGATGATGGGTTAGCCCGAAACTAGTCGTTTAAAGTTATAATAAAGTTGGATACAAGGAATTCTTGTTTTTTAATAGTATAATTAACGATCCAAATATTGAACATCAATCTTCAAGTTTGTTTATCTGTATTTTAGTTTAAAATTAATAAACTTTATTCTAATTTTACTATCAGTTTCATTTATAATTTGTAATATAGTTTATTTATTTAGAAAACCACCTTTTTCGCAGGAGAATTGGTCGCACTAAGATGCCAGCGCTTAATAATCACGTGACCTGCCTGTCGTTCATGATTGGACAGCTGAGCGGGAGTTTGGTGGGACGCGTATGCTGGAGTAGGGAATCGGGGGACGCTGACGATTTTGACCAAGTTGGCCAAATAAATAATAGCTGCTGAAAAGGTGGTTTTCTAAATAAATAAACTATAGGTGTTTTGTGATTTATTTTCCAGCAGAATTTAGCTAATATTCAGTCTGTCCATTTTCGGTTATAACATTTTTGCTTTGAACAATATATCTTCTTCTTTCTCCATGCTTATTAGATACAGCGGCGAAATTTTCTGAGAAAAATCTAAATGGTTGTGCAGGATATTAAATTTTAAAGTCATACCTTAACATACTGACATCTACTATTTGTTATAGACTTGGCAAGATATAAAAGCTAAAGTAAAGGGAAAAGCTGCTGATTTATCCAGAGAAAAAAAAGCGGGTGTGGCACCATCCACATGCGAGAATCTCACTCTGTTGCAGGAACAAATTTTAGCAACAATAGCCTGTATTCAACGACCGTGATGAAAAATTTAGAGACGTCGCTAACGTTAAACATGTGATTTAAAAAATATTTCTTTATAAAGAAATATTTTTTAAAGACGCTGAATCTGCTGTGGTGATTGTATGTACCTACAAATTTCTTAAAAATACTTTGTAGATATGATAATGTTCAAAAACTATTTTTTGTCTGACATTTCATGGCAAAGATTTCCAACCCATTAACCTATTAGTGCATTGTGTTCTCTTAAACAGAAATATGTTCATAATGACCGTTTATACGACCATTTAAAATTTTAAAATCTAGGGTAAAAGTAGTATTATTCGATCGTATTATATTTAACCATTTTTTTCAAGATTGATTTTGAAATTTTCTTGATATTTCTTTGCTTTAGTTTTTTGTTTTAAGTATATTTGTACGTTTAGAAAGTTTTACAACGCTTCAAGAATTAAGTAAACTTTTAAGAAATCGGAGCATTGCAAAAAGTTTGAAAATATACTAAGAAGATAGTCGGCAAAATGCTGAAAAAGCATACTTTTCGCTAGTAAAAATTGATTTTTGGGCATATGTAATCAATAATTTAACAAAAACGCAACTCGTTGCTCTTCAAATTGAATTTATTTTTCGTATAGAATTTTTGTTTTTCATACATAGTCTATTATGGAGGCGTACTTCATTATTTTTCCAAAAGTATACGCTTATTGCTAGTGTTGGAAATAAATATTATTTCAATTAGTTTTTTTATAAATATCTAAAAGGCATTCTAAAAGGCCGCTAAGCAAACGTTTTTTGTAAAGAGAACGTTTTACTACTGCCTGATGAGTATTTGGTTTGACTTAAAAAATAAACAAACAGATCAATTGGTAGCTACAAGACTCTTCTGTGTACCAAAAAAAAAATTTCAAAAAGCTCCACTAGAAAAAAATTTGACCAAAACCTTAGAAAAAACGCGGAAAAAAACACAGGCGACTATTAGCGCAGTAATAAAAACTACAAATAATATTCTTAAATAGTATTATACAGGGAGAGTTTTTAGTGTGAAGACGGTAGCAAATCTTTTATTTTAAGACATAGGAAAAAATATTAAATTACAAAATTGGAAGTTGATGCGCATAAACAAAAATAATTTTTGCTTATCCAGGGTGTTTTGTAGACTATTCAAACTTTTTTATAAATGGAATATATATTTACATTAACACTAAATGCCTCGCACTATCTCACCATATTATTCGTATCGAGCGGATTTTCTTAAAACCACCAAATTATATCATTTTCATTCTTAATTACATATCAAAATTTATGACTTTACGCCATAATCACGAAAATTATTTAATTAATTAAAAAAAAAATTATGGGAACCATTTCTAAAATAACAACTTACTTTTACTTTAATAAAATTCCGGTTCAGTTTTGTTTCTAATTTGTCTTTTATTGTTTTAAGGGTTATTTTTGTCTTTTTGAACATGAACCTATATTTTTCATATTGTTACTAACTATACCGCTTTGTAATATTCTACTTCTTTTGTTAATAATTATTATTTTAAAATAATTCTTTCGGATTTCAAAATTCGAAGAGAAAAAGTATACTATTTTTCTAAACACCATAAAATACCCCTCTCTTCAAAATGGACATCCGAAGATTTCATGAGATATTGATAAGGTTACTTTCGAAAGAGCTCGATATGATGTGAAAATTTCTATTAAAAATGCAAAAACAATGTTGAGACAAGAAGCTGAAAATAATATAAAGGATGATCCACAAGCATTTCGGTCCTTGGTAAGTAAAGCAAAAAACTCAACGCGCATTCCTGGTGTAATGACACAAAATGACTAAACTTTATCGAACCCATTGGACATTGTTAATGCATTTGGTAATTACTTGAATAATGTATACAGTATACATATCTTCTAAAAACGATATAAAATTAAACGAAGATTTTAAGAATCATTTCGGTGACTTTAAAATTAAGGAAGACTCTGTAAGTGAACACATAAAAACACTGTAAGCCAAATATACTATAGGTCTCGATAAGGTTCCCGCTTTAATTCGAAAGATTGTTGGATCTTTTGTCCAAACCCTTCACTTTTATATATAATTTGTCTCTGCAATCTGGTTATTTTCCTGAAGTCTGGAAACAGGTTAACGTGTGCCCAATATTTAAAAGCGACAATAAGAAAAATATAGAAAACTACCGACCTATCTAATAGTGAGCAACTTTTCAGGTGTTTGAGGCAATTTTAGCCGAGCATATTTCTGAAAATTTAGATTCGTGTAATCAAACTGACGTTATGTATACGGATTTAACTAAGGCGTTCGATCGTATGCGACATCAAAAACTTATAGAGAAGTTACGTAACTATGAACTTAACAACAATATAATTAGAATTATATCTTCCTATTTGCACTGTCGACCGCAAACAGTTTTATATAATGGATGCAGGTCGAACATCTATATGGCAACCAGCGGTGTCCCGCAAGGGTCTACGCTTGGCCCGCTTCTCTTCTTACTGTTTATCAATGAAATCGGCTCTAATTTAATGTCACCTATGCTGCTTTATGCTGACGATATAAAAATATACACGACAGTTTTTGATGAAAAAGACTGCCTACAACTGCAGGAGGATATTGATAATGTTGAAGTTTAGTGCCAAGAAAATAAACTCAATCTTAATGTGAAAAAGTGTTTTGTAGTGTCGTTTTCTCGTAGCAATAAAACGAATCACTTTAAGTATCATATTTCAAATGAAGTGTTTAATAGGGTATCTGAACTTAAAGAAATTGGTGTGATATTTGATAATAAACTAACTTTTAATAATCATATTTTGTCGATTTCTATGGAATGTTACATGATGTTGGGTTTCATAATACGTAACAGTAAAAATTTTCAATCACTTTCAACGCTCTTTATCTTATTTAACTGCTACATATTAAGTAAAATTAACTGCTGTTGTGTGATATGGTCTCCAATGTATTTTAGGTATACAAATGCTTCAGAACGAATTCAAAAGAAATTTATAAAATATTGCTATTTTTTGAACTTGAATTTTTTGGAACATTTCATATGTAAACTTCCTGAATGAATTCAACGTTATATCGATTCAAAATAGGCATAAGATTATATCTGTATGTTATTTGTTCAAACTTATTCATAATTGTGTTGATGATTTGTGTACTGTTAATCAAATTAATTTTATGTTCCACGTTTATCTGCAAGAAATTGCGAAACTTTTACATATACTACTCCCAAAACGAATCATTTTAACAATTCGCCATTATACAAGATGTTCATAAATTATAAAGATTTTCAATATTATGATGACATTTTTGTTTCTAGTATAAAGACCTTCAAAGCAAATTGTGAAGATTGTCTTGTTAAATCTAATCATTAGATTAAAAAAGACAATCTTCACAATTAGATTACAATGTTGAATTTATTTGTGTATGTATCTTCATATATTATTCATTTATTTATTTTTCGGCGTATTTATTTGCTTGTCTAATGTTTACTGTTTTATTTTAATTTTATATTTTTAATTATATTATTTTTGTCAATGTTATATTCCTATATAATTGGCCAGTTGGTTGTTGAGTAATAAAGCTTATTATTATTATCAATTTCGTTTTTAAGGAAATCCAAATAGCGTTGGGCATTCAGATGTCCTTCAAAAAATATGGGACCAATAATATGGGTACCAATTATTCCTATCCAACAATTAAAGCCAAACCTTACTTGGAAATTGGCTTCTCGAATAAGTCTTGGATTTTCTTCTGACCAATACCTCGTGTTATTTCTATTTAACAATCCTAGGTTGGTGAAATAAATTTCGTCGGAATATAAAATGTGTGTATTGAATTATAGATTTTGTCGCACCATATTTAAAAACCATTCGCTAAAGTCAAGACGCCGTGCCTTATCGGCTTCATACAAATTTTGGTGAAGTTGGTATTTGTAGGAATGGTAATTATGCTTTTTTTAAATATTTAGAATTGGGTTAACTTCGACATAGGCTATGATATCAACTTTAGGTTCTCTACGAAATTGGGCTACCAGTTAAAAAAAGAAGGTACGATGTGGCTGACGTCTTTCTGGATGTCTTTCACGATAAAGTACACTAGCAGCCGTGGCATTTTTTCTACATTCACCGTAAATTAGCAACATGTCAACTTGTTCATCTCGCGCACACATTTTAGCCCAGTCAAATTTCAAATTAGCGTTTCACATCGGAAGGAGAGATAATAAGCTAGAAACTCGTATAGACCTTCATTTTGATGTTCTAAAAGCTGTCTCAAAAGTCTCATAAAATCTCGTGTTTGTGACAAATTTTAAACGAAGATTCACAGTTTACCTTGCATTAAGGGCATGGGACACGCTAGGGATTTTTTCCCAGAGCAGAGGTATCAGAGATTGCCAGAGGCTTATAAACCCATGACATAGTGACTGCGAGAGTGAGAAAAAGCATCAGGCATAGACGCTGTGTAAAGTTAGTATGCGGATGGCGACGGGACTCTGGTTCAAATTACGACGTTACTTTTTATTCTGATTGCTTCTAACATTTATAAAAGTCAAGTACAATATACTTTCGTTTATTGTTTTAGTGTTAGAATGAGACACGATAAATGGTAACGTCTTAATTTGAACGAAAGTCCGGTCGCCATCCACATACTAACTTTACACAGCGTCTAGTGCTTTTCTTCACTCTAGAAGTCACTTTGTCATGGGTTTACACGCCACTGACAATCTCTAGCAGCTCTGCTGCCAGAGCTCTGCCAAAAAAACTGCCCCAAACCCATTAAGGAACTGTAGCTGAGCGCTGCGCGCACTCCCTCCTCTGTCTCGGAAACGGTTGAGCGCATGAAAACATGTTCGGAACAAATTTTATGCTCTACAGTTTTTATAATAAATGTTAACATCATTGGAGCTGCAGAAACCTAGATAATCGCGAAAAACCGATTTTTGTGACCTTTGACCTTGAATAACTGACGACGCAGACAAGAGATTTTATGAGACTTTTGAGACAACTTGTACAACGCGAAAATTAAGGTGTATACGAGTTTCCAGCTTATTATCTCTCATTCCGAGGTTGAGCGCATTTTTTTTGCTTAATTGCTGACTGGACTATAAAGAATATATTCACTTTTGGCTTTTGGATAAGAAAATGTTTTTATTAAACTTCATGCATTAATGGATCTATGGGATTAAGGGGTTTAAATCGATTAACAATCACAATATTACAATAGGTACAAAATAGATTTAAAGCCAAAAATCGAAAGACAGCTGTAACAATCTTTATCGTTCTAATGCATTTCGCAACCAAGTTGGATCATCGGAGAACAATTAACGAAGTTAACAGTTTAAAAGGCTAAAAAATACCAATAATATAATTTATCAGAAATAAAACAAGTACATTAAAACATTGGTTAAGATAAAACAGTATACAAGTCAATCATGATCCAACACCATCTTCCAGTGAAATTTAAATAAAATATTTGAGCTCGTAAGTCTAACTTTGCAAAAAGTGGGAAACCAAAAATAAAAACTGACGACTCTAGAGGTTAAACACAAAATTGGATATCTAGTACCATCACAATGTGTAGGTATTACAAGCTTGAAAAAAAACTATTCAACTTCCAGTAAAATTTAAAATAAAAATCAGCCTCAAGGTCTAAGGTTGCAAAAAATGTGTAACCAAAAATAATAAATTGACTGGCTCTAGATATAAAGAAAAGACCGCACGTTACCTAAATTTAAAAGTCAGACGTGTTTCACCAATGTTTTTGGAAATTATAAAAATTAATTAAAAACGGCCGAATGAATTTCATAAATTATAATATATTTTACGTATTTGTAATATTCAAAAGTAATTATTTCTAGAATGTTCTTATTTTTTTTATTATAAACAATTTGCTTTTGTTAAAGCACTCGACCTTTTGGGCAAAACTTGAAAATTTATCAGAATGTGATTGAATATAGTTTATTTATTTAGAAAACCACCTTTTCAGCAGCTATTATTTATTTGGCCAACTTGGTCAAACTCGTCAGCGGTCGCGTCCCCCGATTTCCTACTCCAGCATACGCGTCCCACCAAACTCCCGCTCAGCCGTCCAATCATGATCGACAGGCAGGTCACGTGATTATTAAGCTCTGGCATCTTAGTGCGACGAATTCTCCTGCGAAAAAGGTGGTTTTCTAAATAAATAAACTATACATGAATGTGTATGTGTATGAGTACATGAATGTAAGCATTATTAAGTGATTTTAATTTTTACCCATCGTTGGAGTTTAAAAGTATCAAAAAATTATTACTGTCTTTATCAGGGCAATAAATGCTTTAATATCACTTAACCCCTATTCCTATTAAAAACACCGAAAAGGTGGTTCCGCAGGGAAGGAGGTTGCAAAGACAATTTTTTTTAATGAGTCTGTAAACCATTTTTTTTATAATTTTATATAAAAGAGTACCTTTTAACTTGAATTTTGCAATTTGAATTTTTGGTCTAGCACTTAAAATGACTTCGCAATTAATTAACAAAGTTTATGAAATCGCGCGTCGCTACTTTTTTTCCTTGCGAGCTGAGTGACGTCATTACTTCCTAGTCGCCTCGCGGGGTAATACGGTCGGCAAAAGTGCTAAAACTGTGCGGCTTCGATTAGAAGATCGGCAGGTAAAAACAAATCGCGGTTTCTTGATTTGTCATCTACATACCACGCTACATCAGGAAACGAGCGCTTTTTTGATATCTTAATTTTTTCTGTACTTTTGGCGCTCTCGAATTTGTAGTTTGAAATTAGTGCTTTTTCGACGCCGACTTTGAAAATTCGTAACTTATGATCCCGACCGTGTATAATATTTCAATGTTTTATATTTCCCTTCTTTCTTTATTTTTTATGCGAGAAAAAATCAGCACGATTATATTTTACCCCTGGACTTGAAAAAAAAAATCCCATGTGAAATGTTAATAAAATAGCTCAAACGCGCGCTTTGGTCAGCCCCCTCTGCAATTTTTAAAATTTTCTCAATTTTACATCAGATTATTAAAGAACAACAATATTTGTGGTGTAATGAGCATAGTGCATTTTTAAATTTTGCGCGGTTAAAAAGTTATGGCGTAAAAATGTAAAAATGTTGAATTTAGGGGTCGGCGGCTCCCGTCGGCCTATTTTTTAACGGATTTTCATTTTTAAAAATTTTGATAAATCTACTCTTGGTATTAAAACCGCCCACGCATAGGGTTTTTTAAATTTTGAAAAACAACGAAATCTTAAATTTTTTAAGATCGCATTTAAAAAAGTCGCATTTTTATTCGAGTTTCGGTTTAATCAGTCCCTCAAATTCTAGCCTAACGCAATGTACAATTTCTGAAAGCTTTCATGGTCTACTTTACGACAAAAAAAGAATCACTTCGCTATCTCCTTTCGTTATCGAGTTATGACCGAAAATGTAGCAAAAATATGCAAAATCTCCGTTTGGAACCAAAATTACGGTCTGAAATTTTTCACTTTTCACAAAATAATTAATATCTTCTCATCTATTATAACCGCCGGGACGAGTAATAGCTTAAAATTCGCACCGTTACCTCCCCCACCAAATTCCCTGAAAATTTTAATTTTCGGTATAAAATTACGTCGTCCAGGCCCGTATTTGTACCAAAATTTTGCCAAAACTTTGCCAATTTTTTCCAAAAAAACTTTTTAACCGATTTTAACCAATTATTTTTTAAAACACGTCTATCCATGGTGTTTACCTTTGGTAAAAATTTGAAATCGCTAACTTTTATAGTTTTCGAGAAAAACAATAAAAATCGATTTCCATGAAAAATTTTTAACCTTAAAAATATCTCAAAAAATATTTTTTCGAATATTTTAAAAATCGACCCCGCAAATGAAAGATAATAGAAAATAGATGAAATGTAGGGGGTCACTTGCCCTCTACACCCCCCAAAAAAATTTTATACCCCAAAAACTCTTTTCTAGGTAGTGTACCTTAAAAAATAATTAAATTTTAAAAAATTTAATAAGATAATATCGATAATTTTTACAAACTTATCTGTACGAATTTTCGTTTTTTAATTTTAGTTATTAAGCGAAATATGAATTTTTTACAATTCACCTTTACTCATTTGTTAGAAAGCCATATTTTATATAAAAATTCATATCTTTTGAACAAAAAGTCGTACTGCCTTGAATTTTTTTTATTTTTTTCTTATTTCTTTATACTACAACCCAAAATTATTAACTTTCAAATTTTTAATTTGAAACGCTACACACTTGTAAAAACCACACTAAAATTGTATAACATTTAAAGTGAAATTTCATAAGTAAAAAATTATAAAGATGTAAATTTTAAATTAATAAATAATTCTCCTACTTTAATTAATAACTAATCGTAATATTTTATCAGAGTATTAAAAGATAATAACTATAAAAACGTCTAGAAACGGACAGCGTTCGGAAGAAATGACATCAGAACACATCGCGTAGTTGAAGCGGAGGGGCTAATTTTCTTAAAATTCAAACGCTTATATTTACGTTAATATTTATGGTATCGAATTGAAACAAAAAACAACTTATTTATAATTATGATTTCTAAAATATAAGATATAAAAATACCAATTATTTTTTTCGTTTTTCTTCCTCATTGTAAAAAGATGTCCCCCATAAAATAAAAATCGACCATTTACCGCATTTTTCAATATAATTCAGGGCGAATAGTTCTATAATGGACACAGCTCTAGAGACTACAGAAAAATATTTTTTAACTATTGGCTTTACTATAAACTTTTTGGTACAATTGTAAAACAATCTTAATAAGGTATTGTTTTATGGTATAAAAACCATATCAATCTATTTAAACGTCGGCGTCGTAGTGACGTCACGTCAACCGAGAATTTTTTTTGTTGCGTTCAAAATAAAGTATTTCAAAAACAGTGCGAAAGGACTTTTACCGTTTTTTAAACTTTCCAAAACTAAGGTAGTTATGAATTTTATATGTTATTTTAAACTATCCTTTAAGGTGAAATTTAATAATTTTTTTAATGCCTTATTACATTATGCTTATGGTGATCAACAAAAGTATGATCCTTCCGAAATGAAGTCTATTGAAAAAAATGAAAATACTTCAAGAATATTTCTTTCATTCAGGCTTTAATTAATAACAGTACTGCTAAGCTACGTTTAATAAATATTTTAATGAAAACTTATTGGAGATAAGCAATCACGAATATAAATAAAATCAAGTTTTACATAACAGTTGGTAGTTTCTTCAAATTTTCAATTAAAAAAACTTTTCGGCTGCTCCTTAAGGTCCGGACTTCTATTTTTTAACAGTGAATAGCTATAAACATTCTAAAAAGGAATCTTGAATAACGAAAATGATACTTTTATATCATATGATACTATTTCCTTATCATAGTAAGATTTAATTTTAATAGGTAGATTCGTAATGAGCACCATAAAAATAATAAAGTTTTGCCATTTTTTATATGAAACAAAAATGCTGTTACCTAAGTAAGAAATAAGTTCAAACAAACTGTACAACATGAGGAGAACACCAGTCTATTTACCAAACCGATACCAGATTTTCCAATTAGTCTAACTATGTATGGGCTTATTGGCAGTGGCAGATTTAGGTTTTTGGGGGCTTCTGGCGCTAATAAAAATAGGGCCCCTTCTAAATTTAAAATGTTTTTCTTCCAGATATTGACTGTCATGTCGCTGGATTTAGACAAAACCAGAAAACCTTTCACTGACTTCTCCATTGGAAAGAAAATACTTCAGAATAACATTCATCTACACCTGCATATTTAAAATATACAGGGTGAGTTTAAAGTACCGCACAAAAATCATAACTACCTTATTTTTTGAAATATTTAAAAACGGCAAAAGACTTGTCGCAATGTTTTTAAAATACTCCATTCTGAAAAAAAATTTTTCGGTTGGCATGTCGTCACTGAGACGTTATCATTTTTTTTAATGGATTGATACGGTTTTCATATTATAAAACAATACCTTATTTAGAGTGTTTTACCAAGGTACAAAAAAGTTTATACTAATGCCATCTAGATGTCATTAAAAAATTATTAAATTTCACCTTAAAGGATAGTTTTAAGTAACGCATAAAATTCATAACTCTCCCTTATTTTTTGGAATCTTAAAAGATGGTAAAAGACGAGTCGTTTAACTTTATTTTGAACTCAACAAAAAAAATTCTCGGTTGACATGACGTCACACGACGTTATCAAAATTGGATGGATATGGTTTTATACCATAAAACAATACCTTATTAAGATTGTTTTACAATGATACCAAAACCATGATACCAGTTTATACTAGCGCTATCTAGATGTATTTAAAAAAGTTAAATTTTCTTGTAAACGATAGTTTAGTTTAAAGTAACGCATAAAAATCATAACCAACTTATTTATTCGAATTTTTAAAAACCGCTAAAGCCGTGTCGCATTGTTTTTGAAAAACTTTATTTAGAAATCAACAAAAAAAATACTCGGTTGACATGACGTTACTTTAAATTTTAAACTATACTTTAAGGTGAAATTTAATATTTTTTTTAATGATATCTAGATGGCATTAGTTTAAACTTTTTGGTACCGTGGTAAAACACTCTTAATAAGGTATTGTTTTATGATATGAAAACCATTTTAATCCATTAAAAAAATATTTATAACGTCATAGTGACGACATGCCACAGGAAAAAAAAATTGTTGAATTCAAAATAAAGTTTTTTAAAAACAATGCGACACGCTTTTCACCGTTTTTAAAAGTTCCAAAAAATAAGATAGTTATGATTTTTATGCGTTACTTTAAACTCACCGTGTATACATAGATAATTAAATTATCATAAGTTTTACTGTAAAAATAATTTTCTGCAATAGTGTTCTTGCAGCATGAATTTTACTTAATTTTATATTATATTCGATATCAGGCACCCTTTACATTTAGGAAATATTAATACATACTTTCAATTTTAATTACAATGTTTAAGTAAACATATTAAGAAATGGATTGAACGACTAATTGTTGTTTGTTATTACTATGTAAACTAGTCAGACTACTGATGCTTATCATCCGTATTTACTTTTTTTTGAGGCAGTTATATTCAAATTAATGATACATAGAATAGTAATATTCTATTATTATTGAAGCAAGATTATAATTTTTCGTTACACCTTTAATTTATATTCAAGAAACGGTAAAATATCCTCATGCGACCAAGTTATAAATCATTTTTAAGCGTTTCAAATTCTAATATAAAAGGAAACGAATAAAGATTTACGATTTCATAAAAAATATTTTAATATTTCAGCCTTAAAATTTATATCATTTTATTTCAGTCTTACTGTAAGTGACTTGATAGTTTAAAATTATTTTAAAATCTAAAATATTTTCTGTAAATAAAAGTTTTAATTATATTCAGTAAAACTTCTTAAGACCGAATTCATTATCAACCAAAATAACGTTTTGTTATCAAATAAGTTTTAAAGAAAAATTCGATGGATGTTATAAAGGAAAAATGACACGAAACACTCTTCCTTTTTAATTGCATTCATTAGTCAAAGGCAAGTCCCAATAGGAAAAGACTGCGGTTTTACTTTTCGGCTTTGTTCAGATAAATATACTAAATTCACTGAAGAATTAAGCACTTTTTACCTACTTCTAAATAAATTACTTCGTGAATTTTTTTCTTTTAATTAAATTTCATGTACGTTTTTATACTTTGTCTAATTCATGTATGTTATAGGTTAAATTAATTTTTTTTCTCATTATCCTTTAAATAGAATTAATATCCCATTTGCTTGAGGGATACGCGAACGACACTGTTTGGCTTTGCCTGGCCGTCCCTTAGTCAGATCTTTTTTATTTTACAAAAAGTAAATAAACATAAAAAAAATCTACGTCTCTAATTTAAACAAAAAAGATTGTTATAAAATTAAACAAAGTTTCAGCACTTTATATAGAATACGTTTTACTCTGTGCAATTTCCATATTTCAGGAGTAAAATTCAATTCAAATTTAAATAAAACTCATATAGAAAAATAACTAAATTATAGAAGTACATCATAGAATAATAAGCACACAAAGGGTGAAAATCATACGCCAATAAAGCAAGGTTAAGGAAACGAAAGACGATCGTCCGACAAATTGAAACTACAGCATATCTTTGAAGATTTATCTATTAGATTAGTAGGTACAAGGCTTCTACTATCACAAGCCTACTCTATTAAATGATTTAATTAAGAGTTGCGAGCCGGACACAAAAGGATTTAATTATGAATATTTATTCATTTCCACCAGCCGAACAGCCTTTTACTTACACTTCTGTAATAAATCATGTAATATCCTGATCCTAAAAATTTTGCAAACTACTGCATTGTTATTATTAAAATCTCATTAACTATCGTTAAGTCGAGCTAATAGTTAGAAATTATGCAGAGTGATTTATTGTATATACCAATTCATTTAATAGAAAATCAGGTCGATTTTTATTTTAAGGGTATGCATTTTCAGAATGATATATTATAACTAGGATCATGAATACTATTTTTTTATATTGTCCGATAAAGTAAAGATTATTTTTTAATTAAATCTAAATCAAACTATAAGTTTCTTTATCACAGATCATAGTTTTTGATATGTAAATTTAAAAGTTCAAAGAAACCAAAAAAGTGTGCTATTTCTTGTTGAAACAATAAAATATTTCTTTTTAACAAAATAAGTAGTACAGCAACAGCTCGATAACATTAACTCTAAAATCATATATCAAGTATTAACATTAGTGGTGGTGGTGTAAAAAGTAATGTTTTAATTTATTTATTTATTTATTTATTCATCCATCAACGGGAATAACCTCCCTTTATACATAAGTTGACTTAATAATTTTACATTTTGTAAAAATAATATCTTAACTTAACATTAAAAGTGAAGAAATTAACATCTATACTTATAAGTAGATATACAAGAAAGAAATATGTATCAAAAAACAAAAATATAGGTAGCATTTTTTACAAATAGTCCTCAATGCGTATATTCGCCAGATTACGCTTAAATTGATTAATATTAGACGAAAACATATCGAAATGAACGTAACTATTGATAGCATTAGCTATTCTAACCATTCTTGCTACAGGGCTATTATAACCATAATTTGTCAAATGTATATTTGGTCTAAATAAGACTAAGCTCCTTGTGGATACCCCATACGCTTTAAAAACAAAATTTAGCATGTTTAACAATTCTGGTACATCTAAATAACCGTTGACAATTTTGTACAAAAACGATAGGTCGGCCAAAACTCTTCTTGTAGTCAGTGAATCGAGATGCAATGACAACAAAATATCTCTATATAATATATCTCTCTTAGGCATTCCAAGCTTATATGCAGTTATTCTTAAGAATTTATTTTGAACTCTATCAAGAGCAGAACTTAAATTATTATAACATGGAGACCAGACCGTAGAAGCATATTCAATCCTAGAGCGAACTAAAGAGCAATATAGGATTTTAAATGTTTCAGCTGAGAAATCCTTACAAATACGAGATACCAAACCTAACATTCTGAATCCCGCGGCAGTTATATTATAAATATGTATATTAAAAGAAAGCTTTCTATCAAAGGTTATACCCAGATCTTTAATGGTTTCAACAGGTTTAATTATATTATCGGAAATTTTAAATTCAAAAGAGATCAATGCTTTCAATCGACAAAATGTCATATGAAAACATTTATCAAAGTTAAAATGTAAGTCGTTGATCAGACACCAAGCTAAAATATTATTTATATCAGATTGAATGTGATAAGTATCATTTATTGAATTTACTGTCTTAAAAATTTTTAAATCATCCGCGAATAACAAGTAATTACAGTTTCTTATGTATTCACCAATGTCATTAATAAATAATAAGAACAAAATTGGACCGCAGTGAGTTCCCTGGGGAACCCCTGATGGTACATAAATGTCCTTAGAAATAGAAGAATGATATTTGACGCGTTGTGTTCTATCCTTTAAGAAGCTATCAATCCAATTTATAATACTTATGTTGAAGCCTAAAGCCCGAAGTTTAGCAATTAAGATGTTATGGTTTACGCGATCAAACGCCTTCGAAAAATCAGTGTAAATCGAATCGACTTGACTATGGCTTTCAAGGGCGTTTGTAATATACGTATGATAAGCTACTAGATTTGTTACAGTAGAACGGCCTTCTATAAAACCGTGTTGACTTATATCAATGATATGGCGACTTATCCAAGAAAGTTGAGCTGCAACAATTTTATCTAAGATTTTAGGAAATGTGGATTGTAGTGAAACTCCCCTATAGCATTGAACATCATTACGATCACCAGCTTTGAAAATAGGACAGATGAAGCTTTGTTTCCACATCAAAGGAAAACTTTCTTCCAATATAGATTTGTTAAAAAGTAGATAGATTGGTCTCGAAATTGTAAAGATGCAACGTTTAATGAAATAGTTACATAAACCGTCTGGTCCACAAGTCATAGTATCTTTAAGAGAGTTTATTTCATCAAATACCTGATTGATACCAATGTTCAGAAATGAGTTGTAATCAACTTGATAATTGTAATAAAAAGTGGGCGCATCGATATAATTGCTGTTGTAGACAGATTGAAAAAAGTCCGCAAATAAATTAGCTGAGTCTAAAGTATTATTACTAGAGTACTCTTTATAGCGCACACATTTAGGCAAATTATTATTTTCTTTTAGATTATTAACATATTTCCAAAAGTTATTTGTGTTAACTGAAATATTTTTTTCCATATCTGTAACATAAGATAAATGTAATTTATCACCAAGCTTTTTACATTCAGTTCGTAAGGATTTAAAAGTTAAAAAGTCCTGATATTCGCCAGAGGATTTATAAACTGCATGTGCAGTTTTTTTCCTCTGGATAAGTTTAATGAGAGTACTGTTAAACCATTTAGGATACTTATTTGTAAATACTTTCCTTATAGGAACATGCATATGTATGATTGTGTTTAGAACATGATAAAACTCAGAGGTGCAATTATCTATATCTCTAGATGAAAACATAAGGTCCCAGTTGATTAAACATATGCAATCATTAATCGCCATGTAATTAGCATTCTTAAAATCTAAGACATCTTCTATGTAATTATGATTATCACTTATATCATTAAATAAACTAATTTCGTAGGTCGAATGGTGTTCACTAATGTTAGAGATTAAGTCTGTAGAAGTAGACGTAGAAACATTGTCTATGTTAGAGAAAACAAGGTCAAAAAACACATTTCTTGAGTTAGGTACGTCGATGTGTTGCTGGAAATTCCAAAAACCATAGGACTCCATTAGTAATTGAGTTGGTTCGCTAATGTCACCATGCGCTACTACTCCAAGATTTTTATTTTCCCACGAAACATTTGGCAAATTGTAATCACCACAAAGTAATATACTACAGTTTGGATAAGTTTCCATCAAGAAATCAAGGGATGAGCAATGATTTTCGTATTTAGATAATAAATGATGAGCCGCCCTGGTAAAAGATCTAAGAGAATAAATAATTGTTCAACGTCGTCAGCGGGATTTTTAATTTGAACTGCATTTAAGGAAGATTTAACCGCAAACATTAAACCACCGCCACGGGACTTAGCACTACTTTTTAAGGATCTATCACAACGAAAAATGTCATATCCTATTAAACCAAATTCACTATTACCTATATCCGGACACAACCAACTTTCAATTAAGACTAAAATGTCATAGTTCGAACACAATATGTTTTTAGATACATTCTGAATTTTTGTTTTAAGTCCGCCGACGTTTTGGTAGTATAAATTTAGGCTGTTGATGGATTTCCTGCTACGTTTTTTGGCTTCTGGTTTTGTTTAGACTTATTCAAAGAAGGTTCCATTATTTTTGGCATACCATTTATATATTTTAGATACAAATCAGTTTCCCCCTTTTCTTTTCTTGATTTTAGCTCCATTTTAATTCCCTTTATGTATTCCCTTTGACGAACAGTGTAATCAGATGCAATGTTTAGATTATTATCAGGAAGATGACGTAAATTTCTAAATATCTCCATAGGCTTGGAAGAATCATTAAAAATTGCCTTTACAGGTCTGGGATTCGATTTAGATCCACGTTTTGACGGGCCAACTCTGATAAGTTTATTGGGATTAAAATCTACATTTACGGATTCAAAAACTTTTTGAATGCTTTTCATATCATCGATTATTCTATCCGTCGGAGAGGAAGAATTTGACTCGGAAAGATTATAAATCATGACATTTTTGCTTCTCATTTGTCGATCATCAATCTCCATTATTAAATCATTTTCGATGTAGTTATTTGTATTATTACTTTTAGATTTTATTGCCCTTTTTAGGGTAAGAATTTCCTCCTTCAAAACCACATTTTCTTTTTCAACAGATTCTATCATGTAGGCCTTTAATATCAGTTCTGTTTTAAATAAGCTAAATTGATCTTCGATAAGCTTAGCCAGCATATTTTCAGATGGGATATTTGTAGACGTAGACTGAGCTGAATTTGTTAATACGTCTAGATCATTTTCTTCATTGTTGCAAATTCTACAAACCCAGCCAATTGCTGATTTCTTTTTCTTTTCTTTCAAGAAAAATTTTCCATCTGCTTCTGATACATAGATTCGTGCATTGAATATGATGCCATTTATTGCACATTTATTGCATTTCCCAATACATTTAATAAAATCTGATGTTGGATGTATTAATTTATTACATACGCCACACGACATAGGCATATTTGATAAGTGATTATTATTAGGAGAGGATATTACAAATAAAACAAAGGTAACTCTTCACACCACCGGGCCGATAGTAGTGACTTTAAAAACAAACAAGACGACCGCGGAGTAAAAGGAAGAAAGGAGAGAGGTTAAATAGACAAAGGCATAAAGGTCAACACAAGAAAAAAAATTTTGGGTAATGAAGGATCGAACTCCTGCTATGTAGTTCCGTTTGATTCAGTTCCAAACGCTTAACCGTGTGGCTGTTGGATCTTCTACAAAACTTCGAAAATATATGGTATTACTCGCAAAGTAACACCATAACTTTATGCAAATACAATTCCACAAGCAATGATTATATTTATGAAAAGTGAGGTTAAAATATTTAATTGGCAAAAACACCAATTAAAGAATAACCATTCAAGCTGGCAACATAACCATTAAGAAATGCCCTCTTAAATCATCCATGTGCCAAATAACACGTAATTATATAAGGTATTTACCACTTAACTTAGAATCTACTCAAAGTAAACCTACACACTTGCTATTACTTTTAATATTATTGAAATCATTTTATTATAAAGGGTGTTTAATTTTTTTTTATTTTTAATTGACTTTGTCTGGATCGGCTAAATGAAAATTAATAAAATTTTAGGGGTGAGTACTTCTCATGGCTAGCCACCTTTGGCTATTATTTTTGTCTTAAATTAACAATCTAGTGGCGTATGAACGGGTCAAGGTGCCCCCCTTTTTGAATTTATTTGGTATTGTCACTGCAAAATTTTACTGTTTTGTTTGAATTTTTAAAATCTTCATTTAATTTACCACAAAAAAGTTCACCTATTATAATAGGTTTAGTGGACCGGAGGGTGAATAGAAACACTTTCGGCCCTACTATATTTATTAAAACTTCCTAACTTAAACTAACAATTGACAATGAAAACTTTGCTTTCTAATTAAATACAACTCAAAACGGTTTAAAACAGACAGACTCGACTAGTGGAACAATCTAGATCTTCTAGTTACTTCACGTCTTCTTGCTCTTCTCTCTTCTATCAAAGTGTCTGATCAAAGTGTCTTTTCAAAGTGTTTTCTCAAAGTCTTGGAGTCGAATGTCTTCTTTATCGATGTAACCTCGGGAATATTGATAAATCCAGGGTAGGGGTAAAATGATCGGAAAAACCCCAAGTTCCTGTCTTTACTTAGGCGCCTGTTTAAGTACCCTTGAGTATTCAACTTTATTCGCCCCGAATGGGATTTCCTGGTATTCCCGGGATTAAATATTTACGAATATTGTTACCTAAACCTAAATGTTTACAACTTTTGATTATTCTAAGAATACCCATTTTTACATGAATATACATCGATTCAGGTATGGCATGAAATATGCACAATCCACCTAAGTGCTTACAACGATTAATTATTCTAAGAATACCTATATTTAAATAAACTACATCTATTTATGTATAGCATGTAGTATGCACCTACATACTATAGGGATACTACATATATTTTGATAGGATTAGTGGTATTTCAGTAATATTGCACTATATAATCCAGAAATCCAGTACCTTTGTTAACATCTGTTCTGTTTCTGACATGTGTTAAAGATTTTGTTAAACTACAAACATTAATTACTATTGTGATAATATAATCATCCATGGTATATGTATTCAAGTTAATAGTTTTTTATAATCAAATAAATGATGCTGACGTCGTCTTGTTTTTTGAATACAATTTATTTAAAAAATAAGCGAGTGCAGTTTCGGCCGAAAGTGAACTCGCTTATTTTTTAAATAAATTGTATTCAAAAAACAAGACGACGTCAGTATCATTTATTTGATTATAAAAACTATTAATTACTATTATTTTATTTTTTTATTTTTCGCAGCTGGGAAAGCAGCTGGTTTCCAATCAAAAGCGGCCAACGCTAGGCGCCTGCTGGGTAAGTATTTGGAATGATTTAGGTAAGATTATCGGTGTATGTTGAGAGTTTTCCGCACTATGCTACATGTATCTAAGATGGTAGATTTTTGTAGTGTGGCTATTATCTTAGGTTGGATGAGTAATTTTTCTAGGTTGTTTTTTAGATTTTTTGGAATTTCACCTGGAGACAAAAGGCCGAAGGAGAATAGGCCGAATGGCAAAAGGCCGACATGGACAAAAGGCCGAATGATAAAAGGCGGAAAGAAAAATGGCCGACAAAAAGAAAAGGTGTATGCGCAGATTTTATTTCTTCCGGGTCTTTTGCTGCGTTAACTGCGGATAGCTATTTGTTTATTATATAAATATAAAATTAATAATAAACATGAAATTATTTGTCTTATTCGCCTTATAACTTTCTTGTTTAAAAACTTATATGCAAAATATTTTTCCAAATGACTTGAGTTTTACATCCCGTCGAAAAAAAGTATCAACTTAAAAATTACCCTGTACATGGTGAAGGTGAGTCACACAACCTGAAAGATGAAAATATTTCCGAAACTAGGGATTTTATGAAAAAATGTTTCAAATAAACATTTGTTTTCAAAAGGAGAAACAGAATAAACATATTTTTTAATTTTGTGCATATTAACTTTTATTATCGGCCTTTTGTCCGCGTCTACCTTTTGTGCGCTTCGGTCTTTTGCGCTTCGGTCTTTTGCAGTTCGGCATTTTGTCCATGTCGGCCTATTGCCATTCGGCATTTTCTCCTTCGGTATTTTGTCCATGTTGGCGTTTTGTCCAAGTCGGGCTTTTATCGTTCGACCTTTTCTCCTTCAGCCATTTGTCCTAGTCGGCTTTTTTTCATGTCGGCCTTTTGTCCCGCTCCACTTTTTTTAGCTTGATGGCCTTACCGACTACCTTCTTAAGAGGATAGTACCCTGCGTAAACAGCGCAGTTTTTTTCCCATAAGGTATTGTTTTCCCCTTAATATTCCTTCAGAAGTGCATCAGTTTTTAACATAGGTCTCTGAATTTAATGGTTTTAGATTGTTCAATGATTTTCGAGAGTAAATGTCCGACCGTTTAACAGGGTCTAAAAAGTTAAGTACTTCCTCCTCCTTAAGTGTTACGTTATCATCACTTTGTTGTTTTATAGGTTTAGTAGCTTCTTTTTGTGTAGCAGCTTTGTTTTGTAAAGTAAAGGCTACCTAGTCCCTCAGGCCTTAGGTGTTGTTCGGAGATATCATATTTCGGTCTTATCTTTATCGAATTCTCGCGGAGTCTTTTCAAATGCCCTCGCTCTTAAAAGATCTGACCATTTTTACCGATTTTGTCTTTAACTGGTCTTGATGTCTGTTAGATGTATTTTTTGTTTGTTGAATGTGTATCTTTTCCTGTCTATTAAAAGTATCTTTTTATAATTTTTTTAAGGCGATGATAAGGCAGCTCGCGAATACTTCAGCATCTAAATACATCGACATCTGGCTTTAAGTTATTCAACTGTGAAATCGCAAAGTGTACAATGATCCTAATAAAAGTGCTTTCTGCATTTTAAAGGCAAGTGAACGCACTAGTGTTTTATCTGTTATGGTTTTCTTTAGGTTATTTTTTTGGATACTTAGAAAGTTTCTAATTAAGTTTTTAAGTCTTCCAGGTTTCTGTAGAAGAGTCCATGGGTTTTGCCGTGTGCGTAGTAGTGGTTTTAGTTGTTCAATCTTTACTGTTTCTGAAATAATTTGAGATGGTCTTGTAGCTATTTTATTTTTACTGTTTTTTTCCGATCAGGGTGGAAAAATAGGTTAATTTCTTCAGCAGCGTTCGAAGCTCTTTTAAATAGAAATGCCCCAATTTTTTCGTGGTAATTTACAAATTTCAGAAGTGGATCTTCACTGTGCAGATTCTACAAGCAAATGATATTATTAATCTATTATGAAGAATTTCAAGGTTTAACAACCCCTGCCGCCTTGTTTTATTGGTAAGTCTATTCATTCGGTTGAAGACTTAGGATGTAGACTTCGGTAGCACTTTGTGTCTCTGTCTAGTTGTTTTAATTCATTTACTTTCCAACTAAACGATCCGAAAGTGTAGCTCACCAAGGGAATTGCTAAAATGTTGATAGCTGATATTTAATTTTTAGCGGTTAGTTGATAATCCCAAATTTTGTGTAACATTTTTTATTGTAAGAGTTGTTATGCATTTTGTTCTGCTCCACTCCTAGTACTTGTAGTTCTCATACGGTTCTAGGTGTTTAATTATGGTTCCATCTACTAATATCACATCTTCCGATATCTCAGGTTCTCTTCCACGATATAGGATATACACCCAGTAAACACAAAAGTGGTAGTTACGTATTTGTTTGTGTTAGGTAGGTATCATTACAACGTATATAATGCTAGGTACATATATGCATAAACTTACGTTATAAGCGCAACGTACTTTTACTACGTTTTATTTGGTGTGGACCAAGTATCCATTTGACATGTATGATGGGCAACGTATATGTTCATATAAATACACGTAGTGCGCACCACGTAGTTTTAAGTTGTTTATAATACGTAGTATTGTAGCAAAAATGTAACGTATGCACAACGTACGATATAAACGTATATTTATGTATAAAGAAAGGTTACAGACGCTACGTAGTTTTTAAAACGTTACATTTACAGGAAAAATCTTACGTATGAACAACGTATAAAATAAACGTATATTTAAATATAAAGAAAAGTTATTTTAATACGTAGCATTTTGGAAAAATTCTTACGTATAAAAAACGTACCAAAAAAACGTATATTTAAATATAAAGGAAGGTTGCGGGCGTTACGAAGTTTTTAAAACGTAGTATTTTAGAAAAACTTACACGAATACCGGGTGGAAATGAAAACCGGGTCACCTCTGTAACTTTTTTATTTATGAATAGAAAAATTTGAAATTTGGCTATGTTCTATGGTTCAAAAAAACAAATTTTATGTGCATTTTTTATTTTCGAAATCACTTATAAAATCCTCTTTTTAAAAAGTCGAATGACCCGGCATCATTGCATTTAAAAAAAGTGAGATATTTGATAAAATCTTCATTAACTAAGTTTAAAAATTAATTGTTCAAAAACCACTTAAATTTTTTTTCAAATTACAATTTTATTTAGGTATTTGAATTATTTAGAATTAGTTTTGGTACTTTTCAACGATTTCGAAAACCTTTTTTTTTTTTTTTTTAAAAAATTGTTTTTTTCGCAAAAAGTAAAAACTAATATCTCAAAAATACTTCTTTTTTAAAAGTATTTTAAGCCATGAATAAAAATATGGGATGTTACATTTAAAAAAACAAAGTTCATGGTGTTTCCGGTGAAACCGGAAGTGATTTCGAAAATAAAAAATGCACATAAAATTTGTTTTTTTGAACCATAGAACATAGCCAAATTTCAAATTTTTTTATTCATAAATAAAAAAGTTATCGAGGTGACCCGGTTTTCATTTCCACCCGGTATACTACGTACGAAATTACTATAAGTATAACTTATGTTAGGGTTTTGGGTGCGGTCACAGCGTGTGAGTTTCAAGTGTAATTTTTATAATTAGTGTTGTTTAAATTGTGTCTACATTGACTTTATTTATAATAATAAGTTAAGATTCAAAGAAGCATGTCGGTATGTAAATATTATTATGATTTATAATTTATATTAGAATTTAATTTTTTTAAATACTTTTAGGTTAGGTTAAAAAATATTCTAAGCGACATTTGCGTCGAATAGCAAATAATGCTGAAAGTAATTATTTAAATAACGCAGAAGAAACATCATCTTCTGCAAGTGTTGGTGATTTCAATCTAGAAAATAATAAAAAAGTCACATTATTAGGTGAAGTCCAAAGCGACGCTGGCCGGGAAGCTGTAATTATAGATAATAGTGCTACACTTCTAAATCTTCTAACATATTTTTTGATAATATATAAAATATAAAAAATATTAATTGATACTTAATCCTTATCAATTATTGTTGATGAATTCTTATGATATATTATAGGTATATTAATTTATTTTTAAAAGAATTTTTTGTTGATTTTTAGAACGTTAAAATAAATTATGTAATATGTACATAAATTTTGGTAGTTTTATTTATAATCCACTAGCTAACCTTTATTATTTAGTCTTCTGGTATTTATATAAAGAAGCATATATTACCTACATAACAACGTGCTGTAGAAGTTCAAACGTTTCTGGAAGTATTTAGGTGTATTTGTATTGAGGAAAAATACATGGTAATAACGTAGGGTATAAGTTCCAGGAACGTTTCTACGACGTTTTCGAAATGTTTGTATAGCGTTGAAAAACTGTTAATGTACGTCTAAAAAACGTTCTCATACGTCGCGGGTACGTAGTACTACGTATACCTGTTACGTTATAATACGTGAGCACCACCATTTGTTACGTTTTTTTAGTACGTATACAACCCCAAAAGGCGGACACCAACCATTACGTAGATAAAACTTTGCTTGTAACGTTACAAGTAAAATGAAAACGTAACTAGGACGTTTATACAACGTAAATGTGTTTACTGGGATATGTTGCACATTCGTCGAAGCCAAATTCCATTCCTCAATTTTTTGAATACTGATGAACTGTTCTGATAGCTTCCTGTAACGCGTCATGATGTTTTGCTTATATCTGTAGGTCATGAACATAGAACAGATGACTTTGATGATTTTATATTTTCTGTTATTTGATTTTCTCCCGTGGTTTTTCTGAGTGCGATAGAAAGAGGAAGTAACGTTATACAAAAGAAAAAGGGGTTTAACGATCTCCCCGAAAGACACTAATGATGTCTGTTTGGACTGTACTTTTTCCTCAGCCAAGTTGAAACCGCGTTTTCCAGCTTCCCATCAATATTTGTAAGAGACGACACATTGAATTTGGTACTTGCATCGCCTCCATGATTAAGTTGTAAGGTGTTGAATCAAAGGCATTACGATCATCTATCCATGGAAAGCACAAATTTCTTCTATATTAAATAGCATCCTGGCAAACACTGCTATCGACAACCAAATTTTCTTTGACGCCTGCCACTCCCCATTTTGTTCCTCTCTGTTCCGTAATATTTGTCAGGATCTACGAAAGTAAGGATCTTTTTAGAAACAATTTTGTTGAAGACTTTGTAAATATTGTTCAGACAGGTGATAGGTCTGTAATTACTAGGGTATAACTGAAGACCCGTTTTTAAAAATAAGGGTAGTGCGTCCCGCTGTCATCCACTCAGGTATATTGTCTGGGAAGTTTACAAACTCTGAGAATATTCAGGAAAGATGTCGGTGGGTGGGAGTCAAATATTTCTACCAAAATGAGTTGATCGCATTTACCTCTTCTTCTGTGATGGACACGTTCAAAATATTAGTTTGAATATGGTTCGTACAAATTTGTTTAACATCTTTCATTTCCTTTCTTTTCTTTAGTTCCTGCGTTTTTTCATAGATGGATTTCCATCATGTTTCGACCGCTTCCTTTGATGGCAAAGATTTTATCCTCCGTGCTTACAGCAGTAACTGCGTCAATCATTCGATTAATGACCGATTACCTGAGCAGAGGATTAGCTAATCGGTTGGATGTGGGTTCTAAGAATATTTAAGGATCCCTATCACAGCTTTTTGTACTTTGAATCTATTTCCTTAGCCTTATAATCATTTTTACCCACTAAGTTTATTTTTTTTTTCAGGATTGATGGATTCCCCCCAAGACATCGATTAATAAAGGTAAGAATTTTATATAATAATACGCATACAATTCTTTTAGTTCAAATAAGAGCTCGTTATATTTTTCTATTTTTTCTAGTTCCTTTTTTGTTTATATTTCTTTCCCCACGGCATGACATCTCAATCACCAACATTATTTTTCCATCTTTAGGTATGAGCACTATAACTAGGATATTTGCTGAAATTAACCTCGTTGTTGAAAAGGGGAAGTTCCAGAATATCTTAAAAGCGAAAAATGCAAAAAATACAATTTTCCATTTAAACAATCATAGTTGCCCTCGCCCATTGAGGACGATGGTAGTGTTTTCATTTTTCCATAGAAATAAAGAGATGGTACGGGTGGTCTGAGATACCCTGTATTTTTCTTATTTATTTGTTACTATTAGTTCTTCCATATAAATAGATAAGGCTCACTAACTATTGTTACAGATTCTTAGAAAGAGGAAATTCATAAGCGTTTTTGGTAGGGGAGTTTCGATTAGGTATCACGACTGTATCTCTCATTGTAAAACAAATTTCAGCAGGGCTATGGTAACTTTTACAACCACTGCATATAAAACCACCAAATACTGAAGAATTTAAAGATATTGCTGTTGCATTTTACAAGAAATAGGGATTGCCCAACTGTCTAGGTTCTATCGATAGAAAACTCGTTAGAATTTTTTGCCCTAAATGGTCCGGTTCCATGTTTTATAATTATAAAAACTTCTTTTCAATAGTTCTGCAGACCGCCAGTATTGCAAATTGCAAATTTATTTTTATTGAGGTTGGAAGCTTATGGAAAACAAAGCGATGGAGGTACTTTTAGAAGATCAGTCTGTTTGATAAAATGGAAAACGGTACACTATTACGGATTCCTAAAGATAATTTTCTTCCAGATAGTGACATAAATGTGCCATTTGTATTCAGAGACGATAAAGCACATCCTTTACTAAGACATGTGATAAAGCCAGACGAACCTTAATCAATCCAAAGAGAGATTTAATATAGTTCTTTCTAGAGCAAGAAAACTATTGAATGTTCTTTTGGAATGATCGCAGAGAAATGGCGAATGTTAGGTAAACCAATTGAAACCACTGTTGAAACAGCGGAATTGATTGTAAAAACTATTTGTATATTGTATAATGTGATCATGGATAAAGAAAGAACCATAAACATTTTGGACTTCCTGGAATTTCTAGGACAAAAGAGGAAACAATGCAGCTCCGTCTGAAGCTAATAAATACATATATTTCTGTTCGTTTTCTTTTTAGTTTTAGTAATGCCCGTTAAACTTATTATAGATATGTAAGAGAATCATCCTAAACTTTTAAATAAAAATTCGCATAGAAAAGAAGTAAATGTGAATTTAAAAGTTTACTTTAAAAAGTTTACACTAAACGAAAAAGAATTATCCCAGTATTCTAGGTATTCCTGATATTCTCCAGTCGAAAACGGCGAAGAGTTTAAGTTTTATCGGATTACTTAAATATAGTTACAATCTAAAGAGAAAAAGAGAAATGTAAAATAGGTAAAAAGGAATAAAAATTAGTAAAGAATATGTTCTACCAAATTTAATTCCAAAAAATTAATATAATAAATAACCCCAATATAGCTGCAAATTATTTAATTTTTAATAATTGAAATTTGTCAATTAAAGTTATATTTTTTGCCAAATAAAATCAGATGATTTTTGCCAACGTTGATAATACAATTTCCTAGTAACTTCAGTCCAATCCCCGTTTATTTCGTTAAATTTACACTCTTGCATTCGATCGGACGTTCCAATCCTACTATTTTAGAGGACTGGTGACTGGACTATTGCTTAATATGGTTGTGGATTTCGATCCGAATGTGTTAATTTCGGAAAAATTGCAGTCTTGGGGAGTACAGATTTGGGAAAACCTCTATGAGTAACGCGGTATAAACGTAGTCATAGTCAAATTTCAAAATTTTATTTTTATAAATAAAGAAATTATAGAGGTGACACATGTTTCATTACAATCGGTATTTGCATTTTAGGAAATCACTCTTAATAATGCGATGTATTGTTTTCGTTTTTATATTCGAATTGATTGCCTACTACAGGTGTTTAATTTCACTCCGAAGGAAAACATTTTGGCACTCGATCACGTTTAACCTAAAATGTTTCATTACATCTCTGCAACAAATTTTTGTTGGAGTCTTCATACTATCCGTGGATACATAATTTTTAGCAAGAAATCTTGACTTCTAATATGTATACACAGAGCCGGATCTAGGGTAGAGCGAGTGGAGCACTCGCCCAGGGTGAAATGCAAAGGGGGGTGCGAAAAAAGGTATTTTTTATTTAAAAAGACTGCTTATGTAAGTCGATTTTTATTTCTAAAATACCATCTTTTGATATAAAATATTTAGTTGCTCTAATTCAATGAAGTATCTGTGAACAGATCTGGCAATTACATGGATACAATTTGTATTATAGATATTTTCCAAAAAACCTAGTGGTGAGGAATATAAAAAAAACAAAAAGATTAAGGAAAGAAGTAAACAAATCTCAGGCAAATTTATTGAAAACCTGGTTTGGAAAATTGGGTAGTTCAAGTTCTGCTACAGAGACCAAAGCAACAGAAACTATTGCATCTGCATCGACAGACGACGAAATAGTTGTTGTCTCAGAATTCACTGGAGAGGATGGATGTTATAAAAAAGAAGAAGGTCCAGAAGCTAAATCAAATTACCGAAAACATGAGCAAGGAAAAAGTTATAGATAACATCAATTTTAACAATCCACCACCTTGGTCAAAAATACGCAAACTTTAAAGAATCTGCTGTAAAAGATGAAAGTTTTCGAAGGAATGAACAAAATATTCCAACAGAGATTGTAATTGGCTCATATTCTCAAAAACAGCAGTGTCGCTCTTTTGTTTTCAATATATTCTCATTGGTTATACACAGAATAATCAACTCTCAGAAATCCAAAAAAATTGTGAGTACGAAAATTCCACAACCCATCGCAATTCTTATTTCCAATGAAAATTCTTAGAAAGGAAAATTAAAAAAGTCGGTTTAATAAATGAATCACTTAAAAAATGCTAGAGTCAGAGAGGGAAAGTGACCAAGCATATTAAGGGTGATGCTATTATTTTGTGCTAAGAACAAACTTACCACTAATAGGTACAAACTGAAAATATTGGTAGTTCAAATGGAGAGATTTTCTTAAATTTAGTTTAGCTAATAAGCCATTATCATGGTGTTATTGCAGAATACAACCAATCAGAAAAAAATCATAAAATGTTACTTAATTTTTAGAGCGCTGTAAAAAGTTTAAAGTTTGGGGCGCCAAATTTGCATTTTGGCCAGGGTGACAAAATGTGTAGATCCGGCTCTGTGTATACATACATATATTTAAAAAAAACATTTATTATGGATACAGGAATAAAACAGCAAATCGAACTTCTAATTTTCAGTAAAATTTATTTAATAATTTTTCCGACGTTTCGATATTTTGGTTGATATCTTAATCATGGCTAAAAAGATAATATACAATTTTAATATGGTTCTAAACACGTAAACAAAAATAAACAAGGTAAGTTATGAATAATATACAAATTTACAAAACTTTTACAATCAGAAACAAATGTTTTCTTTCCTTCTTTTTTATTACAAAAAAATTATGAATTTAACAATTTCAAACCTAAATTGAAAATTAAAAGTTCGATTTGCTGTTTTATTCCTGTATCCATAATTACTAATACTAATGAGAATTTCAACCATAGAAAAAACATTCACTGAGAGTAAGTAATATAAATCAATTAAAACAGACATGCAATTATTAAAAGATCCTCGTCACAAGAGTCGTAGTCTGAAGAAAATTATTCCAGAATATTCGATGATCGTAATTTATGGGTAAGCTGCTTACTGGTGCCTGACTATAACTGAAGTTTATTCACTGGGCGAGGACTTAAATTACACATCTCCTACTTTCAACACCAAAGTAAAAAGTTCACTGCACTTTAATATTTTAAGTAAGTAAATAATTTATTATTTATTTACTAAAGTTATAATTGTAAAATTTTTGATATATATCTTTAGAAAATGTATTAAATTTTCCTTTAAAAAACCACACAAAACACACATTTTATATACGAAGGAAGAGATTTATTTATTATTAAATGGTTTTATAAATATTTATTTTAAATTTTTGTTTAACAATTGTAGTTTCAAGTGGTGTATAAAATTCGATACCACGGTAATTTAATTAAAATGAATATATTATATGTGGAATCCAAAAAGTATGTTTGTCTAATGTTTTCTTTGAAGTTTTTTTGGATAGATGGAATCCTTTTTTTTTCATCCTTTCATTAATATACTATCCAAATCATCGCAAGTCTTCATACCGTTAAAAATATAATTCTTTCTTTAAAAATACTTTTAGCTCGACTCATGGAAGCATTAATTTTGTATGTTCTCAAATTGCAAGAAATAAAAATAGGATACTTCTCTTTACTTAAACCAACAATTAGTTAATCGCTCTAGATAATCTAGGTTATTGGCTCTGTAAGACATTAATTAGTTTGAAATAGTCTTCAGGAGAAGCAATTTCCGGGATAAGATTCTCTCATGAAATTTTATTTTTGTATAAACGAGAGACAATATTAGTTTAATGTGATTTAATACGAATTCTCATGTTTTACCAACTTTAAATTTGCCCATATTTCAACAAAATTCTTCAAAATACGCAATAATTTTTATTTACTTTTTTTAACAGTTTTTATTTTGTTTGTCGAATAAATTGTAAACTATGCAAAGTACTTAAAAAATATTATTTTCTTAAAATAAAAGTATTTTTTTAAACTTATCATTCAAAACCAAACTTGACCCATATTGCCATTTAAAAAAGTGGCTTCCGGTTCCGGATAGTTCCGGGTTGTTCCGGAAAATAATAAGTTCACTTTGGTAATAAATGGATTCTTTCGGTTCACTTTGGTAATTATTTTTTTATTTCAGTCATGTACGATAACGCGTTCTCGAGATAAATGGCTGGCACGGGTGGTGTGATAATATCATATAAGTCGACTATAGTCACCCAACGGATTAACGAAGACGGGGAACAGCACCTGCTGTTCGGCCCATGGCGTTGCCCAGGTAGAAGTATGAATTGAATCATAAAATAATGACAATAAATATTCATAATGTATAGCGCTCATTGGTCGAAGGTAAAGATTTGTACAGAAAAATTGTATTTAACACCGAACTTCTCAATCCTATGACTCTATAGTAGACTATACACCCTGTATAAGAAAAAAATGAAGCATAGTAAGGACAGTAAGGTACATAAACTTTATATGATTTTTTTCTTATATGCAGGGTGTCCCAAAACATACCAGCAATATTTCAAGGATGAATTCTAGAACTTATTTAGAGTTGAAAATTTCATATAAACATATGTCCTAAATGTAACCGTTAACGATTTATTGAATGTTGTAGAATTTATCCTATTGGAGTAGGAGGACCATGTAGGTGGCCATGCAACTGGTTCTCTTACTCCAATAGGATAAATTCTACAACAATCAATAAAACTCATTAACGGTTACATTTAGGAAATATGTTTATATGAACTTTTCAACTCTAAATAAGTTCTACAATTCATCCTCGAAATATTACTGGTACGTTTTGGGACACCCTGTATAGGTATATACATATACAAGGTGTCCCATTTTAATTAATCCAGCTGAATATCTTGAAAACGAAGCGATTTCCTTAAAAATGTTTTAGACAAAAATTGTAGCGACTCGAGGGGGACATTTAATAGTGCCATGGGTTTTTAATTGTTATGGGGTTTTATGGGAAAACATTTTTTTTTGAAATAGGAACCCCCATTTTTTATTGTAGATTCGTAATCTATGGAAAATAATAAGAAAGATTTGGTTGAAACTTTTTTTTCTAAAATTTCAATTTTTCGCCATATTTACCAAAATGAACACAAATTTTGGGATTTTCGATACAGTTTTACTAAAAAACTAAAGGTCCATAAGAAAACTCGCAGGAGTCAAAAAGTGCTTAAATTTAGGCAAGGATTAATAAAAAATATTATTTTACTTTATTAAAAAAAAATAAATTTAAAAATTTTATTTTTATTATTTTTTAAGAAAAATATTATTTTTTTTTACTTATAAAATTTAAAATAAAGTCAAAGGTAATTAATTAATACACTTAAAGATATTTGGATCTGTTCTTAAATTACGAGAGCTGGTCTAAATAAGATGTTCGAATATTCCTCCATTTTGTTCAATACACATGTTTACTCGTGTGCGAAAAGCCAATGATACATTTCAGGAGTGATACTTCGAAAAGCCTCCGTAATTCGTATCATAATATTCTCTCTAGTTGTAGTTGGTCGTTCATAAACCTTATCTTTTATGTAACCCCATAAAGAATAATCCATTTTTGTAAGATACGGAGATCTTGCTGGCCATTCGTGTACTTCACTACCAATTCCAATCCACATATTAGGGAATTGGTTATGTAAAAATGTTTTAACAACTCTGGCAGTGTGGGGTCCAGCTCCGTCCTGTTGAAATCACATTCGCTGTCTTAAATCTAGAGGTACATCTTCTAAAAGAGTAGGCATTTCGTTTTGAATTATATTCAAATAAACATGTTGGTTAAGATTTTCTTCATAAAAAAATGGTCCCACAAGATACTCATCCACTATTCCAGCCCAAACGTTTATAGACCAACGCCACTGTAATCTATGATCTCTTTGCCAATGTGGATTATTTTCAGAATAATAATGAGCATTATGAAGATTTACTTCACCCATGTTGTCAAATTTTGCTTCATCAGTAAAAAGTACGCGATTAAAAAAAGGGGATCTCTTCTATCTTGATTCGTAGCCCATATGCAAAAATTAAGTCGGCGGATGTAGTCATCTTCTTTAATTTGTTGGGTTAAATGAACATGATATGGGTGTGATTTATGGTGTTTTAAAATTCTGTTGGCAGAAAATTTAGGAAGTCCATGAAGACGCTGAATTTTTCTTGTAGATGTATGTGGATCTTCATTTACGGAAGCTAATGCTATCAATGATGGGAGCATCTTAGGACCAGTTTTACTACGTTTTCTTCTAAGAGAACCGTTTTCCGCTCTTTTCACGAGCCTCCTAATATTTGTATGATTTGGATGACGCAATTGTGGAAACCTCTCAGCACAAAGACGTGCTGCGTGCCGATAGTTATCATGGCATTCGCCCAAAACTTTTATAATATTCACGATTTCTCTAGGTGAATAATCAGCCATTTTATGAGAGACTGATTTTAAATAATCACTAATCTGTCACAATATAACAATTATGTGCGAAACACAAAGTAGGCTGAAAATGAAATTCCTTTATTTTTAGAAGCCTTCTTCCTTAATTGAAAAATATTATTTAACATATTAAATTGCAAATAAAATTGAAAAACCGTTTGACACCTATTGTTTCCAACCTTTGACTTTATTTTAAATTTTATAAGTAAAAAAAATTAATATTTTTCTTACAAAATAGTAAAAATAAAATAAACTTTTTTTTTAATAAAGTAAAATAATATTTTTTATTAATCCTTGCCTCAATTTAAGCACTTTTTTTTCTTACGATTTTTCTTATAAAGCTTTAGTTTTCTAGTAAAAATTTGTGTTCATTTTGGTGAATATAGCGAAAAATTGAAATTTTAGAAAAAAAAGTTTCATTCAAAACTTTCTTATTATTTTCCATAGATTAGGAATCTACAATAAAAAATGGGGGTTCCCATTTGAAAAAAAATGTTTTTTCCATAAAACCCTATAACAATTAAAAACCCATGGCACTATTAAATGTCCCCCTCGAGCCGCTACAATTTTTGTCTGAAACATTTTTGAGGAAACCGCTTCGTTTTCAAGATATTCAGCTGGATTAATTAAAATGGGACACCCTGTATATACAGGGTGTTCCGTAAGTAATCATAATAATGAAAGGGGTTATTCAGGACACAACTTTTGTTAATAAACCCTTATTCAGAAATTAACCAATAAGCCAGGGTAAATAAAAAAGATTTAAGGTAATTAAGTTAATTATTTAATAAAATTTACAAAAATTGTTCGAAATTTCGGCCATTTTGTTCAATGCACAAGGTTGCACGCTGGTTCATAGATGTTCGAACCCACTGGAATATCCCAGGGATGTCTTGGACAATGGTACAAGCAGCCATAAGTCTCAACCTAGTGACTTAATGGTTAATTTCCGGATATGGGTTTATTAACAAAAGTTGCTTGTTTTGGTGTCCTGAACAACCCCTTTCATTATTATGCATTACTTATGGAACAGCCTGTATATCGAAGTGCTGCCAAGTTATGAAAAATCAGTTCATGCTCTACATAATCCATACTTCTGTGATTATTATTTCTATTCTTGTCTCTATAGTTATTAATTATTTCATAAATTGATAATAATTTTGGAAAAGTATGTAGTGTAGGATTTGTATCTTGCCAAATTATTTTCGCACTCGTGACATAAAAAGCTATTTAAACTAGACAGAAAAGACGATGATATTTAGTATTAATAAGGGTTTCTCAGTCACAACATTTTCTGATTTATAGGATTCGAGACAATTGTTTATTACATTTCCGGGAATTCTCAGGATTACATTAAAGACATTTAGAAAATGATTAAAAAAATAATATCAACTAGTTCATAACAATTTTAAACCAATGCATGTACATATGTCGTAGGTTAATTGAAAACTCCGGCTAATTGTAAAGAGCGCCGTCATTTTACAATGCGCCCGGCTTATTGGAAAACAATTTAGCACTTTTTCTAATCAGCCTGATATTTTTTAGGCCGATTGCAATACGCCCATATATTTTTAGGCTAAATAGAAAATGTACAAGCGCTAGTTCAAATAGCCTATATCCAGCCTTGTTACATTATGCTTAGGGTGATCAACAAAAGTATGATGCTTCCGAAATGAAGTCTATTGAAGAAAATGAAAATACTTCAAGAATATTTCTTTCATTCAGGCTTTAATTAATAACAGTACTTTTAAGTTACGTTTAATAAATATTTTTATGAAAACTTATTGGAGATAAGCAATGTCGAATATAAACAAAATCAAGTTTTACATAACAGTTGGTAGTTTCTTCAAATTTTCAATTAAAAAAAACTTTTCGGCTGCTCCTTAAGGTCCCGACTTCTCTTTTTTAACAGTGAATAGCTATAAACATTCTAAAAATGAATCTTGAATAACGAAAATGATACTTTTATAACATATGATACTATTTCCTATATCATAGTAAGATTTAATTTTAATAGGTAGATTCGTAATAAGCACCATAAAAATAATAAAGTTTTGCCATTTTTTATAGGATACAAAAATGCTGTTACCTACGTAGGAAATAAGTTCAAGCAAACTGTACAACATGATGAGACACCAGTCTATTTAAGAAACCGATACCAGATTTTCCAATTAGTCTAACTATGTATGGGCTTATTGACAATGACAGATTTAGGTTTTTGGGGGCTCCTGGCGCTAATAAAAATAGGGCCCCTTCTAAATTTAAAATGTTTTTCTTCCAGATATTGACTGTCATGTCGCTGGATTTAGACAAAACCAAAAAACCTTTCATTTACTTCTCCATTAAAAAGAAAATACTTCAGAATAACATTCATCTACACCTGCATATTTAAAATATACAGGGTGTGTTTAAAGTACCGCACAAAAATCATAACTACCTTATTTTTTGAAATTTTTAAAAACGGTAAAAGATATGTCGCAATGTTTTTAAAATACTTTATTCTGAACTTAACAAAAAAAATATTTCGGTTGGCATGACGTCACCGAAACGTCATGATTTGTTTTTTTAATGGATTGATACGGTTTTCATATTATCATAAAACAGTACCTTATTTAGAGTGTTTTATAAAGGTACCAAAAGTTTATACTATTGCCATCTAGATGTCATTAAAAAATTATTAAATTTCACCTTAAAGGATAGTTTTAAGTAACGCATAAAATTCATAACTCCCTTATTTTTTGGAATTTTAAAAGATGGTAAAAACGAGTCGCACTGTTTAACTTTATTTTGAACTCAACAAAAAAAAATCTCGGTTGACATGACGTCATCAAAATTGGATGGATATGGTTTTTATACTATAAAACAATACCTTATTAAGATTGTTTTACAATGATACCAATACCATGATACCAGTGTATACTAGCACTATCTAGATGTATTTAAAAAAATTATTAAATTTTCCCGTAAGCGATAGTTTAGTTTAAAGTAACGCAGAAAAATAATAACCAACTTACTTTTTCGAATTTTTAAAAACAACAAAAGCCGTGTCGCATTGTTTTTGAAAAACTTTATTAAGAAATCAACAAAAAAAAATTCTCGGTTGACATGACGTTACCTTAAATTTTAAACTATACTTTAAGGTGAAATTTAATATTTTTTTAATGACATCTAGCTGGCATTAGTATCAAGTTTTTGCTACGGTTGTAGAACACTTTTAATAAGGTATTGTTTTATGATATGGTAATCCATGTAAAAAAATTGATGACGTCATAGTGACGTCATTCCATTCGAAAAAAAAATATATTTGAAGCCAGAATAAAGTTTTTTAAAAACAATGCTACAGGTCTTTTACCGTTTTTAAAAATTCCAAAAAATAAGGAAGTTATGATTTTTATGCCTTACTTTAAACTCACCCTGTATACCCGCTTTTGTTATAACTTCACCTACTTTAGTTGAAACTAAGCCACTTTTATTAAGGTCACGCCCACTTTTGTTGTAGCTCTACCCACTTTTGTTAATGCTACGCCTACTTGTTGAACATCCGCCCACTTTTGAGACACGTTCACTTTTGTTGTAACTCCTCCCTCTACATTAAACCCACGTTTACTTTTGTTGAAACTCTACCCACTTTAGTTAATACCACACCCAGTTTTATTAAAGCCATGCCCACTTTTGATAAAAAAAACAACCACTTTGTTTAAAACTCCACCCACTTTAGTTGAAACTCTACTATCCACTTTAATTATACCCACGCACAATTTTGTTGTAGCTCCGCCGCTTTTTTTTAAACCACTATCTCTTTTATTATAACTCCACCTTCTTTTGTTAGAGCCACGCCCACTTTTGTTGAAACTCTACCCACTTTTGTAAAACCCGCGCCCACTTTTGATGTAGATACAGACACGCCCACTTTTTTTGTAGTTACAACCACTGTTGTTATAACTCCTCCCATTTTAGTTGCAACTCCGCCCACTTTTGATTAAGCAACTCCCACCTTTGTTGTAACTCCGCACACTTTGTTGTAGCTCTACCCATTTTTGTAAAGGTCACATCCAGTTTTTATATAGCCATGCTCCCTTTTGTTAAAAATACCCTCCGTTTGTTATTACTCCACCCACTTAGGTAAAACTCCGCCCACTTCTGATAAAACCACGCCAACTTTTGTTGTAACTCCGCCCACTTTTGTAAAAGCCACGCAAACTTTTGTTGTAACTCCGCCCTCATTTGTTAAAACTCCACTCACTTTAGTTAAAAATCCACCCACTTTTGAAAAAGTTACCCCCACTTTGATTGTAGCTCCGCCCCCTTTTGTTAAAATTCTTCGAACTTTAGTTGAAACTCCACCCACCTTTAAAAAAGCTACGCCCACTTTGGTAGTAGCTCCGCCCCCTTTTGTTACAACTCCACCCACTTTACTTAAAACTCTCCCACATTTGATAAGGCACGCCCACGTTTGTTGTAACTCCACCCACCTTTGCTATAACTCCACCCACTTTGGTTAAAACTCCGCCCACTTTTGTTGTAGCTCCGCCCCTTTTGTTACAACTCCACCCACTTCAGTTAAAACCCCGCCCAGTTTTGATAAAGCAACGGCCAGTTTTGTAGTAACTCCGCCCACTTTTATTATAGCTCCACCCACTATTGTTAATACCACTCTCCCTTTTTTACTCCACCTACTTTAATTAAAACTTTTGATAAAAGCACTCCTTTTTTTTGTTCGTTTTTAATAGACATTCATGTCACTTAAACGATGATATAGAAAATGATTACATTTGTAAACAAATTTTTGAACAAAAAATGTTTTTATTTCAAAAAATGAAAAATTTACTTAACGAAAAATGTTTTATAAACATGAATTTCAAATTACTAACAAATTTATGGCAAATTTTCAAATTTGAATAAAAAATCTGTAAGTAAATGTTGAAATAATTGGCATTACATTTAATAAAATTTAATAAATAAACCCGATAAACAAATTCTTCTGATTCTACTTAAATGTAAGAAAATTTACAAAGTATAAAATTTTAAATTCAAACGATTTACAATTTATTGAAATTAGTCAAAATAAATCTGATACAACAATTAAATCTGTCAAATTTAATATTACAAATTAATTTTAAGTTGACATTCATTTATTCAAAAATTTGTTTACAAATGTAATCGTTTTTTGTCTTAAATGTCTATCAAAAACGAGTAAAAAAAGTAAGGGTTTTTGTTTAAAAAAATCGATGATGACGTCATTGCTAACTCACCTGTGACGTCATTAATATTTTTTATACCCTGGGACGACATTTGAAAAACTAAAATTGACCTGTCGGAGCGATTTTCTCAAAAAAATTAAACACGGCAATTATGAATTTTGTTCCAAACTTTATCATCACCCTATATATTTTTGGGCTAAAATTTAAAAATTAATTATCAAATTTTTGCTGTAATTGTGCAATCTATATATTCCACTTAAGTTTTTGATCAATGGAAATTCCTAGATACTTTACATTTGATGTTGATTCGATTTTTACTGAACAGTCACATTTTGATTGATTACATCATGTACATTTATAGTTTTATGTCTAGTAACATTTCTTTTATCATTATAAAATATCAGATGACAGGATTTTTCGGCATTTATTGTTAGAAATCACGACTCAAAATCTTTTCTTACTTTTGCCAGATTTGTTTTCGCTAAATTATAGAAATTTTTCTAACTTTTAGATTTAATCATAATTACGGTATCATAAGCAAATCATTATTTGTCCCTCCAGAGAATTTATGCAGAAAGTAAAAAATAAAGGACCAAGTACAGTTCCCGGCGAAACACTGTATTTGTAAAAGAGTTTTGTGCGATACAGTGTAATGTCCAAAAAAATACCAATCCGTTATTAAAATAACTGACTACAGTCTAGATTACTTTTAATAGTTTTACTATAGAGCTTTTAAGGGATTTGGGAAAAATTCCAGTGCAGAAAATAGAATTAGGGTCTGTCAAATGTTCATAGTGTGTTTTGTATATTATAGATGAAATTTCGTCATAAACACATCAGGAGCTTTGTCAAGAAGTAGATTTTTGTTAGTTTATTTTAAAACAAATTGAAGTACAGATTTGAAATTTGTGTAAATTATACTACAACTATAGTTTAAAAGGGTAGTTTTAAGGAGGTTTAGGGTGATAAGCTCTTGTGGCCAACTCTACTATCAAGAGTGATTTCCTAAACGGCAAATATAGTGGTTTACGGTAGCAATCAGATACGCTAGTGCAAAATACACTTTGATATAATTTTTTTGTAGAAGCTTTAAAACTCATTAAACTAAATCTACCGTATGAAAATAAAATCGAAAAAAGATATGATGACGTGAAAGTACCTTGACTTGGGACCCCTCTAATTAGGTCAGTCCATCTTTGCAGAAGGTAAATATACGAAAGATGATAGCCTAATAAAAAAAAAAATTGAAAATCTAACTGAGAAAACTTGAGATCTCGCTGCAGCGGTAATGGTCGATTTTATGATTTGTCACAATTTTTCCTCTCTAACTCGCGTGCCCTCTAGCGATTCGAATTAATTAAACAGATCTTCAAAAAAATAATTTATAAAAATTGTTTTAATTTTGACATCTGCTTTTGATGTAATCTTTAGCGCTGATTTAAAAAATTATAACATTTTTTTTAAATTTCGCAAGGTTACTTTACAAAAACGTTAAGTTTTGATGAAAATTGAGGAAATATCAATTTTACTATTATATAATTCTACATTTGTTGTAAATATGCGAGTTCCGAGGATCACATTTTCATATTTTTTTATATTTTATTTAAGAATTTGGATTATTTATTTCTTCGAACGTAATTATAAATCCTTATTTACAGCATCGATGGTTTTTCCCAAACTTTTGAATGGTTCGATCATTTAATTGCAGACGCGATTGGGAGTATATTTAGTTAGAATTACAACATTTGTTTGTCGGTTCTTTTGTAAAATTTTCGGAAATTAAATTACGAGGTACAATAAAGGATCAATATATGACCATAATCCTTCCTGATGGGCGGAAGGGACCAGCCGCCCGGACTAGCAAGGAGCGCCATCCGCAATAACAGTACCGATTTTCAGAAATTTAATAACTTATTTAATTAATTAAAAATTTCAAATCAAAGCAGAAAAATCAGAATAGTATCAAAGTTGGGAGCAAATTAAGAGATTTATTTTGATGTAAGTTACCAGCTCGTAGCATCAGTAGAACCGGGTAAAACCATATGAAGGATAATAATTGTTGGTAATTTTTAGGATTTAATATTTGTTTATAGCAAATGATAAAAGTTTTATTATATGTATTTAGCAGTCAGGAATCTAGATTTAAGTTTTATCATGTTTTAACGAATCTCAGGGAAACATTTTGGTTAGACCTGGGTTGTTAAAGTTTAGGAAAACCTTTTAGCAGCCTACAGGGTTGAGGGGATTTTATCAAACCCTTAAGTCACCCCTCGAACGGTGAGCGCAAGCAACACTTAAGGTGATAGGGAGTCAAAAGTTAAAAAAAAACGACGTACTTATCTTTCATGAATTTTTTAAAGTGTTTCGAATTGGAAAGTCAAAAAAATAAAGAAATACCAAACTAAAGTAAGAATTTTACATTCATTTGCAATTTTTGTTATTTATGTATCTACAACTATATTTGTGTAATTTTGCAAGAAAAACTTCTATATTTATATTTTTGCAAAACTACGCTTATATAAATCTAGATACATGAAAAACAAAAATTGTATATCAAAGTAAAAGTCTTACTTAAGTTCGGTATTTTAAAATTTTTTTTGTTTCCAATTCGTAACACTTTAAAAAAATCGGGGAAGATAAAAACATCGGTTTTTCAATAAATGACTCCCTCTCACCCTAACCCTTGCACCCTCATTGGTCAGTTATTTCCCCACTCTCATTTCGAACTCAGATTACAAAAGCAGAAGTTTTTCCAAATTTTGGCAATTCGTGCATTAATCTGCCTACAGCTCAGTTCTCGCGAAAGTTTGTAATTTTGTTAAGTAATTTCGTTTGTTCGTTTGTTCAATTCAGTTTCGGTTAGGAAGTGTTGCTTGGGTGATAAAAAGAGGTTTGCTAGGTTACACTCTGGAACTAGGTGTTCCAAGAATGA
Source organism: Stenus bimaculatus (assembly GCA_963971135.1). NCBI lineage: Eukaryota > Metazoa > Arthropoda > Insecta > Coleoptera > Staphylinidae > Stenus > Stenus bimaculatus. The sequence continues at coordinate 25,984,987 of OZ020184.1, forward strand.
TTTATTTGAATTTGTAGTTTTTTTTTATGTAGTAATTTTTCTTTCATTCATTTTTCTTTCACTTCATTTTTCATTTAATTATTGTTTATAGTTTTTTTAAATATATTATTAACTTGTTTTAAAATTACAACTATTTCTTTCGAGTCCTGGCTTACACTCTTTTCAGCTAAATCAAGTATTAGTGCGTGCGCTTTGTTAACTTATATTGGCGAGAGCTGAGCAGAAGTATTTTTGTTAGAGTCGCTAATCCCTCTACAAACATTTAATAGTAGTTGAGTAACTTCTGAGCAGAATATTGATAAGCTAATTCCATAGTAGTTTTCTTTATCAGCCATTTATCATTAATTATTAACACATTGGTCATCTCTTTTCGAAGTTTGTAAAACGCCTCTATCCTCTATCAAAAAGAACCTATTGATTAATTGATTCGTCAATTAACGTTCCTATTTTTATTTTTAACATCTTTGAATATTTCTTTTGGACCAATAAAATTAGAGGCAAGGCTGATGGACCAAGGGTAAATTTACATTATTTTATATCCTAACTTATTGAAATATAATACAAATCTAAGTAAGAACAGGAAAAGAAATGTGGGTGGGGGGATATGAAAAGTAAAGAAGCGTCAAAAAGCTACAAAAGTGGTCTTAACTGAATTTTACCAGTTTTAATGTTTTGACCAATCTGGTGATATTTTATTTTGAGGCATTTTTTAAATTTTTATTTGTGCTTCCTTCTAAAGTATTTAAATATAGCAAATGTACAAAATGACTATTTATATGGATTAATATATAAATAGTCATTTTGTACTATCGTATTTATTAAATTCGTAAAGATTAGATGTGTTTTTGTGGGATAACTGTACGTTAAGTTTTTCAAAAATTTTCCACTAATCAGCGCCCAAAAAAACTATAAAAATAACCCATTACATTTCAGAAAATTTTTGCATCGTTGACCTGTGCTACCAGTGATTCGCTGATAATTTGCAATGATTGTCCAGAGAAGTGCGATTGTATTTCTATTCCCTGTTATTATTCTCCGACGGAAAATTAAACTCTTAATGTATTCTCTACTTTAAAAATATAAGACATAAAATGAACTCAAATAAAATACTTTATTTGTTTTTTAGATATAAAATGTTAAAAATTCTAAAACTACTGCTATGTAGCTTTCCATAGAATTGTCAATATGAGTTGACCAACCAAGTCTGGAAGATATCTTTTAAACATCCGTAGAAACTATGTAACATTTTATTTATTTTCTTTATTCATATTTATAAAGATATGGTGTATTTTAATTTTTTCTCAGTTGTTATAGATATAGAGAAAATGCATTTACTAATGACTGCAACTGACAGTTTCGGTATGTACTTTAAATTATCCTTTAAATCTAAAAGCCGTTAAAAAAGGTTTGTTTATGAGCGTTGGGCCTTTGAAATTAATTCAGATCTAAACCATTAGTATGTTAAACGGTAATTACAAATAAGCATAAAATAAATTAGATTTTAGCCTTTAAAGCTTTAAATTTTCTTTTCTTTATTTAAAATACATTATTTTAATGGAAAATATAAAAGTCGTTAACGTTAAAGACGTTTCTAAATATTGTCACCGCGGTCACTGAATGCAGGCTAAAGTGTTTCATTATAAGTTAGTTGCATTACCACCAAGTTTAACGTTTTCAATTGTTACGGATTTATAGTGAACCTTGGCATTGAAAACTGCAATGCCAACTTTTACACTGCGCCTTTTCACGTATTATATCACGTAGCTTGCATTCTGTATCAGCCTTTATGCAGGTAAGATCCAGGCAAATACAAACTAGCAGATTTCATTATTATACAGAAGAATTAAAATTTTATTAGATTCAATATAGAAGTCCAGTATTATTTCAAAAGCAGGTTCAACTGGCATTTTGGGGTATCCTATATAACACCAAACTATGAAATTCAAGTTATTAAAGTTTAATAACTCTTAACGAATCTGAAGAATAATTAAACCCAAAGCTAATTTCGCTCTTGTACTTAATCTTTATTTATAATTAACTTAAAGTAAAAACTTCCAAAGACTATTTTCTTTTTTTCTAATTGGTTGACAAAAAAATCAAAATGATTTTTGAAACCAACAAGACTCTTGATGGTGAAGTTTTGTCCTTTAAATCAGATTTTTTATACAAACATAATCCAGAAGTAAATACTTTTATTAAATTTATGATATTTATCTTATTTATGAATCTACATAAAGATGTTATTGCATATTAAATTTAAATTGTGTGTCTACTTGGAGAAGCATAGAGTTTATAGACGTTTACACAAAGAATATTAATAATAAAAATAACACTTAACTTATTATTAAACTAACGATGGTCGTTTCTGTTTTAATAAAACATAACATTTACAATCACTAATTTTAAAATTTAAAATGACTCGATTAATGAAATATTTTTGACATAGTAACGATAAGATTAGTTGCTATTTTGTACGACAGGAGATACATTTATTTTTATTTATGTATGTACAATAAATAAAGTTGCTTCATTGAAACCAAAAAGATTATACAGGATGTAACTATATAATTTAAAGATTTACATAAATAAGTTAAATACAAAAGTTTTGATATTTTTTGTTTTTATATATCTATTTTGTTGCTAGACCAACCAACTACCGTTTTTTAAACAGCATTAGTAGGTATGTTTTCTTCGCACTTTTTAATCCAGCATATTTTTCTATATTCGGCAATGCCATTTTATAATAAATAAAAAACTAAAAAATTAGAGAAAAACTAAGGCTGTCCATTTATTTACTCGAAAAAAAATTATTAGCATTATTAATATCATTCTGAACAACAAAATGTAACTTATTAGGAATGCTAAATAGGGTGCTACGGTATCGTGGATAACTCATAAACCACTTTATATGTTTGTACCCAATTTTGCTAGCATTAAAAAATATTTATTGTGATCAAAGTGAGAGAAAAGAATTAAAAAATATTAACAGTAAGTGTATTTTTTAAGACCCTTAAAGTACTCCTATTTTACAGTAAATTTACTCAAAAACCAATCAAAGTATGAAGTTAAGTTCGTCATACTAAGCTAAGGCATAAAATATAAATCGATTGGTACCATAAACATGACAATCAACAATTTGTATGACCAGTTATTACCACGATACGAAACGATGTTTTTGTACAAAAGTCGCCCAATTTAAACGCAACAACAAAAAAAACACATAAACATAAATAATATGTACAATAGTTTTCAATTATTATGTAAACCTGTGTATATTGTTCTTTTTATTTATCCCTTAATTTTTTTTCAAAATTTTTATTTATTTTAGTTTTTTTATTAAAGAAGCACTACCAAATACAGAAAAGCTGAGCTCTTTTAGAAAGTGAAAATAAAGTATACTAATGCTATATAGCAAGGAAAACTAAAAATGTCAAAATATGCACTGAAAAAAAACTTTTTTATATAAGTCTTTAAATTAAAAACTTAAGGCTATTATGCGATACTTATGTTACACTCTATATATTAAAATATATGTAAATACTAAAAAAACATGAACAAATACAGACTTATGTTGTCATATAAATATACAAGGATGTGTGCGCTTGGAGAAAACACTATATGACATTTTTTGGAATTTAGAAAGTTTCTCAAAAATAGCATGAACTAACCAATATTTTCTTTAAACTGTCTAAGAAATAATTTTTTATTTTTCAATAGAAATTTTCAATGGAAGATAATTCACTACAAGAATATTTTTCAGCATTTTTTACATTGTAAAATCTTACAGTATTGACAGGAATGTTTTGTCGTCTTGGTACTAATTTGCTTTATTTGGGTAATCTGTATGAGAATTGGATGACTCGAATAAATTTTCTCTTCCGGACTTCCTTTAATTTAATCTGTTTTCTTTTCTGATTATTGTGCTGTGTGTTCTGAACGTTGACTTTATTTTTTTTTCTTGTAGCAGAGAATTAATACCTTTTAATCTAGATTATGTGAGCCTTTGGGTAACCTCGTAATCACCAACTGGACATCTCCTGGTAACCTCCTGATCACCTTCTGGCTACGTCTTCACCACTCCCTTACCACCTCCGGGCCACAACCTGAATACGTCCTGGCTAGATCCTGGCCACTACAACTACGAAACCTCGCAAAGAAATTTATAAATTTTGTCATTGTGTTTAAAAACAGACAGCTGAAATTTTTGACAACTCATTTTTTTATGTAATTACAACTTTCAATTTTTCCCTTCTTGCTTCTTATCGTTTCAATTTGAAATAATAATGATAATTGGCACCTTTTAGCAATCACTTAAAAAATACTCCTTAGACTACCATACGTCAATTTTTTTGTCAGTACCTTCCTGTGTGTTTTTTTAATCCTTTCATGCATTTGTCCCTATTTGGGTGAGTTTTTTTTATAAAATCTGTATGGACTAAAAAATCGCATAAACAGGATGGGGTCCATAAATTGTTGAACAGTGTTGAAACTTGTTTATACGTGCATTTGATTATGTGAATATAATTGAAGTGCAATCTTCTATCGAGTTATCGAGTAGTTCCTAGCAGTTGACCGTTGGTAACTGTTGTGATCATTAGCTATATTATAGTTGCAAATGGGCGTGGAAAGAAAACCATTTTCTTTTATTTTTTTTATTTCTTTACTAAAATAAACCTTTACCTAAATGATCATGCGTTTTTCTATGACATTTCCTTATTATTAATATACATCAACACAATCATTATAAAAGGGATCAATTTAAATTACTTGAATGTTTATTGTCGGCAGGTACTTTAAGAAGAAGTTGGCAAAATGTTTGATTTTTCTGAATTTGTAATAAAAAATTTAACAAAAACGCAACTTGTTGCCCTTCATAGTGAATTGATTTTTCATATAGAACTTTTGTTTCTCAAGTATAAGTATATATTATAGGAGTATACTTTTGGAAAAATGATAAAAATACATTTTTGAAAAAAATACGCACCTATTATAGACTATACACGAAGATAAATGTATCATAATATAATAATGTAAGCAATGTTAAGTTTGGTAAATATTGCTTTTAATTTAAAAAAAATAGAGAGTTTTTATGAGGAAAGGGATAACTTAATATTTTGCACGATTGAAAATTTTTGTTATATTTATTTATTTATGTAGTATGGCAATGATCTGCCGAAAAAACGATAACATACTTTTGAGAAATAATAATGTTAAGCAATCATTTATTATAAAAATATTTAGGGAAGAAAAGTATCACCTGTACAAAGTGCTGGTGGCTTGCAGTTTTTTAAAGAATAAATAATAATAAGATGTGATTAAATTGCCTTTTTAAAAATAAAATAATTTTTCTGATGAAGTCACTTTTCAACTGAATTTATATGTAAATCGCCGCAATTATCGGTATCGATCTTGCAAAATTACCATAAGATTTAATAATCTCTCACTCCCCAAGGTATACAATGTTCAAGTAGAAATAATCGGAAGGCTTTTTTGAGACTTTAATTTTTTAAGAAAACGTAACTGCTGCTCAATATTAAATTATGTTGTTGGTGTCAATAATTCAGTAACCTTCTTTTGTAAATATAAATGTAAATCTTGTCCGTACGATTATTTGGTTTCATCAAACTCCTCACTTTGGTGTAGATATTCGTCACATATTCTTGAAGGTGAAGGCATTTCCTGGCAACGGAGATTAATTGAACGGCCAGCAAGTTTCTCCCTTTACGTAAAGTTTACGTAATAACGACGTAATTCGTATAAGACACGACGACTTATATACCTAAATACGTAAATTTTACGTAATTTTGACCAAAATTGTTACATGCTGGTGGAGCGCAAGTCATAAAACTTTGCCATTAAAAGGGAGCATTGCCTAGCGCACTTATTATAAAATACACAGATACCGAAAGGATTACCTAAATTAAAATACACTCTGTGGTGGTCTGGTAGATTTTGATACGTTTTGATACGGAAAAAGTTTTTAAAATATATAATATACAGGGTGATTTTTTTAACCTAGAAAATGGAATTATCTCGAAAAATACGCATCGCACAGAAAAATTTGCCAGATCGAAACTTTATCTCTCCGAGGGAGGCATATGTTAGTACTAAATTACTCCCATCCCGACACCCACTGCGGGCAGGGCCGGCGGCAACTTTGAATCTTAAATACGAACACCCATTTTTTATCGCAGATTCGGATTCAACGTCAAAAGGTACGTACGATTTGTCCGAAATTTTTTTTCCATTCGCGACAGATGGCGCTGTAATCACAAAAAATGAACAGAAATCAAAAGAATCAAAAATCAGATAAACATGCATTTATTATTTTTCGACGGGCTATTCAATGATAATACGGTTGCTGGTATGTTAAAAAACTACATTTAGCATAACCCAGGAACAACGACGGGGACGTAGTAGTTTTCTGTTCCCTTCGGGGTGCTTGATTAACGTGAGTCCCCTTGCCTCTCATCTTTTGGGGTGCTTCATTAGCGTGAGTCCCCTTGCCTCTCACTATTCAAGTAAATGCTCGAAATGGTGACCTTGAACTTCAATACATTTGTCGATCCGCCCTTCAAATGACTGTACACAACTGAGAAGTGCGTCTCCAGGAATATGGTCACAAGCATTCCTGATTCGTTCAATCATATTAGCACGAGTTGTTGGTACTTGTTCATACACTTTATCTTTCAGGTACCCCCACAAAAAAAAATCCGGTGAAGTAAGATCTGGTGATCTGGCAGGCCAATTTATCGGACCAGCTCTACTAATCCAGCGACCGTGGAAAACACGATCAAGTACTTCGCGTGATAATACCGAATAATACGCCGGACAACCATCATGTTAAAACCACATGTTCCGTCGCACTCTTAAACTTACGTCTTCTAGTAACTGTGGCAGTTCATTTTCCAAGAAGTCTCGATACATTTCAGACATTGACAGACCAAGGACGCTGATGCTCAACCTGACGCAGCCAGTGTGGGTTTTCAATACTCCAGTAATGCATGTTATGTCGATTAACAGCTCCATGGTTTGTAAATGTTGATTCGTCAGAAAATTTCTCAGCGCACTGTGATTATATTGCAAAGTTACTTAGTCGCACGTGTTATACGATTATTCGCCTACGTGATTTTGTTAGTCTTGATGTGCTAAAATTGTTATATTTTGGATATGTACAGTCCAGAATATACTATGGATTGCTATGTTGGGGTAATACCACTGCTGCTCAGATTGTATTTCTGGCACAAAAACGTATTTTGAGGTGTATGTTAAAAGTTAATTCACGAACTTCATGTCGACCATTATTTCGATCATTAAACATTCTTCCACTCCCGTGTCTATATATTATGCTTTGTTTACTTTATGCCAAAGCAAATAGTCATGATCTTTTAAGGGTATCAGAAGTTAATACAACACACAATACAAGATTTAGAAATATGAATCTGTTTGTACTGCCTCGGCATCGCACTCAGGTATATCATAATAATTTTAAGTATTTGTCAATTAAGCTCTATAACTTATTACCTAGGGAAACCAAATCAGCAAGTCAGTTTTCCTTTAAAAGAAATGTCTTTGAGTTATTGTTAAACGGGTGTTTTTACTCTGTTAATGAATTCATTGAATACTATGAAAAGTAGTGCAAGTTCTTTATTACAACGATTAGCCCAATAGTTTTAACATGCCATCACACCCTTAATATCATAAGTTCCTTTATGTTAGTTTATTAAGTATGGTTGTATATTTCTTGACTTATCCATATATCTGTATAGATCTTTTTTGGAAATAAATATATTATTATTATTATTATTATTAAATAATACCCAATGAAAGAAATTACGATTCATTAATATTTTTTCCCGTGCCCACTGACAAAATGTCAAGCGATTTTCGAAATCAACGCCATGAAGATCTTGGTGAAGAGATACGTGGTAAGGATGATGTTTATTGTGCTTTAAAATTGTCCAAACACTGGTTTGGGACATTCCGCTATCGCGAGCTATTTCTCGTGTGCTGACGTGGGGATTATGAGCCACTGCGGCTAATAATCAATTGTATTTTCTGCTCCAGTTACTGTTTTTTGACGAATCCTTTTCTTCGGTTGAACACTTCCTTCGCGAGTAAACTGTTGGACAACACGGAAAAACGAAGTGCATGATCGCGGCCTGTCTGGAAAACGCTGAGCATAAAGGTTGACAGCATTCTCTAAATTTCTGCCCGCTTCTCCATAAACAAGAATCATTTCAATTTTTTCTTGTATGGTTATTAACACCTCCATTTTCACAAAAATTGTTCCTAATTAATTTTTAGTAGGTACAAGTGTCTACAACTACGGTAATGTAGGTAACGATCGTACGCTGAGACGGGTTAATAACTACAAATGCAAGCGACTGAACACAAGAAAAGTTTAATTATGAAAGAGAATTATTTAGGTCTCGAGAAGGGACATGTGGCGAGAGTTACATTTGTGTACAATCATTTGCAAGGCGAATCGACAAATGTATTGCAGTTCAAGGTCACCATTTCGAGCATTTATTTGAATAGTGAGAAGCAAGGGGACTCACGTTAATGAAGCACCGCAAAAGATGAGAGACAAGGGGACTCACGTTAATCAAGAACCCCAAAGGGAACAGAAAACTACTATGTCCCCGTCGTTGTTCCTGGGTTATGCTAAATGTAGTTTATTAAGAAACCAGTAACCGTATTATCATTGAATAGCCCGTCGAAAAATAATAAATGCATGTTTATCTGATTTTTGATTCTTTTGATTTCTGTTCATTTTTTGTGATTACAGCGCCATCTGTCGCGAATGAAAAATAAAATTTCGGACAAATCGTACGTATCTTTTGACGTTGAATCCGAATCTGCGATAAAAAATGGGTGTTCGTATTTAAGATTCAAAGTTGCCGCCGGCCCTGCCCCCAGTGGGTGTCGGGATGGGAGTAATTTAGTACTAACATATGCCTCCCTCGGGGAGATAAAGTTTCGATCTGGCAAATTTTTCTGTGCGATGCGTATTTTTCGAGATAATTCTATTTTCCAGGTTAAAAAAATCACCCTGTAAATTATATATGTATATTGTAATTTGGTGAGGTATAGTGTTAGAAAAATTTAGTTATTTTTTGCTAATAAATAGAAATTTTACTTAAGTTTAGAAACGCAATCTCCACATTTCTTGAAAAATATAAAGGTATGATCATTAGCGCCTCAGGTCAACCCCGAAAGTTGATGTGCGCTACCGAACTACCGGATTAAGGTTTTGGGATAATCGGCGTCCTCTTTTTAGGTACGAGTGAGCTACCCAATACTGCCCGGCTGGATTCCTGAATTTCATCTGAGTGAATTTTAAATTCACCTTCCTCGAAGCGCATGCGTCAAAATCTTATCAGCGAATCCAAATTCACTTGGTCTGAACCAGGCGTATCAAGATTCACGAGTGAAAGTTTGCGCATGCGCTCGAGGAAGGTGAATGAGTGTGAGATTTCAGGAGCGTGTTCGGAAACCCTACCCGGGGACAAACCAATTAGAGCACTACCCCAACCCGTTCGGAAACATTTTGTGTTCCCCGGAGGACTCACAAAGCTCACGATCAATTTTGGTCGTGAGAAAGTTCCCCGACATGCGGAGAACCGTCTTAACATTGTTTATTCGTGTAATAATAATACACATAACCTTATTGCGATTTCGGAAATAAATAAACAATAAATTATGGAAGTTGTCTTTTGCTACCATATGCAATAAAATCACATTTTTCTCCATTAATAATAATAAAATATTGCCAAATAACCAACCCATTCTGAGCATTCCTGGGACAGTAAAAAAGGTGAAAAACTCACGACTTCTCACAAAACACGCAGAAAAGGCTATGCACGGATTTTTTTTCAGGAATCTAGATGAATTAAATCTATCTAAAGAGTTAACTTTCTCCTTTTTACAATCCAGCAGTTTAAAGTCTGAAACAGAAGGCTATATTATTGCGTGCCAGGATGGAGTGTTCAGCTCCTTGGAGTACAGGAAAAGACTGATGGGTCAGAACATCAACTCCACCTGTAGGGCGTGTAAAATCAGTCCAGTGACCACAATGCACCTACTTTCCGCCAAAACACACTATATAAATCGGCACGATGCTGCTATAAAGGAAGTTTATTTCACCCTACGGAAAATATACGATATAGACGAACAACAAAAAGTATCCTGCGCAGAATCAGCAGTAGACACAGTAGTGGAGAACGACAAATGCAAAATTTTGTGGAACTTTTCGTTCTCTACAACCCGTCAAATTTCTGCGAACAAGCCGGATATGGTTTTAATGGACAAACAGACAAAAATTTTGTACGTTCTCGAAATGTCCTGCCCGGGGGAAAAGAATGTGGTAAAGAAGGAAGAGTAAAAGGTACTTAAATATAATGAGCTTCTATTCGAGCTGAAGATGACATATCCCGAATACAAAATTATCTTCATTCCGCTAATAATAGGAGTACTAGGAGGCATTCACCAAAATCTCCAAAAACATCTAAAAAAAGTCATAGGTGATAGACATAATACTCAACAACTTATCTTCAATATGCAGAAAGCAGTCATTTTGGGTTCCCTGCACACTCTAAGGTTTCATGAAGCCACCACAACACCATAAGGTGGCATCTTCCGCTAGCTGACAATTACTTATCGAGTTGAATGACTTGAAGTAGTTGTTGGTGCCCCAGATGATGAGTACTCGCGAGCTGCTACATCATCGACCCTAAAAAAAATATTTTATTTGTCCAGAAAAAACAAAAATATATACTCCTACATGACAAAAATAGGGATATACAATATAACAAAAATACAATTTATATAACAAAACGAAAGTCTAAGGATATATCTGGTATGAGGGGACAATCAAAAAATTTTAAAACCAAATTGAAGAATTGAACAATAAAAACATTAAACTATCACAGATGATAAAATAAACGTTGCAATTTGAAAGAAAATTATTGTTAAGATACAACTCTTAAAATATAAACTAATTATGTAAATATTATTTCAAGTAACTAAAAACATCATAAAATCATTACTAAAGTAATTAAAATTTACTAAAATATAATTTATTAAAAATTAGAAATTTATGAAATTCGGCAACAGCGCACCATATTCAGAGTAGTAACCAAACGTTCGGAAACTCTTCAACTGGGGAATAACCTGTCAGGTTATTACTCTAACCGAGTTACCTGTTTCCGAACGCGCTCCAGGAATCCACGTCCAGCAGCTCGTTGGAGAATCTAGTGGGGGTCCCTTCTAGAATTCTCCAGCAGTAGTGGGAAATTTCAGTGTCGCTGACTTGATTCAGTTCATGTTAGGTTGGAACTCCTATTCTTTGGCTCAATGTCCTTTATTTTTTTATATTTTTCAATAGCAGCGACAGTGTTGAGTTCGCCTTTCCAATGACGGTGAGACCCGATAAGCTCTATCTAGACTTTATAGTTGTTTTTGAATTTTAAGTCGTGTTGGCCATAACAGCTGATTTTTGAAACAGTCAATTAGAAGAAGACTGGGAGCGTAGCATTCGCCACGCGGCTGTGTGGCCGAATCTATCCGGACCTGAGCCAAGAAGTCGACGCTCGACTTAAGCTGAGCTTTAATCTGAGTTGAGCTTGGTGAACCTGCGTCTAAAGACATGTTGGAGAAACCGGGCGATAATTTTATAGGAAAAGTTGCATATTCTACTGGTTTATGGTGCGAGATGATAAAAATTTCATCGCTTGTATGCTTATTACTTATTATAAATATGTTGATACTACAGAGTAAATATTTCAAAATGTTGTTTTCACTTGAGAATTTTCAAGAAGCAACAGGTTTATTTTAGATGTAATGCTTTCTTGTAATAGCACAGTGAAGAGCTATTTTAAATCACTCCTTGTAATCAGATGTGTGAAAATTGTTGATAAATTATTAATCTTAGTTAGTGGCGATGTCATCATTATATGTGGAGGCTTAATCCACTCGGAGGATAAGAGAAGTATTTGTCGAGTTTTTGGGGCCTGAAGTTGCGTGCGCTGCGGCTGTTAAAGCTGTAAGCCGTCGCGACGTCTTTTGGCCAGGTGGCGCGCTCATGCATCCCTGCATCCCGGTGCCACCCCCGCAGCAGCTCAAAGCTCAGTATAATACGGCCGAACGAGAGTGGAGGTCGCCTCTTTCCACTCAAAGTCGCGTTTAAACGATCGTAAAGTGCGCTCCGCGATTTCTTTTCAAGTCGAATAAAACTTTAAAATTTATGACAGATTTGTTATTAGTGCAAACATATTCACATGAAGCATTTATGTATGTAAATAATTGATTGTGTTCTGTAATTGTTGGGGGTAATTAAAGTGTTACGTCTAATAATTTATGATGTGCAAAGTGATCTAAACTTTCAAATATGCTTTCCTTCCTGCTACTAACTCTGGTTGTGACTCATTTTTCCTGCTTTGACTTACAGCAAAATATAAGACACGGTAGATCCAGATCAAGACTTCTTCGAACTAATCGTCACGGGGACGATCTTAAACAATATTTTACTGCATTGTCTACGGACAATGAAACATTTGAGATAGAATCAACTAATCAATCAAGTGACGAATATTTATTGTATAAGGAAAATAGTTTTCCATTACAATCTGAAGCATCGCGCTTTGATGATCCCAAAAATAATGATAATAATAAAGAAAGTAATCATCCAAGCAGAAAAATTACTTTTGATGCAAATTTTACTAGTGTTACTAATAGTAGTTGGCAACATTTAGATAGAAGCGTTTTATACATGGGAGATCGTGCACTAAACAAATCTACCAGAAAAAAACAATTTAAAACCGAAAAGAAAGATGAGGTAAAAGATTATCTTCCGGCCATTCAATATGAGAACGAATCCGAATCCAGCGATATAAGTGAGCCTCAAATGTCAGACTCATTTATGGAGAACGGGGACGAACTCGAAGACCAACTTGACGTTGAAATTTCCTCTGAGAAAACATCAACCGAGAGTGCTCGAAGCGGACAGGTAGACATCGTTACTCGTTTTTTACGCATAGTAGAATCACAGCATTTGCTCGGCGAGAATTGTACTGCTGGAACTGATTTAAATCTCGGTGAGGGGGTTGTTGATCGTTATGCTCAAGAACGGTTTCGAGTGGAAGCCGATGTTGCTGTAAACAGGGCGAATATGCTGACAAGACTATGGAAGTATGCAGACCCTAATGTCGTCCTTTCTGAATACCTCCTTCACGCATCGGTATTTTCAATGGTTGAATTCGACAACGACATATTTGCAGCGGGAAATTGTTATGACCAATATCAATATAAAGACTATTGGTTATTCTGCCCCTATGCGTATAGACTTCCTGAAGGAAGTATATTAGTAAAAGATCTTGCTGTCGAATATAAATATTTGAGCAACACTTCTGAATGGTTTTATATTGCAAGAAAAAATGCAGAAAAAGTTATTAAAAGTTATAAACAGTTTAGTAAGGGTAAGTAATATTTAAGTTCATACTTTTGCGAATTTTAAAAAATTCATTGATTTATTGATTTTATATAAGGTTTTAAAATGGTTGTGTCTAAAACGTTTAACTCTACCGTGCCAATAAGGATTATCCCGGAAACTAACAAGTACGTCCTTCTCAGTACGCCGAGTCTTACATCCGCTCTTAAGTTGTAACAGAGCTAGTACATTGTATCAATCATGTTGAATAAAATCGTTTTACCCGAATATTTATGTATACAGTAAGGACTTCAAGTTTTGTCATTTTTACAAAGTGATATACTTATATTGAAAAAACATCAGTCACCAGGACATGAATATAAAGACCAGGGGACTGAAAACCTTTCTTATTATATTACTCTGAAATTTGATCTACAAACATAGCGCATAAAACTAAATAAATTTTCAAATACCCTTTTCTATAGCACGATAATCCACTTGCGACTTAAAATATAAATACCTAATTTTTTTATTTTAGAAAAATTTGAATTATTGTTCCTCTGTCATTTAGGAGTAATTAGGGAGGTTTCCTTAACTGCTTCCTAAATTTGCGCTATCTCATGGATAAATGTTTTTACACTCTAACTTATTTATTTTTAAATATTTTAAAATGCAAAAATATTGATTGAATCCTAAAATTGTTATGTAAAACTCGCGCGGAACAGATATTTTATTTAGTTTGTATTTTTTTAGTTCATATCCTTGATATTTTTAACAACTATAAAAAATTCAAAATTTGAAAACTTTTAGGTTGTAAATACATATCTTAATTGTCTGCTTTTTGGTTAAACTTAAGCGCAAATACCCTTTAAGTTACATATTTTTATTTGTTGTGATAATAATATAATGTACCTATACTTAAAAAGGGCAAATGGTTAATTTGTACTGAAAATACTTTATTATGAATATCTTTTTAATAAAATATGTCAGGTCTGTGTATATGTTTGAAACAACTGACAATACAATTTTTCCTAATTAATTTTCTACAGTTTAGTATAAGACAAGTGTGCGGCATTTCAAATTAAAATTTGCGAGATAATTAAATTCGTCTTGTTCTATGGGAAAGGCCTATTTTGAAATTTTTCAAGCAAATCGACTAATATTTTTTTATCGAAAACCATAAAAGTTGCCGGTTTCAAATTTTTATCGAAGGTAAAAATTATGGATAGACGCATTTTAACAAATATTTGGTTACAATCGGTCCATTTGTATTTTTTTTTGGAAGAAAATCCCAAGATATTAGCAAAAGTTTGGTATAAATCCGGCCCTGGAATTTTCAATCGAAAATTATAATTTTTACGCATTTTATTGGAGAAGGCCACTGGGCGAATTTCAAGCTATTAAACATCTAGGAAGTGAAAAATGTCCGAGAAAATTTCCGTTGGGCGGGAATGAAAATCAAACGTTCCAAAACGAACTATAATATTTTAAATATAAAATATCACCCGCAATCATATTTAGAAGATGATGTTAAGAGCAATCATCCCGGTGCATTTTTAGACGTTTGCTTGGGGACCCTTGGATACTTTGTTTCTTAATATTTTTTCATTTTATATTTTTAAAGTAAAGTACATTCATCAACATTTCAAACGGACAGACTCAATTTTTAAAAAAGTTAAAATTATGTTAGATATTTTCCATCAAAAAGTGTTAATTTTACACACAATTAAAGAGTGAATTAAGAGATTATAAATCAAAATATCAAAAAAAGGAGTCTGTTCGTTCGAAGGAGCATATATTCAGCTTTGTATGTGCAAAATTTCATTTTTGTTTTTTTATTATTAACAAAGTTACAGGGGACTTTTTGAAGGTAAATTTTGCTTAGGCCTGGAAGCTGTAAGCACTCCTGCATAGAGAGTGGGGTTGTGCCTTAGTGGATTAGTGCCCAATACAGGCCCAAACTCATACGAATGGTTTTTACCAGTGCTGGAAAACCCTGAAAATTTTCGAAGAGTTCGGTTCTGGATTCGGTTCCATTAAAAAAAATGAAAGGGTTCGGTTCCGGGTTAGGTTCCAAAAAAAAGTTTGGTATCGGGGTTCCAGGGTTCGGTTCCGGTTCCGAAATAAAATTGGAACCCCGGTTCCGGAGTACGGTTCCACAAAATAACGGTTCCAGATTTTAATATAGGTATTTATGTTCTTAACTTCCAAGCTTATAAATTATAAACAATCTAACTTATTCTTTATGGTTTTGGTTTTGAGTTGAGGTTGAGACTGAGACGTACCCGCAAATCGTACACTATTAGAAAAATAAAAACATCGGGCATCTCCTCGCACAATAAAAAGAAAACGCGCATGTGCGAGCTGAATCAAAATAAAATTTTAGACCGAAAATAAAGGAGATATGATGTAATATTTGGAACCCCAAAACCCAATATTTTTTAAATGGTTCCGGTTCAGGTTCCGAAAATTTTGGATTAAGGGTTAGGGTTCCGGTTCGGGTTCCGAAAATTTTAGATTAAGGGTTAGGGTTTCGGTTCCGGTTTTTAATTTTTGACGGGGTTCCAGGGTTCGGTTCCGGTTCGGTTTTACAGCACTGGTTTTTACTATCAAAATATTGAAATTTGAGTGCAAATAATCAGTTTTCGCTATTTGCGATTCCTATGACGTCACGAAAGGAGGATTGGTTTTAAATAATGACAAATTCTCAAAAAATACATATGCTAGTTACCTCTGTAATTACGATTTGCAATTTTAAATATTCCTCTTATTAGTTGTTTCTGCTGTGAATTGTATATTAGAGATCGATTTAAACTGTGCGTCCCAAATGACGAAGAAAATTTCAATTTTTTATAAACATTTTTGGAGAAAATGACGTACAATGGTTTTTCCTAAAAATAAATCTATGAACCTTAAAAATTCTTACAATTTTGTCAGAAGAATAAGTGCGATTTTCGTAGAACAACGCAGATTTGCTTGTAAAAATTTATGATAAGTGTATTTCCATTTCCAAAAAATTGTATTTTTATTTTTATTAAAAATAATTAGCTCCGCTTGGATATTTTATATTTATGTTTATAATTAAATAAAACGTTTGGAAATTAGTAGATTTATTTGTGACACGAATATGAAAATTGGTCCAAAGTTGCCAATGTTTTTGAAAATCCGAAATATACTGTAAAAATCGTAACACTTTAATTTTACAAAGTTCTAGTGAATGGAAACCGATAAAATATTCGTAAATTATAATACTAAAACCATTTTGTCACCTTATTAAATATCATAATCTTATGAAATTTCACAAATGTTTTATTCAAATTTTTGAATAAAAATGGCAATCATTAAATAATTTTAAAAAATTACTTATTTATATGCTAAATAATAATTAAAAAATGAAATATTTATAAATATGCAATTAAGTACATTATCATACTAATCATGCAAGTTGCATCTATTTCTCTCATTCTAATACAATTTATTGCAAAACATCAAATAGTTCACGTTATGTAGACTATAATATATATTCTACAAGTCGGCTAGATCCAATTTTACTTAATAGTTTTGACTCAGAGTATGGACTTAATAGAGTGTCTAATTTAAAATCGGATAAAAATCAGCCCGAGGGGAACTGCAATTCAAAATTTAAATAAATAAACATTAAAATTTCAACTTTTTTACGGCATAACTTTTAAGCCCAGTGAAATTTAAAAATTCCCTATGCGCTAAGCACTGTATCTTTCGGGTCCCGTTTTCAGGATTTTGTTTTAAAGTGTTTCCGCGCTGCAAAAAATAGAAACCGAAAACGCCTTCAGGCCGGAATAACTTTTTTTGGGTTCAAACACATTCGTTTTAGAATTTTCTCGTCCGTGCACATATAAAATTTTAGTTCTCTTCCCTCTTCCTTACCGTTTTAATATTAATGAAAATTTATGAACAATAATATTTTTCAAGTATTTTTTTAATGAAAATATTAATAAAGCAATAATTCATATTTTGATGTAAATCTTTATGTCTCTATGATGCTTAAAATGATTAAGGTGAAGGATGCTAGCACGTTTTTTTTCAAATTTGTCTACTTAAATCACTCTCTAATTAACTCCTAAATAACTAAAATGTTGTTTTCGAACATTTAACTCTATCCTCTTAACGATGCTGTATAAAAATTATAAATATTCTTATATTGATAGCTGGAGCCTGTGTACAAACCCTTAAACATTTACTTTATGTAAATTTATTTTTCATCCTTCATAATAAATATAAAGTAGCATCTCAAAAAGCTTATATTGAATATTGAATTTATTAAAAGCGTAGGATTTATTTGACTGCATTTATATAACCAACTACCCTATCTTATAACATACATAATATGTTTTTTCAGATACAAGTCACATTAAAATGTATTAAACATTTATATACATATAATATTAAGCGAAAATTGGCTTTGGTTTATTGATTTGATTTTAATGTTTTAGGATGGCGCTAACCTTTATAACTTTAATTTTCAAAATTTTTACATTGTGGTTATATTTTTATCTTTTATGATTTATCAAAAATGATTCTTCTAGCCTAAAGAAAAATTCTATAGAAAAGCTGTAGAATGAATATTCATAAACCAAGAATTGAATTACGTGCTAATCAAAAATATATAATTATAGGTTTTACTTTTAATTAAATTAAATTAAAATGGGTTATTCCCGATTTCCAGACGTCCTCTGGTGGATTTTTTTAAAGAAATAATTAATACACTTGCTCTGATAAAATTGTTGCTTAAATCATAAATAATCTTACATAAATCCACAGGCGAAATATATTGAATACCGAATATAAGAAAGATATGATTCGAGCTTGCCAAGATGAAAGCAAAGTAGAATAATATACTCCATGTACTGGATTTGTAAGTATTAGGAAGTGGTAAGAAATATGTATGGGTTTTATATTTAAACTCTGTTGAAAATAAATATATGTAGGTATTACTTTATTACCGAAAACCCTATTTTACTTTGTGATGTGAATATGTAATAACCAGTACGTACTTGTATTTGGATTTTGAATATTTTCCAATTGAAATAAATAAAATTAAATTTTCATTGTCGTTGTCGTTGTCTATGTCGATGTAAAGTTTAGTTTTAACACGCAGATGAAAATATATAAAATGCTAATGAAAGCTTTAATAATAAAATCATTATCAAAATAATTAAACGTTGTTAGGAACTAATTAAAATTAATTGATAGATGACACCGACATCATTCACGAATTATGTAAATTATGTTTAAAATCAATTAATTTCAATGGCATTTTGACGTACTCAATATTAAAAAGCGAATATTACACTATAAAAGTTCTGTTATAATTGATTTAATAAAATATATTGTATAGATAATTTATGATCACAATTGGAGCACATTACACTACGTTAAAGATTTGCATAATATTTAATATGAATCCTCAGTACAGAAATTTATAAAGATTTGTAGCTACTGGTGTACCCATAGTCAAACAACTGCACAAAATCTTTTATGAAATGTATGCAAATTCTAAATGTGATAAAATAAATTTTATAAAAGTTGGGGTATTAAACGTAGTGTAATAGACTATCACATTTCTTTGTCAAAGGTAATTTATAAAAAATCTTTGTCAAAGAACTTTCATAGTGTAACACTCGTCTTAGAAATATTTTCAATGCCAAGAACGGTAGTTAAAACTTAATTTTTAGATAATTTATAAGCTCAAAAATACGGAACTTTGCGATAATCTGACTAACTAAATTCGAACCTCGAGAATTCGGCACCCTGTGTACGTGATAATTTACATGGAGTGTAAAATACATCTGTGGGGAGGTCATGTTGAGAAAAATATTATGTAAATATAGTTTCTTTCCCAATTATTAATTAAAAGTTTTACTAGTAAAGTATTTATCGATTTCAACCACGCAAAAATTAATCTATTTATTAAAAAACCAGAATCTGACTCATTACAAATATTACATACTTTCGTGAGCGCCAAAGTTTGGACTAAAGTTGTTAGTTTCACTAACATAATTTGCGATGAAAGAGAAGAAAAAAATGCCCAATCAAATTAAGTAAGGGTTCAGTATATTATACCACTATTTTTAAGAATTTTTACCATTCGATAATTTCATAACAATTTTTTAACAAATCCTTGTGAAATAAGTGCAATTAGCAATTACAACAGCTCCGATTGAAAATTTAACAATTCTTATGTTTCCTGTTTTAAAATAAATGCAATTTTAACTACTTGTGATGATACTAAGATTGTGATTGTGACCTTTATTCATGTAGACCTTTTATAATTTGACCTGATAATGATGCAATATTAGCATGGAAACATATGTTGTTATAGTTAACATAGCATTTGACGTTCAATAAAGTAGGAGGTTAGAAATCATCAAGGATTTTCTTATTTATTTATCTAAGTATAAATACCACAAAATCATTTAGTTTAACAATATAATGTAAGTACTAATATCTGTTTTTCCACGGATATGATTTTCGTCTCGCCCGTACTTACGGTTAGGGCTTACATGTAGGGTAGGTAAAAGTGAGACAGTTGCTCACCTACAAGGAAAAGAGATTATCCCAATTACTTTTTGAAATAAAAGAGATAAGAGTTTTAGTGGTAAATTCAAATGTTTTACTATTAAATTCGTCGGTATTCAGTTCAGAACTAACAAAGGAAGCAATAGGAGATATTTGACTCATAACTGGTTTTGATTAAACGCAAGAAGATTACCAAGACCTCAAAAAAGTTGAAGAATCAACTTGGAGTTTTAATAGAACATTTGGAATATGTCTTTATGAAATCTTTATGCTTCCGAACACCAAAATATCGCATTCTTCGTCAATTTGTATTGCAGAATACGGGACTTACTGACTTTGTTACAAAATTTCTGCTTTTACATCAACAGGGTGAGTTTTTAGTTTGAAATCGGAAGATATATCTTTTATTTTAAGAGATACGAAAAAAACTTAAATTACAAAATTGCGTAGTTTATGGATGCGCATAACCAGAAATTATTTTTGTCTATACTGGGTGTTTCGTAATTGGAGAGCAGACTATTTCACCATTTTTTTTAACGGAACACCCCGTATATTTTTTGATATTTGCATTAACATTAAGTTAAAGAATACCACGATATTTTTTGGAAAATTTTAGTTTTCCCTTAATTTTTTATCGGAAATTTTATAAAATTCATCACACTTAGACATATTTTTAGAAATTTAAATTGGCATTATTATAAACATTTAAAAAACAATTTTTGTATCATTTTGTACCTAATATCGATTTTGATGTATATTTAAAATGCTACGGTATGGTGGATAAACCACTTTATATTATTGTACCGAATTTTGGTAGCATTAAAAAATATTTATAATGATCAAAGTGACAGAAAAGAATTAGAAAATATTAACAGTAAGTGTATTTTTTAAGACCTTAAAGTACTCCTACTTTACAGTAAAATAACTCAAAAACCAATCCAAAACCCGATGTTATACTTCTCTGAATTTGTTAACTCATAAGATATGAATCGATTGTACCATAAACATGACCATCAACAATTTCTTTGACCAGTTATTACCGTTCTACGAAACGTTAATATGTAAATAATATGTATAATAGTTTTTAATTATTATGTAAAACTATGTATATTATTCTTATTATTTATTAAAATTAGGTTTTTAGTTTTTAAATCGGAGCGCGGCGCGAGTAACATAAGTGACCCGTAAGTGTTCTTTTACTTATATACAAATCATTTTTCGCTAAAGTTTTGTAAAAATATGTCGATATTTAATAAATTTTACAGAAAATACCTGAAAAAAATTAAGTGCGCGTTCAAATTTTCAGAAGCAAAAAATATCTTTGTATTCTTTAAGTTAGTGTTAATCCAAATATCAAAAAATATACAGGATGTGCCATTTAAAATAATGCGGAATACTTGCGCGCCAACTACGAAACACCCTGTACAGACAAAAATAATTTCTGGTTATGAGCATCAATGAAGCATCCAATTTTGCAATTTAAGTTTTTTTTCTATCTCTTGAAATAAAACATATATCTACCGTTTTCGAACTAAAAACTCACCATGTATACAAGGTGTCCCACTTAAAGTGTTACGAATTTTCATCTAAAAAACTACGCCTCTTAGAGTTTTTTATTTGGTTTGAAGGGGGTAACATAATAAACCTTTTTATTAGTCATTGTAACTAATTGTTAGTTTTGAAGGTCATTTCAAGGTCTACTTTGTTTTTTTTTTATACAAACCTATGTTTTTTAATAAAGAGTCTTATTCCACGCTGAAAAAGAAACTTCAAATAATCAATTACTTCGAACTTTAATAGAATAATTGATAGAATTATTAAATTAAAGAAAGGCTGAACTATACCAGTCTTCAATTTCAAGCGTCCTCTATTTCTCTACTAAATTTACTACTTACTAGATTAATAATTTCAATATTTAAATGAAGGGAATAAATAATCAGCTATCTCGGACAAAGTTTTTTATTGTTATTTTAAACCAACAGTTGGTCCGAGAAAGCTGACTATTTATTCCCTTCATTTACCAAAAACGGACACCATCTTCTAATAATAATATTTAAAGTTTTTCAATCTGCCAATTTTGAATTTATAAATGATTATACACTCTTGGGGTTTTAGCCTTAGCGCTAGTTACAATTTTTAAGAAAGCATATGCTGCATATATAGCCTGCTACGCGTTCCGTGTGGAGCATTTGCAGCATACGGTTTGTTTCAAGACCGTGCATTTCGTACATGGCGTGCAATACTTCTTGCCGTGATGCTCCGTATTGTTTTACCTGTTGCATTTAGTTATGGGTTCTATTGTTACTTGAATTTTTAGGTTCCATATTAATAATTTTTAACTGTTCGCGATTTTGGAATTGTGTTTTTGTTAACTGCTACTAATAATAACTACAAGGAATAAATAGCGATTAACAGTTCAAAATTTCAGAAAAATGCAGCATATGCGCGCATTTCACTCGGAACGCAACATATGCATATATGCGACACATGCAGAATATGTTCCACTCGTAAGGCCACCTTAATAAATACCTATTATTTTGGCAAACTATTATTATGCGAACTAAACAGTAATTTTCTAATATCTTTTGACAAAATAACTTATTTTATATTCTACTTATAGGTAAATTCTACCTTAACTTTCATAGTTAATATTTAATATTACAAACTATGGACTGATTTCATATATTTTGTATAGATCCGAAGAAGGTTTGAAATAATCCTAAATATATTTTGTATAATGCATAAGCTAAAATCCTTGTATATTATTACTAATACTTTTGATATTAAATCTGTAATCTTTTAACTTAAAGTGGTAGTAATTAGGCGAGGTATATCACCCAGTCTATAAAATGTATGCATATTACCCATATAAAATATCCTACATGAAATTTAAACTAATTAAAAAAAACACCATTACATTAAGAGAATAACATTTGTTTTATATAACCTAATTTATCTTAGGAAAGTTGTATGATTTTGAAGATCGGGGACGCAAAATAAAAATGATTTATATTTTTGCTTTTCCTTACAAACTTTGAGCTATGTTTATGTCAAAGTATCTAATATTTTCTCTAATAAATATAAGGTAACATAACTGGGAAAATATGTTGCATGTATACCATACTGCAATAATCTTTCAAATAATACACAGCGTTGCAGAAGTTCTACAAAAAAACATTGCCCTTTTTTATTAACTTTGCAATATAACGAACTTTGAGAAACCACAAAAAAGTATAGATCGTTTTCTCAAATACTATTTTTATGACTTCCAATTTAATTTTTAATTGGCTTTAAAAGCCAATTATGTATTTTTATACTTAAATTTTCTTTGGAAGGAAATTGATAGAGAGGGTGATTTGGAATACAAAATAATATCGAACTTAAATATTTAAATCCCAGCTATGTTATCATATTGTTTTATAAATTAAAAGGGATACAGGATAACTCATTTCCTAATACGCCCACTCCTTGCGTTATGTGCATCTCAGGGTTAATCTCACCTATGAAGGTCATCGCAGAGACCTGTATTTTTTAATACGACAAAAATGTACAGCCCCTTGCGCTTTATATCTGGGCATAAACTCTGAGACAAACTCTATGTTTAAATACGTATTCATTTTTGTACATATATGGAAGTTAAGTTGGAGTGTCTAATACTGATAAGACCATATAATGAAAAACTTTTTTTTTTATTTTTAGCGGTTTAATCACGTCAGAAATATTTAATAACCCGTGTTAAAAAATAAAAGATAAAAGAAAAGATTTTGTAAACTTGTAACATGGTAAAATATTTTAATTTAAAAAACATAGTGTTCAGCATCCTCCGTTAGTTTTTTCAAATACAAACAACACTTAATTATACAAAAAATATGTTTAACTGGATCTAACATTAAATGTTACGACTAAACCTTTTTTATTTTATAAATTCTGTAGAGTTGATTTAAAACTATAATTACATAAAGTTTATGTACTTATAGTTCATTTCTTTAAGAGGATATACGGCAAATTTAAGCGCTTGATTTTGAAAGTCGCTTGATATTTGTGATTTTGGTCATAATTTTTTTCCAGTGGAGCTTTTTTGAATTTCTGTTTTTTGCTACACAGATGAGTTTTGTGGCTACCAATTTCATCTTATTTTGTTCTTGTAAATCAAACTAAATATTCATACGGCAGCAGTAAAACCTGCGTCTGACAAAAAACGTTCGCTTTCCAAAATTCTTAAAAATTAATTGAAATAATATTTTTTTAATGCAAGCAATAAGTTAAGGTATAAACGAAGAGTGCGACACTTCGTTTTTTTTGTTTTAAGTATGTTTTTACGCCGAGTTTTTCCAACATGTCTTTAGACGCAGCTTCACTAAGCTCAGCTCAGATTCAAGCTCAGCTTAAGTCGAGCGCACATTGTACCATGGCTTTATTCACATCGTCTTAGCTATGTTCCATATAGATTTGGCACCACCACCACAAAGCGGATGCTACGCTCTCAGTCCTCTTCTAATTGGCTGTTTCTAAAATCGGCTGTTCTACTAGTTGCTAGGTCTAACATAACCATACATTCGTTTGGTAGTAAACACTTGAGGTGTCTACTAAATCTTAAACGTACTATTATTTCCTTGAATGCGGTGCGCGGTTCATTCAAATTTTAGGATTTCAAGGTAAACAGAACGATTAAGCTAAACGGAAGGTAGCGAATACGGGCTCTTGATTTTTTAAACTAGCAATTATCGTTTAATTTAAAATGAGTGCTAAATTAATCTAAATACATTATTTCCAAAAAGAAAGGCAATTTAGTTAATATAAATCTTAAAAAAAAACTGCTTCTCATTATATAAATCAAAATAACTTGCACGTAGATATAGTATTTGGCGCGGAATTATTATATTTTGTATATTATCCACATTATCTTTATTTGAACCAGAATTCCTGCTGAAAAGGTGTTTTATAAAAGAAATTAACTATATGTATGTTTCGGTACTTTTACGTCAAAAATCATACTTTTCGCACTATTGACTATTGACTTACGTCAGAAGTTGATGGTTTTGATTGAGTGGAATGTATAAGAAAAAACGTAACACATAGTGGGGTATACAGCACTTTACATGACTTTTTCTGGTTATACTGGGTGATTTTTATATATGGAACCAAAGCAATGCGCAAATAGCTGAATAAAATAATTTGAAATTTAGTGGGATCAAATGGGACCTTGGTACAAATATTTTAAGGGTCACTTATGTTACTGGCGCCGCGCACCGATTTAAAAACTATAAACCTAATTTAAATAAATAGTAAGAACATTATACTCAGTTTTACATAATAATTGAAAATTATTGTAGGTACATATTATTTATGTTTATGAGTTTTTTGTTGTTGCTGCGTTTAAATTGGGCGACTTTTGTTCAAAAACAACGTTTCGTACAGCGGTAATAACTGGTTCAAAAATTGTTGATTGTCATGTTTATGGTACCAATCGATTCCTTTTTTATAGCTTATTAGCTTAGTATGACGAAATTAACTTCATACTTTGATTGGTTTTTGAGTAAATTAACTGTAAAGTAGAACTACTTTAAGGGTCTTAAAAAATACACTTACATTTTTTAATTCTTTTCTTTCACTTTGATCATTATAAATATTTTTGATGCTACCAAAATTTGGGACAAAAATATAAAGTGGTTTATGAGTTGTCCACGATACTGTAGCATCCTATTTGGCATACTTGAAAAATGACTCTTACGATGAAAAAAAAATTTTATCGCCCGGTTTTTGACACGGCGGCCATCTTGAATTTTTTTAAATGGCAACATATGTCATGCAATTGGAAAGCTAATTTTTGGTATGTACTACGACAAATCTATCTTTATGGACGTACTTGCAATGAATCATTTATTTTAGTTTACTTGGCTGCATAACTTAAACTCGTTAAAGCATTTTCAAATAAATTATTTCTTTGGCGAAATCATTCTCACCATTTTCATCCGCTCGTACCGTCTTTTTAAGATAATATACAGGGTGAGTTTAAAGTAAGGAATAAAAATCATAACTACGTTATCTTTTGGAATTTTTAAAAACCGTAAAAGACGTGTCGCATAACAATGACATATGAAAACCTTTATTTTGAACCCAACAATATTTTTTTCTGAGTTGACATGACGTCACTATGACGTCATAATTTTTTTTAAATGGATTGATATGGTTTTTATACCATAAAATAATACCTTATTAAGACTGTTTTACAACGGTACCAAAAAGATTATACCAGCGCCATCTTCCAGTTTTTAAAAAAATATTAAATTTCCCCTTAAACATTAGTTTAAAGTAAGGCATAAAAATCATAACTACGTTATCTTTTGGAATTTTTAAAAACCGTAAAAGACCTGTCCCATTGTTTTTGAAAACCTTTATTTTGAACTCTACAATTTTTTTCCATTGACATGACGTCACTATGACATCATCATTTTTGTAATGGATTGATATAAATAGTTTATATTTCATAAAATAATACCTTATTACGAGTGGTTTACAACGGTATCAAAAAGTTTATTCTAGCGCCATCTAGATGTAATTAAAAAAATTATTAACTTTCACCTTAAAGGATAGTTTAAAGTAACGCATAAAATTCATTACTACCTTATTATTTGGAACATTCAAAAAGAGTAAAAGACATATCGTTTTATTTTTGAAAAACATTATTTTGAACTTAACAAAAAAATCTCTCGTTTAATTAATAAAAATCCGTTATAATTACAATATTAAATAAATAGAATGTACCAATGTCAAAAGCCAGAGTTGTATAAAAAAAATTAGAAAAATTGCGATAAACGTAGTTACTCAAATAAGAAACTGTAGAGAACTATTAAAATTTTATTACAAACCCAAAATGCTAAATAACTGAATAGGTTTTTTTACTATTACTTCATACAATATCTGTTAAGGCACATGTTGCGACAATGAATAGCACCTAAACATTTACGAAAACGCAGGTTTGGATTTAAAACATTCTCATTTCTAAGAGATAGGAGTAATAATTTGGTAAAAAAATTTTTAAATAAATAATTAATAATTAAAAATGTAATCAAATCGTAGTGACGTGAACTCAAGCAAGAAAATATTAAAATTCAAAATAAAGTTTTTTAAATGGAATTCGACACGTTATTTCTCGATGTTGAAAATTCCAAATATTAAAGTAGTTATGAATTTTATGCGTTACTCTAAACTATCGTTTGGGGTGATAAAAAATTATTAAAAACATTTTTTTATTTCATCTAGATGGCGCTAGTATTAACTGTTTTTTACTGTTGTAAAACACTCTTAATAACTATTGTTTTATGCCATAAAAACACTATCAATCCCTTTACAAAATTAATTTTTTTTTGATGAATTCAAAATAAAGTTTTCCAAAAACAAAACGACACGTCTTTCAATTCCAAAAAATAACGTAGTTATGATTTTTATACGTTACTTTAAACTAATGTTTAAGGGGAAATTTAATAATTTTTTTAAAAACCGGAAGATGGCGCTGGTATAATCTTTTTGGTACCGTTGTAAAACAGTCTAAATAAGGTATTATTTTATGGTATAAAAACCATATCAATCCATTAAAAAAAGTTTATGACGTCATAGTGACATCATGAAAACTGAGAAAAAAATATAGTTGGGTTCAAAATAAAGGTTTTCAAAAATAATTCGACACGTCTTTTACGGTTTTTAAAAATTCCAAAAGATAACGTAGTTATGATTTTTTTTGCCTTACTTTAAACTAATGTTTAAGAGCAATCATCCCGGTTTGCTTGCGTAGTCCTGGACGCTTTATTTTTTAATATTTTTTCATTTTCTTTTTTTTTATAATAAAGTCCGTTCATCAACCTTTCGAACGGACAAACTCAATTTTTAAAAAATGTTATATATATCGTAGATATGTTTCATCAAAAAGTGTAAATTTTACACATAATATAACAGTGACTTGCGAGAATATAAATCAAAATATCAAGAAAGGAGTTTGTCCGTTGGAAAGGTTGATGAATGTACTTTCTTATAAAAAAATAAAATGAAAAAATATTAAAAAATAACGCGTCCAGGACTACGCAAGTAAACTAACTTTTTCTTTCGGCTGGGAGCTATTTCGGTGCCCCTGCATAGAGAGGGGGGTGTGTCTTAGTGGAATAGTGGCCGATGAAGTCCCAAACTTATATGAATTACTTTTGCTATCAGAATTTTGAAATTTGAATACAAATAATCGGTTTTTGCGATTTGCGATTCCTATGACGTCACAAAAGAAGGATTGGTCTTACGGGAAAATTTAATATTTTTTTTTTAAACCGGAAGATGGCGCTGGTATAATCTTTTTGGTACCGTTGTAAAACAGTCTTAATAAGGTATTATTTTATAGTATAAAAAACCATATCAATCCATTTTAAAAAAAAATTATGACGTCTTGTCAACTGAGAAAAAAATATTGTTGGGTTCAAAATAAAGGTTTTCAAAAACAATGCGACACGTCTTTTACCGTTTTAAAAAATTCCAAAAGATAACGTAGTTTAGATTTTTATTCCTTACATTAAACTAACCCTGTACAAGATACACGTAAAGCTACATTTACAAAGTCGAAATTAGTACGTAAATTAAGCGCAAATAAATAATTTAGATATGCGCAAAATCACAAAGTTTTCGTATTAGCCTTTTAATATTGGAAGTGAATTTATATATTAATTTCCGTACTCATTCGTTTTATAAAATTTGTGAACTATAAATAAGTAATCTAAAATAATTCTTGAATAACATAAACTTTGCTGTTTGAACTTTCGACTATTACCATTTCAAAATCATTACAATTGTAATGCTGGCTGCACACCAAGCGAACGAGAGCTAACGAACGTTAATAAGCGAAAGCGAACTTTGAATGTGTTAGCTTTATTGAAAGTGAACGAGCGCAAGAAAAGGCGTTCGCTGCGCTCCAGCCCAATGTCGATACATGAAAGGAAAATAAGCAAACGAATGGTTAGGAACGAACGCGATTTGGGCCACCGAATGCATATTCATTTAACGGCGTTGGCGTCGGTGGAGTAATCAGCGAACCCTAGCAAACTTGGCCATCGTTCACTTGCATTCGGTTCGTGGGGATAAGCCAAAAGCGAACGAACGACTTCCTTTAATAGCCTTCGCACGCCGTCGTTCGCTTAGTGCTGCTCGGGGTACCAAAACTCCCATGTAAAAGGTTTGTTTCTGAGGGACGAGTGGGGTGAAAGGGAAAACTTAATGTTTGAATGGCTAGATGGAGCTACGTGTTCTAGGTTTCGGCAGTTTTCGGTAAATTTCGGCGTAAAAATGGCTTCTATGATCAAATGATTGTTTACATTTCCACGTCTTTGACATTTTTTCGTGGTTGTTTTATTATTCGCCGTTCGTGTATGTACCGTTCTAGAATTTTCTGTACCATTTTTTGCTTTCTCGTTGTTTTTTATTATTCCGTTATATTTAGAGTTAGATTAGATTTTCGATTATAATCGAAACTATACTTAGTTTTGTTTTGTTTTCTTTAATTTTTATTAGTCAATTAGTTTTTAAAGATGGGTTAGTTTTTAGTTTAGTAATATTTCTTAGTCGGTTTTGTACTATTTAATAGAATGAGTTTTTATAATTTAGGTATTTATATAAATAATCAGTTTTTATATTTAAATGCAAAAATGAAAGATAAGTGAATCGAGGTAAATTTAAAAGAAGGAATCTATAAAACTCCCGAAAGTCACCAAATAGTCTGTGTCTGAAAGGGTAGATGGCGCTATTTTCAGCCCTCTAAAATTTGATAGGCGAGTCTGCGTGCCCTGGTGCTGCTTAGTGTGTAACCGGCATAATAAGCATGCGGATGTTTTTCGCAAAATATGACTTCTTTATCACTCATCTTTCCGTATTTAATGTTTGTAATAATTGCACTTTAATTAAACAATTTTCATAACCTATTATCGTCAGCTTATACAAAATTATTTTTTGTAATCAGGGTGCCATTTGAAAAACAAAAGTTGTCTATCGGTTTTCAGATTTTTTTGAAAAAATGGAAAATCTTTTAATATTTTATTAGAGTATTCATTGAATCATTTAATTTCACATCATTTCATTAAATCGGATAAAAAAATAACTAAGCTACTTCGTTAGCTGTTATTTATCCACACCTCTGCATCTTGCTAATAATATACACCCTATCAATACATCATTTACATTTAAAACAAAATTATTTATTGTATGCGTCGTCAAAATAATTATATTGACATATCCATCAGTATTTAAATTTGATACAAATTATTTTGACTCTATTAATAAAAATACTTATGTAGTAACTATGAGCTAATTTTAAGTTTATCGTATCTCATTTTATGCAAAACTAAAATATTTTCATTAATACCGTATAAGCGGTATAACATTTTCTAAATGCATATCATCGAAATTTTGTTTTTCTTTGACAAATATATTAATTTTTGCAGAAAAATTAAATCGTAAACCATAATAAATAATAAATGAATAAGTACAGTATCGTATAATTTAATAAGAAAAAATTTAAATTAAAAAAATTTTAAATTAGAAATAAAAGTAAACAATGATTTCTATAAAAATTATTTATTGGTGACTATATTTGATATTGCTAAAAATATAGGTTTCTATTTAAAAAAAATAGTTATCACTGAAATTGACGCAAAGATGGACCTTCACTAAAAATATGTTTATTCATATTCCACCTATAAACGAAACAATTTTTAATTGAAACTTGAAATCAACGAAAAATAATATATATCACTTTCTTAAAATAAGTTTCACGTTATATAAACGGCCAAAAACATTAATCAGATTTGACAAAACTTTTAATTTAAAACGTTTATATTTAAGTTAATCTTCTAAGAATATAATTATAAGAACTTATAAGAATATGGATTTTAATGATACAAGTTTTTTATTGACAAGACAAACATCAATCTATTAATTGTTAACAAAACAGTATATCAACACTAACTTGATATTATTCAAAATAAAATATATTTTGTATTTCTCAACAGTTTGTAAGAAGATATTACACTTCTAAATTATGTAACGCACTTTAGAAAAACATTCTTTACATTTTTAAATTTAACAAAACATAAAAAATAGTTTTCCAGTTAAATGAAAAATACTTTTAAATAATTATTATTCGCTTTAAGAAATATTTACGCTATAGAAACGATGGACAACAACTTTGAAACGAAAGTAAATGCATTCCCATACTAACCTAACCTATAGTTTGAATATACGTTATACAAAGTCCAAATTCATCAATTTATAGTTGAAAGCTATACAAATATACAGGGTGTCTCACTTTTTATCTAGCAAAATTTTTTTTAGATAGTAAATGTCATTCTGAACAAAAAATTTCCTATGAACTATTATGTTTTTTCGACTCCTTAAAAAGTTACAGCAATTTTAAAATGTATAATATTTTTTCTAATTATATTTTTTTTATTTAAATCAATTATTATTTGGATTTTTCTTTGCCAAATTGGGTTTTTTGAATATTATTGGCTTTTTTTAAAAATAAGTAAAGGACGAGATTAAATTTCCCTCAGTAAAATCTAGCATTTTATTGGCTTAAAGATATACAAAATCCAAAGCATACTTGATTTAAATAAAAAAAATTTAAATTAAATGAAATTCATACAGGGTGTCCCACAAAAATCATTAAATTTATAAAATTTTAAAATTGCTGTAACTTTTTAAGGAGTCGAAAAAACATAATAGTTCATAGGAAATTTTTTGTTTCAGAATGACAATTACTATCTAAAAAAGATTTGCTGGAAAAAAAGTGAGACAACCTGTATATAAAAGTGTTAAAGTCGCTGTCAGACGTTGTGTCACTACTACTACTAAAATTTTCATAAATTTAATACATCTGCTACGCTGAGCTCGTTCTACAAAAATTAATTTTTAACATTTACATCATTAATAGCTATTTATTCACTAAACATTTTTTATGTTTTTTTTTTTAAATAACCCTGCAGTATATGCAGTACTTTCTGAGAAATTGGGCACAAAACACCATTTTTTCTTACTTGTAATAGTCGTCCAAATTTTATTTATTAATTAAAAATTATGTCAACTCTTAAAAAACGCATAAAAAACAAAAACAATGAAATTAAATTGGGAATATTTTGTTGATATAGCCCATTATACCTCACCCGCACGAAAGTTTCTAAAAACTAGTTTCCTAGTTAGGAAAATTGGTAAACAAGGGATTCGTAACCGAAAGCGAATTTTTACAAATTAAATTGGACAAAATTATAAATCAGTGTAAAAAATAAATTTTTTTGTAGGTAATTTTATTTGCCCTTAATTGTTTGTAAGGTATTAAAGATAATTTTTAAATTATTAATACAAGTTTTTAAATCTCAGATTATTGAAGCATTATAATACAGTCCTAACGCAGAATATTATATTTACAATATTAAATCAAATAAATCTGTTGAAATTATCGTATTATTATTAAAGTTATAATAAAGTTTAAATGCAATAAAATTCCAAAACCTAGAGATTTTGCGCACAATTTGTGAATTTAAACATACTTTACCCATTACTGTCATAACTTTCAAACCAACCTGTTTTGCGAAACTTTATAAGTCCTAAACATACCTACTGTATGAAAACAGTAGCCCAATACACTGAAATACAAATAATATAAATTCAAATTATTATTTACTCTACTTCTATTTAAAACAGTTTAATGGTTTACTATAAAAATATGTACAATCTCCTTACTAGGAGATTTAATTTAATTGTAAACCATATGTACTTTAAAAGGTTTATTACCAAAAATATTATTTGCGTAACTTCTTAAACAAATGTATACAAAAAATAACCCATTAAATTTTTTGCGGTTGTCTGGGTTGGATTCAAGAAATATTTGCTTTGAAATAGACATTTCAAACAGAAACAGGATTTGCTTGCCGCAATATTTGACCTTAATCGCATTTTTTATTGCATTTATTTTTCTGTCCGTATAAAATGGCTCATTTGTAATTTTCATATTTTTTATGTAAGCTTTATACTTAATCCCAAATAAAAAATAGGTTAATTTATTTCATTTTTATAATTTACGCATTCAAATAATATTTTATGCCGAGTTTGCAAATTATTCTAGTACTCATGAGCACTTGAAAAATAGTTAAATTGTTAAAAAGTGGTTATTTATTATGAAAAATTCCGCTATGCAATTAAATTATTTTTTATAATTAATTTATTTTAATTTTTAACTGTATATCATATCTTTTATCGGATAAGATACTTTTTATACAGGGTGTTGGTTTTAAAAGCAGCCACCTTAAATATCTCCAGTTTGAAGAGAAATATATAAAATCGCCGAAACACGAAAACTTCCTCCAGATGTCACCCCATTCGTTGCACCCACTTTTACCCCATAATTTTATATTGTGATACATCATTTTAAATCATTTTGGGAACAGAATACACTGGTATGATTAATTTTCAAATTCAGTCACTTGTAGAGATTTTATAAGATATCGATTTTAATGAAAAACGCAATATAACTGGAATATTTGAAAGGGTTCATAATTAAAGTCATTTTATAAACAAAAGAAAGTAAGTAAAACAAATCTAAAAATTGGGTTTTTATTGATGGAGTTTGTGGGTTTTGTAAACAAAAATTAACGTTGATTTTATATTTATATTAAAAACGGGCTTAATGTAAAAAAAATATAGTCTACATATCTAAATTTAATTGTAAATGCTCAAAATGACCACCAATTTGATCCCAATAACGATAATATAGCCCTATAAACTACTATTAGCCTGTTTCTCAGGTTCTCTATGCTTTCAGGATGTGTCTTGAATATTTCTGCTTTTAAATGTCCTCGGAGAAACAAAAATCGGTGGAGCTAGTTCTAGAGACTGTGTTGGCCAGCATTCTATTGTACCTCTCCTACCAATCAATCCTCTACGATATCTTTCATTAATCTACTCTCTGGTTACAAAAATTATGTGCAGGGGTTCCGTCCTGCTGGAAGTACAAATGTTCCTCGTTGAGAAATAAATTTCCTTCATTGTTTCGGTGATTTTCAACATTATCCGATCAATAATATTTTCAAGCATGTTTAGATAATTTTTTCCCTAAATTATTTTCAATAAATAGTGGTCCTATTATAGCATTTCATAAAATGCCTGTCCAAAAATTAATTTTTTGAGGATACTGGGTGTGAACTTCGTTAGTAATATAAGGAAAACCGTATATTACGTTTATTGGCAAATCCGTTTCTGAAGAGTGTGTTTTCGTCACTGAAGCAAATGTTTTGGAGAAAAAGTGGATTTTGAATAATCATTTTTGTCAGTTGCTCACAAAATTAAAGAGGTTAATTCCTTTCGAATAAAGGTATTCCAAATTGTCCTAAAACTTCAATTTGTCTATCTTCTTTTAAAAGTTTTGTACGCGGTCCCTTATCATTTTGGATAAAAATAAATTTATGATATACTTATGTCTTACTTGTTTATCTGGGTGTCCTTTATTGAACTTAATAGCAGTTTGTCAAGCACATTCTATTTGGGACTAGAAAGGATTATAATTTCTGTTTTTTGTGCCAAGGTATAGAGGGTGCGGCATTTAACTTGATAAACTTTACTAACATAAAAATTAAGCACTTATTTAGGGAAAAGTTATTCAAAGAAAAGTTTTAGTGTTTCGAGGGGAAATATCATAGGTTACTTGCATTTTTCATGGCTTTTGGAGTTTCAAAAAAATTCAAGAAATACGACTCATATTATTTAAAATATTCGGGAAATTTATTACACACCAAGTCCTTTGTAATTTTTAATTCGAATAGGTTCATTTTAGTATCCCTTTAAGTATCTAAACCCGAAAATAAAATTAAGCCACTTAATTTATTAAAACCTGTCCTTTTCGCCGTAAAAATTTAAATGAAAAACAACGACAATAAAATGAAAATATAATTTTAAGGAAACGGACAAATAGTCCAATTTATTTCGAAGAAAATATATTGTTGCAATAGAGCTCACCCAGAAATCTTTTCGATAATTTTACTTAGGGGAATTCCGAACATTTCGAATAGTATGATAGGAAAAACTAATTGAAAAGTATTATTAACTCAAATACCATATACAGTTAATTCATAGATTTTTTTAAACTTTTTAGATTTTAATTATGAACTTAACCACATAAATAAGAAATAAAATAAATTTAAATTAATTATACAATATTTTGTTTTTTAGTTCGCTTCAATTCCCTGTTGGAGAAACATCATAGCCAGGCGCATGCACCATATTTACTATATTTATCTTTTTAGTTTCTCATTATTTGGGTCTAACAATATACTTTCAGGATAACTATCCGAAACAACATCGGTTAATGTTAAAATTCACCGGGTGTTTAAATCACTATTTTTTCGTTTATATGGACAATTTTCGTATATGTGCTATTATGATATAAATAATAAAAAAGTTTTGTTCCCTGACTTATTATTGTACTGTATGTTTCTATATGTATACAGGGTGACCCAACTAAAAGTTCCCACCCACTTTATTGTAAAGACAAGTAATTTTTGAAAAAAACCTAAATCCGGTCAATTTTTATTTGATGGGGGACCAATTTCTATGTTATTTTTATCAGTTACCCCATTATGCGGGAGTACTAACTCTTCAAATATATTAAATGGCAATTGGGGTCGAGTGGTACATCATTTTAAAGCTTAAGCAATTATCTATACATCCGTCATTTTTTCCTTAATTTCATCCAATATTTGAGAAGTTATAGCATTTTTACGCTAACGTTTTTACAGATCTAAATCTGTAAAAACTGTTAAAGGTGACATGGGTTAAAAAGGTTTTTAAAACTTAATATTGTTAAAAGTTATAATAAAAATAAATACAACCATACGCATTAGTCCCCCAACAGATATTAGTTGATCAGTTTCAGGCTATTTTTCAAAATTACTTGTTTTCAAAATAACCTGGCTGGGAACCAAAAGTATTTTGAAACAATTTTGAATCCGGTTGTATGATGGTAGAAATTACTTTTAACAAAATCAAGCTTTAAAGGCCTTTTTAACCCATATGTTACCTGTTAAAAACACGTTTACTTATCCAACGAGAAAATACTATAACTTTTAAAATAATCGCTCAAAATAAAAAAAATATGACAGCTTTAAAATGATGTATCACTCGATCTCTATTGCTATTTAAGATTTTTGAAGGGGTAGTTTCCCTACATAACGGGGTTAGGAGTTGTCCCTTACTTTACCACAAAAATTCGTCCCCCAGCAAATAAAAATTGACCGGTTTCAGGCTTTTTTTCAAAAAATATTTGTTTTCAAAATAACTTTTAGTTGGGCCACCATCTGGAAATTGGGTAAACCTAGTATTACCCGGATAAGGTTTGTTTTATCCAAATGTTCTGGGTAAAGCCTAAGTAAAATTAAAGTTTATAGGTTTACCCGGGTAGTCTGCGGTCTATCCGGTAGTAAATAGGGTCATAATTAATGAAAAATTTTGTTACATTTATTTATTTTGTAATAACCTGTTGACGTATAGATATTAAATTTGAAAACAAGATTTCAGGCTACATAATTGAACAGGACAAACTCTAGTGACATTTAGGATTATAAGCTTTAGCCAGAAGCGAGTGGACCCTTCGGGTATTTCTTTCTTCACCTATGTCGGGCGGATACAGTTCATTTTACCCGGGTAAACGCAGGATTATTCATATTACTGACTTTACCCGTAATATACAGGGTGATTTTTATAATATATATGAACGTCTATTGTATGTAAGCTATGTAAGCAGTATATATTTTAAATTTATCGATTTGACCATTCTGCAAAATTTGATAATAGTTTAGATAAAAGTACAATATTTTTATTTAATTTAGCTTTAACCGAAATTCATTACTACTGCCCATTAAATAAATTAATGAAATTAAATACCAAATTTTCCTACTGTGCATAAATTAAGTATTTATTTTTTAAATTTTATATAACAAATGCTCAAATTGTCGGTCTTCTTCAATTTCGCAGAGACCCAAGTGGTAATAAGTCAAATTTTGTACATTTTGGAGCAAAAGGTGACAAAAATTCTTAGACAGTTAATCCTTAATAACATTTTAAGAAAAAACATAATAGCTTCTGGTTTGCAGAAATGTATTTCTTTTTATATTCCCTTTAAAATATGGTGAAACTCAATAGGAGCTGTAATTTAAAAAAAATGGTGTAGTTCTCCCCACAAGACACCTCAAAAGATGGGAAAGTACTAAAACTTCTCAGAATGTAGTTTTTATAATATTGTATAAGCATGCAAACTTTTGAAAAAAATATTCACGCAATCAATAGATGCCGCTATTTCGTTACTTTTGCCGGACCTTGTATGGAATTTAGATATATTCAGATATACATACTGTTAAACTTTTAATTATTCAAGGTAATTTGCCATATTTAAAAAAAACTATACGCACGTGTTTACAGGATGATTGTTAAGTTGACTTTTTTTGACAGGATGAAATACTCAATAAAATAAGTCGGTTGGCAAAAGGTTTTGTTAATTAAAGTTTTTAAATAAAAAAAGTTATTCGAAAATTAATTTACATCAGTGTATGTATGCGCTGTAGGTGCGCCTTAAGAAGATACTCGGTGAAATGTTTGAAAAGCGTTGTTTTCGCTAGTAATCATTGTTTTTTGGGCATTTGTAATCAAAAATTTAACAAAAACGATGCCTAGTGCCAATCAAATTGAATTTAGTTTTCATATAGAATTTTTGTTTTTCATGTAGAGTGTATGATAGGGGCGTACTTTTTGAACAATGATAAAAAATGCGTTTATATTTTTATTCATAAAGTACGCCCCTATGATAGACTCTACATGAAAAACAAAAATTCTATATGAAAACTAAATTCAATTTGATTGGACCTAGGCATCGTTTTTGTTAAATTTTTGATTACAAATGCCCAAAAAACAATGTTTACTAGCGAAAAGTACGCTTTTCAAACATTTCGCCGAGTATCTTCTTAAAAAATGTTCAAAATTGGCACCATTTGCTTCATTTGCACACACTATCGCTCGTTGAATGCACGAATTTGTGCATGATCGTAAAAGGGCATCCCCTTGACCACGAATTATTGCACAAGCGTCTTCTGTCCGGTGGCGAAGTACTTCAATGTTTGCCATTTCATTGTTGCGATAAACTATATCTTTCATGTAACCCCATAAAAAAATCACATGGATTGAGATCCACTTATTTTCAAAATTGAATACAAATGTTAACCAAATGATAACCAAAACAAACCCAGAGTATTTTAGACGACAACAAAAAAAACGACACATATTGAAATTTAAATTTTATACAATTTTTTAATTTAAAAACTTTTATTAACAAAAATTTGTGTCAATCGACTTATTTTATTGAGTTTTACATCTTATCAAAAAAGTATCACCTTAAAAATTATTATTAAGATATACATATAATAGCAGAATAATTATTTTTTACTCTAAAAATATTAAAATTAAATTAAGAAATAAAAAACTTACTTCAATTGAATAATGTTTAATATGCCAAAACGTTTTCTTGGTATTATTAATGGCACTAAGGTAACAATGCAAATGTTACTTTATTTATTCATAACAGGTATATTTCCTTTTTAAAATACCCGAATTTGTGATGTTTCAAAATACTTACTTACGTTAATTATTAATTTTGTGTTTAGGAAAATATTATATATTTAAATAATTTTTTTAACGCTTTTAAATGCTAAATATTCATTATTTAACGAGCAAGTAATGATAGCCATTACAAATGAGGATAAAGTTTACGACACGAGCCGTTGGCGAGTATCATAATTCATCAGAATGAATAATAACCATTACACGCGAACGGAATACTTTTCCTACGAATATTCAATAGAAAGTTTATTTTCTATATAAATTTGTTGGATAATAACAGTATAATGTTACTTTATTGTTTTGTTCATTATCGTCACGGTAATATAATTATGAAATTTAATATTCATTAAGATAATAAATTAATATCTAAATTCATATTTTTATTATAAGTTGGTGTTTTTGGGAACTATTGTATGTAGCGTATTGTTATAATATTCATACATTTATTGTTATTAGGGAATGCATATTTTTTAAATGATGCTGACAGGAACTAATAATTTTCCTATTTTTCCTCCATAGGGTAATTAAACAGAAATGCAAAAGGTCTGTACCTAACCTTCTTAACATTATTTATTTAAAATTTGTATAAGCTCTGTAAAAATGTAATTTTATTGACAGTTTTATTTTGGTCTAACAAGGCATACTAAATAATCACGTCTTTGAAATTCCTAATATTTATTAAACGAAGTTTATCTACTTCATAATAAGTAGTATTATACCTATAATTATTATAACATTAAACATACAGAGTAGACACTTGTAAGCTTATGATTAATTAATGTTTCCTTTTATGCAAAATAATAAATATTGTAAAATGTTACTTAATTTAATACTTTGATTAATCTACATATTTTTTATCAACTTTGTGTCCACCAATGTTAGATTTGTATTTTAAAAAAGGTTATAAAATAAAACAATACGACCAATATTGTTGTAAATCAAAATTGAAATATACAAAATCTTGTTTGGATTATAATTCTTACTAAATCTGTAAATTTTTTTATAATAGACGTCTTCAGTTTCAAGTAAAATCTTTATATCTTTCATTTAATGT
This sequence comes from Stenus bimaculatus, assembly GCA_963971135.1. NCBI lineage: Eukaryota > Metazoa > Arthropoda > Insecta > Coleoptera > Staphylinidae > Stenus > Stenus bimaculatus. The sequence goes on from OZ020184.1 coordinate 26,024,709, forward strand.
TCTTCCATCATGTTTTCTTCTGCATTTCTAGCCTTTCTTGCTGAGTGTTTTCATTGTCAGGCATCAGACTTTTCTTTTGCTGAGATAAACCATCATTAACTTCGTTTTTGGTAGTATTGACTATCTTTCTAATTGAGGATTTGGTGTTATTAACATAGGAAAATTATATTAGGTTAGCGATGACTAATTTTATATTCTGTGGTATGATTTTTTTAACAAACAATAAATCTGTGCTATTCTATTTCGAAGATAGTCCAGGTATTGCTAATTCGTTGATTGTGTTTTCTTGAGATCCATTATTTTTCAGATAAGATCTTCAACCAATATCTCCAAAAGTAGCTGTTTTGCTTAAATTATCTGAATTAAATTTAGATGATAAACTAGTTAAAAGGTGGTTTAGCATTTGTAATAACTCCTCGTCAACATTTTTAATTTGAAGCCAGTATCTTATATTATACCCTATTCATTTTCGCACATTAACTATTAGCAGATTCTTCGTAATTTTTTCGCAAAATATTATATTTTCATAGGATTAAATTAGACCTTTTGCAGTCGATAATATCTTATAGTATTACTTTACTAGGGAAATCAATACTAGTAAAATTTTATTAAAAATAATCGATTTATGACAGAACTACTAGAAAATTATTCAGGGGTTATTTTAAGGGAAATTAAGAAGTGCACATATAAGAGCAGCCCCCCTAGTACATCGCCGCAGACGTAATTTATAAGAATTGTGAAGGCCAAGCATTTTCCTGAAACACAAATTGGTATTGGCTTTTCAAGAAAATATCGGGTATAATTTTAAAAGTTTTTTAAAAATTTAAAAAAATTAAACTAAAATTAAAAACAAGTCCCAGTTCTGTACTGGTACCTTTCATTTTCCTAAGACACCAACCACACCACAAAAAATTTATTTTTTTTGTAAAGTAAAAATTAGAAAAAAAATATAGCCATTTTGTTGCTCCATCAGTATATTTTATAAATTTACAAGAAATGTTTAATTTCTATTGCAAAAGCTGTGAAGATGTAGCATATTTAAAATAAAATAATCCCTCAAATAAGTATTCAGTTATATTCATAAATAGGGACAAAATATAATTTTATCTTAGAACCGTAAAAAGATAACAATTTTGAGTATAATTATTTTACTAGGAGGTGGATGTGCGAAATTAATTAAACTAAGTTCGGTTAATAATATTTTTAAGCCATTCTAAACTTAATTTAAATCATCCAAGTCGAATCAAAAACGATTACTTACGACTTCTACTGTTTAGTTTAATTAAAACACTGCCAGTTAAAATCGAAGTCGAATTTCTATATAAGAAATCTTTTTCGTTAAACTTATTATGTTATAAAAAATAAATTTTTTTCATCCCAAACATTGTAACTATTTTACAAAACCATGCAAATGTCCCAAAAAAGAAGTTATCATAAGGTAATCGTAGAAAGTCGACGAGACTTCATAAACAAAAAAACAGATAGTCAGAGTCGGAACAGCCTATAGTTTTTTGCAGGACCTTTAATTTTTCTTCCCAAAGTATCGTATTCCGTCAATTTAGTTGAAAAACATGTGAAGCAAAGCCAATTAATACCATTTTGGCTCAAAGTTATATCATCATAAAATTTTTTTCGAAAAATATAAGTATAAGAATTCATTTTTTTAATTAATACTTTTGCTCATATCTTTGAAATAAGTCCAATAATGGTACCAATTTTTACGTCTATAAAACTTCATAGTAAACTATTAATTTTAAAACGATTCAGTGTTCTATCTCTTTTACTTTATAAGCAGTGATTGGAAGAAAAATAATCTGCGCGAGTGACTTCAAGTAGTGTGGGTCTGGTTAGCAGGCAATTTATTTGGATGGTAAATATTTTCGTGAACAAAAATCAACTTCCAGAATATTTACTTTAGAAAAATAAAAAATATGGTCCATAAACCTCTGAAAGCAAGCTACAATAATATGCAATAAAAATGGCTAGGTGATATTTATAAAAAGTGAAGTGATTATCGCGTAACTTGCTGGTCAAGATCATGGCAATATTCCTAAATAGTGCGTCACTAAGAATCGTAAAGCTTTTATTGGAAACATTACTCTCAAAAATTCGTCGTTTCTAATATAAATGGGCGTTGCTGCTCTTTTTGTGCACCATGTTGTTTATAAAAAGTTCATTTTCCCAGTATATTTTTCAAATGCTCAGTTAAATACTAAATATTTATTAAAAATACTAACTGCTCGATAAAAATACTAACTGATCAGTAAAATACTAAATGCTCAGTAAAATACTAGATGCTCAGAAAAATTATAAGACGCTCGGTAAAAATACAAAACGCTTCGTCAAAAAATAACTGCTCATTAAATAAAATAACTGCTTGGTTAAAATACCAACTGTTCAGTATAATAATAAATAGCAGTAACAATACAAAACGTTTTGGTAAAAATACCAACTGCTCATTAATAATACAAAAAGGTGGATAAAATAAACAAATGTACATTATAATAAATAATTATGTATTTATATAAAAAAAACTCTATCTATTAGGTATAATAATTAATAATAATAATAACTATATGCAGCTGCATAATATAATCAGTATACTTACACCTATCTCCCCCTGACCGTTGGCGAGTAGCGACGCCACATTTCCCGAGCCACGAGATGAGATCCCGGATAGTTTACAACTATCCGGGACTAGCGCCAAGGCGATTTCCCTAGCTATCCACTCTCTTTGGGTTAGTCTCCTAATGAGCGTGTGCTTTTAAAATTATTGTCAGTCTGGATCCACTAGCAATTCATCCAGGACTGAACCGCGTGAAGTTAGACGGGGGCAACCCGAAGCAGCTAACGCAGTTGATGATGATGACTCTATTGAAGAACGTGGCCACTTTACATTCATCACATGAAGCCACAGGAACTGATCCACATACAGTTCCAACCGTTGAAGTCGTTGCAGCGAATCCTTCTCAGACCGACAAAGCGGCAAAGAAATACCTGCTAACGAAATGGTCGCAAGACATCAACAATTTTATAGTTTGTAGCTATTTCAGAATAAAAAAATTTGAAATGATTAAGGCCAAATACAACATTGAACTTCATAGATTTGTAATAGAGAAATTTCCACAAATGGCAAATAATACGGTACAAAACATTCTCGACCAAAGAAGATCACTTATGATTAGAATGTACGCAACTGAACTATTACAACTCAGAAAAACTATTGCAATCGAGCTAGATATGGAGGAAGAAGAACAATTGGAAAATACTGAAGAAATTACACATGAACAAACCCATGATGAATTAACGCTAAGTACTTTTGAAGAAACATACCTAAAATACTTTGGTATGAGACTAAGACTACCTAAGCTGGGATACTTACCCAAGACGAATGCAATTATTGCCACCTTAAACAATATCCTATTTGAAAGACCTAAGGATGCAAACCTAGAAGATCTGAACCATGTCATTTATACTGGAGCTTTCACTGTGCTATCTCTACATAGTAAAAAAATAAAGGAGGCAAACACAAATCAAAAATTAAGGCAGAATAAAGTTGAAAAGGAAACCAGACTCTCCAAAAAGATAGGAAAACCCAGAAAATATGACTATCTCGTCTATCAGAATTGACCAAATTAAACAATCCTTCAAAAAAACTAACAAAACGTGCTGCTGGAATAAGAAAAGCTTATACCTACTAATGAAGAAAATATAACGGACTACAAAGTAATTGATCTACTGAAACAAAAACTACTGGTTTCTTCAAGTAAAATCAAGAGGTATAGAGAACGAGAGCAAAAACGAAATGACAATAAACTTATTTCCGAAAATCAACGACTCTTCTACCAAAGTATTAATGGGCAACCACACGCGCAAGACGCCGATAACAAACTGCCAAACCAGGAGGAAACTAAATCATTTTGGGGTAAAATCTGGTCTCCTGAAAGAACTCATAAGTCCAAAGCTAATTCGATCACAGAAAAAAAGAGAAAATTTGAAGGTGTACCTATGACTCAATATCCGAAGAAGAAGTAAAGTTGGCACTAAGAACAGCTCAAAACTGGAAATCGCCAGGATATGACAATATACAAAACTACTGACTCAATAAATTTCTAGGACTATATAAGAGGTTAGCCAATGCGATTGCGGAAATAATCTGACATCCCGAAAAAACTCCAACATTTCTTATCCAGGGAGTCACTTATCTACTACCAAAAACAAATGTATACACAGAAGATTCATCCAAATATAGACCAATAACATGCCTGACAACAACCTACAAGACGCTCACATTGACGGAGTAATATGTGAGAATGCTAAAAAGGAAAAGAAAAATCTATATACCATATATATCGACTACCAAAAGGCATTCGATAGCTTCTCTCACAGTGGGCTTCTAGAGATCCTTACCATCTATAAAATCAACCCGTCCATATATCATATGCTTAAATGTCTTATAAATCAATGGAGAACAGAGCTGGTCAGCAAAGATCCAAATTCCGAATACCTAGATATTGGAAAAATTGACATAAAATAATTCTATTCCAAGGAGATTCCCTAAACGCAATCTGGTTTTGCATGATTCTCAATAGAACATGCACAGGTTTTAAACTCCCTGATAATGGTAAAAATTAGTTCATCTTTTCTACATGGATGACCTTAAAATATTCAGAGAGAATAGGGAAGATATGACAAAAGCCATAAAAAGAGTGATGATATTGTAATGGTCTTTGGACTAAATAAATGTCGCGTAAATGCAATGAAGAAAGGAAAGTGGGAAGAAATATCTGTAGTTGAGTTTAACACCCAAAAGGGCCAGATGTCCATTCAGGGTATGATAAAACACGAAACCTACAAATACTTGGGAATTAATCAAAACCAAGGTACCGACCATCGCAAAGTAAAAGAAATACTAAAAGGTATCCTCGTACAAAGAACGAATCAGTTCTAAAATCTAAATTATCTGCTGCAAACATTACTAAAGCAATGATAACGTACGCTTTACCGTCAGTAACCTACAGTTTTGGCGTCATACGATGGACAAGAACTGAGCTGGATGCTCTCGATCGTAAAATAAGTGGAATTTACAAAGCATAGAGCTCATCATCCCAAATGAAGTATTGAACGTTTCCTCATACGCAGAAATAAAGGTGGGAGAGGAACTTCCGATCTTCATACCTTACATCAGAACAAGTACACCTACTAAGAGAATACTTCAGAAGCGAAGGCACCAAGCTTCATCATGCAATCTGCAAAGCCGATAAAAACTAGCCTCCTCTGAAGCTAAGTAGACCTGATTACGAAGTAAAATGGTTAGTAGAGAGTATTATCAACGGAAATGAAATGATATTCAAGGAAGGTACCCGGGAAGGTTAAATGATGACTATATTGACAAAAATATGACCCACAATTGGACATCTAATTCAAATTTATTTGTATAAACTGAAGGGATTATGTTTTCCATTCAGGATGGAGTAGTACCCACTCTCAACTACAGGAAGCACATTATAAAATACCAAACTATTAGTTCTGATAAATATAGACTATGTAACAAAGTAACTGAAAACATTGAACACATCATCAGTTTCAAAAATTATACACCAACAACTTCTACCAAAAATTCAAACAACATAAGAGCCATTACCATACTACAAATACATACCAATTTCGTAGATACACCGGAAGCCAATAGCCCGGACATAGTCTAATTAAATAAAAATAACATACTTACCTCATTGACGTAGCCATTCCAGCTGCAGCGAACATCCAGCGAAAACACAATGAAAAAATTCAAAAATACATGCCCTTAGCCGAAGACATCCGTCAAATTTGAAAAACAGATGCAGTAACTGTTATCCCCATCATCATCGGGGTATTACTTCCCCCGTTCGAAAATATGATATACATTTTGAAAAAAGATTGGGATTAACGAAATTAAATTGTTTTGATCTTCTTTAAATTTTATTTCTAAATATGTGAGTGTGAGGCAACAAATAAAAAAATTGGAGATAAATAATCTGCAATATGTTAAAAAGTATTCATAGACTACGTTTATCTCGTGTAACTCGATACGGATTGAAAAGCGATTGACTCAGTCCGCATTTTTTGCGATATAAGCACGTAGGATTGGATTAACTTTCAGGATTCAGTTTAATAATCCAATCCTACAAAATCATGGGGTTGGATTTTGTAATCGCGATTGAATAAAAATTTGTAACGACATAAACGCGATTGACTTTAGAAAAGTTACTAGTAAATTATGTTATCGAAGTTGGCACATCTGACTGCTGACTGACAATTGCAAAATACACGTAATTTTCTTCCATTTTCCTTATTTTAGACGTTTATAATTAACATAACCTCTTCAATAAAATACGAAACATCAGAAATAAAATCAAAGTGAACAGACCACTTAAAGTCGACGCAAAAACTATTTTAGGAATTTCCTTTCTCTTTTAATTAATAATGTATCGAAAAATTCAATCCCAGCCAAATGAACTCTGTCGAGATAAACGCGTTGTTTACGTGATTGACTGAATCCTATCATAATCCCATTTTCAATCCAATCCGGATCGAGCAGACTTCTATGTTTTCTATTGTTATACATAGACCGGACGCGTGTCAATTTTTTGTGTATCACTGGCGGCCATTTTAAAAGTGTCCGTTTTGGCGGTTAATTTGAAATACTGGTTCACATAACCTATAATACTCATAAAAATTTGTCAAATTCGATTTTCTTTTGATCAGAGAACGCCAAAAATTAAGAAAATAACCGAGGTGAACATAGCTAATGGACACTTTTTAAATGGCCGCCGTAGTTCACGCTGATACACTTTGGGGGCGCTGGTGTCTATTTTAAAATAGCTGTGTTTTTCTTTATTTTACAAATTACCAGATACAGCAAACAAGTAATGCGATGGATTACGATAACTTCGGCTATTATTGGATTGAATGGTAAAAGTTAAGCATCCAAAGTAAGCTCATTAGCAGGTAAAAGTGGGAAATAATAAACACCTATTTTTTCGAAATGTCAAGCGTGTCCGGTCTATGTATAACAATAGAAAACAGTCTTTGGGATCGAGTTACACGAGTTAAACGTAGTCATAGATTTTAAAGTCGCTTATTGTTGAAAAATTTTATGACATCATAATGTGATAAATTGTGGAAAATTAAGGACTTTAAATAGTTTTCCAGTATTTTTTTGTATAATTATTTGTTGTACTAAAGATATATTATAATATTTCTTTAAAAAATGCATTCTAATTACCTAAATTAAAAATGTATATTTTATTTTCGGACAATAAAATAACTCAAAATGTCTACGATATTTCCAGACGGAAGGAGTAAGTACTTTTAGAATAAAGAAAAACAAAATGAAAATACATACATATAATATAATACATACGAGATATTATGTATTAAAAAAATTTATATAAAATGCATAAAATGCATAATTTTATATATTTTATTTTTTGTTGGGCCGTTTAGTGTTCCAATTACACTTGCATACCGAATGTGCAAATAGTCATTTATTCATACATACTGTATGTGCAAATAGTCAAATATTCGTACGTACATACTGTATGTGGAAATTGTCATTTATTCGTATATACTGTATGTGCAAATGGCCACATCCTATAAAATATTATAATAAATTTGTAGTATAACAAAGAATATTACAAAAATTACTGGAAAACATGAGGGAGTTCTTTTGTATTTAACTTTTTTATGTAATTCTTTAAAATAAAAAGTTAGAGCTATTATGCGTTACTTTTGTTACACTATGTTTATATATTATTACAGTATTGGTAGATACATGAATTTAAAACACGTATGTGCAAATAAAGCATAGGTACATGCAAATTGTTTCGTGTGTATCATTCTTTAGAAAGCTAAGATGGCAAAACAAGGTACACGTTAATCGATTTTTTATTATTATTTTATAATCCTCAGCAACTAGCGAAGGTATTATAGTTTATTATTATTGATTTATCGCTCATATTAAATAGGAGTATAGTACCTAACTCATTTTCCACAAGTTATTTTATGTTAGGAAATATATTTTTGCTAATTTTACAAATGAATTTTAATGGACAAAGAATATTTCATCAGGATTTATGGTTGAATTAACCTTCAAACTATTCGCGTCATAAATTCTGTTACACGTTGAATTTGTAATTTTTTTAGTAAATAAATGACTTTCGAAATTTTATAGTTACTTATAATTTCCAATAACTTATCATTTAAGGTATATAAGGTGACGGGTAGGTGAATCAATCTTCAACGAGGCATTTATCGAGGACGTTACAAGAAGCTACATCGTCTCATACAATAATCCATCGGTTTAAATTATTTCTGTTATTTTTAGCAAATCATCCATATTACCAATTTACCTTTAGTTTGATGTTTTAATAGATCTGGATGTATGTTTCTAAAACCCCTTAGTGATGACTATTATATAGTAGATTAATTACCTGTAAAGATAAATCTAGTAATCATGGCAAGGAATGTCAAGAGAAAGTCTATTAAACGACTATCGGGGTATTATATTGGAGATCACAATATGATAAACAATACGAGTTGAATTTAATTAGCAACGGTCTAGCGATCGCTTCATGGCTGTCATGTAAAGCAAAAGCAAAGCATCGAACATATTACGGTGTTTGGATTGGTTTACTTTGCTTCATCACTGATAATATTATTTGCGTAAAACAGATATAAATTACAGAAAAATTAAGATGTTCAGAATCTACTTGATTGAAAATATTGTATATGTATGATATATAATATATAATAATGCACGCCCCCTGCCCCCTTAAATCCGCAAAGCTTCTATCAAGAGCTGAAAGAGCATTTTATTGAAAAAATATGCGTAATATGTAAATATGGAACGCGTGTCCGGCCAGTATGTGATTTTATTAAGCGCTTTACCTCGCAATAATCTAAGTATACCCAAATTAATATGCATATACAGTAGTTCAGGCAAAATGTTCTCATCTACTTTGTCGGTGAGTTAATACACCACTAATACCATCGATGCCGTGTATTGAAGGGTGGGCCTACCCTCGCTTCCTTATATTATAAACAAGATTTTAATAAAGGCAAACAGCTCGGGTTGTAAGACATAATCTCCTTGTTTTTTTATTTTCTTTTAAACATGAATGAAATTATAATCCAAGTAAAGTGATGCAACGTACAAAAAATCTTTTTATAATATTCTTTAAAACTTCTATAGCCTAGCCTTTTTCTTAGATAAAAAACTAAAATTCAAGAGGATAATATTGAATAAGTACTTCATTAATTAATTTTTTACATCCACTTTTTAAATTTAATTTATAAAATATCAATAAATATAATATAAATGTGGCCAATCTTAATTAATCATAATAGCTGTGAACTTGACATTTTATTTAGAAGGGTTGGAGATTTATATCATTCAACCATTTTATTTTTGTATAAAATTATGTATATGATTAATAGTTTTGTTATTGATCCGTTCAAAAATATGATGTATTTGAAAAAACCTAAAACGCAAATTCCCTTTCATTCATTATATTCTGCTATACATACAGGGTGTACAAAAAGTTTGCCTTATTTTGAAAGTAAGCATTCCTAAGATAAATGTTTCAAATAAAAGTTGTACGGTTTGTGGTTATTTAAAAGAAATCGGCGCGGCGTTGCCGAACTTACCTATTAAAATTTTAAACCCTTGTAACTTTTAATTTATTTACTAAAGTAAAATAAAAAAATGTGCTCCATTAACCTTTTAAAACAAGCTTTAATAATACGTAATAAAAATAGGTGGTTGCTGCATAAAAAAAGTTAAGTGATTATCGCCTGACCACTTGCTGTTCAAGGTCATAGCAATATTTCTAAAAAGTGCGTCTCTAAGAATCGTACAACTTTTATTTAAAAATTTTTCCGAAAAATGCTTAATTCCCAAAATAAAGCAGTGTTGCTGAACTTTATGCATTCAAAATTTAAACATTTGTAACTTTTAAACTATTGACTTCAGAAAAATAAAAAAATATGTTCAGTAAACCTCTGAAAGCAAGCTATAATAATATGCAATAAAATTTATTTAAAAAAAGTAAAGTGATTATCGCCTGACCTTCATCTTGCTGTTCAAGGTCATCGACAATGCTTCCAGATAGTGCGTCACTAAGAATCGTATAACTTTTATCTCAAACATTTTTCTCGAAAATGTTTCATTTCAAAAATAAACGGGCGTTGGCGACCTTTTTATACACCCTGCATATTAAAATCAAGGAAATATTTACCACAAACAAAATATTTTTATTAAATACTTATACAGTCGAACTTCTACATATATAACGTTTCATCACGGGAACCTTAAAAAAATTCGTTATATAGAAAATTCGCTATATAGAAATTCGTAATTTTGATATAAAAAAATTGTTATTTACTTTATAGCTCTTTATTTTAACTAAAAATGTGAAAAGGCGTTGTTTTTAATGCGCATGTTTTACAAAAACTAAATTTGCTCCAAGTCGAAGGTATAACATATAAGTAAACCTTATAAAAATACTCGACAAATCTCGGAATTTACGTTCATTTCTAAAAATTCTATTTACCTACCTGGTTTTCTATTATTCTTTACACTAATCTAATATAAAATTCTCCGAAATTTTTAAAATTAGCCACCCATTGACTAAAATTTATGAAAGATTCTAATATTGACGTAAAAAAAATTCGTTATATAGAGAAATTCGTTATATGGAAGTTCGTTATAGGGAAGTTCAACTGTAATTGGAAAGAAAATTAATAAATAGTTTTTAAATAAAATTCTTAACCTGTGTAATTTTTTACCTTAAGTGTTTATTTATTCAACCTGCAGAATGTCAAATTTCCGAAGCTTAAGAAGATTCAATATTATTCAGGAAAAGTTGCCTATTTTAATCCGTCATAATAATCTAAAAACGAATTTCTTCATTCTTATTCGAAAACCCATCCAGCTAGCAATTTTTAACCAATACACTATTCGAACTCTTATAACTGAGAAATTCAAAACATTTTATCTTTAAACAATATCAAAAATAATAGTCAAATCCTTTTTTTCTTATATTTTATATCGGATTTGGGAGGCTCAACATCGGGTCCTTACTTATTTCAAGACATACGAAGTCAGTTAAATTATGCCAAACGTGCGTATTTTTGTGCTGATTAATTACCCGAAAAGACATTTGTGTTGCATTATGTAGAATTTAAAATATTGTAAGAAACTGGAAATTGCCATTTTCGTTTTATAACCAAATGTAGTTGATTATTAAGTAAACGAAACATTCTCTATTGCAATCTACTTTATCATTTTTCTGCGTTCCAAGTATTCAACTTAAAAAAATAAGGAGCAAGGAAAAAGTAAGGAGTCTTGCTAAGTCGCGTATCTTATATGATCCGTGGCAGTTCAAATAGTACGGATGAGCGGGGCACGTTGAGCATTTTATAAAATTATTTTTCTTTTCAAAAAAGTAACTATTTTATCGTTAATTTTGAAATTGGCAACATAATTCGATGCAAGTTCTATTTGCGTCAATTCTCCACAAGATAGCACACCAATATCAAGTTATATTTATTTTTATGATGTGGCCACTGTGCCTCCCATGGCCATTGTCCCCCGCTATCCGTTATCCACCAGGAGTCGGTAGATCAAAGAAAATTCGGTTCAATATGAACGGCATTTGTGTGCCTCGCCTCTCACATTAGCAAAATTACAATAGTGAAAAATCTCACAAGCAAAGGGAACACTGTTTCATTTGTTACCTCGGCTCTCGGCTTCTCCTTGTCTCGTATGCGTACGTGCTTAGATGTATACGCAGCCTTAGAAACACAGAAAATAGAAATACCAATTTTACATTAAAACCAGATTAATAGGCAGATTCTGGTCAAAATTAAAGGCCTTTATTTAGAAACAAACAAGGTAACCATGGAAATTGTCCATTACAACCCATATAACAAATTTAAAATTAAAGGCCTTTAAACTTAAATGATTTGACCAGAATCTGGGTATAAAACTTAATTTGTTTCATTAAATTAGTAATATTTTCACCTTAAACAACGACCGATGTATACAGAGTGAAGCACTTTTCCTAAAACGACGGGATATGGAATGGGTAGCATTTAATGGCTATGAAAAAATTTCGCGGGAATAATTGAAAGAAATATAGGGTGAGTCGGGAGCAGTGCGTCAAACATCGGGAGTGTATTCTACATGTCAATACAAGATAAAAAAAACAAAATTTTGTTCTCCAATTTTTATTAATATTTAAGTTATGGCATTTTAGAAATTTAAGTACGCTTAGGTATAGCAGCACATTAAGCTTATTTTTAATTCATAGAACATTTTTAAAGATATCCCCATCTTCTGTGAACACTAGCTATTAAGTATTTTTTTAAGTTCTTATAGTTTTTTTTTATTATAGCTGCGGCATTCCTATAAACCTTAATTTTTAACTAGTTCTTGAAGCAAACTTGCTCTTAAGGTCCTCACCTGATGGTATGTTAAAACCACCGCGACAAATCCATAGTCAAGAAAAAAGCAATGCCAACTTTGAATACCAACATTTTCTTTTTTTTTACCTTGTACCCTTCCGACCAGAATCTACATCCACTTAGCTGTCCGCACCGTGGGCATCCTTTTAAGTATACCCGGATCTTTCATTCTGTAAATTTTCAAGTACTATCTCAATGACGTCGATTAATTTAAAAACCGCTTCTTTGACCCCTAAAGTAACGTATTGCCTTTTAGTACTGGAACATATTACTGTAAAGTTTGTCCATATTCCGGATGACGTCCTGCTCTTGGACTATAAAGTTTAATCAGGTAGAATTCTAAGTAAAGTTGTTTGAATCGCAAAGTCGGGGAGTGCCTGGTTAATCTCACCACCGACTAAAGGTGGGGGCGAGATTAATGGATGTTCCAAGCCGCACGAAAGTGTCTGCTTATTGGCTGCCTCAGCATTTCTTTTGTGTACCAGATTACCGTGAAGCACCTTGTACATAAATCAGGGCAAAAAGTTCACAAGCAGAATCAGGAAAATTGTCAACACCTTCAGAAAAATATATAAACGACGTAATATGCAAACTTACACCCTCATTAAAGAAAAGTCAATAGATAAGGTAAGATTCCTAGTTGCGGCAAAGAGAAAAATCCTAAAGACAATTAAAACCACGGAACAAAACGGACTTTTCTCAGAGAAACTTTCTAGCTTCATTAAACAGACGAAACCTAGCACAACAAAGAGGCCAGATACAAATAAACTAGAAGAATACTTACTCTATGAACAGGAAACAGAAGTTGACATAACCAACAAGACAACAGAAGAACTAGAAAAACAAGCTAGGAAAATACAACAAACCCCGGAACCAGAAGACTTCATAACTACCCTGCAGATTGACGACGCACTTAAAGATAAACCGAACTTCTCAGCACCTGGAGCGAACGGATGGTGGAAAAAGTTTAGTTCCGCACACCAAAAATAGCGGATATATTTACTGAATATTTAACGAAGAAGAAACCTATACCGAATTGGTTTACGGAAGGAAGAACAACTGTTATCTTCAAAAACGGGAATCCAGAAGAACCCCAAAATTACAGACCCATCACCTGTCTGAATAGAACATCGATAAGATTAAAAATCTTGATCGATTTACAACGAAAATAATGACAAGAAATAGATGTCTTCATCCAAATGCATCTACGGAGAGAATATATCTCCTAAGGATAATGGGCGGGAGGGGGTTTATTAGTATAACCAGTAGTATGCTTTACCTATCATAACACTAATATATTGTCAATATTTATAAAGTATCATGAGCTAAGTGAAGTGGGATCCTTTCTCGTCAAGTCTGCAAGACGTGGTGCTGAACAACTAGAAGTTATGTTACTATTTGATAACTTACCCAATCCAAATAGTATCCTCAACATGGAAAGTTCAAAAAGAGAAAAGCTTCTTAAAAGCCAACCTTACAAAAAGCTTCTTAAAGGTCACTGCTCCAAGGTTATGCGTGGAATATTTTCCAAAATGTAAAGAAGTTGAATCTATGTAAGGGAATGAGGTTTTTGTTTTTGTAGTCAGGGTTCCTACGTGCTGAAACAGAGGATTTCATAACATCCTGTCAAGATGGCGTTTTTAGTACACTAGTTTGCCAAAAGAATATCCAGAAGCTACCAACATCAAGCGTCAAGTGTAGATTGTCCGGGCAATAAGATGAAACAATAATCCATGTTCTATCAGATTATCCTAACTTTGCACCAACCTTATATACCCAGAGAGACACAATGCGGTACTAAAAACTGTATACTTTTCTTTAAGAAATGCTTACGGCATTGATGAAAAACCGCAATTACCCTAGGAAGCTGAAACTCAATCCGTTGTTGCCAATAATGACGTCAAACTGTACTGGAACTTTCCTTTCTCCACTAAAAGGCAAACAAGTGCTAACAAAACCAGATTACCATATTGGACACTGACACTGACAAAATTATGTACGTAATTGAATTTTCATGCCCTGGAGAAAAGAACATTCTAATAAAAGTAAAAATAGATAAATATAGGGATCTTTTGTTTGAACTTTAAAATACTTACCCGTAATTTAGAATCATTTTTATTCCATTAATAATTGATGTGCTCGGTGGAGTTCAAAATCCGTTTAAGTCTGTAAAGATAAAGCAAAACTACTTACCCAGAACTTTTAAAAAGCGCCATCCTAGGATATTCGTCCATTTGAAAGAACCTGTCTGACGGCTTAAATTCCGCCACGTTAATCGTCTATTTTGGCGAGATGCTATTCTTCTTCCTCGCCGAAAGAAAATTCTTTCCTGCATGGATGCAGCCTTAAATCTGAAACGGATGGGTTCAACACTGCGATCAGGATGGTGTTACAAATACATTGGTCCACAGACAAAAGATTTTAAAATAAATATTAGTTGTAGGGCTTGCCATTCAAGCTCTGAAACTGAAACATTTGCCAAAACTCTTGCCTATCATACGCATCAAACTTGTATCTGCAAAGCCACAAAATTACAGATTCTTAATTAGAATTTATTTCGTTAATATTAAAATACTACAAATAATTGAACAAAACTTTTAACCACATCCACGTACTTTAATTTTTTTTTCCTTTTAAATATAAAACACATCAAAATTATCGAATACATTACAATTATCACAACATTAAAATCATCAAAAATTTTTATTTAATTTTTTTTATTTATATTTTGAAATATATGAACACTGTTATGGCAGAGGTGTGGGTGTATATTAGTCATAGAAACTTTAGTCTATAACCTACCTCCACAACTATTGTTTTTTTCCCATTTGTCAAATATATTTTTGAAATACATGGTTTGGATTATTGTAAATAATTTTTTGATGTTGAATTTTTGGTCAATTTTTCTATTTTACTTCGGATGATCGATTTTTACTCAGATTATTAATAATTGCTTTTTGTTCAGCTGATTTATCTACTTGACAGTTTTTGACATTTGACGTATTACCAATGTGATTTTATCACTGTTACCAACAATGTTTTTTTAAAAAACCAAAACCTTATAACTACATAACTCAAACTATTTTTCTTTTTGATGCCAACCTACTATAAATTAAACTAAGTTGGTTTCTCTGCTTTTAATTTGGTTTAATAAACCAAATAACAAAATATACAAACAAAAATATGGCACCGCAATGGGCCACCCAACATCACCCATATTTTCTGCACTAGTGATGAATGAATTGATAGAGAACAGCTTAAATAAATTCAGCTTTAATGTTGGCTTCTTATATATTTACGTAGATGATATAATATAAACAATACCTAATAATAAAACATCATTAAATGAGATCATTAATATTTTTAGTAGTTTTGATACGAAATTGAAGTTCACACATGAAGAAGAAATGAATGCAAAGATTAATTTCTTGGATACATGGGTAATAAGAGATGATAATGGGAACATAAAAACAGATATTTATACAAAAGAACTTAGTTCAACTAAAATATTGAATTACACATCTAGTCACAATTTGTGTCAAAAATAGGTATTATAAAAGGTTTCAAGTTCAAAATTGACAACATATGCCACGATGACTTTAAAATTGAAAATATAAAAAAAGGCTCAAAAGATATTAAAGGAAAACAATTACCCCAAGTATATTATCAAAAAATATCTTTATTAAGTTGGTACTGGGAACAATAATAACACATTAAATAACAACATTAATTGTAAATATTACAGAATTCCAGAAATAAGAACTTGAAGGCGATAGTCGGTAAATTTGAGCGCTTGAGTTTGAAATTCTCTTGATATTTGCGATTTTGGTTATAACTTTTTTTCCAGTGGAGCTTTTTTTAAATTTCTTTTTTTGGTATAAAAAAGAGTCTTCTTGCCACCAATTTCTTCTTTTTTGTTTTGGTAAGTGAAACCATATAATCATACGGCAGCAGTAAAACGGGCTCTTTACAAAAAATGTTCGCTTAGCGGTTCCTTGAAACATTCTTAAAAACTAATTGAAATAATATTTTTTTTCTAACGCTAGAAATAAGTTAAGATAAAAACGAAGACTTTGATGTTGCGTTTTTTGTCATAAATATATTTTTAAATTTTTTACAGCATCCCAAAAATTTCTTAAAATTTTACTTAATTTTTGGGATGCTATAAATAGTTGAAAAATATATTTAAAACAAAAAAACGCAACATTAAAGTCTTCGTTTATATCTTATCTTATTTCTAGCGTTAGAAAAATAGTATTATTTTAGTTAGTTTTTTAGAATGTTTCAAAGAGCCGCTAAGCGAACATTTTTTGTAAAGAGCCCGTTTTACTGCTGCCGTATGATTATTTGGTTTCACTTACCAAAACAAAAAAAGAAGAAATTGGTAGCCACAAGACTCTTCTGTGTACAAAAAAAATAAATTTTAAAAAAGCTTCACTGGAAAAAAAAATATGACCAAAACCACAAATATCAAGCGAATTTCAAAATCAAGCGCTCAAATTTGCCGACTATCCTCGCGCAAGAATTAAAAATATGTTAAATAGTAAATTAGGGGAAAATATAAAAATAGTAACGTATAATTCTAAAACTATAGGCAACCTTTTTAGCAAAATCCTTTGATTTTGTTGACTTTATCTTTATAAAGTCAACAAAGAACATAAAAGCAATGTCATTTACCAAATTAACTTCAAAGATTGCGAAAAAGTATACATAGGACAGACCAAAAATTGGATCGGCACTAGGGTCAATGCACATAAATACGACTGTAAAAGTTCAAATAATACAGAGAAAACTGCATTAGCTAATCATGCGATTACCAACAAACATGAATTCAAAATCAATTTCGACATTAATAAAATTAAGATTTTAGGTAACGAAGAAAACTTAACCAACGCCTCCTGAAAGAATCTATTGAAATAAACAAAAACAAAAATAGTGCAAACCTCAGATCAGATTTAAATAATTTAAACACAATATATTCAAACGTTCTTAATCTGTTAGAAAAATGATCATTGTAATAATAAGAACAAAAAACCTAGCGTACTGTTGAAAACTATAATAAAAAACAGCCAAAAAATCATGTAAATTTTGTAAATAGCAAAAATAAGTCAAATTAATTAGTTTATTAATCCAAATTAAAAGCAGAGAAACCAACTTAGCTTAATTTATAGTATGTTGGCATCAAACAGAAAAATAGTTTGAGTTATGGAGTTATAAGGTTTTGGTTTTTTAAAAAAACATTGTTGGTAACAGTGATAAAATCACATTAGTGTTACGTCAATTGTCAAAAACTGTCAAGTAGATAAATCAGCTGAACAAATAGCAATTATTAATAATCTAAGTAAAAATCGATCATCCTAAGTAAAATAGAAAAATTGACCAAAAATTCAACATCAAAAAATTATTAACAATAATCGAAACCATGTATTTCAAAAATATATTTGACAAATAGGAAAAAATAATAGTTGTTGAGGTAGGTTTTAGACTAATGTTTCTATGACTAATATACACCCACACCTCTGTCATAACAGTGTTAATATTTTTAAAAATAAAAAAAATAAAAATTTTTTGATGATTTTAATGTTGTGATAATTGTAATGTATTCAATAATTTTGATGTGTTTTATATTTAAAAGGAAAAAAAAATTTAAAGTACGTGGATGTGGTTAAAAGTTTTGTTCAATTATTTGTAGTATTTTAATATTAATAATATTTAATTTTGTAGCTCTGAAGAAGAAATTAAATAATTTTCGAAACCGGTTAGCAAAACTAATACACTAATCCATTTCATTTCACATCAAAAATCCCACCAAGATCGGTAATAAGGTTTTGATGCATAGAAGTCTCCAAAAGTTTGGTTATACATAGTTAGATGAGAGTGGTAGGTAAAGTCTTATTAAAACCAAACGTAGAAAATGTTACAAATTTATTAAATTTTTAAAAAATCTTGTTCTGATGCATTTCGCAACATAGAGTTGCATCTTCAGAGAAAACGTAGATTTATTTAATAAATTGAACTAGACCAGTGTACTACATCTAAAGATGGGAACATACTCCCAAATATGGTCAAAAATTAATCATATAAAATACGCAAAATGTCAAATTCAACTTTCTTAATAAATAAAACTTTTAAATCCCTTCACAGGTACCATGTATCAAGTCCAAATAGTTAAATTAGCTTATAACGCATCTATGCCGAAAACGATGAATGTGAAATTTTGAAAATTGTCCAAATTAGTTAATATATAACATATCAAAAGTCGTAAAGTTATCTTTTGTTCTTTAGCCGAAAACGTGTTTTTTAGAATTTTTTGAAAAGAAAATCTGTCACCAACAGTAGTTATTCCTATTTTTCTACCAACTTATTGCAAGTTGATTATAGTCAAAGCTGATGCTAAGAATAGCTAATCGGAAGTCCACTTCTACGTTTGGTTTTAATAAGACTTTACCTACCACTCTCATCTAACAATAAGGTTTTGCCTAATAAGCCTAAGGATACGTTTATAGTAATAAATCATTTGATAAAGCAGTAGTGATAAATTTTCGTAAAGCAAGTAGTAGAGCAACGATGAAAAAGCAAACCAATGTATTTCAAATAGGACCGGGCATACTGATGCAGAACGATCAACGATACACTTTCATAAAGCAAACCGCTTTGGTTTTTCATGACTCAGATCAATGTGCGGACGTTTGTAATTGGTCGCCCGACAGCACGTGCTTGCGATTCTTCGTATTTTTAGTTAAATTGACGTAGGTAATCAATTAAAATAAACTAAAGTCCTTATAATAATTATATCGTACCAGAAATTTTAAATTTCAATATGTTCGGGGGGCGTAGAATATTTTATATCTCTTATTTGATACGCCCTTACCTACTTTAATATTATAGAATTTAAAGTACTACACTGGAGAAATTCGTGACTTCTCTTAGCTTTTTATTTAGCCATTTTGGCCAGACGCTGACGGTAAGTTGCGGAACTCGTATAAGATACCACATGTGTCACTGGTAAATCTGATGGTACAATAATAATGTTATCTAAATTGACCTTGTGCAGCTTCGGAAGACAATAAAGCTTTGGGGCACTGGGGTTTGACTCAGTAATTATATATTCATTGAAATTGGGGAGTTCAATATTATGACTTACAGATTTAAAATTTTTCAAGATTTAAGGGGGGAGTAAGGTTAATTCGATACAAAAAAGCGTATTTTCGATAAAAAATTTTGACGACACAGTTAATATATATTTATTTCTATAATTACTACATAATAAAGTAACATTTGAAGAATATTCTATGAAATTTTCATTAATTTTTATGAAGAAATGTGCCATTGACAATAAATCTTCGTGGACGTCTCAATAAAAAGTTTCATTGCGGTGCCCCTCATAACTCATTACTGGATCATCGGAAATTAAAAAACCAAAATGATTTTATTAGTTGATAAGTTTCTGCAGGTAATGACGTCGAGTTTTTTTTCTTTTATTGATTTTCAAATTTTTTACAGCACTTAGAAGTCAAATAACTGATTTTTCATCAAAAAAATAGAAAATTTTGCTATTTTAAAATACGTTCAAATTAAAAAAAATTAAAAAGCTCGACGTCATTACCTTCAGAGACTTATCAACTAATAAAATCATTTTGATTTTTTGATTTCCGACGATCCAGTAATGAGTTTTGAGGGGCACCGCAATGAAATTGAGACGTCCGCGGAGATTTTCTGTCAATTGGCTCATTTCTTCATAAAAATTAATGAAAATTTCATAGAATATTCTTCAAATGTTACTTTATTATGTAGTAATTATAGAAACAAATATATATTAACTGTGTCGTCAAAAAAATTGTCGAAAACATGCTTTTTTGTATCGAATTAACCTTACTCCCCCCTTAACATTTCCATTTTAATTAATTTTTATGAACTTT
The DNA here is from genome assembly GCA_963971135.1 of Stenus bimaculatus. Classification (NCBI taxonomy): domain Eukaryota; kingdom Metazoa; phylum Arthropoda; class Insecta; order Coleoptera; family Staphylinidae; genus Stenus; species Stenus bimaculatus. The sequence continues at coordinate 26,045,138 of OZ020184.1, forward strand.
TCCACCATATCACAATAACCCAAGTATTAAAAAATAACTAAGATATTCGCTTGGTTAGCTTTGGATAAAGTTAGTTTATTATCTAATATTTTGTTTTTGACTGAAATAAAGTCATAAATAACTTTAAGTAACCTATCTGAGACACAACATTTATTCCAAGTTTGGAACTTATGGCTACTGTGATTTTGAACATTATTGACATATTGAGACATTGAAATTTTCTACGTAATTCAAATATGAAACTTTTTGAACAAATGAATAAATAAAAAAGATAAATATTGTGTCTCGAATAGGTTATTAAATTAGTTTTTATCTGTTGCCTGATGAAATCGATGCATCGGCGAAACATGTAGTGTTCTTTAAAAGATTAGATTAAAGATGTTGGGTATATGGAATCCCTGTGTTTATTCTCCTTCCAGATATACAGGGTGGCCCAACTAAGAGTTCCCACCCAGGTTATTTTGAAAACAAATAATTTTTGAAAGAAAACCTGAAACCGGTCAATTTTTATTTGGTGGGTTGGTGGGGGACCAACTTTTATGGTAACGCAAGGGAAAACCCCTCACCCAGTTATGCAGGGAAACTACCCCTTTAGAAATTTTAAAAGGCAATAGTGGTCGAGTGATACATCATTGCAAAGCTCCTACTATTCTCTATACGGCTGTCATATTTTTTTTATTTTGATGGAATATTTGAAAAGTTATAGCATTTTCACGTTAGATATGTAAAACGCGTTTTTAACAGGTAACATGGGTTAAAAAAGCTTTTGAAGCTTTATTTTGTTAAAAGTTACAATAAAAATAAATACAACCATACATTGGTGCCCCACTAAATAACAACTTATCAGTTTCATGCTATTTAAAAAAAAAATACTTGTTTTCCAAATAACCTGGGTGGGAACTAAAAGTATTTTGAAAAAAGACTCTGAAACCGGTCAATCCTTATTAGATGGGGAATCAAAGTATGGTTGTAATTATTTTTAACAAAATCAATCTTTAAAGGCCTTTTTAGCCCATGTCACCTGTTAAAAACACGTTTTACACGTCTAACGTGAAAATACCATAACTTCTCAAATATTCCATCAATTTTAAAAAAATATGACAACCGTATAGAGAATAGTAGGAGGTTTACAATGATGTATCACTCGACCCCTATTGCCACTTAAGATTTCTGAAGGGGTAGTTTCCCTGCATAACTGGGTGAGGGGTTGTCCCTTGCGTTATCATAAAAATTGGTCCCACACTAAATAAAAGTTTACCGGTTTTAGTGTTTTTTTTTTCAAAAATTATTTGTTTTCAAAATAACCTGGGTGGGAACACTTAGTTGGGCCACCTTGAATAATAGTTTTAATGCATACATACTTTTAAAATAAGCGAAACTTGCCCACAACACATTCAAAACGATCAAGTCCATATGCGCAAAATACTACGATTTAAATCCTTCTTTCCCATCTTTCCATGGAACGTGTTCCGACCTCTATACTACTTACTAAGCAAACGTTAATAACCTTAAAATGCGCTAATTTAAATTGTGAAATTTTATAAAATTTGATTTGAAATCGAATACTTTAATCGCCAGAGAATCGTTTGGTCGCTTATTCGGTTAAAAGCGCATACAATTTGATCACAAAAGTACGAATTCTAAAGAGTTTCATGTTTCAACTGCACTTTTATACAATGGCAAAGGTTAGTTACTTATACTGAACACAATATGTAAGAATATATTTCTTTGTTACACTACACTAATAGTAATATTGCTACTAATATGTCACTAAGAATCGTAGAACTTCTATTTAAAACAATTTTTTCCGAAATGTTTCATTTTGAAAATAAATGGGGACTGCTAAACTTTTTGTATTGGAAATTATTTAAATGGGCATTGGCGAACTTTTTTTATTAGAAATTTTAACCCTTGTATATTTCAAAGTATTCAAATACAAATAAAAAATATCTGTTAAGGTCAATTTATGCAAATAAATTCAACACTTACTTTAAGATTTAACATTTATGACTTATCATTTAAGAATAGTGTTATTTAAAAGGATAGTCGGCAAATTTGAGCATTTGTTTTGAAATTCGCTTGATATTTGCGGTTTTGGTCATAACTTTCTGTACAGTGGAGGTTTTGTAAAACTTTATTTTTTTGGTATAGAGAAGAGTTTTGGGGCTATCAATTTCTTTATTTTTTGTTTTTGTAAGTCAAATCAAATTAGTCAAACGACAGCAGTAAATAAGGTTCTTTACAAAAATCGTTCCGATTTTTCGTTTTTTTTGTTTTAAGTATATTTTTAAACTTTTTATACCGCTCCAAAAATTTTTTTAAAACTTTACCTAATTTTTGGAGCACTGTAAAAAGTTTAAAAATACGAGAGTCACTCTTTAATATGCAAAAATAGCAATTTACGGGTGCCACTAAATATGCTAGTGCAAACACAATTTTTGTATCTTTTTTTTATTTGAGGTTTTAGAGTCATTCTAGTAAATTTTGACAACGGGAACAAAATTCGAGGATCTATAAAAAATATAATTAACCAAAAGTACATTAACGTTGGTCCCTTATAATTAATTCTGCATAAAATTGCACCCAAAAGCTGTAGATCAGGTTTAGTTTAATTAATCTAGTTTATAAATCAGAAAGAAATTTGAAAATCCGTCAAGAAAAACAAGATACAGTGGCAGCAGTAATGCGCGATTTCATGATTTTTCACAATTTTTTAAACGCAGCAACAAAAACTATACTGTACAATAGTTTCAATTATCATGCAAAACTGTTTAAATACCTGATTTAAATAAAAAATAGCACCGATTGGCAATTTTTTGTACATTCATTGAAAACTATTGCGCGTATTATTTATGTTTTTCGGTTTTTCTTGGCCGTTGCTTGTGACTTCGCGCCATTTAAGGGGTAATTTTTTTAAACCGCTCTGCCAAGATATCTTCTTTATTTCTTAATATTTTTAAATGCAATAAAATGGAATCAAATCTAAAGAAACATTGTCTAAATAATAGCTGGAACAAATATTTAATTTTAGTGGTATTTTCTTACTTTTTAAGAATAAAAATATACCAGCTATTTTTTAGAAAATAATTTTATGATTCCATTTTATTTGAAAGCACTTAAAAATATTAAAAAATAAGGAAAATATTTTGGGAGGACGATTCAAGTGTAAATTACTCAAATTATATGTTCAATAGTTTTCAATTGGTGTGCAAAAATTTACCATCATTCCCATGTTTTATTTAAATTTGGTGTTAAAATCAGCGCGCAGTATAAAAAATGACTCACAAAATTTCTGCATAACGATACGGGACACCTTGTATATAACTTGCATTGGAAAAACATATTTTTTAAATGAGTTTTTTATCAGTATTATAAACGCCGCTAAAGGCCGATTTATAACGTTACCTTACTTATACCTAATACCTAAAATACCTAATATATCATATACATATACGTTTTCAGTACTTCCATTTATAACTGATTGTGAAACCTAAAACTCCCGAGCTAATAAATAAATTCATTTTATTTCTGGGTATTAGGTATTCGTGCACATGCGCAGTAAATGTGTATGAAGTTGGCTGGTAGTTCATTTCCATAAATGAATTATCAAAGCTAATCTCTTTTCGTCTTCATAGATTAGGGCCGCTACCGTCAGCTACCGTTCCCAAAGCCACTGATAATTTTTTTAACTTATTGCTGTTCATTATTTTTCAATTTTCAAAACTATTACTTGATTGTTTAAACTGATGTGGATTCTGGCTTATACGACTTCAATAAAAAACGTAATTACTTTATAGCATCACTTATTTTTCCGCAACGTTTCGGCGACAAATTCTGCCTTTATTAAGCTTTAATATTGGTAATTTAACTAATATAAAGATTACAATAAAAATGACACAAATTATAAGAATATTTACCTTCAAATATAGATACAAAGGAATACGTTTCTTTAAAATAAAATAATGTTAAAATGATTGTATAAATTCTTCAAAAAATATAAAAATCCAATAATAAATAATATAAATAAAAATAATAAAAATGCTTCTTGAAACCAAACACTTCTTGAACTGTTAAAAATGATTTTTTATCTGACAAATAAAGCAGATTTCAAAATTAAAATGTTTGTTACTAATATGTCAGTTTTTTGGTTGCATATTTTTGCATGTTTTTAATTTTTCAAAAACATTTCGATCATTCTATTTATATTATAATTCTGCAATGTAGGCAATGCTTAAATAAAATTACAATAAATTTTACTAAGATTATCAACATCAGTTTTAAGATTCATCAGTTGAATAATTTTTGGGACAATAACTAATATATTGTTTGTTTAAGTTTGGTCAGAAAATAAACAAGATGAAAATGACAGAGTTGACATCACATTGACATTAGGTTTTGGGTAACGTTATAAATTAGAAAAACTTATACAACTTGACCTTGGAATGCAGGTCTTAAGCGAACGTTTTTTGTAAAGAGCTCACTTGACTGCTGACGTGTGACTATTTGGTTTGACTTACAAAAACAAACAAAACGATAGCCAGAACACTCTTCTGTACACCAAAAAATGATATTTAAAAAAAGCTCCACCTTAAGAAAATTATATAGACCAATTTAAAGCATGCATTTAAGAGGCCTCAATACCAAATGTGTTTTTCCGGTGAAAAAAAACCGTTCTTTTCTTTATAATGCACGCATTTTAAATAAATGCATTTTTCTCCGAAACGGTGCATCCTATCGAAATAAAAGAACAGCACCCTTTTGTGTAGAATTGCTTTGGGAATGATATTTTGAACAAATAAAAAAATAACAGTTATCCCTTAAAAAGTACATACATTTACCCCCAACCCCCTCCAAAACTACCCTTTTAAAGCTTAAAAAATCTGAAAAAAATCATGACAACTGATCTAAAGTAGATTAGGATTTGTACCAAATTTGAAAGCTCTTGTGTAAGCGGGTTTTTGGTATCCCCTTTAAACATACTAATTTAAACATTTCTACTGAGTGGAATGCTCTTCGTGGTGCTAAAAATGAAGGAATTTTTTGCAAGCAAGCAATATGTGATGCTAATGAGTGCTAATAAGCACGAAACGCAGCGTCCATCACTCTGTAATTTGTTGTTTGGTGCACCTTCACCATTAAAACGAAGGCAGACCTAAGGAATCTACTCTTCTTATTCGTTGATTTATTGAAATATTATTGTTTATATTATACTAATTATAATGTCTGTAGTAAAAAGTATCAAGATTGATCGTACAATTTTATATTTATATTTTTTTAAACGAGTTTTAAATTTTAAAACATATTTAAGGAGATCTTACATACAAGAGAAAATAATATTTGTATTGATTCTATTATATTTATTTATTTCTTTTTGCCCACGCTTTTTCTACTCCTAGCTCTCATAATAAATTTTATATTCCATTTATACGAGTAATAAACGCGTCAAAACAATGCTATTTTCAAAATTTATAAATTAAATTTATCAATCGATAAAACAGTTTTTATGTGCTCCCCATAAAAATATTATTTGTGCTGTCCTTGATAAAAAAATAAAATTTCCAAATGATAGAACAATAAGTTATTTGGGACTTTTTAGGTATTCCTTTTTGAAAAAAATATAAATTTAGGATCGTTGTTTTCGCAATTTTTATTCCTAAGGTCAAGTAGGGTCTCGTGACAATTTTAACGAGTAGTTTTGAGATTAAAATAATACTGTAATTTTTCCGTTACTACAACAGATAATTTATTGGTTAAATACACAAGTGTGTTTCGTTTAAAATTTAAAAATTTATATTTAAAGTATAGAAAGTAGAAAAAAAATCAAGTCTCTACGAACTATCGTTCAAAAATTATGATTTTTTATATAAAATATGGCATTCGGATAAATGAGTAAAGGTGTATTGTGAAGAAATTCATATTTCGCTTAATAACTAAAATTAAGCAACACAAATTCGTACAGATAAGTTTTCAAAAACAGCCGATATTAATTTTTTTTAAATTTAATTATTTTTTACATTACCTGAGTTTTGGTGGTGTAAATTTTTTTTTTTTTTTTTGGAGGGACAAGATGGCACTATTATTTTATGTAAATATTTAATATTGTATGTTGCGGGGTCGATTTGGAAAAAATCCGAAAATATTATTTTTGAGATAATTTTAAAAATTTTCGTGAAAATCGATTTTTATTTTTCTCGAAAACTATAAAAAGCGATTTAAAATTTTTACCAAAGCTAAACCCCGTGTATATACGCAATTTAAAAAATATTAACTTAAAATCTGGAAAAAATTCACAAAGTTTTGGTACAAATACGGCCCTGGACGGCGCAATTTTGAACCAAAAATGCTTTTTTGGCATATTCTTATGAAAGAGGTTTTAATCGTCCTGCTGGGTTGAATACTTTCTATGAAAACTATGTTCCTCGAACCTTTTACGCCCATGACAATTAATTTTCTAATATGAAAAATTAAAAATAAAATATCAGCTGGTCCAGATGGAATGCGCTACAATATATTAAAAGAATTTGGAAATGAGTTAGCTACCCCTGTATATGAACTAGTTAATTGTTAAATGGCAGACGGCAAATTTCCAGATATCCTGAAGTTATACTCTATAAAACCAGTTTTTTAAGAAAGAGAACCCCACTAAACGATCAGTGAAAATGTTACCCAACTTGACTTTATTAAATTTTATTGCAGAGTGAGCCAACAAAAATAAATTCATCGAATTTTTAATTATTAAAAATGTAATTTTAAAGAAATTTATTTTAAAGAAACTTACAAAAAAGTCTTATTATCATTAGTGTTATTTTCTCAAGAATCACATGTAAAGAGATAGGAATTTTTTATATTGCTCTGACTGATTAGAAGTATAGGACCTCCTCTTGAGTGGGAGTGAGATGATAGGGTGACTTACTCGTGACATGGATTTTAATGTCGCAGTTAATAATACAAAATTTGGCAAGTGATCCCCTCTGCCTTTTTGGCAATGATAAAATTCTTTTCCCAAACGTTTCGATAACATTCTCAGATTTCTCCAATTGCTTGATGTTAATTTAAAGGTGACCAATTATTCAAGGATTGTTAGCTTAAACTCTTGTCTTCAAATGACCCCGCAAGAAATAATATAGGGGTGTGATGTATGAATAGTCATATTATAATTTCAGTTATTTATGTTTTATTAAAATATAGATTGTATGAATGAAAGTGAGGTAATAGGTTATATTGTATTATAGTGTATCATTATTAAATATATAAATATTGCATTATGATTTTCTTCTGTATGTAGCTTCAGTCCCCCAACATATTTGGGCTCCACTTGCCTTGGTATAGTTGTTCCGTTGTAAAAATAATATCTTGTTGATTAAACAACTATTCGGATTTTGGCATAAAAGGGCAAGAGAACAAAAAAGATTTTTACATCTCAGCTGACATCCCAATACTTATTAAATTATATTTCTGGACATTAAACTATTAATTAATATCTTGTTGAAATCTTTTACCGTGCTCATCGCCAATGGCGCCCAAAGTTAAGGAAAGAAGTCCAAATGAGAAGGAAACGTATTTTTAAGAACAAGCCTTATAAGTGGTTCAAAGCTTCTGGATAAATACTTGATCGATAATTCCATGAAAGATTTTCAAGCGGGTTTTTCCAGATCACTAAGTTTTTTTCTTAAATTTTATCCCTTATTAATTGGATGTTTGGACCTACAAATACACCCTCTTTAATCTTGGCATCACTGATTTTGGAAAATTTATTATCTATCACGTATAACAATCCAGCACCATCACTCTCTATTGCTTTCACAAAGTTTTTCATAAGGCCAAGTTTTTTATGTAAGGTGGTAAAAATATACCATCAGAGCTGCGTTTAAAAATAGACACTCTGGTGCGTGAGTTATACCAGTATTCACCCAAAGTCGTTCTGTAACTGAAATGATAAGATCTGTGATCTGTGGTTTTGTAAATAGTCGTTCAGAAATCCCCGGAGCGACCGGCTTAGGCGTGCCCTAAGTATCCCGCGCCATAACGAAAACCTTTCCAGGTTCAGTTGTCACAACGTCTCTGTGTATATCCGCATTTACACATTCGCGCGAGTGGCGAGGCGAATCGCGATGCGAGTAACGAGGCGAATGTGTAAGCGGTACGCTCGTCATTCGCCTCGCGATTCGCCTCCCTATTCGTGGCGCTCGCCTTGGAAGCGGTTTTTCCGGCACGAGTCAAGGGAACTACGAGTAACGAGGCGAACTTTGTGTGGACCGCTTACACATTCGCGTTGAGTTTAGAAGGAGCGCTAAGGCGGATTAACATTTATACGCGAATTAAAATCAAGATTGACCCCGCAAATGAGAGACAATTCAAAAAATTATTAATCATGGACGATCAGTTTAGGTCTAGGTCTTCCATTAGTACCAATTGATAGACCACTGAATATTCCCCATTCATTCGCGCGAGTCACTCGGCGAAACACTTCGCGAGTGTGTAAGCGGTCATTCGTGTCAGCACACTGACGCGAATGTTTCGTCGAATCTTTTGGAGATTGACGAGGCGAATGGCGAGCGCGAGTGTGTAAATGCAGTTAAATATGGTTTTATAATGAGGGTAGATAGGTATTCAAAAATTGTAAGCAACTTTCTTGTTACAAAATTTTGCTGACCTGTGTTATTCGATCGCCAAATCTCTTTCTTAAAAGGTTCATAATTTCATCCGCTGTATGGTAAGTCCTCTTGAAACCACATGTTCTAAACATCCATTGATTTCAACTCATTTAAAAAATAAATTTGGCATTGAATATTTACAATAAACATGCTTTTTTGATGTACAATGATGTATCTCTCACATTACGAAAACTTTTGATGAAAATTGGTTTTAATGGGAACCAATTTAAATCGGATGGGAAAATTTGGACACCCTACATCATATTATTATCGAAACCTAAGAATTAATTGATAACCTTCTGTTTTATTAAGTGTTAATATAATTTTTATCGTTATTTTAATTTTAGAACAAACATGCTATTTTTTCTTCAAACATCGAAATTTATAAAAAAATAATGTAAAACGTAATTTTACAGTGATGTTCAATTTACATATGTCATTTCATGTATTTCTACTCCTTGGATATAAAAAGTATACCCGATTATACCCAATTTATGTCAGAAATATACAAATATGAACATTGTCTCAACAAACCGAAAAATGCAGTCTGCCAAGCACCACAGAAGGCAGAACTTTCTTGTTTTTTAAAATGTGTCGCCAACTTTAGTAGTAATTTTTTCAGGAATTTCAATATTAAATGTAAAAATACATAAAATTCACCAAAAAATCATTTTTGTAAGTTTTTGCTTCTCTACACATTCCTACCACTTTTTCATTCCCTTTACATCTTTGGATTTTTTTGGGTTTAGATGCTATGAAACAAAATATTCAACGTTGGGTAATAATAATTGTTGAAATGTGCACCCGAAGAAGAGATTTGTTTATGTATTCTCAAAAAATATAAAAATATAATTTTTGTTATACAGGGTGTCCCAGCGCTGCGAGGAAGTAACATTACTCTAAAATGAAAAAAGATATCGGCATGCGGTTTTCGACAGAATATACAATACCTTTAAGCGCACATTTTAAAAATATTTTAATAATATACCGGGTGTCCATTCCAAGATGGCGGACCAAAGTTATGTTTTTTTAAATGGAACACCCAGTATATTATGACATTTTTGGATTCCTTATAAAAAAATAATTATACTTTGTATAAACTTTTATGGGTCTATCATCACTTGTTTTGCTGATATTTGCTATTTAAGCCATCAAAAGATCCATTTTTGAAAGATCACTGCTCTAAAATATTTTGGGTTGAAATTTTCTCAAAAATTTTTCAATCATGTAGTCTACAAATATCATGTCAAATTTAGTTTGTGATATTTTTTCATCAGAGTGCCTTATGAAACGCAAATTGAACAATTAAACGAAATTTTCAAATGGAACACCCTGTATATTTTAACATCAATTGATACCATTTTTTACAAGCTTTCTATTGATATAATGTTTGTATGGTCGCTTATCAATGGTTTGCGAGATATTAATATCCAAACTGAGAAACAGCGAAAAATACACAAAATAGCACTCTTCATGAATTTTTTTAAGGTTTTTTTTTAATTTGCCTAACACTTATTTGTGTCTTTCTCTATTTTGCTTTTTTAATAATGTTTTTATATTGTTTTTGTTGTTTTACATCTCAGTATATTTTGAAATTGTAACAATTACTGTAACCAAGAAATCCCTTATTTTGTTGCATATCGCTTTTACACTCTTTTATGATAATCAGAATTCTTTCAGCTTCACCAAGCGCTTACAGGATATTTTCCATTTCTTATTAAGAAGAGTTCATTATTTCGGTTTAGTTATTATCAAAAGTACAGAAAAGGGCGTTAAAACAAAATTCCACAAAATAAGGGTTTCCTTGGTAACATCAGTTGCTAAATTTTTAAAGCATGCTGAGACTTAGAAAACCAAAATTGATAATTGCAAGTTTTCATTTTATTTTTGTTGTAAGAGAAGAAAAACTACTGTTGTAATAAAACAACATTGTAAAAAAGCAAAATAGAGAAAGACAGAAATAAATATTAGGCAAATTAACAACAAAAATCTCAACAAAATTCATCAAGAGGGCTATTTTGTGTATTTTTCAATGTTTCTCAGTTTGGATATTAATATCTCCTAAACCATAGACATTCGACCATTCAACCATTATATCAGCAGAAAGCTTGTTAAAAATGCCATCGAATGATGTTAAAATATACAGGGTGTTCCATTTGAAAATTTCGTTTAATTGATCAATTTACGTTTCATAAGGCAGCCTGATAAAAAATTATCAAAAACTTAAATTTGACATGACAGTTGAAGACTAGACGATGTTGAAAAATGTTTGAGAAAATTTCAGTGCATATTTTGACATTTTTCGTTATTGCTTTCTCTATTTTGTTGCTATAGCAACCAACTCTTTTCAATAGCAATAATATGTTTTTTTTGAAAATTTTAAAAAAAGAGCGCAGTTTTATGTATTTAGCAATGCTATTTTATGTTAAAAAAAATTAAAAATAAAAATTTTAGAAAAAAATTAAGGGTGTCCCATTTCAAATCGTCCTTCTCAAACTATATTATATCCTTTTAGAACTAGTACCCTATAATAATAAAAACAATTTTAAAAACAATGCATATCTTGCCGCCCCTTTTCACAGCCCACAAACTAAATAAAATCCAATAAACACAATTTTATATGCAAAACGACAAGTATTGGACGACATGCAGCACTTTTATTATTTAATCAATTATCATAAAAAAAAATACTTAAATGTAGATAAATGTATGTTCTACAAAACGGCGCAACCCGATTTTCAATATCTCAAAGAGTTCCGCTACAATATTCCAATAAAAATTCCATTAGAACGCCATTTTTAAACAATAACTATAGAAAAGAAGTATGTGAACTTGCAAAAATTTGGATAAATATTTATAAGTACTGGGTATTATAATCAAGTTGGATATAAGGAATTTTTGAACCCAGTACTTATAACTATAGAAAATGTGTAATTTAAAAAAAAAGCTTTGCGCCGTATTGTAGATTAATTATCGCATTTTTAAATTCTGAAAGTATTATTAAATTTTTTTCAAAATTTGAAATTTTTTATTTAATTTTTTTATTATAAAATTGCATTGCCAAACACAGAAAAAATAGTTAATTAAAAAATAGCACAGAAAACATACAAATGCTATTATATGCATATACAAAATAGTGAAAGATATACAAAATCTAAAAATGTCAAAATATGCACTGAAATTAACTGAAAAATTTTGTATTTAACTTTTGTATGTAACTTATGTGGTTACAGCTAATATGTGTTACTTTTGTTACATCCTGTATAAAGCTCTCATACAATACAAAATAATTTGCGAAACGTATTATTTTATAGAGTTTTACTTCCGGGAAATTTGGTATCTGGTAGCCTACATTAAAATTCAAATTTAGAATAACATAATTTTCATAAATATAAACTCTTCTCGACCTTGTATAATTATATGCTGTGGTAAGTGATAAATAAAAGTCCTCATGAGTGATAGGTTATACCTTTATTAAACAATTAAAGACAATAATTTTCATTTTCACAAACTGGTTGATGTATGCTTTATTTGGTCTAACCAAACAGGGCAGGTATATGGTATATATATTATTTTACTTGTTTTTTCCGAGCCTAGACCACAATAGTAAATCATGAAGTTATCTCTGATTTTTTTTTCAACTGGAGTATTGCCTTATTTCAGAAAGCAGACATAAACAAAACATAAACTAAAACTTTTAGAAATAAATAAAACTCCTTTTACTTGATTAACCCAACTTAAAATATATTTTATTCCAAACATACTTTATCTAGAAATCTAAAGATCAACTTAAATGGGAGGTATATTCGCACACATATAAAAAATGTAAACCTATTGATTTCTTATTAAGGTATTAAAATTTAAATTTTAAAAGCATATCCATTTTTCATTTATCCAAACAAATATTGACTACTGAATTAGGGGAGAATTAATATACTACTGGTTAACATCAAAGAAACTTTTGTTACCGGCTAAACAATACAATGAAAAAGTGTTTTTGAAATAAAATTTAAATCTATTTAAAGATTTATTTAAAAGTTTTTAATAAAGGCACAAACCAAGACAAAATACATGTAAATAATATGTATTGAAAAGTTATTTGATTCTTAATCCAACTTTATTACCTGCATACTTTTCTCTTCTACTGGCTTTAGATCAAAATCCACAGAAAGCTACTGTAATGCATTGTATAAGGTATAAGGTGAATAATTAAAAAAAATATATTTCTGTGAATCGAAAAATTGCAACGTATTTGAGAAAAATGAGAATGGGGTTACAAGAAAAATATTTGAAAATTGCATTTTTGATGCTTTTAGCCAAAGTTTATTTATTAACGTAAAATTGGAATATTGCATAAATAGCAAATTTTTTATAAACAAAGTATGTGTAAATAAATTAAAAATATTTTTTGTTTCAAACAAAAGAGGCCAGTCACATCTTTCTCTCTCGTGCTCACACAAATCTTTGCCAAACATCAAAATTTTTCACGCTAATAACCTGTACGAGTATTACAAAACTTCAACTATTTCACGCTCAGTGGCACATTAATCGATCGTGATATAATAAATATATCTGGAAATGCAGTTTACTGGTATAAAAACTGTAAAATATTTAATAAGAATTAAATTTTATTAACCCAAGTCGTAAAATATAGTTTTCCAAATCTATTTCTGAAATTTCTTTACGATTGGTGAATTCATTAATATGGCGTGAATAATTCGTTTTGTAAAGATTTGTGCGATCATGAGAGAAAAATTCTACTGTAATGCAACTGAACGATAATTAAAACAAAAAACTATTTTACTTCGATTGTGCACTTTATTATTGCATAAAAATTAGAGTCTACTAGTTTCGGCTTATGGCCATCTTCAGAACTATTACAAATAAAACATAAACGTAAAATTATTGAGAAACTTGCTTAAAACAGTCACTTATTTGTCACGATATAAAATATAAAATTAAACATGTAAACGTCAAAGCAAAGATCTCAACTCAGCCTCTGAATAATTACAGTCAAGAAACGTCAGGCAAATCAAAATCAAGGAAAAAACGGGCTGATTGTAAACAACAAAATAAACAAGGTGACATGAAGTCTTGTATAAGATAACCTACAATTGCAAAAGTACTTAGATGTGAATAAAATAATAAATTATTGTAAATATTTTTTAATACCTTATTTAATACCTCAGCTCTTAAATGAACTAAATAATTCCCAAATAACAGGGTGGTTCCATTAGGATTTAAAAATAATATTTTACTAAAAACAAATAAAGGACATTAGTTTGAGGGTTTGACAGTTGACAGGCGTATATGAACAGAGTAAAACATAGAGTGTCGGGTTATCTTAACTCATAGAGTAAAAACAAAATAAAATAAATTATTGGTTAATTAAGTTGAGATGAGACAAATTACAAGGCGCAATTTAAATTTAACAAACAAGTTATGTTAACACTAAAAGAAGTGAGGGGGGTTAAGGCATGTTAGCCCAACAAACATTATTAATTAGTGGAACGAAATCTTTATTGATGTTAGTTTGTTGGTTTAGCAAAAACTTTTTACTATCTTGTCCTTTACTCGTCGATTAACTTCTAAATACTCAAGCATATCCATCTTCAAACCTTTAAACTGAAGCAGTACATTAGCCTTATTAGGGGTGAAGTTATGATTGAAAGTAGATAGATGATCACAGAAATGTGAAGAATTGTTCTTATTTATATGTGTTCATCAATTCTGAGATGCTTCTAAGAGGTTTCTACATGTTTGCTCTATAAAAACGTTTGGAATTATCACACTTTAATAAGTATACACCGGTATTATCAAGTAGGCTCATTTTATCTTTATTGTTGACTAAAAAGGACTGTAATTTATAGGAAAGGCCAAATTAATTGAATTACAATGTCTACTGAAGATGCTTGAAACTTTTGAAGAAATAGGTCCAAGGTAAGGGACACTACGAATAAAATAATGTTTCTCGTCCAAGTCTGAAACTGACTGGATTGCCAAATTCCTTCAAATTTTCGTAAGTAATTTTCTAATGAATCTTATCGATTAAAAACATTTTCTCTCTAGACTCTTTCGAAAGTGGGAGCTTGATGGCTGTATAAATGAAGCACTTAAAACTGGCTTTATTGAGATAAGTGATGGAAAGAAAAGCCACTTAAAATCTTTGAAGTCTGTGTTGGTTTTCTATACACATTGAAGTTATTTTGATAACGTTTGAGTCAGTGACGTCTAAAAAATTAAGGCAATTGTTCTTCTCGCTTTCAATTGTAAAAGAAATGTTGGAATGTCGTGTATTTAATAAATCCAAAAAAATCATCTAGTTCGTTTTGTGAACCTGACCAAAGAGCAAAAACATCGTCTACATAACGATTCCAAAATTTAATGTGACCTAATAGTCTATAACTAGATTGAAAAAGTTTGTTTTCCAAATCATTCAAAAAAACTTCACTTAAGGTGATACGGAGTCAAATGTTGAAAAACCGACGTTTTTACCTTTCATGATTTTTTTAAAAGTGTTTCGAATTGGAAAGTCAAAAAAATAAGAAAATACCAAACTAAATTAAGAATTTTACTTTCATTTTTAATTTTTGTTATTTATGTATCTATAATTACATGTGTGTAATTTTGCAAGAAAAACTTCTATATTTATATTTTAATTTTTGCAAAACTATGCTCGTATAAATCTATATAAATGAAAAACAAAAATTGCACATAAAAGTGCAATTCTTACGTAAGTTCGGTATTTAATTATTTTTTTTAGTTTCCAATTTGAAACACTTTAAAAAAATTCAGGAAAGATAAAAACATCGGTTTTTCAACATTTGACTCGCTATCACCTTAAGGTGGCGCCGGAAGGTTTTTTAGTATCGTTCTGGAACAGTAGATGGCTCCACTATTAAAAAAAGGATGGAATTCAGCTTATTTTTCATAGGCTCTGACTAAAATGAAAGGAAGGCCGAGAGTTGATACTTCAGAATTCCATTCTACAATAGGAAGAGAGTAACAATAGTGTAAATAACTCAGGTTTTAGAAAAAACATGTGGGCTCTAACTCGGCTTTTCATTGGTTCAAATTAAAAGTAAGAAGTGGTTCGCTTTGTTATTAGGCGCTTTCCAAGTAACCGCTTTGAGTAGTTCAGAGCGCTCCAGAGGAACTCCGAACTACTTCAGTATGTTCCAAGCGGATCGGAGTGAACTACTCCGAAGCACTCCATTTTACCTCGTCCCCGTCCCCTAGAGTACCTACCTAATTTTTAGCGTGGAACTACTCCTGGGGAGTGGGGGTTCTGATTCGCGTTCTCATTCGTTTTAATTCGGTTTTTGTGGTTATGTTTACAGACCAAACTCCTTACGTGTTCCAAGCGCAATTTTACTTTGAGTAGTTCAGAAGTAACTCACATCAAAGTAGTTAAAATTTACTTGGAAAGCACCTATTGTATTACGACTAAATCCCATAACAATAGGCGGCCGGGTTGCAATTTGGGACATAAAAGAAATCCAGTTCCTCGCGTCTATCTTGCAACCGGACCACAGTGTGTCGTTTTCACGATCTAGCTGGACAAAATTATTTAACTCAATTAAGGCAAGTAAAACACCGTAGTAAATAATAAAAAATATATTTTATGAAATTTCAATCAATATAAAACATAAAATAAATTAAATTAAATTAAAAAATTAAAAAAATTATTAATTTTTGAAATTTGAAAATCAAATAAGTCGATAAAAATACAAAAAAAAAATTAAAATAAATCCTTAGTCAGAATCTGCATCATATTCATAATCTGACTGTCCCAATTCCTCTGGTTCAGATGAAGATTCCATTTCCATCTCAAGAAGTTCGCGTACTTCCGGAATAATTTGGCCACGCCATTGTTGTCTTAGTGTATTCATGGAATTTATTAATATCGATAGGTAATCCACTATTGATGCACTCTAATATGACACGGAAGCGCTTGATTAGCTCAATATTTACACCTGTTATTTCAGCTAAAATTTCAGCATTTCTAAAAAACTTACGGGCCGTGTTCCCATCATTTGTATTACCTGTTTTTTGTTTAGGCATATCCACTAATAAGCCTAACTCACGTCTTAACTTGTCTTGAACACTTTTCTTTTTTTCTGCCACTTTATTTTTATGCTCCTGTCCCCTAGCCTGCCATGTTTTTATATCAAGGCGATAAGATATATGTAAAATACACTCGAAGAATCTTATCCAAGCGTGCAGAGGAGAAAGGGAAAGAGAAAGAAATTCGCTATTTACTGTCTTTTCTAACACAACCCTTTCATTATTCATTTCCCTAGGCTTTGCACTACATAAGTAACAAGTTTGTGTTGATGCACACGAAGCTACAGCATTACAAATTTTGCCATCAATCATACAAAATATTAATGTTGCTTTTACCAAGACTTCCGCGTCATTTACTATAATTTTAGTAGGTGTCAATGAAGTTACCTCCTCCTTAACTTTGCCAACTTCTGCAACAATCAAATCCACAGTTTCCTTGGCAAATACAAACTTTATGGGTCTGCAATATCTCGTAGAAGATGTGGAAGGATTTTGCCATACAATAGTTTTGATGCTTTCGTCATTCGTTGCATACATTTGGATTGGCACCATCGAAATGCTGAATAAACTGGCATCACTGCAATGTTCTTCGGAAAATTTCTGTTTATATGTAGTTTGTTCCGCGCCATCACAACCCCATTTTATAATTATATCAAGACTTTTCAAATTAGTTATAGTCTTCAGGTCCTCTTCTTGTACCTTGCACAGTCGTGTAATCGTGTGATCCATCAAAGATTGTAATTTGATTTCAGCTTGCGTCTCTGTAATTTCAATATCACTAGGATAGCACTCCCGTTTTGCCTCTTTAATTTTGTAGTAAGATGGATAAATTGTGCTAGTTACTGCTTTTGCTTGATCGCGTATAATATTATACTGATGTGTTGAAAGATTCGCATCGATCATCATCGCGAGAGCTTGATTTTCTGACAGTCCATCTTGTTTTGGGCATGCTACAAACTGTCGCGCTTTTTTTATATTAGTACCTCTATGAGGTGAAATAAAACAAAGCTCCTTTACAATGGATGCCGAATCTCTTTTTCCTGCCTGGCGAAGCTGAACTTCAGTTGCCATCAATAATTCTTCCTCGTTCGAAGAATCAAGCAGATGTTGAATTCGTCGCCTTTTTGTTTTTTCGCTTGCAGCTTCAAAGTCCTTTTGTGGTCTTCCGGGTTGGTTACTCGTTCTAGGAGTTGCTACATATTGGGTAGGTTCAATGACAATAACCGCAAACGAAATATTTTCATCTAGCCACGAAGAATTTGCTTTTAAAAAGCGACCTCGATGTCTTCCAGATTTCGCCCATTTTTCATCAATTTTGGAGCAATTATTGCGAATAGTAGCTTTAATACTCCTTAAATCGTCATCAGAGAGGGTTGGGTCACCAAGTTATTCAATAATAAAACTCAATAAGGCATCCAGTTTGAAATCTTTTGCGTTAGCAAACCAAACGTCAAAAAAAGATCGTCGCGGAATTAAAGAAGTCATTCTGAAAAAGGGAAAAAATTTATGAATTTCGCAAATTTTCGCAAGAAAAAAAACATGTTTCGTATAGCTTATAAGTGGATCTTTCATTAGAGTCTAATATGTAATCGGAATAATGCGGAAAAATAAACTAAAACTCAAGAAAACCCTGTCATTTTTACTAAAAAATTTCCTTGATATCTTCTCATTGAGTTTACAATAAAACACAAACATTAATAAAAATTTTTTTTAGCAAACTTACCTTATTAGTATTCACTTAAAAATAAAATTACCACAAAATCACAATTAAACAATAAAAACACAGTGTATTCATAGAGCAAAGTCAGACGAATGATGCGTGCGCGTGGTGCATTTAGTCGAGAAAATTCAGGTAGACGGCCCTTATAATCCTTGTATCTTTTGTTAGGGGCAATTTCTCGGTAATTAAACCTCATCACAATCAAATATAAGTTATCTACTACTAATTAACGTATTAATTAAACCTGTTTGGAAAAGTACGAAATTTGAGTTTTGTCCAGCTAGATCGTGAAAACGACACACTGTGCGGACACGCAAATATCTAATAAGAATTGAATTTGTGCTTTTTATGCTCCGCATAACTGAAACTACTTTTGAATTTCTAAAATTGCAGATTGAACTCTAGATATAATTAAATAGACCGTGTTCCAAATTCGAACAAATTATCAAGAAAATAAATTAGTTCTGCTAAAAAATGGAAATACATTCAAACTACGTTTATTTCGTGTAACTCGATCCGGATTGGATTAAATAGGGATTGACTCCGCATTTTTTCCGAAATAAACATGTTGGATTGGATTCATCAGTTCAATTCAATTCAATTCAAGCTGACGTGTTTATTTCGGAAAAAAATGCGGATTGTGTCAACCACTATTCAATCCAATCCGCATCGAGTTACACGAGTCATATCATAAAAATTATGTTTTTGTCCGTAAATATTTAACTGATAATATCTAAAAAAGTTGATTTCATGGAGTAAATCTGGTTCGGATTTAAATTATGTCCAAAAAAACCCACAAGAATTATATAAGTTTATTTCAGATTTATTTACTTTTGGTGAAAAACTCTGTTAAAAAATAATTGAGCTCCAAATGTTTAACATACAAAAATACAATAAAAAATAAGCAATGGGGTCACATAATGACCCGACGTGATTATCGGAAGGTTAATAATCTAATAATTACTACGTTTCCATCAGGGATTGAATCGGGTTTTAAAATATCAGAAATTTAAATACTTATGTGTTTCCATCATGAGGATTTAAAAAATATCTAAATTACTTTCAATACCGGCATTAGGTGGCGTTTTGGAGAGACCACGTTTTTAGGGTTATGAATATAAAACCATAGATAATAATGCATCGCGGCGAGGAGATTATTCTTTTGCGCATGATCCAGTCCAAATTCAAGCCTTCGAAGCGTTTCCATTAGATATTTTTCAGCTCAAACTAGATTTGATCCCAGAAAAAGCAGTATCGACCTTGAGGCCGAGTACGATATCGAAACGATAAATTGCGCGTTTCCATCCAGTTTTCAAATAGAATCAAGAATTCAAATCCGATTCAATCCCCGATAGAAACGTAGTAATTGAGAAATGACGCAGTTTTTATTTATAAAAAATGCTTAATTTGGAATGTACAGTTTTTATTTCACAGTCGAGAACTGTTTTAGTTCCAATGTATTTCAATTCAAAATTTTAAGGTTATCCTTTTCACAGATAATTATTTAAGGTATCGTGATAATTGGCTTCCCCTTTTCAGTTACCCGTGCGGTACCCTATGCTGCCAACTGGCTTAATTATTCGTACCTTCTTGGTTTTCATTCATTTACTAAGGATAATAATAATTTACTAATTATTATTAATCCTAATGTCCTGAGTATATAAGCGCAGAAATTTAAACAATCGTTGTCTTTTATTAACGACTGTCGGCTATTGAACAAATGTTGGTACAAGTTTTGGAACCATCAACATCAAAACTTCCTACTAACAAAGCAAGGTAATAAAATGTTTTAAATTGAAAACTGGGTATTTACTTTTAAAATTTTAGTAATTCTTTATCCGATTCTTACATGAGTAATAAAGATGATGAGAGAATATTGGCCGAAATTTCAGAAATTGAAAACTATCCTTTAAATATTGAAGTTGTGCCAAATTTCTGTAGCAAAAGTTAGCGAAAAAGAAGTAGAATTTTATTTTTTATCTAAATATTTAATTTAATTTTAATTGTTTTATATTTTATATTTAATTTTTGTTATTGCATGTATATTTTCAATAAAAATTTATAATATAATAATAATCCGTTTTATTTTCACCAAAAAGTAGTTTATGTTGAAAATTGGCCCGCGCGCTGAAAACTCATTTTATTATTACTCCGACTTTATTTTATGCAGTGAACACCTGCAAACTTAGCCAAGCGTAAAATGTGAGGAGGAGCTTCAAAAATCAGTTGTAAATAATTTTTTAGTGTATGCAACCGAACTTACATTATTTCCGACTTTCATAAGAAATACATGTAACTGTTTCATCGAAGGTTTACAGAAAATTATACGTTTTTAAGTTTTTAAATTTTCACCACTAATTCACAGTACCATTAGCTAGCAGGCCTCAAAATTTGAACTCATATGATGCAACAGATTTGCCAAAACCCTCTTTAAAATTTACCTCCGGCGCCGCCTTAAGAATGGTGAAAGGGGGTTGGCCATGGTAAGCTCATCTTCGTGTATTTAGAAGATATTATTGAAAGTAAAGAAATTCTGTTCGAGAACAGTGGTTAGCAATTTAATAATGCTGTCGTGAAGATCAGTAATAACATTGTTGTCTTTCAAAAGGGCTGAAACTAAATTTATGGTTTCTAGTTTGTTTTATTTCTAGTAATCCTGAAGATGGCCATAAGCTGATACTTATAATTTTTATACAATAGTAAACTGCACCATCGAAGTAGAACGGTTGTTTTATTCACTCATGTAACTGAACTATATTTAAAATTAATTAATTGATCAATATTTATCCAAAACATGTAACGTCACTTATGTAGTTACTTTATATTTAAAATGTCTAAATAATGGACATTATCGTTTTAATAAGGGATTTTGGGCAGAAATGAAATTAAAAATTAACTTACCAACCAGAACTTATACAGGGTGATGGTAAAGTTTGGAACAAAATTCGTAACTACCGTATTTAATTTTTTTGAGAAAATCGCTCGGACAGGTTAAATTTAGTTTTTAAAATGTCATCTTTTGGTATAAAAAAGTATTAATGACGTCACTGATGATTTAGCAATGACGTCATCATCGATTTTTTTAAATGGAAATCCCCACTTTTTTTACTAATTTTTAGTAGATATTCATGTCACTCAGGAGGATAGTCGGCAAAATATGTAACTCCAATTTCTCTGTCCCTTGGAAATGCGATAGGCGAATGAAACATAACTGTGCGAAAGAGATGCCACTAGAATTTTAGGCGATTACATCCGGGTTTTTAAATAATCATAACTTAATTAAGAGTTACTAGATTTGAATTTTGTAAATTAATCCTTAAAGTATATTAAAGGTACTAGCACATGGCGTTTTTAATTTTTTTAAATAGTTTCATAATAATAAATTGAGCCTAAAAGTTGCATATTTTTTGACCCAACCAAAAGGTGAAAATTAAAAAAAATAAAGAGTAAAAACGCCATTGACGGAACTATGGTTTCGTTAAGCAGGATAAAAAAAATATTCGATTTCAATTAACCGTTCGTCTTTTCTGTTTCTTTTAAGAAATCGAAATTTACATTGCAAAATCCTATACCTAATTTCACCGACTCTCTTTTTAAACGATGATATAAAAAGAATTAAATTTGTAAACAAATTTTTGAAAAAATAGAATAGATTTATTTTTTACACACAGGTAAAAAATGATCCAGTTTTGCCGATGTTTTAGAAAATCGGAAATGTACTCTAAAAATAGTTAAATTTTAATTTGCAGGTGTTTTTATGAATGAAACGCTATAAAACTTTTGTATATTATAAAACTAATACTATTTATCACCTGATAGGAATATTTTAATAGTAAGTTATTGCCCATGATTTTTATTCCCGTCTTTTTAAAAATTGAATAAAAAATGACAGCTTTGCAAGAATTAAATATCTATATGCTAAATAATAACAATATTACAAAATATTTATAAATATGTAATTAAGTACATAATTTATACATAGTAATATTTTATTTAAACATTTACATGATGTACGCAACCAAGATTGTTCTATTGAGAGATAACACTGACGTCGTTGCCAAATTGTGAAAATTTGTGTTAAAATTACTCAACCTCGAGTGCTTTTTTTAAGTGCATTCTTCCATTACCCAACACTTGTAAAAATCAAATTCTATCCTTGTTTATACAAATGGTATAAATATCAACTTTTATAACGTTACCGGCCAGAGAACGATAAGAGAAGGTCCTTTGATAGAATTACATTTTAAATTAGTTTGCACTTATTATATAGGGTTAATTGGTTTTTATTAAATCTTTATTTACAGGAAAAATACAGAACAAATTACTGACATACTAATTATTATTGACCCAACAATCAATAACCTTACAACACATCACTTGATAATAATTTTATTAAAAAACATGATTAAATTAACAACACTCCTCGTCAAGTTTAATAATTTTCTCCGCAATACATTTTAATAACCCCGATTTTTGCAAAAAATAATTATGTTTTAATTCAGCTAATACTTTTGTAAAAATATCAGCCACCATTCAATGTGCTAAAATGTTTTATTTTAATTTTATTTAATTCAAAAACATCTCGTACATAATGATATCTTCTATCAATATGTTTAAATTTAGCATGATGAACATGGTTTTAATTAAACTTCGTGCTGATTGATTGTCACCAAAATTTTTACGGATTTTTCATTATATTTCTTAATTATCTCTGTCAAAAAAATTCTAAATATATAGCTTCTTCTCTGAAATAATCTGATATAGCCATATATTCTATGATCTTCTATCATTTATACAACTGTCCCAATCAGCATTACAAATACAACTAATAAATATTTGTTGTTCTTGTATAACATTAATTTAAATTTATTGTTCCTTTCAAATACTTCAGAATGTTCTTGTTCCTGTAGCAATATACATCATTGAACCTATAAGCCTCTTGTAAGGAATTTTTCTCATGACCTCATAACATGTATTTGACATTCTGATCCAGTGGTGTTGCAAGTTGCAATACTTTTACAATTTTCTATATGTAAACTAGTAAGAACTTCTAAAATATAATGATTTTGATTCATATTTATTTCCCTCTTTCCAGAATGTGTAATTTTTTCCAAGACAATGATTTATTCGTCCATTCAACCCAGTAAACCAACTTGTAACTTTTTTATACAATATACATAGATATCTCGTAAATTCTTCTATGTAGCTAATTTAACGTAAAATATATGTATATTTTACATATATTATATTATATTATTTTCTCTATGTCAATAATAAATAAAAATTATAATACACAATACGTAAGTTCCTATATTATATATAAATAATAACGTATTATTTATTTAAAATATCGCATGTATTATTTAATTATTTAATGTAAAATATATACAGGGTGTTCCTTTTAAAAATAGTTAATTGTAAAAATGCCGTGACAGGTCGATTTTTACCTTCAGGGGAAGTTCTTTTTACGACAAAATAAGTATGGAAACCCTGTATAAATTACATACATATACAGGGTGTCCGGAAATTAAGCGGCAAAATTTTAGGAGGCGATTCTACAACCGATTTTAAGAAAAAATCTCCCTATATACATAATATGTCCGATTTTGCTTCGTAAGGGAGCTACAGCCCTTGAAATAATTGGTTATTTCCAAGCTTGCAAATTATCGTCCTAGAACGGTTATGGACATGCGTAATAGTTATAAAGTATGCTCATTACCTATTGTGAGTACAATAGGTCGATTAACCCTATATTTTAAAGAAACTATTCAAACTTATCAAATAGCTAATTTTCATAAAGTAACTAATAATAAAAGTTGAGTATTGTAGAACAAAAGTATGGTAACTCGTATGGTAAAATAGTAAAATATGATTGGAACTCTGCATTTGAATGGTTAAGTGTATTTTTCTCGAAAAGGGTGCATTCTATCGAGTTGGGATAAGATTACCATTTTTGTCTAAAATTAAATAAGGTATAATGTTATGAAAATAAATATTATGTAATAATAACCATAAAAAAGTTAACGCTATTTTTAAGCTTAACACTTCTTAAAACTATCCTTTCGGAGGGTTAAAAAAATCTGAAAAAAAATCGTAAAATTGTATCTTTAGGGTATTATGCTTTACACCAAATTTCTAATCTCTACTACAATCAGTAAATGACGAAAAACCTACTTTTAGACACAATATTTCAAGGGCTTTAGCTCCCTTAGGTAGCAGAATCGGACATATGTTTACAGGAAATTTTTTCTTAAAATTAGTTGTAGAATCGCCGCTTAATTTCTGGACACCCTGTATAATATTATATTATATTCTTTGTACAGGGTGTCCTGTAACTACACCGACAACGCTTAACTGGTGATAGTAGACGTGAAAATAAGTCGATTTAACCCTAGTTATTTATATCCAATAATGCACCCCTAAGAAGTTATAAGCTTCTGAAGTTCATTTTTATAAAAATATTTTTTTAATTGCTGCCAAAGTAATAAAACTTTTATGATGAAATTTTGTATGCATGCATTTTTATATAAATTGGTCATTTGGTAAAAATTTTACCAATCCTCGATTACCGGAAATGGTCTTAGATGGTACGGGAGGAGATAAAACACTTAAAAACTTTTTTGGTACTTAAAATTTTAATTTATAATTATGCGAGTATGCGAATATGGATTTAATATGGGGTAAACCCAACGGTAATTTTTGGGCTTTAAATAAATATTTTTTTAAAAATGTATGTTAAAAATCCTAACTTAGTATTTATTACATTATGTTACTCAGAAACTGCACTTCGTACGCATAATTTGTAGGGGACAAAAAAATTTCCTTTGAATTCCCCCTAAAAAGCAAATAATATTTTACTAAAGGTAAAGGTGAATGATTCAAATCCCAACTTTTCAAACGATAGAAAATGTTTATTACATAAAAAGTGCAACCAGTGTCGCCTTCATAAGAGCATCATCAGGCACTAAAATATATTACAACGGTTAAACTTAGCATAATAGATTAGGGGAGGATCTTACCATTAACAATTTATAGACATACTAACAATATTGGATGATTTCGTGTTCGTAGATGTGAATAAATCAAAAAAATAATAGCCTTTCGAACCAATTTAAAATTGTAATTTTTAGTCGTGAAGAAGGAGAAAATCTATCTCCGAAACGTTGACGGTGCTTTACATTGTATTTTTGGAATAAAATTGGTTCGAAAGGCTATTATTTTTTTTTGATTCAGACGTACTAACGCAATCTGGTCCTCCTCAGACTGTGATCAATAGGGCTGCAATACGGAACGCCCAAACAACTATGAACGCCCAATCAACTAGGCTTATATTGAACGCCTGAGCAACTAGGCTTATAGTGGGCGCCTGAGCAACTAGGCTTAAAGGGTGCCCTGTAAAGTAGCCGAACGTAAAATAGCCGAACAGTGAAATAGCCGAAAGTGAAATGGCTGAACCGTAGACACTTTTTGATAAAATTTTTGGAAGTTGGGTTAGAATTTATTTATTTTGATGTAAATAATTTTAACTACTTAATTTTTATATTTAAATTCTTTTATTTTCAATGTTCTTAAAGTTTAGAATTATTTGTTAATTTTCTTTCGAATTATGCGAGAAGGGTTAAAACTTATTGATTATTTTGTTATAACTTTTTTTAATTTCACTAATTTATATTTAGTTTTTTTTATTTGTATAAAAACAAATAGAAGATTTGTGTATTTAATGTGGAATATCTTTAAAACAATGTTTTTATGTCTTCCTTTCATGAAGCCTCAATGGTTGAACGGTTATGTGGCTTGGTTCGACAATTTGCGAGTGCAACGGCGCGGGTTCGAAGTACTTGTGATTACTAGAGATGGCCTGGTAGCAGCTTATTACCACACTGTATCGTCCATGCAAAAAATTATATTTCTTTTGTTTTTTTTACTTATATCTGATACATATTTTATAGATAAACATTTACATAATTGAGACATAATTAACTATCCCCGAATATGGCTGACATCCTGACATAATTTATCCCCAATTTCTCTCTAGATTTTACATATATTTTCTGACATGTTATATATGTATATTTTACATGAATAATACATCTTTGGGTTTACTGGGAAATGTTTTGGCTAAATCATTTTTCATTCTTGAACAGAAATTATTATCATTTGACTCTATTAGCATGTCATACACATAAACGATAACTATTGTCAACACGTTTTCGGTTTTTCTTATATAAACACATGGATCAGCACTTATTGGTTATAAAACATTTTTTAAATTATAGTTTATGATTCCATTTTCAACCTGCTTGTCTTAGTCCATAAAGTGATTTTTACAATGAAATATTTTTCCTTGCTATGATTTAAATTTTCTAGCCATTCTTTAGCTTTAACAATTATTTTTTCTTCTATGTACTTGATGCCTATACCAGAGATTTCCTAGAAGACTATTTGACCAATTTTAAGACGAAAACAGAGAATAAATATTTTCTCTAAAATGCTTCGTTTTTAATTTAAATTAAAATAAAATTAACAAAATAGTTTAATGCAAAATTGGCATACATGTTTTTAAATAACTTCTAAACCGTACCAGCTGTGAAAAAATTAAAAAGATCAAAAATTTTCACAAAAAGCAAGGAATTAGAATATCTCATTTAAAATGTTAAGTGGGGTAGCACAAAAAAGTTATGGCATAAAAAATAGGGTCTATACCCCCAAAATACATCCCCCTGTATTTTATTTCGATATTTGATATTTTTATGTTGTTACGACTGTAATAACTAGAGTGTGTTTCAAATTTGATTAAATTATCTTAAAAAATAAAGAAGTTATATTCAAAAAATGAAAAAAATATAGAAAGTTTGACACTCCATAACTAAAAAATAGAGCACTTTTGAGAAAATTTTTATTCCTTACTTTTGTCTTAGAATTGGTCAAGGAATCGCCTGTAGAATTTCTTCGCATATATTTAGAAACACCCTGTATAATATAATATAATTTCATATAAACTTTCTTGTAAGTTTGCCGGAATTTAAAAAAATCCTCTTCTATATCTCCATGTAGATATGCAGTAGTTATACCAAGTTGAGATACAATTAAATTTAATTATGTTGCAATAGCCATTACAATTCAAATTGAACTTAATCGAGCTGTCGGCGGGAGAGTTTCATCATATTCTATTCCTAGCCCAAGAGTGCATCCTTTTGCCACTAATCTTGACTTTCTTCTAATAATTTTACCCTTATCATTGTACTTGCTTGTGTTTGTTTAAACAAATCGGCAATCGGTTAACCTTCCTTTATTTCGCTTAATTAAATTCCAGGTATTATTCTTTAAGGGGTTAGTTAGACCACTGTGATTCTCGTTTTTTCAGGTCAATCTTCAGAAATTAATTTCGAAGTAAATATTTATAAGACATTATATACTTTACATTATATACATGACAATATACATTGAAGAACATGTACAAATATTTTTTTTTCAAGAAAATATAAAACTCGTCGAATTAAGCCGCTTTTCCCGCATGCCTATGATTTTCACGCTTGGTTGGATGGTGTACATGATTTTTTGAAAACCAGTCGTATTAAACAAAAATTAAAAATATGCTTATATACTATATTATATTGGCTTTGGGTTGACGGAACATTTAATTTTTATTCATTTTTGGCTACGAGAAAAGAAATCCTGACTTTGACTGAAATTTTTTGCCCAAACTAATTAATGTAACATGTAACACAAGGAAAATAAATCAGATCCCAACTGTACCATATACACTGTGATGCTCAAAAAGCAAATGGTTGCTTCGGCCATCCAAAAATACCTGTGATAAAAATCTAGTCAAAAATCAATTAATCTCTGATATAAATGTTTTTTTAGTAGTCTGTAATCAATTATTTTACGTATCTATACATTCCGCCGTATATTTTTCAATAATTTTATTAAAAGATATTACAGCTAAATGAATGAGCCTAAACGTAAAAACACTAAATATAGTTAGATGACTTGTTATATTAATAAAATCACAGAAACAATATCTCACAGGCTGGACAACTTAGTATAGACAGCGTTCAATGTAATCGTAAAATTTTAATATTAGAAGTGTGCCTGATGACGCCCTAATTAAGGCGAAACAAGTCGCACCAACAGCAAATAATAAACGTATACGGTACAGTTGGGATCTGATTTATTTTCCTTGTGTTACATTAAATACTATCACAAATCATCGTCAAAACATTTTCTCCCAAATTAATTGTTATTAAGAAAAATAATTATAGAACAAAATATAATATTCACAAAATCGTCCGTTTACCGAAAGACACTAACTAGTCCTTCGAATAACTGTATCAAATTTCAAGTCGATTCGTTTATAGGATCTGGAGACCTGGAGATATAGTGTACACCGTTTTGAAAAACTTAGTTTTGAGAAAAATGTGTTTAAAGTTTTGGTACTAGTTTGTGAAGTGATTACTGCTGTTCAATTTTTACCATATTAAGGGCCATTTCCTAAACGGCAAATATAGTGCTTTAGTTCTGCAGTTATAAAAGCTAGTACGAACAACATTTTTCTATAATTTTTTTTGTAGATGATTTAGAAGTCATTTATTTAATTCTTGCCAGAAGGAAAAAAAATGGAAAATGTACAAAAAAAATATAATGATCTAAAAGTACCTTAAGTTTGGACCCCTTTAATTAATTGTGTGCTAGTTTGCAGAAAGTAACTCTCTGGCAGGATGTAGCCTTATGAATTTAGATTACAAATCAGAAAAAAATTGAAAATCTAACGAGGGAAACTTGAGTTATGACTGCAGAACGAATGGACGGGAAGCGTTGGATCGAAAAGCGTGAAATTGCTATTCCTGCCGGCCAAACTTCCGGTTTCAAAATTTCGTTGGAGAGACCTGGTTTTAGTCCTATTTTATAAGTTGAATTTGACGTTGAGTCTTTTTTTTCCAATTCTACAATTTTTACTTCATTGATACCAGTGTTTTCACTAATATATTTTTTCAGTTTTTGTTCATTGTAGTCCATGTTGTATTTACTAATAAAGAACCATTCCAGAGTATTGTCCATAAATACATCGTCTACAGAGGTGCCTGTACCTTTTATTTGATTTGATTGAGTTATTACAGGCTCTGGCTTTGTCTCTGTTGCAGAGGTTTTATTAGTGTTTGCACTAACCTCTAATTGTTTGTTTATATATTGCTTTTCTGACGTGTTAGCATGCTTACAGATTTCTTCCTTACCTAAGTCATTTTGGTGGTATTGGATATTTGCTGGATACGTAGAAGTCGGTACCTGTCTAAGTTGCTTTAATTCCTTGGTTAATTCGTCATTATGTTTTAATATAATCTTAATTGTTGTTTCTTTTTCCTTTATTAACCTCTTGAGGAAATAGATTTCCATTTTACTTAGATCGTTTCCATATACGTCCTCTCCTGCTGATGCATCGATAAACGAGGAGTCACTTTATGCCATGTCCTCTTCTATAACCTCACTTATTTCACTACAGGCCTCACCACAAATAAAATAATTTTCATCCACCTTAACCATTCCTCTTCTAGGATTTTTATTTAAGCACCCTTTGTGAACTATTTTGTCACATTTTACACAATTAATTTTGACTTTAGAGTCTACAACAGCCCTTGTACAGATCGCACAAATATTCGCGTCCGCCATGTTCCGGTTTTTTTTAATGTTTTTGTAGACTCCATATCCTCTTAAATTGTAAGAGACTTTGTATAAATCGTTTTAAAAAAAATTAAGAATATCTAAGCCCTAATTATTTTTATACAATCACGATTCATCATATTGAGACCCTAAAAATTTATATTTAATTAAGATTTTATAGAATATTGTAGTGAAAAACATTTCATAATATTGTCCCTTATAAGGCTGTATATATTAGGTGACATTTTCCAATTTTAAATAAGACACGTTTATGTGTAGTTATACGCAATATTGGTGAATACAAGACAATTTTCGTCGCGCTAAAATGTAAATCAGTGTTTATTAAATAAATTCCTTAAAATAAAACGTAATCAATCAACAGTGAATAATGATTTAAAGTTTTCTCTTTTCAACAAATTTAAAGAAATACTTTTATAATGATAGAAAGCACTAAAAAAGATAAGCATAAAATTTATAATTTTTTTATTATTTGAATTTTTTTATAACTGGGAAAAAAATGTTGAATTGCTTTTATTTCATCAAAGTTTTTTAAATAGGTTGTTATGGTTCTCCAACTACTGTTCGAATAATCTAATAGATAATCATAAATCACGTTCGTCTTATGGGTTATTAATATACAGGGTGGCCCAACTAAGAGTTCCCACCCAGGTTATTTCGAAAACCAATAATTTTTGAAAAAAACCCTTAAACTGGTCAATTTTTATTTAGCGGGGTACCAATTTTTATGGCCACCCCTCACCCAGTTATGCAGGGAAACTACCCCTTCAGAAATATTAAATGGCAATAGGGGTCGAGTGATACATCATTGTAAAGCTCCTACTATTCTCTATACAACTTTATTTTTTTAATTTGATGGAATTTTTGAGAAGTTATAGCATTTTCACATTAGACATGTAAAACGTGTTTTTAACAGGTGACATGGGCTAAAAAGGATTTTAAAGCTTGATTTTGTTAAAAATAATTACAATCCAATTCTGATTCTCCATTTAATTAGGATTGACCGGTTTCAGTCTTTTTTCAAAATACTTTTAGGTCCCACCCAGGTTATTATGAAAACAAGTAATTTTAGAAAAATACCCTGAAACTTATCAATTGTTATTTAGTGGAGGACCAATGTATAATTGTACAGACTAGTAGGATCTTTACATTTGAGTTTATCGTTTGACCCCCATTTATAATTATTTGAAGCGCCCACCGCGCATTACGCTACACTTTGAATTTAATTTAACAAAAAAATGGAAGGGATTGCCACCCAATTTTTTGATATTTTGTGTAATATTGTCTAAAAAATCAAACTGGGGAAGAAATTTGAAAATAAAATATGATCTTCGAATAGAAATTATAGATTATTTGAAGCGCCCACTGAGCATTACGCTACACTTTGAATTTAATTTAAGAAAAAAGGGAAGGGATTGCCACCCAAATGTTTGATATTTTGTGTAATATTGTACTGGGGAAGAAATTTGAAAATAAAAAATGATCTTCGAATAGAAATTGAAGATTATTTGAAGGGCCCACCGCGCATTGCGCTTCACTTTGAATTTAATTTAAGAAAAAAAGGGAAGGGGTTGCCCCCCAAATTTTTGATATTTTGTGTAGAATTGTATAAACAATCAAACTGTTAAAGAAAATTTGAAATAAAAAATGATCTTCCCCTATTATATTAAAAAAATTGTTTTGGGGGTAGTTTTCACCCTTAAAATTTTATAATTTTAATTATACCCCTTTATTTTATCCAGAGGAATACGAGGGTATAATTTTTTTTTTGAAATTATTTTTATTTTTGGAAATATTACCTATTGCTGAATTTTATTGCAAGTTTCACACAAGTAAAACATCACCTCTTTGCTCTCAGCAAACAGTGCTTGTAACTTGTAAGTAACAATCAAAAATTGAGATTTGAGTTTAATGAAACATAAAATTATTCGGTAAGAAAATATTAGTACAGATATACTTAGGAAAATAATTTTTAGGACATTTAGATGATAATGTTTCCAGTAAATTATAAACAGTAGCTCTGTTAAAGATACTCAAGAGCTTCAAGTGTTTAAAAACTGCAATATTTTAGTTGAGTTTAAATTTAAAGATTATACATATTTTTATTAAAATTTGTTTTTGTTGCCGTTGTGAAATCATTTCTAGTTTCAAAAGATTTGTTCAAGTAAGTATATTAAAAAACCACGAAAAAAGTTAAATATGATGGATAGAATAAGAATAAACACATTATTAAGAGCGTATAAAGTAGCGCTCAGTAATTTTTCAGTTTAGGGATTGAAGCTAAAAGGAGAAAAAAGGTTAACATCGTAAAAATCGAACACCTAACAAGGTATCTGATATCTGATATCTCAGTTTTACGAAGTTTTAAGTATTGCAACTACACATGAATCTGTTAGAACTGAACCGTGATTAGTCTCATAATACCAAAATAGGTTTACCTAAATTAAGATAATTTGCAATATTCTTAAACATTTTCAAATATTATTATACTCCAACTTAAACATAATTATTCGGAGTTTTCTGATAATTACATAAAATTTTGGATAAATTTAAGTACCTTAAAGTAACGTAATTGCATTTTTAATAAACTAAATTAAAAACATATTTTTCTTATGGTGCGACGAAATCCGCAAGTAATTTTTCAATTATGTTGATCATAATAAAATAATTTTAGTAACTAAAGTAAGAAAAATATAAAAGTTTAAAGTGGATTTATTTGTTTTAAAGATATTCTATACTTAACCTTACACTTCCAAATGTTAAACTACAAAAAATAATACCTTAAAAAAACTAGACCCTGTGAAGAGTATTATTAAAAATCTATTTCAAAAAATTATAATTTAAATAATTTGATTATGTTTGGTCATTTTTGCTTTAGTAATATTTAAATACTTCTACTGAATTTAGTTCAGAACTAAATTGAATTTTGGGCATTTCTAATCAAAAATTTAACTAAAAACAAAAACGAAACTTATTGGCCTAAAAATTGAATTTATGTTTCATATAGAATTTTTGTTTTTCATGTATAATTTATTATTAGGTCTTGAATAAATGTGTTTTTACCATGTTACTAAAACTACACCCCAACAATATATTGTACATGAAAAAAAAAATTCTATACAATAAAAAATAAATTAAAATTTAAGGACAATAAGTTTCGTTTTTGTTAAATTTTTGATTACAATTGCTCAAAAATCAACCTTTACTTGCAAAAAGTACGCGTTTCAAACATTTTACCGACTATCTTCTTAACAGATTTTTAGTGAAGGGATTTTTAATACATTAGTTATCAATAGGATTTATGTAGTAATTTACATAAATTATAAATAAATTTTTACGATATAATATAAATAATAAAATTGTCTATAGTTTCAGAGTGGATTATTTTAGGTGGTACATAGTAGATCAATTGATCCAGTATGTATGGCTGAGAACCTTTAAATGCCGCCAAACTGATTTAAACCTAAGAAAGCTTGTAGTCCCTGTATTTTTAAGTAGAGTTAGTAAAATTGTTAATGTATTATAATTTTAGCCTAATATGCTGTTACGTTAGTAAAGTTGTTTTTATAGCTGAAATTTGCAATGTTTAACCAAAGACTGATAATAAATTTCCAGTTTTATTTCTTGTCAAACAAATAGAAACAGTAACAAACTAATGTGATCCATGGTTCACTGTGTACCACCCATGTAGAACAGTGTATCGCATTGATTTATTTTTTATCGGCAACAAAAGGAAACTAAAATAAGTTTCTTCTTGTCGCCGTCTCAGTGGAAACGAACTAAGAACATAAATTTGTTGCTTTTTGCTTTACTTGTTTTGTTTATATCTGCGCGGTGGTAAGAATCGCCTTGCAAGGAATCGCAAAGTGACAAGCAATCGTTCCATTGGGGAAATAGCTGGCCTAAAATTTGTATCTTCTTTTTGAATACGTGGAGCAATCTGACACAATAGCCATTCTATGTCAGAATTGTACAATCTTAAAAAATTTTGAACACTTCCATTTTTTATTTTTCCAGAGGTAATATCGTCTACTTTGAGGGTGCTAAGCAGGTGTATGCCACCATGATTTTGTCTTTCTTGAAGGCTCAGTTCTACCCAAAATTTGTGACGTCTTTTATTTTGTTTTTTTCTAGACAACACAATGTAGGCAGCCGCCGCCAGCGCAACTTCTTCATCTTGATCCATGTTTCACCACTTCACAATACACCAAATTTAGCTCGGTTAACTCGGCAACATCCGACATCGACCACCAGTGGAAACACTGTGTTGCGCGTTTCTTATTTGCCTGAAACAACGTGCGACTACTGACGATTTAGTTGCGTTAGTGGAAACAATAAGTTTATTAATGTTTCCTAAAGTTTCTTTTTGAAGCAACAACAAGAAACAAAACGAAACAAAAAGTTCCTCAATGTTGCTTTGGTGGAAACGCACCTTTATATATTTTTAGACAATATTCCAAAATTTGTTTGAGTTAAATTTCAGACCATTATAATTATACACATTGGAGTGAAACATCTTTGAAAAAAGTTGATCTGGTGTTGAACACAATACCCTACATTAAACAAAATTTCCAACAGAATGACGGCCAGTATATCTTTCAGCATATAATGTGTAAACATCCAATACATTCCGTGTGCACTCATTAATACTTGTAATATATCCACATGCTCACTACCTACGTGAATAATAGTAAAATTACATTTTGTTTGCTTAACAATTATATAATAATTTGACAAGCAGCTTGACATTAACATACATTAATTTAATTTAGCGACGATCTCTCGTGGCAGCTATACTTGCACCAAATACCGATAAAATGTTATATGCAGTATGAAACATTGTTTATTACGCAACAAGCGAAGTGTTCAGCGCAGGCTGTAAATAAGAGCTCGTTCCTTTATTTATGAAAACAAAAAATTTGAAATTTAGATATTTTATATTGGCTAAGATAACATAGATTCTCAAGTAACTAAAAATACCTTTAATATAATTTCCATATTTTAAATGTAACACCTTTTTTTGAATATATTGGTAAGTTTTCTTTTGGTAAAAAATAATATCGGGGACATAGTCGCTTTTTACCACCAACTAGGTATAAGGTAAGCTAGGGTAACTGGGTCATGATCTTACACCGGTATATCAGAGTTCTTGACTTTAAAGCCACCAGAATCTTATGTCTTCATAAATACGTTAGTTTACGTTTACATATTATCATTGATATTATGTACTTTGAAAATGGTAAATTTTGTTTTATTAAGGTTAAAAACATATAAAATAACATCTTTCCGCATCCAGTTAACCTATAAAAACGGGGGTACTTCCGTATACTTTTCCAGATTGCAGAGAGATTAATTTGAGGCATCTGAACCTATTACGAAATTTTTAAACAAAGTGTATAAATCGCAATTATGCATATTATTTCAATATGAATTACACAATATACTATGTAAGACACCTCAATCTAAATAAGTTAATAAGAGAGAAATGCAAAGGAGAAAATCTTGGCAAGTAATAATTGCTTAAATTTTTTAACTTAATGTAAAGTAAAACCATGATAAAATAAAGTAAAATTATACAGGTTGAGTTTAAAGTAACGCATAAAAATCATAACTATCTTATTTTTTGGAATTTTTGAGAACGGCGAAAGACGCATTGTTTTTAAAAAACTTTATTTTAAACTCAACACAATTTTTTTTTCGGTTGGCATGTCGTCACTATGACGTCATCAATATTTTTTTTCATGTCAAGTATCGCAGTGTTTTTTGATAAACTTTATTTTGAACTCAATAAAAAAATTCTCGATTGAACTGACGTCACTACGACGTGATCAAATTTTTATTTAAATAGATTGATATGGTTTTTATACCATCAAACCATACCTTATTAAAATTCTTTTACAATGGAACCAGTTTATACTAGCGCCATCTAGATGTATTTAAAAAAATCGCATTGTTTTTGAAAAACTTTATTAAGAAATCAATAAAAAAAAATTAT
Source organism: Stenus bimaculatus (assembly GCA_963971135.1). Lineage (NCBI taxonomy): Eukaryota > Metazoa > Arthropoda > Insecta > Coleoptera > Staphylinidae > Stenus > Stenus bimaculatus. The sequence goes on from OZ020184.1 coordinate 26,081,250, forward strand.
CCGTTGACATGACGATACTTTAAACTAAACTTTAAGGTGCAATATAATAAATTTTTTAATGACATCTAGATGGCGCTAGTATAAACTTTTTGTTACCGTTGTAAAACACTCTTAATAAGGTATTGTCATATGATATAGAAACCATATTATTCGATTTAAAAAAATGATGACTACGTAGTGACGCCATGTCGACTGAGAAATTTTCTTTGCTGATTTCAAAATAAAGTTTTTTAAATTCCAAAAAATAAGGTAGTTATGAATTTTATGCGTTACTTAAAACAAGGTTTTTGGTACCTTTGTAACACAGTCTTAATAAGGTATTATTTTATGATATAAAACCATATCAATCCATTAAAAAAAAAGATGACGTCATAGTGACGTCAAACCGACCGAAAAAATGTCTTTCTTGAGTTCAAATAAAGTATTTTTAAATACAATGCGATCATATTTTACCGTTTTTGAAAATTCTATGATTTTTATGCTTTACTTTAAACTCACCCTGTATTTATAGTTGATTATCAAACGTTAATAGGAATTATAAACTGATTTCTAACATTTGAGGTATCTGGTTTCGATGTACCCAGTTGCCCCGGAAATGACATAAACTTTCTTATTCTAAATGTAACACCCTATTTTTTGTAGTGATTATTAATCATTGGTAAGTTCCAAGTATGTTTGTGAAAAAAAACAAATTTTTTTCTGAACTTTCAAAAAAAGATTTTGGTAATTTTTTAGTAAAAGCTATTAAAAGTACTCTTAAATTATTTAAATAGGTAATATAAATTGTAAATTATGAAATTCATTCGGCCGTTTTTGAGAAAATAATTTTCATGATTTTTAAAAAGTGTTTTTTGCAAATATCTTCATTTATTCTTGTTTGGGTTCCCTTGAAATAAGCAACAAATGGCTTTAAATTGAAGAAAATTCCTTTTTCTTGTAAATAAATTAGAGATTTTAAAGAAAAAGAGGCCAACATATCAACATATATCCTCTGTTAAAGATATGTTGAATATTAAGTACATTTATATTTTGTTACTATCTCCACCAAATAAGAAACTTTTTGAAGTAAGATCCATTTTTTATTTCAGATAATTTTGAGAAATTACTGTATTAGAAAAAAATCGTTTATATTTTTAACTGTGATTGTATCAACAATTGAACTAAAAATTAGTTTGGAATTGTTGTTTTATGAAGTAAATACTTAAGTGCACCGATGCCAATACCAAAAACATAAAATACTTTTGTTGCAAATAACCAGATAAAAATAATCCAGTTACCCCCTGGGCCCATTTATCCCAGCTTACCTTATTGTATATACAGGGTGATTCTTTATCTCTGCGACAAATTTTGCGATATGATAGCTGATGTAATTTTGAGAAAAAAAATGTCCTATGAACATATTTCCTATTAATTTTAGTTTTGTAATTATGGGGATTTAAAGTTTTAATAGAATTTAATTAATTTTAGCAAAAAAAATCAAGTTAACCATGGAAATCAGTAATAATGAGAATAGTAGAAATTGTGTTTGTTACCTACGCAAATTATTTTTACCGGCGAGAAGATAGCCATAAAATTTCCAGCCTCAGTTTTTTACATGTATTCCTCCGTAAGAAGAAAAAACATTGTAACTTTTTTATTTTACATTGTATAACAAAACTAATTATACCACTATAAAGCTCAAAGAAATGTCTACATTACACTACTACTGAAAATGGTTGCCTCATTATAATAAATCCGCAATTTGCAATTAATCAGGTGACTGCCTTAAAATATCAAAAACACTTAAATGGATGTAACTTTTGTTTAAGAAAACGCACAACTAAAATAAAACAATCATTGGAATCTGCATACAATTCCATACATTTTCGTACTTAAAACAATGCCAGTCACTAATTATTAATTTATTAATTAACCAAAAACAGTAATTTCTGAGAAATTTTTGATTCTAATGGCCACCAATGATGAACAGTTATTTAGTTCATTTGATAGGAAATTTAAGTACCTTTCTAACGGTATATAACACAATGTTTGCCTCAACATGATAATTGTTTACTCGAACTATTTGTCAAAATATTCTCATAAATTGTTGTTTTTGGTTTAATAATAAGTAATAAGTCTATAATTAGTCGCTAGCATTGTATTATTAAAATTCTGTCAAAAGTTAGTGCGTATAATGCGTTAATTAATTTTCCTTGTTTTTTTATTGAAAGTTCACTTAAATAATTATCCATTATGTAATACACCGATGAAAAGCTTATTAAATTTCCCATCAAATGAACCCAATAACTTTTTTATGGCCGATTATTGGTTGCCACTATATCCAAAAAATACTCAAAAATTAGTGTTTTTGATTAATTAATAAGTCAATAATGAGTGACCTGCATTGCGTTACACTTCAGTGCTTTAAAAATTGAATAAAGATTTTAAAAGTGGTTTTAGTTTTTTTCCACAAGTAATCTGCCAAAAGTTAGGGCGAACTAAATATCTATCTATCTAAACATTACTTTGAAATTAGTGGTTAATTAATATGTTAATAATTAGTCGTTGGCATTGTGTTATATATGGAAATGTAGAGAATTTTATACAGATTGCATTGATTGTTTTATTTTAGTTAATTTAAAAAAAAAAGTTACTCTTATTTAAGTGTTTTTGATTTTTTAAGGTAGTCATCTAATTAATTGCAAATTACGGATTTATTATTATGAGGCAAGCATAGGCAGTACTATTAAAATCTAGATAATTCTTTGAGCTTTACAGTGATATAATTAGTTTTGATATACAATGTAAATTAAAAATGTTATAATTGTTTTCTTCTTATGGAAAAATACATCTAAAAAACTGTGGCTGGAAATTTTATATTTTAATATTTTTAAATACAGTTTTGAATAGTATCAATTGACACAGTTATCCAAATAGACATCAACCATTCCGTACTGTCAGTTTCATTTCATCATTTCAAAGACTAATAGAAACAGGCAATCTCAAAAGGCTTTTCGTCCTCATGAAGTAAGTGTAGAAAACGAAGAAAATATTGTTAATTCTGTCCTCCATGATCAAAATATTAGTACTCGATGCATTTCAAGAGATATACAAACATCACAAACCACTGTTTGGCCTGTGTTGAATCCGTATCATCGCAAAAATGTACAAGGTTTTTTACAACCTCAAGGTGCGCAACAGCGATTGGAATTTTGCACTTGGGTACCATAGCAACAAGTGGAAAACGGTGATGTCATCGCAAATGGTTATGGTCCGATGAAGCACGTTTTACTAGAGACGGTGCAAACAATTATCACAATTATCTTGTGTAGTCATTGCAAAATCCACATGCAATTAGATCGCGATGATTTTAACAATATTTTAATTTAGTATATCAATGTTTGCTCAGGTCATCGTTTAAATGGAGATATGTAGAGACATTTTTTAGAAAACACCCTTTTGGATTTAATTGACGACGTACAACTTAACCTTGTAACAAACTGGTTAAATGATCATTTCCCAAACAAATAGTTTGACCATGGAGGTGCAGCACGTTGGCCACCAAGATCTAAATCAGTTGGACTATTATTTCTGGGGACATATGTAGGATTTTGTGTACCAAGTAGAAATAGCTACTCATCACTAGTTATTAGAAAGGATTCAAGAGGCGACAAATCACATAAGAAGTCATGGAAATCGTCGTAGTACAGAAGCTTTGATTCGCACATGTGACGCTTGCATTCAAGCAGATTGTGGTCATTTTGAACAATTTTTGTAATTTTTTGAAGATTTTTATTATACAGGGTGGTGATTATTTCGATGCTCACCATTGGTATCTTTTAAAGAGATACGAGGTCGGTTAAATAAAAGAAAGGTTGGGCATTTTTATGTCAATTAAAAATCTGAAAGAAAATTTAAGATATTTAAACTCATTGCAAAATTATGGCCAAAAATCTAAAAGATGTGATTTTAGAAAATAATTTATATTTTCCAAACCATTACTGCTATATCAATGAAATTTGGTACCTTTAAATTATTGACTATTTTGAGTTAAATGTCGTTAAAAAATAATTTTTTGGCCTCCTAGATTCGAAGGCGCGATATTTAACTTTTTTATTCCTTATGGCCGCCATATTGGATTCTTACCACATCAGATAAGAAATAATAATACATTTCTAGATTGCTAATTAACATTAATGTGTTCCCTTACATAATGTTAAATTTGAAAATTTGCATAAAAAACAAATGAAATCAATATTTTATGGACAGTTTCCATGGTTACCATAAAAATATCGCCTCAAATGAAACTTTAAATTTGATCTAAATTTTAATAATAAAAAAGCAAATACTTTAATCATTTTATTTGTTTAATATTATAAAGACACCAGTTATTTACATAAAATGCTCTTATTGCAGGTCCTTTGTTTATTATTTTTATTTTCTTTATTATTAGATCAATTTTGAGGAGATATTTTTATGGTATCCATGGAGACTGTCCATATAGCGTTGCTTTCATTTGTTTTTTATACAAATTCTTAAATTTAACACATTTTCTAAAGGAACATATTAAAGTTAATTAGTAATCTGAAAATGTATTATTATTTATCTGATGATGTAAAAATCCAACATGGCGGCCATAAGAAATAAAAAAGTTGAATATCGCGCCTTCGAATCTAGTAGGCCAAAAAAATTTTTTTAACGTCATTTAACTCTGAATAGTAAACAATTTAAAGGTACAAAATTTCATTGATGTAGCAGTAAAGGTTTGGCAAATATAAATTATTTTCCAAAATCACATTTTCTGTTTTTTTAGTCATAATTATACAACATCCTAAATTTTCTTTCATATTTTTAATGGCCATAAAAATGAGCAACTTTTCTCTAATTTAACCGACCTCGTATCTTCTCCACTTTAAAATATACCAATGGTGAGCATCGAAATAATCACCACCCTGTATACCCATAGGACACTTTTTTTTCTAAAAATGGCATCCGCTTTCATATAGCAAAGTTTGTCACAGAGCAAAAGAATCACCCTGTATATTGTATATTTATAAATTAATGTACTTTACATTTAAATGTATTTTATTTTATTACACATTTTTTTTGTACTTACATATGTACTTGAATGTACATTTAATAAATATTAATACTAATAAATACATAAATACTAAATACTTAAATAAAAAATTCCAAATGTATCTCATAAGCAAATCTAAAACGACCTTTCATCAACTACGGTCATTTAACTATCGCGTATTATTTATAAAATTATAACGTTTTAATTTTCAGTCTTTCAGGGAAAACCAATGTATTTTTAGCATTCAAATGAAAGCGTAACAATTATAACTCTTTACATTTTTTTCTCATTTTTACATGTTAAAGTAAATATTACCTTAAATAATACTGTTTCATCACCCACGACTATACTTGAACAAACTTTGAGAAAAATTGCTGGAATTCAATGGAGATACATTTTGTAATAAACTATTCTCCGATGTTCCGGATCTCATCTATGAATCCGAAATCCAATGGGAGTTAAATAAAAAATTCATATTAATGCTTTAACACTAAGTTTACAGAGTATTTCTAGTTGAAAAATTAAAAAATAAAAGGATTTAGTGTAACAGGAACACCAAAAATCATTTTCATCAGCTATAAGACATTAGAGCAAATTTCTAATTATTTCTGCATATAGTTGTAACACATACTAGTTGTCAAATGGTAGCCTAGTTAATTTAGCTTATAAATTAGAAAAAAAATTGTAAACACCGGAAACAAGAGATCTCGTGATGTCCGCAATGTTTGTACAAAAAGCAAATTAAAATTCGTAGAAAGTATTAATAAAGCCATTACAAAATTATAAGCTTCTATTGTATTCTATAATGACCAACTTTGGACTACTAACGTCACAACAATTTAATAATAAGTCTATTTCTTAAATATTTACATCTAAAATTCATCATTTAGGAATTTGGACGGGATATTTTACTTTTATGTTATCGAACATTCATTTATTATTTTAGACTATATAGCTTTCGATATTGACAATATTTACCACTAAACTATCTAGTCACGTTTTCGTTTGTTTAAATCGCATTACCAGTTTTATAAGATTTCTCAATTATTTTTACGAAAAAATTTATATTGGTATAAGCCAAATTTCATATACAGTGAGAGGCAAAAGTATGGAATAATTGTAATAAATCTGAAACCATTGACTTTTCGAAAAAATGTTTCGAATAAAAGTTGTTTGATATAAAGGCACAATTATTCTACTAATATTTATTTTTTAATTTAAACTTATTTTCAATGTCAACATTGTTTGTTAAATACAAACCTATATTTTTTTTAAAAGAACTTTATTGCTACTTGAAAAACAAACAACTTTTATCTAAATAATTTTTTATACCATTTTTACTTTTAAAGTTATGAGAGATTGAAACTTTTTCGATCATATGAGTTTGCAGCTCGTTGCTATGGAGACGAGCGGCCGAGTACCTTGGGTACTTTGATTTGAACGGTTTTGTTAATGTCAACTGAGATTTTTTAAATTGTTAAATAATAAAACTACCATAATTTAATTATTTAAAGTAAATGTTCGAATTGCCATCCACGGGTCTCTTGACAATAAGCAAAACGGTGAGCACATTCTCCTTGAACATTGCGAATGACTTCAACATTAATTTTTCGAAACTCCCGAACCGGACGTGCAAAGTGTGGAGGTGCACCGTCTTGTTGAAACCAGATATTGATATTTGGTAAGCCAGGATCATTTTCATTCGGAAAAATCTCCGCGAGAATAGGTAAAAGTTGATTTCTTAAGAAGTCATGGGGTGGTACTTTTCTTTTCTTGGTAAACGTAGTACTGTTCGCTGACTAAGTTCATTATCTGCTGCAATTTGTCGAGTAACACTATGAGGATTTTCTTCGATGCTTAACAAAATATCTAGTTTAGTGTTTTCATTAAGTTTAGCGGGGTGCCCGAATGTTGGATTCTCCTTAACATGACCAGTTTCTCTAAATTTTCTTTTAATTTTACTGACAGTGGATTGGTTATCTGGATACTTTTTATTAAACAAAGTGCATACCTCTTTCTGAGTTCTGGTCCTATCTCCGCATCCAGCGAGAATTAAAATTTCAATGCACTGTGTTTCACTTAAATGACCCATTATTTAACGTTACTTTATTTTCTTTAGGTACTTATTACAAGGTAAGAAATAGGTATTTTGGAAAAACAATCAGTTTAATAATACTACAATTCATTTAATTACTTGACAATTTAAAAAATCTTAGTTCACATTAAAAGAAAATCAAAGTACCTAAGGTACTATGCCGCTCGTCTCTATAGCAACGAGATGCAAAACTCTTATGATCGAAAAAGTTTCAATCTCTCATAACGTTAAAAGTAAAAATAGTAAAAAATAATTATTTAGATAAAAGTTGTTTGTTTTTCTAGTTGCAATAAAGTTCTTTTAAAAAAAATATAGATTTGTATTTAAAAAAACAATGTTGACCTTGAAATGACCTTGAAAATAAGTTTAAATCAAAAAATAAATTTTAGTTGAATAATTGCCTCTTTATATCAAACAACTTTTATCCGAAACATTTTTATTTTAAATAATTTATATATTTCACTAAATCCATAAAAGTTGTTAGCGATTAAAATCTTGTAAACCAAATTTTTATAAAAATTTGCTGCTCGCTGTTACTTGAAATAACAGCGATTATGGACCTTTAGCTCACCGCAAGAAATTTGGTGCTGATCGTACCCAATATGCCCTTTAGGTATTGCACATTTGGTATGTGCTGATCAATCATGCGTAGATTTTAAAAAATAATTCCAAACTCCAGTCATTTTCTTATATAATACACCCTTAGAGCAATCGCTGTACGTATGCCAATGTTTTGCAATGAATTACCAATCAAAAATCTATTATATGCAAAAATGACTGGAGTCAATATTATAATCACGCTACGTAAATTTTCGGTTTGGTTAGTATTGTTCCGCTGTTGCCAACAAGCGACAACCGCCTTGGCGTGGTTCCCTGATCACACTCATCCTCACGGCGGCTGAATACGCGTCCGATTTTATCGCTGTAATCTTCTCATTACGTTATTAAGGAATCACGTTATCATCACGGTCTGCTCACGGCGGGGCTGAATACGCGCTAAAGAATTTGTCCCTTCATTTTCATTTAATGTAACTTTCGACTGCTTTCCGAATTGATTATATGCGTAATATGGCGCTTATGGATCGTTTAAATTTGAATATTTCGTGCATGATATTTGATTCCCGCTCCTGCATCGCATAGCAGGTATACCATGCTCCACTTCCCGGGCAGAGGCTTCGTATGCGGGCATGTGCAATCGGTTTAATCATCTTTAAATTGTCCTTTGATTGACAAATTGCTGTTTTTCTAGGTAGCCTGGTAGTTTTTAGAGGATTTGCAGCAACGATTTAAGCAGCGATCCAAGAACCTACTCAAGCACTAAAAAGAAACACATTATTTCTTATGCGCGTAAACATGGTACAGCACCAACACCCGATTCAAGCAGCGACCCTATAGAAGAATCAAACGCGTTTGTTTTTCGGTGCGAGTACAGTAGGTCGGTGCCAGAAATCTGGGTTCTGATTGGTCGTTTCACCACGTGTGCTAGGTATTTCAGTTTTTTTTAAATATAAAATACCTTTATTACATATTATTACATTATAATGAAATGTATACTATATTAATAATATTCTACAGGTCTTAAAATTTTAATTTTACAGCATAATTTGCAAATAAGTCTGAATTGCCGTCAAACGAAATTTTAAAAATTAAATTAAATAACATTTCACTCTAGCATAGGTAAACTGACAATAAAGTGAAAAAGTCATCAGTCGTGCCTGACTCGGCGCTTCACTATGTTCGCCCTAGGTCGCGGAATTTGTCGGTGCATTGATTGCTGCTTGGGGCGGTGCTTGAGTCGGTGCTACACCATGTTTCTACCCTAAAATTGTTATCAAAACACATTACGGTTTTAATAGTTTTGCTGATTGTGTTGTTTGGAACCCCAGCAAACACTTAATGTTTCTGAAACGCTTACATAATCTTTCACTTGCAATGCAAGGAAACAATATACAATAAATGTTTCTTCTATGTTTAAGTAATATCAGCAAGAAAGTATCTTAACGTTTGCATTTGTTTCATTTGTGTTTCAGGGAAACAGTATGCAAACTATGTTTCACCTGTATTTCAGTTCTCCGAACATGAAATGTTTCATGCAAACGTTAATGCGATGTTTTCCTTTTATATTTTTTTTTCATGCTTTGGTAATGTTAACAAGAAACGTGTCTTTTGGGTTTTATGCAAACATTTTCGAAAAGTTTGCAATTGATAATTCATTTATGTTAGAGTTCTGCATGTGTAAATATTAAATACATATTTTATTTTTTGAAAGTAATAAATCTTTTATTTTAAATTACTCCTACCAATGAATATAACGGACTACCGAAATGAAATACTCATTGAGTAAGGTAATCTTGACGTTTCATTTCTGAAAGAAGGCATGCTTTTTTAATGTGTCTGACAAGTAAACATGCTAATGTAAGCTTTCTAACATAAAATCGCTGAACATTCCAACATAGCAGAAATGTAACCTCAACGTTTCCAGTAATGTTTCAAGAAATCAATGTATCTGGCGTGTAAGCATGATAACGTAAAACGCAACCTTGAAACTTGAGCACGCCGAAATTTCAGAAACGTATGTTGGGACGTTTCAAATAATGTGGCCTAAAACGTATCTTGAATCATGGATACGTATATAAAACTTAAGAGAATTGGGAGTCTAACAATAAAAAGTAGAACCGCGCTCCGATAGTAAACGTATTTTTTGAACCTGTTCTTAAATTTGGGGAAGAAATCTTGACGCACAGTACACCCCGCATAATCAGGTTGAAAGTACCAATAAAAATTTTCATTTCTGTTAAATTTTAAAATGAGTATCATCTAGACTCTAGACTACTATGGTATTAGTTGCTTTTAAAATTAAAATGCACGTTCAAAATATAACATATGAATTGCATTTTTTTCAAACTACAGCCATATTTTGTAAATACCATTCAGTTTTATAATTGTATAGTCTATTCAAGGCTGGACTTCAAAAGAACGATTTTTTTTTAAATTATGTTATTAAGTTCAAAAAATAAGACCTGCAAAACTGCATAAACATCATTCGGAATCGTCCCTATGTATAATGGGCCTACTTTAAACGAGCACCTAGGCACTATAGAACGATTCCGAATTGAGTATATTCAGTTTAGCAGGTTTATGGCACTCTATAGTGTTCCAAATTGAAAACACAAAGCGTAGACAATAAGTTCGGCAACGTCCATTTATTTTCGAAACTAAGGGTTTTTGAGAGAAATGTTTCAAGTAAAAGTTGTACGATTCTTTGTAACGCATTATTTAGGAATATTACCATCACCTTAAAAGCAGATTAAAAGTTACACAATAATCACAACGTTTACAGAACATATTAGATTATGTTTTTAAAATAAATAATTTGGAGTTAAGTTTTTAATTCAATAATTTCGACAACTTGCATTTATTTTCGAAATGAAGTATTTTTGAAAAAAGTGTGCCAAAAAAAATTTGTACGTTCCTTTGAGACCCCTTATGTAGAAATATTACCTTTTTTTAAATATTAACCTTCCATTTTTATTGCATGTTATTGTAAGTTGCTTTCACAAGTTTACAGAACATATTTTCTTATTTTTTTTCATAAACAGTTTGGAAGTTACAAAGGTTTAAATTTCCAAATCAAAAAGTGGTTGGTGTTTAGAGAAATAAGTGTTCGATGATGTTGTGATTTATTATAAGGTGTGGTATTGGTAGAGATACAAATGTAATGTACTAGACTTTATATAATTTATTTAAAATATCACTTTCGCCGTGGTTGCCAGCATCAGAAGTGAACTGCACGATTACATTTTTTTTTAAATTTAAATATAAAGTAAGTGATGAATCAAAGTTAAAATGTTAATATAATCAAAGGTTTAAAGCAATATGTTTATGTGCTAAAATTAAAATTGAAAAAGTTGAAACTTTTCTTTGGTGGTCATGAGTTTAAAATTAATTTAGAATAATTTTTGAAAGGGTTGGTATAATAAAATTTTTTTGGTAGAACTTAAATTTAGAGTGTTAGTCATTTAAAATGTATGTGTAAAGTCAGAGAATTTTTTATGTGGCGTGCCGTCAGAAAGTGAGAATTTTAATAATTCTACATGTTTTTTCGTAGTTAAATTAATTTGAAAAATTTTTGTACAATACTTTATTTTGAAAGTAAATGGCCGATACGGAACATTTGGTATTGGAAATTTAAAGCTTTGTAACTTCCACTATTTACTATTTAAAAAGAAATTTAGTTTAAACCTTTGAAAGTAAGTATGTGATAAAAATGGGTGACTGCTATTTAAAAATAATTAAATGATTATCACGTGACTTTCAACCCATCATTTATCCGGCTACATTGCGTTTCCTCGAGGTAATAGACTAAAAATAAATCCTTTAAAACTATTCCTCAAAAGGATAATTGGGCTCCATAAATTTATAGATTGATTCCTCGCAACCCAAATACGAAAGTGAACCATATCGACTTAGTAATTAGGATATGCCTAATTTATACCTGCTAAGTCCTTGCGAGGAAAAATTTCAACGGATTAGGGTAGTTATAATATAATTTCGACCGGGGTTGTAAAATTAGAGGAATTGACAAGCAGCCATTTATCGTGCTTTTCAAGGTCATGGCGTTTATGTTGTAGAATTCAAATTTTAAGCTGTGCTTTGTTGAAAATATAATATAAAAAGTAATTTGTGCTATCCATGGCATGTTCCTTGACTTTACAAAATAAACAATAGATTTTATAAGCTAATTCGTAAACAAAACTTGCTATTCGTTGTAGGAATCAAATCGTATGCACCAAATGTTCAAATCGGAACAGCGCATAAGCGCCATATACCGGATATACTCAATTCGGAAGTACCATATGTGAAATATTTTTTATCGCATTTAAATTAATCTCGACCTTAGAACGTATTCAATAAACAACTACTTTTCTCTTTAATAATTGAGCTTAGCTAGTTTTTCGACTATCTCAAAATCCATGATTTAATAAAATTGCCTATGTATAAGTTAAAATGAAAAAATGTGTACTCAACTTCCAGTATAAATAAAAGAGCCTGAAAATGGTGTTTATGCTATTAAGGCTGTCTATAAAATTTGATACTCCTTAGATAGCTAACCCATTCTAAAAAATTAGAGAATCTTCATACATAAAAACATTCTTTTAATAGAGAGAAATGAAAGGATTTTAAAAAATCTCTACAAGTTTTTTTATTTATAGTACATACAAATAATGATAAATATAAACTTATACCATATTGTGGTCTTGTAAGACATTGCCCTTATTCATCTACACGGGAGTATTTAATTTTTAGTTAATAACTTCTTGGTAGTGATTTCAAACCGAATAAGGTAATTACCCTGGTTTAATGTAAATAAATATTATTTACATTATCATTCAATATTTTATTAAGCATAAATAATCTTCTAAAGAAATGGCAAATTTTCATATGATGTGAATAATGAATGTAATTGTAAAGTTATTACATTTGTAGCTAATCGATGACCAAGAAAATCAACAAAGTCTTGTTTTTGGCACATGTGTAACCACCATTTTTAATTGTGTTCGCCTTTATGTTTTTTAACTAATTTTAATGATGACAACGCAACTCTTCTTTCTTGATTTTTTAACGATTTTGTGTTTTATTGGACATAATATAATTCGATCTTGCTCAGTCTCACATCTTTTAGTTCCAGTAAGTTTATCATATTACTTTATATTGACTTTAATTACTACTCTGTCATTTCATTATTTTAGTTAAAAAATGGTGTATGTATCTCTGAAGAAGACGCTTCGAAATTCATAAGAAATAAATTTTATTAACCTTATTACTTAACCATTTATTACTTTTGATTTATTAGACTTCCTTACCTGCATCAGTATGATGTATGAGTAAAACATCTGTTGTACAACATGCTTCACCGAAAACTGGTACACAAAAGAAATGCTGAGGCAGCCAATAAGCAGACGATTTCGTGCGGCTAGGAATATCCCTTAATCTCGCTCCACCTTTAGTCGGTGCTGAGATTAACCAGGCACTCCCCGAATTGGCGCTAGCATTTCTTTTAAGTACCAGTTTTCGGTGAAGCATGTTGTACATTTTGCCCCATTTTAGTATTTAACATTCTTGAGTTGATATTGAACCCCCCGTTAGGGGTTGTAACTAGGTACGGGTTGTTTTAAAAAATATGCTCTGCCAGAAAGTAAAATTGACCTGTCTGAGAGTTTTTCTAAAAACTGAAATACTGAAAAACAGACTTGATAGGTTCATTTTTACAAATTAATTCGTTAAAATTTGTATTTACTTTTCTCAGGAAATTGTGCACACATTTTTAAAATAAAAGCACTGTTGTAAATCTGGCTCTTCATACTTTATATTTATGAATTTTTACCCTTATTGTCATTTGAAATTATTAAGTATAATGTAAGTAGAGGACAACTAGTTGAAATTCTGTACTCTTCAAAACAAAAATCGACGTGTCCGAGCGTTTTTCCAAAAAACTAAATTTAGATAACAAAAAATGGTCTCGTCAAGTTTTCGTTGGACTACTCTGTATGAAAAATGTATTTTTATGTAGCAAATTAAATTAATTTATATTAGAATAAGTAAATAAGACACCTAATACTAATCAAAAATAGATGCGCACTTAAGACTCCTTCTGTATGTATGTAGTCATCTGAATTTACATTAGGTAAGTTTTCTCGAATCAAGTACATCCTGAAAGTCCTTCAGTGTTTACATAATATAGAAGTGAATTATACAACTTGAACTATAGTCAACCATTACATTTATTTTGTTAGTGCAGCATATGGCATAATATTTCGTAACTAATGAGACCTACATTTTTATTTACTTATAAAAAATTGCTTTTCATTTATTCGCTTTCAAAAAAAAATAATTTCATTTAATTAATTTACAAGATGGTACAATAACTGAGAATACTTTGGTTAATACAAATTATTTTCCTACTAAAGAATTACATTCTTTTGAATTTGTGAATTTTTTTAAATACCCGGGAGCAAACTTTTAGTAAGTTATTTCAAAAATCCAGTGTAGCGAATAACCAGGATAAAATTTGTAATATTTTTTGCTGAAAAATTTATAAAGTAAACAGTAAAGATACCTCTACATATCTAAATAAAATATTACTATAAGGTAAATATTAAAATAATATTATACAAAAGCAAAATAAGCCCATGGAAATTGAAAATAATAAAATAAACTAATAATACTTTTCAACAAAACTTTATTTGTATCGTCATATCAGACGGTCGTTATCGAAGCGCTCCCCTTCAACATTTTATTGGTTAGATTGGTTTACCTGTGGTCATAAATATAAAGACGTTTCATAGATTGATACTTTATTCATGGACTTTCAGTAATAAAATAAGAAAATTGTGTATTCGTTAGATAGTATATGTAGTAAGTACCTTATAAACGACTATCTCTACTCTAACCGATTTTTAAATGTATTTTAATACAAAGATCAAACTTAAGTGAACGTATTATAATATGTTCAATCAGTATTTTATATATTTTTATAAGAGCCAAAAATTTAAACTTTGTTTCGTTCTGATGTCACAGATACATGTGGCAACATTGCGGCATTCCGCCGTCCAGGAATGGATAATATCCCAGCCAATGTTTTGAAAAACAATTTTGAATATATTAAATATCCTCTAATTTTAATGCTAAATAAGACTCTATCATCTGGACATTTCCCAAACAGCCTTAAAGTTACAATAGTTAAACCAGTTTTTAAAAGTGACAAAAAAGAAGACATAAATAATTACAGACCGATATCACTAACAAGTAATATTTCTAAAATTTGGGAAAGATGTATCAAAAATAAACTAGTTGAATTTCTAAATAAGCACAACATACTAACAAAACACCAATTCGAATTTCGAAATTTTTAATCCACAAATGATGCAATTGCTTTATTAACTGAAAAAATCTATAATAACCTAAACAATAGTAAACCATCCATCGGAATATTTCTTGATTTAGCCAAAGCTTTTGACACAGTCCACCATGAAATATTACTAAAAAAATTAGAATGTTATGGTATCAGGGGTCTAGCCAATAAACTGATTAAATCCTACCTTAGAAATCGCACCCAATATGTAAAAATAAACGAAACCCTAAGTAACCCGCAAACAATCTTAGATGGTGTTCCCCAGGGTACTGTTTTGGGCCCATTATTGTTTATTATATATATAAATGACTTAATGATAAAGCAAACTCAAGGTGTCACTACTATTATGTATGCAGATGATACAGTTTTGTACGTAGAGGGAGAAACCTGGGATATTGTTAAAAAAACGCCACAAGTGCATTAGTTGAAATAAAAAAATACTTGGACTCTAATAAACTAAAATTAAATATTATTAAAACTAAATACATTGCATTTAACATGACTAAAAATATGTATAAGGACATAAAGCTTGGTAATAATGGAATTGAAATTAGTAATGTTTCTCAAATAAAATATCTTGGTATAAACATTGATTTTAACATGAAATGGGAAACACATTTATCATTACTTACATACAAACTTAGAAAAACCTTCTACATATTTTATCAATTAAAAAATGTTTTACCTGAAAAAATACTGTTATCAACTTACTATGCGCTCTTCCAATCAATTATTACTTATGGTATTATAGCTTGGGGAGGCTCATATACAAATAAAATATTAAATAAAAATAGATTATACTCGACAAAACTCTTATATTAAGAATCTAACATATTTAACCTAACAGAACTTTATGCTCTTGAAATTTATAAACATTATTTTAAAAATAAAAATAATTTTAAAGATATATGCCATAACCACCAAACAAGAAGCAAAACAAAACATTTTAGAGAAAACCATCAAGCGCATAAAACAGTTAGTAGGAGAAACTTTGTGCATTTTGCACCAAAACTAGTCAACATTCTTCCCAATAATTTGAATAAACAAAATTGTAGCCTTTACACCTATAACAATAACATCAAAAACAATAATTAAGTTTTGAATTTTAAAGTATTAAATGAATATCTGCATATTGTTATTTGTCCCTTCACTGGTGCCTATGGAAAAAAAACCTAATAGAACTTTTCATATCTAGAATATATAAATATATTGTATAAAAAAGGAAAATTCATCACCTACAAAGCTCAGCTTTTTGTGATGAGGAATTTTGTGTAAAACTAGATTAAGTTTGTAAACTTGTATTGTTTAATGAGCTATGGCTCTATTGAGTTAAAACAAAATTATGTACAAATTATTATTTAAGCAGTATATATATATATACAAACTTGTATTATAATAGTATTTCTGTATTTTGTACTTTTTATTTTTTGATAAATAAATATTATTATATTATTATTATAATCTTCCCCATTAAGCTCTAGAAACGAAGTTGACAATTGAATTTTTTACAAACCAAATTTATTTTTATGGCGGATCGTTGATATCCGATAGTGCTACACTATCGTCGATCATGAACATAGGTCAAAAATTACAAGGTTGTCTGAGTTGCAGTTTATGACGTCAGGATTGAAAAAATATTACTGCTGCACCAATTTATATATCCTAATTTCCTAATGCATGACTTAAAAATGACTAAAATTTCTTTACTTGGGAAAGGTCAGTTAATTTTTTTTGTTAAAACCTTACCGTATAAAAGGTTGACGATGAGTTAAGACTGTGGAATTGTGAAAAAGAGAGGGAAACGCATCAATACTTAGTTATTTTTACATATCAATCATAAAAAATTATAAATAAAAATATCTGACCCTTATAAATATAAGTAGTTCTTTAAGTTTTACCTAATTTTTCTTCTAAATGAAATTCTGGGAGAGTGTAGAAGTGGAAATACGATGAAATATAGTAATCAAACTACTTCAACTTGTACTCTTTTCCAGGGGCAAATATACGCTCACCCAAAGAGTTATTTATAAGGGAGAGGACCATAAATATTTTATTTAGTTTTCTAAATGGTTACTATGCAAAAAAATAATAATCGGTTGCCAAACTTCTCTTTCTTTCTCACAATTTGTTTGAGGCTTTACGAGGCACCATGAGTTAGAATGTTGAGCTAAAGGAGCCCGGCAAGAGGTTGGGTTGTGTACCTAATTGAGAAGGCACAAGTGGGAGCCTGCCCCCGTACTCTGATAAATAGAAATCAAGAATTGAATCGAATCGAATTGATGTTGTCGCTCTCAATGAAAATTCCCATTCGTTTTGTAGCGTTTCGAAACGATTCGGTGCCGACTTTTCTATTTATCAGAGTCCGGGGGCTGGCCAGTTATTGAAGTGTACCTAGTTGTGAAGGCACAAGTAGGGACGGTTGAATTTTGGCAGAAATGAAATTAAGATCTAACTTACCAAAACGAACTATAATATTTTAAATTCAAAAATGTATTTTTAAGCTAGCAACTGCGGCTATTCAAATTTTAAATTTTGACAAGTGTGACAATTATTGTCAAAAAATGCATATGTTTAGTTACCTGTAATTACGATTTGCAATTTTAAATATTCCTCTAATTAGTCGTTTTTGCTGTGAATTGCATTTTAAAGATCGATTTAAATCGTGCGTGCAAACTAACGAAGAACATTTCAATTTTTTCTAAATATTTTTTAAGAAAAGGACGTACAATGATTTTTTCTAGAAACAAATCTATAAATCAAAAAAATCATACAATCACGTCAGAAGAATAAATGTGATTTTCTTAGAACTTAGCGCAACGCACAGCCCGGATTTGCTTGTAAAAATTGATGACATTTTATTTTCATTTAAAAAAAAATTGTATTGTATAATTGCCTAATTACACATCTTTTTACAAGAACTTTATATAATTTTTGTTGGTTCATTTTATATTTGGATTTTATTAATATTTCTCTATTTTTACCAACTTTCAAAATGTAAGTTTCCTTTATAATTCTATATATTATTTAAAATAATTTAGAATTTGTAGCATTGCCTGATGAAGCGAAACATGTCGCATTGAATTGTATTGTTAATAAAAAGTTGGATAAAAAGAATACTTTATTTTTTAAACATAATACTATATTATGTAAGGAGGGGGTATGACAAGCCATCATTCACAGACGGTTTGTGTTTAGAAATGGTATTCCAATTTTAAAATTTAGTTATGTTTCCTTGGAAACGACTCTACATAAATAAATGGTATTTTGTATGGACATACAGGTTTTTTTTATGTAAATTTCATTATAAAAATGTGATAACTTCACTGGGTCGTTGTTTATTTACCATACATTATAAATGACCCAAGATGTGTGCAATAACTAATATTATTTCTTCTTCTTGAATTTATGCCATAATATAAACTCACCCTGTATCTTCTTTCTAAGTTTATTAGTAACGTCTATTAATTCTATAAAATATTAAATGTATCTCTGAACATGAAGTCGGCTATACTTCGAAATGGATTTGGTAATAAAGTTTTATAAATGATTCACCAAACCACAGGTGATTTTCTTTTTTAGATCTTATAGATGGCGAGTCGAAATTAAATGGCCAATTTTTTTGTGCCTAATTTTAAGATAAAAACTTCAAATGTACATTTGTCCGATATGGCTTTCTTCCTTCAAAGGTGGTACATTAATGAAGGTTTTTGTAGGTTTATTTGAAAAGGCTCCATAGTATAAACTTCAAATTTGGTATGAATCATTATACACTTTTGATATATTTCTATGATTTTTTTGAATTTTTTTGCATGCTTTTAAAAGGTATGTTTGAAGAGGGTTGGTAATAAAAACAGTGATAACTTTTTAGATGTTCATTTTTTAAGATTTTTTTTCAAAATAATATTTGCCAAACAATTTCAGATAAAAAAGGAATTCTACTTTTTCCTTGTAATGTTAAACATTTATCCAGTAAGTTATGAATTATAAAACAAAACATCAATCATTGTTATTGTCACAATCTCAATAAAAGTCATACTTCTTTGAATACAAATATTATTTAATATTTTATTAAGTTAATGTTACATGCTGACTGTCATCTGTCATCATAAACTTAACCCGTGATAAAATTCGATATCAAAAATTTTACTTAATTTATCTCAATTATTGACAATTTTTAATTATTTTAACAAGTATTTTAATCTATTTTAACGTAAAATTTTATCACTCTTGATTTATCAAATTACAAATGATGTTTCAACTATTTTAAGATTAATTTTAACATAAAAGTTTTTTAAAAAATTTTATAATTACAACATACACATTATTTTACGACAATTTTAAATATTTTACATCAATTTTATCAACATCTAGTCATCACAAACAAGTCTAGTAACAATACCAAAAATTCAAAAATCTAAAAACTTAAAAATTCACCGCAAATCTCAAATACTTTAACCTCCAAATCACTGTGAAACTCCACCAGTCACGACTTGTCTTCTGTTAGTTGCCATAAGTTTTGGATCCCGGCACAATTATAGTGCAATGTAATTGTTGACCAGTTTTCGTAATTATTATTTTGCCTGAAGATAAGACAAGGTCTCGAATTCGATAGCCATTCATGTTAACACGTCAACATTTAAGAAGATAGTCGGTAAAATTAGGTATAGAACTTTCCAATATAAATTCCGATTTCGTATTTCCCAAATAAAAGACAAACGGTTAATTGAAATCGAATAATTCTTTTTTGTATTGTTTAAGAATTCCATATTGCATCTTTTGTATATTGATTTTTTTTTGATAATTTTTATTTTTTGTTATACTTAATACTTGTTGTCCAAAAATAGTCAACTTTTAGGTTTAAATTACAGCCTTATAAAAAGAGTATTTTTTAAAATTAAAATACACAAAAGATAGTTCGTTTAATGTACTTTTAAGATAATCTAAAAAAAATAATTTTAATAATTATTTTTTAAATTGTATCTCTTTCGCAGAGTTATATGTTTCATATACACATCGCGTTTCCAAGGAACAGATAAATTGGAGTTACACATTTTGCTGACTATCCTCTTTCTGACAAATCTTACTTAAATATTTGATGAACAAAGTAAAGTTGAGTGAAGATACTTCGTGATCTTCATTTTGATCAACAACATTTTCCACTTAAAATCAACTCAACACAGCAGTGCTTCACACTTCACTTTCAAAAATGTTTTTATAAAAGATGCGGAATGGAATACATACCAAGAAATTGTCCAGCCTTTAATAAAATCTGAAAAAGTTGTAATAAAACAGATCATTTTCAAGATTATTATTGGTTCAAAATTAATAAGAAAATAGAAGATGTACATATTATTGAAAGTGATACAGAAGAGGACATTTTATTTGTTAGATCAATTCAGAAAGGAAACAAGAATTGGAATGAACTGTTGGAAAGATTAAAATTTCTGCTAAACTACTACTACTGGAGCACAATGCAATGTAATTGGATACAGAATTGCAAAATTATTAAAAACAACTTTAAAAAAATCTAATACTAAAAGGCTTATAACCTTTTCTGAAGATAAAATTGAAGTATTAGGTGAAATTAAACTAAACTGTAAAATAAAGAATAAAATAAATACTGTAATTTTCAAAGTTGTTGAAAAGGATGTACCTACAATTTTGGGAATAGAAACATGTGAAGTGTTAGGTTTAATTTCAAGACTCTTATGTTAAAGGTTTAGGATGTTTAAAAAGCTTTGAATATGATATTGAGTTTCAAGAAAATTCCAAATTTGAAATAAGACCAGCGAGAAGAATTCCATATTGCAATATACTACAATACCCGACTTTTATTATTAGGTAGCTAATCAAATCTATGTCTTCATTTGATTATTTTGAATATTTTCATTAAATTAAGGGTGTTTTTAATTTTTATAACGTTTCTTTTCCTCACCACCTTTGAAGGACCGCAGCTCCCTTGTGAAGGGAAATTGGACATATGTTCATTTGAAGTTTTTTTCTTAAAATAAGTTGTAGAATCGGCATAATAAATTTCCACCCTGTATAACTAACTATTTTTAAGTATTTTTAAGTACGAAAGCAAACACAGAATAACCAAAAGTGGAATGAATGTTTTAAAAACTTCGTCATTTTACGTTTATTTGCAAGTCCTAAAATTTAAAAGTTTTTTGGTTATTTGTTAGTTTGCTACACTTTGCGACTTTGCATATAATATTTAATGAAAGCTTCATAGAATATTACAAAACGCATTAATAATTTGTATTTTCCACAATATTTATATGAATGCCAGACCTTAATCGTTTATTTTATTAAACAGGAAATGAAAATATTAGAGAATTGCTAACATTGCAATACACAATAGATTTTAATCGGAATCTTGTTTGTTTAGTAGATGTCTGCAGTCAAAGCTTTGCACTTGAAATAACTTATAGAATATGCTTTCATATTTTTTATTATTGGGTTTTACATTAAAATAATTTAATTAAAAAAAACTAAATAAATAAAATTTTGGGTTTTTTACTTAAAAGTTATATTTGTATTTCTTGAAATTACAAACGCATAAAGGATCTTAACACCTTTATACATTTATTTACTATTTGTAGACAGATTATCACGTTCATGGATTACCAAACGCAAGAAACTAGAGCAAATTTAATTGAGAACAACAGAAAATAGTATCTTTTTTAGTTTTCAGAAAATTTTTTCCTAATTATTTCTCGCAAATATGCTAGGAACCTGATTCTGTTGCATAGATATTTTCAAAGAAAGGGGCGAACTGGCCTTTAATGAAAAAGTAAATAGTCAACAAGAAAATAATGTATAAAATGTTTAAGTAAATCCCTATGCATTTCCTCTCTCAGATTAGAATCTAAAAAATATGGAATAATAAGGCTATCATTAAAAATGCCGTCACAAAGATTGAGTACTCAAGGAGTTTGGGTATGGATTTGACAGATACTGTCTTTTATCTGATTAATTTAAGTTTAAGAAGAATGTAGGCTCGTCTAAAAACAGTTATTAAAATAAAACTCATCAGCAACTACCGTCCTGTCATTACCTCCAAAATTCGAATCTCTTCTATTTAGCGAATCAACTGAAATTTTTGGGGATTAATTTAAATGTGTGATCTTCATCGCTGAATAGCTCCAGTTGTAATATTATTGTTTTTTCATTTCATTTAAAAGGATAGAGAGTAGTCAGAAAAATGGTCACTGAACGCACTCTACATTAATAAAAATTTGATTTAGTACATTTCTAAGCAAAAGTTAATAAAAATTTAATCAAATATTCAATTTTTTTTTTATGTATACAGGGAGTTTCTAAAATGATAGGTACGGCTTCGTGTGCTATACTGTAAGTAAAAATAAGACAAAAATCCATTTAAACATTTGTTAAAAACTTAACTGCTACCGATATACAGGGTGTTAAAATAAAAGTTCTTTTTATTTTCTATTGTGTCAGCGTCTCTGAGGCTTATCGCATTTAAATATTTTGTTGGCATTTCACTTGGCATTTTGAGACAGTACCACGTAAGCGCTCGTTATCGTAAGCAGGTGGTACTTTACCTCTGCATACACAGTAGATGCTGTAAGCTGTGTGCCTTTTTATCTGTTAAATTTTGCGTTTAAAGAATAAAACAATACACCACTTCACTTTTTATTCATTTTATCTGGATTGGCTAAATGAAAATTAATAAAAATTTTAGGGTGAGTACTTCTCATGGGTAACCATATTTGGCTATTACTTTTGTCTTAATTTAACAATCCAGTGGCGTGGTAACTGGTCAAGGTGCCCCTTTTTTAATTTATTTTTTACGTCACGGCCTATTCAGAATTTTTCCGCTTACAGTGATACCTAATATGAAGGTATAAAGCTTAAATTTACTAAATATTTTTACCAAAAAAATCTATTTTTTTAAGTTTCAAGATTTTTTTGCCACAAACATAGTTTAAACTTTTCAATGTTTACTAGTGTGTACAAGAAAACCGTGTGTTGTATTTATATTTAAAAAGTTGTCGTTTCTGGTGCACCGGAAGGAAAAACGATTTCTTTTAGTTTAATAAATGTGTTTTCTAAGCCCATAACATATTTAAAATTAATTTTTTTTGTATTTATAAATAAAGAAATGACATGGGTTGCTCTGGTTCCGGTATATCTTTTGCATTTAGAGACAGAAAAAAAATAGAAAATAGTTGGCTTTATTGATGCTCATGGCAGGGTGTAGGGTTTTCGTTTCAATTTGCCCTGTAGATCATCTGCCGAACGTCCCAGTTAAATCCCGTCCAGTTCAATCCCATTGTTTTAGCACGTGTTGCCTAGTATTTCAATATCATTCTGCGTCCGTGCGTTCCTGCCAACCTCATTTGCATATTAAATTCCCATGCCTTAATATACCGAGTGTCCGCTAGTAAACTTCCCAGCGATCCTCTTTACCAACATGCTTTTAAGACCCGTTATTTAATCTAATTTTACTTCCCCGAGTAACCGCCGCGCATATTAAGTTGCTAATACATTTATAGCAACTTGCAAAAAAAGGATGGTTTTTTTTACTTATTTGATGATATTTAGTTTCGTTAAAAAATGTGTACCAAGAATTTTTTTTAAGTTTTTGTAAACAGTTCACTTAAATTTAAAGTTGCCAGTCATAGTGATAACTTGATGACAATAGGACAGTCATTGGGGCATTAAAAGTTTACTTTAAAAGTACTTCAATATTTCGCGATTTGGACCACCTGATCGTTAGTGAGTACTTTTAATATATATTATTTAATTATAATTTAAAATTTAACTAGTTAAAGTCGCAAAACATTATAAATCACTTTACTACTATAATTAAAGCTAATATAATATGACCGTTTAAATTCAATACGCTACATCCAGAGAGGGCATATAATTACGAAATCGCGAATATCTTCAAGTTTTTATGTTAACGGGAATAAATATAAAAAATATTAGTAACAAGTTGGCAGCTAAAGCAATAGAATACAATGTCATTTTTCAATGTTTTTATAATATCGTCTTAAGTTTTGATGTTTAGTGGAAATTATTTTGTTTTTATTTTGTTACTTTGTTACTAGCTGTCAGCAACTTTTTTCATGCGTGGCGAATATTCAAATTTAATTTATGAATGAAACCACTTTTGCGGTTATTGTATTTATTTTTTTTTATATTTTTTTTCAAAAAAAACTTTGGAACTTAAAGTACTTTTTAAGTTACAATATCGTGCTGACTGCCAACTTTAAATTTTAAGCTGTATGGAGATAACTTAAATCTCAACCCTGTTTAACCTTTAACTCCAGTTTGGCAATAATTGAATACTTTGATCAATTATCTTTTGGGAAAATATGGTGTTTTACCTTTCATTTTCATTTTTATTTCTATTTCATTTTAGGCTCGTGCTCAAGAATCATTTTCTTTAATGTATTTCAGCATGGATAAAATATTTTCTTTACTGAGTTCTGTTAAGTTAACTTTTACATGGAAAGTTATCGGGCATTTTTTCTCGCGTTCAAGCTAACCCTCTCATCCAAAATTCCAATATTAAAAAATAATCTAACTAAGCCTAAATCCCATTTAAATATATAAGTAAAGTAGCCTAAATCCCATTTAAATATATAAGTAAAGTTTCCATTGTAAAACATGGGATCATCCATAACATAATGTAAAATAACAAAATAACTGAACTACCAAATCTTAAGGGGATAGATTCAAAACAATTGATATCAAATTTCGATGTTTTCTATAGACTTCCTATTCGGATATTAATGGAGCAAAATCAAGTTTTAATTGCAAATGAAAGAGCGGTTTTTTATACTTTTAGACCTGTATAGAAGACTTTTTTTTATTTTATCTCAAAATGTTAAAAAAAAATATTTAATATAATATAAAAATTGCTAATTTTTGCCAAAAAGTTTAAAGAAATTATATATTTAATACTAAATCCCTTTTTCCTTGTTTAGGACACCATCTTTTAACTATCGGGGAATGGAAACCAAAATTTATCGTCATATTTGACTCCTTATCGGCTTAATATTTTAAATAACTCGTTTTTCAACTATGGTTATAACTGGCAGAAATATGAGCTGTCCTCAAATTATTGGGTATGTTTTGATCAAAAATTGAATTTAATCATTAAAATACGTAAATATTAATTAAATAGTTAAGTTTCTCATTATTAAAGGGCGGATTTTATTTAAAGCGCGAATTTTGCAAATATTGTTTAATTTTTAATTTTTTTGCATATTTTCAAAAAAGTTGCATATCTTAATAATTTGCTTATATAGTTAATTGTTAATTATCAAAACCCTCAACTGGAATTCTAGCAATACCTCATTATCCTTCAAGTGTTTAATCCGGTTATTAGTGTAATTCAGGTAGCCAAAGTCCAGGAAAAATCATCCGTATGTTTATTATACAAACAGGGTTTTTTTTCGACAAAATTTTTTTATAGATAGTAAATGTCATTCTGAACCAAAATCTTTCTATGAACTATTATGATTTTTTGACTCCTTAAAAAGTTACAGCAATTTTAAAATTGATAAATTTTCATCAGGAAGACCCTGTATAATATTCCTTCTTTTGCATTCTTTTAGTATCTTATTAGCTTAAAGATAAACAAAATCCAAGGCATACTTGCTTTAAATAAAAAAAATTAAAATTTAATGAAATATATACAGGGTGTACCACAAAAATCATTAAATTTTTGAAACTTTAAAATTGCTGTAATTTTTTAAGGAGTCGAAAAAACATAATACTTCATAGGAAAATGTTTGTTCAGAATGACATTTACTATTTAAAAAAAAATTTTGGTGGAAAAAAGTGGGACACCCTCTATTATACTCTATTTTGTACTATAGCTAAACCGAAATAATGGACCTTTCTAAAGAAGAATTGGTTAAAATGGTGATTAGCTATTATCAAAAGTACAGAAAGGAGCGTAAAAACGAAATTCAACAAGATAAGGGTTCCCTTGGTAATATCGGTTGTTAAAAGCATTCTTTCCCAAACTACGTGTTCCAAATAGTCTTCCTCAAAATAAGTTATATCATTTTAGAACTAGTACCCTATAATAATACCATAAAAAATACTTAAATGTAGATAAATGTATGTTCTACAAAATTTTCAATATCTCAAAAAGTTATGCTACATTGTTCCAATAAAAATTGCATAAAAACGCCATTTGTAAACAAGAACTATAAAAAATGTGTAATTTAAAAAAAAAGCTTTGCGCCGTTTTTTAGATTAATTGTCGCATTTTTAAATTCTGAAAGAATTATTTTAAAATAATAATTTATAAGGGCTGTAGAATTCGTTCAGTAAACCCCAAAATAGCCTTTACAGTGTTAAGGAAGGAATGCTCTTAATTGTTCAAAGGATTCTGAGACTTAGAAAATCAAAATTGATATTTGCCAGATTCGTATTTATTTGTATTGTAAAACAACAAACACTACTATTATAATAAAACAGCATTATAAAGAAGTAAAATAGAGAAAGATGCAAACAAATATTAGGTAAATTTGAAAAAAAGTCCTCAACAGAAGTCATCGAAAGTTCTATTTTGTCTATTTTTCACTGTTTCTCTATTTAGATGTTAATATCTCCTAAACTATTGACATGTGACCATACAAAAATTATATGAATGGAAAGCTTCTTAAAAATGCCATCGATTGATGTTCTATTTGAAAATTTCGAATTGGTCGTTTTGCGTTTCATAGCACCCTGATAAAAACTTTAAATTTGAATGATACCTGTTAATTAAATAATACAGAAAATTGTTTGTCAAAATTGCAACACAAAATTGTCATTTTTTTTAGAGCAGTGATTTTTCAAAAACAGATTTTTTTCACCTAAATGGCAAATATCAGCAAAACGAGTGAAGATACTTATAAAAGGTTATACAAAGTATGATTATTTTTTTGAAGGAATCCAAAAACGACATAATATAGTGGGTGTTCCATTAAAAAAAACCCGGTATATTATAAAAATATTTTTGGAGTGGGCGCCTAAAACTATTGTATGAGTTATATTTCTTCCTCGCAGCGCTGGGACACCGTGTATATAATTTTAAAATGTAATGTTTTTTAAAGTATAAATGTTGCATATTAGTTGCATATTTTACCTATATTCTTGCATATAATAGCGAAAAACAGTGCATATATATGCGCATTTTTTTGAAAATTTCAGTGGATATATTCCGCCCATTACTCATTATTAGCGTATTTATTTGTTATATTTTTACTTTTAATTAAATTTTACTCAATTAAAATTAAAACGCCGAATTCTTTATTAAACATTTCATTATTGGAAAACATAAACTTGTCTTCTTAAATGAATAAAGTTTTACAATAAGTATGGCAATTGATTTTATTTCTATACGGAACATTTTCGAGAGGACATTACAAGTAACTCCGTAAGAAGCGCATAACAGCATGTCACTTGAAATTACCTGTTTCAAATTTTTTTCCGGTCATTAAATCCGTTTTATTTTTAATATTAACTTATTGGAAAAACCTAATGGAATTATTGAAATGTAAAACAGGTCATCGGATGCGTTCATATGTTTTTTAAATATTGTTATACCGTACGCAAGTCAATAATTTAGATTTATATCTTATATCGCTACCAACGTGGCATACATAATTGCTTAGGATAATTGTGTCATTTTTTAAGAAATTATAATTTGTTTTTAATTCTCTTTATGATCATCAAAGTCATCAAACTCATCGATATACAGGGCGTCTCATTTTAATTGATCCAGCTGAAATCTTGAAAACAAAGTTGTTGTTTTTATGTTTTTTCAAGATGTAGCGTTTCGAAAGGGACATGCGAATGTTTTTATGAGGAAACTTGGTTTTTTAAGTTGAAATGCATAATTTTTATTCTAGATTCGCATCTATGAAAAATAGTAATCAACTTTTTAGAAAACGCCAACTTTACATGATATTCGCAAAAATTAAAAGAAGTTTTAGAATTTTTAATAAAGCTTTACTAGAAAACTGATAACTAAAATGAACTTCATTATGACTTTTGACCGTTTTCCTAAAAACTATTTTTTTAATTAGGTTTTTATTAAAACTTTATTGAAAATTCTAAAATTTCTGTTAATTTTGACGAAAATCATGAAAAGTAGACAAAATCTAAAAAATGATATCAAAAAAAGTTGCGTATTATTTATCATAGATCACGAATCTGAAATAAAAATTGTGGATTACCATTTGAAAAAATAGGTATCCTCATAAAACCCTATTAAAATTAAAAAACCATTGCATTATTAAATGGTCCCCTTCGAAACCTTGGTCTGAAACATTTTTAAGGAAATCACTAATCTTTCAGGATATTCATCTGAATCAATTAAAATAGGACACCCTGTATAAAGAAATAATTTTCGCTACAAAAATTTTAGGTAGATAATAATGGTTAAATTATTAAAATTTACTTCACGTGCATTCACGTTCATCCTTCGATTATTTTTGCATTAAAAATCAAATAAATTTAATTTAGAATCTTTAAATGTTATTTTGTTGCTATTTATAATAATAATGAAACGAAAAATTATTTAATAATATCATCACTTTATATCATTATGTAATTTTTTGGGGGGAATTGAAACTAATTATCCAATTACTTCATTCTATACAAGGCAAATAAATCTAATTAAATCAAATCTATTCTCTTAACATACCTATGAATTGGGATAGTAATTGTTTATTACATGCAACATAAATCAATATTCCAACCCCAGTAGCACACAATATTAAACCTACATCTAACCATTATTGTACCAATATTTTATTTTGGCCCAATATATAAACATATTATACTATATTGGTTACATATTGTTTAACCAATTTAATTATATATAGGTATTTATATGCTGGGCCTAGATTGGATCAATATTATTTTTACTCATAATTTTTTTTATCAATTTGCCTTTAATGGGCCAATATAATTTATCAATTACAAAAATATATAGTTTTATCGTGGTTGGACCAATATTAAAAAAAATGATTTTAAACGTTTATGTTAATTTAAAGTTATGCCCATATGATACCATTATTTAAAATCAAGTTTCAAAATATATAGGTTTTTGGAGATTTAACCAATATAGTAAAATATGTTTTCTTTAATATTTAAAAAAAAAACTTCAATAAAATGTTTGTTTTAAAACGTTGTTTAATTAAAGAAATACCAATATGATACCATTATTTAAAATCAAATTTCAAAATACATAATAGGTTTTTGGTGATTTTTTAATCATAATACTGTAAAAATATTTTTCTTGGATATTTATTATAAACTATTATCTAGGGTAAGGTATAAGGATTAGTCTAGAAGTTAAATAGAATAGAAACATATTGGAATAACAAAAAATTTCAAAAAATACAGATCACAATTGAAGTAAAAGCATTTGCTCATTGTTTTGATGTTAAAAGGGTACGTGCCAGCATAAACTGATGATAGGTGAAATTTAAATTTAAAGTAGCACACAATATTCCACCTTTATATAACCATTATTGTACCAATATTTAATGTTGGCCCAATATATAAACGTATGATACTATACTGGTTTGATATTGGTTAACCAATTTAAAAATATATTGGTTTTTATATATTGACCCAAAATTGGATCAATAATATTTCTTAATCTATTATCTTTTATCAGCTTGTATTTGATGGCCCAATTTGGTTTTACAATTAAAAGTAAATACAGTTTTTGATATTGAAAACATAAAATACAAAATTGAAGATTAGTTCCGTACAAAATGTGTTAAAAAGTTAATTATAAAATTAGCCGTTTATTATTTCACCTACCATACAATTATTTTACTATTGAGTGTTTTATTTATTAATACCTTTCATAGCGATATTTTTTCAGGTAAAATCCATTTTAATGGGGTGAATTGTTCTGTATTCTTAGTTCCAAAATTATCACTAGATGGCGTTTCAAGTTCTACGCAGAGAATTCGGTCAGTGTATAGTATAAATAGTGAGCCAGGTTTTGAATGCATCACAAATCCTGACTGCTTCATGCGATGCACGATTAAGGATCTAACAGTTTAACAGTGTAGAATGCTGAAAATTATACCTATTGGTGGGGATTTTTAGGTTCTTCTAGTTAATTGCTATTTGTTTAATTGAATTAGCAAATTTCTTTCTTTATAAGCTTTTATTTGGTTAATACAATACGTATAAATTAGAAATACATGTATTGGTATAAAATACAAACCCATTAACCCATAACAGCGTTCACTGGCTAAAGTATATTGGTACAATAAAGGCAACCTTATATTGTTGTATGTCAGTAAACAAATATTGGCAGGCAATAGGTAAACTATATTGGGAGAATAAAGGTAAACAAATATTGGGCCTTCGATTTTTGCCAATATTGGGTTGCCAATATTGGATTTCACATAATTCCATCTGAACAAATGCATCTCCAGCCAATGTTGAAGGCCATGAATGTACCAATATTGTTGTGCTACTGGGGAAGTTGTAACCTACCGTACCATAAAAAATTCTAGTACATTTTCCAGGGATAAATAATTTTATCAAACAAAATTAGTTTTATTAAGAGTTGCTTTGTAATTATATAAAAAGTAATATTTTTGAATAAATGATTTTAAAATTTTTACAAATATGTTAAGTAACAATTCGTCAGTGATCTGACAATACCTGCTAAGTGTATATTCGAGTTTTAGGTAGGAGACTAAAAAATAGAATATTGTCATTCCAAATTGAAAGGTTGGTAGATGTTTTTCGAAAATGTCGTCGTAATAAAATTCATGGTCATAACTATAGCTATTTGTATACAGGGTGGTTTCATAGTTAAAAACCGTCCTGTATAGAGAACTAATTTTCCCATATATTTCAGTTGGCAGGTATTGTCAGATCATAGAAGATATTTAAATTTATTATTAAAAATATAGTTACTTAATCATTTACATTATAACAAACCAAACATATCAGGATTATATAAAGTATTTACTTATAAATTTTTTTATAATTAACGATTGTTAGGTCAGATTTTTTGAAGCAAGGATTTTTAATTATGGACGGTTCTATATAAGCCTTAAAATGTTTTTATAAAATTTTCCCAACGTTTCTTCCTATTTTATAAACCTTTACCTTTCGCTAGATTTATTTAATACAAAGGTGCTAATTAAAATTTGTATGCTTTTAAAATAATTAAATTCTTCTTTAACACGTTCACGCCGGCGCCGATGTTCATGTTTTTCGCTGTGAGACGGCGCTATAATTCATGCTGCGCGGCAACTGGTGGTGCACATGTTCGTGTTGCGCGTCATCTGGCGATACCGAATTATTATGTTTATGTTATTGAACAAAAGTTATGTATATTATACGTTATTAATTATGCTTAAAAATAAATGTTTTTGATGAATTTGCGTAAAATTTTCATTCTTTTAACACAGTCAAATACGTACCACCGATGGTACGCACCGCCCGATGAGACAGTCTAGTGCGGGCCACCGATGGTACGCGCCGCCCGATGAGGCAGTCTAGTGCGGGCCACCGGTGGTACGCGCCGGCGTGAACGTGTTAATGTTTATTTTATAAATATTTTTATGTAAAATTCTCCTAGGCTCATTAACAAAGACTAATTATGTTTAAAGTTTAATTAAATTTAGAAACAAAAATATTTTGCTTTTTAAACAAATCAATTTTAAGATATTTAATCGAGAAATTTAAGAAATGTACTTTCTCATCACTTCTTTGATTTCTCTAAAATAAATCTATTTGTTGTATTATTTATACAATTTGTTCCAACTAGAACTTGTTATCTCTTAAATATCGGCCGTTTTGTAAACTTTAAGAAAACGATAAAATACGCCAATTCTTGTTTCAAAGGGGACGAAATCTTATGACATTTTAAAATTTCTACTTTGAACCACCTCCCTTCCAGCACCACCCTTCCAAAAATCTTGAATAGGAAAGTAGAGTGATACCTTAAATTAAAGGCCCCTGAAACTTCTAAACGAATCGATAAAAGCAAAAATATATGAAAAACAAGTTTTTGTCTATAATACTAATCTATAATACTAAAACCGTAAGAAACGTGAAAGATTTTTTTTTCGTATAGAGTTGAAATTTTGCATGTATAAAGAGGAGAAAATTTTAAGAAAAAAGTTTAAATGTCCCTTTTCGTTCGGACCGCCCCGAAAAAAGTTATTCCCCCCCGAACGAAAAATCGAATTCATCCCCTCACTGTCTGAAATTCACCCCGAATCGCATCAAATTTTAGTATGTTATAGAGGACCAAATTCTGAAGAGGATGGTTTTGACCCGTCTGAACCTATCTATTAAGGGGGCGGAGATACAGCCCCTTTTGTATTTTTACCCCAAATTCGGACGTTTTTTGCGACGCGCCGCTAAAAGGGTAAAACTACCCTTTCAAAGATTACATAATATTTGAAGAAAAAAATCATTAAGTGTATTAAGATTCATACCAAATTTCAAATCTCTCCTACAATCCTTTTTCAAATCAATGTCAAAAAAATTACATTTACACACAATATTTCAAAGGCTGTAGCTTTCCCAGGAAGCGAAATCGGACATATGTTGATAGAGACTTTTTTCATAAAATTAGTCATAGAAACGCTCCCTAAAATTACTTATTTTCGGAAAACCCTATATAATACTTTTCCTTGACCAGTAGTAACTCAAATATGTACAATTTAAACACAATACATTTTTGGTAAATAATTAAAGTTATTATTCAAATATGTTAAGTTAAAATAATCCCACAAAAGTAGGTCAAATAGAAAACTGTATTAAATTATTTTTTTCCCGAGGAATATTTAAACAATAAAATATTTGAGGTAGCTTTAAACCCTAAAGTAATGAAAATATATTATAGACCAAATAAGCAAAAATAATTAGAGTAATCCCGGTGGATTTTGCTGGCCGTATAAAATAAGCAGCATACATATTTATAAATTTAAATATAAGCGCAGGATTTTCTTAACTCATTTAGTAAATTTGTGTGAGTAATATTTTTATACTCATATTGTGGGAAATAAACTTTGTCACATTTAAATAAAATATTTTAATACAAAATTATCAATAACTTAAAAAAATATTTTCCATGGTGAAATCATTTAAATCTAAGAACTTGTTTAATTCATCATACTTTGTATCACACATGCCATAATCTCTGTAATTTATATATGACTGATATTTAAATAAAAATAAATTTATTTACAAAAGCTTTGGAATAAACATAAGGTTTCACCTTATCATAAAAGCTGAAAATTGCTTATAAAGTGCATTATAATTATTAACTGGATTTTAATATAAAGATTAAAGCATTGAATTCTCTAATTAGGCCATGTTCTGCCCTTCTCTTTTAACAACATCAGCTTTTAATTCAACTTTCTATTTAAAATGGAATCGTTTGGTCAACTAAACACTTTTCTCAATAAACTACTTTAATTTTATAATTAATTTCCTAACTGTTTGTTTTAGTTAATATTCAGCCTGAGTTTCAAGTGCGGCATTGGAGGTTATTTCTTTTATTATTTTTAGAAAAAAACAAAAACTTTAAATAAGTACTATGAACCACTTAATATATGAACCCAAGCTAAATTGGCTGCCGGTCCAGCTACACAATATTAAATAGCTAAATTGGGTCCTGTGTAGTCCCTTTTAATCGTCAAAAAATTTCAGTTTATTACTTGTTCATCTGAATAAATGGAGCATTATTGAATCCATTTGACTTAGTTTCGCTCTTGATTTTTGCCTATTTACTCAAAAAAGTGTCAGAAACGCACTATCAATTCAATACATTTTATCTACAAAATTATATGGGTTTTTACCTATTTTTATTAAACAAAGTGCGGGAATGAGCATTGAGCTATATACAAAATAAGAGTATAATATGAAAGTAGAAACTCTGTTTAAGACTTGTATGGGACAGTTTTCGCCTCGAGATTTTTATGAAAATTTATTTATGAAATTGACAGCAACGCATTCACGATTCAATAAATTTTACCGAGAAAATTTAACCATTTGTTATTATACATGAGAATACAATTCCTAACAGTACCACACTGATAATACCACTCTGATAAAACCAAGCTCAATGTTTTTTAAATAATAAACTGAATTATAACCTCTCGGGTGTTTTTGGTTGTAAATCATCAAATTGCGATATGTAAATCATAGCACAACTCACAATTCTTTTTTAACCAAGAAAGTACCCTCCTTTCGCTCAACTTCCGGATTTTTTATTGTATACTTTTTAACAGCACCTCTATGAAGCTCTGGATGACTTGACACACACATTTTATTTCTTATGGCAGTAAGTATTATCAGAAAAGCGAGCTCGACGTTTTATTTTTTTTATTTGATATTTTTCAACAGCAGAATAAACCAAATTTAAAGTTTCTGAATCTGTCAAGCTAGTATAGAACGTCTCAAGTAACTTTTTTTTTAAAATTATTAAATTCTGTTATGTTACTCTTCTTCCTTAGGACCATAAAAAACACCTTTTGTTGTTTATATATATATATATATATATATATATATATAGCTAACGTTTCGCCCTTACTTTTAAGAGCTTCTTCAGAGCTAAAACAGGTACCTAAAAAAACTTCACCTCGTCAATTATTGTTTTGTTACCAACTTGTGTTTCATTTGTGTATTCAGGTTATATCTAAATTTCTCAGTTTTTTAAAATTATTTGCCATACGGTAACTGGATTACTGTATACATTTTTTTTTATATAATCAATGTTTAATGTTAATGAAGAAAACGATAGCTTAATATTTAAAATTTAAAAAAATAAGATATTATTGACGATTCTCACAATTTCGCAGATATTACCATTG
Organism: Stenus bimaculatus; assembly: GCA_963971135.1. Taxonomy (NCBI): domain Eukaryota; kingdom Metazoa; phylum Arthropoda; class Insecta; order Coleoptera; family Staphylinidae; genus Stenus; species Stenus bimaculatus. The sequence continues at coordinate 26,116,166 of OZ020184.1, forward strand.
CATTGCTAATTATAATAAGTAAGGGGTAAGAAATAAAAATAAAACTAATAGTAATGTAAATGATGGAAACGCCAGTCACTTTAATAATACTTCAAAAAAAAGTGTGAATGATAATCATAATATGTTCATCTGAAGAAAACAGGAACATGCGTAGAGTCCGCAACAAATGATTTTAAGGGGAAGGACAGGAAACTTTGGCTGTATATATCAAGAGTAAATAGGGATGTAACTGCAGAACACATTTTGAAATATCTTCGTGGTAAGGAAAATTCTTCTAGCAAAGAATATATAGTTGAAAAATTACCAACAAAACAGTCACAGAATAAGTGCTTTATGGTTGGTGCCCCCACTGAAGATCTTTCTGGCCAAAAAATGTTGTACGTATTGTCGATTTGACTTCAGGAAATATAAAAAACACCAACGCTTACTACATCCTGAATCATTTTTTAAAAATGCCACCTCACAAGAAAGACAGTGTAACATATAATATTGACACCTATAAAAATATTCAATCACCACAAATGACCATTAGCAGCATAAAAACGAATGATTCGAACTTTAAATTGCCAATATTATATCAGAATGTCCGTGGACTCAAAACTAAAATTGAATCCTTCTACAATGCGGTTTCTTGTGAAGTATCCACTTATTCTGCAATAGGGTCAACTGAAACATGGCTGGAAGATGGTGTTTATAATGGTGAATTAGTTCCCGCAAACTATAATGTCTTCCGCCATGACCGTGATCACATTGCGATACGTAAGAAGATGTGGAGGGGCACTGTTAGCTGTTGATAATAAATATCAAGCCCAAGAGGTCGACGTAAACTTCAATGACTGTGACATCGATATACTTAGTGTAAAAATCACCTCAAATACTAAAATCATTATATATATTAGTAGTATACATATGTAAGTACATCATGTTATCTATGCTAATGACTTCATTATACATGGCGAATTCAATATAAGCAAGTTAAACCAATTTTATAACACAAACAGAAGTGATCCTTTTGTAGATGAATTAGTAAATTAGTTAACCTTCTCAGATTGCAAACACTATAACCAGGTAGAAAATTATAAGTCAGGAATTCTCGACCTTGTATTAACCAAGTTGTTCTGTGAGGTTTCTAAAAATGAATTAAACTTAGTACATGAAGATTTTTATCATCCTATATTGATGATTTATTTGTGAATTAGTTCATCGAAACGTACCCCTAGTGAACTTGCAGCCAACCAATCCCAAATACTTCTACAGAGAGATCTTCAAAGTATTTGAAATTATAGTCGCGAAATCTATTCAAACAAGTAGAAGTTATTCGCTTTGGTTTACTAAGGATATAATACGAAATTTAAAAACTACGGACAACCTAAGGATAAATCTAAAGCATGGTAACTGTCAAATAACACGGGATAAATATATAACTTTCAGTTCTAAATTAAAATGTGATATCAATATAGCTTATCAAAATTATATTGACACAATCCAAAATAATATACAGGGTGTCCCATTTGACGTTGGACTGCATGGGTATCTTTGTTATTATTGGAGATAGAAAGTCGGTTAAATGGACAAAGTAGTAGAGATTTTTCTGAGTAATTTGATATGTCATATAAAATATTCATTTGTTTTACTGTATTGTAAACAAAAAATTGTCTGTATTACTTTTTTGGTACCACAGAAAATAAAGAAGTTATAGCCATATTTTTTTTAAATCGCATTTTCTTGTTTTTTTAAGATGGCATTGGAACGATGCGATATTCAATTTTTTTGTAAATAAATTATTAATAGTCGAAAAAATCTCTACTACTTTGTCCATTTAACCGACTTTCTATTTCCAATAATAACAAAGATACCCATACAGTCTTGCGTCAAATGGGACACCCTGTAGAAAATGATCCAAAATCATTTTTGATAAAAGAAGTTCTCTTCATATACCAGACAAAAAACGTATTTTGAGGAAACTGAATATAAACATGGTAAACATCTCTAAACAGCTACCCAGTTTAGTGGCCGATAATAACTGGATGTGTGTCTCAGAAAAAGTTGCAGCGACAAATAGACTTAATGGTAATTCACTCATGGGACCGGATGGTTTGCCTTCTTACAGACTAAAGGGATGCATTGAATCATTTCTTCACCCATTTACCTTCATATTCAGCTTTGTCATCAATACTAATCATTTCCCTGACATATGGAAAGTGGGAAAAATAATGCCAACATTTAAATGGGTGATAATCGCTCATCATCAACTATAGACCCATAGCAGTAATAGGCGCTCCGGTAAAGTTCTTGAAATGATATTATATGATAACATATATGCCACCGTCAGGCCCTTATCAACTGTGAAACAACATGGATATGTGAAATTTCGGTCAACTGTGAGCAATCCTTTAAGCGTAACATAATCAGTAACTGAAGCCTTAGATGAACATAGTCAGATTGTTGGGGTCAACACGGGCTTTGAAAACGCATTTGATAAAGTATTGGACTCAATATTGTTAAAGAACCTTCCAATTCGGCTTCCATGATAATCTACTGGAATTAATCAGGTCTTAACTGTACAATCGAAAACACTTCGTATCCATAAAAGATTTCAATTCAAGAAAATAAATAAATAAATTAAAATCTCTTTGAAAATATGCTCTCTAAAACTTCAAGCAGACTTAAACAGCCTGGTTGAATGGTCTTATGAAATAAACTTAGGTTTAACATAAATAAATGAACAAGTTTTACATTTACACGTAAGCTAACACCTATAGTATTTGTCTACAATATGGGATATTCATGTTAACAACACTCAGTGAACTATGTGATGTTGGAGTCATATTTGACAGAAGATTGACCTTTAAACTCCACATAGATGTAATCTGCAGTTCAGCGTTAAAAATACTAGGGTTTCTAAGACGCAACACAAGAAAATTCAAGAACATAAAATGTATAATGTAGTTATATTCAGCATTCGTAAGGAGTAAATTAGTTGAGTATGCGGCGATTATTTTGAGTATGCCTGCCATAAAGTTATATTAGGAACCATACAAAATAAGTTCCTGCGACTTTTATACTAAAAAAAGACGGACATTTGGAACAACTATTTGTCTATGCAATTCCTGTTAGCAGAATTTAATACCCAATCTCTCGAAGAAAGAAGATCTACAGCAAGTGCACTTTATCTACATGGGTTATTTCGTGGTTATATCGATGACCCAGAATTTAGTTGGTGAAGATAAATGTCCCTACCTATCCAACAAGGCACCAAAAAACTTTTTACCTACCTAACATACCCAACAAAAATGTTCAAAAGTTTTCGCCATTGTATGTAATGTGTGACTATGCAATAACCTTAATATAATCTGTGATATTTTTCATTTAAATAAACCTAAGTACAAGGAACAAGCTTCCAAAATGTTGAAATCTAAACTTTGAATTATCTTTCATCTTACTCATCTTGTTGTATTGTTTGTTGTATAGTTTGTATCCTTTGTATCCTTTGTAGTACTAATATTAATATTAGTGTAGGTATAGATGTCTGTAATTAGATTAATTCCTGTAGAGTTATAAAATAAATAAATAAACTTCAGAAGGATATAGTAAGTAAAGGAAAAGAGCTACGATTTTAATTTTTTTTTCTTGATTTGTTAAGGGTTACTTAAGTTACTCGCGCCGCGCACCGATATAAACATTAAATAAATTTAAATAAATACTAGCAGCAATATAATTGAAAACTGTTAAACATATTATTTATGTTTATGAGTGTTTTTTGTTGCTGCGTTTAAAATTTTGTGAAAAATCATGAAATCGAGCATTACGGCTGCCATTGTATCTCAAGTTGTTCTTGACAGATTTTCAAATTTCTTTCTGATTTGTAAACTAGATTAATTTAACTAAAACTGGGAAACAGCTTTTTTGTTGTAATTTTATGCAGAATTAATTATCAGCGGCCAAACTTAAGGTACTTTTGGGTAATTATATTTTTTTATAGATTCTCCAAATTTTTTTCTGTTTAGTAGAACCCGTAGAACGACTCTAGAATCTAAAATAAAAAAATATATAAATATATTGTTTGCACTAGTATATCTAGTGGTAGCCGTAAGTTGCTATTTTTGCCTATTAGAAAATAACTTTTCAGAATATGAAGAACTTAGAGAAAACCTAAAAATATATAACCTTAATGGGTCTTATTTTGGAAAAGAAGTTCAAAAACTGAAAAAAAAATTTCTTCACATTTTTTTGCGAGTTCTTTTTTCAACATTTTAACAATTACTTTTTTATTACTGTTATCATCGATTCAAAGAGGAAGGTTTTAGCTTACTAATGATTCTTTTTTAAAATCGTTACGCACTTTGGTTAAAATGTTATTACCGTTTTTGTTGACAGAAATCGGTGATGTAAAATTCAAAACGCTGATGTAGCTCTAAAACTAAAAAGATAGACCCCCCACTTTTTTGTTTTTTCTCGATTAAATTTGCTATAGGTTTTAACCCCGGCGTTTGGTGAACCACGAATGGAACACCCTATATACATATATTTTGCTTCTCCAGCCTTGCGCTGACTTATTGAGGTATTTTTAGGTCAATACATTTTTTTGCACATACTCGAATTTTTAGGTCCGGAGAGATTTAAAAAATGTAAGAGATTTAAAAAATGTAATCGATATTCATATATGTACTAATAATATCTTAAAAACATTCATAACAACCTACGATAATTTTCATGCGAAATATATTGAAATGCACGTTTAGATGTATACGAACATGTAAATGCATAACTTTGCTATAAAAAAAGTTATATACCTTGGAGTGAACTATTATTTAAAAATAAATTTGTTTGTTAATTCCGTATCCTGTAAATATTAATCGAGTAAAACCCGGCGCATGCACTAATAATTACGGCTGTTAATTATAACTTCAAATGTTAGAATTGCACAATAATTTAAAATATTCAAATGATATTGATGCTATTAAACAAACTAATAATTAAAGTATGCAAATTTGTTGTGGACAAAACTTATCGCGATGACCAGTGACTAATAAATGCGAAGAGGTGTTGAAATAATTGTCATTTGGTAATTATTCGAGAGCGAAACCTAAATATTTATCTACTGATCATACTGATTTTACAACTTAATTAATTCAATTCAAGAGTAGTTTTAACACTAATAGTTATAGACTATTCATAAAAACAAATTACTTTTTGAATAAGTTTTTTTGGTTGTACGAAAAGTAATAAAACATTAATGAACAAAAAGTTTAATCGATTTAGTTTAGAAATATATTTCATGCATTTCATGAAATGTAATATTTTGTCTTTAAAAACTTTTTAAATTAAAAAAATAATTTAAAACACTAAATAAATTAGTTTGTTAGGTATAATCGCAAACTCTAATTACAAGAAGTTTTTACCGTTAATAGGATAAATACGTTATACTTTTTCGTACCAGGTTTAATTTGGTTAAAAGAATTATTCTGTTTTGTAGCGCTTTAAGTTGTAATATAAACTTTTAATAATTTAGTTTTAAGCCTATTATATATATTTTTACTAAAACTATAATATATTAGTACTAACTTACGTACTGAAACATAAGACAGTTTTTATATGTAACTTTGAAGTTCAATTCTAGTATTCTACTGATAGCATTTGAAAGAGCGCAATAACTTGAATTGCAAATGGAGACAGCTTGGAAAAGAATGTAGCCAATTCTTTTACCGGCAAATGTTCCAAAAAATAAAATTTAAAAATGGTTTTAACTTGATAAAATAAATCACTTCTCCTTTATCTGTATAACGTTACATTTAATAACAATAAACTAATATTATAACCTGTTGGTTAAACTGTTGTTTTCATTATTAAAATATATTTATAAAAATTAAGACTTAGGTTTTTTATTTCGGTACATATAGTGCATAGCAATATATGATGGCGTAAGATATTTGTAGGTGCAAGTAAGTTACGAAGGGCTGCGCCAGGGGCGTCTAGTAAGACATTAATTTATTGCTAGGGATGCGGCCAAGTTTGGTGAATAATTAATTGTGAAGTATGGGAATGCTTAATTTAAAAATACGAACCATGCTTGTTATTTTGGGTTTATAAACTTACTAAGCTTATTAAGAAATGTTTAGGTCTTAAATCAATCAATTGATAATAAAATCAACATGTTAAATGAAAACAAGACAAACAACAAAATTTTCTAGGAAATTCATACATACAAAGTTATTTAAAATAGTATATTAAAGAAGAGTTCCATAATTCGGGTTTTTTCTAAAGAGTCGAAGTTAAAAACACGAGAGCTAAGTAGAGGGGAGCGTTTTAATCGACGAGTTATGAAACGAATTCTTTAAGCCTGGTTTACATTGGTCAAGTAAACGGGCGAGTAAGTGGGCGAGTAGGAGGGCGAGTTCGAAAACCGAGATATATTCGACTGATATAAACAGTAGGGTGAGTAAAAAGGGAAATTTTGGATTAGTTGGTAGGAAGTTTGTCATCGCTGACGTATTAGTGTCATTATTCTAGGGCATTTTTAAATTTACCTTTTAAGTTAGCCTAGGTGCTCACAATTGCTCATAATTCAAGCGAATATTTCAATTGAACTTATTTTTTGAGGTTCGGAAACAATTATTAAAGATTCATTATGCATTTGACTAATCATTTTCGATTGACATTTTGGTACTACCAACTTTAGAAAAATAATTTTTACTACTCAGTAAAGCACTGAAAGCGGTGCTTTACTGAATATTATAGCACCGCTTTTAGTTCTTTACTAGCCATCATAACAAACCAAAATAGAATGCAGTTATAATTTGAGGTAAATTTATACAAAATATATTAAAAACTATTTTTAAAAACAATTTTAATTTTTGTTGAGACAAAAAATAAGTCTGTTACATGCAAGGATCGTATATAGAGTGTTTTTCTTTAAAACCATATTACAATGGCCAAGACAAATGCTGAATTAGCGAAGATAAGAAAATATAAATGCATGCACTTTTACTTTAATAAAATATAATATTTCTTGATATAATTCCTCCCTCCGTAGGTCTGAGACTCCGGCGAGGGTTATTAAAATTTGGCAAAATCCACCATCGATGTTGGTTGAAATTCGATGATTATAACAAAATTGCAATGTGCTCCCTACTGCTTCTGGTACAAGCTCAATGAAATGTATGTGGGTTGAAAGTTTCGTTACTTGTAGATGTTTCAAACGAAGTTGAGGTAGTTCCTTTGCGTTTTCATTTTTCCTCAAAGGAGAGTATTCCAAAAATATTGGTTGGCTGTTCGTAGACTCATTGAATATTAAAAGTTGTTCATTTAGGTAAATTTTGCATTGTGGTTGCTCTTCAAATAGGAAACTACCTTGAATTTCTTTCTTGATCCATTTTACAGCACAGTTTGATTTCTTCGATGTTGGCTTAGGAAGAATTCCCAAGTATTGATTAAGTTAAGGTAGACATTCGAACGAGTTCTCTCCAATAAAATAAAACATATAATTATTAAATATATAAAATTTATTATATATTTTCTTGATATGATGATTTGGAGTATTTATTAAATAATAAATACAATAAAGACAAAATTTCTTTATACTCTTATAATATTATTATTATTTATATTAAATTAAAGAAAAATTTATAGCTTTTTCGGACAAACTTTATTAAAAAAACAATTATTAAAACACCAACGTTTCGAAGCCGGTTAGCTTCTTTGTCAAGGCTAAAATATAAATATAATTTATCTACAAACATATACTATTAATATTTTAAGAGAAATTACCAATTTACATAGGACAATCAATACAATATTAAAAAAAAAGAATTTATAATCATGAAAATGATTGTAAAGATAAAAATATTGATAAAACAGAAAAAACCGCCCTAAGTAATCACCATTTTACACACAATCATGTTTTTGATTTCGAAAATACTAAAATTTTAGTAGAAGAAGTTTGTTTAAATAAAAGATTAATAAAAGAGATGATATACATTCAAAAAAATGAAAATACAATTAACAACAAAATTGATATATCTGGATTGAGCAAAATTTACTATCATCTTTTAAATTTAATATAAGTTTTTATTACAAATAATTAAAATATAAATAATCAACCCTTCATACATAAACAAATGATTAGGCAACCAATTTGTCAAATATATCAAAAATATTTTTACAAACACAATTTTTTACCAGATAATTAGAAGACAATCTATTATATTAATATACAATATTATTATTTTTTAAAATTATAAAAACATCGATTTATGTATATTATTTTGATGTATAAAATAAACTCAAGATTTTTTAGAAATTGAAAACAACTTTAAATAGGTAATTTCTCTTAAAATATTAATAGTATATGTTTGTAGATAAATTATATTTATATTGTAGCCTTGACAAATAAGCTAACCAGCTTCGAAACGTTGGCGTTTTAATAATTGTTTTTTAATAAAGTTTGTCCGAAAAAGCTACAAATTTTTCTTTAATTTAATAATTAACGGATACGAATAATCAACAATTATTTATATTCTTTATATTCTTTATATTTATTAAATTTTTGCAGTAGTTTAACAAAAATTTTATCCAAGAGATTTCCTGTAGATTTTATTACTGTCAAGACATGGAAGGCGGTTATGTTAATCAGCAAAATTAACGAACTTACTATTAAACATAATTTTGTTTAAATTTAATATTATTGATTTAATTGCAAAATATTTCATTTAAAATAACGAAGTTGAGGCAGTTGGATCCAACTTCCGGTGTAAATGAAGTTGCATAAAATACGATTTTCAAATGGGCGTAATTCCGAAAGTATTAATCGTAGACCACACTATGCTAGGTCAATTTAATGGTATTTTTATGGAGAACACGAAAATGCAAAAATATACTGGGTGTTCCATTTAAAACAAGAAAGTTACCATCCACTTCCGGTATAACCGGAAGTTCCACAAAATCAAAAATACCTTTATTAGAAAGTTCGCAATTAGATTCCTAGGTGGACAAATTTTCAGAATCAAAAACATAACCGTTCAAAAGTTAGCAGGGGGGGGGGAGGTGGTATTTACTTTATGTCCGCACGGTGGAATAGTTCTTTTTTTATAGGTAATTTTATAGCGATTTTTCATGGCATTTTTTACTTTTATGCTTCAAAAAGGCGCCATTTTTGCAAAAATCAATAAATCAAAAAAATCCTACGTACTTCTATAGCTAATCTCATAAATTATCGAAAAAAATTAGTTTTTCGTAGTAACTTAAAATTTATAGGAGTTGCTGATCCGTTTTCCTACCAGAAATTAACACGTATTGGTAGAGATGCTGTACACTCGCCATTTTTAACTGAATGGCTTCAAAAATATTACATTTTATAGTTTATTATTTGTTCTTAGAATTTCAATTTATTTCATTGATCCTCTGAAATAAATTTCCATAATACTTCTATTATTTCTGCCTCTAGAGTGGCCTAACCCCTTAATAATATGAAAGTTTGTCTTACATAAACTTAAAATGTTCAAAGTTAAAAATTTTTTTTAAAGATTATAATATAAATATTTCTTTTTCCAATAATAGTCCAATAAATTTAATTTTCAGAAACAAAGAAAAAATTAAAACTAATGAAAAAAGTGGAATATATTGTTTAAATTGCAATTATTGTAATCCAAAGTATGTTGAACAAACGTCTATAAAGTATACTGATAGGATAAAAGAACATAACAGAGCTATACGTTTGTCTCAACAAAACAAATCAAATTTTGCATATCATATTTTCAATTGCAATCATAATTTAAATTTCCAAATTTTACATGTAATTAAAAATAAATCCCTATTAAATTTCTATGAAAACTATGAAATTATTAAGTATCAAAACAACTCATCATTCAGTTTATTAAATGTCCAAATTGATTGTGAATATAAAAATTTTATAAAATCTATAATTAAATTATTTAATAATAAAAATAGATAACACCTTACAACGATTATGTCACATTGACTTTTTCAATTTCATATTTTACATTTATAATATTTCTAATTCTTTACTATTTAAAATATATAAGAGGTAAATATGTTAATTTATTTTATTAAAGTTGGAGTATTGAGAATTTTTGTCTTTATTTTATTTATTATTTAAAACATATCAAGTAATTTGGTTTCAAAAAGAGGCAAAGTTAAAAAGTATAGTATTTGATTTTCTTTTACTGAACATTTTGGTTTAAGAATTTGTTTAAAATTTTGAATGTTTCCTTAAACATAAGGAGAATTTATTCTTGTTAATTCGTTAAAAAATTCTTCATTTGTGATTATGCTCGGATGAACAATTTCTAATTTGCAGAAAGTCAAAGAATTTTTATAATCTGGTGAAATATTCAAAATAATATCAAACATGTGAATCAGCTGATTAATTTCGTCTTTCATAAATAATTTGTCAGCATAATCTTGTGAACCTTTTACTACCTATTCGATCGTTTTAATTCTCGGCAAAAGCATTTCTTCGTTTTGTTCAATGTTTCGAATGGTATCATTAAATTTGTTAACAATTTCATTTTTTATTGAATATTGGTGATTTAATTGATGAATTATATTATTTTGATTTTGTTTTATTGTATTAATTACTGAGTTAAACCGTTGCTCATCTTCAGCATGCATATTTCCGGTTATTTGTTTAATAAGTCTACCAAGTATTAAGCGTCTTTTAGGTCTAGTTTGTTTTAAACTTATAAAGGAAGTCAATTTTTCGTCTATTACGCGAATATATTCGATAATTTTGAAATAATTCGTCAAGTGCCTCTCATAGTCCTCATATATTACACCGATAAATGGAAAAAGTGAACTTTGGCCGGTATGGGCTATGCGTAAGTATTTTGGATTTTCCCTAAACACGTTGCGCTTTGACTTGTCCAAGCTTCAAGCTTCTTGTTAGTACAATTCGAGTGAATTAATGAAAAACAACTCGCATCTTTATTGTTTTTTGTAAAATTGGGCTATAAAGTAAAAAGATGGTTATAGATAATGTAAATTTGGTACTATATGTACATAAAAATATTTAGAAAATTCAAAGCACATCCGTCGTCGATTTAGGATAAAGTTCGCGTGGGTTCACTTGCAAAGCAAGGCCAATGTTGGGCGCAGAATGTGAGGTATCTATTTGGCATCTGTTTACATTTGGCAAACTTTGGGCCAAGCATAGACAAGTACACGAACGGCAAGGTTAGTCGATATTTATCGAACCGTCTGCAGGGAGCTTAAGCGAAACGCTTCGTCTTAAAGAACTGGCCCGGCCACCACCTATTTACGACTTTTTAAACTAGTTTTCAATTTGCAAAAGTGATCTTTAATAAGGAAATCTGAGGAAAACGCACGCAATAATTTGTTGCCCGGCATCCATATTTGTAAATCATTACTGGCTGGGGAAAAGGTTGCCTTTAAGGGCCTGTAAATTTGCACTACTCAAACGAGCTAAGCTAGCAGGTTTGTGTCAGAGGTGGGATTCTGAAACCCATCCGATACAAATGAAGTCATCATTTGCTCGTCGCAACGTAATCGTTTCTCGTCACTCGTCACTAGCCGAAAACACGGAAATTGGTATTTGACGCTGAACAGTTTTAGCGGATTTAGGAGGCGTTTACACGGTCAATATTATTGACGCAATATTATTGTAGCAATATATTATTGTTATACCATTTACCCTATTGGTGTCAATATTATTGCTTCAATATAGCGTTTACACGGTCAATACATTGAAGAAACTCGATATTGCGTCAATAATATTGAGCGTGTAAACGCCACCTTAAAGGTTCCAACCTCAGATCCTTTGATGTAGGTCCGGGTAACACCGCTAGCGTTGCAGAAACATTGTGCAAGAGTAAATTTAAGTTTTCTTGTTTTAGTGGGTAATTAATTTTCTACTATTATTTATTTTATTAATAACACATTTTTGACTGGGTTCTAGTACTAGTGTTCATTCTCAATCTAACTGTCTGTAAGCTAATTCCCTTCCGTTCCACTTTCCGGCACCTATACCACTTTCACGCTACCTATCTCGAGAATGGTGGCAGCTGCAAAAATTACTGGAAAACAACATAGTCCTTAATTTTTCACAATTATCACATTAGGAGAAAAAAATCCAATTTTTCGAGTATACCATTAGGTTTGGAACTTTTTCTGTTCATTTCAACAAAAATTTGATCAAAATTTGGCATTTTGTAACAACAGCGGGTATTATTATATTAATGGCAGAATATTTATGCTCATTTTTTATTTGTTGCCTCAGTTTATTTTTTAAGGTTCGGCCCGAGGAGTGCATTGTCACTTTTTTATTTTCAATACTTTCTAACCTTTTCGTAATTTACAAACTAGTATTGCTGGTTATTTCGCAATCCGGAAATTAGTCATTAGTCATCGAATCGAATGAAAATAAGGAACTAAGGCTTCTAACTCTCGCCTTCAAGCTACATTAACAACCTCGAAATTAGTACGTAATATAGAATGTAAATTACCGATTTCACATTCTTCTCAACCTCCAAATGGGTAAACAAATTAATGCAAAAATTTAATATTAAAGCTAACCGGCCCAATAATCTTCTCTGTTGAAATTTTGACATAATATGAAAATTTTAGTATTGACCCTGTTTGTAGATGTTAGGTGGTTATCGAATATATAATTTTCAAAAAAATAAATACAAATAAAACTTAGTTTTTTATATGATGAAAGTTGCAAAAATGATCAAAATAAAAGAGTCCATATATGTAATACTATTTTATTTAGATGTTAATTTATATACAGTGCGCGCCAAAAGTAAGTCCCCCCCCCCGCTAACTTTTGAATAGCTTAATTTTTTATTCTGAAAATTTGGTGACAGGGGTAGTTGATTGCGTGGTTTCTAAAAAACGTATTTTTGTTTATATGAAACTTCCGGTTATACCGTAAAAAGCTGATTCAAAAAACCCCACCATAGTAAGGGTAGAAGGTTGATAGTTTTGGAATTACGGCAATTTGAAAATTGTATGTTTTGAAATTCCGTGAAAACCGTTTTTGCTACACCAGAAGATTTTTTAATGTCTCTAATTTTCAAGAACTTTCTGATTAAAGGACTGAAAATTGTAATACAAGATGAATTTGTTTTCCAGATTATTATGGTTTGGATAAGGTTTTTTGGACAATTTTATTTTTAATTTTTTCATCTTTTTTATTTTTAAGATTATTTTTTTAAATATATGCCACATAGTATGTATAAACAGAGCGAAAATAAAAATTTTGTACGTCATAATTTTTCTATAAAAATGGAAATTCGACTATCATGTATGGTTTAAGAAAACACATTTTATTTAATATCACTTCCGGTTTTACCGAAAATAGCAACAACTTGTTTTATTAAATGCAACATCCAATTTTTTGTCCATAGTATAAAACAAAGAAAATTGTTATGTTCGTGATATTTAATAAAAAAATGACAATTTATAAATAAAAGAGCTCTTTTTGATCATCCGAAATAGATAAAAACTATGAAAACTGATTCTAAATAATACAAATACCTAAATAAAATTGTAATTTGTAAAATAATTTTAAAAAACAATGTTATTTGCAAAATGATTTTCAAAACAGTTCCAAAATTAATATCACAGAAACTACTTGAATAATGTGTTATTAGAATGAGTTTTGATAGTTTTTATCAACTTCGGATGAAGAATTTTTTTTAAATTTCAAACCGGTTCTTAGTAAATTTTAAACGGTGCGCCGATAGAATTATCGGATTCTCATATGAGCAACTTATTTTTGTGCAAATTTGTTTCAAGAATACCATTTTGAAAAAAAAATCTTCTGAAGATGAAAGATTAAAAATCCTCAAGAATAGAAGATGGAGAGGTCGAAATCACATGTAAAAAGCTGGCAACAAAAAATAGTTCAAGTTTTCGGTGTTAGGGGGCGCTATTTAAATTTTATCGGAAACACTCGTCAACTTTCGTTCATTAGGTACGCGAATATTTATACAAATGACATTCATGAATTGAAATATTTTAGTTCTAGTTTTCTATTATCTACGAAATGAGCGCTTTGTTTCCCGAATTGCTCGCCTTTCAACCTTTCTCAATACTTTGTGTTTATAAACATTTTACTTGGACCATAAACATCATGTAACACATTGCAAAGTTTTATTAACTTATCTCCTCACGTTCTGAATACATGACCAATCAAAAATTGTAAATTAAACTGAGGTTGTAATTTGCAATAAAGTCATGAAGGCAAAGACGGTTGAATTTTCAAAGAAAATTACGCACACTTGAAATAAATGTAATACAGTGAAAGTAATAGTAATAGTAATTACAGTCATTTTCGGTCATTTACAATGTATGTGACATAATATAACATTGCACAACGCCTTTGAAGATTTGCAATATTTGATCGACTATATCTTCTGCACAAGCCGCGATAAGTCAATGAAATATTGCATGGGTATACAGGTTTAGATGCCCTTTTTACTTGATTACTTAAAATTATGAGTTTCTAATTAAAAAATGCGATAACGTCACGGGACGATGTGCGATATCACATAAATTTCAAATTACACAAAATATCCGGAATTACAAATATTATTTGATGTATTCAGCCGTTTTTTTAAATATAATCGTTTCAGACTTTTGAATTTATTCCTAGTTACAGACTCATCCTATATACAGGGTATCCCAGACCGCCCGTACCACCTCTTTAATTCGAGTACCCTATATCGTACTTTTATGAGAAATAAATATTTACCACCAAACTAAACCTAAAGAATCTTTGGGTGTAATTCGTAGTTTTTAAATCAAGCCGCAATTACCAGAAACTGGAAGAAACTTTGAATTTTTAAATGGCAACCTAGGTTGAATATTAAAACATTTCCATTTTTCCATTTTACGCATCATTCGTTAAAAATTATAAACTTTTTTATTAATTTTGTGATGAATACTGAACCTAAAAAAGCCGGTTGTTTTTAATGAACGAAGCGAAAGATGCAAAAAATATCTTTAAAAAAAATATAGTTACCTCTTTATTCTCACCTATTGAGGATGATGGTAGTGTTTGTCTAGGAAATTGCGAATTACACCAATAGATACTTTAGGTTCACTTTGATGGTAAAACATCTATATAAATTAAATTTAAGTTTATATATTAAATAAAATGTATTCTTTAAATATTAAAAAAACTTCAAACGAATATCTACATTTTAAACAAATAACATTTTCTTTTTAAATTATACTTGGTTTCAAAAATCATATTTTTCTGGATATCTTAAAGTAAATTTTACGTAATACCGATTACATACTACGTTTTACTGCTTAACCCTCTTGAGAAGGGAATAAAAAGTGATCAAATTTCACTTCTCTAGGTCATGGAAACAAAACATTAAAAAGCAAAATAGCTGGAATAAAACGAATATTTATCTTTCTATTTCTCGAAATAAATTTACATAATACACATTGTAATATTACTGACATCTTTTCTCCGAATAAAATCTTCTGTACTTCAGTTTGATCGAAATATGGATGATATATTTCAGGATTACTTATTTGGTATCTCCATCAAAATGTTGCAAATAAAGTTAATAAGGTGAATTTTAATACTCGACAACTTTTATTATCCTTGCCGGGTTGTTGTATTTACATTGTACACATACTCACATTCTGTAGTTCATAAACCTAGAAGCTACCTAAAAATGAAAACGTAAAATATTTATACTAAAGATAGCCACAATAAATTTATGTACTTTCAATACGAAAATATATAATAATATAAAATATATATATAATAATAATAGCAATACAATCTAAAATTACTTTTTTACATTGCTAATGGTTGCTAAGGGTAAGCTTATTGTTATTTTAAAAAATATTAGAAATACTATATCTTAATCTACTTTATAAAATTTGCCTTTACAAATAAAAGTAAGACAGTCAAATAAATTATGTGCCATTAAAAATAATTAACTTAAAATCACGAAACCGTTGGATCTTTAATTTTTGTTGGGATAACTAGCTGTCAGTTATAAATGTACTGCAGAAATATTTTATAGTTCTGATAGGTTTTCCAATAAATCACGAGATAAAATTTATTTTCTTCAATTAACTTTGATGGTATGATAAAAATTAAAATAAACTCATCTAAATAATCTTATATAATTCCATGTTTTTTATTTGTAAATCTACAATCTCCTATGATACAAAGTATTAATAAATTTACTGCTTTTTAATTTAAATTTTGCAATTTTAGTCCAGTCATTTGGTAGTTTTACCTAGAAAGTTTTTCGGGAGTTTTGAAAATGGATAATTTTATAGATTTCGATGTGCTCTTTCTGAATTTCAACTTTGGCACCTCCTATCTTTGCCGCTCGCGCCACCATATTGGAAACATTGCGCCTAAAAGCAGTTTTTTTGACAATATCTCCTTCCCGACTCATTTTGCGATAAAAACATTTATATTCAAAATTAAACTAGAGAAAATTTCCTACAATTTGTCCTAATCTTTTTTTCGTAAAATCAATAGTTTTGGCGTACCGCAAAGTGTATCTGCGGAGGACTCTACAGGTCATAGTAAGGCAGTTTTTCAACGCGTAGTAAAATATTTATTATTAGTTATACATATATAACTATAACTAACAATAAATATTTTAAATGTTTATTTACAAAGGTAAATACCGTGAAAAGACGTATTAAAAAAAACTCACGGAAAACTATCCAGGGAACCCCTTTTTTTACTACCAAATGACTGGACTATTTTATAACGGACAAAATAAATTTAATTCGTTCAAGTTTAAGACATGTTAAAGCTTTTTTTTAATATTTCATAATTATTTTTTATTTGCAATAAAAATTAAAGCATTATTTAAAAAAATTAAACATTAATAAAACCAGTGCAATGAACCAAATTTTGTAATAATTAGGAAAATACGATGACATAAAGACGTAATTTATTTTATAAAATAAAAATGTTTTATAAAATTTCTTAGGTAAATTACATGCATGTTTTTGTATGTAGATTTGTAAGAGGAAAGACGTTTTGTGAATATATGGCGATTGACACGTTTACAGAAGGGAGGGTTTTCTTATGAAATATTCAAGGATCTCATCAGCGGATTTTGGTTTTGTTGATTACTGTTATCATAACAGAGCGCAGAACAAGTTTGAGAAAATAAGGTTTTACCTTTACCCGCATAAAAATTGTCTTCTTCCTAAAGGATAGAATTTGAACAAAAAACCGTTTGTCACGAATAAATGACAATTAAATTATTATGTATTGAAATTCTAAATTAATTAACTTTATTGCGTTATGTAGAAAACTTTACATTGTATATGAAATATGAAAATGAGCCCTAAACACGGCATGCAAATTTCTGGTTTTTAATGAAGATCGTAAATTGTTTGTGGATGATAAGAGTGGGTTTTGTATCGACTGGTTGCCTGCTTTAAAATTCATAATTGAAATTTGTGACATATGACAGCTGATGGATGAAACCCTGAAATTAAATGTTGTTTATAATTTTACCTGAAAGGATTATAAGATAATTTATATAATTTATCGTTAAATATAGACGTGATTATGGGTATATTTCTTCGTCACGCTCAGACCCCCAAACCTGCTTGTTTGGACTTTAATAGTTCAAAAACAGTTGAAAGCAAATTACGTTTTTGCGGCTTATCTGGTAACATTCCCCTTTAAATCGATTAACATTTCTGATAAATTTAAATAATGACTTAGGCTGGAATTAATTTTCGTTTTATACAATTTATGGTTTAGAATCATCTCGTTTGGCTTTGAATTAATAATAAAAAATTTAAACAATAATTGGTTATACGAGTTTAAATCATAAGTTATTATACCTTTATTTTTAGATGTATATTCTCTACAAATATATCATAAATAAATTAATGGAATGAATTATTTAGAATTATATAATATACAATAATAATAATACACTTTTATGTATAAAGTAGACTCATATATTTGTATTAATAGCCCCCAATTAATACAAATATATGAGTCTAGTATGTTTGATGATAGAGATAAATTTGTTTACATAATGATTTATTTTATTATTTCTCCAGGGTGGTCAGATTTTGTTTTGAAAATTAACATGAATTAAGTTTTTGGCCCAGGGTACTGTACTATCTAATTTGTATTTTTATTAATTTTAGGCAAAAATTAGTAAATTTATATATGTGTTAAAATCTTTTGGTGCCAAAACAAAAAGACGTTTCTGTAAAAATAGGTTCGTAAATTCATTTTCAAAAGTAATTTCCTAAACCCCATCGATAAATTTTGCATCGGAGATAATATAAAATCCATCCCACTGTTCTGGAGCATCGTTGCAAATTATCAGCGAATCACCAATAATTAATGCCGGTCGCAAGAGGGCGCGCGATTTTGGGAGATAAATTCGTGATAAATCATGAAATCTAGTATTACGGGATACAAAATATCTCACTGTATCCTCCATCAGATTTTCAATTTTTTTTCTGATTTATAGGCTAATTTCTTTAGGCTACAATCAAATGTATATTTACCTTCTGCAACCTTGCGCTGACTTAATTAGAGAGATACGAAGTTAAGGTACTTTTAGGTTTTAGGTCATTACATTTTTTTACATTCTCGATTTTTTTCATACATTTGAATTTTGTTCAATAACTTTAGAATATTCTATAAAAAAAATTATATAACATAGGTATTTATGCAAAAAGTTCAAAAAGTGGATGTTTACACGCGACAAAAGAAATTTTCAACGCCACCGTAGGTCGAGTTGTCCAATACGTTAAGGGCAAATATACTGTTTGCATGAGTTGCATACACTATTCTTTCTACAATCAATGATCATCAACCATGGAAAATAATAAAAGTCCATGAAATGACATTTCTAAATTTGTTATTTATTATCAGGTGGCAGTACATAAAGTTTTTTTGCACTAGTGCATTTTTACAATTTTGATAGGCGTAAGTATACAATTTATATTCCTTACCTTATTTACTACAAAAAAGGTACTCTTCATGAAACTCGAATAAATTCATGGTTTTCTTAAAATTTGTATGTTACGAAAAATTTAAAATATAAAAGGTGTTTACAAAAATCTACCACATATTCCTGAGGCTAAATAAGCCGATTTAAGCAAATTTATTTTAGTACAAAGTTTGTTAGTTTGGGCGTAATCTACATATAATACTAAAACCGTAAGGAACGGTGAAGGCGTTTTTTTTCGAAGAGAGTTGAAATTTTGTATGAGTACGGAGGAGAAAATTTTAAGAAAATAGTGTTAATATCCCTTTTCGATCGGACCACCCTGAAGAAAGTTATTCCATCCCGAACGAAAAATCCAATTCATCCCGTCAATGTCCGAAATTCACCCCAAATCGCATGAAATTTTAGTATGTTATGCCCCGATTCTGAAGACGGTGGTTTCGACCCGCCCGGACCTATCTATTAAGGGGGCGGAGATGCGACCCATTCTGTATTTTTACCACGAATTCGGACATTTTCTGCGCGGAGCCACGAAAATGAAAGCTTTGATCGTCAGATTTTAAAAATTTCGGTTCCATCGTGAAGAGGGATGTCGATTCTAAGTGGGCTTCGAATTTTAATTTTTTCCAAGCACGCTAACTCTCTGAAAAACATTCTCGAAAATAGTCAATTTTTCTTGCTTTTTTTCGGATTTTCGTCGGCGTCAACTTTAAAAAATCGCACCCCTGCCCGGTATTAAAGGGAAGCGACGAAATTTGGCCCCTTTTACAAATTTAGCGTCTTTTCGGGCGGCAAAAGCTGTGCGGCTTCGATAAGAAGATACATACAATGCTTTCTCTTGAATCGGGCGCTTTTTATGATACCTCATTTTTTTCTGTACTCTTGATGCCCTCAAGTTTGTGGTTTGAAATTAGTGCTTTTTCGACGCCGACTTCGAAATTCGAAACTTTTGATTTAGTCCACCTAGAGACGCCGGATATTTTTTATATTTTTTATTTGCCTCCCCACTTTGAATATTCAAAAAATGGGGCTAAACGGGGTAAGTTGAGTGTACTATTGGCCCCCAGTTTCTAATAATGACTACATTTTTCTACACTATCCGATAAAGGAATAACTTCTACATCCGGTAGTGCGTAGGGATTTTCTATTTTCGAAGTGGTTCGGAAGTTATGCCTAAGTCGAGATTTTGAATTTAGGCGTTTGCAATTTAAAAAGCTCAATGGAATCCCAGTAAACCAAAAGAGGTATAATTTATGTAAAATATATATAACATGTAAGAAAACTTATGTAAAATCTAGAGAGAAATTAGGGATAAATCATGTCAGGATGTCAGCCATATTTGGGGATAGGTTATTATGTGTAAATTATGTAAATTTTTATATTTAAAATATATATCAGATATAAGTAAATAAAAACAAAAAATATCATTTTTTTGCTTGGACGGTACAATGTAGTAATTAGCTGCAACCAGGCCATTTCTAGTAAGTAATCACAAGTATAATACATTAATATTATCTTAACTTAAACCATGTTAAACTTAAAGAGGGATTTACGGGATTCGAACCCACGCCGTTGCAGTCGCAAATTATCGAATCAAGCCACCTAACAGTTGGACCATCGAGGCTTCATGAAATTAAGACACAAAAACATTGTTTTAAAGCAATTCCACATATATTATATTTGTTTTAATACAAATAAAAAAAAATTAAAAATAAATTAGTGAAGTTAAAAGAAGTTCAATTATATATAAAAATTAAGTAGTTAAAATTATTTTTAACAAAATAAATAAATTATAAATTATAACTCAACTTTTTTCTAATAATGTCAGTGTTGAATGTTGGATTTCTTTGGTAAGCGCAATTTTGCAGTATATTTTGCTTTTATTATTTTATGCATAATATTCTGGGCCAGAATTTTTATATATTATTTTCATAAATATATTGAATGTTCATAAATATAAATTAGTCAAGTTAAAAAAAGTTATAACAAAATAAACAATGAATTAAACCTTCTCGCATAATTTAAAAAAAAATTAAGAAAAAATTCTAAACTTTAAAAATATTCAAAATAAAGACATTAAATATAAAAATTAAGTAGTTAAAATTATTTATAACAAAATAAATAAATTCTAACCCAACTTTTTCAATACATTTTTCTAATAAGTTATTTTATTTTATATTTTATGTATGAATTATTTACATAAAGAATATATGTAAATAATTTATGTAGGTATATTTTACATTAAATGTCTAATGTAAATAACAAAGGCGATATTTTACATTAATAATCAATTATTATTTATATACAAAATATACATATACGAACTTATGAATTGTATATGTAAATAATTCTATATAAATAACACATTATAAATTTTACTTATTATTTACATAGAGAAAATAATATAATATTATATATGTAAAATATACATATATTTTACGTTAAATTAGCTACATAGGAGAATTTACGAGCTATCTATGTGTATTTTATATATAAGTTACAAATTGGTTTACTGGGATGTAAATCTCGATCTAAAACCGCCCACGCGTAGAGCTTTTTGAATTTCGATAAAATATCGAAAAAATGTTTTTTTAAGATCGCCTTTTAAAATGTCGCAATTTTTATCGTGTTTCAATCTAATGAACCCCTCAAAATCTACGTCACCCCCACTTTATACACCTTCTCTAAAAGCTTTCAATGTCCACTTTACGACAAAAAAGAATCACTTCGCTATCTCTTTCCGTTTTCGTGTTATCACCGAAAATGTAGCAAAAATAAGCAAAATCTCCGTTTGGAGCTAAAATTTAACCAATTTTAACCAAATATTTTTTAAAACGCGTCTATCCATGATGTTTACCCTTGGTTTAAATCGGTTTAGATCGGTTTAAATAGCCGGTAACTTATACAGTTTTCACAAAAATAAAATAAAAAGCGATGTTCGTGAAAAATTTCAAGCTCGTAGCCTTAAAAATTTTTTTTTCGAATTTTTTCAAAATCGACCCCGCAAATGAAAGATAATAGAAAATGGATGAAATTTAGGTGGTCACTTGCCCTTTACACATCCCAAAAAAATTTTACACCCCAAAAACTCAAAAAAATCAATTTTTTTTAGGTAATGTACCTGAAAAAATAAATAAATTTAAAAAAATTTAATTAGATAGTATCGATAATTTTTTAAAACTTATCTGTACCAATTATTGTTTCTTAATTTTAGTTATTAAGCGAAATATGAATTTTTAACAATTCACATTTACTCGTTTATCAGAAAGCCATATTTTATATAAAAATTCATAACTTTTCAACAAAAATTCGTAGAGCCTTGAATTTTTTTTTCTTATTTCTTTACACTGCAACCCAAAATTATTAACTTTCAAATTTTTAATTTGAAACGCTGCTCACTTGTACGCCTCTAAAGTTACAATGAAAAAAGATTTCAAAATTGTAAGTTCAGGGTCGTTTAGGGCCCAAGATAAGCAACTTTTAAATATATTGTTCTATTTTTTTATTCCATATTTTTTTTTCATTTTTAATGATTTAAAACTATCAGAACTTTTTCGCGCTTTAATATCTTCTTCTACTATATGTATTTTGCAGATGTTTGCAAAATTAATTGATTTGTCATTCTGATATTTAAATTATTATATTAATGTATGTTAATTTTTTGTTTCAGGTAAGTGGTGCTTTATATGAATAAACTACCAAAAGGAGGTAAAATACTATTAATACTATTTTCATATTAAATGTGGAAAGTGCATGCCGTCAGTAAATTTGGTAATGTATAATACAGAAGAAAGTGATAATTCCCACTGGTAGCATATAGAAAGCTTTTGTAATGGCAGAAATGGTGATAAACAATATAAATTCGAAGTATAATTATAATTTACTATAACAATAAACATTATTATTAAAATTATTTTACAGAAGATGATATCCTTAAGAAGTTAGTTGGCAAAATGTTTGAAAAGCCTACTTTTCTCTAGCAAAAATTGATTTTTGGGGATTTGTAATTGGTTTTAATTTATAAGTAAAACTAATTTTTTCTCTTTATAATAAAATATCCCAGATCTCTTATTTAATATAATATAGAATCAATACCAAAGTTTAACATAAGTTTATTCTGTGATAATTCTTCTATCATAATAATAATAATAATATGTCAATACATTCATTTTTATATGCACTGATAACTTATTTAAATTTAAAAAAATACAAAAGTTCTTAAGTTAACAAGTTGCTGCTGTCCAAAAACCAATTTTTACTAGCGAAAACTAAGGTTTTCAAACATTTAGCTGACTATCGTCTTAACCATTACCACGATTCCATGCAGTTTTCAAAATGTATTGAATACGCTAAGCTTGGTTTTGATTGACTTCCTAAATAGTAGATCTTTCAATCAAAAGTAAGTACAGTGTTTACAATTCGATTTCAATACTGCATGGAAAATACATACATATTTTAGTAAAAATTTCAATTGCAAATGTAATAGTTTCTTATACATGGTACTTTTTGCAAAGGCTAATTTTTTTCATTTTAATTTTAGTTACGCCCAATAGCTTTTTTTAATTTAAAGAACCTTATAAAAAAGGTAAATACAAAAGTTTTACTGTTTATTTCAGTGTATATTTAGTCGTTTTTTGGTTTTCTATTCCTTCCTTCATTTTGTTGTTGTACCACACAATTATATTTTTTAAATTATAGAAGAGCGCTGTTTCTATATTTCGCAATGTCGTTTTATCATAATAAAAATTTAAAAAAGTGGACTAATAGTTCATCCAAAAAATGATTCACAATGATATTTAATATCCAACTAAGTATGTGGCAATTATAAAATTGGACACTTTTAATTTTGTTCCAATTCTTTTTATTTTCTTTTATTATGATAAAATACTATTGCCAAATACAGAAAAATGTGCTGTTTTAAAGTACATACTAATCATGCTGATAGTATTTTTAAAAAGTTAGCTGTATCAACAAAACAGAGAAAGTCATGAACAATTCAAAAACTCCATAATATGTATTGAAATAAACTAAAAACTTTTTTATTTAACTTTCTTTTTGTAACTCTAAACTAAAAAGTTACAGCTATTTTATTATTACATCCTGAATAATATATGGACATAATTTTATTGCTATTCTTAATTTAATATCTTAACCAATCAATTTACAAATTTTTAAAGACAAACTAGTTTGTAGACATATAAAACTCGTACATTCAATCAATCTAAGGGAGAAACGTTCCCCTGACACCTTACATAGATCCATCTGACCGTTTAAAAAAAGTACTATTAATCTGCGATAGAGCAGTTCTTATATTCGGTTCATTCCTTGTATAAAATATTTAACTTGGGAACGGTGATTTTGCGGCATGGGTTTTTAAAGTCGATTTTAGTTAATTCTGGTCTCGTGAAATTTATCGCACTTCCCGAATTGACTCCATTTTTTTAAATGCAAGCAGCCCTCTTATAATTAAAATAAAAGTATTAAATATCGTTCCCTTACTAAGTGACTTTTTTAATTAAGTGTAACTAATTAGTTATTATATCTTTCGATTGTAAAAGTCACTAACTCCTAAAATGACATAAGGTGTAATAACTATGTGAAAAAAATAAGCCAAATACGGATTTATAAATTATAAAATTTATCTACGCGTTTAATTATTTTAATAATAGCAAAGTATTAGTATCAATATACTGACAGGAAGGATATATTTTTAAACGTTTATTTTTCAATACAGGGTGTCCCAAACCTCGCGCATAAGCTCTCGCTACATTATCAGGCACCTACCAAGTAACTGAAAAATAATTTTTAAAAAATCTATTCCTAATATTTTTTATTTGCTTTAACTTTAACTTTAATTACATAAACTAATTCCGCAGAAAACTGTTCCCCAGTGTTTTTGATCCAACTAATTAACAAAATATAACGATCGTCTAAGCATTTTCCTGTACCCAGTAAATGTCAGTATTATAAATAATACAATTTACTCTTATTATTTGTCCTAGTTCTAATCCAGTATATTAAAAAGATACTTGTTTTAAATATATAAGTTTTATATGTATATTTTGCAGTATTCATCAATAACATGCAAGATCATTTTTCAGAAAATAAAATTTTCCGATACTTATGTGCATGTTGAATAAATTGCACATTTTGAACTTATCGAGATGAGTGGATGAGGTCGTTACGCTCGGCTCGATTAAATTGACTATACTCAGCTCAAATGTAGTTATAGATGAATTACTTTTTCCATTAAAAAGGCAAAATCACACTAATACTCTACATAAAATATTGTTGGGTTAGTAATGAAAAATTTTTGATAACTTGTAAAGATTTCAGTTATTTAGTACTTAATAAATTAGATTTAAATTAACTTCTTAACTTAACCTGAACCTGAATCTTGTTTGTATAAAAAATATACCCCCGAAGAGTAAGCCTCCAAAGTTGATTTTCTAAAGTAGATTTTTTTTATTGCAGCCAAAGTAGTAAGCATTTTTTAATAAAATTTTGTATACGTACAATTGAATA
This sequence comes from Stenus bimaculatus, assembly GCA_963971135.1. Lineage (NCBI taxonomy): Eukaryota > Metazoa > Arthropoda > Insecta > Coleoptera > Staphylinidae > Stenus > Stenus bimaculatus. The sequence continues at coordinate 26,141,656 of OZ020184.1, forward strand.
CTAAACGCTCAATTGGTAAAAATTTGGCTAATCCTCGAATTTTGTAAATGGTAATACAAAAGAAAAAGAAAAAGAAAAAGAAAAAGAAAAAGAAAAAGAAAAAGAAAAAGAAAAAGAAAAAGAAAAAGAAAAAGAAAAAGAAAAAGAAAAAGAAAAAGAAAAAGAAAAAGAAAAAGAAAAAGAAAAAGAAAAAGAAAAAGAAAAAGAAAAAGAAAAAGAAAAAGAAAAAGAAAAAGAAAAAGAAAAAGAAAAAGAAAAAGAAAAAGAAAAAGAAAAAGAAAAAGAAAAAGAAAAAGAAAAAGAAAAAGAAAAAGAAAAAGAAAAAGAAAAAGAAAAAGAAAAAGAAAAAGAAAAAGAAAAAGAAAAAGAAAAAGAAAAAGAAAAAGAAAAAGAAAAAGAAAAAGAAAAAGAAAAAGAAAAAGAAAAAGAAAAAGAAAAAGAAAAAGAAAAAGAAAAAGAAAAAGAAAAAGAAAAAGAAAAAGAAAAGAAAAGAAAAGAAAAGAAAAGAAAAGAAAAAGAAAAAGAAAAAGAAAAAGAAAAAGAAAAAGACTTTTGTTTTATTTTTCTAACAACTTAACATTTTATTAAAATTGTATCCATTTTTCAAAACCCCATCAAAAATATTTAAAGTAAGCAAAGCAAAAAAGGAAATGGCACGCATTTGACTTTTTTATAAATTAAAGATTTATTATGCATTTGACTAGTCAAATTATGGTATACATTTCCGTTCTTATTTTGTTCCAAATTATAGTATAGATAACAAAAAAAATCTTGTTGCTTCGATACATTTTATTGAAACTTAACTTTAACACAATAATAATTATAATTCATAATAATTTATTCCTTAAATTAAATTACGGGCTATGGCAAGAGCGTTTTCACTACATATTATCGACACAGGCAAGCATCCTTCCCGGCGAACCTTTTCTTTGTTCATATGTTAATTTTGTAATTGTTGCCCCCGCTAGCCATCAAAGTTGACTACATACACTTTTGAAGACTCAAAAATACATCATGCCCCCACTAGCCATCAAAGTTGACTACATACACTTTTGAAGACTCAAAAATACATCATGCCTCCGCTAGCCATCAAAGTTGACTACATATACTTTTGAAGACATTATATTTTGCATACATTCGATTAATTCGTCGATAGTTCTTGGCGAGGCTTGGTGCTGGAGCGATTGAATCGAATTAAATAAACCAAGATCTAAAATATTTAAGTCTGGACTATTTTGTTTCTGTGATTTATTTAAATTGAATGTTCCATACATCTTTTGATTCTTCAGTCAGCAGAACTTCATCATTATCACGCGCATATGGTTTGGCATTGTCTTGTTAAATGTATATGGGTTTTGCTTTATATCCCACTGGAAACTTAGATCTAATAGCTGGCAAAATATTTTCAACGATAATTTTTTTACATTCAACGGCATTGATAGATGCGATGGTTTTGGTCACTAATGTTCCTCTTTCATGATTCTTAGTGTTTCGTTTGTCAGGTTCTTGATAAACAAATGGCCAAATTCCAATCTTTTCCTCAAAATAGTGCATTTTAGAATTATCATACCGCGGTATGGCCACTGCAGCCATGAACATTACATTTGTAATAAAGCACTTACTTTTATGAAATCTCTCGGGTTCTTGCTCATCAAACAGGACATAATACGATCGTTTAACTTGAGTCGAGTAAAACCATTTTTCATCTATATGTACGTAGTCATACATGTCTTTAATCTTTCATCTTCAAAAGATTTTTTTTCAAAATGGTATTCTTGAAACAAATTTCCACAAAACGTTGCTCATATGAGAATCCGATAATTCTATCGGCGCGCCGTTCAAAATTTACGAAATATGCCTTGCAGCTATTTCAAACTACAACCATATTTTGTAAATAACATTAAGTTTTATAATGACATAGTTTAAATAATATTCATGGCTAGACTTCTATACGACGACTTTTAAAAAAATTAAATTATTAAGTCCCAAAAATAAGTTTAACATGTATATATTTAATGATTTTTTTGGCCATTTTGGATATAAAATATTAAAAAAACTGTTCCATATAAGTCTTAAGCAGAGGTTCCACTTTCATTTTATATTCTCATTTTGTATATAGCTCAATAAATATTCGCGTAGTTTGATACATAAAAACAGGGGAAAAACCCATATTATTTTGTAGACTCCATATCCTCTTAAGACCACCACGTTTCAATTTGTTCCCTACTTTGTGTTGCCGTAGGAACTGTAAAATTTCATTGCGCTGGTCACAAGTCAACTTTTTAGTTTTACGGTATCTTCTTATACACATACCATTATTATCATTGATTGTACTTTCCATATCTTCTTCTTACCGGGTGTGATTTTGATTTTCCGCTTTTTGTATGTTTTTGCAACCAATAGGAACAAAATTTGAACATTTGTTTTGACCACAGCCAACAAGTATTAAGAATATATTCTTTAACGAGGAATGATTGAAACTCATTAATGATTGAAAGTCATTAACTTCTTTAAATTTCAATAATCAAAGGATTTGAAGAAATGTATACCATAATTTGGGACAAGTACAAACTTAAAAAAAAAAATTTTACCACCCAGTACAGCACCAAAAGCGGTCTAATATCATAGCACCGCTTTTAGTTCTTCACTAGACACAGTAACGAACCAAAATAGAAAAATATGTTATTTTGTTTTTCCTTTGTATTAAATGATGTCAAATTTACGAAGTAGTCTCTTTGCTGTTTTCCTAAAATCGTTGAGTTTATCCCACAAAGGCAAAATATGATGGCCACAAGATCATTTACCACATGTCAAAAAATGAACCTAATTTAAAAATCACTCTGAATAAAAATAATTAGGAACACACACAAGGGATAAATCAAAAACGTTTACACGTTTAATTTAGAAATATATTTCTATAAGTTATTACACTGGTATAGTACATTTAACGTAGCTAGTAAAAGTTATTAAGTTATCGCAAGGTTCAGGAAAAAACATAGGATTTAGTGAGAATTGTTGTTAATTTAGACCATCTGCTACGAGCACTTGTTGAGCCTTTTACTGTTTTCTGAACTACGAACAACATATAAGTAAAAATCATCGTTTTTCATTTTTAATTAAATTTTAAAGTACCGTACTTTCCTATTCCCAGATGGTTTTACGCTCTGTTTAATTTAACAAGCCAAATAAATTGGAAAACCAGAAGTTTTTTCTTTTTAATATAAGCTACTAGGTAGTCTAACGGCTTATTTAACTCCTTTTTAGGAAATTTTTATCATTCTTTATATTTAGTATATTTCAGTATATAGGTGGTAAATAAAATAGTAACTATAATTTATGTGTCCCCTTTTAATAAACAATTGTATTAATTTTCATAAGCCTTCAATTACAGTGTAAAAGTAATTTATAATTTGCCACATTTCAACAAAAATTATTTTTTCTTCAAAAATCAGTAAAGGATCACATACTCTTGGTTGGCGATTTTTAGATTCTATACCCCATTTTGAGCCCAATGAGTAAAAGTTAAAGAAACAATTACGTTTAGATATGATATATGCGATTATTGCCTGTTTTTTTATTTCGTTAGTTAAAATAATGAGATAATCCTACGTAGGGTCACGTTTCTGATGGAACGCGTTTTGAATATTGCGCATGGCCGTGATCGTAAATGTTTGTTTTTTCGCGCTGTTGGAACAAACCTATTAACATACTCATATCAAAAATGTCATTTCTCTGTCTTGTCCTTTTTTGCCTAGTTAACGAGTTTTGTGTAACAGCGGTGTTAGTTAAACTAAAATTTTAAAATTTGTCAATTTACTTTGAACAAAAAATAGCATGTTTTATTCGAATCTAGGGTGTTTTTTGTGTCTCATTCACAGTTTAGTCGTCCTGCAAATGCAGCGTACCAACATTTTTCCCTTTCTACTTAACCTTCATATCAAATAAATCTCCTTTTAGGTACATTTTATTTTCAAAGTCTGACGTATATGGTGCAACGCATAACTTTGTTACAATAAATAATTTCTCAGGTCGGATTTTGTTTCAAGATTCATATTTATCGTCAATTTACAATTAGGAGGTCTTTAAACCGCCTAAAAATTCAATTTAGCGGCAAACGGGGTAATACAGCTGCTTTCCAAGTATTATCGCCTCTTGGGATAAATACAATGGAGTAAATGTGTAAACATTGAGGATAAATACGTGTATTTACTATTGATGCAAGCCACAATTTCATCGCCTATTTTGCATGAAATTCAATAAAATATTTGGAGCTAGGTTAGTTTAATAAGAGCGGATAGTTTATTGTTTTTTTACATGCATTTAATTTAAACACAAACAATAAAAATTGTTATATGTATACTTGAAAGGTAGCTATATCGTCCCGTTTGCCCGTAAATTGAATTCTATCCAGTGTGAAGGTTACCAAATTGTAAATTGATGATAAATATGCAATTTTAAACAAAATCCCACTCCTGAAAACAAATAATAACACAATATATTGCAAACACAACCACTAGAATCGGTTCGTAAAATTGCAAAATATATTTTTGGTATTCGAATGACAAGTTATGATTAACAGATACGCCTTCGTTTGTCTCGCTATATTTGTGAGCTAACTTCACTCATTGTAGGCAGGCGCCCAATATACAATTATGGATTAACGCGACATGACGTATTTAAATTGATGTCAAATTTTTAAATTATTTTTTATATTCTTTACATTCTTAACGATTTATATATTTTCGAATTTAAGGAAAAAACAGCTTGTTTTGTTGAGAGTAAAACAACTTTTGTTCATCATTTACTCTTAAAATACTGGGTGGAAATGAAAACCGGGTCACCTCTATAACTTTTTTATTTATGAATAGAAAAATTTGAAATTTGGCTATGTTCTATGGTTCAAAAAAACAAATTTTATGTGCATTTTTTATTTTCGAAATCACTTCCGGTTTCGCCGGAAACACCATGAACTTTGTTTTTTTAAATGTAACATCCCATATTTTTTTTCATGGCTTAAAATACTTTTAAAAAAGAAGTATTTTGGAGATATTAGATTTTATTTTTTTTGTGAAAAAAATTTTTTTAAAAGAAAAAGAAAAAGGTTTTCGAAGTCGGTGAAAATTACCAAAACTAATTCTAAATAATTCAAATACATAAATAAAATTGTAATTTGAAAAAATTTAAGTGGTCTTTGAACTATTAATTTTTACACTTAGTTAATGAAGATTTTATCAAGTACCAAAATAATCGTTATAAAATCCTCTTTTTAAAAAGTCGAATGACCCGGCATCATTGCATTTAAAAAAAGTGAGATATTTGATAAAATCTTCATTAACTAAGTTTAAAAATTAATAGTTCAAAAACCACTTAAATTTTTTTTCAAATTACAATTTTATTTATGTATTTGAATTATTTAGAATTAGTTTTGGTAATTTTCACCGACTTCGAAAACCTTTTTTTTTTTTGAAAAAATTGTTTTTTTCGCAAAAAATAAAAACTAATATCTCAAAAATACTTCTTTTTTAAAAGTATTTTAAGCCATGAATAAAAATATGGGATGTTACATTTAAAAAAACAAAGTTCATGGTGAAACCGGAAGTGATTTCGAAAATAAAAAATGCACATAAAATTTGTTTTTTTGAACCATAGAACATAGCCAAATTTCAAATTTTTTTATTCATAAATAAAAAAGTTATCGAAATGACCCGGTTTTCATTTCCACCCGGTATAGCTAATGGCTGATATTCGCCTCAATTTTAAAGGTGGTGTTCTTTGGAGTATCGTTTAAGACGTAAACACCACCTTTTAATTTCGGCGAATTTGAACATATATTTTTAATGAAATAGCCATACTTACAATAATACGAAAAAAATTAAATGACTAATTCATTTAAATTAGTTACAAATCCACTAAGAAAACCTATTTATGGTGATTTTATTTAACTTCAAAAAGTTGTACTGCTGAAGAAGGCAATTGCAATATAACATGAAAATGGCTTATAAGAAATATAATTTTTCATTGATTTTTACGAATAACAAAGTTAATATAAAAAGAATTTTTAATTCGTTACATACAAAAATTGAAATTTATTTTAAAATTAAAATTTATATTTTAATAGCATGAAAATATTGATTTCAACATAAAATATTTTAATTACTGTATTTAAAATGTAGTTATAACTTGAAAGAGTCAAAAAAGATTGTTGCTTTATTATAGTGGCGTCGCTTCAGTCGGTTTAATGTTAATAGCACACGTCGGCTACCAGAATCCGCTTACATTATACGCTACTTTACTTAATAGCAACTGAAACATACCATAATAGTTATTATCTGGTGAAATGCATAATACCGTTGATAATACGATACGAAAGTATTTTTATAGTTAAGAGGATAGTCCGCCAAATGTTTGAAATGCGTACTCCTCGCTAGTAAAAATTGATTTTTTGGTGTTTGTAATAAAAAATTTAACAAAAACGCTCTTGTTTTGCCTTGAAATTGAATTTATTTATCATATAGAATTTTTTTTTGATGTATATAGTCTGTTATAAGGGAGTAATTTTGAAAAAATGATAAAAACGCATTTTTTAAAAAATTACGCACCTATAATTTATTAAACTTAAACAACAAAAATTCTATATGATAAATAAATTCAATTTGAAGGCAATACAAGAGCGTTTTTGTTAAATTTTTTATTACAAACACCAAAAAATCAATTTTTACTAGCGAGGAGTACGCATTTCAAACATTTGGCGGACTATCCTCTTAAATACGATCATTTTCACCATTAGCCAAAAGCTCAATATTTTTAAATAGAGCAACGGTTTTATATACATTTTTCGTAACATAAATATATTAAAAAATTAACCATATTTTGTATTTTTAAAATTTTTATCATTAAAAAAGATTGTTCGTATGTTTTTGTCACATTTATAAACGCCGCTAAGCGAACGTTTTTTGTAAAGTGCTCCGTTTACTGCCACCTTATGAGTATTTGACTTAGCTTTTGGTTTTGTTGGACTCACAAAAACATAAATTAAGAAATTAGTAGACTCTTCGAAATACAAAAACAATTTTAAACAAGGTCGACTTGAAAAAAAGTATGACCAAAACCGCAGAAATCAAACAAATTTTAAAATCATGCGCTTAAGTTTTCCCACTAGCGTCTTAAAAAAGTAAAATAGCATTATTAACCCAACAGATAAATATCCAGTTACAGATATAGTGTAATATTAATACATCATATATAGGGTGGGCTAACGAAATCGAAACGGACGAGTTTTAAAATAGTTAATAAACAATTTTGAAAAAACGCTGGGAGAACTCCACTTTAGTTTCGACGGAGACATATTTTGCAGTAGAGCTGATGCAAAAATCCATTTATCCCTAGGCGCTATGAACCCCATCAGGTTTTAATAAGCATGGTAGGGTGAGTAATGCCTCGATAAAAAGATCTTTTTGCCTGGAGTAACATAGGAAAAGAAAAAATTAAATCGATCGATTCCTTCTTAAGATGTTCAAAATTAAAAATTTTGAATAACTTTAAAATAAATCTATTGATTTAACTTTTGTTTCTTGTATGTTACTCGTGGTGAAAAGATCCTTCCAACGAGGTATTATTTACCCTATCAAGAGAAAGTAAATTGAAGGGGTTCATAGCACAATTTTAAAAGCCATGGCCCTATCATGATAGGGTAATTAACACCTCATTGGAACGATCTTTTTACCTCGAGTTGTTAGTTGATATTCACTAAATACATTCCAAAATATTTTTCGGTTGAAAGATATCAACGTTGTAATGAAAAGTATCAATTTAAATAAATAGTCATGATTTCTACCGATGAGTATGAAAATTTCATGATTTCTACCGATGAGTATGAAAATTGAACAAGAAGGCTATTGTATGAGGTTAGCTTATCCGGATAAATTTTATGTACTAAAGAATAAACATATTTTAAAAATTTCTTCTGTGTTTTATATTTTTGATGACCACCGCGGTCATCAAAAATATAAAACACTATTATGCAATAGCGTGGTCACCGTGATCACGCTACTGCATAATAGTTTAATCTGCTACTGCATAAGGAATCCAATGTATCGACATTACTAAAGCATTTGGTTGAAGACTAATTGTAAGAAGAGCAGTGGACCCAAATTATATTCCTGTGGTACTTCACTGCCCGCAAAATATTTAAACGATATTCCATTACATTCGATAACTTTGCATCTATCCGCTAAATAGGATTTTAACACATCAATACTGTTACCCCATATGTAGGGTCAAATCAATTTGTCTTTGCCTGTTTTCCATATTTTTATTTATTCATACCAGAAATTTAGAAACAAGCATGTGGGCAAATTGATTTTGCCCTACATATGAGATCTCTTTAAATCGTATCTTTGATTTAGAACGCAATTTGTTTCTGTACAAAACAATAAATAACTCAAAAAAGTCAAAGTATCAAGAGGGATACCACAAGGCTCAACTCTTAGTCCACTTTTGTTTTTCATATACAGGGTGCGGCATTTAAGTTGACAAACTTTATTAACTCAAAATTTATGCACTATAGAGAAAAATTAGAGTTTTGGGGTTTCGAGGTGAAAAATCATAGGTTACTTGCATTTTTCATTTTTTCTTTGTTTTCAAGGTCATACGAAATAATACTTTGTTTTTTAAATAGTAACACCATTTTTTTCAAGATTCGTATAGGATGTGAAAAAATAAGAATTTGATGTTCCTTGCATTTTTCATTTAGAGTTATAATAAAAAAGTTATTTATAATTGTAGGTTTGAGGTTTTATTTTTATTTCATTAAAAAATCACTCCAATATAAAAATAAACGCATTGAAAAGTGCATTGAAGCAGAAGGGCATCATTTTGAACATTAATTAAAATAAATTTTACATTGGAGTGATTTTTTTAATGAAATAAAAATAAAACCTCAATCCTAAAATTATAAATAACTTTTTTTATTATAATTCTAAACGAAAAATGCAGTGAACAAAAAATTCTTATTTTTTCACCTGCTATACGAATCTCGAAAAAAAAAATGGTGTTACTATTTAAAAAACAAAATATTATGTCGTATGACCTTACAAAGGAAAAATGAAAAATGCAAGTAAGCTATGATTTTTCCCCTTGAAACCATAAAACTTTTATTTGAATCATTTTCCCTAAACTGCTTAATTTTCGAGTTATTAAAGTTTATCAAGTTAAATGCCGCACTCTGTATACTTCACAATTGTACACTAACCTGAAATACTGTCAATATCACCAGTGCGCTGATGTCTGCAATTATATCTCTCATTTTCTGCAGATGATGTTGATATAGCGTGTTCGAAAGTTAATGAAGATCTTACTCATGTTTGTCAATTTGCCAAAAAACATTCACTATTTTTAAATGCCATGAAATCAGATGAAATTTTTTTTTGGTCCTGAATCGGTACATAATCGACTAAAGAATACAATCAATATCAATATTGAGGGATCAGTTATAGAACATTCGAAGTGTGTTAGAAACTTTGGCGTTTATTTGAACAAAGATTTACGGTTTCATCAATATATTTTGAAATGCTTACAAAAAGCTTATTGTAGTTTAAAGATGATATTTAATAATAGAAAAAAAAATAATATAAACATCAAATCTTTACGTTGTAATACATTGGTCTTGTCCCATTTAACTTTTTGTGATTTGTTGTATGATTCCTGCATAACGGCATTTGATAAAAGAAGAATCCAGGTACTACAAAATTCATGCATTCGACTCATTTATGGCATAAGAAAATATAAACACTGCTCACACGAACTTGAAAGATCCTTTACTTACCAAATAGCAAACATTTACAACAATATTCCCTCGAATCTGAAACTACTAACCCTTAAAGCTTTTAAATCAAAATTCAAAGACATCCTGTTTAAAAAAAAATGAGCAATTACATCAGAATTCACTCATATGATTATTGTGATTATAACTTTTATGTAGTTTGAAAATGTGCGCACTAAGATTGTAACTTAATTTCATTTGTCATGGTTAGGTGGAAGATCAATCAATTATTTCCCAAGTTGAATCTCGCCATGATTTTTTTCTAAATAATTCGTTGTTCTATTATTTATAATCTTATAATTTTATTGTCAAATTGTAAATAATTATTTAGAAAATAAAGGCATTTATTATCCCTGGTCTTCTTCTCTTTGAAAGGGTAATTAAATAATTTATACGGTGCAAGCACTAGCATAAATCCTACATCACATCTGACATCCCGAAAATGTATTATTATTATTATACCAAAATAATCCTTATAAAATCTATTTTTGAAAAAACCGAGTGTCCCGGCACCTTTTTATTTAAGAAAGCAGAGTTTTTTGCAAAAATGCTCCTCAAAAAAGTTCAAAAATTTATATCTCAAAAATAATTTTATAAATTACAATTTTATTTAGATATTTGTATTATTTAGAATGAGTTTTGATATGGTTTTTATCAAGTTCAAAAGAAGAAAAAATAACATAGTAAAACACCCGGTAAAGGAAATTAATTTTAATCTTTAACCATCCTTAAAAGGGAATATCATCAATTTTAACTTAGGATTTTTTTTACATTGATAGGACTTTTTAATTTCATTTATTTATCAAAATTACAAGCTTCGAGTTAAATAAATTTTAAGAAACAATTTTTAGGGTAAAACTTTTCCATGGCTAAGTATTTAGAGAGTATGACGGGGTTTACTTTTCGTAGGTGACATAGATGATCCCAGCTAAGCAATTTAGTATTAGAATTGTTAATACCCTTTTTATGACAAAATTATATTTTCGATTTTTGGGTCACTTTGACACTACTTATCTTTATAACATTTTGGTAGGACCTTTATAAAAAAACACTTTTCAAATTTGATATTCTCATGGAAACTGGATTATGATTAAACCTTAGTTTATCTTATTAAACTTATTAACTACTAATAACTTTTTAAAGAAATAATAATTGAATATTGCAAAAAATGCTCAAAATAATGTAAATAACAAGCCTGCAGATTTAAAGCAGAACCTATGGTTACATCCTGTGACCCTGTATATGCGAACCAAAGAAATTTACATTTTGATAAATTTATATACCCTTGCTGTGAATAGAAAATAAACAAACGTTACTGCTACATCTGGTAGCAGCATCAAATGTTCAAACACTTGCTTGCAAAACAGAGAGAATGAAAGGGCCTGGACAAATAAGATAAATTATGTAATAATTGAAGTTATAAACAATCAAGTACGTGTTTAAATTTACCTATTACTCCACTGTCATCTTAATAACTCCAATTGGAAATCAGATTAATAATTATGCATATCTCGGAGTCCCTTTAATCACAAACTTCACATACTATTCTCAATGAAATCCAAAGCCAAGTAATGTATGTTAATAAAGTCAATAACTATGTTATATTGATACTTACCACCAATATATACCGGGTTTAAATAAGCCTCGTTCACCCTCATATTTCTTTTTATTGAAAAATTGACGTTTGAATTAAAAAATGATTTAAAAAATATTTTTTATCGCAAATATGCTTCGTTTTCTTGATGTTATTTCGAGTAAAACCGAATGTTAAAAGTTAAAAACATTTTTGGTACATATTGTGTTTTTTAATCATACAACAAATTTCAAATTTTTATTTTCATATTTTCCTATGAAAATAGAAATTTATTTATATAAAAAAATTTGTATATTACTGATGTTTATATTTCGTTTATTTTAGCAATAACTTATTTACAAAACATAATTTTTGCATTTAAATGCATCGGTTTAATTCAAACTGTCATAAATTTGATGTTTTATTTATAGATTAAGGCCCGCAAGATACATTTTAGTTGCCCACTTTTTATTCATAAATTTATTTTTTTATTTGGATTATTTTAATATAAATTGAAAAAAAAATATTAATGATTCCACATTTATTTTAATAATAGAGTGAAACCAAAATTTATAATCAATAATCTATAATAGTTAAGATCCGAAATTCTTAATATATCAGATTGTTATTATCAAATCTTTTGCATAACCTTGGACAAATCAATAGGTATTGGCGATTCTAGCTAAAAGATCTCCCTCTTGCGACCTAGCGCGGAACTATGAAATGACGACACGTCCGTGATAGTTGTGCAGACGAATTTAGCGTTTAACGTTTGTTAACGTCTGTTATAGTCAAGTAAATAACGTCAACTTACCTAATTTACTTTGTATTATTAAATGCGTTTGATTATTTCTTTGCAAGTTTAAATTTTTATTTATTTTGTCACGTACGTGACGTCACTAGAATATGTAACCAAACATACATTTGCTCGGTAAATATTAATTTGAATCGCCAATACATGAAGGCCGTTCAGGAACATAGTGTGAGGGTAGAGTGTACTCCAGGTAGTGTGTTATGACGTCATTTTCGAAGTGCACTCAGAGTGTAGGGATTCCTGAACGATTTTGGGTAAACGTACGACGTACTTTATAACCTAACCTAAAAAACAGGTCAATCTGAAAAGGTTTTCGTTATTGCGCATGCGGGGCGTTTTTCAACCTGCTCCAGACCGGGGTGCTTTGGGTGCGCCCAAAGCGAACGCTCCGAGGATTTTTGAACGATTATTTACTTACGCTCTCGAGAGGTTCTTTCTATTTTTGAACGACTTTAGGCGAACGCAGGTATAACTCTCGCCCAGAGAGTGTCATTACTGAACGCAGCCATGGTGTCTCACGGGACGTTGTAATGCATGGGTATCTTGGATATTGATTACGTTTATACCGGAGGGATCAAACGAGGACCAAGATGATTCGTGTACCAACCATATTTTAGGACACGGACAACTCGGCACCGGAGGACTCGGCAATTCCAAGTCGGCATCGGGACAACCGGATAACTCGGCACTGAATTAGTCGGCACCGGATAAGTCGGCACTGGACATGTCGGCACTGTGACATCTCGGTTCTGGGTAGGTCGGGACTCGGAGTAAATAAAATGTTTCTCTCACCTTTTTATGATATTTAATGAGACTTTAAACATAGATACCTATACATCTTTTGTTGATTTTATCTTAATTATTAATAACTCTTAAAGTTATATCATGAAAGATAGATAACTATGATTAAAGTCTCATTAAGAATCGTAAATAATACGAGTAAATAAAAAAGGGGTCAAAAATTATTATTTTTTTGATCAAAAGCAGATTTTTTTCACAGTTTCGACCAGTTCCGACTTATTATTATTATTATTTCTTTGCAAGTTTAAATTTTTATTTATTTTGTCACGTACGTGACGTCACTAGAATATGTAACCAAACATACATTTGCGCGGTAAATATTAATTTGAATCGCCAATACATGGAGGCCGTTATATTAATATTGGTACCGAGATATCCCGCTGACGAGATGTCCAGTGCCGACTTACTGGGTGCAGAGATATCCGGTGCCGAATTGTTTCGGTGCCGAGTCCTCCAGTGTCGACTTGGAATTGTCGAGTCGTCCGATGCCGAGATGTCATATGTCGAGTTGTCATGTACCCCCAAAATTTTGATCCACGCGTGTTTAAATCGCAAAATATATATAATATGTAAATAAATTTTCTACGTGCAATTTATAAAGCCGCTTTTTACACCGCATGTCACGCAAGCGTGGAACCACATAATAACAGCGGGACTAGTAAAGTAAAGTAATTTATTAATGCTATAATACAAAGTATTTTACATAAGTCAAAATCAATATTAGGTACTTATAATAATAATAATAATAATAATAGAAATTAATTTAATACAAAATAACCTATAATGAGAACAATTTGCTTTGTAGATTCATCTATTTTGCATAAGCAACAATACAATTAAAGAAATCATCAAATGTATAGCACGCTTCTTGTAGTACTAATGATCTTACTTCATTTTTAAATTTTTGGTTATTTAATTGACGAACCCCTGTCTTGTTTTTAGTTATTCTAGTGAATTGTGGTATAAGGAGGTCTTTTCCTCTAGTTTCATAACAATGATTATTTTTTTGTACTTTATATTCTTCAAAATGTATCATAATACATGCTAGCAATCCATACATAATCCGAGATTGAAAGAGGCCGAAATACGCATCTTTCAATACTCTAACGGGTACTGAGTTTCTCTAATTTCTCAACATGAACATTCAAAACTAATTTATTATCCAAGTGAATGCCCAGAAATTTAACATTATCATTAGAATAGTAATCATTATTTCGCAGAGTAAAAATGATATTTTATGTTTTATCTTTGTTTAGAAGTAGACCATTGGCGTTAAACCAGTCTTCAGCCCTTGGCCACGTCACTTGGCCGTGTTTTTCAGCTTCAGCAAAAGTATTTCCTATGTTTGAAAAAGTTGTATCATCAGCATATAAGACCGCCTTCGATGGCAAAAGTGCTGAAATCAAGTCATTTATAAATATTAAGAATAGGAGTGGTCCCAGGATAGATCCCTGAGGCACCCCCATTGTAACAGGTCTAACTTCTGAATAATTATCATTAAATGACACAAGTTGTTTTCTTTCATTTAGATAAGATGACAGTAAGCCACATCTCTTAGGACTTAGATTATATGAATACAGTTTTCGAATAAGTGTTATGTGAGAGTGTGCAATCAAAGGCCTTTGAAAGGTCCAAAAAACACTTAAATACTTTCCCTCTTCAAAAGCCTGCATACAATCTTCAACAAATTCAAGTACAGCGTATTTGGTTGACTTTTTTGTTCGAAAACCAAATTGATATTCTGAGAACAGTTTATTGTCTTCAAAAAAATCCGAAAGTTGTTCTGATAATATTTTTTCCAGTATTTTAGAGATTATAGGCAACAAAGATATTGGTCTATAGTTATTTAAATCACTATTATCACCTTTCTTATAAATGGGAACGACCTTTGCCACTTTAAGAATGTTTGGAAATGTTGAGGATTGTATACACTGATTTATTATTTTAGTTAAAGGTGAGACTAAAATATCTTTAACGGACTTAATGATATCTGTACTTATGTTAAAAATGTCATAACTTTTACTAGGTTTTAGTGCAGAAATTACATCCTTAACTTTAATGTTAGATACACATTTAAACTCACATGACTCACATATATTCGTCATGACACCAGCTTCTAACAAAAATGAAAGTGGATCATTACTACTATAGTTTAATTTTTTTGCAAACAGGAATGGTGTAGACAAGCAAATAGCTTTGCTCACTCTCTTTTACATTTAACCACGGCAACTTTCGCATGAACGTATGTTGAACTAAGTAATGCGGTACGTGCTTGGTTAAGGTAGCGGAATGTAATGATAACGTAGAATACACTATTACTATCGTATGTCCTAGCATTTTAGAAGGCGCGATTAACTGAGAAATGGGCGGGGCTTATCATTCCTCATCGGAACGCGGAGCTGTTCATTTCATTAGATTTCTCTACGTGCGTGATGCTGATCGAGAGCAGAGTGGGAGTCCCTAGTCCCTACCACAACTTTCCAACGAGCGGTGGGAAAATTCAGCGTCGCCGATTTGATTCACTGTCAGTAAGGTTAGAATTCATGTTTGCTGAGAATTCAGACTTTAGGTGGGATATTTTTTGCTGTCCGAATTTAAGTCAGAAGAAAACAACTTCTTATTTTAATCCTTACGTTTTAAATTGATTAGTTTCCAAAGAGCCCTGAGATGATTTTTCGATGCAGATATATGCTCGTCGTTGTATTTGATTTTAGTTTCTTTAGTTTTTGCACGATACATAGAACGGAACTGATTTCTATACGTTTTTAAGTCTTATTCACCACTATTACGGCACTGTTCGTTTAAAAGTGATAGCTGCTCACGCATATTTTTAAGTTCTTCATTACAGAATTATTATTATGATTGGTTTTTAGAATTTTCAGTTGAAAACCCGTTTCGGCAGCATCTTTTATTAAACATAGAAGACGATTGACTTTATCCTCTAAGCAAATTTGTTTATTGTTAATAAAGCTGAAGTCGCATCGGGTCCGGAAAATTCATCGTAGGAAATTCATCGCGGAAAATTCATCGCGGGAAAATACATCGCGAGAAAATTCATCGCGAGTAAAATTCTTCGCAGGTAAAATTCATCGCGGGAAAATTTATCGCCGGAAAATTCATCGCAATCAAATTCATCGCAAGAATATTCATCGCCAGGAAAATTTATCGCAAGGAGAATTCATCGCAGAAAATTCATCGCGAGAAAATTCATCGCATAGAAAATTCATCGCGATAAAATTTATCGCATAGAAAATTTATCGTCTGAAATTTAATTGGAATTTTTACCTTTTTTTACAAAATGAATATATTTTTTTAAATACATATATCCAAGTATTTCAGTAAGTAAAAAAAATCCAGATTTTCGTGAAAAGGTCTGTACAAAATTACACCACATATTCTTAAGAGGATAGTCGGCAAAATGTGGAACTCCCTGGCTTGGAAATTGGAAACATTTTACATACACGTTCGAGAATTTGGACGGACGTGTGCTTACTTTTTTGTATCTCTTTATATGGTCCTACAAAATTCCATTTTTCTTTAATGAGGGACCTTCAAATTGACATTTATAAAATTTTCTCTTATCTAAATACACAACTTCACAACTGTCATTATTTGTTTTTCCGATTGTAGGGAGTATAAGGTTTAAAATAGCAAGCAAAACTTACTCATTTTTAGATCAGTTTTGATCGTCTATAAATCTAAAAATTCAATAAACATACAAAAAACAGATATTGACAGAGGTGGGCAAAATACTTTTTTTAAAGTATTTGAAATACAAAATACTTTAATTTTTAGATTTATTTGAAATACTTTGACCAAAATACTTACTTATAAAGTATTTCAAATACTTTGTAATTGAAATACTTTATTTGTAATACTTTTTTATTTAAAATAAAAATGAACTAACATTTAATTGGTGCCATTCTGAACAAAAATGTTGGTAACAGAGCTGTTACTTTCGAATGTCGTCATATTATATAAAAAAAATGCTATTTTGAACATTTATTTACTCATTTACTGTAAGTTAACACCGATGTAAAGTAACATTTTCGGTGTTAAAATAACGTCGATCAAAACAATAAACAATAAGCAGTTGACAATAATTAATAAATTTAAAATGCAATAAGTACGAAAATTCCAAAAATTTGTCATAATATGAATACACTAAAGATTCAATATCTATAAAAGGTTGGATCAAAATGTGTAATACAAAAGATTGATTTTGAAAAGCTACAAAGTAATTGAAATACAATTTGGTACTTGAAAATATAAAATACAAAATACTTTTTAGGAAATTTGTTCAAATACATAATACAAAATACTAAAAGTATTTCAAATACTATTTCAATTACTTTTATTTCAAATACTACCCACCTCAGGATATTGACACGTGTTATGCCAAGTATTAATGAACTACTATAAAAAAATATAGAATTTGAGTTTATGCATTTGTTTTAGAAATTTTTTTGCTCATCTATAGACCTACATATACGTCATTTTTTTACCCGAGAAAGATTATATATAGTTTAAAAGTTTAAATAATTTCAAGTTGCAACTAGGCCATTAATTTCACCAAAATTAGAAATTTTTGGAACACACATAAAAATAATGTTATGAACAAAAACACGAACGAATTTGAAATCTATCGCTAACGATGAAACACTGTGCTAATTAAGAGGATAGTTTAGAGATAGTACCGCGCAGCGATATAATATTTTAAATTTCCCTTGAGTATAAATTTTAATAAAAAACTTCTTTAAACGTACGGTTATCGTTCAATAAAATATATTGATTCGATGAATTTTTCCTGCGATGTAATTTCTTGCGATAAATTTTCTTTGCGATGAATTTTACCTGCCATGAATTTTCTCGCGATGAATTTTCTTGCGATGAATTTACCCGCGATGAATTTTCTAGCGATAAATTTTCCCTGCGATGAATTTTCTCGCGATGAATTTTCTGGCGATGAATTTTCCGCGATGAATTTTCTACGATGAATTTTCCGTGAACCAAGTCGCATGCATTTAGTATCTGGTGGAGGTTGTAGTAGCCCACTCCTGTAATAGGTCTGTAGAATTTGGGCCTTGCAAGTGGAAGCTCATTAGTAGTACTGAAAGTAATATTAATTTTAATTAATTAAAACTAAGACAGGATATGCTTGGACAACCCAAATTTCGGAGGACAAAATCGACATAGTCCGATATCGTTTACAACGCTGTCGTTTACACTGTTCCGATTGGTATGCGGACCAGCTTGATCCTCATTTAGTCCTCCTAGTGTAAACGTAGTCATTATTGGAGATAAACAGTCGGTTAAATGGACAAAGTAAGATTTGTTAGTATATTAATAATTCATTCTCAAAACATTTGAATTTTGCATAGTTTCTGCGACATCTTAAAATCCAAGAAAATGCGATTTTGAAAATATGGATGTCTTTATTCGGGGTAGTACCAATTTTATCGCGGTCATATTCGATTTTCTGAGTAATTTGTTATACCACATGTATTATTTTAAGAAAAATAGAAATTATTTTATTTTTCAAACAAAAAATGGCCTTGAAGACATGTACTGTAAATACATATTAGTTAAGATTTATTTTACATTTGATATTCTTATATCGTTATACTTAAGTTATTGTCAATTTACATTTCTTCAAGGCAAATGTTAGTTTGCATACTGAAATTATTTCTATTTTTCTTAAAATATTACATGTGATGTACTAATAACCTACTAAAAAATACTGATTCCAAATATGTAGAAATATGCCCGCTATAAGAAAAAATAAGTTTAGTTCATTTGCAGTTAATCAATTGGAGAAAAAAACATTAATTTACCTTACTGAATTGAACCAAAAAAAAAAGTTATATCCATATATTTTGAAAATAGGATTTTCTAGTTAGCGCAGAAACGATGCGAAATTAAAATGTTATGTTAACGAATTATTAGTAAGACATCCATGTAAATACCCAGTAAACCAAAAGAGGTATTATTTATGTAAAATATATATAACATGTAAGAAAACTTATGTAAAATCTAGAGAGAAATTAGGGATAAATCATGTAAGGATGTCAGCCATATTTGGGGATAGGTTATTATGTGTAAATTATGTAAATTTTTATATACAAAATATATATCAGATATAAGTAAATAAAAACAAAAAAATATCATTTTTTTGCTTGGTCGGTACAATGTAGTAATTAGCAGCAACCAGGCCATTTCTAGTAAGTAATCACAAGTATAATAAATTAATATTATCTTAACTTAAACCACGTTAAACTTAAAGTGGGATTTGCGGGATTCGAACCCACGCCGTTGCAGTCGCAAATTGTCGAATCAAGCCACCTAACCGTTTGACCATCGAGGCTTCATGAAACGAAGACACAAAAACATTGTTTTAAAGCAATTCCACATATATTATATTTGTTTTAATACAAATAAAAAAAAATTAAAAATAAATTAGTGAAGTTAAAAGAAGTTCAATTATATATAAAAATTAAGTAGTTAAAATTATTTTTAACAAAATAAATAAATTATAAATTATAACTCAACTTTTTTCTAATAATGTCGGTGTTGAATGTTGGATTTCTTTGGTAAGCGCAATTGTGCAGAAAAAATTAAGAAAAAATTCTAAACTTTAAAAATATTCAAAATAAAGACATTAAATATAAAAATTAAGTAGTTAAAATTATTTATAACAAAATAAATAAATTCTAACCCAACTTCCATACATTTTTCTAATAAGTTATTTTATTTTATATTTTATGTATGAATTATTTGCATAAAGAATATAAGTAAATAATTTATGTAGGTATATTTTAAATTAAATGTCTAATGTGTTATTTATAACACAGGCGATATTTTACATTAATAATAAATTATTATTTATATATAAAATATACATATACGAACTTATGAATTGTATATGTAAATAATTCTATATAAATAACACATTATAAATTTTACTTTATTATTTACATAGAGAAAATAATATAATATTATATATGTAAAATAAACATATATTTTACGTTAAATTAGCTACATAGGAGAATTTACGAGTTATCTATGTGTATTTTATATATAAGTTACAAATTGGTTTACTGGGTATATTATTATTAATTAAATTACATTGTACTCGTTCCGTTTTTCTTTCTTAGTTTTCGAAACAGGACCTGAATTTAAATTAAATTGTCACTCGAAAAATAATCACAAACTCCTCTTGTATTAGTATACCTAAGTAGATAAACCAAGTGTGTCCTAAAGTAATTTCATTTACATTGGGTTAATATAGGTAGAGTGGAGCGATTTCGTTACTGGTAATAAAAAATAACGTTTGTTGAGCCCTCACATTTGGTTTTATAACGCAATTTAGCAAGGTTGCCTTGCGCAAAGATTATTTTAATTTTTTACATCGAAATGAATACCTTGCCCTCTGTTTGTAAGTGGTTTTCACAAACATTAAATTTCCTTTAAGAGCGTTTATTTGTTTTCCTAAATAATCAATATTAATAAGATTTCACCAGATTATACATTAACAGAATACCTTATCTCCTTATGAGATGTATTATACACTTTTGCGATTTCAAACACATATTACAAATGTGTTTTTAAACGTTCGTGTATATGTCGTAGGCAAATGGTAGTTTCAAGCAAATAGCATTTTCCTAGGAAAATACTATGTGCCTGGGCAAATAGCTTTAATTTCTATTTTCCTAGGCTAATAGTATTTAACTAGGAAAATAGTATTTGACTGGAGACTTTTTAGGCAAATAGTAAATGGATTAATTTAATTTTATGTCGTTTTTATGAAGGAAATACATAACTATTATATTATCATTTTAGTGTCATTTTAAATAGATTTAAATATTTTGAATGCGTATACGTGAATAAGTGTACTTTAAATGTGTACTTTAAAAATTGATTCTTTTTACTTCGTAAATGCAACAATTTTCTATAACTGAAACGTAGAAAAATAAATTGTTTCTAGGGACCTTGCATTATTGGAGAACTTACTATAATGAGAATTTCCTAAAATGTCGAAAATGTATTTGCAAAAAAACAGCATTAAATATTAACCAATGCTATTAGCCTAAAAACTGTTCCGTCAAATACTATTTGCCTAGGTAAATACGATTAGCCTAGGACAATAGAAATTAAAGCTATTTGCCAAGGAACATAGTATTTTCCTAGGAAAATGCTATTTGCCTGAAATTTCCTTTTGCCTACGACCATTGAGTAAAAAGGTTAGGTTATTAGGTACCTTTTTATTAATCAATGCTACGACATAAATATTCATACAAAGATATTAGCATGTATTCAGCGATCGTGATGAAAATTTTAGAGATGTCGTTAGAGATAGAGACTTCTTTAAAAAAATATTTCTTATGAAGAAATATTTTTAATCACGTGTTTAACGTTAACGATGTCTTTAAATTTTTCATCACAGTCGCTGAATACAGGCCACTATCTCAATAGTCATATACAGGGTAGACAAAAAGTTCCACAGCGCCCATTTATTTCTAAAATGAAGCATTTTTTACAAATTGTTTCAAATAAAAGACTTACGATTCTTAGTGACCCAATATTAAGAAGTATTGCTATGACCTTGACCAGCAGGTTGCAGGTTAGGCGATAATCGCTTAACTGTTTTTAAATAGGAACCACCCATTTTTATCGCACATTATTATAGCTTCCTGTGAGGTTTATGGACCATATTGTTTATATTGCATTTTGCGTTTTTGGGTCCCTCTGACCTTCCAACAGACTGAACGAACCCTCCCGCGCTTGAATCTGAACCTTCATGATACGATTTGGCGAAAGAAATCGAGAAAAACACTTTCCGAAACCGGTTGTTCCGAAACACCTGTTTTCAAACTGGTGGGGGTTCTTAAGATCGTAATTTTTGAGCAAATGGGTTGGTATTCTGTACCAGCATTTATCAAACATGTTGTTTTCCTCTGAACGTCCCTTACAGATAGATTCAACATATAAGGTCAATTTTTGCCGTTTATATTAAAAGTTTTAGTGAAATTTTCAAAAAGTCAAACTCACTCGAATTACATTCTTTAAGAGGGTAGTCGGCAAAATGTGTAACTTCGATTTCTCTGTCCCTTGGAAATGCGATGGGAGAATAAAACATATAACTGTGTGAAAGAAATGCCACAAGAATTTTAGGCAATTATATGGAGGTTTTTTAAATAAACCTAACTTCATTAAGAGTTAATCGATTTAAATTTTGTAAATTAATCCTGAAAGTCGTGTCGCATTGTTTTTAAAAAACTTTATTTTGCATTAAACAAAACATTTTTTTTTTATACTAATGCCATCTAGATGTCATTAAAAAAATTATGAAATTTCATCTTGAAGGATAGTTTTAAGTAACGCATAAAATTCATAACTACCTTAGTTTTTGGAATTTAAAAAAACGGTAAAAGTCGTTTCGCACTGTTTTTAAAAACTTTAATTTGAACTTGTTATGATTTTTATGCCTTATTTTAAACTCGCCCTGTATATATATTATAAGTAATGCGTCACGTATGATACAACTTTCATTGGAAATATTTTTCTCAAAAATGCTGAAGGGCGGCGACACCTATATTTTCATTCTCTTTAATTGAACAAATCTCTTTAATCAGACAAATTATTAATATCAAATTTGTCTTATTGAATAAAGGAAACTTCAAGCTATTTCATACGAGAGAGAGAAGAAGTTTGCAAAAATGTTGTGTCGGTTGGGAGATTTGTTTAAAAATGTTATTCTTATGGACGGTTGAATTTGGTTACCTATTATGAAAAAAAAATGACAATTTACAGTTTAATCAGAACATCCGCTTGCGCCTTGGTGACAATGTCAAGATCATGAACCTATTATTCTCCAACATTAAAATGATGAAAAATGAAATGATTTACGACTCTTTTAAATATTTTATTTTAGCGCCATTCCGTTTTGAAATGACATCAGTACTTTAGTATCGCCCCGCCCCTATACTTTCAAAAATAAATCGTGTTGCCAAACTTTACGTATTGAAAATTTAAACTCCTGTAACTTCAAAAGTATTTACTCAAAATATAAAAAAATAACCTCTATAATAATATGGAAAATGACCTCCGACTTGCTGGTCAAGTTTATTGCAATATTACCTACTAAATAATTAGTCAGTTAGAATCGTAAATCTCTTATTCAAAACATTTTTTTTTCAAAAATGCTTCAATTCTATTTATTCACTCTATTTAAAAGATGTTTAATGATAATGATAATGTCAACGTTGTTTGACGAAAACTTTCTGGCTTATTAAATATCTTTTAAATAGAGTGAGTTTTTTATTTTAATATTGACCCCCTTATTCTCTAATTCGTAAACGACTCGTTCATCAACGATAGTCGTTAGGAAAAAATTTAACGTTCCGTGTAACGACAATCGTTAAAATTGTATTCTCTATCGCCGCTCATTCGTAAGTCAACCTTTAAACGAAAGGTATCGATAATCGAACGTTTTTAATCGAGATAGTAGCTCGGGGGCGCTGTTAGTTAGATTTTTCAATCTAGAATTGTATTTTAAATGTAGTTTTGTACCAAATATTCAACAAAATATCAAGAAATTTTATAATTTCAAACAGAGATTGAGAACGTATAACATATTATGAGTGAAATCAAAAAGGTATTCATCGATATTAGAGGTTCATATTTTCGCCACCAGGGAGCGAACAGGATTTTAAAATCGCGTATTTATTTTATTGAAATAAATCTGTGTAAGCGTTGTTTATAACTTTAAGAAGCGAGAAGCGACTGAGTTCAGTGCAAGGATCTATTTCAATGAATATAGATAAAAATATAAAAAGGTACGTTGGATCAAGACAACTTTACCATAGGCAAAAAATACTGAACAGTAACAAAGAGGTGAAATTTTTCTTCTTCTTCTTATTGGCTGTAAATGAGGTTAAATTTCATTGAATATTTGAAGACACAGGGAGTCTCTATACTTGACGAAAAATATTCTTTGATTCCAGAGGATTTACATCATCCCTCCTTCGTCTTTTAAAATTTCTAGATTCTTCTTCTTCAAAAAATATTTTTTTAGATGTTATTACCGTATTTGTACTTCTTCTACTAATAAAAGAACAGCATGTTCCACTATTATGTTATATGTATATTTATTTATAGAAAAAAATCGATGTCTAAACCTTAAATATATCGATTATCGTTCAATAACGAGTCGTCCACTTGTTGTTAAGAGTTAGTGAATATGGGCGTAAATCTTAATTAATTTTAAATGGATCTATCACATATTAATTAGGCGTTGCCTATTTTTATGTCCACCCTACATATGTAGGTAAGGGGTTTTACTTAAAACAACCTACATACCTCTATTAAGTATTAAAAAATATTTTGTCAAATGCCGTGAGAGTTAAATTTTAATTTTTGTGAGCAATTCTAATTTTTTTTATATTTTACCAGGATCACATAACATAATTTATTGAATTATAGCCCGTTAAAGCTGAAACTGCCAAGGGAGTCGTTCATTAATAACTTCCTATCAACATATCTCCCATTTCACTTTCTAAGGGTTACTCGGCCTTAAAAGTAGTTTAAATTTTTATTAATACAGAGAAAACATTTTTTTTATTTCAAAGAAGCTATTAAAACAATAAAATAATTACATTTTATTGAGCAGAGGTGGGCAAAATACTTTTTTTAAGAATTAGAAATGCAAAATACAAAATACTTTATTTTTTTAGGTTTATTTGAAATGCTTTGATCAAAATACTTAGTTATAGTGTATTTCAAATACTTTGTAATTGAAATTTTTTATTTGAAATAGTTTTTTATTTGAAATAAAAACGAAGGTGGTAACAGTAACAATTGTTTGATGTTTTTGAATCTACATCCCTCATTTCTTGGATAAACCAACCAACACGCATTGATAAGCGCATAGGTTTCACCAAGTCCGCCCAGATTGACTATGTTGTGACTAATGACAATATTCAATGTACCGAATGTACCGAATGTAAAGTAATAGAACTCGGTCTCTCTGATCATTTAAGTCAATGCTTTTCTTGTACCCTAGTAACCGCGACGAGTGACGGCGATAACAATAAAACAAACTTAGTTAAAAGAGATATCAGGGAAAAAACATGTTCGAATTTGCTCAAAACTTGTTCACCTACTTCGAACTAAATCTAGAAACAAAAGAGTGAACTATAATTTTAATCACTTTATTGACGAATTCAATAAATATCTTAACATTTATTACCCTTATATCTCGGTAAAAAATCCAAACAAAAATAGTCAAATAAAAATAAGCGAAAACATACAAAAAAGCATTAAACACCTTCAACTATTAAATGCAATCGCGGAAGTATACGATAACGAAGAATTTACAGTCTCTACGAAAGTTAAAATCAAAAATAAAGAATCAAGTCACGTTAGAATACAAATGGCAAACAGACTTACTAACTTTTTTAAAAATGATAATCTTATTGCACCTCAACAAAATGGATTTGTACCCGGAAAAAATACGGAATCTGCCTTAATCGATATAACACAAAAAATTCATAACAACCTAGACAAAGGTAAGCAAGTATTGGCACTAATATTTGACTTGTCGAAAGCATTCGACTCGGTAGATCACGACAATCTTTTGACAAAACTAGAAAACTTAGGAGTTAGAGGTGCAACAAATAACTGGATACGTTCCTATCTAACTAACTAACTAATCGCAAATTTTCAGTACTCATCAAAGACCAACTATCTAACAGCCCAACAGCATCTCTGGGTGTGGGCCAGGGGTCAATCCTTGGACCGCTCTTATTTGTTGTATTTATAAACGACTTACCAAACAGTATTGACAACGGTTGCACGATCATGTACGCAGATGATACAACATTCTTGGTTGTCGGCGACAACTTGGAGGAGTTGCGATACAAGGGCAATAAAGTTATAAACAAATTCACGTCTTGGTGTAATAGGAATAGCTTAATTATTAATCTGGAAAAAACAGTAGCAATCCATTTCAAATCCAGACAAAAATTCCCTACAGATCTCAACTTAAACCTTACCTTAAGCAGCCAATTAGGTCTATCAACTCATACGCGGATATTAGGAGTAAATCTCGATGAGAATCTCTCATAGAATTACCAAATAAATGCCATATGCTCAACCTTAGCTAGAGTCACGTATGCTATAATTTTAATCAAGAGAGAACTTAATCAAGGCAACCTATTAAACCTGTACTATGCCTGCTTCTATTCTATAGTATCTTACAATATAGTCAATTATTGTCAGGCTACTGAAATCGAAAGAATATTTATACTACAAAAGAGACTAATTAGAATCATGTTCAATTTACCCTTAAGGGAATCATGCCGCTCAACTTTTAAGGAACAAAAATTACTAACCATATGTTCGATTTATATTTATAAGATTAGTATATTTATATTCAATAATCTAAAAGATTTTAAACTTGTACTAGACACTCATTCATACCTAACAAGAATGGCAAAAAATGTAGCTATACAAAATTACTCGCATTGCAAGTACAAAAAGTCACCCCATTGTGCAGGGGCTTACATATATAACAAACTACCGAATCACATTAAAAAGAGTAAAACATTTCATCCTTTGCTTCCTGCAACAATAAGCATTTTGGTACCCCTTCGAATCTTTGCATGCACTATTATTAATCAGTTCCTGACGGACGTGTTAGGCTGTTGGTGGTAATGGGAGCCCATGCTTAGTAACCTTCCAACCCCATTGAAAATTTTAATTTATTTTCAAGGTTTAGACGTTTTGTAAAAAGTGATGGCGAATTCACAGTGTTTCGTTCGTGATAATAGTTTACAAGCACTACCGGAATAACCATTAGGCCCAATAAGTCTGGGCTTAGGGCCTCAGGGCCAAAGGGGCCCCCTTTAATACTGGATATTTTTTTTTTCATTTTTTTAAATTAATTTTAATACTATTTCAGCAAGATTTTATCAAAAAATGGCGATGACCCATGTAACGCTCCTGAAAATACTTTTTTAAACTTTTATTGGCTTTAAATCTTTATGGGAAGAAACTACCCCCAAATTTCAAATGAATATCTCTTGTAATATTGATTTTATTTTCCCTTATTTAAATCTAACAATTTTTTTACACATTTTTTTCAAAACCAGTTTTTTAGTTAGATATTTATTTGTCTCAAGTTAAATGGTACATTCTGTATACAGAGCGATTCTAAATTTCTGCGAAAAAATAGGAGGCGATGAGTTGATCAAATTTTTTCGCATATATTTAGAATCAATTATTTTTGGGCTTATGCCATCAAGAGACCTTAATACGGCACTGTTTACACGGCATTAAAACAAATGGGTATCCTAATTCAATTGAATATAAAGGTGTAAATTCTTAAAGGAATGGTTCATTCGACCTTCTGGAGGTGCTAGGCCCATAAGACTGCTCAACTAGTGCAGCATTAATGTAGGACTGCTTGTTGTACATTTTTCGGCATTTTCATGAGGTTTTATCCTTCAGTAAATCGTGTTTCCTATTCTTTAATTTTTTATAACTGTCAGTGAAAGTTAGGATACCCTTTTATTTACTGTCGTCACCTGTCCTCGTCAATTATTACCACGGAAGAAACACAGTGAATCCTCCATCACTTTTCACAAAACGTCATAGTCTACAGTACAGCGCCCTTTTTTATTAATGATTACTAACAGGTTGAATTCTTGAGCAAAGTTGGTAAAAAGAACACAACTATTTATAACACGATAAAAACTCGATTCGTAATCATTAATAAAACCGACGGAGCCGACTGTAGCCGATGAAACGAACCATAGAATAACAATACTATAGACAACCTGCAGCGTTGTCAAATGTAAAAAGAGAAGTTGTGACGTCCGAGAAATTAAAATTATTTTTTTTACTTTTATAAAAAAAATATCAAAAAACTGATTGAATATACGTGTTCAGTTAAGCTTCATCTTTATGATAAAACTAAAATTAAAAAATCGGGGAAAGGCCCATTCTAATTCTAACTGCAGATTTACGTCACAATGTGAGTCTTTAATTTTTAAATCAAACTCCAGGGGTACTTCCTATTCTAGTGCCTAATCACTAATTAACTAATCATCCAATTAATAGGAGAATTATCCCCTCGTATTTAAATACCAAAGTGTCCCTATACGTGACCTAGTCACGGACGCATGGCGCGGTCAAGAAATTAAATACAAAACTTGCACTATGTTTGTTGGTCAGCAAAGAGGAGAAGAGGAGTCATGTATTATTTTTAATGTATGATTTAATATAAAACAATATATGTTTGTAATTCCTAATGGTTTATAAAACAAATACGAACAAATAGAAAACACACTTCAATTGATTTAATTTGGAAAATATGACTACATCATTTTTGGATAAAATTATGTATCGTGACTCTTGACAATATTACTGGAAAGTGCAGCAAATAGCTTATAATATAATAATTATAAAGTAGCCACAAAGTATTTAAAATAAAATTATGTATCGTGACAATATCACTGAAAAGTACAGCAAAGAGCTTATATTATAATAATATGTAATAAACTAGCAACAAAGTATTTAAAATAAAATTCCGACTATTACGAATCCTAAACTACGGTAGCATTTATTGAAAAAATAATAAAAGATTATATCATATTAAAATATATCCCTAGATCTCGTTCCACTCTGCTTATAACAGAGAGCTATTAAAAGAATAGTTGTAAAGAATGGTGGATGCTCTACCATTCTTTACTTTCTTAAATCTTAATACAGTCAGCGTATATCAGTAAACTGCTATTGATGAGGTTAATTAAATCATTTATAAACAATACAAAAAGTAATGGGTTCAAGCTAGAGCCCTGAGGCATACCACTTGTTGCTACATAGGTGCTTGATCTGTAAACATTGTACATCACTGCCAGGTCGCGATTTTCTAGATAGGAAGCCAATATAGGATGAAGTATTTGATTAAATGTATGTGTAAACAACGTTTACTAGTGAAAATTGATCCATTCTTTCTGATATAAAATGTAAATTCATAAGTAGTTATCGATTTGGGAGGTGAAATCATTCTGACATGGAGAAACTTGTTGGTGAAGAAGTCCATATCTTCGAACACAATATCATTCTTGTTTCCAGGTTTTCAAACAGGAACTATTTTCACCTCCTTCTATTTAACAGAAAAAATGCCAGTTCAGAGTATTTGATTAAAAATGTATCTGATTGTTTCGGTATTAAGGCAGGCGCAATCCTTCAAGATCACAGAAATCGCCATGTCCAAACCCACGCTTAAGCTGCTTTTAAGTTTTTTCAGATAATTTTTATTTAGATCATTAGCAATAATCACCCATATATTCCTTATCTTTTGTTAAAATTAGAGAAAAAGTAGAAAGTTGGTTTTTTAATAAAAATTTTACTTCCTTCGGGTTAATTAAATAAAATCGCTGTAGTGAGTTCCTGACAAAATTTCAAAACGTTAACGTGCATATTAGAAATATGCTTTTTCGTAAAGTTTTTGAATTTTGTCTTATTGTAACATCGGCTCTCAATTGTCTAATAATTTTTTGGAAGAGTTATATTGAAAACTCTCTTCATATTCATTGGTTGTACCAAATGATTTCGCTTTTCTTGACTATCTAAAAAATGTATTTACATTCTTCATAATTCATTACTAAAAATAGCTTGAAACAATGCCGTTTTTGCAAAAAAATAGTTTTTAGTTAAAACATTCATTAATCAAGAAAATTCCTTCCTGAAACATCAATAAAATACAGCCTTCTGTGACCTTTCACAAGCTGTAGTAAGTTTATGAGGTGAGTCTAATGTTCGTATATTTCCTTTGTAAATCGGGTATAATTTTTATGGAAAAGTAAGTAAGCTACGTGCTCGCCACACAGTTCTTCTGTTCTTCATTAGAAAACAATATACTATTTCTTCAAACGATATAAAGTACAGCCTTTTGTAACACTACACAAGCTGTAACAATTGATTTCTATATTAAGTGAGTATGTGGTGATGTTAGCAGGTACTTTTTCGTCGCCTTAAGAAATTTATTATATTTAATGTTTTATGAATTTTGGTGATTAAAAAATAGAATGTTTTATTCTGAGTAAAAGAACTTTATGTGGCTCACATATAACCACAGGGCTCGCTGAGCTAGACCATTTGTAACCACAAAATCTACTCTTTTCACCCTAATAAAATAATATACTTAGTATTATTTTCATCTGAATTTTCAATGTATCAAGTACATATAATCAAAAAATTCTAAATTAAACCCAGTATACTAATTTAATAACTTTTTATTTTATTTGTGTGTGAAGGTACAGCGATAATAATAACATTTATGAATAATTTAAATCATATGTTCGATGTATACCTTAAACTTTAAATTTTAAGATTTTATACTCATATTTTTTTAGTTTCTCGTCTTCCTGAATAGTACTTTTTATGAGTAATAAATAAGAAGGTTGTCAGAGGTGCTCATTTAGTAAGTGGTAATTGGAAGATAAAATACATTAGAGCGAAATAGAAATGGAGTGACCATATTTTGCACTTAACTTTTTTCATGTTAGCTTCTCATGAACTTAAATAATGTATTTAGTATTTAATTTATTTTACTTACAGCAGCTCAAAGATTGTGATAATTGTAACCTATTTATATTTTATACTATAATATTTATCCGGAGAGGAAGTCTAAAGTATTACGCGGCCATATGAAATATATATTTTATACTGTAAAACCTCACTTGAAGTACATACATTAATATTCTAAATAGCCCAATAAAAAGTGTAATTTTTGTATGATTTTTTAATTTGTAATGTTTATAAAGTAAAGCACTAAATAAAAAACACCAAAAAGTATTTTTTTAACAATTTCTAAATTGCATTTTATCTTATAAAAACGAAGGAATGTTTTTTTTAATATTACCCCCCCCCCCCTCATTTGTCAGATGTTGCTATCAAATTGCTTTGCTGCAAAATGGAGGTAACTCCATTTTTGTTTTAAAGTCGTGTCACAGTTTTATTTTTAATTAAACAATTTTAAAATTTACGACGTTAATTTAAACGTGTAAAATATAATTAGAATAAATTATAAGACCCACATTCTGTCTGAAAAAAAGTGTTGAATGACGCATATTGCCACTATATATCGCAAGGGTTTCATTAAAAGACCACAGTCCTGACAAAAAGCGCAATTAACGATTAACATTCCTCGAAAATTTGTTTTATTTTCAGTCATACTAATTTCTCCTCCCGTACTTGCATTCTTTTACTTTTATTAGATCAAAATGTGCTTATTTACTTACATTTTATATTTTTAACTGAACATTATATCATTTAGTACTTAGAATGAATTGTCTCTTTTAATTTAATTCTAGAATTTATTAGGTTTTGGAAGCAAGTAGTATTATTGTATACGGTCATGAATTTACAAGACAATTAAGCTATTTTAAGAGGTAACAATTCCTAACTCGAATTACATCTAGTTAATTAGGAAAAGTGAATTTATATTCTTTGCTTGTAATGGTAATGAATTTCGAGTGTGTACTTATTAAATCGTGCCATTTTTTAACAAAAATGAGTCGTGAACGCGTTGCTGTATCGAAATTTGAATGAATATTGCTGGCTAAATGTTACCCGACACTTTGTCGTATAATGTGATATTACATGGACATACTCTTATTTTTATCTAAATGACAAGGCCAAATTGATGAAAGTTGTATACGACATCGTCTCGAGACATTCAAAAATAAGCCCGCAGCAATGTTTTGGTGCAGCGATGTTTCGACCCAGCATCCAGTGACTTATTTCCAGATTTTTCTTGCTGGAAAATATTTTCATCATGCGAAATTCAATCTAGCAAAAGACATCCAACAATTCAATAATTTTAAGTCATTGAAAAACCTTAGACCCAAAAAGTCCCTACTAAAATTTTGACTTCTTATCAGAAGCCTGGTAGTAAGCTAACACAATAAGTTGTGGAAATATTTTGATATCTCTGCTATATTAAAGAGGAATTTTGGCGAATCTATAAATATATTTTATAATAGTTGAATTGAAAGATCAGACAGTAAATCTAAAACTACCTGTAATATATGTACTTAAATTAAACACTAAAAGCATAAAAGAAGTAAGATCAATAAAAATAGAAAAGATCAGTCATTTATAGAGATTTCTGTGAGGACTTTGCACTACAATTCTCTACAAGTATACTTAATAACATTAGTAATAACTATCAAAAAAATAATCCAACGAAGACGATCGATTATTCATCTAGAGAGTATAATAATGCGTTCATAAGTCATATTCCCACCACACATATTAAAATAAAAAATTAATAAGTAAATTAAAGAATAATAACTGTACAGGGCTGGATGAAGTCTCGGTGAGATTACTTAAGTGCAACAAAGACAGAAAAATGAGAAAAGTAATCCCTGTTTTTAAAAAGAGTGATGTGGAAATTATCACCAATTACAGACCAATTACCATATTAAGTGTTTTCTCAAAACTGCTTGAAAAGGCGATAGTTGACATGCTTTTAAATTTATCAAACAAATTTAAATTATTAACCCCGCAAAAGTATGTAACCACATTCTTTGTCCAATACATCTATGATGCTTTGGCAGTTTTATTTGATCTGCTGATAGAAGAAATGGGGACTCGCGGAATCACGAACAAATTGGTGCAATCATATTTAAGGGATAGGAAAACAAGAGTTACACTTAATAATGCAACTTTGGTGGATGTTTTTATGAACTAAGGTGTTGGTCTTTTATAGGTCCGCTATTGCTTTTGTTCTTTATAAATGATATTTCTAACATCGTAATAAAACCTAAAGATAAACGCGATCTAGAAAAGCAATTATCCAAAAGTATAGACTATCTAAATTTAAAAGATCCCAAAATGCCGACTCTTATAGATATATTTAATGCTTTGCCAAAATAGAATTTCTTACGAACCTTCGTCGTACTGAGCTAAATAAATTACATGACATACTGTGTGAGATACATTGTACATTCGTACCCCATAGAAAAATTATTTTTGTTTGTTTTTTTTGTGTCATATTTTAAATAATTCTTTAAACGAACTATTTTTAAACATAACGTATTTATTTTAATAAAAGTAGAAAGCTCATGTTAGCAGGAAACAAGATTAAAAAAGTACTTCCTGAGAAATGTTAAGCTTGGGGTACAATTGTACCCTGCTTAGTATGACGAAGGTTAATAGTTATTTGTGGCCCAACTATTGTTTTCTCGACATTTTTATTTTTTGTGCAAATCGCTTTAGATATTAGCTATTTAAAGCAAATAACTATCCGCCACAAAATAATTTTATTTACTTTTTGAAAATATATGTGGCTACAATATGAAACCATTGGAAAAAGATTAAGGGAGCAACGTTAATGATTTTGCTCCAGCGGTACTTACAAAATTTTTTGCACTTCCAATTAATTATTTTAACACACATTACGAGCACGGACATTTTAGAGGTTATGTTGTAAAGGGATATCTTGAAAATAAAATCTTTTGAATTTTGGGGGTAAAACGATAATAAAATCTAGGTGCGGGGCTATTAATCCCTACCGAATAAATGAATCGCTATGGAACTTTTAAGCCCTGAAGATATTATAAAGACATTAACTTAATATTAATAATATAAATTATACATAAATAGAGAAAAAATTAGCTTCTAGGAAAATTTACGAACCAATCTCATTTGTCTTGCAGGCAAAGTAGGGACTTTGTCTGCAAGACAATGAAGAACATTGTCACTTAGTTGAAGAATATTTCTAGAAGAACACTATTTTTCGTTTCTGTCCACCAAATATGGGACTTGTAGCTTCACCTTCTATTATATTCACTTCATCCTCCACCATCATATTCTTTTACGCCCTATAATATCTTCATCCTTATGTTTGGTATCTTGGTCGGAAGTGTGGTCCAATCTTTTTTGGGTAAAATAAAAAGTGTGAGTTAAGTACTTGTAGTACACAATGGGTCTACATATAAAACATGATAAAATTACAAACATATAAAGTGCTTCATGAGATATTATTGACCCCATAGCTTACTTAAAAAATTACTCTTTTGGCATATACATCTACGGATCACTATGTATAAACAAATGTCTACCTTCAGAAGATTTCACAGTTATTAATCAAAATTAAAAGGAGTACAATTTAATACTTAAACTGATATTAATTTTGGACATCTAACTTTTGTTGATTTAAGTTAAAATTGAAAATTATGCACATGTTGATATTTTTGGCTTTAACCTTCAATTATAATTATTTTGTAAAAGTTAATTTTTATATAGCAATAAGGTTCAATTGATGCGTCAAAATATACCAAAAATATTGTTATGGCTACCGGTTAAACGCACCTGTTAAATGATATTTCATCTCTATTTATATATGAAAAAAATAAAAGTTTGGTTCATGCTATATTATTGTTATTCTAATGTGCTGTTTGTTATTGTAACTGATAAAAAAGAATCCAAAACAAAAACTCAGCTCGAATTGTCGATTGACAGATGTATTTAATTAATTAAAAGCTCAAAACAATTAAACATTGCTGCCAGATATATTTTAAGGAATAGAGGTAATTTTATTTTTTTAATTAAGTTAATTAAGCACGATTTAAATTTATTACTAAACGATAGAAGATACGCATTCATAATAAAGAAATTGAATTTCCAACGTAGCATGAATAATATCTTTGGTTTATTAATAAATATAAAGAATTATTTTAGAATTAATCGTTAGATTTACAAAATCACGTTTCCAGTCAACGACTGGAAACGATATTTATTAATGAAAAGTATTAATAATATATGGATAGTGATATTATTGAATGACATTGACTATTTTTGCCTGATGATGGCCCAATAAAGTGGTTCGAAACATGTTGCAAAAGTAAACCTCTTTTATTTTTTTATATGGAGTATCTGATATTTCCTAACAATAATATTTAGTTATTATTATCAAGTTATCTTCTTGAATTATTAAACGTTCATATTCTATTTTTTACAAACTCACTTTAATTTATTAAGGAGGAAAATTTAAAATTCTTTAATATTAATTAAAATGGTTTAACGTATGAAGTAGTTTAACATATGAAAATACAGAAAATTAATTAAAATTCTAAAACTTTAAAAATTCCTAAATTGAATATAAAACTTTTAAAAATTCTACAAATCATTCTGGATTATTCCTCTTTCATAATCCCTTTCATTATTCAATCAATATTCAATTCCCCCCAAAACGCTTGTAGGCTCACTCAATCTTAATATACTGACAATTAACTTTAACGAATTAATATTTTATATGTATAGATATTTCTAACTATATTTTCCAATTCCGGTTTTGTTGATTTTATATTGATCGCATACCGCATAAAGTATAAATAATCGATTTTAAATTAAAGACACGAATTCTTTATGAATAAATGTGCTTTTTGTATTTTTTAAATATATCATAGTTTATTTTAGTTCACAGCCGGTACTTTTTTATACAAAAAAGAAAAGTGGTTTTTATTATAACTATATCCAATGAATATACAGGATGTCCGGAAAAGCTATTCAGAACGTCGTTGGGGACTCTTTAGGGATAATCAGAAAGGCTGTATAAAAAATTGTAAGTAAATAGTCTCAGAAATTCAAAAAAATACAAAGATGTGTTAAATATGTTATATTTACTATTAAATAAATAACTCATTTCCGATACGAAATCGGAGAAACGGTAAAAAGAATTTTTTCATTAAATTGGTTGTATAATTCGTTCCAAAAATGTCTTCCTTGAATTTCTTAACACTCTGTACATTAAGCAGGGAACACCCAATACATAATAAAATAATTTAATAGAAACAAAATTAACTAGTATAGGTTATTCATACCAATAATTATTAATACATACATTTAAATATGGACCATTATTCTCTAGAAAAAACATTTTTTTCTGTCATTAATAATCTTAAAATTACTTTTTGTTTTTTGTTTATACATATTTAGTTCAGTCAAAGGCGAGGTCAAAGGCGCCTGATTTATACGAAGCTGCTTCCTTAAAATCGTAGAGTTTATTCCACAATGGTAAAAATTAAAAAAAATTATCACAAGACCTTTTTAAGTATACTAAAAAAGAAATTTTATAAAAGATTTAGGAGAAAAAAAAGTTATGACCAAAAACACCAATACCAAGCAAATTTCAAATTGACCGCTTTAATTTATTTCCTATCTTAAGTACACCTTTGCCTATGATATTTTTGACTCAAATGTAAAGCAATTAAATAACTTTTATTCAAAATAACTATATATTAACAATAATCTTTATTAGCATAAGTTTGGTAATTACATTTACAACATACAAAATTAATAGAACTTCTATCAATTACATAAATACATAACCATTGACTTACCAATTTTTTATATCATCGTTAAAAGACACAAAAAATAAAATTGGGGGTTTTCCATTAAAAAAAATATGATCACATCCCTATGCCAATGTAGATGACGTCATCAATAAAGTTTTGAAATCAAAAGATACCATTTTAAAAATTAAAATCGACGTCCGAGCTATACTCTAAAAAATGTAAATACGAAAAATATTAACCCATTTCCATACTTTAGCACCATCCTGTAAAATACTAATCTATTCAATTTACTAAATTTACATATTAATTCCAACATAAAAATATACCGGATTTTACAGTAATTGTTCAAAATTTTCACCTAAAAATTTAATATACATGAAAGAAGAACTAATAATTAAAACAAAATAAATATTAACATGAGAACAAATCCTAAAAATACTTAGATATTCGGATCGCGGAATTCAAATTGTCAGATTATTTAATTAAACAGGAAACAAACATACGTTGTTGCCATATTCTTTTTCGGTAATTAAAACATTAAATTTTCACTTTTAAAAAATAATTATATAGTCAATAAAGCACAAATTTTTATTTGTTACAAAACAATGAAACATACTTCAAACTTTATAGGACATTCAGCGGTTTTTCAAAACGATGTTAAATTCCCTACTTTACCTCTTCATATCAGGGTCAATTGGTCAAGAGGATTGTTCGGAGGATCCCTGAAAGGTTCCATCAACGTATTGGAGAGTTTCTCAACCATTTTCTGACACCCTGTAACAAGAAAAAAATATTTCTATAAGTAGAACCAATTATTAAATGTTATAAATAAATAAATTAAAAAATGTTTTACTGACTTTTATTAATTATTAAAAATATTTATTAAAAATTCAATTAAATAATATTTTTTAATAAAATTACTTGTAAAATTAAATGGGCGGTTATTTTATACTTCAATAATTATAAAAATTTAATTACGGCGAGTTCTAAAAAAATAAATTACATTCTTTACATCTTACATTCTTTTATTTATATGAGGCTAAAAGCTGATAAATAAAATATTCATTTAAAATAAACAACGGGATCATCCTTTTTGACTTTTACCACAAAAGTAACGACATTTACTTCGTTTATCTTGATAAAGCAAGGTATAGAATATTTTTATTTAAAATTTTGCATTCATATTTTAGGTTAAATCTTTAATTTAGTAGTCTATTTTAATAAAAATTTAAATAACATCAAGTTAATCTAGTTTAGTTTAAAGAAATTAAATTATAATTAATTTAAATCTATTACTCTACTATGTCTTAAGAATTTAATTTTCTTTTGCATATTTCAGAGATAAAAAAAAACGGAAAACTGTATTTATAAAGGAATCTGGGGGTTTGCCTAAAGATTTGTTTACAAAGATGATAAACCAAGGTAAAATAAAATATTCGAAATTTGCAAAATTAGCTTTTCTTATTTTCATTTTACTTCATTTTTTGTAGTATTTTTTTATATTTTTCTATTACACCTACAAAAACATGAACAAAACCACACATGTTTATTTAAAATGCAAACATCTTTGTTATTTAAATCCTTTCATACCAAAATATTTTGCTAAAGGGCTTATTTTATTGAGTTTTACATCCTGTCAAAAGGAAAGTATCAACTTAAAAATCACCCTGTATACATTTACTGTAACAAATACATTACATTTTTTAAATAATTACCCCATTTCCGACTTTAGTGCCGTAACTTACCTACTTTAAACCCCTAACGGTGGTTTGATATTACCTAAATAATTTACAAAACGAGTCAAATTGGCTGGGTACAGTTTGCGGCTCTGTTATAAAATTTTTGTAATCCCTTGGGCAGTCGCGCTTTCCTTATTTCAGAGTCATAAAATTGTTAGGTAATTTGCGGCTCTCATTCAAACGAAAATGAACGTTATTGAATTTTGCTCAAATATCATAATTTTCTCTTCAGACTTCGGTAAAAAATCTTGCTTATGATTTTTCACTTCAGTCAAAATGACTACACCTGACATGTTGTGTTAAAGTTAAAGGTAAAAAATATTACTTAATACCACAAATAATTTAAATTTATTTTAAAATTTCTTGGAATTCTACAATAAACGACGGAAGCTAATGAGGAAACTGCTTTATTCTTGCCCTGTACATAGCTTTTCATGCACTATCTACTTGAGTCGTTTTTATTGTACTTGGGACTGACCCTAAAGATTTCCTTATAATATTTATGGGCTTTTCACTTAAACACTTTAAAGAACTCTCGTTGAATTTATGAAAAAATAAGTCTATCAATTTTCGCCTTGTGCTCGGCATGATTATAGTCACCGTCTCTTCTTACAACCACATTATTTTCAGTGTAAATTTTTGCACAGCAAGTTTTTTTAAAGCAACGCCACTTTTTTTGGTCACACTTTAACAAATTACAGAAACAATATTTTCTGTTATATCATTGCTTCTTTGCCTTGACCACTCTTAATAAACTGCGAATACATTTTACTTTCATTCACTGTTTAACTCAAGATATATTTGCAAATGAATCTATTTTTAAATCGTGAAGTAAAATTCTAATTGATTTTGACCCTACCGCAAATTGCCCATCGGATTAAGAAATTTTAACACACCCTGCACCTGACACCATAAAATAGCCGCAAACTGTACACAGTCGTCAAATTCTATAGTTCATTGCAAACAATAATAGGATACAATAGACTCGACTGCTGGCTGAGTACAGGCTACTTCGCGAATGTCGACGCTTTTTTATCGTACTTAGTCATAATTCTTATGTCTCCTACTTCCGATTGGCAGAAACTGTATAATCGTAAAAAGTGTAAAGAAGTAGGTTTACAACAATAATTGAATCAAGAACAATTCTTTTGTTTGGTATACAGGGTCTTCCGAAATTAAGCGGCCAAATTTTAGGGGGCAATTCTATTACTAATCTTATGAAAAAACTTTCTATCAACATATGTCCGATTTCGCTTCCTAGGGTATATTGTGTCTAAATGTAAGTTTTTTATTATTTATTTGAAAACTGATTGTAGTGGAGATTTGAAATTTGGTGTAAATCATAACGCACTTACAATACAAATTCATGATTATTTTCACATATTTTGCAAGTTTCGAAAGGGTAGTTTTAGGGAGGCTTTAGGTTAAAAATAGAGTTTTTGTTTTTATGGTTAATGTAACATAAGTTTTTTTTTTCATAATATTGTTCCGCATTTGGTTTTGGATAAAAAGGTACTCTTACACCAATTCGATAAAACGCACCAGAAAATTGCTCATAACCATGCACATACAGTTTAAAACGGTAATTTGCAATTTACAGATATTAATAGGAAGTTTTTTCTTCTTAAAATCAGTAGTAGAATCTCCTCCGAAAATTTGGCTGCCTAATTTAGGAACACCCTACAGGGTATTTATACATAAAGGCAATAGTTTCTGATTCAATTAAAAACATTGTTTTTGTTTGATATACATATAAAGGCATTAGTTCCTGATTCAATTATGGTTCACCAAACTACTGGGGATATTTGTTATGAAAGGTTTACCACAGTTTTATGTTGAAAATCGGTTCTTAAATTGATGAGAAAATTAAATTAAAAAATATGTAAATTAAAATCAATTAGCTCTCTTGCTACGTCGCAGGTGTTTTGCTTTAAATTTGGCATTAATTTATGGAATATTAAAAGAAATACTTAAAAATGAGAATAAAGTTAAATCTTATTGTAATTCCTACAACACCCCTGTAAGTTTGTTATTTCTAAAAATAACAATTTGAAATTTTACTACGTTATATGGCATAAGAAAATGCATTTATTGAACTAAACAAATTTCAATTTCATTTCGGTTTTCACATCAACTTTCTGATTTTAAAACTAACATCCAATTTTTTTGTACTTATTATTAAATATTGGTAAGTTCCAAGTATGTTTGTGATAAAATTTCTTTTTTCTGAACTTAAAAAAAAATGGATTTTTTTCTGGTAATTTTTTTTAATAAAATCTATTAAAACTACTCTTAAATAAATTAAATAGGTAAAATAAATTGTAAATATGTAAATTATGAAAATTCGGTCGTTCTTGAGAAAATTATTTCTAATTATATTTCTAATTTTTAAAATTCGTTTTTGCAATATCTTTATTTATGGCATGATAGTGGAGCCATCCCCTATTTAGATAGAGGATTTTTTTTTCGATGATATCCAAGATGTAGGTAGAATCCTGATGTACCTACTTATGTAAAGTCGCTCTCAGTTGGAAGCAGGACAAAGAATCCGCGATCGTGATTACTTTTGTCCTACTTCCAGCTGGGAGCAACTGTACGTATTGAGGACTAAAAGAAAAGCAACTCAATGCTTTGGTTAATTTAAATTGCTTATTTAAGCAAAAAGTAGTCCTATATTGTTTTAACGTGTAATGTGTAATATGTATCAACGATCAAAAATCGATCCCAAATATACAACAATTAGTTGAAATTACCAATTACTTCAAATTTTAATAATATTTATTAAAATATGTAAATAAACGTTACCTTTGTAAATTATTTTATTTGGAGAAAGTAATAGCTATAAAAAAGGAAATTGTTCATAGTTTATTACATATAAACATATCAAGATAAGTGTGAAAAATATAGTATCGGAAATTATGCTTCATAAGAATTTTTTTTAATTTCTCTTGGCAACTTATTTCATATCCAAAATCTTATTTTGTTGCACGTTATCGTGTGTTTAAATTTTATCGTAATATTTATTGAACTGAGAGTGCTTTGCTGTCATGAGTAAATTGACATACAATTTCTTATCAATTTACGAATTTGTCGATCAAAAGCTCATAAAGTAGAAACTCACAAAATAGAACAAAATTATTGTATCGATGGAAAAACGTAGATTAAGTTAAAGGTAGAATAAGTTAAAATAGTTCAAACTAATAAAATAATTAAGAGTAAACCTTCTGGTGATTGGTAATGTTTAAATACTTCCATCCCATTTTTCCATCAACTAAATATTTTAGTCTAATTTTCTGAGTTTCTACTTCATAAATTTGTGTCCAATTAAATTTTATAACTTTGGGTTTGGTTACAAGAATTTGTAAACGTTGTTCAGCTGAGACATTTAAAATTTTGTATTGCTTTTTAGTTCCTTCTAAAATTGAGTATACCTGTACTGTATGGTGTCCTAGCTATAACAATATTTGTTACGCAATCGCCAAAGTCCAAAATAAATTCTTAAGGGGAGCGGCATTTAAACTCAAGATACTAAGAAGAAATAGTTTGCACTGACTTTATGATTTCATTGCTCATTGCACTTAGAATCACTTAGCAATAGAAGATTTCTTTCTGATATGGTTTTTTTGTTGTGTTAACGCGTATTTAGATACACCTAATTTTTTAAGTTTAATGAATTTTGATTATAAACCCTCCGGGGTACCAACAAAAAGTTGCTGTCTATCTAGATTAAAAAAACATTTAACAAATAATGGGTATTGCAGTTTCTTAGCTAGGATTACTTGAGTGGCAAAAGCTGCTAACAATTAAGAGCATCTTCCTAGACACCCGCGATAAATTTTCCGATGGAGATAATAACAAGGAATAGAAAATCCATCCTACTTTTCTGGAGCTTCTTTGCAAATTATGACCAAATAACTGATAATTAATGCGAATCCCTAGAGGGCGCGCGAGTTTGGGAAAAAAAATTGTGAAAAATCATGAAATCGACCAATCGTTCTGCAGTCATAACTCAAGTTTCCCTTGTTAGATTTTCAATTGTTTTTCAGATTTATAATCTGAATTCATAAGGCTACATCCTGCCAGAGAGTTACTTTCTGCAACCTAGCACACAATTAATTAGAGGGGTCCAAACTTAAGGTATCATTATATTTTTTTTTGTACATTTTCCAATTTTTTTTCGTTCTGGCAAGAATTAAATAAATGACTTCTAAATCATCTACAAAAGAAATTATACAAAAATGTTCTTCGTACTAGCTATTATAACTACAGAACTAAACCACTATATTAGCCGTTTAGGAAATGGCTCTTAAGGTCAATTTGATACATTTTCTTTTGATGTGAATCGGTTTAAACGCAATAGCATGTATTCAGCGGCCGTCTCTAAAATTTTGATTACGTTCGGTGAATACAGACTATTGTTGCGAATCTAAACAGATGGTTGCTTTTAATTATTAATATTATAAATTTTGTATGTTTTATTTGTTTTGCGGGTATTTAGGATAAAAAAAGTCAGAAAAAAATTGAACCAGTTTTTAATTAAGGTCAACGTTTCGAACAGTATTAGTTCATCCTCAGGGTACTACAAACGTTTATAAATTATTAATTTACTAATAATTAAAATTATTAAAGGACATTATTTTCTTACATTATGGTAGTTTATTTTATATGACCAAACTTACATTTAATTGTTAATACTAATGACATTACACTATGAAACAGGAGAACAAAGTTAATTTACAATACATTAAGACTAATATTTACAATGTTACTCATGATTTTAATTTAACTTTAACTTTAACTTTTGGTTGTTCTTTAATTATGTTATAGTAGCTTTTATTTAAGAAGATAGTCGGCGAAATGGTTCAAAAGCGTACTTTTCGCTAGTAAAAATTGATTTTTGGGCATTTGTAATCAAAAATTTAACAAAAGCGATGCCTAGTGCCATTCAAATTGAATTTAGTTTTCATATAGAATTTTGTTTTTCATGTAGTCTATGATAGGGGCGTACTTTTTGAACAATGATAAAAAAATGCGTTTTTATTTTTATTCAAAAAGTACGTCCCTATCATAGATTCTACATGAAAAACAAAAATTCTATATGAAAACTAAATTCAATTTGAATGGCACTAATAGGCATCTTTTTTGGTAAATTTTTGATTACAAATGCACAAACTATTTTGCTATTATCTTGTAAAGTTTTACTTCATGAGAGTTCCACATGTAGTAACAAGTAAGTTAACATGTTAATTCACATAAGATGAAGTAACTAAATTATATTCTAGCGTTAGAGCCCGAAGAACCCCTGGCTTGGCAAACTAATAATAAGGTTACATTATTGTTCAATAAATACAGTTGGATAGAGGGTATCCCTGGTGTTATATTTATTCATTACTCTCATTTATTTAAAAATATATACATATCAAGATATGGAATATAGTGCATTTAATAAAGAATACATCTATTTCTTTCTTTAAAAATGCTAACTGCGCAGTTACTTTGTATAAATACAGGGTGTCCCATAATATGTGGGACCCACTTCTAGGGTGGGTAGTAGATGTCAAAAGAATAAGAAAAGTTCATATAAACGTATCTCCAATTTCGCCTCATACGGGAGCTACAGCTCTTTAAGTGTGTTGTTAAAAAGTTTTTTTTTGCTCGTTTATTTCAAAACAAATTGGAGTAGAGATTTGAAATTTAGTGTGAATCATAATTCAACTATGATACATTTTTGTGAATTTTTTAAAAAATTTTACTTGCTTTTAAAGGGTAGATTCGGGGAGAGTTGAGGTTAAAAATTATCATAACTTTTGTTTAGTTAACTTTTACAAAATTTTTTCTTCAAATTAATGTTCCCCATTTAATACTTAACAAAAAAGGTACTCTTATTTAAAGTCGGTAGAATGCGCCGTTTTTGAAGAAAATGAATTTTATTATTTTATTGATGGTCAACACAATTTAAATTTAAAAAAATCATGTTAGCCATTATTTTATTTTATTGTATTACCCAAAACTGTTTAAGAAATTAAAAAAATTACGAACACGTATCCTAACTGTATTATGATTCATACCAAATGTCAAATCTGTTAATTTGTACTTCAATTTGTTTTGAAATAAACAGAAAAAACGTACTTTTTAACAACTCCTCTAAAGAGCTGTAGCTCCCTTATGAGGCGAAATCGGTCGAAAGTTTATATGAACT
The DNA here is from genome assembly GCA_963971135.1 of Stenus bimaculatus. Taxonomy (NCBI): domain Eukaryota; kingdom Metazoa; phylum Arthropoda; class Insecta; order Coleoptera; family Staphylinidae; genus Stenus; species Stenus bimaculatus. Next base: position 26,185,971 of record OZ020184.1, read on the forward strand.
TTTTTTATTCTCTTGACATCTACTACCCACCCTAGAAGTGGGTCCCACATATTACGGGACACCCTGTATAGGGTGTATGCGAAAAATATTCAGGGAATTATTTTTCAGCAAATTAGTGTACCTATACGTTTTATTCTTAATTTCTCTAAAAATGCTTTTTATTTACAGTGTATTAAAGTTTTAATATATTTTAATTATAGTATAAAGTATGCCTTAATTAACGTTTGAATTTAAAACAATTTCTTGTTGAAATCGATGTTAATATTTATCATTACATTTTTACTGCAAACGTTTTGCATGTAAGCGTAAGTAATAATTATATTAGGTGGAATTCTCTCTCTGCTTGTGGCTACTTTTAGGGATCTAAATAATTTTAAGTTTATTAAGATCTAAACTTACTTTTAATATGTATATTTTAATCTAAGCGATTTCGAATCGCTTTAAATTGTGATTACATTCAAACAAAAATTTTGCGGTGCAACCGAAGCTGTGGTCCATTTCATTTATAAATCACCTTTTCTATATCGCTCTTACTCGCTATAAGTAGTACTAATCTCTTCGCTCGGAGCTTAATAGCAATATGAAAGGTTTTAATTTAAAATTTAAGGTAGACTTAAAACGATTATAAGAATACAATAGAAAATATGTCACTTTAAAGTTTTTCTTAAAGAGATATATATCTTGCTGCTAACGAGCCTTATGAATTAACGCTTTAAATTTTCAAAAAATTTAAATTGATTTGATTAAAGTATTTTCCAATTTTAAAGTTTTGCTTTCAGGTATTTTCTTTAATGAAAATGGACAAGAAAACTTAATCTAATAAAGTTGTTATAGAGAGATGTAGATTGTTAGAGAAAGATTTTAAAACGTTTTTTCTGATTGTACATTTCTTCTATTTTTCTAGATTAAACAAGTATTTTTGTAATTGTTTTCAGAATTTGTTATTACTTTCAATAACATGTTGACAACAATGCTGCCAGCATTTTTTGCAGCACAAATTTTGCGATCAGTCTTAAAGCGATCCGCTTAAAAGGATATTAATAACATGTTGATAACATGTTAGCAGAAAATATGTTATCAACATTTATTAAGCCTATGTAAATAAATGTTACTATCCGCATGTTATTTAAGTTATCAATATTGCTTCTGACATGTGGATAGCAGCATGAATTTACACAGAGTTAATGAATGTGGAAAACATGTGACACCTTGACATGTTTTGCTCTCAACATGTTATTAATATCCATTTATCCACACCGCTTCCAGAGCGATCTCAAAATTTGTCCTGCCAAAAATGCTGACAACATTCTTATCAACATCTTATCGAAAATAATAAAAAATGCTGAAAAAAAAATGTTATTAAAAAAGTTGGCAGCAAAAATGTTATTAAAATTTTATAATAAAATTGTAAAATGTTGCTAAAAATTGTTGTCAGCAAATGTTGATAACAAATTCAGTAAACATTTCTACGTCCTAGATTTTAAATTAGTCGCTAACATTACAAGAAACATATATTATCACATTATCAGCAAAGTTACCTCGGGTTTGCAGAGGTTTTAAACGATCAAATATTTGTTAGTCTACTAAGTTTATTTGAAGAATTCTCTGGGTTAATTCAAATTGCCAAAATAATAGCGAGCAAGAGTGCATAAACCCCTCCAGTCTGTTTTATTTTATTTCAAGAAAATATGTCAGCGTTTTTAATTCAACTATGTATTTTTTTGCAATTAATTAAAATTTTCAAAATGTTACTGTTCTTCAACATAACTTTTCATATGAGTGGAGTTTCGTGTAATTATTAAATGTTTGAAAGTTAACTTGTGCCAAAAAAAATTGAGTTTTTTGCAAATTCTGAGATGTAATTTTCTAGAAACCAACGTCCGTTTTGAATCAGTTGAGTATGTAGAGTAAGAGTTCAAAATCTATTGTTTGGAATTATTTGTTGACTGTTTTAAACAAATATTTAAAATAGTACTATCATTAAATACATATACAGTGTATAACGCATAAAAATCATTATTATTATTTTTTGGAGTTTTCAAAAACGGGCGTTGATTTTAAAAAAACTTTATTCTGAATTCAATTTTCGGTTTGCATGACGTCACTATGACGTCATCAAATTTTTTTTACATGGAGTGTTTACATTAAGAGTGTTTTACAATGGCACTAAAAAGTTTATTCTAGCGCCATCTAGATGTGATTAAAAAAATATTAAATTTCACCTTAAAGTATAGCTTAAAATTTAAAGTTTTTCGAAAACAATGCGACACATCTTTTGCGGTTTTTAAAAACTCGAAAAAATAAAGTGGTTATGATTTTTATTCGTTACTTTAAAGTAAACTATCGTTTACGGAAAATTTAATAATTTTTTCAAATACATCTACATGGCGCTAGTATAAACTTTTTGCTACCATTGTAAAACAATCTTAATAAGATATTGTTTTATGGTATAAAAACTTAAAAAAAAATTTGAAAACGTCGGAGTGACGTCATGTCAACCGTGAAATTTTTTTGTTGAGTTCGAAATCAAGTTTTTCAAAAACAGTGCGTTATTTAAAACTATCCTATAAGGTGAAATTTAATAATTTTTTTAATGACATCTGGATGGCATTAGTATACACTTTTTGGTACAATTGTAAAACACTCTTAATAAGGTATTTTTTTATGATATGAAAAACATCAATCTATTTAAAAAAAGATTAATGACGTCATAGTGACGACACGCCAACGGAAAAAAAATTTGTTAAGTTCAAAATAAAGTTTTTTTAAAAACAATGCCACACATCTTTTATTGTTTTTAAAAATTCCAAAAAATAATGTAGTTATGATTTTTATGCGTTACTTTAAGCTTACCCTGTATAACCAATGCTTAAATGCATGTTTTTATGAAACTCTTATTGTGATTATTGCACTTACTTATTTAGGTAAACCGTTTTTTATTATTATTGGATTATATTGAACCATTATTCGCTATTTATTATATTTAGATTAGTAAAATGTTGGAAATTATATTAGAGATTTATGCAAAAAATTCATATACAAACCGATTGCTCTAAAAACTAGGTAGACTAAAATCAAATAAGAGAAAATTATCAAACTATGACATTTTGCGGCCATGTAATCGATAATGCAAATATGCATTGTATCGTGACCATTTTGCAGTGTGGGATCTTTCGCTGAAACCACAAACACTCCAGACTTTGTTGATTAATCTTAGATGGTTTCCTGCAGTTGCATAGCAGCTAACCTAACTATCGACAATGCGACACTTGTGGGAAAGTTTGATTTGATGAGGTCTGACTTTTAGCCTCTTCGTAGTCGAGATACCTTTGCTAGCAAAAAAATAAATCATTATGTTACAATAATTTTGTAATTGTTTACAACTGAATGCTCTTTCTAAAGATCTTTAAAACTGTTATAAATGCATAAATTTTAGTGAAATACCGATTGTTTAATTAATATATTTATTGATAGTATGGCTTAAATTAATCGGCCCAAAAAGTCTCTGCTTCATATCAGGGTTTCTCAGAATAGCATTTCTGTGGCTAATGTGAATAATATAAAACACCAATGGGTATAATCACCTTCAAGTTAATAGTACTATTATGGAAAATTTATTTTGTATAATTTATATAGGTCTTTTATTTAATAATAATATGACCAGAAGTATTACAACTAAATTTTGATAAATAACACTATAAGGTTATTGAAATTAAAAGTAACAATTCAAGAGCAAAAAGATTTGTTGCAATTAGTTTCAATAAAATTATAGCGCCATGTTAAAATTTTAAGAAATATGTCTCTGATGATGATTTTTTAAAGTCGAAATGCATTAAAATCATTAAATTTTACATGTTTAACAACCTTTAGTCGTTTGGTAATTAAGGCCCTATTCACTTGACTTAATCAAGTGTCACCAAACAAATGGAAATTTCATGCTTTATGAATCTATACTATAACAGATCTTACAGATATTTTTTAAATTAATTGCTCAGATTCGCCGAAATTAAAAGGTTGTGTTTATCTCTTAAACGATGTCCCAAATATTGGAAAAACGAGCTATTAATTATTGACAAACAGATCATTTTATCATGAGGCGAATATTAGAAAATATTTTCCTATATATTAGTATAATAATTTAAAATGGTTTAATTTTATACAAGCTGGGCAAAAAGTTCGGCAACACCTGTTTATTTTTGAAAGGATGAGCGATTGAGAAAAATGTTTCAAGTAAAAGTTGTACTACTCTTAGTGGCACAATTTTTTTGGATTATTACCATGACCTAAAAAGGTTATTGAAGGTCGATCAATAATCACTTAACTTTTATGCGTCATAAAAATGGATGGTTGACATTTAAAAACTATTAGGAGGACTTTAAGTGACTTTCAAGGTCATGCTATTATTCCTATATAATGTATTACTTAGAACTTAAAACGTTTCAAAAATAAATATTGCCAAACTTTTTGTCCTGCCTGTATGTAAACTGTATACTTCTCATTTGATTTTATTGCATTGGAAAGTAAAATATTTATACAGGGTAAATTTAAAGTAACGTATAAAATTCATAACTACCTTTATACTTAGAATTTTTTTAAATGGTAAGACGTGTCGAATTGTTTTTGAAAAACTTTATTTTGAACTAAAATAATGTTTCTTTCGCGCCAACTAGAAATCATTAAAAAAAATTTAAAATATCACTTTAAAGGAATGTTTAAAGTTTAAAGTAATGCATAAAATTAATAACTACTTTATTATTTGGAATTTTCGGAAGCAGTAATGACAGTGTCAAATTGCTTTGAAAAACTGTATTTTCAACTTAACAAAAGAATTCTTTCGGTTGACATGACGTTGCTATGAAGTAATTTTATTAAATCGGTTGATATGGTTTTTATAGCCTAAAATAATACCTTACTAAAAGTTTTTTAAAACAGTACCAAAAAGTTTGTATTAATTCATTAAAAACAAATTTGATGATGTCATAGTGACGTCACGTCAATCGAATTTTTTTTAACTTGAAAATTAAATTATTCATAATCAATTGAACACTTAAATTCAAAAAAATAGTTATTAATTTTGTGTTACTTTAAACATATTTTATTAATTATTACGTATAGAAGGCGCCAGTATAAGCTTGGTACTGTTATAAAACACTCTTAGTAATACATTATTTTATACTTAAAAACCATATCAACCCATTTAAAAAAATTGATGGTGACGTCATTTTATCAGAAAGGAAAAAAACAGTTCAAAATAAAGTTTATTAAAAACAATTCTAGAAGTCTCCTTTTATCCTTTTTGAAAATTTCATATAATAAGACAGTTTTTGAATTTTATGCATTACTTTAAACACACCCTGTATACTTATTTTGTAATATTTTTATAAATATAATCCAAGCCTATAATAAACTTAATTAAGGAGTATACCTTCATCATGACCTCAAATGATTAATAAGACAAATCGGCTATAAAAACGCTTGCATAACATTTCTAGGTAGATGGTAATCGGTCAATTATAACCCCATACGTATCACGCACATTCATTTTAATTTTCGATGAAAGGGGATTATTGCATAATAAATATACGGGTGTGTCCCCCAAAGTGAAGTAATTGAGCTTCACATTTTATTTTCAATTAAAGATAATTTAATGGTTTTCAATAAATAAACCTTTGAAAATAATATACAAAAGAAAAAACCTATTAATTCCCATTAATATTTAATTAAACATGAAGTTTTCGAGGTGTTTCCGTAATTAATTAAAGATTTTCTTGTATTTCTGATACAAATGAATTAAAACATTGGAATTGTGCGTGCGATGGAACTTGGTAACTTTCTAAACAGTTTTCACCTAATCTGGACGAAAAGTGCCAGCCTTTTCCGACAATTTTCTTTATCGCCTCACTCGTTCGTTCCTGCCTATGTTTTCATTAAATGGCAAATCGTGTTTACAATGATAAAACTCAATTAGGAACAGATTTAATCAAATAAAAAAGCAATTTACATACATACATAACATTTTAGATAATGTCATTTTATTAAACAAGGAAATGATTATAAAATTTCAATTCCGTTAAACAACAAAACAATATATTAAATAAACGCCCTTTTAGTATCGTGTTTATTGGTTTATTTATTTTATGAATTACTAAATTTATAAAATACCATATGTATTTTGAAACATAATCCTTCAAAAATATTATGACTACGGCTACAGCTTACAACAGCAGCGAATTTTTGTAGCATTTAACGGTAGATGCTCGGAACCTACTATAAAACAACGACGATTTTACTTGCGGGCTATAATTATTAATCATTTATATAAATATTTACTAAAATAGAATTAGATAATATCAAAACAGCGGTAAATTTAAAACAAATAAGTATTTTGAAATTAAGTCGAAATAAAATGGATGGCTCTGAACTTCATACCTAATTAGTAGAATATTTATTATAATTAAAATCGGCATGAAATTGTGACTTTAATTTGCTATTTTTGTTTTCCGTTTTAACTTGAGTGTAAATTTTAAAGAAATAACAATTAAGATGCCACAAGACTTATGTCTGAAAGTGGTAAAATGTAATATTTTTAACTATATTAACCCATTAGGAGGATTGGGAGTCTAAATTGAACCGTGCTCCGATAGCAAACATGTATTTTGAGCTTCTACATAAATTTGGGAAAATATCATAACCTACAATACACCCCACATAATCAGGCTGAAAGTACCCATAAAAATCTTTATTTCTGTTATATTTTACGATTTCTATCGTTAACACTTTTACAATTAAAATGCGCGTTAAAATTTATGAAATATGGCTTATATTTTTTCAAACTACGGCCACCACATTTTGTAAATAACATTCGGTTTTATAGTTGCAGGGTTAAAATAATATTTAAGGCTGGACCATAACTATTTACTTTAATTAGCATTTTAATTACGTGTTTTGAACCATTTTGTGGCCATTTTGAGTATAAAGAATTTAAAAAAAGTCTCCTACTAGTCTTAAGAGGATAGTCGGCAAAATGTTTGAAATGCGTACTCCTCGCTAGTAAAAATTGATTTTTTGGTGTTTGTAATAAAAAATTTAACAAAAACGCTCTTGTTTTGCCTTGAAATTGAATTTATTTATCATATAGAATTTTTTTTTGATGTATATAGTCTGTTATAAGGGAGTAATTTTGAAAAAATGATAAAAAATGCGTTTTTATTTAACAATCAACCAACGCGTTGCAAGGGTTCTAAATGCTATTATGTTATTCAGTTTTTTGACTTTTCGTTTTGAAAAACGTTCAGGAAATGGCAAAACCATAAATGAAAAATCGTGGCACTTTTCCTTCCACCTACAAATTTCGAGTAGAACATTGGTTTGCAAGTGGATTTAATTTTTCTGGAAAATTTCACATTAGCATCAAATCTTTCAGTTCTCTCTTTTCATGAATAAATAACTTATGAAAAACAAATATTTTAAAGTACTCCCTCCTTGGATTAAATTTCAGGGTCTTATAAGTAAAATAATACATAGAGTAGATAACTTTTATATTCATGAAAAAAAAATTATAATTTTAGTGTGATATATGGTTGATATAAATTGGGCCCAAGTAACATTTTAGGTCAAATTTACGTAAATTAGGTATTAGAAGTGATCGTGCCCTAATGTAATGACTTCTCCGTGACGTAAACTATACGTAAATTTGACGTAAATGGGGAAAAATTTGAAGTCACCTGGAGGTAATACTTCCCTTTTTGATGACTAATAAGGAAATTACTTCAAAGTCCTTTACAAAATTTTGACGCACTGAATTTCAAGATCAAACCACAATTGCCAACATAAAAACTTATAGATGAAACATAACATTTTAGTGATTTTAATGTCACCACTGGTATCCATGATAAGATGAAGTACCTACAACATAATATTATATCTACGCATGTACTTTATTTTATACCAACCAATAATTTAAATAGCGCTTTAAAGTTATTGCCCCAAAAAAATTCTGTAAAATATGATAATTTTACTTCTTAAAACAAATCGCGCCTCCCCTAAAAGTAAAATTAAAGGTATTTCTTTTTATTTATTTTTTTATTTTTCAGAGTTCAGAATATGGAAGTTAAATTCAAAGAATTATTTTATTTTATCATCGATTCTATGTATATATATTTATGTAGAAAGATATATTTTCCACATAAATAAATAATGAAATTATTAATTTCAACATTACCTATCTTTAAGTAAATATAAATATAGCTTCTCTGGCAAAGTTTTACCAAAAGGGAAATGTGTCTTGTTTCCCGACCAATAAGGTACGTACATATGTAATAATATTATTGCGTGGTAAAAACTACCTAATAATTTGACTAAAAAGTAATTTTGCCCTAAAGAAGAATATTTTCCTTTAAAGTTTAAAGTAAGAACAGTTTTATTCAATTTTTTACTTTGAAGTCATATTGCCCAAAAGTAAGTTAATCGCAATGGAGTTAACTGCAAAATTAAAGAAATTAAAGTTTTTTTTTAATTAAAAAAAATTAGGTTAGGTTAGTTTATTGAATTTAAAAAATTAATTAAACAAAAGTACAAATGAATTTATTTTAAATTTATGTTACTTAAACTTAAAAAAAAGGATTGGCTTTTTTTAGAACTTTTTAATATTTATAAAAAGTTTTAAATCCCTTCTTCTTATTTCCAAATTGCTGGTAACTCCAGAACAATGAGTTTTATGAAAAAATGTTTACTCAAAATAATTGTAGAATCCAAAAATATAAAAATATACAGGGTGTTGCATTTAAAAAAACGGAAGTTAGATGCCGTACCACTAATAGAAACGAACACCCTGTATATTAAAAAAAAAATGATTAAATGGTAGCTTGTTTAAATTGAATAAACTTTTGTTCAAACTTTCTTTTTTAATTCAATACGGTTCAGAAAATAATTACGTCTTTCCGTTTTTTTTGGCGGTCCCCGTATAAAGTCATTCCAATAAAGCTGCTACAGGAAAAAAATCTAGAATATATAAAAATATAATATAATATAGTGCCTTTATTTTGACTTCTTATAATTAATTTTGCATAATATTGCAACGCAAAATCAACTGTCCAGTTGTAGTTCGCAATAATTATCAGTGATTGGCTGATAATTTACAACTTCAACTAAAGTGGGATGCATTTTTTATCCCCTCTTAGGGTCTCGACAAGAAAATAATCGCTGGTATCTAGAAAGATGACCTCAAGCATATTTGTATTATTTAAAATCAGTTTGGGTAAATTATCCACAAATGCCTAATAAGATTTCCCGGAAAAGGGGAAGTGAAAAAAGCATAAAACGCGATATTATAGTCCATTTAACGTTATAAAATTTCAAAAAATGTTTTGATATATAAAAAAATATGGAGGTAGCCATGGGCTTTCGTTTAGACCCGGCGTAATCCTGTTTTAAATTATCAATAATAACTAAATATAAATTCATATTTTATCTTGTTGATGGAATAGCATACGAGGCAAAATTTCCTGACATATTTAGCAAATTAGCGGAGTTTACACTTGAATACAATAAATTCATATTATTTTTTACGTTATTGTTCTAATAGTCAAATTTGGACCATTTATTATTAAGTAATACCAAAAGAAAGTCTTTTAAGACTTTTGGTGAGTCATCCCAAATAAATTATTATACAGGACATCACTAAAAATGAAAATTGTTTCGGCATAGTTGAAACTATAATGAAAATGTACTTTATCTAGTTTTATATCAAATTTAACGTTATCTACAAAATGTTTCACTGCATTAAATATTTAATTTATATTAAAAATACGTGGAACAAACTATTTATACGTTTAAAATTGACATAATTTAATTAGTTACAAACTCTGCAAACAATAGTTTGTGTTTTGCAGAAATTCATTCATGGCATTTAATAATGAATTGGTTAGTGCGTGGCTGGTATAAATTAAATTTGACACGACCGTCTCTGCCAGAACTTTTTACTACATAATGTAGCTGTAACAACATTAGGATGCATCATTCAATGCGCGCAGACTAACTTGTAATTATGTGTTTCCAGTCGTCGATCCCCAATCAGAAAATTGTAATTATGGAAATTTATGAAAAATTTACGCCTGTTAAATCGCAATTTTTTAAAAATGTTTTTTCTTTATTAGAAAATTTATGATCAATAATACAATTTATATTATACAGACATTGAAAATAATATACATGTATAAAGTTTCTGGTTTAAATCTGGACATTTTATTTTAGAAATAGAAAAAGATGAATATGGGCATAAACACGATAACAGAAAAACACTAAGGTAAGAAAAGTACATGAGAGCTGAAAACTCTTTTCGGAAATAAAAAAATATTTGCTTTATTGTAAAAACGCGTAACATCAAATACAATGAAAGTTCATAAGAAACGGTGAATTGCAATTTCATAGAATGATAAATTTTTATTACTTTGAGTATGCGAAAAGGACTATAGAGAAATAGAGAAAGGTAAAACATGCAATACGACAGAAGTTATGACTACGAAAGGACGAAAAAGCACCGATGCATGCGGTCCCCACTGTGGAAAATCATCAAAAGATGTTCGTTCTCTTTGTGAACGGACAATATGAAATCACAGTTTGCTTCGGTTTTCAATCAAAGCATTTTTTGATAGGTAACCTATTATCAATATTAAAATTTTATATTGTCACTACTTTACTAAAACTTTATCGTTATTTTTAGCTTTCGGTAGCACATGATCCAAATAATCCCCGAATGAAAGGCTTACGATTAATAAACTGGTTACAATATTCCTTAAAACTATTAATATTATAGGTTAAAGGAACTTAATATTAACATGATAATAGATTCTAACAAACACGATAATAGATTCTATCGCCTGATAAAATTTTAGTACACCTTATTTCTATAATTTAATATTTAACAAAAGGAAACGGTCCTTTTACATCAAAAGTTTTCAACGTATAATTATATGAAATGAGAAAAAATATTTTAAGACTTAAGATTTTTCTGACACGATATTATTTTTGCGGAGATATCAAGTTTCCAAATGGCTTTTATTTCCAAACTACATTTACTTTGGACTCTGAGTGGTAACATCTGATTATAACAGGATAAACCACACCATAGAAAATAGTTTAACATGAACATTTGGAGCAATAGTTTTTTTTATTATTTTAACTGTTGTTATGTAATATCCATAAAATTTAAATTAATTTACATAAAATATATATTTGTTGCTCTCTTATACTCCTATAATTTATTTTTTCTATTAATATGTATTATTATTAACCGCAATTAAAACGTCTGCATGGCTGTCTAAATAAAAATAATTTAAACATCTTACCAAGGCTTCAGGAAGATCATGATGGAAGGAGATAACGAAATGCGAAAATAAGGCAGTTTCGATTATTGATTAGATGCGCTAAACATTTCGTGCATTATTAAAAGAATATCCTAGGCATCGAGCCTTAGTTTCTTGAAAACCAACTTCAGACATTAATTAGGAGTAGCTGCAATAAACAATTTTTGTTGCTATAAACTAACCAAATCGCTTTAATTTATTTAATTTATAATAAATGTTATTATAAATTACTGTGCTTTTTGATACCTTATGCATAATGCTAAAAAGCATGTTTGCGTTTCACAAAAGGCACAATTTTGTCAAGTACGTTTTAAGTGTAAAATGCTCCTAACCAACCAAAACGACCTATTTGTTGCATAATTGCATTTAAAGTTTTATATAACCCCTATAGCTTTGAACAATTACAAAGGTTAAAATCTACCGGTAATATAATCTTAAATCTAGTCCCTAATTTTGTAATACAGTTTAAATTTCAAATATTATTTTTATAACATACTACTACTATTTTTCAATTCAATTATTGTCATCATTAAATTTTAACTACGTACAAGTACCTATAAACTATACAAACTAAAGTTGCCATGCTTAAAATATAATATTTTATATTAATTTTTTTTTAATTACAAATACATGTTTGTTGTTTACTAAATTTTGGTTATTAGCACTAAAATATCATGATTGCAAAAGAAAAGGTCCCATGCAATTTAATAGTTTGACAAATTCCATAGTTGACAATTACAAATATCACTTCCAAAGTTGAAATGTACTCTATGCTATGCGCTAAATAGAAAAAATACTAAATCAATGCGTCTAGTCTCTGAGAAAAGAAATTAGTTTCTTATAAAACTAAATATATTTAGAATGGATTGTTTTTAAATGATGAGTCTGTATAAACGCCAAGACTCGAACCGGAACGCTAATAGGGACCAAAAAAGAACATCGTACAGAAACACAGTAACACAGATGTTTTCAAAAGTATTATCCTTTCTTAATTTATTTGTGTCATCCGGTAAATATTGACCTTGGTCAAAGAAGAACGAATATGATTTTCTGGTTTAAACAGATTTAATGGTGGTACAACATAACTTACAAAGAACAGAGCTAGTACACCACAGTATTGGTCAATTTGATCCATAAAGAAGATGGTAATGGCCTCATTATTTCATTCATGGAAACATTTTTTTTATTCACCAGTTGAATCTGGAATAGTAGCTGCAGCTTTCAACAGCTTGTATACAAACTGGAATAAGATTTTTCGGAATTTCACGAAAAGGAACAGCGTTCCAGTTAGCTCCGGTACATTTCCAGCCCTGATAACAAATATTACCTTTATCACTTTCCTTAGACCCAGGTATCACCTGCCAATAAATAATGTAGTACACCGTAAATATTCTATAACTATTAGAAAGAAGTTGGTTTAAAATAGTATTTTTTGATCACTTTTTACAAGCTATACAATAAAAAGTTGCAACCCTGGTTGGAGCCTCTTCAGTTTCTACAATAACATAATTGCGATTATAATAAAGAATGCTTATTTCAAAATAAGAACAGTTAATTAAATACATAAAATCATTTTAAAAAAACCAACACTAAATAAAATACATAAAATTATTTTTTGTAATGTAACATAAGTGGTAATTACCTTTGTATAAATGTAGTGAATCGTCAAAATCATAAAATTTTGGGCGAAAAAAACCGTTAGAGTGAACATGGTGCGTTCGATTTTTAACATTCGTCGTACTAAGCGGGGTAAAGTTGCTCCCAGCTGGAAGTAGGACAAAGAATACGCGATCGTGGTTACTTGTGTCCTACTTCCAGCTGGGACCAACTGTACAAGCGAACCCCAAGCTTAAAATTTGTAAGGAGGTACTACTTTTAAAATGTTTTTTCTCCTACTTGATCTTTCTACTTTAATTAAAATAAATACGTTATGTTTAAATATACAGGGTGTTCCGTCAGTAATGCATAATAATGAAAGGGGTTGTTCAGGACACCAAAACAAGCAACTTTTGTTAATAAACCCATATTCGGAAATTAACCATTAAGTCACTAGGTTGAGACTTATGGCTGCTTGTACCATTGTCCAAGACATCCCTGGGATATTCCAGAGGGTTCGAACATCTATGAACCAGCGTGCAACCTTGTGCATTGAACAAAATGACCGAAATTTCGAACAATTTTTGTAAATTTTATTAAATAATTAACTTAATTACCTTAAATCTTTTTATTTACCCTGGGTTAATGGTTAATTTCCGAATATGGGTTTATTAACAAAAGTTACTTGTTTTGGTGTCCTGAACAACCCCTTTCATTATTATGCATTACTTACGGAACACCCTGTATATAGTTCTTTTAATGCATGATAAAAAAATGACACACAAAACAAAAAAAATCATTATTATTACTGCGGGGTTCAAATGTACCCCACACCGTATGTCATGTAATTTATATACAATCACGTGCAACGATATCGAGGGGATAATGGAAATATTCTGACCCAATAGCAACCGATTTAAAATACGAGATAACACGAAATTTGAAATAAATAAATACGACTTAATATACGGGCGGGTTCCTTTCAAATTTCGTGTGATCTCGTGTTTGCGAAGGTTTGTTATTGTGTCAAAATATTTCTTTTGTGCCCTCGATATCTTTGCGCGTAATTGTACCAATACGACGAAGATTAAGGTTAGATTAGTTTTTCATTAGAATACTCAGTTCAACACTGTGAATAACGAGGAAGTTTTACTTTGATCTATTTACATTTTAGCTTTGGAGGTGAATCAGTTATACACGGATTTTAGAGGAAGCACATACTACCATCAACTTAATACATTTTTTTAAACTAAACAATCGCTCGTATGTATTTTATGTTGCCTAACATTTTAAAAGTTGTAAGATGTAAGAATATTGTACAATTTAATTTTGGGTGTCTTGTTTGAAATTCATCTCGGTCTATAACCTCTTTTTGTAACTCTTTCCTATGTCTAAAATTTCAACTTTTTCAAATTTGAAAGTGATGTAAATTAAAGGAGTGCTGTTTTGCCTTTTTTTCATTTTTAGCTTGATAGTCGTATTCGTATTGTTTTACACGATTTTTTAAATTTTTGTGTAGTTTCTTTGTATTGCAATGGGGTGAACTTCCTGAAAATTAAAGTTTTTGTAGGAAGTATTGGAACAACCGGGGCATTGCTCTTTAATATCCAGTTGATTAATCGTAAGGGGTAGTGAAATTTTTTTAAATTAGATTTTAATTCACCTAAGTTTATTTTCTGGAATTTTCTTATCGGATAACTTTATAATTTTGTTGTCTTTTCTTTAATTATGTTGAGTTTTTGACTTATTGGATGGTTACTAAGGTAGCTTCGGATTCTGTCACTATCACATGTTTTTTGTCTATAAGAATAGTCTGTTCTTGATTCATTAATATAATGTCTAAGGATGGTGACATACCATCTTTTTGAACTTCTATAGTGAACTGTACATGTGGGTTGATATTATTGAAAATTGTTAAAATGATGTCTGTTGATTTTTATTAAAATCGCAGTTACAATATCATCTACAAAAATGTACAACTAGTGAACTCCAAAATTCAAAATCAATAGTTTCGCAAACGTCGATAAGGAACTATCCTTGAATGAATACTAATTCATTATAAGTTCCACAATGATCGGAGTAATTGGTGCTTCCATGGGGAACCAAAAATTTGTATACAGAAGGTACAATTAAAAAAAAATAGGTGTTGTCATCAAATATGAAAATAATTCGATGATTTCTAAGAATATATTAGTTAGACCCATTGTTGTATGTTCCTGTATTTTATTCCAATTTTCTTGAATCGATTCTATCACTAATTGTTTCGGAATATTTGAAAATGACTAACTACATCTAGTGAAACCGGTAGTCTTTTATTAAGGTTAGACCGAAAATTTTGTCATTTAATTGGAAACTGTTTCTTATATCGAATTTAATGTATTGTTAAAATAATTGTTACGTATTTTGGTAATTGGTGATCTGCTGAATTTATACATGAAATGGTCGGTCTGAATGGTCTGCCTTTTTTATGTAATTTTGGTAGCTATACAGTTTTGGTAATATTGGATTTTTGTTGTTCAAAAATTTGCATACCTTTTTATCTATATTAGTGTTTTTTTTTAACAGATTATCAAGTTTTACTTTTAACGGTTTTAGTTTTACTTTATTTAATGGATTTTTAGTTTCCAGACTATAATAGTATTAATAGTAGTAATCATTAAATACTTACCTATTTAAATTATTTGCGTTTTTAATAGTTATAAATTAAAAATATTATACCTTCCAGAGATTAGTAAATAAAGCTAAAATCATTTTTTAAATTACATGTTACCTACGGATAAGAAAATAAACCAAGCTAATTGTTTATAAAATTGGTTTTAATATTAAAATTATTTAATACACCCAATGCTATAAAATTATAAATTACCACTGTAAAATTATTTCTCGAAATTTCTTGGAATAATATACTACAAAGCATATATTCCATTTAAAGCATACATGTTGAAATTTAAATATTTAATTTGCTCTCATTATTTGCTAAAGGTGGAATTATTATACATCGTTACAATTTAGACTTCTGACAACACATAAGTGATTTATATGGCAATTCCGCCGTCTGTTTATTAACAGCTTTATATGAAATTAACGACATTTGAAATATATACATAATTACATTTCTGAAAGCTCGTTTTATTTGAAGGTTTGTCAAATGTTTATCAAGCTACTTACATGAAATCTAAAAGTAAAGTAAATAATTATAAAATAGTATTAAATTCTAATGTGGAAACTTCTGAATGTGTGAACTTACCAAACAAAATTACCAAATTATAACAAATTAAAGTAACTTCTTGTAAAATTCATTGTGGTTTCAAATTTACTGCATTTAATTTCGCATAAAAAATGTGATACATAGTAACATTATATGCTGGCAGGTTAATTCATGTTACTTGCAATTATTCCTCGATGTAGTATTATGATTAATTTTATGGTTAATCTGCGGAATGAGTTTGGCGTGTGCACTTTCAGCACACCACTGATTTAAACCACATGCAAATTAAAGTACCCATGCGGACTATATTCGTGGCAGTGATATCTATTTAATATAACATTCAAAATATTTTCAGGTTGTTTATAAATTCCTACGCAAAACAATATAATTTTATGTTTTCGAATGGTTTTAATGAATAATATTATTTTAATGTATATGAAATTTAATATATTTATAAAATATCCTAAAATATGTAATATATTGTCAAGAAGTTTCCTAATTATTAGCGTAAGTTTTATAAAGTAATTAACAAGGATTTTACATATATGTGCAAAATTTTATTCTCTGTGATCTCAAACAATAAATTATAGAAAGTTATAGGAAAAGTTTTACCAGGGGGAAATATACAATATGCACGCACCCCTAAACCTCTACACAGCCAACGACAAGTACGCGCAAATTGAAACTGCAAACTCTAAAAAATCTTGGCAATAAATCTATATAACAAGTTTTCATCTTGGGTATAAGTGTATCCGTAAGAAATATTTTATTAAAACTACAAAATTTTTATTTATATTAGATTTTTTTATAAGAACGCGTCCTAAAAATAAAACTTAAATATTTTCACTGGATTTAAAGGAGAATAAGCATATTATAGGTATTATAATACAGATACAGGGTCCGGTAAAAGACCTGGGACAGCGCTGTATTTTTTGATAGCGTGATTACTTTTTTAATTTGCATATTTATACAGTATCATAAAAAGTACATTCTGAGATTGTTTAGAACTTCCCCATCTTTTTGCGGTGTATTTTTTTAACTGATGGAGAAAAAATAATTGAAATGTTTAATTTAATTATTTTGGGCAGTATGTTTTTTACTGTTTTGAAGCTTTTCCGGTATAAAAGGTGACGAAAATTCTTAGGTATTTAATCCTTAATAATATTTTAATAAACCAACATAATGGCCCCTTGTTTGCAGGTATGTGTTTCTTTTTTCATTCCCTTTAAAATAAGTTAAAATTCCATTAGGGTTGCTGTTTAAAAAAGTGGAGATACCTCCAAAAGATGAGGAAATTGTAAATAACCTCAGAATGTAGTTTTTATTATACTGTACAGGTAGTATAGGTATGCAATTTGTTGAAAAAAAACTATTAAGGCACTTTTGCCGGACCCTGTATACTGTATATTATAGAATAGTAGTTGTAAACTAAATGAACATGCATACTCTCATGTTAAGATTCCACATAATTTATATGTATATACATACCTATACGTATATTAAAATTAAAAATGCCCCATCAGAATATGATCAAATAAGCGTTTAAAAACCTACATGAAAAATAAACTTACAGGAACTTATTTTTATTTATTTAAAATTGCTATTCACTTCTGACAATTATTCAGATCCTATGGCTCTTGCATTTTAGTATAATCCGAATGATTTAAATAACGCTTTAAATAGACTAAGAAATACTACCGACTGGAGTTATTTTTTATATGTCAAAACATCTTTTGTAATTCAAATTCACAGTATGTTTACTTATTTTGTTTCTTAACGAAAATTTTCCAACGGTTGGTGTTCCATAATAGAGGAATGGGGTTAAGCTCTTGAAAAAACCAAACTCAGTAGATATGTAAAAACTTACTGCAAACGGTGGTATTTCATATAAAATTCTGTGTAAAAACTTTTAATTGCCAGAAGAGAATATATTACCTTTCGGGTGTACCATCCATATAAAACATTTATTAAAACGCAGAGTAAAAATAAGTCATGGGATAAAATGCTTCCGCCATTCACCATTTACATTTAAAAAATGCTTCTGATTTAAAACATATAGACGTATGTTACAAAATTAGAAAATTATTAAAATTATATAGTATTCACTTGTCATTTGTGAGGTTAAAACTTGAATGACCTGACACCCCAAAATGACATTTATGATTGATAAAGATAAAGATGCCATATAAATTAGTGAATAACCTGAGGTATCATGTAGATACCGTAAACTGAGGTAATTTTGACCCTTTAAGGTAACTTTGGCCCTAATTTTGGAAAAAGATATTTTGATCAATAGTTAGTTATTAGTTAGTATTTTGATACTAACTGAAAGACACACTTAAAATACTGTGAATTGAAAGTCAGTAACTAACAGTAGATTAAACTATCTTTTTCCATACTTTTGGCCTAAGTTACCTTTAAGGATCAAAGTTACCTCAGTTTGTGGTAGTAAAATTTTTAAAAAAGGAAATTCGAAAGGTTCAAAAGATTCAAAAGTGTGCACTGGATGTGTTATTGTTACTCCTAATTTTTAAAACCTTTAATAACAACAATTGATTAATTCAAGCTATTCATTTGTAGTATCTTCATTGATGTAATGTGATCTTTAACCTTAGTCTCAATATCTCTCCCACTGCGGCCCACATAGGTGGTCTTACAACCCTTAATTCCGCATTTTAAACAATAGACACCTAATTTTTTTAAGAAATGATATAGCATCTTTGTTCTTAACCAAGGAAATTGATAATTTATTTAAGGGTTTATATACGATGCTTAAGGATAGAAAGAACGAAAACACCTGACTTATTTAAAATAAATATTTTTGTAATAAGGGGAAAAGATATAAGATAAGGGTGTCCGTGAAATTTCAAAAATTAGTTATTTTGTTATGATTTGGATTAATTTTCTGAATCTGGTTGTATATGTATAACTTATTAAAATTTGTTAAATTATTAAATTATAAGGAAAAAAGATATATCAATAATAAACTTTATTATAAAAAATTACTTGTTGTGAAATATCCAACATTGTAGGAAAAACAAATTAAATCTTTAGTGTGCCTTAAAACAATAAATATTTTTTTAACTTTGTGATTCTTTTGTTAGCTTTTATTGGCTGTAGCTTAAATATTTCTTTCCTTCAAATGACACCACAAAAAACACCAAAAGAAAGCTAAATTAATCCGCTATACATAGAATAATACAGTCAAAACGGTCAGCAAACAGGAATTCCAACCTAACTGACAGTGGTTCAAATCAACGACGCTAAATGTTTCTACCCATGCTGGAGAGTTGTAGTAGGGACTTCCAGGAGTCTCTCCAACGAGCAGCTGGTTATGTGAACTAAATGAAGTGAACTACTCGACCATCGTGCAATGACTGATAAATACAGAGGGAATAGAGGATTGAGAGGTCATAATCCCATATAAAAGTCTGGAAACACGAAATAGTTCGCCACCATAGGGTTTGGGGGCGCTATTTATACCTTATCGGATGCTCTCGAAAGCACTCGTCAATTTTCGTTCTTCACGCGAAAATGACATTGACAAATGACATTCATCGGTGATTGTTTTGATTTTTCGATCATGCGCAATGAATCGAAATTCTTTAGTTCCCGACCAGTCCGATACGAATTGCTAGCCTTTCAACCTCTCTCATAACGTAGTGTTTATATATTTTGTGGATAAATATCGCCTCCCTGGGATTGTTAAATTCCGCAAACGCAAGAGAGCGCATATCGCATTTCTTAGTTTAACATCCGTTTACGATTTGCTAACGGGATTTTAAATGTAAAAGAGAGTGAGCGGAACTATTTTCTTATCTATACCATTCCTGTTTGCTGCCCGGCGGCACTATATGCTTGTTATGCGGTAATTAGAGCTAAAATTAATTGACAAATAAAATTTTACAATGAAATTTAAAATATTATCTTCTTTTTAGATCTTTTTAATAATTTTTTGTTTTAATAAAAGATTAAACGTGAAAAGTTTATATTGTATACCATATTTAAATATGGTTTTTATAGTTTGCGTCTATAATATTGCTTTTTCGAAACCACTAGCGGTGTCGAAATGGGCCATAGCGCGCTCATTTCAGCACCCGCTTACAAAGTTGGTAGCCTTGATGTGTCAATTTTGTTGTATTGATTATATGAATAAATTTCAAGATTTAAGAACTTGCTATGTTTTTTGTTTCCTAAATTTTTGGTAGGATAAAGAATAATTCCTCGCTCGTTTTAAATTACTAATTTCCAACAAAAAATTAAATAAAATAAAATTTAAATTTAACTGTAAAATTAGAAAAGTCAAATATGTAGTATTAATTTTTGTGACCGTAAGATTTATTAAAAATTATATTTTTTGGAATTTTCGGAATATCTGCTAGGATACATGATAACTTTTCACTAATTATAAACTAAAAATCTGCCACTTAAAATCTAAAAACTGAAACTTTAAATTAAACTGTTACTGTATATTATAGAATTTATTTAATTTTGGCGCGAATTATAAAAAATAGTATAAGCAACTCGTTCGTAAATCAATTATTGCATTCGTCCATTAAAAAAAACACGTTTTTTAACCCTGGACGCGTGTAATAAAACTTGACTTTTGAAACTCGTTGCTTAATATACTATTTCAGTATCCAAATATAAAATTACTTTGAAAAAGTTTTTGGGGAAAGCTGGATAGGTCGCGGTAGTTCAAGTTTGTGGCGTGCACGTTCTCCTGATCAATCTGTTTTCTATACTATACCGGAACATCGTTTAGATCTAGGGTTTGGTAGATAATTTCGTTAAAAATCAAGATAGGTCCATTCAATTTATCAACAATATAGTTATCCATGGTGTATGTATCTCTAACTACATTATGATCAAATAAAAATATATGTATATATTTTATTTGATCTTAGTATGTTCAATTTTTTATTGAGTCTTTAAATTTTATTCATATTTGTAGTGATCAAATGATAAAATTTCTTTGTAGTAAAAATTTTACAAATACAATATTTATCAATTAATATACGATTATTCGTACAAATTATCGCAACCATAGAACAGCAATTATTATTAAATTAATCACAATTAAATCATGATAATGATAATTTAGTTTAAACTGATTGTATAAACTAAGAAAAAAATATTCGCTATTCAGTAAAATGAGTAATATCATTAATGTCCCCCAATGATGATGTAATAAACTCCTAACTACTCCTTACTACTGTAGTGAAGAGTTGTTATTAGTTGTTGCTCGCCAAAATGCGCCTCTAATATAATTTAAAATATTTGAAGCATATTTTACTGGTTAAAGTATGATGTTTGTTTTAGTTACTTCATATTTTGATACAATCAAATATCACATTTGTGTGCATAGTTTAAAAATAAAACACCGTGTTGAAACTAACATGCTTAAAAAGGAAGCCTTCCTGATATTTAACCTGAGCTGTAGACACTTATATAATATATTTCATTAAATCTATGAAAATTAAATACTTCATTTAATTTTAGTGATTTGCTTGGTTAATTTTGTTATTGATATTTCTAAATTTGTATTTAATAAATTGTATTATAACCTAAAACCTTATTAAAGTCAAGTCTAACATTACCAGTTGATTTTTAAAAATAACATTTTCAGTATTATACATATAATTAGTTAATCGAGTTATATCGATAATTTTTTTAGAAATTCTTAACTTATTTTCGTAGTTGGGATTAAAAATGTTGCATTTGTGATAAATTCCCTTTGATAATTTCATCGAAACTTGACAAGAACTACCTACCATAACAGAATATTTTTTGATGACCAATTATTACAATGCTAAAATACTTTTTTAAAACGGGGATTTGTTTGTTTTAGCCTTTAGAATAAAGTCTTAAATTAAATTTGAGCTTATTTTTTGACTAATAGTTTTGAGTGTTATTTATCCGAAACAAATTTTAAGCTAGAGCAAATTATTATTTTCATAGTACATTATTTTATTAATTTATTTTGAATTTATTGGCACATTATAAGTATATTGCTATTTTAATATTTATAAATTGCTACCGCTAAATCTAATTACAGCTATTACAATTTGATTTATACTACATATTAAACTTTCTGAAAACTGCACACGACTATTTTTCTAGTAATTTTTCTTATAATTTTAAGAAACTACCCAGAAACTCATAAATTTTATAGTATACAGGTCTTAAAATCAAATGCCATATTTATTATTTGTATTAATTATTTATAAAGTTAAAAAAATTACACAATATTTTACCCAATCTGTATCTTTAATAAGAACCATAGCCATGTAATACTACTAAATTAACATTTTTCTAATACAAACTTTGGTGAACATCTTTTTTACATTTCGTGTGGTATAAATACTTTTAAAATATACCACATTATGTGGTGTGGATGAAGCAGGAAATAAAATCTGTCGCTAAGCAATATAACACTTGATCTATGTATTGTAGGTCTACCTACAAAATTCCACCTCACTCTCACGCCGATTGATAATAAATAGCATTGCATTTAAAAGCGATTACATAATAAATATTGAATTTAACTTTTTTCAAGAGTTCGATTCATTAAAAATACTTATTAATTGATATTTAATATTTTGTTATTTTATTTTCTGAATTGACTTATCCTGAGAACAGCACGTTATTATACAAAATCTTCAAACCTCTTGTTAGCAAGCAATTAGTCTATGTGACTGATAATAATTTAAAAGAGAAGAACGATTAATTTATTCGTCTCTTCAATTCAAAATACGAAAGTACATAACATCTTATATCCTAAAATAATATATATAATTGATTATTCTAAAACTTACTATTAATTAAAGTAATCGTTTTTTGATGACAGCCATTACTTACACCTTACACATCGTATATACCGGGTGTACAAACAGTTCCGCAACGCCCATTTATTTTTGAAATGAAGCATTTTTGAGGAAAATTTTTTAACAACTCATTATAAATCACCCTGTGTAGTGTTTAAAAGTTCTCCCACTATATTTTGGCAAACCACTAAAATTTCATTGAAAGCTTAAAAATATCGGCATATGGCATTTATGAGTGATACCCAGTATATACATTTTGAAATTACTTAATAATTTAATTGATTTTCTTTAATTTTGTTTATTTGCTTTAATTAAAATAATAATAAATATTTTTTAAAAGTAAATGTTTCTTTTATTTTACTATTTCTTACACCACCGTTTAATTGGCAGGAAAGTTTATCAAATTTAAGTGTATGCTATTTAAAAACACAATTCGTCATTGTGTAAGAACAACGTAAACTTTTAGATCTTGGTAGGTTTTTTGCGTTTAACCAAAAATAGTTATGAGTTAAATGTCTGCTTTTGCATTTTTATGCTTCTAAATATCATAGATAAATGTTATACGTCAAAAATTGGAATTTAAAAAATAAAAACCTATTGATTTGTCTATATCGTTTAAAAAAATAAAAATTTGTCATCCTTATCTTTCAAAACAATGAACTAAGTTTTTCAATAAAATTTATGTTTTATTTGGCAGCTGAAGGGACAAATATTTTTTACCTAAAATATTAGGTAATTAAACAAATATTGTACCAAGAATTTTAATATAATATTATGAATATTCGTTAAATCCACATTAAAATGATTAAACAATTAAAAATTATTATCAGTTTTAAAGCAGGACATGTTAAAAAAATTAATTTAACCACGGATTTAATTTATTTAAAGTTGATTTTACATAAATAATGGAAAGTGTAACTTTCAATCTTACGCCTTATAATATTATAACGAGAAAACTGTAGAATAAAAGAAACTTTTTAATAATTTTAAACTTTGATCGTACAGAAATAATTTTCACTTTCAGTGATTAAATTATCTTAGAATTTACTATTCTAGTTTATATTCAAGTTTGAATTCAAAATCTAAGAAGGGGTCGAAGAATGTTTATTAAAAAATAGTTTATGCGATTATAAACATTTCATTCAATCATTATAATTAATCTAATAAATAATTTAAAAATATTTACTCATTAATCATAAATGACTGCCAGGAAAGTGGGAATATAAATAGCTTATAATTACTGCGAGTACTTACTTGCGCAAGAAGGGTCTTGTTATGTCTAAAGTGGGTAGTTATTTTTACATGAGACGTATAAATTTATTTAACCAAAGATGTTTTTAATTTTCATTTTATGGATATACAAGAATCTGTTGTGGATTTCATAAAAATGCCCTACTGATTATACAAATTATCCATTATAATAAAATAAATTATGGCATTTTCCTATAATGACCATACATAACGTGATCATTGGAAAATTAAGGTCCTAAATTGAACTTATCGGTGCGAACGAAACATAAATCAAACAATTTACCAAATTCTATGAATTGTTTAATAATGAATTTAGACTTGCTGAATAACCAAAATAATTTCCTAAATCTAATTCGTTTTGGAATATTAATTACATGAATCAATATCGAAATTACCTTTTCACTATAGAGTATAAATCATATGAATTTGTGCAGCCTAACATCTTTTATATTATATGTAACTACCGCTGTAATTTATGACATCCGAGATCTATGGGACCAACGTCCTGACTTGGTGGTGTATGATGTAAAGGCTCAACCTTGGCTCTTCCTTCCTGTTCTAATAGTAAATTGCTCGCCTGGTTATGTCGAACATAAAGATCAGGATTTAGTGTTAAGGTGCTCATCAATTTCCTTCGAACGCCGT
Organism: Stenus bimaculatus; assembly: GCA_963971135.1. NCBI lineage: Eukaryota > Metazoa > Arthropoda > Insecta > Coleoptera > Staphylinidae > Stenus > Stenus bimaculatus. The sequence continues at coordinate 26,210,861 of OZ020184.1, forward strand.
TATTTCATCATTTTCTACTTATATTGAACTTTCCGACAAGATGTTCGCTTTTGCTGTTCCATCAGACCTCGTTGAAATTTAACACGACTGTAAACTGGTAATAAAATTCAAAATTGCATTCACCCAAGAAAGTAAAGCCTACCGTTTTACCCTAATAAAATAAAAACGCATTACCCACATTTAATCTCATAATTTAAACTTAAGCCAATTTAGTGGCTCTACCAAGATTATTTTTTATAAAGAGTGTCTTTAAAATAATAAAATTCATAAAATCTTTATTATTAATAATTTTGTATCAAATTTTCTAAGGATAAGTGTTTAAAGGTCTATTTATGCAGACACATTTAACATTTAATTTAAGATTTAACATTTAAGGATTTATGCAGAAAATTAAGATTTAAGAAGTGAGGGTTCTTATTGGTAAGGTCATAGTCATGCGCTCACGATTGACGTCTAATGTCAAATTTATTTACGGTTATTGTATCAATTTTTGAAAAAACCTTTCATTTAATTTTTATTATTTATAAATAAAGTTTGAAATAAACAGCAGGTGATGAACAGGTTATGTTATATGTTTACAACTTCGTCAAATCCGAAACACATCTATATTAACTTTTATGCGCACAAAAACGCGCAGTTTACTTAAAATTTAACATTTAAGAAATAAAGTTCAAATTCACCAACTCTGATTTCTTAAATGTTAAATGTTTAATGTGGTGCATAAATGTGCCAATTTAAAGCATGCATTTTACCTTCTTAATTTTTTTAGGTTACTTAGTACTTCTTATTTCTTAAATGTTAAATGTGTCTGCAAAAATAGACCTTAAGTGTATTAACAAAATTGCTATAGCAACTGCCTTAAATACCTTAATTTTTTCAATGCATTGCTGTGGTGAAGTAACCCCAGCCGTCCCACATTCGAAATTTTAAATAAAAAGTTATCCAAAGTATTGCACCCGTATTGCACCACATTGCGCCACCAAAAATAATTATTGCGCTACTGTTTTTAAAAAGTTATTTAATAAATTAAAGTTCCAGACCATAGTTACTTTTTAAATTAAACGTATTAAAAATTATTCTAAAATAGTGCACTCCTATTGCACCACATAACTCTACAAAAAATATCGCACCAATGTTTTAAAAAAGTTATTAAAAAAATTAAAATTTTGAAATATATACAGTGTGCTGCAATACGCGAGGTCTATAAATTTCGATGTACAATGTGTGTTTCAGACGGTATAAAAACAATTTTTCTAAATAAATAAAACTTTAGATTACATTTACCATAACCTTATAACTAAACTTATTGAAACTATTTCTCGAAATGAATTAATATTAAAACATATTAAATATTTTAAGTAAAATAACTCTTAATAACCTTTTTAAAATAAGTTGTTAATTTAAAATTCAATACTGTAATAATTTTAAGTAACATTTACTTATCATTATTTTCATTATTTTAGTTATTAATTATCCGTTATTTTCAACATGCTTGGATTTAATTAAATTTGTCTCTAATTAAATCACTTTTCAGTGAAGATGCGGAATTCAATTAGGAACGTATGAAAATTTCTTGATTAAAGAGCTCGAGAAGGTACAACTTATTTATTTAAGTTCTGTAGTTTTAAGGTTTAGTTGGACTTTTTATTATTTTTAGAAGAAATTTATCATCTGTTACTTACGCTGCCTTTTCTCTCGTGGTAAAATGTCTGAGAGTTATTAAAATTAATTATTCCTACAAATAGAGTAGTTTTGCTAAATAATATACAGGGTGTCCTGTAAAACGTGAACAGACATAGTAGAATAAGTTTATAAAATTTATATACCCACATAACTTTTATTTCTGTGAAGGTAAAAATCACGGTGTAGGGCTAATTTTAAGTTCTTTGCAATATGGTACTATTGTTTTACCATTTCTCATTCATTTACTACCATTTTACCTAAACTTAGTTTTTTGCAATTTAAACTGATTTTCTTATAAAAAAAATAATTTATTATAAAAAAGGTATACTTAGCTATCTAAATCCAATCGTTTTGTAGATAATCTCCATTAAATCTTCGACATATAAATAAAAAAAATACGTTTTTTTATTGTTAAATTAAGTAGACATTCCTTAAATACCATTGTTAAAAGAATGTCTGATTGAACATTATTTTAGAAGATGATTGGAAAATACGAAAGCGCGATTCTCTTTATGTGATCAAATTTCATAAAAACGTTTTAATCTCTTTAAAATTTTTAAATGTTAATGTCGGCGTACTTGATTTAATAATAAAAATAGATTTTATTTTAAATTATGAAACTGTAATTGCGATTATCTTTAAAACTATTATTTTTATCGATTTTCAACAAGTATATCATTTTCATAGTAAATACAATACCATATTATAAAGATTTAAAATGAGCCACTTATGATCGATTTTATCAAGTTACCTAACTTTTTGAAAAGTGAACCTAACTGGGTGTAACTTTGCAGGGAAGGATTTTTGGGCAAATGGTTAAACGAAATTTTCATCTTAATTTGATGCGAAAAACCCATGCTACTATGTGTGTCCACATTATTACGGGACACTTTGTATAATAAGAAAATATGTAGAATACTTATTAAATATTGACAGTAGACATTTGCAGTAAATGCAGGAGTATTTTGCATATTTTTGTAATAATTTTAAAATATGACTCAAATCTGTTTTGGGTAAACGTTTTGTACTAAAAAGTATTAATAATAATATAATAATTTTTATAAAAGAGCTCTACTTGAATTGGAAAGTTGTTACTGACGTCACATCCGGCATAATATCCCAGACATACTTATACTAAATAAAAAAACTTACATCAGAGATATTGCGGTCTCTTTGAAATATACAAAAAACCATAATGAAAATATTGAAAAATTTCTTCCACTGTTCGACGAAATATAAGGAATCTGGACTTACGATAATGTTATGGTAATCTCCTTAATAAAAGAAGTAAGAGGTAGGTATTAAAGAACTTTCTGCTACAAAAAATAACGATACTTTGAATTTGTTTAATTATAAAACGGGTATTATTAGTTTTTGAATTTTTACCATGTTTTTTTGTGAGACCAGCAACAAACACAAACGGGAAAATGGCCTGAAAAAAGGAGATTTAATGTAATAACTTCTTCGGGCAGTTTTAATGCCAACAGGTATGTTTAGTCTAGCTTATACGTTGTTTGGGTTGTGCTAAAACTTTGGAGGAAAATAACATAACAAATTTCAAAGGTACTAAGTTAGAATGGACGATGGACTATAAGCGTGATTTGATGACATGCTACAATAGAAGCAGGCCAAAAAGAAGGAGTTATATGAAAACATTAAGACAGTACTAGTTAGACATTCACTCAAATGTTTACCTACTTTCACAGCCATATTTGAGAAATCCGACCGCATTTATAATTAAATCAGGTTTAAAAATTGATGATCATAACGGGGAAAGCCATTACGTCCATGTAATAGAAACCGTCAACAAATTCAGAGAAGATCCTAGACAAAAGAATTCGATGGAAATCAACACCATACTTACAAACTAATTACCTGTTGAAGCTAACTTATTAGTCACATGATATACAGGTGGACAAAAAATTTTACACATTATCTAATTTACAAAATTAAAAACTCTGTGAAAATCAAAAAAACAAAAAGTTGCAATTACAAAGTTTTACTTGTGGCTAGCGACTTTAAGGTGTTAAATATTTATGAATTTTTTAAAATACATATGCAAGAAATAAATATTTTCTTGATATTGTTCCCTAATTTCAAACGAGAATGAAATTTTTAATTAATCTAATTAAAAATTTAAACTAAACCGTTTTATTAGCTGCTTATAAATATGAAACCAAATATCTTTCTATGTTGCTTGCTTTTTCTGAATTTTGGCGCAACCTTTTAGGTACATGGATCTCTTCCAATTAAGGGGCTTTTAACATTCGAATTAAGCCATAAGCAAAATACTAAAAATCCTGAGCGTGCGGAGTTGAGAGGGGGCTGGGGGGTCGTTCAAGGTAATTTTTTAGGGTTTTCCTAAATATAACTCGTAAACTGCTCCTTCGAGCAAAAAAGTGCTTTTATGAAAATAAAACTAAATGAAGTTTCCCATAGTTTCAAATCGCTAAGTGACACTTAAACCTTTTAAGCTATTTTTATATGCATATCTGTCAATTTTTGAACTTAAGTGTCACTTAGAGGGGTTTAAGTAAAAGTGGTGGAACGTCATCATCATCTCGCAGATCGAGTAATGGAACACCATTCGTACACATACCATGGCACATGCTGCATGGCGTGCTACATCGACAGTCCCTTTCATCGACAGTGCTTTTTCACCGACAACGGTTTCATCGACATGCCCAAGCAACAATTTTTGGTCAAAATTACGTAAAATTTACGTAATTTAGGTATATTAAGTCGTTTTGCCCTATACGAATTACGTCATTATTACGTAAACTTTAGTTAAATTTTACGCAAAGGGGGAAAAATTAACTGTAGTTTCGACATAATATTTCCCTAATTGTCGACCTATAAGGAAGTTACCTATAAGTTAATTACGTTAAATTTACGTAATGCCCACGTAAAATTTACTACATATTTCCCAAATATTTCCTAACCTCAATAATAAAGATGTTCTACAACGATTTTGGTTCACGACTACCAACGTTCATTTCTTAGAATGAAATATGTTGGGAACATGAATTCCATTATAAGTTAAAGTATCCATGATGGTTTACTAATATTTATTATGCATTATATTATGTAATGTTGAAACTTCTCGCCTATGCTTCAAATTTGGTTGCGATAAAAAAAATGCTGTGAAACTTATGGATTTTACCTTGAAATAATACAATTCCCCATGCAAAAATCTTTGTTTAAAAATAATTTTTGTTATTAATTAGATTAGACTTTTTTGGTCTTAGCTTTATTTGTGTAATTTCAATTTTTAAATATTTATTTAATGAAATGTCCTTTGATTTATTAACTTTTTATTTAAAAAAACTTTATTTTAATATATAAATAATCATTAATCTTTGATAAATTTATACTTAACCTAAAATTTATTAGTAATAAATATGGCGTCATTGCTAGAATTTACCTAATAGGAAATTTTACTTATTTTCTAGCCTATTAGGTAACTTTTCCTTGAAACTTGGTAAAAAATTCTTATAAATTTGACTTTATAGTAATTTTGCCCTAAATTGAAAATTTTTACCTCAAAGTCAACAATCCTTTGAAGTAGTTTTGTACTGAATAAGTAAATTTGACTTTGAAGGCAAGAATAGGGCACGAACGTTTGAGATCAAACGCGAAGTCCTATAACCTAAAAATTGATAGCAGTCGCCTCTTTTAAATTTAAAGGTTCATTTAAATTCTGTGAAGAATAACATCAATAAGTAGTTGTGGACAACTTTGCATTAAAAAGTGTCCTAAATTACGTATTTTTTTCCTCATCCACCACTACATAAATTGCCTAGAAAGAATTATGCCTTTAAAGTCCTCCAACTAGTAAGTTTGACCACAAAGTAATTAATTTAAATTTATTGACTATAATAACCCTAATTTCGACCAATAAGGAAATTTACTAAAATTTTACTATGAAGTATTTTTCCGTATTAGTCAAATAGTCAAATTTCAGTAAGTTTTACCATAAATTTGACTAACAGGACATTTTTACTTTAAAGGCGACCTTAGGTAAAAGAATTAGGTAAATTTTACTTTAGAATTTCCCTATTTTCAACTTTGAAGAAATATGACCAATTAGTAATAAATTGGGTCAAATAATGGTAAATTTTCCCTAGTATTCGCCTTATTGCTAAAAATGTCTACCAGGTAAAAATGCCATAACTAATGCCCAACGAAATGCCCTTAAAGTCGTTATTTTGGGCAATATTACGTAAATTTCCCTTAATTAGGTAAAATTTACATAAGCACATGGAGATTTCCCATGATCTGTTTGGTCCTAGATCTGCGAGATGGCGATGATGATTCAATTGTTGATTTTTGAAATCACACGTTCAAGATAAGATATGTTTGTTTTTAATAAGTAATGTAGTTCTTCTGTTTGTTCTAAGTACATTTAACATGTAACATTAATAAGGATATTGTATTTTAATTTTGCTCATATACTCGTCCACCGTACAAAAATTTGCGACTACGCGAATTAATTTCGCTATTCGACCTTTTTTGGTCTTCGTATAAAGGTATCATTCGTATCCCGGTTTATCTGGCGCCTGCTGATTGTCTATGTGTGGAGTTCGGCGATCTAGGCTCGTACGTTTGAATGTTGGTAAATTTTTATCGCGACAAAGGCGAGGATCAACAGTTTCGTTGTGGTTCTCGTTTGGATGTAATCGATTTATTAGTTAATTGTAAGTGTAATACTTCAGGGTTTGTCCATGGAAAAGTTTGGCAAACTTCGAACACATTTCGTGGTTTGTCAAACTATGCGCCATGTAATGGCCGCGTTAAATTCTGTTATAGGATTTATAAATAGGCAAAGGTAATATATGAAAAGTAATAATACACGCGATGGACACGCGTTTCGTCCTTGTCAGAGCACATTATAATAAATTATCCGGCTGAACGAGTTGACATCCTCTGACCTATAAAATATAGTCAATCCTTTTACAATCTATTTTTTTAAACACATGAGCGACTATCCGTTCGTGATCAACAATAAATATGTTCTTTATTTTGTTAAACCGGTGCACGATTCAATTGAATTTGAATATTCAAATTAAATATACATATTTTTAAACTTTGCTCACAAGCCCCGTACTCTGATAAATAGAAATCAAGAATTGAATCGAATCGAAATGATGCTGTCGCTCTCATACATTTTTTGAATGAAATCTCCCCATCCTTTTTTAGCGATTAGAAGCGATTCGGTACATGCTTTTCTATTTATCAGATATCGGAGGCAGGAAAGTCGACTCTCTAGATTTTAATATAGACCTGCTTTTGTAGGACTTACATATGTAAAGTATAAAAGCAACACAGTATAAATATTTTTTAATTTTTTAAATAATATAGGAAATAAATAAAGGAAAAACATTTTGCTTTGGAACAAATTTATTATACAGATAAATTTATTGCAGTAAAAATTTAATTTTTTTTTAATTTATATAATATTATGGGAAATTAAAATAATCATTTATCAACTTATATATATACCAAAAATATTAAAAGAAGTAGTGTTAGCTGCATATTAAATCGTAAAATACGAATTTTAAATTATTTCTCTGTGGTTGTACATTTTATTATATGTGTGTCATTTTATATTGTATAAGCTTAAACGCTAGTCTGGAAATTATTCCAGGTGGCTCGAGATTGTTACTTGACATACAAAATTTAAGAGCAACTGATAACTACTTTATACAAGTATAAGTAGGAAAAATGACTTTAATGTGTGTGACGAACTTTACATACATATTTAAGCTCCATTTTTTCTTTACAAACTGCAAATAATATTTTTCCAAAATTATAAAAATCCAACACTGTATCACATTGACCAAAATGTAATTAATGCTTTTCAATAAAAGTTATTATTAATGATGTGACTATAAAGTCGTACTTTTAAAATACTTATAAATGTGCGGAGGCCTTTTATAAGAAATTTTTTTATAAGGTAAACGTAGGTATTTTATATTTTTATTAAACCGCCAGGTATTAGGTTCCTTAAAATATTTATATATTTTAGGTCAAGATAAAGGAAAAGGAATTTTTTATAAGGAAAAAATTAAATCTTATTTCTTTTACCCGACTTTAATCTAATACATATTGACGTATTGATTAATTTCTGAAACATCAACAGAGCGAGGAAAAAGCTAAAATATTTGTTTTCTTTATTATTGGTTGACACAGGTGGTCTTAAAATATTCGCCACCATTTTTCTCGAGATATTGTATATCAGTTTTCTCTAGAATCTGTTTCTAAAAAGCTATTAATCACAAACTAGGAAAAATCTTTATGACATTTAATTAAAGTTTTATTAATTTGATAAAATATGATTTTGATTTAATTATCGTAAGTAACTGTTGATCATATTTGACAGGTACATTAACCCAAGTTACGAGCAATTAAATGGCTTAATATGATATCAAACATAATTTAATTTGTTTGAATCATACAACTATTACCCACTGGTACAAACTCTAAATATCCTAATGAAATTAATCCTTTTTCCAAAACTGTCCTAATTTTATAATTTCATGCCGCTGAAAGTCACAAATTCAAATCGCAAAAGAGGATTTTTAAAGTTGACACTATTTACTCGTGTCGCTCCATTTTCTTTGCGAGTTTTACTTTTACTGGAGCACGTCTTACTGGGTATTATTTCCTTGAAATTTCTGAAAGACTCTTGGATAGCGTGAGCACTGCCGCCTTAAAATGGAACTGTGTGCATTGAATATTCCGAATCTCCGAATGTAACCTTCTATCTGATATTTCTGTGATAGTTTAAATGATTATTTGCTGCTGGTTTTTGTTTTATTTTATAAATTGGTTTTTTTGTAAAAGATTATGTAACAAATTTCTCAAAACGTCAATGTAATAAATTACAGATTTAACGTTCAAATCTAAATATAAACCATTCCAAAAGCAACATTAATATTTAAATCGATCATGTATGTGTGTATTTACGTGTTGGTAATGACTGTAATAAATAACCTCATGCTAGGGGGCAATAAATGTGATTTAAATTAACCGATTATGAACATAAAGTTCAAATTATTATAAGTTTAGATTTTTAAAAGGTTTAATAAAGAAATTGTTTCAAAATACATAGTACATAATTTTATTTAAGGATATTTTATGAGGTTGGAAAAACATCGTTTATATTAGTTTAAATAAAATATTTTGTTGGCATTTATTAAATATTTAATTTATTAATTAAGGGGTAAATAGTCTTAAATAAATCGCTAATAATATATTACTGGGATTATTATTATTTCTTGATTAAATCATACAAACCCTCTGAGAATACTGGGAAAGCAATACCACTAATGATGAACAAACTCATTAAAATGCTATTTAAAATCTTTACTTACCAACAAGAATATTTTGTTTACATATATTTAAAATATTCATTTAAAATAAAATTTATTAATTGTGATTAATTTTATTCTTGCTGCCAAAATATTTTTACCTATTTTTTTGGTTTGGAGAGTGAGTACGAGTAAATAAATGTAAAATAGCCATTGAGGTTAATCAGTTAATTATCCTTGTCATCCGTAAACACTACCCTCACCGGAATTACTACGAATAATGTTGCACCCTCTCTTTATTACTTAGGATTAATGATAATGGAGTTCAAAAGGATTTTTAAACTTAATTTTCGATTTATTGGTACAAAAAAATCAAATCACCCCCTATTTACTTTGTTATTCTAAAAATAATATAATTGGTTTATATTGAATAAACAGTATTTACTAGGACTTTATTTGATATACAGAGTCTAACATTATACCGGGTGATTCATTTAACCTGGAATATGGAATATCTCGAAAAATAAGCATCGCAAAGAAAAATTTGGCAAATCGAAACTTTAAGAAGATAGTCGGTAAAATCAGGTATAAGACTTTCCAATGTAAATTTCGATTTCGTACTTCTCCAATAAAAGGCAGGCGGTTAATTGAAATCGAATAATTTTTTGTATTGTTTAAGAATTCCATAATGCATCTTTTGTATAACTTTTTTTTTGAAATTTTCATTTTTTCTTATACCTAATAGCTATTGAAAACGTCCAAAAAGTAGGCAACTTTTAGGTTTAAATTACAGCCTTATAAAAAGAGTATTTTTTAAATTAATCCACACAAAAGTTAGTTTGTTTAATGTGCTTTTAAGATAATCTAAAAAAAAAAAATTGTATTAATTAGTTTTTAAATTATATTGGAAGTAAAATAAACAGAAGGTTCAATTATATTGGTATCTCTTTCGCATAGTTATATGTTTCATACGCATATCGCATTTCCAAGGAACAGAGGAATTGGAGTTACACATTTTGCCGACTATCCTCTTAATACTACCGAGGGAAGCTTATGTTAGTACTAAATTACTCGTACACCCTCTGGGGGCAGGGCCGGCGGCAAATTTGAATCTTAAATACGAACACCTATTTTTTATCGCCGATTCGGATTCAACGTCAAAAGCTACGTACGATTTGTCAGAAAAAATATTTTCTATTCGCGACAGATGGCGCTGTAATCACAAAAAATTGAACAGAACTCAAAAAACAGATAAACATGTATTTAGTATTTTTCGACGGGCTACTCAATGATAATACGGTTGCTCGTTTGTTAATAAACTACTTTTAGGATAACCCAGGAATTCTTTTGATGACACTGTGGTATTTTGTGTGCAACGCAACATTTATTTTTTTAGACGAGAGCATCATCAATGTATCCTTCTTCAACTGTCAGTATAATAGAAATTTTCCTGCTGTAAAAATATCAAATTTTGAAATACAAGTTTTATGCTAAGATTTTTTTCATAAACTGTTTAATAGATATTTTATTAATAATACATAATAAGAGCAATTTTTGAAATAAATGTTTATAAAATTTATATAGGAATCATTAATATTTTTGGAAATGTTTAGGTAGGAAGTAAAATATTGAGTAATAACTCACGAATTTAATGCAAAATTTGTACCTTTTAAGAGTCATTGCTTACACTGCGCGCTGATTTTAACGTTTAAATACTAGATTTAAATAAAAAATGGCAATGAGGGTAAATTATTGCATACCAATTGAAAACTAAAATTAAATATTTGTTCCAGATACTATTTAAATAATGTTTTTTAGATTTGATTTCATTTCATTGAATTTAAAACTGAAGTGAAGAAGATATTTTGGCAGGGCGGTTTAAAAAATTTACCCCTAAAATGGCGCCAATTCAAAAGCAACGACCAAGTAAAACTTGCCAATCTGTGCTATTTTTTATTAAGTATTTAAAAATGACTACATTGGCGTGTAGCAATGACCGTTAATAATAAATTTAATGTTCTAGATATTTCAAAATAAAATAAAGATTACTCCTATAAAAATACATACGTAAAAAATCAAAATAATCCTTATATATTTTATATGATCTGTGTTTTAAACTAAAATCTATTATGCTCAAACATTATATTTTTTGCATAATTATAAAATATCATATTTCACCTTTTAACGGGTGTGAGATGAAATTTAATAATTATGACAACCTTCATGTCGCTTCAGGTTTAAAAGATCACCCCATGGTTACTAAAATGCTTCGATGATGATCTTTTTAGGCAATAGCCTCTATATAATTTAAAATCAGGCAATTCTAAATACTTAGCACTTAGCCGAGGTAGTTTGGAAATACTGGTAATTCCCACAGGTAGGACTGTACATTTTCCTGATTATATATGAACTTTCATGATTTGTTTTAGGGGAACGTAATGATATAATGGGTGAGTTTTTTGTTCAAAATCGGAAGATGTATCATTTATCTTAAGAGATAGGAAAAACACTTAAATTACAAAATTGCAGTATTTATGGATGCGCATAACCAGAAATTATTGTCTATACTGGGTGTTTCGTAATTGGAGCGCAGGCTATTGCACATTTTTTTAAATGGAACACCCTGTATATATTTTATATTTGGAAATTTTTTGTTTTTTTGAAAATTTGAACTCGCACTTATTTTTTTTCGGGCATTTTTTATATAAAATTTATCAAATTGTCGAAAAATGATTTGTATAAAACTAAATATTTCACGACTTTATAGCTGCCACCATGTATAATGAAATTCGAAAAAAAATACAAAAATACATCAAAATCAATATTACAAAATGAGATAAAAATTGTTTCTTAAATGTTCATAATACGGCCAATATACATTTCTAAAAATATGTCCAAATGTGATAAATTTTATAGAAAATATCCGATAAAAAATTAAGGTCACACTCAAATTTTCAATAAAAATATCGTTGTATTCTTTGACTTAGTGTTAATGTAAATATCAAAAAATATAGAGGGTGTACCATTTAAAAAAGGTAGAATAGCCTTATTTTTTCAAACTGCAAAATATAGAAATACACCATTATATTACAACAATACAAATGATCATAATTAGACATTATCTTACTCCAGCATAAATAAAAATATGATTCATTCAATAAATAAATTGCATGGGTAATCGCATGCTGGAAATAAAATTATACATATAGGGTGTTCCATTTAAAAAAAGGTGGAATAGCTTGCGCTCCAATTACTAAACACCTAGTATAGACAAAAATCATTTCTGGTTATGCGTATCCATAAACCATGCAATTTTCTAAGTTAAGTTTTTTTATTATCTCTTAAAATAAAAGATATATCTTTTATAATTATAATTCACCCTGTATACTTTCTATATTTCTCGATAGTTTTAGTGGTTCCATCAGTTATTGTAAAAATACATTCGCATTTAGTTTTCGTTTGTGAAAGACTGAAAGAGTCACTATTAAAATTATTCTTTGTCTTGTATATCTTCAGCGCTAATTTTACATAGCTCATCGCATCTACAAGCTCCTCCTAAACCAAAAATATGATCTAAAAGTATAAATTGAAAATTTAAATAAATAAAACATGATTTTTATTACCTTCATTAGTAAATATATCTCATCCGGAGCTACCATTAAAAAATTTTCAATTTAATTTTTTTAAAAGTTTTAGACTTTTTAGGTTTATACCCGGCAGATTTTCATTCAAAAATTCAATTAGCTTCGCATGTCGATAGTTTTAAAACATTTACTTTTTGGGAAAAATATTACATTTTGTGATATCTTCGTATTATTTTTTTCATTCAACTACGAAATAAAACGTACTGTTGTTCATACATATGGAGGAGGATTACTTTTAAGTTTTTCGATTTTAATCATATCATCGTCACTTTCTTATATTTTTATATTAATTAAATTACAATTACAAAAAACAAAAATCATAATTTTTAATTTCAAATTTCTAGGTTATGTCAACCTACGTTTGCGCATAAAGAGCTTGACCACACAATTGTTATTTGTTTGAATAAAATTATTAAATATTATAAGTTGATTCAATTTTATGCATTTAACATTTAAATTTACTATTTCTGGTAACTATATTTTCTTTGAAATAATACTTAAATTCTTTTTAAATTTATAATTGACGTTGTTTTGTATGCGATGCTATCCAACCAACATTGCACTTTTCCAACTTATTAGAGTATACAAAAGATTTAAGCTCACTTGTGATTAAAAGCCATGCTTTATTCTGTAAATCTAGATGAAAAATGTAACTGTTACTTACGGAAATGGAAACAAATATTTAGATTATAAAAAAGGCAGATTATTTGATTCAATTATGTTCAAGTGCATTTTACTTTTAAACTGTTTTTTTTTCCAAAGCTTCGAAAACACTTTTTTGAAGAGAAACCTGTAAAAATTTATTAAAAAAAATAAAGCAAAAATTCATGCGATGATTTGGATATAAAATATTAATGTTGAAAAATAAAATATTTTTTATCCAACTTATTAATTAAAGAGAAAAGAGAAGCGAAATCGGATATAAGTTTATTCAAACTTTTTCTATTGTTTTGATGATTTTACCTACTGGCCAATTGTGTCTCATATATTATGAAACACCCCCTGTATAATAATTTTTTTACCTTATCAAATGTACCTATATCAATTTAATTTATCTAACCTAATAATGAATAGGATCACCCACAGCCGAAACCGGTCAAAGTGAGAATAGAATAAAATTGATATATATAAGGACAAGTACACTTATTACTACCCTATTCAATCATCTCCTTATAATGGATCACACCAACCTTTTACATTAACCTAATAATGGCTTAAATATTAATAATAATAATAAGTAACAGGTGGGATTTAAATCATCATTCTCTATTTACATCAAATCCAATCCCAAATCATCTTCAATTCAAGTTTAACAAAAAATTAAAAAGTTACTTAATAATAAACTTAGAATATTGTGAAAACATAATTATAATGAATATAAGGTGCCCACATACCAAATTGTTACAATAACATGTTGGCAGCAAAACAAATTAGCAGCAAATTCATTAAGCCTGTGTAAATAAATTCTACTATCCCCATGTCAGAAAAAATATAACTTAAATAACATGCGGATAATAACATGTATTCACACAGGCTTAATAAATATTGATAACATTTTTGCTGCTATGATGTTTTGCTGTCAACATGTTATCAACATGTTAAAAATATCCTTTTATTCTGACCGCTTCCAGAGCGATCGCAAAATTTGTGCTGCCAACAATGCTGACAACATGTTATTGAAAATAATAACAAATGCTGACAAAAAATATTGGCAGGAAAAGTTGAGAGCAAAAGTTGGCAACAAAAATGTTATTAACATTTTATAATAGAATTGTAATATGTTGATAAAAATTGTTGTCAGCAAATGTTGACAATAATAACTGCCAACATATCTGCGTTCTAGATTTTAAATTTGTTGCTAGCAAAATTAGAAACATATGTTATATGTTATCAGCAAAGTTACATCAGGTGTGTAGAGGTCTTAAGGGAGCCACAGCCCTTGAAATATTGGAATTACCAAGATCGATAAATCCTAAATTAAAAAAACTGTTCCCACTAATAAAATAACAACATTTCATTAAGTAACTTATAATAAAAACCGAGTATTGCATCAGAATGGTTAAATGCAATTTTCTCAAAAATTCTATGGATTTGGCATTTCGTCAAAATTAAATAAAGCATATTATTATGAAAAATTATTTTATGGTATCACTAAAATAGTTATGGCTATTTTTAACTTTAACCCTTCTAAAAACTACCCTTGCGGAGTTTTCCAAAAATCTATAAAAAATCATGAATCAAGTTTATTATGATTTATACCAATACTACAATCACAATCCGTTTTCAAATAAATGACCAAAATCTTACTTTTAGACTCATTATTTCAAGGACTACTTATAAAGCGGATCCGGACAGATGTTGAAACGTTTTTTCTGAAAATTAGTAGTATAATCGATTCTTAAAATTTTGTCACTTAATTTCTGGAGACCCTGTATATATGCGTGGTAGAAACATTTTTAAAATTGTCGATATTAGCTAAAGGTCATAAGTTAATCATTAACTTTGATTTTATCGTACTAAAATGCAAAACCTTGTATATATTAAAAAATTATATATAAAGTGCATGATTTTTTTATTTAATCAATTTACAAATGCATTTTTTTATTTCAGATAAAATATGCATTAAATTAAATGGCGTGTTATGTTCGAAAAATCAAGAGCAATTTATCTTATACATTCTTTTGAATTATTTTCATTTGATAAGAAACATGTAGGACTTATTTATTTTTTAAATAAACATTTAATAAAATAAGTACAAGCCATAGTTTTAAATTGCTAATTATGAGAATGAGGTTTGATTTTAATAAAAAGATTTTATGTTTATACCGGGTGTCCACGAAACTAAGGCCACCCCTGTATCTTTTATTTATTTATGAAAATAAAAATTTGATATTTTAGTGTGTCATATGGCATAAGAAAACGCATTTACTGACCTAAAAAATTTGAATTTCACTTTAGGTTTCACCGGAAATGACATCAACTTTCTTATTTTAAATCTAGCACCCTAATTTTTTGTACTTACTATTAAACATTGGCAACTTCCAAGTATGTTTGTGACAAAAAAAATATATATTTTTTTTGGTAATTGTTTTCAATATAATTTGTTAAAACTACTATTAAATAATTTACATAGATAAAATTTGGAGAAATTAATACTATAATTTTTAAAATGCGTTTGTTGCAAATATTTTTATTTTTTCAAATTGCATGATGCCACCCCTATTTAGATAGAGGATTTTTTTCCTTTTTTACTTGGAATTTTGTGAATGTTTAATAATAAGTACAAAAAATAGGATTTAAAATAAGAAAGTTGATGTCATTTCCGGTGAAACCGAAAGTGAAATAAAATTTTTTTTAGTTCAATAAATGCGATTTCTTATGCTATATATCATACTAAAATTTGAAATTTCTTTTTTTATAAATAAAGAAATTACAGGGGTGGCCCTAGTATCTGAGTATTTTAGAACGAATATACGTATAATACTTGTTTCTTATAAGGATGTGATATGAATATGAGAGAGGCAGTTCGTCACACCCTTGCATAAAATAGAGATTAATTTGTTACGACATTTTAAGCTTGTTCTAAATTCTAAAGTATCATGCTTTGCGAAACATGTAGTACCATCTACTAAGTATTCTATTTTCTTAAATATTTACCTGGTATTTGGTATTTTTACTAAAGTTTTAATATTTTATAAGGCTTTTTAAATTTATTTATAAACAAAATTGAGGTGTTCTTTGCAGTTTTAAATATGTCAGAAATTCAATGCATTCCGCCAGATAGAGCAGAAGCTGCTAAAGCGGCATCAAGTGAGCTCGTACCTACAAAATCTTATTTATTTATAAAGGTGCATAATATAACAAATTTATTAAATAGTGTGAAGAAAAACCTGTATCACATTTTAATGAAAATGCTTTTTTGCTTATTTATCTTAACTAGCAAAAAAATTAATTTAAAAAAATCAACGATGTGGTCACATTACTCCATGGTAAGGACCATGTTAAATATTACTCACGGAGTTGATATTAGTAGATATATTAAGTTAAGAGCATATCTTAAAAAAAAACAAGGAAAAGGTTACGCTCCTGAAAAGGTCGTAGTTTTAATCAAAGAAGAATAAATAATATTTTCGTTGAAGCTCCGAATAACCAATTTTTAGACAGAAAAGTGTGTTAAAACATAGACTATTAGAAAATACATAATTTCTACTGTGATTATTTTAGATTGGCATATGAAAGTGACGACATAGAGGACTTCGTTACTTCACATAAAAATTCACAACACTACAAATAATAGAAGTCGATCATTGACTATTATCGGTGAAAATTACATAAAAATTTATAGAAAATATTTATCAATACGATCTAAACACATGAATCATGTAAGATTTTTATAAAATATCAACATGGAAAATGACATGGAGTAGTAATGGCAATTTATAAAATTGGTGTTCGGTTCCTAAAGAGGTTGCACCTTTCTTAAAATTATTTAACTGCAACTAATGCACATACCATTCTTTGAGACGAACTTTAGCTACATTACTAGTGGATAGTGGAGCCAATATTGCTTGTTTGAAGAGGCATGGTGGGTGGAAATCCCGTAGTGTGGCTGAAGGTTACATTGAAGAATCTTTACCTAATAAAAAAGAAATAGCACATAGGATTTTAACAGCAAATATAAATATTGACCCTCCTGAATGATACGAGACTTCATCGGAAATCTCAATGGAACAAAATTCTCATAGAACCTTATTATCAGAAAACGAAAATTGTACACAATTAGAATCATCAGTTGAAACCTCATCTCAAATTAAACCTATCAATGTTGAACTAACATCAACCATGACAGGAAATGGAATAACTTTCCAAAACAATAATTAGGTACATAAAATAAATAATATATATCAATATTATAATATTTATATGTACATTTTTAATTTTTACATTAATAAATCTATTAAATTATAAAAAATATAATTTAATTATAAAATATACAATTTTATAATGCGTAGATTAAACATATTTATTTTAAAATGATTAAAATAACCGCTGTTTAAAATTTACTAAAATGGGAAATTCTATGGGCTTGACAATTTGACAAATAATTTTCAATGACAGTCGCGGGCGGCAGCAAGTCATTTGCAAAAGTAGTTTGACAGCTTAGATATTAAGCTTGGCCTCTTTTGTTCTGTTACAAAATATGACATTTTACTAACGTTTAAAGAAAAAGTATATTTGAGGAAAAACAAACATCTCAATAAAGACCATAATATTCTGAAAATCTTTATCACTGAAACCATCTCGATAATGGTACAAACTTGTTTTTATTAAAATTAAAACATTATAATACTAGTCCTTTTGTTTACAACTAATCAGTAATATTTAATGAAAAACGCTTTTACTCGTTAAGAGCATCTTTTCCTATACACCCGCGATAAATTTTCCGTTGGAGATAATAACAAGGAATAGAAAATCCTTCCCACTTTTCTGGAGCTTCTTTGCAAATTATGACCAAATAACTGGTAATTAATGCGAATCCCTAGAAGTCGCGCGAGTTTGGGAGGAAAAATTGTGAAAAATCATGAAATCGAGCATTAGTTCTGGAGTCATAACTGAAGTTTCCCTCGTTAGATTTTCAATTTTTTTTTAGATTTATAATCTAAACTGAGTAGGCTACATCTTGCCAGAGAGTTACCTTCTGCAACCTAGCACACAATTAATTAAAGGGTCCTAAGTTAAGGTACTTTTAGATCATTATATTTTTTTTGTACAATCTTCAATTTTTTTTCCTTCTAGCAAAAATTAAAGAAATGGCTTCTAAATCATCTACCAAAAAAATTATACCAAAATGTTGTTCGTACTAGCTTTTATGAGAACTAAACCACTATATTTTCCGTTTAGGAAATTGCTCTTAAAAAATACTGGTTTTCTAGGGACGCAATATTTATTTCAACTGGTTTATAAATAAAATATTTTTTTATTTAACACAGTAATTTCAAGATAAACTTTTTATAAGTTATAACTATTTAATTTTATTTCTAGACCATAGAAGTACAGGCCGCTGGAGAGGAATTATTTTAAGTTGTTTCTATTTTTCGAGACAGCTAACTAAACTAAATTCTCTAATCCCTGTATTCAATTAAAAGCGGATGGAAACGTCCAAAACATGGAGCATGAACGCGCATGTGATCTAAAATGTTTTAACAGGAACACGCTTCCGGCGTTTCCTTACAATCAGGCCTGTACCACATTTATATTGTAAATTGAGTTTACACTTCTATTCTAATAATGAAAATTAATCTAATGAATGAACGAATTGACCGCTACCGTACACAATTATCGTTGAAATGCAATTAAATCTTATGAATGCGTTAAGCAATATTGGATTTCTATGCACTTGCTCGATATAGTAACTTCAAAAAGTTTGATTCTGTATGAATACCTCTTATTATTTGAAGTACTAAGAATTTCCTCAAATCTGTTCGTTATTTCATAAATTCATTATTCGCTGTAAATTTATTTTTCTATTTAAAAGCTTTTATTTTTTATTTACTTAAAAAATAAACAATTGAAGAAAATAAAAACCTTTAACTCTACGCTGTTGTGGTATAATCAACTTCATTTTAACGGAAACAGTTACTTTAATAATATTTGCTTTAGGTTTAATTCACGCAATATAATATATAGAAAAGTAAATCGAATATTTTCTCTTCCAAGTTACTAGAACCAACATCTATCAGAAAAATATTAATTAGTTAGTAAATTGAAATTTAAGATGAATACTTTTAAAATGCCACATTTTAAGTGGCAAATATCTTTAGGTTTCACAAATTTTTCTTAAATATATTTGAGCAAAGAACGGCGGTTTCAAATAACATCAGAATTTGTAAAAATTGTTGTATGAGTTAGCAGTTAAAGTATTTAAACTTGAACCAGAACCAACTATTTTACGAGGCAGCGTGGATTCTGATTTCTACCAATAATTGCGCCTATGAATTGCGCTGAATTACGCTTTAAATTTTGATATTTAGTTTAAACTAATGCTGCGAATCTGTGCAATCGACCTAAGCTTACAGATTCGTAAATCTGAAGCAGAAACAAATTTCAATACTGCATGATTGGGCAAAAAATCTTGTGATATGCTGTAAAAAATATTTTATTTTTATTTGACCCCGGACAATTATAAATCTTATTTCAACTACTATAACTTAAAAGTATTACTATCTAATTTACAGTAAAAATAGTAAGGCTCTAGAGAACTGGAAAAGTATTTTTTATCAAATATATTAAAAATTGTAAAAAACGACAACTGTGTAATAATTGTTTAATTTAAAAAATAATTTGTAAAAATATCCGTTTATTCGTAAATATACAGTGTAAAATTAATATTAAATAAAATATTTATAAATATGTATTAAATTGAACAATGTTTATAGTTTCAACGTAGATAATTCAAATAAACAAATAATATAGGCAACCAAAATTAGATAATTTGACATAAAATACTGAAATTGTTATCGAATCGTGCAAAAATTGAATAATTTCAAGAGCATTTTTTGGAGAATAATACAATCCCAATATGTTATATAATTAGCGACGCTTAAATTTAAGAAATTATTAAATTACTTTTTAAAGACTTTAGTGGTCGCTACATTTACACGTGCAATAACGTACAATCACGCGCAAAGATATCAACGAGGCAAAAGGAATATTCTGACCCAATGCAAAAGTTTGCAATCACAAGATGACACAAAATTTAAAAGGACCCCGCCCGCATCTTAAAGCTGCGTTTCCACCAAAGCAACATTAAGGAACTTTTGTGTTTCTGTTGCTTGTTTCCAAAAATGTTCCACAAAGTTCCATAAAATTCCTAAAGGTTTCTCGTTGTTTCCGAAACAAATGCCGACTGTTTCTTCTTGTCGTCGGTTTCCATTTCGAGCGGTAAACTTCTTGAAGAAAATCGGCAACAAAAGGAAACTAAAATAAGTTTCTTCTTGTCGCCGTCTCAGTGGAAACGAACTAGGAACATAAATTTGTTGCTTTTTGCTTTACTTGTTTTGTTTAGTCTCTGCGCGGTGGTAAGAATCGCCTTGCAAGGAATCGCAAAGTGACAAGCAATCGTTCCATTGGGGAAATAGCTGGCCTAAAATTTGTATCTTCTTTTTGAATACGTGGAACAATCTGACACAATAGCCATTCTATGTCAGAATTTGACGATCTTAAGAAATTTGGAACACTTCCATTTTTTATTTTTCCAGAGGTAATATCGTCTACTTTGAGGGTGCTAAGCAGGCGTATGCCAGCATGATTTTGCCTTTCTTGAAGGCTCAGTTCTACCCAAAATTTGTGACGTCTTTTATTTTGTTTTTTTCTAGACAACACAATGTAGGCTGCCGCCGCCAGCGCAATTTCTTCATCTTTTTCCATGTTTCACCAATTCACAATACACCAAATTTAGCTCGGTTAACTCGGCGACATCCGACATCGACCACCAGTGGAAACACTGTGTTGCGCGTTTCTTATTTGCCTGAAACAACGTGCGACTACTGACGATTTAGTTGCGTTAGTAGAAACAATAAGTTTATTAATGTTTCTTAAAGTTTCTTAAAGTTTCTATTTGAAGCAACAAGAAGAAACAAAACGAAACAAAAAGTTCCTCAATGTTGCTTTGGTGGAAACGAAGCTTTATGGAAATTTGTGAAACATTTTTGGAAACAAGCAACAGAAACACAAAAGTTCCTCAATGTTTATTGGAGCCAGGGACTTCGAATAAATATAAATGATATTAATGTAGAGTAGGCAAATCATCAAACAAAACAACTATGCATGTCTTATCGTCTTGCCCAAAATATGCGTAACCCTTCTATATCGCCAGACATGATAAAGCACTAAAGGCATTTTTTTGGCCGGAACCCGGAAAGGAAGGGCGCGCGCGGCCCGGAAGACCCGCGCCTTTTATACTCTACCACCGAATATGCTACCAATACAAAATTCAGTCAAAACTATTCCTTCAATACCGAACTCTGATTATCGAAACCACAGAGAAAAGTGTAAAATTTATTGGAACTTTTCATTTTTCACAACTAAACAAATCCTGGCCGTCAAGCCAGATATGGTACTATTGGACGAGAATGAAAAAATCATGTTCGTAATCGAAATACTTTGCCCTGGGAAAAAATAAATATAAAGACCAAATCTTCGTGCTGAAAAATAAATTATTGTGAATACCAACTTCAATTTATTTGGGTCATCGCATTGGCCTCATTCATCCTGACACAGATAATCATCTAAAACAAATGCCAAAATTAGGTAAAAACACGAACAGAATATTAACTGATATGCAAAAATATATAATTTTAGGATTTCTACGAATCTCAGATCACACGAAGAAGCACCAAACAGCATCCTAGTAGTTATTTACTCCATTTGCTTGGTTCATTTAAAGGAATGGCACCGATGATAGTTCTACAGTTGAATTTATTTATGACGAGCTGCAAGAACTCAGCAAACCTCAAAAAAATAACAAACTACTTAGATACAAGAGCTTTGCTATTCCTGTTTTTGACAAGAATAATGTTTAAATATATTATACAGAGACAAATAAATATGGATAAACTAAAATGTTTAGAAAAAAACCTTTCAAATAAATGTTCATAGCTTTAAGAGGGGAAAAGAAAAGTTTTAGTTATGTTTAGTTTTTGTATTAAGTTTAATTTTTACAAAGTTTTTTTTTTTAAATAAATACCGATAAAACTGTTTAAAAACTAATCAAACTTTTTTAAATCATATTTTAATTTGACAGACTTTTAATTTCAAAGATTTATAAGAAAAAAAATGATTGATATAAAAGGTTCTCTATTTTCGTCCCTTGAAACCAAATAATTTTTATTTGAAACGTTTTTTTCTAAACTATTTTTGACTAAGCCATTTAGATAGATTCTCACATATTTACTTCACCCGATATAAAAGAATTATATTCATTTATTTTTTATTACTGTCCTAAAAATTTTATTAGCAAGAATTGATGCTTATTTAAAAAAATAATAATTATTGATTATTGACAATTAATTAATTATCAGCTTATCTAATTCTCAAGTTACAATCTTCGTACGGTCTATTTATTTCATACTTTATTTTTTACTACCACGTTATTTTACAGAATAACTAATTAAAGAATAAAATAACAAAACTATTCTATAGTTTAACTGCTGTAGATAGATATTTCATAAAATACCTAGATATTTCACAGAATACCGAATGTTTTAACACTAAAATACATGTATATTCCTTAACTGGCTTGAAAAATGGGTGTATAATAGAAACATTTGGTGTATAGCTTCTTCGCCGTATGTTCGCCGTCGTCCTTTTATGCTCGACTTCAAGGAAATAGTTTCAGGTATTGTAAAATCTATTTCAACTCAACCTTATTAAATTTCGTTCTGTAATGCCCTAATAAGTGTCCAAAGAAATGGATGTGAAGCGAATATCAACGAACTTTTTTACAATTGTACATTTTGATATCTTTTTCTATTTAAAATTACGAAAGTGATATAAACCCTCGTTTAGGGTTGAAAGTAGTGATGTATAATTATTTAAAAATTCGTTCTCCTGAAAACTTAAGTAGATCTCATATTTTCGATCATTTTTCAAAAACTGAAGTAAATCACTGAAAAACAGGACAATGTTATACATATAATATGAGCTGATTTCCTTTTGAGAGTAAAATATTTCTGATGTAATTTATTCTGAACTATCCTGAATAACTTGCAATAAGTCACAACTATTGTCTCGTTGGATTGTTCTTCTCTAAAAGTGGAACTTGTTCCAGATTTTAGGTGGGTCCTTCTACAAAGCAGTTCTGGAACAATATATTGGTCAAAATGTTCTGGAACTGTTCTGAACATTTCAAAGAGAAGGCCGGCGGCTATGTTTATACAATCATAAAACATTATTTTAATTTATTAGAAAGCGAAAATGAAAAAAAATTTTATATATGCGCTTTTGTTTTTAATTAATTTTTTCTTTGTATAAATATTTTTAATTTTCTTAGCAAATACATGCTTTAAATATTAAATACAAAGTAAGAAAAGGTTTTCCTTACATTACTATTGTAGCACGTTTTTTATAACAAATAAGCCTAATCATACATAATGAAACCCGAAAATAATAAAGTGCTCTTATTAACATATGCATTATAATAATTTTGTGCAAAAGTAGAAATATAGCCTAGTCGGGTGCATTGTGAATAGCTCCAACAGGCATTTCCTTCCTCTATGCAGCAGATGACAAAGCTCGTAGTAAGCCCTCTAAACGTATTACTGTACCACATATATAAAGGATTTCTCCTCAAAGTATTTAAAATAATACCTTGCGAATTATTTCTATCTTTACAGAAGTATAAATTTCTTTTTAATTCTCACTCATTATCCAAAAAACTTTATTGTACTCTAAAGCTTTCATGGGGTCATTAGACATGCTAAACTTAGCAACCAATAAAAATACTTGCAATAAAAACAGGGTGCTTCATATTTTTTTATTATTAGTTAATATTGTATTTGAAAAAACGTTTCACCTGTCCACCGTTTAGATAGTTAAGTGAGAAAAATACTGTACTTTTCCGAAACTATCATAAATTAATGAGATTATAGTTAATTACTGTAAATGTCAATAAATCAGAGAAGTATGGATTATGTAGAGCACGAACCGATATTTATCTTAGGTTAGCAGCACTTTGTTATTATACATTATATAACCAAAAAAGTTATGTAAAGTGTTATACAAGGTGAGTTTAAAGTAACGTATAAAAATCATAATTACATTATTTTTTGGAATTTTTAAAAACGGCAAAGGAGGTGTCGCATTGTTTTTGAAAAACTTTATGTTGAACTCAACAAAAAATGACGTCACAATTGTTTGAAATGGCTTGATATAGTTTTTATACGATAAAACAATACCTGATTATGACTATTAAATTTCCCCGTAAACGATAGTTTAAAGTAACGCATACAAATCATGACCACTTTATTTTTTCGAATTTTCAAAGACAGCAAAAGACGTGTCGCATTGTTTTTGAAGAACATTATTTAGAAATCAACAAAAATTATTTCATCATTATGACGTCATCAATTTTTTTTAAATGAATTGATGGTTTTCATATCATAGAGCAATACACCATATTAAGAGTGTTTTACAACTTTACCGAAAAGTTTCTAGTAGCGCCATCTAGATGTCATTAAAAGAATTTATAAATTTTACCTTAAAGAATACTTGTTACGTGTAAATCGACCTTTAACACAGTATAGAAATGAGAAGCGTAGTAATTTTGCTGCTGTCGCGCCCGTTAATAATCCTTCAGTGTGCAAGGAGCCTTACATAATCATAGTAAATAATAAATCGACAAATATTAGTTTTACATATTGTAAGATATTACCTATGAATATTAATATTAAAATATTTTTTTCCTAATTCAAAATTTTAATTGCCTGTAGTATTTTATACATTTTAATTGAATAGAGAAGATCAGTCACGTTAAAATCAAAGGGAAATTTTCACATTTTGATTTGTTGTTCGCTGTTTAATAAATAAATTCATAGTTAACCATTTTAAAATAGGGATTATTTTATCAAATTTAGATGCGAATTATTATTTGCTGGGATTAACAACTTCAGTTAATTAAAGTTCTTTTAATGGTGTTTTAATTTTATAACTGTGGTATTTTTTAGTAATTGATAACGACTAAATCCTTTTAAATACTTTTAATTAAATAACTTTAAAAAACTTCAAACGTCAATAAATTACTGGTTTCGGGAGGCTTCACGGGTCATAACAAGTAAATGCTCTGTTAGTTAAGTCTATGATGATGTTCGGATGACGATGTTCAGACCACTTCGTACATTTCCGACGTAGATCGGTTATGCTTTTTAGTTCCCACATTTTCGTCAAATTATTAATTAAAGCTTTATAAATTTTGGCGATTAAAAAAGAACTTATTGCGGATTCCATTTATATAAAAAGTAAATCCAAAATGGCATAAATTCGGCAATATTTTTTAAATCAGCATAA
This sequence comes from Stenus bimaculatus, assembly GCA_963971135.1. Lineage (NCBI taxonomy): Eukaryota > Metazoa > Arthropoda > Insecta > Coleoptera > Staphylinidae > Stenus > Stenus bimaculatus. Next base: position 26,236,563 of record OZ020184.1, read on the forward strand.
AAATACGAATCCTTGTTCCAAATTAACCTCTTCAAATAAGGAAGAGATCCCATTGCTGAGCCTCAAAAATCCGACACGCTGTATGTTTCATTGAAACTTTATATAAGTGATTGTGTACAATTATTAGTGAATGTTCAAATTGCTAAAATAATCAGTGAAAGTTGCATAATGGCTATTTATGTGACAAGTGCGAAAAATAGTGTATAGTTTATTCTCCGAGAAAATAGGTGCGGTGTAGACAAGCTAATATTTTCGCTCACTCTCTTTTACATTTAAAACATCGTCAAATAAGGATAGAGCGTATGTGGAACTAATACACGTGACACACAGGCGGCGATTTAACGTGCGTCGCCGCAGCGGCAACGTAGTGTTTCAATGCACATATATTTTCAGAAATTGCAGAAGTTCGCATTCGGCAGGTAATAGAAATAGAAGAAAACGGCATCTTTTCTCTTACTTTGCTTATAAAAATATATCTTAAATGTAAAGAGATAATAATGGGTATGCTCATATGCCGATAAGAGTTACAATGGGTATATTTTGTACCTATTTGCATGCTGCTGATGTGCGGTGCCTCTGCGGCGCAGTAGGGAACTGCGTGCAAAGATTGCCGCAACTTGGACGTGCGGTGCCGTAGGAATGTATGTGTCGTAGGCTAATTGAAAAATCCGGCTTATTGCAAAGGGCGCCGTCATTTTGCAATGCGCCCGGCTGATTGGAAAATCATCGAGCAGTTTCTAATGAGCCTGGTATTTTTTAGGCTTATTGCAATAAGCCCATACTTTTTTAGGCTAATTGAAAAAGTGGGTACTCAAACAGCCTAACTTCACCAAAGCTTATTTTTCAATAAGCCTACGACATATGCACCGAACAATCTTTCCTTTGTACTTTACGTAACTACAGTACCGCAGCGCGCCGCACGTTAAATCCTTGAGGTAAAGAATTTTAATAATCCTACAGAGGCCAATTTAATAAACGTACGTCGCAGAATTTTAGGAGGTACGGCTAAATTGAGTAATGGGGTAGGCCTACATTCTCGTACGGCGGAAGAGCGAGCAACTTTTCTCTGTTGCTTGTATTTGCACGCCTCGCGAGAGTGGAGAGTCTCCCACCATAAGTTCTTAGCAGCAGTAGGAAAATGCAGCGTCGCACACTTGATTCATGTCATGTTAGGTTGGAAATATTGTTTTTCTATTTTGGTGCGTTACTAGTCGCTAATAACAAACTGACAGCAGTGCGTTACTAGCCAGTACCGCACTGTTATCGGTGCGGTACTGAGTAGTAAATTTTATTTTTTCGAAGTTGGTAGAACGCAAATGTCAACACATGCTAGAACTAAAATCAATAAAGTCTTAACCTCAAAAAACAATTTAATTTATAGTATGCCCATTAATTGTACAATTATTGTAATTATAAATATTTACAGTTACATTAGAAGTATCTTGAGCACTTAAGTTAACTCCTGGTAAATTATGAGTGGACACAAAATTTTGTTGAAAAGTATTGGCTTCCGTAACAACAGTGTTATTTTTGTTTGAAGCAATATCGCCTACATCTTGGTTTTAATTATTTTTCTGAGAAACACCACAACATTCATTGGAGCTATTACCTTTCTGAGTTGCAAAAATTTGAGATAATTCAATTTTTTTCTTTAAAGAATCAGCAATATATCCCTCCGCCACTGCAGAAGACTTCCATCCTCCATGGCGTTTTATAGTTAATAAATCTCCGCCACGATTCGCCAAGTGTGTTACACTAGATCGTCGAAAGCAATGCCCTGTATAAAGTTCTGGGTTTGGCAATTTAAGAAAAGCTGCGATATCTTTAGATATTTTGCCCATGATATTGATACCAATCGGGCTATTAATGCAGCGACCATTACGATATGTTAAGAAAAATCGTTTAGTGGAAATTGTCTCTGAGCGAAGGTTAGCGTATTTCTTGATTAAATCGATACTCTCTTTATCTGATATCGCAAATATTCTTGGTACATTGTTTTTTGTTTTAGGTACCGTAATGATAATAGACTCCGGTTTATATTCAATGTCGTCTATAGACATATTGATTAATTCCTCCCGTCTACAGGCACCATTGTAGCCAATTATCAAGACAACCTTAAATCAATACTGTTATTTATATTTACAAGATATACAAATTAAAATTTAGACTTACTTTCATTGCAAGGTACACATTATCATCTGCTTCTTTTATAAATTTAATAATATCGTCTTTTGGATTTTTTTGGTACATATCCGTCAGAAGTACGTTTTAATAAAGCCTTTAATTTACAGAATTTTGAAATATCCAGATTCTTATGAATACTCAAGCAGGAACTCAACTGCGAATAAGTTGACCATAATGTAGAAGATTTATATTTCTTACGCTGTATTTCAAAATATGCAAGTAAAACGTTTTCTGAAATTGTGTTTATTTTATTTTCATGGCACCATTGATTAAATTTTTCAAACTTCTTTTCATATTTTAGTCGAGACTTGCTTGGAAGTAAATTAACAACTGTATTTTCAGCAATTGCCCTAATTTCTGGTGGGGTACTTGTAATTAAGTCTTCTTTTATTTCTAAATCACTCATTTTAACTTAGGAAAATTGTGCAGAGCAAGTTTTAAACTAAATTAAATGACATTTATAAAACGTCAGTGCTGCCAACTGTGTTACCAACTACCCCAAAACTTCCTAAAGCTTTGGATGTTGATTTTAGATTTAAAATGATATAAAAAGTGCAAAATAGAAAAAATAGTATAAAGAACTCGTGTCATAAGGCTTTTTTCTAACTCGTCGATTAAACCCGCCTTATGACACTCGTTCTTTAATATACTATTCTATCGTGAACGTTCTTTATTAGGCTGTGCGTATAGACAAATGTAGCGGCGAGCGGCGCATCTTGAGAAAAGGTATCGTAAACATAAAACATACTGATGAGGTTTTGCTCCAGGTTTCCAAAGCGCTATAGCATTTTTCCTTGTGTTAGTTTACAACACTGCGCGGAGAACCTCGAGTCTTCATCTCGACGCTCGCCTCTTGTAAAATTCGTTAGTATACCCGCTTACTTTTAAATACATTGGTTTCTTTAGATAGAGGTGCACCTCGCGGTAAACTTTTCGCAAATATGCTGCAGCATAAACACCGCCTAAGAGGTGAGCTCGTGGAGCACCTCGAGTTGAAGCTGAAGGTGGGTAAAATGTACGTAAAACGTAAAATGCTTTGTGAACCTCGAGCAAAAAATCTCGTCAATATGTCTATGAAACCTCTTCTCAAGATACGCCGATAGTCGCGCCTCGCGCCGGCGCCGGCACCGCTACTCTTGTCTATGCGCCTGTGCGCTGTCCTTAGGCATGAGTTAGAAAGAACTCGAAAGAAAACATTTTTCGCACTTGTTGCATACAATATTTTTCTTACATTTCCAAAACTAGTATAAATTAATGAAATAGTTATTAATTATTCTAATCGTCATTATATCACAGAAGTATGGATTATATAGAGTATGGACCTATTTTACTTATCTTAGGTTAGCAGCATTTTGATATACATACATATAAGCAAAAAAGTCGTCTAAAGTGTTATACAGGATGATTTTGAAGTTGACACTTTCTTTTTGAAAGGATGCAAAACTTAATAAAATATGTAGTTTGTTTGGTAAAATATTTTGTATATCAAACTCTTTAAATAATAAAGAATATTTAATATAAACTTAACATACGTGGTTGCTTTGGCTCACCTTTTGCTGGTTATAAAAGAAAAAAAAATAACACAAAAAAGAAAATATAAGCAAAATAGCAAAATTATTAAAAATAAATAAAGAAAAGTTTACCAATTTTGAATATTTTAGTTAAGACGCGCACCTATAGTCTACTTTTATATATGAAGAATTTTATATACAGGGTGATGATAAAGTTTGGAACCTAATTCATAATAGCCGTATTTAATTTTTTTGAGAAAATCGCTCGGACAGGTCAATTTTAGTTTTTAAAATCCCATCTCTTGGTATAATAAAAATATTAATGACTTCACTGGTGATTTAGCAATGACTTCATCATCGATTTTTTTAAATGGAAACCCCCACTTTTTGTACAAGTTTTTGATAGACATTTATGTCACTTAAACGATGATATAAAAAAAATGTTGCATTTGTAAACAAATTTTCGTTTAAAAATTTTTTAATGTAAACTTAAAATTAATTTGTACTATTAAATTTGAAAAATTTGAATGTTGTATTAGATTTACTTTGGCCGATTTCAATAAATGGTAAATTTAAAATTTTATTTTTTGTAAATTTCCTTAAATTTAAATGGAATCAAAAAATTAGTTTTTCAAGACTATTTATTAAATTTTGTTAAATACATTTAACATTTTACATTTGCATTAGAATGCGCATTATTTAAACATTTACTTTCTTTTGTTATTATTGGTAACTTCAAATTCATTTTAATTTATTTTTATAAAACCTTTTTCGTTAAAATAAAAATTTCCTTTTTTGAATTAAAAAGATTTATTATTCAAAAATTTGTTTAAAAATTTAATTGTTTTTTATATCATTGTTTAAGTGACATGAATTTCTATCGATAATGAGTAAAAAAAGTGGGGGCTTCCATTTAAAAAAATCGCTGATGACGTCATTGTTAAAGCACCAGTGACGTCATTAATATTTTTTTTATATCAAGAGATGCCATTTTAAAAACTAAAATTGACCTGTCCGAGCGATTTTCCCAAAACAATTAAATGCGGCAGTTATGAATAAGGTTCCAAACTTTATCATCACCCTGTACAACTTATTTTGCTAAACGACTTTTTAAGATTTACAGGATCGGAGCAAAATTATTAATTTCTGAAGGTGCAAATTTTAGAACCTATTGACTATATTCATTTTAATAAATAATAAAAATTCTAACAACTTAAAAAAAATCAAGTTCCATTTTTGCGAACATGAACGCCGTTCAAGAATTACAAAAGTTTTATAACGCGAGAGCGCAAACGTTATGTGTCCCTCGAACTTAAGACGAAACACGCTAGTCGCATCTTTCTCTCTCGTGCTCTTGCAGATCATTCCAAAATATTAAAAACTTCACGTTCTGTGGCATATTAATAAATTGGCCTAGTGGCGTTTTACCATATAGACAAAAAGGCACTGCCTACGGTCTCAAGCGAGGAAAGGATCCAAATAAATAAAAAAAAAAATATTATTGTCAGGAAGCAAGTTTTTTTCCAAATTACTTTCAAATTTTTATTCAATTTATTTAATTATAAATATGTATTTATTCCAAATTATTTCGCACACTTTTATTAAGAAATTAAAACGATGAAGCAATGAGTAAATCATCAATTTTAACGTCCGGTGATCAATATTTAGGTTGCAAGCTTTTGAGTTTTTATGCTGAGATATTACTCCAACCTTATGAAAAACCTAATTAAAAAAATTTACTGGACAGTTGGTACTAAAGTGTCAGTTAGTAAGACAAAAGTTGAGTGTACTGCCCCAAAAAAGAGTATAATAATTATCAAAGATGTATGTAATGGGGTTTGACTAATCCTTTAGGTGTAATAAATCTTGCTACCTATACCTCCTGTCTAAGGATTTAACATCGCAGGGGTGACATATGGTGCCCGGCACCTTCACCATATGTCATATTAAAAAATTTGTTTACGTATACATATGTAATCATGTGACATAAATGTCTATCCAAAACGAGTAAAAAAGTGACGGTTTCATTTAAAAAAGTCATGATGAAGTCATTGCTAAATCACCAGTGACGACATTATAATTTTTTTATACCAAGAAAAAACCTTTAATTGGCCTGATTTTCTCAAAACAATTAAATACGGCACTTAGGAATTTTGTTTCAAACTTTATCACCACCCTGTATATATAGGGTCCGGCAAAGGTATTGGAACAGCGTCGTATTTTGTGATTGCGTAAATATTTTTTTTTCAAAAATTTGCATACTTACAAACCGTTGTGGGGAGAACTACCCTATTTTTAAATTGCAGCCCGTATTAAGTTTCATCCGATTTTAGAGGGAGTAAAAAACGAAAGACATTCCTGGAAACCAGGAATGGTTTGTTAAAAAGTTATTGAGAATTAACTGTCTATGGATTTTTGTCACTTTTTGTTCCAAAATGTGCAAAAATCACTAGAGTTTCTGCGAAATTAAGAAGGCCGACAATTTGAGCATTTGTTAGAAATTTTAAAAATAAATACTTGATTTTTGCACATAAAGAAAATTTGGTATTTAATTTCAAGAATTTATTTAATTGGCATGAAATTTCTTTCGGTTAAAGCCAAATTAATTATTTTTTATTAGCTTCAAAATTAGGTATTATCTGTTTGGATAGTTGCAATTTAAAAAAAAGGCACTCCCCAAGGTACCCCAAAATATAGGAAAGTTCTAAACCATCTCAGAATGTTGTTTTTATAACACCGTATAACTATGCAATTTTTTGAAAAAAATATTGACGCAATCAAAAATACGCCGCTGTTCCGTTAAGTTTGCCGGACTCTATGTGTTACGGTTAATGTAATAATTCCGGTTATTATTAATACGAACCTCATTTGATAAATGTAATTATTAAAACTAAATAAATACATTTATCGGTAATTATTAATAATTTCCTCTAAAGGCAGGTAAATTTGTATACTCGTAATAGAAATTAAAAATATTTTATGATATTTCCTTTGTTTATAACCTAATTCAAAAAATGCTCTTAATAAACGTTAGTTTTATACCAGTACAGCGGTCAAGAAAAAGATCAATTTATTTTTGCATTTTTGAGTACCTACAGGGCCGCCGCCAGAGGTATGGCCGCTTGTGTACAAAAGCTAAATATGCCACCCCCTATAGGAAAATATACTATTTTCATGCCTTTTAAGAATGACTGATAAATGTTGCCAATTGGTGACGCCATTCTTTCCAGATATATTATTTGATTTTAAAGAATGTTTCTCAAATTTGAGTCAAAACATTTTTCTTCAATATTTTCTGATTTACCACTAAATTTTTTTGTAAAGATCCCGATAGTTCTTGCTTTTCATTTAGTTTACGCTTTTTTTTGTTTATATTAAGCACCAGATAAAGGTGCGTTTTGCTAGCGACGGAAATTTTTCGTCGAAAACGACGAAATCGCCAAGCGGAATACTTTGCTTAGCAACGTGTCGTTTACGCTGTCACTTTACTGCACGTTGCTAAGCAAAGTATTCCGCTCGGCGATTTCGTCGAGAATTTATATACAGGTTTTTATGATACGTTACTAGTATAGTTGGTTCCAGTTATGGATTTACTTACGTGTTTCTAAAGAATGAAGGGACTAATGTCGACCTGGTGAAAATCGCCCGAGTCCCGAGTGTTTGATTTTGATTGATTTTTGGTAAGATTTAATATCGAGTAAAAATTTGGCGGTCTGCGGCCTCCCCCTTACTTTGGCCGCCTGTGTGCGATTTTTGGTAAAATTTAATTATTATTAAAAATGTAGATTTTATGTTAAAAAATTGAAAAAAATGAGTAAACTTCAATGCCCTGCATTTCCGAAATGGAGCATTTTAGCGAAAAAAAATATTCTTACTATTTGTCTTAAAATTGGTCCAAAAAGGTCGTAGATTATTCGACACTTGTTCAGAAACACCCTGTACATGGTCCAGATGTAAAACTTTATGGAAGATTTATATTCCAAATTTTAGTGAAATTTTTGAAAAGTGAAACTTTATGTAAATATTGAATGCTGTTGTCTTAGCCTAAGGTCAATGACCGAGGTTCATACTACAACTACACCCTTTAAGATTAAAAATACCAAACCCCATTATGGTCTAGATGTTAGCATGATGCTTTGGATTGGTTTTAATAACTTCTGTATTTTTGAAGTATAAATACCAATAAACTACAATATCAGCTGATTTTCATTCTGGTACACTTATCTACAAACTTGTACGCACGTTCTTTCTCACAAACCTAACCTTGGACAACTGTATTATTATTAACCGGTTAATGCATTATCTTGCATATTTTAGTCGGTCTAACCTGGTTATTTGGTTTGTCGTAATAATATATGGCTATTATTAATACAAACCGATAAATTACTTGGACCGTCACATAAACATCAAGTTATTAATTTTGATATAACCATTGTGTCGTCGTTATTTTTATGTGTTAGTCAATAATATAACAAAAGGCATAGGAATTTATTTTCAGAATCGATACAAAATTAAATCGACGCATTCTTTTTAAAAAATGAAGACAGAAGAAACGATTATCAAGTGTAATTTAAATTAAACATTTTGATTCACGTAAAAGCGAAATAACTTTGTCTTGTTTGTCGGTTTTAGGGTGGTAGGACTATGTAATAAGAAAACACTATGCCGTTTTGCTAAGTAGTTCCGAAATTTATTTAATTTCTTCTTCAGAGCTACGAAATTACAAATTCGGAATTAAAAATTATTTCGTTAATATTAAAATACTACAAATAATATTTAATATTAACGAAATAAAATATATAACGAAAAATTAATTTTTGGTTCTTATGTTTGATTTCTATTCTCGAATATTAAATGATCCATATTATTTTATTTAAACAAAATTTTATTTTTTTTAATAAAATGTTTTAGCAGTTACAAAATGTTTTACCCCTGTTTTGGAAGTTAAAATATTTTTATTTTGAACTTAAAATAAAATAGAGGTTATTTCTTGGTAATTTACGACAGTCCAAAAAAGTAAAAGTTTACAAAATTTTATAATTTTTTTATGATTTAAATAATAATTTTATGGACTGTAAAGTACTAAATTTAAAACGGATTTCAATAATTTTACCGACCATTTGGGCATGACCGCTTTGGTTCAATAAATAAAAATCACCCTGTATAATCCTCAATCATCGTCTGGCTATACCGAGCAAAGATTCCTCTATCAAGAAACTTTAGTTTGGATTTTTAAAAAATTGGACCACACCGTATAAACCCTTTTTTGCAAAAATCTTAAATGAAAGTATTTTTATTTTATAAAAGAGAGCAGGAAAACCTATAGGTTTTCCTGCTCTCTTGCAAAACTATTTTTTTACTTGTACTGTAATTCTTCCTTAACAAAGAATTAAGGATTAAACTTTATCTAGGCTTAAAACTCAAAAGTAAATATTTTAAATGGAAATTCTGATGATGCATTACATTTCAACTCAACCTTATTGTTTACACCAAGATAGGTAGTTTGTGTAATATATTGACAACTAATTACGTAACTTAATGAGCAATATGGTTTAAAATTCCCAAATTATCTATATATCTACGTTGTTTACCGAATATCTTAAGCTGAAACCAAACAAACAAGTGATGTTACAAGAGATTTAAGCCTTAATATATTTGCTTAGAAATTTAATTAATCAAGAACTTAGATAATAAGTTTATGTATTATAAAACGTACTTAAAATATTCACATACAAAATTTCAAAATTAAAATTGCGGCAAAGAAGATGTACATGCTGAAAGCATAAAATATATTGATGCGATAAGTATACGGCAAAGTCAGAATGAAAGTTAGCTACAATACCATATCAATCCTGAGAACTTCGAGGATCACTGCAAGCAAGATTTCGAAATAATATTTCTTATCACTGGATTCAAGTTATCAACAGCTATTCCTCGTTGTGAATATATAGGGTGTTCATTTTAAAAGGAGCCACCCTAAATAACTTTCGAAAAAATAATTAATTGTGAAAATGCCATGACAGGTCGATTTTTACCATCAGGGGGACATCTTTTTACGAAAAAATAAGAATGGTAATTGCAACCCCCTTCCCTACAGAGCCACCCTTTCAATTTTTTTTAAATGGGAATAGGGGTCGAATGATACATCATTTGAAAGCATTTTTTACCCTGATAATGGTAGACATAATTTTTTTGGAAACTTTTTTATTTCTAACGTATCTAAAAATTTAAAAAAAAGTACTTAATAATAGTATTATTTATGCTGTATTAAAGTAATTTTGATTTTTATTTTGAAAAGGTACTAAAATAGATTTATGTAATAAGACTTATAAATATAATAGTCCAAGAGCTGGCGAAGAATTTGTTTTAGGCAAGTTCAAATATCGAAAAAATAGTATTTTATGAATACCAGAATCTTAATCGTGATTGCGGTTATTTCGCAACTGTCCAGCATATAGAATGTGCAAAAAAATCAATCAGCAAAATATTTTCTAAGCAACTTGGAATTTTTTTTTATTTTTTATTTTAGGATATATACAGGGTGAGTCGAAATTAAACCGCCAATTTTTTAGGCAGATTCTACGACTAATTTTGAGATAAAAAACTTCATATAAAGCTTCCTAAGGGAGCTACAGCCCTTCAAAGGTGACGTCAAAAAGAAGGTTATTGCACGTTTATTTGAAAACGATTTATACTAGAAACTTCAAATTTTGTGTGAACCATAATACACTTCAGATATGTTTTCATGAATTTTTTTAATTTTTCTGCAGGCTTTTAAAGGGTAGTTTTTGACAGGGTGGGTAATAAAAACAATCACAACTTTTTAGGGGTTCAATTTTTTAGATTTGTTTCCTCAAAATAATGTTTACCAACATTTTCAGACAAAAAAGGTTTTTTTGTGCGAACTCTGTAGAATGCACCATTTTGGAGAAAAATGCAAGTAACCACGCGCTTGCCATTTTAAAGATATTTTACGGTAAATTTGTGTGCGTAGGTATTTAATTTTTTCCTTTTATTATTTGGTAGCTAATAAAATGTATCTTTATTTTATTATTTTTGATGTTTTTAATAAATTTAGGGTTGCTCTCCCTTAATATTTTTTTTATTTTTATAATTTCCAATAAAAAAATTCAAAAAAACATCAATTAAAATATCATTTAAAAAATACATAATTTATTTAAAATGGTATTTGATTGATTTTTAAATTATTTGTTTATTTTGACAAGGTTAGAGTAAATGCTCAAAATGCCTTCCTCTGGCTAAACGACATGCCCATGCTCTTCGAGAAATTGTTCGTTGAACTCTTTGTAGCCAAATTGGTGATGCTCTTATTTCTTCGAAAGCTTCTTAAATTTTTAAAATAAGGTCATCGCGGGTGTGTATAGGATGTCTGTAAAGTTTGTCTTTAACAAAAACCCACAAAAAAGTCAAGCGGGGTCAGGTCGGTTGATCTGTGTGGCCAAGGTATTGATCCTTCACGACCTATCCATCTGTCTTCGAAATTATTGTTCAACCATTCCCTTACGAAACGGGCATAATGTGGAGGTGCACCATCTTCTTGAAACAAAATATCTTGCCTTAAATTTAACGGAACATTTTCGAACAACTCGGGTAAGTTTTCTTGCAGAAATCGCAGATAGGTTTCCGCATTTAAGTGTCCTTCTATTATAAAAGGTCCAACTAATTCTGACCTAATAATTCCTGCCCACACATTGAGATGAAATCGATGCTAAAAATTACTTTGGCATATCAGATTTGGATTTTCTTCTGAATATTGATGCCAATTTAATCAATTTAAAATTATTATACTTAAGATTGGTTGCATTTTTAAATTACGTTTCATTTATTAAAAATTTTATTTACTCGAGTTTGAGAAATATTTAATCTTCTGGATACTCCCAGAGTGCTGTAGGTTGGATGGTTTTCGATAAATTCCAAAACATTGTCTTCTGCTAAGCGAACTCCACATTGCCCAGGATGATCTTGAAATGTCCCACGTTCCCCTAATTAATCATGAATTCTTTGGAATACTGATCTATCTGGTAATCTTCTACGGGGATATCGTAATTCATATTCTCTAACAGCTTCTCTAGCATTTCCATTACAAAAATGCATGTCACGATATTCCCTGATAGTAAAAGATGGCATTTTTAAATAAGTACTGTGTACTCTCCAAACTAAGAAAAGTTAATTTTAAATTTCCATAAAGAAATATTTAAAATTTAAAGAATTTTCATAAATTTAAAATCATGTCAAAATAAACAAATAAAGTAAAAATGAATCAAATACCAATAGGTGCCTTTAGACGTAGCGCTTTCGTGCGCGAATTTAAATTAATTATGTATTTTTTAAATGAATTTTTAATTGATGTTTTTTCGAATTCCTTTTATTGGAAATTATAAAAGTAAAAAAAATATAAAGGGAGAACAACCCTAAATTTATTAAAAACACCAAAAATAATAAAATAAAGATACATTTTATTATAAAAGGCGGGTAATGTGGAAAAAATTAAATACGTACACACAAAGATTTACCGTAAAATATCTCTTTAAAATGGCAAGCGCATGGTTACTTGCATTTTTCTCCAAAATGGTGAATTCTACAGAGTTCACACAAGAATACCTTTTTTGTCTGAAAATGATTGGTATACATTATTTTGAGAAAAAAAAAATCTAAAAAACGAACCCCTAAAAAGTTGACTGTTTTTATTATCCACCCTGTCATAAACTAACCTTTACAAGCCTGCAACAAAATTCAAAAAATTCACGAAAACATTTCTCAAGTGTATGATGCTTCACACAAAATTTGAAGTTTCTAGTACCTTTGAAGCAGTGTAGCTCCCTGAGGAAGCTATATCGGTCATATATTTACAAAGTTTTTATCTTAAAATTAGTCGTAGAATCTGCCTAAAAATTTTGGCGGTTTAATTTCGACTCACCCTGTATTTTATAGTCCAGGTATGAACACTCCAGACTATTTTGTAGGTTTTAAAGTATGACCTGACCACCCTGATTGTATTTAATTAATATACGCCAAAAATATACTCTATGCATTCTGAAATTTTTATAGCTTGTTTAATAATTAATATTGAAAATATGTGCAAACCGCCAGAGAATTAAAGGGTTTATAATAACTCCCTGGCGCGAATAAAGAAATGAATGCGACGAGAAAGTATTTTGCGTAGCCATAGGTAAGAGAGAGACAGTTTATCGAGACCCACCGGCACCTTTCTTTGTGTTAAAACTAATAGATCGGTATTGATAATCAAAATTAGTCTGATGTCAATTTAAAAAAAAAACAATTTAAACTTTTATTAGCAACAAGAACAGTTGAATTGCTGCGTATCACTCACATTTAGAATGTACAATCAGTTTAACGGCAATTCTTCCGGAAGATTTTATGTGTTAATATTTTGTGGGAGTCAATTGCAGAAACCTCTATTGATGGCATTCTGCTTTTGCACTTTTTTGGGTCTCATTTTATACAGCAGCAATGAATATTCTACGTACCCATGCAACAATAGCCTGCATTTATGAATCCCTAACTCCGTCAAATGCACACTTGAAAGAGCGCCAAATATATATAAAGCTAGTTTACTCATTATGAAGATAGTCGGCAAAATGTTTGAGAAGCGTTCTTTACTCAAATGCGTATTTATTATTTTTTTAACATTTTTTAAAACTACGTCCCTATAATAAATTATACATGAAAAACACAAATTCTATATGAAAAATTAATTCAATATGAAGGAAAAATAGTTACGTCTTTGTTACATTTTTGATTAAAAATGCCCAAAAATCAATTTTTATTTGCGAAAAGTACGCTTTACAAACATTTTGTCGACTATCTTCTTAAAGTTTAAATTTCCAGATAAATAGGCGTATTCTTAAATACATATTTGTTATTTGATTACTGACCACAGATATGATTACACAAAGCATAAATATTTACGTAAAGTTTTAAAGCATTGTTTGTAAGTAATAAATAAAAAAAAATTAAAGTAACATTTTTTGTTAGCTATTTTAACGAGAATAATAATTGGAAATAAAAAAAACTGTTCAAATAAATATTAATATATTAATAATATTTTGCAACTACAAACTTTTCGCAGCAACTTAATAAAAGAAATAACAATGATAGACTTATAACATTTGGGACCTGGTACCCAGGAACAACAGAAATATTGACACATAGCGACATTGCCACATGTTACATGTCACATAAACTACTTTAATGAAAAAACAATATTTTCTAAATTGGCACATAGACCATTTAAAAGTTATATACTTCAAATAAAATTGGATAGTTAATAAAAAAATTAGAGAGTTAATAAAATATATTTCTAAAATGTTGCGTTTTTTATACAGGGTCCTAAAAGTTCTATATTATTTCAGTCTTTAACTTTCATCTTCGAATTCGTCAAGCTCCTTCGTCATATTTTCGTATATATACAGAGTGTATCAGAGTACGTTGGACTGCAAAGTTAAATGGACAAAGTAGTTGAGATTTGTTCGTATGTTAATCGTTCGTTGACAAAACATTTGAATTGTGAATCGCTTCTGCGCTATCTTGAAAAACAAGAAAACGCGATATAACTTCTTTATTTTGGGTGGGATCAAAAATGTTTTATCTTTAATTTAACCGACATCATTTTTTTTTTCAATTTAAGAGCAATCCTCCCGCAACGTTTTTAGGGGTTTACGGGAATCGTCGTTTATTTATAAATATTTTGGAATAAATATTTTTGCATTTAAAAGGGAGATTTTTACTAGCCATATTGGGCGTCAATTTTTTAAATGTAAATTATTAATGAAAATGATCATTTTATGCTATTTTCAATTTATAATAAGAATTTTATAACTTGAAAACGGCCAAAATGCAGACTGAAATTTCTTTTATCCATGTTTCAAATTTGAAAAAAAAATCGGTAATTGATAAGGCTGCTACAACGATTCTACAAATTGATGTTTTGCATACATATATGTGGGAAATACATTGCGACAATAGGAACAACTCACGTGAGCGAAAAGATTCGTCTTAAAATATACAAATGGTAAGCATTGAAAAATCACCATCGTGTGTACGGAATACAAGGGGCAATTCTAAAAAATCAGAGATGGGTTCAAATATTTTAGTACATTATTACAGTGTGATTAGATACCATTCTTTAATTCTACATTATTATCTATGTCAGATCTACAATACGGTAGAAAAGCGATTTAATTTTGAGGTTAATATACTTCTAAATCGTATTTAGGGAACCCTTTACTTTTTATTTATGTTTGATTTATTTTCACAAAAGGTTTTAATTTGTTGATTTCCAACCGACAATAATTATTGTTATTAAAATACTGGGTTGGCCAACACTATGTGTACTTAATAAAATACGTAATAAAATTCTAAATCTAGTTACAGAAAAGTATCTTTGAGAAGAAACCAAGTGAAATAATTATAATTACGGATGATTTGGGAATGAGTTTGACGTTAGAAGGAGAATGACGAAATCGCAACTATTATCACAATTTTAATAAAATAGAAAACCAAATGTGCTACTAGTTTCGCCTTTATTAGAGGATCATCAGGAACATATTCAAAGAGACACGACACGTTCCTTAACGCGTCATAAAATAATTTAATACCACATATTGTGGTATTCGTGACAATAGCACCCGACAAAATAGCCCCGTCATAATAGCCCCGTTATAATAGCCCCGTCAAAATAGCCTTGCTACAAAATAGCCTCTGCCAAAATAGCCCCGTCATAACAGCTCCCCCATAATAAATAGAAATTGAAGAAAATGTGTAACATTTTCTTTAGAACAAAATTATTCGCTACAATTACTTAAAATGTCGCGCAATTTTCCAAAATATTTGACGGAATTATGTGAACTTTAATCCTATCACCACGATAAAATTTGAAGGCACCTGGGATAATTATGTTATTAACAAATTAAGAGGAATTATTTAATTAAATTGGGAAGCCGATAAATACAAAATACGGGAAAATTATGCATAAGTACCTACAGTTGTTAAGGCAAGGTACCGAAAGGATTACTAAAATTAAATTACACTCTGTGGTGGTCGGGTTAGGTTAGGTTTGGGTAGAGTTTGATACGTTTTGATGTGGAAAAGGTTTTTAAATTATATCTTGTAATTTGGTGAGGTAATAGTGTTAGAAAAATGTAGTTATTTTTTTGCTAATAATTTTTTGAGAGATAAGTTGACTCGTCCGTTTATAATAATATCCCCGTATTTTTTATTTATCGGCTTCTAAATCTAATTAAATACATATGTTTCTTTGTAGAAACATCCTAGTGCAAATCCTCTAAATCACCCATATTAGTTCTTCGGAGAAAATGGTAAATGCTCTTAGTTCTTAGTTTACAAGGCTATTTTGTCGGGAAGCTTTTTTGTCGGGAAGCTATTTTGTCGGGGCTATTATGACGGGGTTATTTTGACGGGGGCTGTTCTGACGGGGTACCGTGGTATTTTATGTAAAGTTGCTCCCAGCTGGAAGTAGGACAAAGAATGCGCGATCGTGATTACTTTTGTCCTACTTCCAGCTGGGATCAACTGTATATTGCCAATGCCAATAAAAATTACAAATTATTACACAATTTAAATTCACAATAGATGGTAGCAGGTAGCAATAGATGGAAGGAACTATTACAGGAATATAAATTATTGTAAAGATCTTCATCTACATTCCTAGCATCAGCTGCAATAAGAATTGAGTATAATAATTTATTGAATCTTAATAGTCCTATCGCATTGATCTATATTTACCATATACGATGAATACTTTAACATACAGGATGATGCTTAAGTTTAGAACAAAAGCCGTACCTGCCGTATTTAATTTTTTTAAGAAAATCGCTCCGACGGGTCAATTTAAAATTTAAAATGCCATCTCTTGGTATAAAAAAATATTTATGACGTCACTGGTCAGTTAGTAATGAAGCCATCATCGATATTTTAAATGAAAACCCCCACTTTTCTACTTGTTTTTGATAGACATTCATGTCTTAAGAACGATGATATAAAAATAATTACATTTGTAAACACATTTTTAGATAACCTTCTCAAAAAAACTAAATACAGCAGTTACGAATTTTGTTCAAAACACTATATATTAAAGGATTATTTTAAGAAAAATCAATTCATTATGTACTACTTACTTATACATCTTAACATCTTATATACAGGGTGATTCTTTAGCTCTGCGACAAACTTTGCCATATGAAAGCTGGTGTCTGATGAACATATGACTGATTCATTTTAGTTTTAGAGTAATGGGGGTTTAAAGTTTTAAAAGAACTTAATTAATTTTTACAAAAAAGTTAGCCACGGAAACGTCCTCAAAAGGATTTTCATTCTCATGAGGTAAATGTAGAAAACTTAGAAAATATTGTTAATGCTGATGGTTCGATTATCCAAAAATTAGTACTCGACGCATTGCAAGACATATACAAACATCACAAAGTACTTTTTGACGTGTGTTGAATGTTGAATCGCAAGATGGTGCATCCCTATCATCACCAAAATGTACCAGGTTTACAACCTCAAGATCATCGATTAGAATTTTGTAATTGCGTACTACAGCCACAAGTGCAAAACGGTGCCTTTATTTCAAATGTGTTATAGTCCGATGAAGCAAGTTTTACTAAGGACGGTGTAAGCAGTTATCACAACAATCATGTGTGGTTATTGCAAAATCCACATGCAATTAGATCGCGACGATTTCAAGAACGTCTTAAGAGTCACTTTAGAAGTATGCTAAATAGGTTGCTACGGGAACTCCAGTAAGTCCTAAACCACTTTATATTTTTGTACCAAATTTTAGTAGAATTTAAAACTATTTATCAGGACCAAATTATTGCAAAAGAATTAAAAAATATTAACAGTAAGTATATCTTTTAAGTCCCTTAAGGTACTTCTATTTTACAGTAAAATTTCTCAAAAACTAATCTAAGTATGAAGTTAATTTCGCCATATTAAGTTAAGAAATGAAATATAAATCGATTGGTATTATAAATATGACAATCAAAAATTTATTATGGTTCTACTAAACGTTGTTTTTGCGCAAAAGTAGCCCAATTTAAACGCAGCAACAACAAAAAACTCATAAACATAAATAATATGCAACAGTTTTCAATTATGATGCAAGATAGTATATATATATATTGTTATTATTGAATTATATAAGGTATTTAATTTTTAAATCGATGAGCTTGATTGTTCGCAATACGTGGTATCATTGGGTAAGAAATTATTTTCCAAACAAATGGATTGGCCAATACGAATTTTAGCCACCAGCTGACCGGGTTTAAATCTCCTTTAGGTTTCTATTTCTGGGCACATAAGAAGAATCTTGTGTATAGTCCATTACATTAATAGATTAATAGATTCAGGAGGAATTTCGACTCAAAAAAGACACTTCTTTCAATTTTAATATTATCAGTGAACAATATTTGCAACTTCAAATATGTTAAACGTTCACTACACATTTTTTAAATAATTTATTTTTATCGTAAACGAATTCTTAAGAAAACATTTAATTTATTTTAAAATTTCAGTAAAATAATCTACGATATTTGTTTAAAGTGATTTACACCTTACCACAAAGAACAAAAATTATAATCCTTTATGGTCGCCGAAGAGAATGTACTCGAGGATTTATCTCTAAGTACAATCAGAGACCTCCTCTTACAAGCCTGTAAGCTGTAAGCTATAAGTACATACTGGAACTATTGAGAAAATTTTATCGAAGTGGCTCCATTTAGAATGATATGAAACAGAGTGAAAAATATTATACTGAGCGGTACAAATCGAAATTTTATGATAATTTAGAATTAATCCCCATTCGAAACGGTAAACCCTTAAAATATTTCTGTAGGAAGATTAATAAATTTCATCTACATAAGATAACCTACTTTATTAATTTTAACAAGAGGAAAGAATTTTGTAGCTAAGTAGTTATAAAATCCGAAAATCCAAAAGTCCGAAACTTCGTTAGACACAACCCCTTGCAAACGAGGTACAAAATATTATGCACTAATTCCAAAGAAGAATCATAAATTTTAAAAGGTTATGGAGTCTACAAAATTATATGCGTTTTCCCTGTTTTTATATTTCAAACTACGCGAATATTTATTGAGCTACATACAAAACAAGAATATCATATGAAAGTGGAACCTCTGCTTAAGACTTGTGTGCGGCAGTTTTTTAATATATTATGTCCAAAATGGCCAAAAAAAATCATTAAATATACGTAAAATTTGGCCTATTTTAAACTTATTTTTTGGACTTAATAATTTAATTTTTCAAAAAGTCGTTGTATAGAAGTCTAGCCATGGATGTTATTTAAACTATGCAATTATAAAACTGAATGTTATTTGCAAAATGTGGTTGTAGTTTGAAATAATTGCAAGGCATATTTCGTAAATTTTGAACGCGCATTTTAACTGTAAAAGCAGCAAATACCTTCGTAGTCTAGCAGGTGATACAAATTTTAAAATATAACAGAAATGAAGATTTTTATTGGTACTTTCAGCCTAATTATGTGGGATATACTTTGGGTCAAAATTTCTTCCCAAAATTCAAGAAGAAGCTCAAAATATACGTTTACTATCGGAGCGCGGTTCTACTCCCAATCCTCTTAAAATAAAATATTGTCACGGGAAAGAAAAAGGATTAGTAAAAGACTCCTTAAAAATAATTATCTTTATTATAAATGAATATACATATATTAATGTCCTTTATTGATAGTGAAAATAAATTTAGCAAAAAATATAATTAAGAAATTGAGATAATAAAGATAATAAAGAATTAAATGTAAATAAAAATAGTTTCTAAAACCCGAGTTTCTCCACCATGTCTTTCGACCAAACTAAATCTTCAGATACGTCTCAAGACCCCAAATTCAGTTTACACGGTTGTACCACACTGAATTCCGTCTTATTCACGTCAAGTAGAGCTTATTCATAAGTCGTCGATTTTTATCGCTTAAACATCAATACATAACCTAGAGTCGTTAAAGCAATCCTATCTGTCCAGCAAATATCAATTTTGAAAATGTTGATATTGTAGATGAGGTAGATTTTACTTATATGAATAATGTAGATTTAAATAATTATGTGGACAATATACGAAATATAAGATTTCCTCGCCAAATACATAGTGTCCCGTATCGTTATGCAGAAATTTTGTGAGTGTAAAGTAGGTTCAATTCTAAGACTAATAAACACGAAAGTTGTAGGAAAATTTTTTTTATTCAAAAGTTTAGAAGACTATTTAAATAAAAACATAATTGATTTAAAATGTATTTTAAAAAGAAATTATGTCCTTTGTTACAATTTGAATTTAATTTACTGACATGTGACATTAAAATCTCGGTATTTTAAAATTTAAATTATTCTTTATGCGATTTTTGTGGTTATTGGGTGTGTTAGTTTTTGCTGAATTAAAAATGCCTTAACAGTTTTCTAAAGTAGACCATGAGTATTTGTTAACTAAAATATATTTTTTTTCTAAGAACTTTATTTTCTGTTTTGGAGTTTGAAAATTAAATTCTGCTGAATAACGAAGAAGTAACATTACTCTAAAATGAAAAAAGATTTCGACATTCGGTTTTCGATAGAATGTACAATACTTTTAAGCGCACATTTTCAAAATATTTTAATAATATACTGGGTGTCCATGTCAAGATGGCGGATCAAAGAAATGTTATTTAAAACGGAACACCCAGTATATGATGACATTTTTCGATTTCTTATTAAAAAATAATTACACTTTCTATAAACTTTTGTGGGTCTATCTTCACTCGTTTTGCTGATAGTTGCCATTTAAGGTGACAAAAGAACCATTTTTGAAAAATCACTGCTCTAAAACACATGAACATTTTAGATTGAAATTTTCTCAAAACATTTCAAGATCGTCTAGTCTACAACTATCATGTCAAATTTAAGTTTGTGATAATTTTTTATCAAGGTGCCTTATGAATAATTGAACAATTACCCGATATTTTCAAATGGAACACCCTGTATATTTTAACATCATTCGATTGCATTTTTTACAAGCATTCTACTGATATAAGGTTGCATGGTCGCATGATAACGGTTTAGGAGATATTTATAACCAAACCGAGAAACAGTGAAAAATAGACAAAATATTGATGAATTTTGTTCAGGATTATTTTTTAGTTCGCCTAATATTTATTTCTGTCTTTCTCTATTTTGCTTTTTTATAATGTTGTTTTATTATAATAGTAGTTTTTGTTGTTTTACATCAAAAATAAAATCGAAACTTGCAATTATCAATTTTGGTTTTCTAAGTCACAGCATGGTTTGAAACTTTTGCAACTGATGTTATCGAGGAAACCCTTATTTTGTTGAATTTTGTTTTAACGCCCTTTTTTTACTTTTGATAATAACTAAACCGAAATAGTGAACTCTTCTAAGTAAGTAAGTATGTTGTAAGCGCTTGGTGAAGCTGAAAGAAATCCGCTTCTAGCTATCAGAAGAGAGCGTAAAAACGAAACTCGACAAGAGGGGTTTCCTTGGTAACATCAGTTGTTAAATTTTCAAAACATACTGAGATTTAGAAAACCAAAATTGATAATTGCAAGTTTCGATTATATTTGTGTTGTAAAACAGCAAAAACTGCTATTGTAATATAACAACATTATTAAAAAAGAAAAATGGAGAAAAACAACAATAAGTTTTAGGCAAATTAAAAAAGAAATCTCCAAAAGAATTCATCAAGAGTGCTGTTTTGTCTATTTTTCACCGTTTCTCAGTTTGGATATTAATATCTCCTAAACCATTGATTATATACAGCGCCGGTCACTCAAGATCATATGGTAGTACGCCATCTCTTGATGTAGTTGTCACTAGTTTTTAGAGTAGGTACAGAAGAAATTTACCTACCGCCGTGCCCGCTGCGCGACCCCAACTCTTCAGTGTTATTTCTAGTGTAGTTCTTAACGGAAGTGTTCGCGTCTCTACACAAAAATGGAGAATAATAAAAATGGAAGCAGCGCCAGTGTTTCAGAAGGCTTCTCAGTCTCCGAGAAGGAAAACATGGCTTATGAAATTAAGAAAAAAGTTGAAGAAAAGGAGAGGGGAAAAAGACACCGTCATTATGAAGAGATCCGCCACAAGGCGAGGCGACATTCATACTCAAAACGCTACAAACGGCGCTCAACCACATCAAGTCCGAGGCGTTATCGTTATCAGATCACCCGTCAGAGATATCGGAAAAAATAATATCGTTTGTAAACGTATTTATTTACATAAAAAATACAAATTACATTTTGCCTGGAGGACAAAAATGTACCATATCACACAGATGCAATTTACATTTAGTCCGGAGGACTAACTGTACAATATCTGGAAAATATTGCATTGCACATTACATATATCCTTTGTAAACGTATTTATTTACAGAAGAAATACAAATTACATTTTGTGCGGAGGACAAATTCAATTTACCTTTAGTCCGGAGGACTAAATGTACAATATCTGGAAAATATTGCATTGCATATATCCTTTGTAAATGTATTTATTTACACAAAAAAATTCGGGGGACAAAAGTATAAATATCTGGAAGATATTGAATATTTCCACACAGATGCAATTTACCTTTAGCCCGGAGGACTAAAATGTACATTGTCTGGAAGATATTGCATCACTGACCATGTATTTTTTTGTTCCTTAAAAATAAATCCTGCATTTAGGCCACAGGACAAAAATATACATAATAAAAAAATTTACAATTAATAAACCAATAAAAAATTTCTAAGATAATTTTGTAATAGGTACTGACAACCTAGTAGAAGATGCTGCCGATCTGGGTCAAGTAATCGATACCGCAAACTTACATCAAGATAACTTACCTGATGGGGTCCAAAATTTTTTACAAACGTCATAATGACACCAAAAACAAGTGGAGAACCCATTCCTAATAAAATTGGAGGATCCTGGATTAAAATCCTTTAAAATGGTATTAGTGAAGAAATAAAAAAGGAACTGATAGCCAAGTATCCTCATGCTTCTAACTGTTATTTGGACCTACCAACACTAAATCCTGAAGCTAAAGCTTGCTTACTTCAAGCACACATCGATAGAGATAATCGTTTAACTTCAACCCAAGCCCAGATTGCCGCAAGTCTTTCTGCAATTGGAAAGGCGTTGGCAGTTTTGCTAAAGGACAAAACAATTAACGCAGAGGCTATTGAACCATTATCAGATGCGTGTAAGTTAATCACCGACCTGCACCACTCAGAAAGCCGGATTCGAAGACCCTTAGTGAAACCAAATTTACATAGTGATGTATCAAAAACATTAGATAACGCTCCTATTACAAACTTATTGTTCGGAGACAATCTAGTGGAAAACATTAAAAACGTTAGAGAACTTGAAAAACAAACCGTAAGCAAGTCTTTAAACTTCAAAGGTCCACCTCGTGAGAATTTTCAAAAGAAACGACTAGGTGGACGATACCAACAAACGCATCAACAAGCTCAAACAGGAGCCGCAAACCATCACAAACCAAAACAACACAATCATCCTATCGGAGAAAACCTCACCAATAGTAAGTAAAGTTGCTGGCCAGCTGTCTTTATAGGTATTTCATTGGTCACAAATAACATCTGACCCACTTATATTAAGCTGGATAAAGGGCTATAAGATACCTTTCTTAAACAAACCTATATAGGTTAGACCTCCCTCACAAATTAAATGGTCAACATCAAAGAAACGATTAATACATGAACATATTCAAGAATTACTAATAAAAGGAACAATTAAAAAATACAAAGAAACAAAAAACCAATTTATTTCCAACATATTTCTAACTCCTAAACCAGATGGTTCAAGCAGATTTGTTATTAACTTAAATAAAAAAAAAAAAGCTCAACAAATTTGTGAAGGTGCATCACTTCAAACTGGAACATGTAAAAACTGTCACTCAATTAATGAGTGACAACTGTTATATATCTGGTACCAGTTCATAAAAACTGTAGAAAATACTTAAGAGTTACTTTTAATAACCAAATTTATGAGTTCACTTGTATCACTTTTGGGGTTTGTAATGCACCTTACGTTTTCACCAAACTAATGAAACCAGTCCTTTATTTAGATGATTTTTTTATTAATGGGCCAAACGTATAATGAATGTAATTACAATCTCAATGAAACAATTTCCTTACTTATAAAATGGGAATTCAAATCAAGATTCCGGACGCTATAAAAACATCAGGACCAAATAAGTTTCAACCACTGTTGATTTTACCGTGGTTTCAAAATCGACCAAAGTTATGTGGCGCTTCAACTCTTACAAAATATTTGGACAAAGTCAATTAGAGGTTCCAATGACCTTCTATTTATCTCGTTCAAAAAACCTTATGGGAAAGTTGGTACACAAACATTATCACGGTGGGTCAAAGATTTCCTAACAAAGGGTGGGGTATATACCACTCACAGTACCCGTCATGCGTCCACATCTTCAGCACTTAAAAACAAGACATCATAAGACAAACCGCAGGATGGACCAAAGATTCTACAGTATTTGCCAAATTTTATAATAAGACAATAGTCAATGACAGAAATGTATTTGCTGAAAGTATTATCTATAATACCTTAAAAAACATTTATTAGTTCTAAACCTTTTCTATAATATACTTATTATTTAGAATTCAAATTTTATTTTTGTAAAATGAAAACATATTTTATTTTACTTTTTTTGTAGTCTATATACTCGTCATAACATACTGCCTGTTGGGCAAAGAAATTAAAAACCCCTTTTAATTTCTACGTGATAACAACTAACAATTGTCGTTATTCTACACATCTACCATATGATCTTGAGTGACCGGCGCTGCATATAATTTAATGATCAAGCGAACTTACCTAAGTGAAGTTCGATCATGATTATATGCAGCCCCGGCCACGAGAGATCAATCCCACCCTCTCCCTGTAGAAAATATTTATACCCAAATTACGACAATTAATACTCTAAAATACTGAAGAGTCGGGGTCGCGCATCGGACACGGCGGTAGGTAAATTTCTTCTTTATCTACTCTAAAAACTAGTGACAAGTACATCAAGAGATGGCGTACTACCATATGATCTCTCGTGACCGGCGCTGCATATGATAATCATGATCGAACTTCACTTAGGTAAGTTCGTTTGATCATTAAATAAGCGACCATACAAACATTATATCAATAGAAAGCTTGTAAAAAATACCATCGATTGATGGTAAAATATACAGGGTGTTTTGCGTTTCAAAAGGCACCCTTATAAAAAATTATCACAAACTTAAATTTGACATGATAGTTGTAGACTAGACGATGTTGAAAAATTATTTACAAAATTTTAACCCAAAATGTTCATTTGTTTTAGAGCAGTGATGGATCTTTTTTTGGTTTAAATGGCAAATATCAGCAAAAAGAGTGATGATAGACCCATAAAAGTTTTTACAAAGTATAATTATTTTTTGATAAGGAAACAGAAAATGTTGGGTGTTCCATTTAAAAAGCATAACTTTGGTCCGCCATCTTGGAATGGACACCCGGTATATTACTAAAATAGTTTTAAAATGTGCATTTAAAGGTATTGTATATTTTAAGGAAAACCTCATGTCTATATCTTTTTTCATTTTAGAGTAATATTACTGGGACACCCTGTATGTACGTGCAAGTTATTTTGATTTATATAATGAGCAGCAGTTTTTAAAAAATTAACTAAATTACCTTTCCTCTTGGGAGTAAATATTCTATCTAATTTAGCACTCATTTTAAACGACAAAATAATCGCTAGTTTTGAAACGATTTCAAGTGTTTACTGTTTACAAAACGAATGTATAAGCGATTTGGTTGGTTAGTGGTTACCCAAAATTTGACAACTCGTTTAGTCCTATGTTCCCCATTCGAACCATAGATTCCGACCACTGTTCATATTTCGGTTAACCAAACTTAAATTGGCTAAAACTAAATGAGATATGATGTCAAAAATTCGAATGCGGTTGGTCCAAATATGAAAGACCAAACTATGAACCAAACACGAGCCGAAACCATTCGAAATTTCCTTATGGTTGTGTTTTATGTTAGACCTAAATTAGTTGAATGGTGAACAGCTGATTTTAGAAACAGCTAATTAGAAGAAGGCTAGGAGCATAGCATCCGTTACGCGGCGGTGTTGTCAAATCTATCCAGAACCTAGAGAAGACGTCCTGAATAAAGCCTTGGTGCAACGAAGCTACGTCTAAAGACATGTTGGAGAAACCGGGCGTAAAAGTGTCCGATGAAATATTTCCATATATGGTAAAACATGCTATGAGCTCGGATACTAAGCATAATTTTTCGTATTACAATGAAAAAATTCAATTCCGTATAATCAAATTTACAAAATAATTTTTAAGAAATACAAGATTTAGAAATAATATAAATTTAGTTATCACAAACAATCAAAATAAATCAAAAATTAATTTTAGCAAATTATAAAGATCTTTACAAAAATGTATTTTAAAATATTTTTTTTAAATAAAAAACTATAAATTAGTGGTATTAAAGGGATATAAAAGTATTGTGGCTATTAATAGAGATCAATTCAATAAAATATTAAATGATCCAAAATCTATGTGAAATTAAACTCAGACCCATCTCATGCTTTGCAAACCAAAGTTAATAATGCAATAAGTGAATTACAAAACCTGAGTGGGCCAATGGAAACGAAAAAAAAAATCTAATTTACTAATTATTCAAAACTTAAGATGTAGGAATTAACATTCAATAATTCGCCCGAAGCAGAATACAAAACAAACTTTGGGAAGCTTTTACTTTTGACAAACGTGATTTTTATTACTATTTTGATGAATACATTTTTCGAGAATTCATGGCACGTAACAAAGTTATGATGTCCATATTGGCTGATATATTTATGATTTTTATACTAAAATTAAATACCACTGTACGTTGCAGTTTTAAATGCTATAAAGTAGCTTTAAGATAATACTTAATATAAAAATCTTAAGATTGGTTTTCATTAATACTAACTATTGCTAATTAATGAAAACTAATCTTAAGATATTTATATAGAAAAACAGATGATCTAGCATTATCACTAAGGTGCATCATAAAAACTACCTAAGAAGCAAAAATGCCAAAGAAAATAAAGGTGAATGAATTTCGAATATAAACGGAAACATCCAAAAAATTCATTTTTTGAAAGTCGATTGTTTCGTTTACCACAAAGTTATAAAAAAAAATTCGAAGTTGTTTATTGTGTTAAGACGGATTAAAATTTGTTTTTTCAAAAAAAATATGACATAATCGGTCTTTGATTTTTCAAAAATAAATTGCATTTTTTCTGCTTTCAGTGATATATATTATAATCGTAGATTGTAATACATCGATTGTCAATCTATGTATGTTTGAAGTAAGAAATATTTGATATAATTTGAATTAAATTATGTATGCCATAACTTTTCAAAGTACTTCTTTAAACAAATGGCTAATATTTCGAACTGTTAGTTTAGATTATTTTAAGATAAGTATAAAACATGTCACATTAATCGTCTATTGTGAAGATAGCCATATTAAAATTTATTTAAAATCCTAACTTCTTGTACAATAAACAAAAGTTCTGTGACATACTTTAATTAGTATTTAAAGCATGTTTTCCCTAATTTATTATGTGGCGTATATAAAAAATGTTATGCATATTCTGTTTTTTTAATGCTATTAAATATAATTAAATAATGAACAAGTAATGATTTTAAGAATTGCTATGAAAAAATCATTATTTATTTTTAAAAGTTGACTGTATGGAGTGTAAATTTTGTGATTAGTTTGATCAAAGGTGGCATTTAAAGTGGTTTACTAGGCTTTTTGACTTTCCAAATTCGTCAGCATAAGTGATTTCTGTTGCACGAAATAAATTAAAAGCTTAGCTCTTTCAAGCCCTCGTAATTGGTCTTTGAATAACTTGTTAAACGACCTTGCTGCCTGAAGCCTACGGACGTGTAAGATTGGCGCCTATTCCTGCAAAGATGTTGTCATTGTAGACCTCAAATAGGATTAGTTCTCCCTAGTAGTTAAAGCTTTATAATTCAGTTTAGTACGTATGTGTGTATTAAGGTAGGTCTGCTCGCAATTACTTTACAATCCAACTGGTTTATTAGTTTCTTTACCCGTTGAAGTCTAAGATAAATAAACTACAATCCAACATGCTCAATTAAATTTAAATAGATCAGTTTCATTGTTTTTCGAGTACTTAGTTTATAGAAGAAGTGACGAAAGGTCTTGCCTTAAATTTACAAGCTTATTTTTCAAATTACTTTAAGAAGATAGTTGGTGAAATTAAGTATAGAACTTGGCAATTTATTATGAAACTATTTAAAAAAAATAAAAACGCCATTTGGTAGCCCGTTTAATATACTTTCAGGATTAATTTACAAAATTCAAATCGATTAACTCTTAATTAAGTTATGAATATTTAAAAACCTCCGACTAATCACCTAAAATTCTAGTGGCATCTCTTTCGAACAGTTATGTTTCATTCGCCCATCGCATTTCCAAGGTACAGAGAAATCGGAGATTCACATTTTGCCGACTATCCTCTTAATCAGGTTTTGTAAATCTTTTTTTGTATTATTATTTCAAAAAAGTTATATGTAATTTGGGTTTATCTGAATAACGTAGATAAATAAAGTCAAATAATTCAATAATATTCGAAAATCATGAATTGTTATATGTACAGTTTTATTTTTTCTAGCTGAGGCAGACTAGATATCCCAGGAAGTACCGAATTTGTTAATTTTGTATTGTATTTTTTAAGTTTGTTCATATCGTTACCATGATAAAATTACATTATTTCCGTCACTTCGATTTGATTCACCATTTAATATTTTATAAGTCACAATCCCAACTGTATACTGTATAAAACTTTTTATTGATTAATGTTAGCTATGATGAGTTATTTGTAATGTAATAACTAATAAAATAATACTTAACATTTGTTAAATATGATAATCATGATTAAAATAATAAAATTCTGTGGCGTTTAACAATAAACAATAAACAATAAACAATTAACAATTTTTATTTTAGATTTTCTAGATTTATATCACCTTTCTATCGCATTGTTATTGATTGATTGATTGATGATGCTCTTATTAAAGTGAAACATGTCGCACATTAACCAATAAAAAGATTTATATTATTTCCAACTAAATCCCAAGATTTTGAATTTAATGTTGTTTTTCAACATATAATTAGTATACCAGTCATCGCCAACTATTTACCTAGACTCTTAGAATTTATTTTATCATTCCAAGTATACCTACCTAAAAATTTTAAAGACTTTCTAGCTACTCCAATATTAAACTACCAACTGCTATAAGCAACGTAACAATTTCTAGTCACGTTCACAGTAACAATCATTGTCATTTTCTTCACTATTTGCAACCAAAGGCACTTATAGTTTCTTTTATTTTCTACTTCGAGTCTAACCTGCCAAGAGGTTTATTATAGATTTAATAAATGGAGTTTTAAAACACAATTGAATTCTTTATCTATATATTTACTATCATCTACACTCTACACCTACACCCAGTCCTATATCTACACCTAGTGCATATAAATATATATTTAAAAACCAAGTAGTAAATTTGTAGGATATTACATCGTTTACTCGGGTTTTTAATAACTATTCACGCCTATAAAAACTATTATATTTTTATTAGAATAAATTTCCGTTTTCCGCCGTTTTCCAGTATTTATTACAGCGGCGCACCCAGGGGGGGCCGAGGGGGCCTTGCAACACCCCCCCCCCAAAGGAATGTCATTTATTAAGAAATTTTTAATAAATTTAATAAAAATGAGAAAATTTTTATTATTTTTTGAGAAAATGCTCGTGCACAAAAAATTTTGTCGGACCTCCGTACTTATAAAGTAAGGTCACACCCCCGTCGTCACGGTGTTTTGCCTTTCAACTCCGTCGCAAAATCACATGGCCAATTTATTATTTTTTTCTTGATTCTTAATTATTAGATTAACAACGAAAAGCAAATTTTCAATATAGTTTAATAGGTTAAATATTAACGTTCGTTATTTCTTCACATGTTTGATGTATAAAATGACTACTATGTCAAATCTTGTAAAAAGTTTTATAAATTTTATTTCTACTGACATACTGAATTTTTAATATTTTTTTCTTTCATAATTTTGTAATATATACCAATTTTTTAGCTTTGATGAAGGGAATAAAATTTTCCGAAACCGGTTAGCAGCATTTGAAAAGTAGTTTTTATTTTAAAGTCCTAATCCCGAACTTTCTCTAACATTTATTACTGGGGACGAAAAACTTTCATTAAGATTTATTTTAAATTTAGGAAACCAATTGTCAAATTCAAAAAAAAATAATATTTACACAGCAACTATTAAGTTATGATTTTATGAAAATTTAATAGGAAAGTGTAATTTATGTAGGAAAGTGTACAACTTTCAGATCGGTTTTTAGTATTCCTTCTCCATATCTTATAATCTGCATAATAATTTAAATTTAAATCGTCATCATGATTAACATCAATAAGCTCAAAATTTTAAATTTTGTCATTAAGAATATCTATCAATTGAAATATTAACATTTTATTCTTTTATTAAAATGGTAATATACTTATTTTGTCTAGGGGCCAATTGCATAGTACCTAACAAATACACATCAAGAAGATAAATCTTTATGACCGAAGTCTATACGATTACCATGCAATAACATAGGAGACGTAACTGAGAAATGTTAGTTAAAAATTTGACAAATAAAAATAATCTCCAGGCAGCCGTATCTTTTCCCATTCTCAAGTTCTGCTGAAAACGCACCTAAATCCTCTTGAATCCTATAAAAGTTGATTGCAAAATTTCAGTCCACCTATTGGTGGCATAACATTTAATATCAAAAACACCATTTGTTCCTGGACGAGCTATACTCCCTTTATTTTAAATGGAATACCCTATATAATTTTAATTCCAGGAAATGAGATAAACCATGCAATTTATTTATTGAATGTATCATATCTTTATTTATGCTGGAGTAAGATAATGTCTAATTAGATCATTTGTATTGTTGTAATATAATGGTATATTTCTTAACTTCGCAGTTTGAAAAAGTAAATTCTTTAAGTTATTGTTCTTAATCGTGATCTGCTGCTAATAAACTTAAATCAATAATTTATATTACATTTATGCTACCAATGCTGTAAATTGCATGAGCTACAAAATAGTTTGCCCCTGAAATAAAGTGAAAAGTGGCAATGGGACTAAATTAACGGGATGTGAAAAGGTAAAGCTAAGCTTAAATCTTGTTTAACTTTACAGAAGACTTCTTTTGCCTCATCAGATAAAACGAGAGGACGTTTATTATGGTTAGATCCTTTAAGTTACTGTAACAATAGCCATTGAGATTGCGTTCGGAATAAATTTTAGATAGAAATTAGTTTTGGCGAGAAATCTACGTAACTATAACCTGGTAGATGATAATGTAAATCTTGCAATCCAAAACGAGGAAACTAGAAAAAAAACAGCAGTTTTATGATTATCTTCTGGTGCAACAGGAAGTTGATGATATGAATAACGACCAGGAACTATTTTAGAATTGAGTTGACGATAATCTCCATACTGTTACCATTTACTAGTTTTTTGCAACTAAATGTAATTAACAAATCCAATTACTCTTCGATGGCACATGTCTTTATTTACTTAGAATACACAATCTGGTTATAATCATCTGTTAGGTTACATTGGCGCCATCTATATGCTGTGTTACATAATATAATCATATAATCATAGATCACAATTACTTACTATAACTATTACATCTTCCCTTTTCAGATATTGAGTTCAATTCATAATCTCGTAATTTATGTGGAATTCTAATATTACGCTTTGGACTATAAAGTTCTGAAGTACCTTTATTTTCAATTTCCTGAGGGTCCATGTGGGTATATTCAAATTCAGTAGGATTGTGTATAGGTGGAGGATTCAATGAAGGACGTTTCCTTTTCCTACGATATGTTGCATCTTCTGTTTGTACTATATAAGAACGTGGTATTATGTTTCTCTTAAACTTGTCCTCTTACCCACACCTTTCCTTTTTCATATGAATGCTTTCGGCTTCACTTAAAGATTTAAGTTTCTTGCTACTCATGTCAAAGTATTTTTTGTATCAATTTTACCTTGTCTTTCTTTTCTTTGACATCTTCTTCAATTTTAGCGTATATCTTCTCAATTAAAATAGGTATCTTTGTTCGTAATCTTCTACTTAATATTAGTTCTGCGCTCCCGTAATTTGTACTGGGTATTAATTAATATGCTTCAGTTAATAGCACATGTCTTTATTTACTTAGAATACACAATCTGGTTATATTACATTGGCGCCATCTATATGCTGTGTTACATAATATGATCATAGAATCATAGAAAAATTACTTACTAAAGTCCGAATTCTCAGCAAACATGAATTCTAACCTTACTGACAGTGAATCAAATCGGCGACGCTGAATTTTCCCACCGCTCGTTGGAAAGTTGTGGTAGGGACTAGGGACTCCCACTCTGCTCTCGTCATCATCACGCACATAGAGATATGTAATACCGCATTTACACATTCGCGCGAGTGGCGAGGCGAATCGCGAGGCGAGTAACGAGGCGAATGTGTAAGCAGTACGCCTCGCGACTCGCCTCGCTATTCGTGGCTCTCGCCTTGGAAGCGGTTTTTCCGGCACGAGTCAAAGGAACTACGAGTAACGAGGCGAACTTTGTGTGTACCGCTTACACACACATTCGCGTTGATTTTAGAAGGAGCGCTGAGGCGGATTTACTTTTATACGCAGATTAAAATCAAAATTGAACCCGCAAATGAGAGATAATTCAAAAAATGATTAAACGTGGACCATCAGTTTAGGTCTAGGTTTTCCATTGGTACCAATTGATAGACAACTGAATATTTCCCATACATTCGCGCGAGACACTCGGCGAAACACTTCGCGAGTGTGTAAGGGGTCATTCGTGTCAGCAAACTGACGCGAATGTTTCGTCGAATCTTTTGGCGATTGACGAGGTGAATGGCGAGCGCATGTGTGTAAATGCAGTATAATGAAATGAACAGCTCTGCGTTCCGATGAGGAATGAGAAGCCCCGCCCAATTCTCAGTTAATCGCATCTTCTAAAATGCTAGGACATACGATAGTAATAGTGGATTCTCCGTTATCATTACATTCCGCTACCTTAACCAAGCACGTACCGCATTACTTAGTTCAACATACGTTCATGCGAAAGTTGCGGTGGTTAAATGTAAAAGAGAGTGAGCGAAGCTATTTGCTAGTCTACACCATTCATGTTTGCAAAAAATTTAAACTATGTAACTATACAACCTTGCCTTTTGCCTTGCCACGTTCGCCTACGTGCTCAGATGTGTACGCGCCTTTATGTTTAAAACTTGTATCTACAAAATGTAAACGTTTTGTTATTTCGGAATAGTTTTTAAAAAAGAGAGAATATTGTTAGTTCTCATTAATAGTTATAGTACCTTTAAAAAAGCAAGAAATAATAGATCCGATTGATTTTTGCTAAATCTACAATAATATTCAAATGAGATAAAAAAATCTGCTCCTATTATTGGTTTAGTAATATTTGTAATTATAAAATCCCATTTGTATGAACGTTTTAAACATAGATCTAATTGGAGTAACTTATTACCGATCGTGTTAATAGAAGTTCCGTTCACTGCGTATATAATATACAGTGTCCCAAGATTTTAGTGGCATCTAATTAGCATTCTAATTACGTCCTTACAATATTATTGGCTTTGACTTCAATTTTCTTATATTAAAAGTAACATTATATATTCGTATTATTAAACTTTGATTTAAAGTATGTTTGTGTCAGAATTTTGTTTTTGACAACTTAAAAAAATGGATTTTTTGCGTACTTTTTTAATAAAACGTACTATTACTACTTTTAAATAATACACATATATTGTAATTTATGAAATTAATTCAACCGTTTTTGCAATATTAATATTTATAATATTTCAGATAAGTTTCTTGCAAATATCTGCATTTTTTCAATAGGTATAATATGATACTTTTAAAAATAATAATACTTTGAAAGTCGGATTATTGCGCTTATTTTTTAAGATGCTACCGAAGCGATGCGAAATTCAACTGGTTTGTCAATGAATTATAAATATACCAACAAATCTGCGTATTTGCAATACTTTTTCTATTATAACGACAACCATATGATGTACACAAACGAATAACAAAACCTCTCTATTTCTATACAAGAAAAATTACTAACATTAAATTAATTGGAAATAACATTATTGATGGACATTTTTATTAGTTCATTGTTCAAAATAAAGGATAATTACACAATGTGTAATATGATTAATGCTACTCTAAGTTTGTTTTTCTTATAAAGAAATAACTTTTTCGGGATTTAAATTTCTTTGTACACTCATTCAAAAAGAAGTATACAGATGCGATGAAAGATGAAGGAATAGAATGAAACGGGGATAAGCATGTCACTTTTTCTCATTGGTAAAAACGATTGCATGGTGCAGCTTCCATTCGGAACTTTTTTATGTGACTTTACAATTTTCTGAATTTAAAATTCTTTTTAAATAAATACTTACATTAAATTGAACAAATGCCTTACACTGTCATTTATTGTTTAACAATTTGAACAATTTGAACAATTTGAACAATTTGAACAATTTGAACAATTCATCCTCTGAACTCTATTACTTAATTTTGTACCTTGAAAACCTAATATGCTGTATTTTTATACATATAAGGGTATGGTCATAGTAAGTGAACAATGAAGTTGAGCATGGTAGTCATGCACAGAGTGAGGCAAGCAGTGGAGAAGTGATGAAAAATCAAACCAATGCATTTCAATGCGAGCGGTCATAGTAGAGCAAATCGCTCATCGCTCATGTTTCAAAAAGCAAAACTGTTTGATTCAGCTGCTGCTGCACTCTGATCAATGTGGGGCCGTCTCTGATTGGTTGGTCGGTTTACTAGTAGAGATAAATGCTTGCGTCTAGCGTTAACTGTATCTCGTGTCGCATGTTTTTGCGTTCTTTAAATTAACTGCCTGTATAACCACCACTTCCTTACTTTAATGCTCTACTCTATGCCTCTATGTATTTGCTCTACTACCATTCTTCACTACTATGTTCAGTGTGTATAACCTTACCCTAAATGTGATTTTTCCTATCACCTATCACCTATCACCTATCACCTATCACCTATCACCTATCACCTATCACCTATCACCTATCACCTATCACCTATCACCTATCACCTATCACCTATCACCTATCACCTATCACCTATCACCTATCACCTATCACCTATCACCTATCACCTATCACCTATCACCTATCACCTATCACCTATCACCTATCACCTATCACCTATCACCTATCACCTATCACCTATCACCTATCACCTATCACCTATCACCTATCACCTATCACCTATCACCTATCACCTATCACCTATCACCTATCACCTATCACCTATCACCTATCACCTATCACCTATCACCTATCACCTATCACCTATCACCTATCACCTATCACCTATCACCTATCACCTATCACCTATCACCTATCACCTATCACCTATCACCTATCACCTATCACCTATCACCTATCACCTATCACCTATCACCTATCACCTATCACCTATCACCTATCACCTATCACCTATCACCTATCACCTATCACCTATCACCTATCACCTATCACCTATCACCTATCACCTATCACCTATCACCTATCACCTATCACCTATCACCTATCACCTATCACCTATCACCTATCACCTATCACCTATCACCTATCACCTATCACCTATCACCTATCACCTATCACCTATCACCTATCACCTATCACCTATCACCTATCACCTATCACCTATCACCTATCACCTATCACCTATCACCTATCACCTATCACCTATCACCTATCACCTATCACCTATCACCTATCACCTATCACCTATCACCTATCACCTATCACCTATCACCTATCACCTATCACCTATCACCTATCACCTATCACCTATCACCTATCACCTATCACCTATCACCTATCACCTATCACCTATCACCTATCACCTATCACCTATCACCTATCACCTATCACCTATCACCTATCACCTATCACCTATCACCTATCACCTATCACCTATCACCTATCACCTATCACCTATCACCTATCACCTATCACCTATCACCTATCACCTATCTTGTGGCTATAATTTTTTACAATGTTTGTCTTGTGGATTCTTAATTGCCTGTTTTTACTGTTTTCTTTTAAACCAACCCCAAGCAAACTACTACTACCTTGACAGGAAACCATTTTTGGAAAAGTGTTAGAAGAACTTGGTGCATGCCATGGCTGGTATAACTCAACGTGCAAAATTTGTGCGCTCTAAATCGGGGCATAAATCAAGTTCCAGACTATTTATTTTACATTTGCTAATTGTTTCTAGGAATTTAAAATTACGTTTTCAAATTAAATAATTAAATCTCTTATGAATTCGTTGCTGCACGTGCGTTGCCACGAGCTAACACCATTAGAATTGTCACATATAATTATATCATCTGAATTCCCCTAACTTAGATACTTTAAGCGTATGCATGTATAATGTATACCTATATCCAGTAAAACTGTAATAAATTACTAAAATCTATTTTATTATAAATGATTATAGAATAGCAACAATATGACACGACTCAGAGATGACATATGTATATGTATATAAATACTATATTTTTAAGTTTGCTTTTTAATTTTTTTATCATTTAATTTTCTAGTCAATAATGTACTCCAATAAATAAATCAATTAAAAAATAAAGTGCTTTCTAATTAAGATGTACATAGCACGTATAAAATTTATCGCTCATTTAAATTTTTCATTCGCTGTCAATTCATGGATTTTAAATCTCCCTAAGATATTAATTTTTTATAATTTTTTTTTTCAATTCAGCAATTAGCCAATCATAAAACAACTTTATTGTGATATCAACATCCACATAAATCTGGAAAAATAAGGAGATAAATAAAAGAGAGCTATTGCTGTGGATTATGTGCCTTTTTGTAAGAAATGAAAACGTTTATAAGGAATTTATTTCTTTACATCTGAATGTTCCAAATTAGGGCTTCGAAGAATTTATCTTAAATAAATTGACCTATTTTATCAAAGAAATTCAAAAGAGATTTTTGTCTAAACTGCAATTAGATCTATAACGTCAGGCACTATATTTCGT
Source organism: Stenus bimaculatus (assembly GCA_963971135.1). Classification (NCBI taxonomy): domain Eukaryota; kingdom Metazoa; phylum Arthropoda; class Insecta; order Coleoptera; family Staphylinidae; genus Stenus; species Stenus bimaculatus. The sequence continues at coordinate 26,273,596 of OZ020184.1, forward strand.
AATGAAAATCAAATATTTAATTTATGAGGGGTGAGGGACGAGGGGGTTGTTTAGGAACTCAAATATTTAGCCATACAACTAGAATAGTCACTTATAACTTTGTTATTTACTTGACGGTCACAACCCAAACCCAAATTAAACGTTATAATACGTCAATTAAATCGCTCGGCTTATGGCCACATAGCACACAATAAAAGCAGAGTCCGAACATTTTCAGCAAAATATTAAAAGTTTACGTGATGGTTATATAAGTAAAGGTACGAAAATTAAATTATATAAGTTTATTTCACCTATAATTAACTTATGATAGAAGATCCATCGTATAAATAATACTAGTAATGCAGGGTGAGTTTTTAGTGCGAAAACGGTAACTGTAACTATTTTTTTTATTTTAAGATATTGGACAAAATCATATATTACAAAACTGCAGGTTTTATTGATGCGCATAACTAGAAATTATTTCTCTCTATACAACGTGAATTATGTGAAAAATGTTTTAGTTTCAAAGTAAATAATATTGTATTTCTTTGTCAAAATGTCGTTGAAAGTTAGCATAGAATTGAGTATACGATGATGCGGCGTGTATGTGCATATAAATTAAATACTTCTCACTTTCGGTATTAAATTTGTCATTTTGCATTCTACTATGAATAAAGCTGTAGCCACGTTTACATGTAATTTATGTAAATACTCAATCCCAAAAGCGTAAGTAATAAAATACGAATGCGTGACATTTAAAGCGTGAAAACTTGCACTCTTCTGGATTACGAAGATATAATGGTAATAAAATCTTTAATAAAACCAAATTTAAATTTTAAAGGGTCTTAATATCCTAACTCTGGGAGAATATAAAACTACTAAAAACAAAATTTACTAGAATAATTAAGTTTTCTTAGAAAGAAATTCTTATATAATTATGTTATAACGGAAAAATAATTTTAAAAATATTTGGATGTGAATACTGATGTTATTATCTTATTAATAAAGAAGATTATGATGTTGTTTACATTGTTATCATAAATTTATATTTTTCATCTAGAATGGAAATTACAATACAATTATCTTTATGTTCTGTACTATATTAAGCAAAAATAACTAGAAATGCGTGAATAAACTTTTTAACTTCAGACGCTAATATCTTGAATAATTTACCAGAAGGATTTTTTGAGTATGTTTCCCTTCTCTAACAAATGCTTCTTAACAACGTTGCGTGGAGTGTATCCGCGATTTTTTCAGCACCCTGTATTGTATAAATTAAGTTCTACAAAATTAATAACATGAATTTATTCTATAAATATCAAGGTTAAGTTTTTTTCTTATATATTATATGTATATATTTTAAATATCCAAACCTAGAGTAGGTAGTTTAAATTAATATAATCAAGTGTTTCTGGTAATATTATTTGATATGTCAAAGGAAAAAATTTGCTTACCAACTTAGCAACATTAACCTAAAAAAATATCAGAAATACTAATACACAAGGTTAACACAATAATTAAAGTAAACGTCAGGCGGCGAACACGGGCTTACGTCGATACCCACTAGTTATATTTAGTGTACTTAGTTATGTATAATATACTACTTTTAATCAATAATAAACATTAGGAGGATAAATAGAAGCTCGCATGTTGGCTTTTCTCATAAGAAGTTTCATGTGTCATGTATCATAATTGGTAATTTGATTTGATTTTACTTTTATGTAGTTTTAATCATTTTCTCATGTTATATCAACAAATCAGTTACAACATAATTTTGTCACCTCCCTATCCTCCTAACTATGTGGTTTAATTTTGGGAGCCCGTATACTTCGGTCGGCGTCGCCCAGGGAAATAACGCACTTTTATATGCAATGTCTTTGATGTACAAAATACGCTCTCTTTAAAGTCAGTTTAAACAAGTAACCAGTGACATGTTGCAGAGGTTACTATTACTACATTTGTTTATCGTCCTTTCCCTGTTTTACGCATCTAATAATAAATTTTTATGCTATTTAACATATTTTCGGATATTAGAGACAAAGACCTGATATTGACGAATCTAGGAAAAAGAGAATTTCATTAAAACCTGTAAATATGCCTGTTACACTTATAAATTAGAAACAAAATTTTAATGTATGTACAGAAACTTTCTAACAAATTAGTGCAAGTCTGGAGTAGTTACTACTTTTGGAAAAAGGGGCATTGTTTATCATCTCTATTGATGTGTAGAAGCTTTTTAAGCATCAAACTTTTTGTATCATTCCATAATACGTAAAAGTTAGTTGCAGTTATATTTAGGATTGAATTGGCCACAAGCGCAAAGGAATTTGGGAAGTTTCGTTAGTTTTAAAGTGAAATTTCAAACAAAAAGAAATATAAATACAGGGTGTCCCGTTCTTGGTTCACCAAACGTCAAGGTTAAAATGTAGAGCAAATTTTATCAAGAAAAAACCAAAAAAGTAGGGGTCTATCTTTTATGGTTTGAAAGTTACAGGGGTTTGAATTTGGCATCGCCCGTTTATGACAGAAATCAGTAAATGATCAATAGTTGCTTAAGACTGGGGAATTATGAAAAAGAGAGGGAAACACAGCAACCGTTTGTTATTTTAATATTTTTACATAGAAATCATAAAAAAGTAATAAATAATAACTATCTGACCCTTATAATTATAAGTAGTACTTTAAGTTTTACCTAATTTTTCTTCTAAATAAAATTCTGACAAAGCGTAGAAGTGGAAATACGATGAAATGTGAAAAAAATGTGCTAGTTCCACTTTTACTCTCTTCCAGAGGCACATATTTAAAAAAAATATACTAGAACCCAAAGAGTTATTTATAAGGAAGGGGATCATGTAAATTTTATTTAGTTTTATTAATGGTTACTATGCAAAAAAAAATAAAATAACACATGGTTTCTATACTTCTCTCTCTATCTCACAATTTCCCCATCTTAATAATCAAATTTTTATAAGCAAAAGTTAAATTTTGATGGCGTTTGAAACAGTTGTATTATTAAATAATAACAAAAATTAAGGCGCACCTCAATTGTAACTAACTATGCTTAGAATCAATTCTCATAGGAGTAAGTTTAGAAGGTTCTAGTAAGTGCACAAAAAGAGTTAGGGTTTCAAAATTTTTCATTATTTCTAGAGAATTTAACGATTTTTTAGAAAATTAAAAAAAGGTCATATCTTGGAGAAAATCTTCAAAAACTGCTAAAAAAACAATTTTTTCTGGACACATACATATTATTAAAAATATGAAATTTTAAAATTAATAAAAGACCTTTTTCAGATGATCGGACAAATTTATTATTTATTAATTAATACATACAAATGTGCTAACGTTTCGCCTCCTTAGCGGGGGCTTCTTCAGAGCTAAAAAGAACAGAAACTTTATGGAACGATTTCAACAATTATATAATTTAAGAACATTACGCTTACTAAAATTACTATTATAATTGAATATACTGGGTTAATTATTATATCATATTATATTTTATGCATACCTATTGTATTTTTAACAAATTGTCAAAAATAATACTAATGATAATCAAAATCATGCGTTTTCATTAAATACCAGTTTATTAAGATGGATCAAACACTTTATTTCAATTCTGACCATTCGGTTGATAGTTAAGCTGTTAAGTATAATTTTGAGGACAAATTGGGCCATGTGCTTTTTGAGTACAATCCCAATGGCATCGGTTAGGTACAAAGTTCAAATATATGTAGTTCCACAAGTTCCGTTAGATCGCGATAAATCTAAATCTATATACAGTACGATCACTAATAAAAACTATACATTTATATACTGTGTGTTAAAAATTAAAAATTAAAAAATTAACATCTAAAAATCAGAACCATTTACAAATCATTTATGGTTTTTTTTATTTTTACTCGACATACCGTTACAAATTATCATTATAAAGATTAACGTGATTTTTTTAATTAACCACCGGGCTTATTACTTTTATCCCGTAATTTACTAATTAAACCTGTATAAATTGCGCTTAACCCATCAGTGTCTGTTTTAAAGTTAACACACTTATTATTTCTGATAAATATCGCTTCACTGATTAATCTCTTATGATAATTATGTTCAACGTCTAGAATTTCTACGTTATCGAAGTTGAAATTGTGTTTTGACCCTATGAAACGTTTGGTCAAGGCCGTAACTCCATCTGTACCCTTTTTATATTTTACCGGGTCACAACTCAATTTGTGTTGTTGTGTTCCCTTTTTGAGGTACTGTTTGCTTTGACCAAGGTACATTTTGTCACAATCATTACAAGGAAATGCGTAAACTACATCTATTTTATCCTCTTTCTTTATAGGATCCTTTAATTTTGAATATAAGTCGTTAACCGTATATATGTTATACCTAGCCAATTTAACATTAGCATTAGTTAGTAATCTGTTAACTTTTTCAGTTACCGTAGGGTAGTTAACAAATCTGCAGTAGTTTTTGTTATTTTCTAATTCTATGGAGTTGTCAGTTCTTCCAGTACTATATAAAATTCTATTCACAAGACGAGAAGGGTAATGATTATTCTTTAGGATGTTTTTTATAAATTCAAAGTTCTCCTTATGATATTTTTTATCGCTTAATTGTATTATTTTATTTTTGAACTGCTTAACGATAGCAACTTTTTGTGACATATGATGGCACGATCTAAAACTTAAACATCTATTGGCGTACGTGGGTTTCCTATTTGTAATAATAGAGTTATCAATATTTCTGATTAGCAGAATATCCAAGAAAGGAAGTTCATTCTTCCTTTCATGTTCAACTGTGAAGTTTATTCTATCATGGATACTATTAAATATTTTTAAAGTATCTCTACTCTATCCTTCGGGAGAGATAACAATAAATCATCAACATATATTTTACAAATTGGTACATCGAAATCCAACCTCTGTAGACATTCTTTTATAATTCTATTCATTACTAACTCTGCCATGATTGGGGAAGCTGGATTTCCCATGGCAGCGCCATGTTTCTGTTTGTAAAATTGATTTTTAAAACTAAAATAACTTGATTCAAAAATGTAATTTATTATATTGATAAAATTGGTTTAATTGATCTTTGTGTATTCTTTAATTATCTGTCAATCTTTCTCTATTGTGTCTATAACTAGCTGTTTAGGTATGTTCGTAAATAAAGAGACAACATCGAATGATACTAATACATAGTTTGGTGGAAGAATGATATCATTCTCTGTATTAACTACTTCATTTGAATTACGAACTTTATATTCAAAAGTAGATGTGTATCCAGTTAGAGCGTTATGAATTAATTTTGCAAGGTTGACGGATGGTGTCTGTATACTTTACACCACCGGTCTCAGTGGGTAATTAGCTTTATGGATTTTGGGTAAATTTTGAGTTATGTGTTATTAAATGTTTCCCTTCTTGTACAGTAATGTTCTCATCTTCCACCAATTTCTTTACAATTTTATTAGACATTGTTTGAAATTTATTCCTTAAATTACCTGTAATTCTTTCATAAGTATTACTATCATTCAGCAATTCACTCATTTTATCATCATTCATCTTTTTGTCCCTAATCACCGTTTTCCCCCCTTATCTGATCTTGTGATTAGTATTTCGTTATTATCTTTTAAGACTCTTTTAGCTGAGCTAAATTCTTTTTGAAAAATATCATTTTTGATTTTTATCAAATACATATTTGAAGTCTTTCGCAACAAGGTTTTCAAAATTGGTCTACCCTAACTACGTTCTTCAACGTATTCATGCATTTTAGAATTTTACCTGTTAAACTATCTAATTCCCAGTGAGTAATTTTTATTTCTAAATTAAGTATCTTCTTGTTAAAGTTATTCTTTATGTTTTCGGCCTTATTCTTGAAGGGGTGGTCTCCTGTTGTTAAATTGTTGATCCAGCCGTTGTTGTTTGTAATGTGTCTAGGGAAGATTCCATTGTCCCTGCACTTGATTAAAAATATTCTTCTATTCATTAGAGATGCTTTACTTTTGTTCCATTTTAATACCATTTTGATGTCCTTCAGTATCTCGTTACCATATGTTCTACCCATCTCTTCCAGGAATGCCATGATTACTGCTTATAATATCATATGCCTTTTTAGCGTCCGGACGCTAAAAAGGCATATGATATTATAAGCAGTAATTTTAAAATATTTATTTGAAAACCGCAAGATCGTAAACTTTTCTAATAGTCAATATTTTCCTACAATGAGAGTGACTCTTTTGCAGACTGGCTGTACACCAAACTAGGGGATTGGCTTTGTTTTATAAAAATTTTGGTCAACTCCATAAATACTACTAATACGTAAAATAAAATATAATTCAACTAATTTATACAGGCGTTTTGCAGATATTAATGTTTATATTTTTTCACACAACTTTTAGATAGAGGATTGTTTTAAAATGAGCCTTTCCTTAGTAAAGATTATCGAAATCAATTTTATGTTATACTTTATTTTTTAATTAATGCACCATATCTGTAATTTAATTTATTTAAAATGTATGACGTAATTTTTTTCAAAGAGATAATGTAGTTTTGCGGTGGACCAGATGAAGGGGGACACCAACAACGTTCCCGGACTAATACGTTTGAAAAATTACATCAAAAATTTAAGGTTGTTTATAACCCTTACAAAAAAGTTATCAAAAAATGATTTTCTTCAGCTTTTTAGCATTTACTGAGATACTCTACATTATTATTTTTTCCGCGAAATAAATCGAATGGTTTCACGTCGTAGAATCTATGCAACCATGTTACACTGTCATCTCAGTATATCCATAGAGAATAATTATTATTCAAAAATGATAAGTCGGTGAAATGAGCAATTCCGATTTCTGTCTATCCCAAATAATTTTACATATCGTCGGTGATGTAACAATACCTCCTATATGCATGACAGAAGATTTTACAGGAGAAGCAAACAATAGGGTATTTGACAATTTTTTACAAAGTAGTTTAAATGCTACAGATGCACCTAATAATTACTAAAAAAATATCAAAACATTTTTTTCGACGATCCGCTTAATATAATTTGATATTTAAAATTTAAATTAAAATATTCCCGCCAAAACGCTCACGATCGACGCACCCACTCCGTGACGTCACAAGCTACTAGTGTCAAGAATCGTCAGCCTATTTTTGCAGTTTATACCAATTTTTATAAGTTTTTATTCACAAACATGAATTTTAAATCGAAGAAACTCTACAAAATACTCAGAAAAATTGCCAAATTCGTGCAGTTTCGTGCGTTTATGGTCACGTGACAAAATATCCCAATTTAGCTATTTAATTTTAACAAATTAACCAGGAGTTTAACAAATTTTATCAATAAAAAACTGATTTTCGGTATTATTGTAAACTAAAGTATTATTTTAAGTATAAATATCCATGTTTTGCGACCACGGTCAAGTACCCAGGAGGTTATGCGAGCTATATTTTCTACTTTTGAAATCACAAGCCTAGTAAGTTAGGAGGAATTTCCAGGACATGCGCTTTGCACAGATCTTCAAAATGGCACCAAAACCTTGATTTTGGCAAAAATATCGAGATAAGAGGTATTGTCACATCACCGACGATATACGTTCGGACATTTTGACCGACGCCGACGCGTGCTCTAAGCAGTAGAAAACAAATTTCGATTTCAATTAACCGTTTGTATTTTCTATTCGCCGACGCGTGCTCTAAGCAGTAGAAAACAAATTTCGATTTAGATTAACCGTTTGTATTTTCTATTTAAGTAACGAAAGCGAAATTTACATTGCGACGTCTTATACCCAAATTTTACCGACTAAGCATTTAATTGTATTTTATTGTTAACGGTCATTGCTACACCGATGTAGAAATTTTAAATATCCGATTTAAATAAAAAATTGCACCGAATGGCAAATTTTTGCACATTCATTGAAAACTATTGCACGTATTATTTATGTTTTTCGGTTTTTCTTGGCCGTTGCTTTTGAATTGGAGCCATTTTAGGGGTAATTTTTTAAACCGCCCTGCCAAGATATCATCTTTATTTCTTAATATTCTAAATAATAGCTGGAACAAATATTTAATTTTAATTGTATTTTGTTACTTTTCAGCCAAATATTACCTTAAGAATATATTAAAAAATAAATCAGCTATTTTTTAGAAATATTAAAAAATAAGGAAGATATTTTGGCAAAACGATTCAACTGTATATTACGCAAATTAAGCAGTGAAGACCAAGAAAAACACAAAAATGTAATTAATATGTGCAATCGTTTTCGATTGGTATGCCAAAATTTACCATCATTGCCATATATTTTATTTAAATTTAGTGTTTAAACGTTATAATCAGCGCGCGGTATAAGAAATTACTTTTTAACTTATTCTGATTACATCTCTAACCGCAGCCGTTAAGTGCGTAAAACATTTGCAAACTAATTGAAGTTGAGAATCTTGCATTATCAAATTTTTTTTCGAATTTGTTGATTTCGGGTTATTCCCATATTTAATAATCTTGCAGGCAGTCGCAATGGTTTTGCACTCTTCGTGGATAAGCACCTTTATAGCATCTTCATTGCTGACCCTCTTTATCAAAATAATACTTACGCAGGATATTTTTGACCAGGATAGATAACCCTTGTACTTATAATAGAGGTTACTATCCAGTTTTTAGACGTAAAAAGGTGATAATCTTATGGAACTTATTTTAAACACATGATAATCTAAACTAATAAAAAATGTAATAGGTATACTTTTATTTTTAGGATTTTTTACGCTTTTTTTTAATAATTACTACGTTTTTATGCAGTTTGAAAACGTAGTGAAAATAATATGAAAGAAAGGGTTTGCTAAATAAATCTTTCAATCAGGAATAAATATAGATTTTGTAATCCGATTCCAATGATGCATGGAAATGTAGAAAATAAAAGAGATTTTATTCCTTTTTTTTCGCAGAAGTAACTATTTTCGAGTAGAATGGCTTACAATTTTCCAAAAAATATACTGCTTTCTACACCATCTCATAGCAGGGGATATGAGTCTTCTGTCTCTTCTTTACTTTCTTGAGTAACGCCCGGTTTCTCCAACATGTCTTTAGACGCAACTTCACCTAGCTCAGCCTCAAAACAGATGCTACGCTCCCAGTCCTCATGTAATTGGCTGCTTCTAAAACCACGTGGGTCTTGATACGCAGCTTAGATTTAGTTTGGTCTCAAGATATGGTGGAGAAACCGGGCGTAAGTTCAGTATATGAAATTTACGAGTCGTATGATTCAATTTTAATTACTTCTTTAGTATTGTATAGAATAAATTAGTATCTTCAGAAATGTCTGCATAAATGTCATCAATGTTTAGTGTTACATTGCAAGACTAACCACCACTAATACCACATACTGCTGAAGAGTGTAGACCATTTTTTCTGCAAAGTGCAATCAATTTAAGCTGCAACCTCTGAATCAATAGCAGAAAATTATCTTTAGTAGGTAACTAAAACAGATTGTAAATAAGTTTGAATAAGCTCTAAAATTTCATAAATAAACATACATCCACAGTTAGAATTTAGCTCGTTGCCTAGCCATTTCTTACTTGCTAGTACACACGGTATTGTTGTGTCTAGCAGTACTAGATTTTGGTTAAGGCATTAACAGTTTTATAGCCTTGTTGTATATTGTTGATTTTACAGAAGAAAAATATATATACAGTGTGTAAACGAAATAATTACATTATTTATGAAAATTTAACTATGTTGTATGGTTCAAGAAAAGATTTTTTGCAGGAAATAACAGGAACTATATAATTTTTTTTTAATTTAACACACTATTTTTTCATAACAATTTTAGAAGTTAAGTGGTTTGTGATAATCTTCTTAATTTCCTTTGAAAATTATTAAAATTTAAAAAATATGCATCCGAAGTTGATAATAAAAACTACTAAAATACATTCCAAATAATACAAATACCTAAAATTGTAGTTTGTAAAATTAACATCAAACTTGAATACAACAAAATGATTGTAAGATTTCAATCAAGAAAGACAAAACAGCGTAACATCAACAAAGTTTAGAATAAAATCACCATTTTAGTTTTGAAAAAAACAAGAACATTAGACATTAAAACTTATAGATACGCCACTTACTAAAATCACTGAAGCAAACACCTAAGCTGGCGTAAGCAATAGGATTCTTATTAAAGCCCCAAAGAAGTTGCCCAATTTTCAAAATATTTTAATGATTTGTTGAATATTCTAAAAGAATATTTCAAAAATAAAGATCGCATAATGCAGCAATTGATAACCATTTTTTTATTGTTAAATACACTGATTTGTGCAATTATTATAGGCACTGCATGAATGCACCATTGCAAACATATGAAAATACTTAACTTCTGATGGCTTGCTCCAAAGTGACGTCACGTTGTAAATAACTCTGTGTTAATCACCAGTATTTAATGGAATCAAACGTAAAATTAATGTTATCAAGGATACTGGAATCTTTGATGAGTAATATTTTTGGTTTTTAGTAAAAATCTTGCAAAAATATTATATAATTAAATAATAAACTCAAAAATTGTTTCTTGTATACAATAAAACTTGGTATAATAAGCGTTCCAGTTGCTAATGAGGGTACAAAACCTGTATGATTTTTGGACAAAAATTTTTTAAGTGTTTTGAATAATTAATTAGCACTTCTTATTTCTTTATAGTGGCGAAGATGGCTCAGAACAAGAGTTGAAGCATTCCGATATAATAGATATTGGTAGAATAATAAATATCCGTGTCAAGACCAAATTTATTTATAAAAATAATTAAGAAAATTAAATTGTTGTGTAAAAAGTATTCTACTCGCGAAAAAATAGCCATTATTTACTCATACCAATTACGATACAAGGCGTGGACTGCTATCGCAATTGCAGTCTTTGTGAAAAATGCCTTACTTTAAACTCACTCTGTATATTACACAGCATTTTTAAGATTAAAAAATACATTAATGTAAAAAATGGTTAATAATTAAAATTATGTAGTTCTACTTTTATGAATAGTACGTAAAACTCATTAAAACTTTATAAATCTAAACTGCTTATATTTAGGGTAAGGGTAAAATGATTTATTTCGTCAAATTAAATAATTTATTAAGTCACGTTATTATATGTTGTGACCCGCATTTGCCTTTCCGATAATTATACGTTAAAATAACACTTTTCCATTTTTATCTAAATTTTAATAATTAAAATAACTTTTTTATATTTTATACTATACTGTTTTAAAGGTATTTTAAAATAACATTAGTTTGTATTATATATGTATTGTAAATTTTCGAGTTTGTCACATCTAGTAATTTAATTATAAATTTAAATACATGTAAAAATTTATTCCTTTTTTAAAAGGTCTTTTACAATAAGTCTTTCTAGTTCATTTTGCACGTTATTTACATAAAATTTAAATACGTGTTTTCTTGAGGGCACTCCAATTCTAATAAATATAGAGATTACACCACGCCCAGCAGAAAATATATTATAATAAACTTTTTGACATAATGCAGCAGTACCTTATTCGGTATGGAAATTTTGGAATTGTGCCTGGGAGCATTTTATTACGTTCTTAACTCAAAAATCTGTAGGTACGAACATTATAAAGTAAGCCAAAACTTAGAAAGTATGTTTTTCTACGACTGTTCAATAATACGATTATTATAAAGATACTCATTTCTCAAAACAGTGCCGTTAATCATTCCTAATAACTGTTTTATATCATGGTTTAATATAGTTATCACATATTTTGGGCATTTGTTTAGAGCATTTATATTTATTATACTTATAACTTTCAATACACATTCGCTAGCGTGCAAGAACATTTTTAAGTAATAATAATTATTAGCAATCATTTCTAATATGTATTAATATTTGTGTCTAAAATAATAGAGGAGATATTGTCTAAAATATTGCAATTTATTAAATGGTCACAGAACTTCAAAGTCAGTATAAAATATTGCAATTCATTACAAAATATAACAATTTAGTAAATGATCACAAAACTTCAAAGTTATAATTTCTACTTGACGAGCATACTGAAGATGGCTTGGAAGAGCCGAAACCAGTCTATGCAAAAATTATTATACGAAAGGATAAAGTATATTATACAAGCCAGCTTTGTTTTCTTAATTAATTAAATATTTGCAGTTATTCATTAAATCTTAAACGTACATTTATTTCCCTAAACGTTAACACAATAATTAAAGTAAATAAAAAACAAAAATACGGGATTAATATCTTGAATCTCCACTCTGTGCTTAAAAGTTTTATTGACAGTATTCACCGGTATCCACTAAATCTTAAATGTAGATTTATATCCTTACTATTTCAATATTTTATTTTCAAATGATAAAATAATAATAATATTTTAATAAAATAATAATTTATGTCGAAACAAATTAAAATACAAAATAAACTTTAATTGTATATTGAATATTAATAATTATTGCAATGAAATATACATTTATATTTTCTGATAATTTAAAATTGTTTGTATGCCATTGATGTGATACATTATTATATTAATTTTCTGGACTATTATTTATTTTGTTAAAATTGCTTTTACGCTACATATTATCAAATCATGTTTCCAATAATTATTTATTTAATTTATTAGGTGACGGTATTAAATAAGTTTATACATGGTTTATAAAAATAACATAATAGTTGTAACTTTTTAATTTAAAGAGTTACTTAAAAAACTTAAAAAAAACTTGTTCTGCTCTGAATTAATTCAGAGCATATTTTGACATTTTTAGTTTTTGTTTATCTTTCTCTATTTTGTTGCTAGAGAAACCAACTATTGTTTTTTTGTGGACCAGATTTCTTTTCAATTCCTTAAAAAATTATGGTAATGTGACGTATATTGACTGAACTGACCATTCCCTTTATCACATGTATACACCAGTATTAATATATATTATTGTATCACGTTGAAAGATATAATAAAAGGAGGAAGAAAAAAAAAATGTATACAATATTTGTGCATGTATAAACTGATTAATCGAGTAAAATTAAAATCTAAGCTATTGTAAACCAATATTGGAAATTTAAAACCACAACAAAAATAATGAATTCGTTTTATGCAAATAGTAAATACAAACACTAAATACAAAATATGTGTACAACGCACTTTATGCAGTTAAAATTGGTTGTCTTAAGAGGATAGTCCGCCAAATGTTTGAAATGCGTACTCCTCGCTAGTAAAAATTGATTTTTTGGTGTTTGTAATAAAAAATTTAACAAAAACGCTCTTGTTTTGCCTTGAAATTGAATTTATTTATCATATAGAATTTTTTTTTGATGTATATAGTCTGTTATAAGGAAGTAATTTTGAAAAAATGATAAAAACGCATTTTTTAAAAAATTACGCACCTATAATTTATTAAACTTAAACAACAAAAATTCTATATGAAAAATAAATTCAATTTGAAGGCAATACAAGAGCGTTTTTGTTAAATTTGTTATTACAAACACCAAAAAATCAATTTTTACTAGCGAGGAGTACGCATTTCAAACATTTGGCGGACTATCCTCTTAAGAGCAATTTCCTAAACGGCAAATATAGTGGTTTAGTTCTGCAGTTATAAAAGCTAGTACAAACAATATTTTTGTATAATTTTTTTTTGTAGATGATTTAGAAGTCATTTCTTTAATTTTTGCCAGACGGAAAAAAAAATGGAGAATGTACAAAAAAAATATAATGATCTAAAAGTACCTTAACTTTGGATCCCTCTAATTAATTTTGTTCTAGGTTGCAAAAGGTAACTCTCTGGCAGGATATAGCCTAATCAATTTAGATTATAAATCTGAAAAAAAATTGAAAATCTAAAGAGGGAAACTTGAGTTATGACTGCAGAACTAATGCTCGATTTCATGATTTTTCACAATTTTTCCTCCCAAACTCGCGCGCCCTCTAGGGATTCGCTTTAATTATCAGTTATTTGGTCATAATTTGCAAAGAAGCTCCAGAGAAGTAGGATGGATTTTCTATTCCTTGTTATTATCTCCAATGGAAAATTTATCGCGGGTATCTATGCTCTTAATAATAAAAATGCATTCATAATACCGTGATAAAAAGAAGTATTAACTTGACACATTTTGTAGTTAGACTATTACTTAAAGTAAAGCAAATGCTATTATAAATAATATGAGAGTTTTTCATGTTTTATTTTACCATATACATGTAAATTTTTATTTGTGTGTTTTTACAATTCATTAGTTTCTGATCTGAAATTGAACTACTTACGTATGGAATTAGCGACCTGGGACTGATTGTCAGTCCACTTGTTCGAAACTTTTAGTTTTATAATCTAGTTTTCGATACTCCTAGCACTTGCAAAACTTTCAAAGACGCATTTTCTTATCGTCTTACGTGGGCTAAAAACCTCAAGATTCCGCACTAATACTATCCCAAAGCACATATTCTTTAACGCAAAAGATAATATAATAAAAAAAATTATACAAGGAAGAAAAACTTAAAGATATTGTAATACATCCAATATCCATACCAACAATACATTAAACTAACAAAATATGGAATATTTTCAGAATAATATGGCCATTCTATGTAAAATTATGTATACGTTAATAAACAGACTCTGTTGATAAAATAAATTGATATTAAGATTAAGGGCAGTTTGCACAATTGCCACTTAAAATTTAACGAACACTGAATTTCAAAATTTGACAAAAACGCAATGAAAAATCTGTTACTTAAAAATTTTAAGTATTCCTTAAGCCTTAAGGATTAGTGGTGGCCCTTAGATGTTTATAAAAAAGTAAATAAACTTGGTATTTTTACCCTCATGTTAAGTATTACAGTAATTGGAAAAAAAGGGTGGCGGCCCACTATCATGCCATTTGGTTGTGACTTCGTCTAATTGTAAGACATCTCTAGTTCTATTTATAAAATGCTTGATGTTCTCTAAAGATGAAGTTGATTGCTCGCTTCGAAATGCATAAGTGTAATAAAGTTTTATAAATGCGGAAAGGTTATTTTTGGGATATACAGGGATATACAGGGTGAGTCGAAATTAAACCACCAAATTTTTTAAACCGATTCTATGACTAATTTTAAGATAAAAACTTCAAATTAACATATGTCCGATTTTGCTTCCTAAGGGAGTTACAGCCCTTCAAAGGTGCTAAGGAAAAGAATAAAGGTTATAAAAATTAAAAATACCCTTAATTTAATTAAAACATCCAAAATAATCAAATAAAAAACATAGATTTTATTAACAACCTAATAATAAAAGACGTGTATTGTAGAAAAAAATAGATACCTACCGTGCCGTAAAATATCGATGAAACGACCAGCGCGTGATTATGTGCATTTTTCTCTAAAATGGTGCATTCTACAGAGTTCGTACGAGAATAAATTTTTTATCTGAAATTATTTGGCGAATATTATTTTGAAAAAAAAAATCTTAAAAATTGAACCCCTAAAAAGTTATCACAGTTTTTATTTCCATCCCTCGCCAAAACTACCCTTTAGAAGCATCCAAAAAAAATCAAAAAAATCAGGGAACATATCTAAAGCGTATTATGGTTCACACCAAGTTTCTACTATAAAGAGTTTTCAAATAAACCTACAAAAACCTTCTTTTTTACACCATCTTTGAAGGGCTGTATTTCCCTTAGGAAGCGAAATCGGACATATGTTAATTTAAAATTTTAATCTTAAAATTAGTCATAGAATCGGCTAAAAAAATTTGGCGGTTTAATTCCCTATATAAAGGCATCAGTTCCTGATTCCATTATGGTTCACCAAACTACTGGAGGTATTCGAATTAACTTTTGTAGGGTTTTATTTTCTTGCTTAAAAAAATGTCACAAACATGCTTCAAACTTAAACTAATAAAAAAACAGGGTGTTACATTAATCCATAGAAAGTTAATAATTCACTATAAGTGTTTGGTTTAAAGTAGCGAATACAATTCATAACTACCTTATTATTAGGAAGTTTCTTTTGGAAAATTTTATTTTAAACTTGAAAAAAAGAAACTAAACTATTCTTTGAGGTGAAATTTAATAATTACAAAAAATAAGTTATAATCAAAAATATATATTTATTTAATTTACTTTAGATAAGGTGTTCGATTATTGACTAAAATTATACCCAATCCATCTTACGAACTTTATTCACGTTATTATTACAAATTGTAGTTTAAATATAAAATATATGTTTAATTTTTAGTATTTAATACATGACTCTTTTTCATAAGATCCTTAAATTTGTACGTATTTTAGGTTAATTGAACTCAATTTATATTTTCCTACAGGGTAGGTCAACGAAAACGAAACGGTTGAGTTTTAAAATAGTTAATAAAAAATTGAATAAACCCTCGGACAGGTCAACTCTAGTTTCGAGGGGGACATATTTTGCAATAGAACTGATGAAAAAATCCATTCATCCCTGTGTGCTATGGACACAACCCTTGAAATTATAATGGGCGTGATGGGGAAAGTAATATCTCGTTGGAATGATCTTTTTATATCCACGAACATACAAAAAACAAAAGTTAAATCAATCGATTCGTTTTAAAGATATTAAAAGTTAAAAATGCATAATGTAACATGTTAAATTTTAAATATCTTTAGAACAAACATTTAACATTTGTTTTTTGTATGTTACTCGTGGTACAAATATCTCTCCAATGACTCACCTTATCAGGACAATTAAAATTTAAGGGGTAGTATTCATTAAAACGCATGATAGGGTATATAACACCTCGTTTGAAAGATCTTTTTACCTCGAGTAACATGCAAAAAACAAAAGTTAAGTCAATCGATTATAATCTTAGGGGTTATGTCAATACCATACAGTGATGAATGGATTTTTGCATCACCTCTATTGCAAACCAAAGTTGACCTGTTCAATTTTTTTTTATTAACTGTTTTAAAACTCAACCGTTTCGTTTTCATTGGCCCACCCTGTATATTGGAATAATCATCTTTGGTAATATCAAATTTAGCAACCTCATTTTAAACAGATTAATAAATAAAAGGGTTATTATAGAAGAGTAATAGTGGCTAGAGTAATAGGTAGTTTTTTGTCTTGTTAAAGTGTTTAGGAAGAATGTTTTAAATAGAATCTTCATAGTTTTAAGTCATGTATTATTAAATGGTAATAAATGTTGAATGATAGTTCAAGGTCATGTGATAATTACTTATTGTTTCCGAAACTCAGGAATCAGAGACGGTACGATTTCCCAAAAACACTTCAAATTATGTTTGTATAACGTGGATATTTTGCGTCATTTAAAATTTATGTGACGTCATCGTGCAATGCCCACGTGACGTCATCGTATTTTTTTAAATAAAAACCCGCAATATTAAGTAAATAATTTGAAAGAACGTACAGAATAGTGTACCCATGCAAAATTAAAATGACTTATATCCCCTTGTTCCAAAGATATCTTGAATCAAATATAGAAAATTAAATGGAATATATTCAAGCAGAGAAGGACACTTGGGTTTTAAAAAATGGTTGCATACGTGAAATAGGTTAAGTAATTACGGTTATTTTCGACCATTTAAAATAAATGTGACGTGACCTCATAACGCCTTTGTGAGGTCATTGAATTTTATAATTGAAACCCGTAACTTTTAAGTCAAGAAATTGAAAGGACGTCTAATTATATGATTAATCGAACTTACCTTAAGTGAAGTTCTGATCATAATTGTATGAAGTCCCTCTTTCGAATAGTTCAATTAGTAGGTTGAATGTGCAACCTCTTTCACACATATTTAAAGTAAGAGAGAAAAACTGTCCTTATCTCTCTACGCTCCTCTGGTTCTTGTCTGTCATTCGTTCAAAGTTGCCGTAATCCAAAATTTTGGGATAAATGTTTCTTAAGAAAAAAATAGGGATTGGGTGGGTTTGAACTATTCGAAAGAGGGACTTTATACAATTATGATCAGAACTTCACTTAAGGTAAGTTCGTTTAATCATATAATTGTATTTCATTCCCTCTTTTACTAAATATTTAAAAGTTAAACAAAGGAAAAAATCTTTCTATTCATAAAAGGAACAAAACCAGTTCTCTTAGGCTAACAGAAACAAACAAAACAAGAAATATGTATTTCTAAAATAATAAACTTAACTAATCTACTTTGGTGTTTGCTTAATTCTGGACCTTGCAAAGGTGTCTTTTTCGATCATATCTAGGTTATAAAAATTTGCAAATGTTTGAGATTTCTTTGACCACCCCGCTGCTTTTCTAATCGAATCAATATTTATACCCGCTCTATTGGCCGCCGACGTGCTGGCGTGCCTTGTACTGTGTGATTTGAAAATGGATATGTCTATTCCACTTCTTTCGAGAATAATCTTAACCCATTTACCTAAGGTCTGACTCGAAACGCCCTTGATTGGTTTCTTTACGGATATAAACAGTTCATCAATCCCTGATGTCTTTTGATCTATCTATATATATATTAAGTGTATGAGCCGGGCAAATGTGACGTTGTTCAAAAAATGGCAGTATAAGCGTAGGCTGTACTCGATTAACCCCCGATGTCTTAATTTCCTTGTCTATTTTTATTTCAATTCGTTCAACAGACATCTTTATATTACTTATTTTGATGGATGCAAAAGTTTGCATTCTATGGCCTGTTGCTAAGGCAATTAAAATAATTAGTTTCTTTGAAAGATCATGTTGTTGGATAGATATTTTAAAACATCATCTGGGTCCCAAGTGCTTTCGTATCTTGGCCCAGGAGCACTAATTTTAGAGATTCCCCTGAAAAATATCTTTATCAAATAATCTTCTCCTACTTCTGGTCCAATAAATAAGGATAAAGCAGACCTTATGCAATTTAAAAAACTATACGTGCGGTTATTTTTAAATGCCTCAGTAAGGAATTTTAAAATGTCCCGCGAAGAGTATTTATAATGATCAATTTTGTTGATTGCGCAAAAATTCCACCATTTCTTTAATCCGGTGGTATACTGTTTTTGAGATGAAACTGCTGAAGAAGATATTAATATGTCGATGGATTCCTCTGGGATGTTTTTTTAGGAGGAAAGCTTCTCTGATACTTTCGCGGAAACCAGGGAAAGCTGAGCCCAGAGTGGATGTCTCGTTTGTCTAGAAGATAAGAGTAATGTTTTATTTGGGGAAAACATAATTGGTTCTTTTACCCAAATTGAGGTAAATAGTGGCCACCACGGTTGGGTGGGCCAGTTTGGAACCATAATTATACCTTCCGACCCTTCATCTATTATTTTTCTTAAGACTTTCAAAATTAGGGAAAATGGTGGGAAAGCATAAAATTTTAAATCTCTCCAACATATAGTAAAAGCGTCAACTGTTATTGAACCTGGATCTTTTTGCCAGGATACGTAATCTTTACATTTAGCATTTGTTCTACTAGCGAATAAATCTACCGTAGGGTGTCCTAGTATTTTTTGTATTTTCTTAAAAGCGAAATCTGATAACTCATATTCTGTTTCGTCTTCTAATTTTCTAGATTGGCTATCCGCTTCTGTGTTAGTTTTACCTGCAATAAAACTAGCGAAGATAAACAATTTTCTACTTTCGCACCATTTCCAGATATCTCGACTGAGATTATAAGGGTTTTCATATTTGGTGCCGCCAAATTTGTTAATATATGCGACCGCGGTTGTGTTGTCCATTCTTAGCAATATTTCGCAATCGTATAGGTCCTTAGCAAAGCATATTAACCCGAAAAAAGCAGCTAATAGTTCTTAACAATTAATATGCAACTCTTGTTCAAATGGTTCCCAAAAACCATGCACCCGTTCATCATTACAACATGCCCCCCACCCCGTCTTTAAAGCATCCGAATAAATGACTATATTATAATTATAATTCCTTATGGGGTTAGGTATTCTAATATTTAATGTCCACTATTTCAATTCTTCTAAAATTGAGCTTGGGATTGTTATGGGAGCTTCATAAGTACCCTTATTGGTCTTTAATTTTAAAAACTTAATTCTTTCGAATAATTTTAAATGGGCCCAACCAAACCTAACGGCGGGACATGATGCCACTAGGGTTCCGGTAATACTTGAATTTTATATTTTCTTTTCTAAAAATTTTGTTAATTCAACAGGTGATTTTATCTACTTTGTCTGATGGTAATCTCAATGTTAAGTCTTGTGAATTAAAATTAAAGCCCAAGAATTTGCAAATTTTTGATGGGATAAAATTGCTCTCTTTTATATTAATGATAAAACCTAACTGTTCTAAAAGATTCTTTAGCATGTATTCAGCGACCGTGATGAAAATTTTAGAGACGTCGTTAAAGTTAATCACGTCTTTAAGAAAATATTTCTTATGAAAAAATATTTTTTAATCACGTGATTAACGATAACGACGTCTCTAAATTTTTCGTCACGGTCGCTAAATACACGCTATCGTCTTTTGAATGTTGTCTAAACATGCATCATATGTTCGGCCAAATAATAGAAAGTCATCTAAATACACGACTGAGGTTAGACCTTCTTGTCGTAAATAACTAATTGCCAGCTTTAAAATTTTTGTAAATATGATTGAGCTACATTAAGGCCGAAAGGTAGGCATGTGACTTCAAATAGCGTCTTTTCAAATTGAAATCGAAGTAATTTTCTAGACGACTTATGTACGGGAACCAAATAATAGGCGTCCTGCAAATCAATAGAAAATAGAACCTAGGAAGGTATCTCTTTCTAATAAACTTACAACTGATCTCCAATCTTCCATCTTAAAATGACTTTTTTCGATATAATTATTTAATCTCTTAAAATTTAAAATAAATCTGAAGGAGCCATCCGGTTTTTGTACCAAGAAGATTGGAGATACAAATTGAAATTCTTCATGTTTGCAAGGTGTAATTACGCCCAAATTAAGAAGTTTTTGAATGTGATTGCTGCATTCATTTGCTTCCGCAATTGTCCATTTATTTTCCTTGGGAAAATTATTTTGAAACTTTTTGTTTTTTAACGGAATTTTGTATCCTTTTATGCAATTAATTATAAAAGGGTCGGAAGTTATACATTTCCAATTCTTTAAGAATTTACTTAATCTGCCTGCTATTTTACTTACAGAATTTTCTGCTAAAATTAATTCTAGCGAGTTCCCTGCTTGAATGTTTGGCGGTGTTGGGCTGGATAGCGTTGTCCTTGGTTCCACTGCGTCTGGTTCTTGGAATTTCTCCAATTGGGGAATCTCCTGTTCCCGCCTGTTCCCCGACTCTTGAAGCTCTTGCGGAAAGCAGGCGGGGTTTGCAAGTTTTTTGGTGTGGACATCCTACCCTTTTTATTTAAGGTTAGCTCTTGTGTAACCCTCTCAATATTTTTTGCGGAATTTATTTTCTCCTCTAGATCGGCACCAAATAAAAATTCCCCTATGGGAGTGTTAATTAAGGTATCCCTCATTTTTTCGTTTATCTGAGGTTTAATTAGAGACCTCCTAATGACAGTTTGTTCATGGTGTAGGGATGCCAGGATACCCCCTGAATCATTGAGCATCTCTATCAGATGTAAATTATCCCTCAATTCCGGTCTTTGGGCCAAATTGGTAAGGCAACTACTTGTTGGAATTAAGGCTGTAGAAACCTTTTGTTGTGCATTAACCACTTTTTGGTCCCTTTGCAAAACCTGATCGTTTATGCACCCTGTAATGGTTTCATTTAATTTAGGCGGGTTAAATGCTTTGCAATTTTCCGGAATAAGATATTTCTTTGTAATTAATGAAATTTCTTCCGCTTTTAGCCCATTTTTTACAATGAAATCCAAATTTGTGGCCATTTGGTTTTGTAACTTAGGATCATAGTTTGGTGCAGTAATGGTTTCGTTACCTAATATTGTTAAAACCGCGTTATCAAACTCTACGTCCCTATTTGCATTTGTTAGATTTATTTCCGAGTGCGAGGGTAGATTTTCGTTTTCGTATCTTCACTATCGCTGTGAAGTTGGATTTGTCCAAACGCCTGAGATGAAGGGGTTTTCGCCTATTTCACGCTATCGTTTGTCGGCGTAATTTCGGCCTCGCCTAAATTGAAACATTATTATAAAAAACCATTTATTTTTAGTGCATTGACTAAAGTTTTGTTAAAAGGCTTCGCCTAATTATTTTGTGTCAAGTAAAAGATTTTTAGAACACTGTCTAAACATCGTGATTGGCGGATTACACGGACCACCCGACCACGTGGAATTATTAGTACACTGACCAAATTATGCTCAAGAAAGGTCATTATTTTTATAAAACCTCGATCCTTTGTTATTGACGTTCTAAAATTTAGCTATTAATAACACTTACTTGATAATTCATCCTCCATCTCCTTCCTCCTCTTATGTTTCTTCTTAAGTTTTCTAAATTTCGCCTCTAATTCCACGATATCATCAGGATATTTCGAGCGTTTCTTTCCCATTGCACGTTGATGTTTTACAAACGGAGCACTTTAAATACGTGATGCCGCAGGTACACACAAAACAACTATGACGGACAAGAACCAGAGGAGCGTAGAGAGATAAGGACAGTTTCTCTCTCTTGCTTTAAATATGTGTGAAAGAGGTTGCACATTCAACCTACTAATTGAACTAGAAGAAAGAGGGAATGAAATACAATCTTGTATATATATAGTTCCGAATTCCGAAGAAATGTCAACTCGAAAATTTATAATTTGCAACTTTTGGTTATTGATATCTACGAAACTAGATGAGAAGTTAATGGAATTTGCATAAATTTACTTAAAATTGTGGGTTTCTATATAGAAAAAATGTATGTCGTCTCATGGATATTGTACAATGATGTCACATAAATTTTAAATGACGCAAAATTTCCTCAATTACAAGCATTTAATTTAAGGTATTAAGCCGTTTTCTTTAAATAGAATCGTCTCCGACTTATTGAATTTATTCAATGTTACTGACTCACCCTGTATAGATTATTAGCTAGGATAAACATTTTTTTTAAATATAAATGAAATTAAAGCATTTAATAAAAATTAAAGTGATCAAAGGCGCCAGAGACAATCACCTCATGACATTGTTTGAATTCAGTGGTTTCTGCAACCTAACACGTTTTCTAGTTTGTTTTGTCTGCCCGCATTGTAATCTAACCTTAAATAATGCAAAGCGTTGCAAGGAAAACTAATTTGAAGCAGCAAATTCTATGTAATGATATAGTCATAAAACAATTGTGTAAAGACCAGTTGTTATGAAATTAAGTTTAATAGAACATATTTTTAATGTTTGATATTTTAATACATTGTGTCTCTGTAAGGTATGTATTAAGTAATTCCATATATTCCTGAGACCGAAATAAGACGATTTAATGAAAATTTTCTTTTAACGACAGTAGTTAAAATTTGGTATGTGAATATGAATCAAAGAGTTTTGCAGGTTGATGAACTTTTAACCACTTACATAACGCCCAAAACTAAAAATATATCTTTTTCCATTACCTATATACATACTTAATTGAAACTATAAAATCTATTGGAATAATCAATAAATTTAAAAAATATATTTTCTCTACTTTTACGTCAAAAATCAAACTTTTCGCACTATTGACATTCGTCAAAAGTTTATGGATATGATTGAGTGAAATATATAAGCAAAAAATAATACATAGGAAGGTATACAGGGTGGTCACTTTTACAGTTCACACTATTGTGTCCTTAGAAACCCGAAGAGTTGCAAAGGTACTTAAATTAAAAAAATAAGTTGCACCGTTTAGAAATACAGTTCCAATGGACTTAAACACTTAAATATGTTGAGTTGCTTAGTAATGCATTGGAAAATGTGTAAAAACACTTAAGGTCAACTAGATTTTCCTAATTTTAAAACAACTTTTGATTTTCTTATGGACGCGATTTTTTAATTTTATATACCATTGAACGTTTCAGTGATGTAGCATAATTAGTTATTTTATTTTCATTATGTCTTAAAAAATATTTCATTAATTTATAAAATCAAGTTGTGCCATAAAATAACAAAATAATAATTTTAATATTTTATTTCAATATACAAAAAATACAAAACAGTAACAGTATTTACAAAAATTGTTCAAAATGTGGCCCTTGATACAGAGTGATGTTCTCCTATCTATGTTTTTTACAGCATTTCTAATTCTTATTGGATTAACGGCTTGAAAAACGTCTTCGATATTTCCTCGAAAATTATTATAATTGATCAGTTAAACTTTCTGCTATAAAGTAACGTAAGTAATTAATTGATTGTCTAAAAGTCCACACCAAATTTTTTGTACATGTTCATATTTAAAATCATGGTACTTATGTTACCTAATAATTCTTAGAATTGAATGCAATCCATTCGTATATTTCTAGATTTGGATTTACTTGAGCCAATACATTTGCTATTTGATATAGATTTTGATAATTATCATCATACGATTCCATAAATCCTGAAAGATGATCCTATGAGGTTGTCATCTTTCGGGATGCAGATCTTGATAACTTCTCGCTGCGGCTACGAAATTTTATGTAATTTCGAATGTAGACATTGTACATATCCAACCTTTTTTAAATTGAGGGTGTAACTTGCCATTTCGAGGATTAAATAACAAAATTCAACTGAGAGTAACTTCCAAAAATATTTATGATCAACACTATCAGTAGGCACAAGGCACAGTTTAAATTACTTATTTTTCTGCCTATTTTTTCTTTTCTTATTTTATTTTTAAATAATGAATTGAAATTATTCTTTTGTTATTTTACGGTACAACTTGATTTTAAACATAAATTATTATAGATTTTTTTTTAAAAGTCATTATTATTGTAAAATAAGTTAATAAGTAAGTGTGTTACATCACTGAAATTGTATTTTTTTCTCTATCCAAACATATAAAAATCAAAATTGGCGCCCATAAGAAAATCAAAAGTTGGTTTAGATTCAAGAACATCCAGTTGACCTAAAATGTTTTTTAAGTTCATTGGATTTAGAATGATAACTCAAGTAAGACTGTCAAATTTCAATCGAAAAGCATACGCGATAACAAAAATATGGAGGAAAAACCAAATTGCGAAATTTCAGTTATTTCATGGTATTTGGAAAATGACGCAAAATATCCGGAATCTCTAAAAGATCCCAATGGTGTGTACTGTAAAAGTGACCACCCTGTATAACACTATAGATGATTTTTTTCTGCTTATACAGGGTGTAACGAAAGTAACACCTAAAAGCTATAACTTTTTAATTTTTATAATTAAAAACAAAAGTTCTTGGAAACCCGAAGAGTTACAATGTTGCTTAAATAAAAAAAAAAGTTGCCTCATTTCAAGCTCTTTCGGGAACCGTTTAAAAATACAGTATATTTTCTACTCCTTTACCCAAATATCATGAAAACACAAAATGCAAAATAACTAAAATTTCGCATTTTCGTTTACCTCCATATTTTTGATATTGCTTAAGGTTTTGGATTGAATTTTGAGACTTACTTAAGTTTACATCCGGATTCCAATGGACTTAAAAAACAATTAAATGAGTTGACTTGATTTTAAGTTCATTGGATTTAGAACTCAAGTAAGACCGTCGAATTTCAGTCGAAAAGCTTACGCGATAACAAAAATATGGAGGAATAACGAAAATGCGAAATTTCAGTTATTTCTTGATATTTGGAAAATGACGCAAAATATCCCTATTCTCTAAAAGATCCCAATGTTGTGTACTGTAAAAGTGACCACCTTGTATAACACTGTAGATTACTTTTTTCTGCTTATACAGGGTGTAACGAAAGTAACGCCTAAAAGCTATAACTTTTTAATTTTCATAATTAAAAACAAAAGTTTTTCAGTTAATTTCAGTGCATATTTTTAGAATTTTAGTTGTTGCATATCTTTCTCAATTTGGCTGCTAGAACAACCAACGTTTATTTTGTAAATAGAACTAGTATGTTTTCTTTGCACTTTCTAAAAAAGCACGAATTTCTTTATTCTAAAATGCTATTTTATAATAAATGATAAAATTAAAAAAAAATACAATTTTGGAGAAAAATTAAGGGTGCACGATTTTTTAGCCCGCAAAAAATTATTTGGATTGTAAACATCAAGTTGAATAAATAATTCGATATGGAGTAGTATTTTTTCGACTCGTTAAGAAGTTATGGCAATATGACGTACATATAAATAAAATTGTCAACTTTAACTTCTGAATGACTAAAACATAGTGGTCCCTAGGAAACTTTTTCTTCAGAATAATATTTAGCATACAAAAAAATGTTTGAGGGTTAATAAAAAAGCCACCCTTAATTTTTTCTCAGAATCTTTATTTTTTTAATTTAATTAAAAATAGCATTACCAAAAAATAAGCTCTTGTAAAAGGTGCAAAACACCATTAAAAAGTAAATAGTTGGTCACTCTAACAAGAACATAGAGAACGATATGCAAAAACAAAAACTACCAAAACCAAAATATGAACTGAAATTAAACTTTTGTGCGTAACTTTTTTATGTAACTCTTTAAATTACATAGTTAGGGCTATTATGCGTTACTTTTGTTACACTCTGTATATCAATGTACTACCAACCTAAGGTTAGTAATATCAGTTCGTGGTCTACATAATCCATACTCCACACTTCTGTGATTTATTGACGTTTAGAATAATAAATAATTATGAATTATAAATTATAAAATAGTTGCGGAAGAGTAGGCAAAAATTTTGTATGCAACAAGTGCGAAAAATTTATTTGGTATTCGTTCGAGAACTTTGTCCCAGGTCGGGGTTAATCATTGGAAAATGGATCATGATGAATATTTCGTTTTCGCGTGTGGTATGTGATTTTATCCTGACGTCATAAACCAACATACCATTTTTAATATTTTATAATATTATGATCATACCGCTGCCACGCGAAATCCATTTTTGTGTTCTTTAAATATTATTTAAACTCACATTTTTACTATTTAACCCAATTTTACAAGAGTTTAAAGATACTCGCTGTTTTTCATTCGTTCAAGTACTGCAAGCTTGGACAAATCGAGGCGCATCCTGTGTAGGGAGAATTCAAAATACTTACGCATACCGGCTAACGTTCGCATTTTTCTGCATGTAAAATTTACCACCACATCGTGTTGCAAATGCAACGAAAGTTGACCTAGGTTTAGTAATAAAGCAGGTTGTGTGCAGACACAATTTTGACAGACTTTTACCAACATTTTGATATAATGATATTAAAATAATAAAAGCAGAAAATTATGAGTAAAAAAGAAGAACAAACTATTAAGAGGATAGTGGGCAAAATGTGTAACTCCAATTTCCTGTTTCTTGGAATTGCGATGTGCGTATGAAACATATAACTGTGCGAAAGAGACGCCAATAATTGAAACTACGATTACGGAGGCGGTAACTTAATTAAGAATTAATCCAATTTAATTCTGTAAATTTATCCTGAAAGAAAATTGAAGAGACTACGATCTTTGGAATTTAATTTTTTTAAATAATTTCATAATAAGGTTCTAAATTGACAACACAACTAAAAACTGAAAATTAAAATAAAATAAAAAAGTTAAATTCAAAGGTCGTAAACTATGGAACCGTTAAGCAGTACTAAAAATATATGATTTCAATTAACCGGTTGTCTTTCCTGTTTCTTTAAAGAAATCGAAATTTACATTTTATAATAAAGCCCTAAACCTAATTCCACCAGCTATCTTCTTAAGCTAGTAATTTAGTGTCTAACGCGTCAACGATGTACATAGGTATATACCTATAACTTTCCATTGATTTAATTTTGAGCCTTATCAGCAACGGGCGAAAATGAAATTCTGGTATTGCTTTATTGTGATTTTCATAATTAAATTTAATATTTAATGTAAATAGTTACTTTTCCTATAGTGCTTCAGTGGGAAAACAGCTAACATGAAATTTCTCCAAACTGTATTTTAATTTTTGCTGTATAATCTCTTAATATGGCACCAAAGTTCTAATAGGGAGGAGCAATTTTGTGGTCACACAATTGAAGAAATATAATCCAAGTATGTGGAAAATTAAATATGTTTAAAACTACACTTCTCCACAACTGTTATCGTCCCAAAAACTGAATTAGCAACTAGGATATTGGCTAACAAGACCCAAATTAAGCAATCTCAATTTACTTAACAATACATTCATTCATCAGCGACGTTTCAAGTGACAATTTCACCCTTTATCAAGCTAAAATTGTTTATTATTAGTTGTTACATTTATTAGAATAATTGAGTTCAAAGTGACAAGTGACCAAACAATGTTTATGATGATTTAATGAAGTCTGACAGAAACTTAATTTATAATTACACGTTCGAAGGTAACTATGTACTAACATGTTAATTTGAATTTTATAATAAAATGTAGTAACTAATAATAAATGATTTTTGCTTGAAAAAGGGTGAAATTATCACTCGAAACGTCGCTGATGAATAAATGTATTCTTAAGTAAATTGAGTTTGCTTAATTTGGGTCCTGTTAGCCAATATCCTAGTTGCTGACACACTTCTCATAGAGTAAATTAAGTTTCGACGTCTTCGGAGTAAGAATTGAAACTATTCCGGTCTAGTGTAAGCAGGTAAAACCGGCAATTACCATGACATGTAATTGGTACAGGCAAGTACGATAATAAGGAATTATAATTTAGTGATCTATATTTTGTTGTAAGTACAAGATATTAAAAAATAATTTTTTCCTTACATGGAAAATATTTTGACAATATAAAAACAGATAATAATATTTTGCTATTTTTTTCCAAATTTAATATTTGAAAAATTGTTGTATTTTAATTTAAGCTTTTTTGAATTATTTAACTTATGTATACTGGTGATATATAACAATCAAACAAAAACATACCCGGTACCGAAAGGATTATAAAGTACGCAGGTTCCCAAAACATTATGAAAGGATATGAAATGTAGGTATATTAGATACTGATTATTCCAAAAATAATACAAAATTGTATAATAAATTGAATAGTGTATTAACCAAAAATTAACACTAACAAGAAACTATAAAATAATTATTTAAAAATAATAATAATAATACCAAACAAGTTAAACAAATTGTAACATCTTAATATTTCCGTGTTTAAGTTTTTTTTACTATTTCCTTTCTTGGTGAATTAAAAAGTCTTGCAGCTATCAGTTGTTGTAAATTTTGTGTGTGACGTAAACCAAACTATTTTTAGGGAGCAACATAAAGGCTAAATGGTAAAAATTGAACATTTTTGACTGTTTTAGAAAAATTGAAAAAACTAAAAGTAATAACATATATTTTCTATAAAATTTACACTTAACATACCGTATTCTGCATAAAGTCCTAATCAAATTTGAGGTTTTTAGTATTTCGCATGGTTTTTACACCAGCAAACTTTGTCTGCCTTTCAGCCATTTTAGACACAATGTATGCAAAAATTCTAATATATTTTTTAAATGTGATCACGACGTTATGTAGAATAAAGTTTTCCAAATATATTTATGAAATTTGATCAATATTGGGCAATTCATAAATGTCAGTAAAAGAGAGAAAGTCGCGGATATACATATTACATATACTATTCCCAAAACGAATATATA
The DNA here is from genome assembly GCA_963971135.1 of Stenus bimaculatus. Classification (NCBI taxonomy): domain Eukaryota; kingdom Metazoa; phylum Arthropoda; class Insecta; order Coleoptera; family Staphylinidae; genus Stenus; species Stenus bimaculatus. Next base: position 26,303,087 of record OZ020184.1, read on the forward strand.
CATACAAGATGTTCATAAATTATAAAGATTTTCAATATAATGCCGACATTTTTGTTTCTAATATAAAGACCTTCAAAGCTAATTGTGAAGATTGTCTAGACGTTTAATCTAAATGTAGAATTTATTTGTGTATGTATTGTTCATATATTATTCATTTATTTATTTTTCGGTGAATTTATTTCTTGTCAAATGTTTACTGTTTTATTTTTATTTTATATTGTTATTTATACTATTTTTGTCAATGTTGCATTCCTCTATAATTGGCCAGTTGGCTATTTAGTAATAAAGCTTATTATTATTATTATTATAATATCCGGAACCCTCTTAAAATGAATGTGTTCCAATAATTACAGTTGGGGATTTTTAGATTTTGAATTGGTATACTTATAGGGCGCAATTATACTATACATTTTGGTATAAAAATCAACTTGAATTTACAATGAACTGTCGATGATCAAAAACAAAAGTCAAAGGTATTCTCATTAGCGTCGCAGGTCAATAAGTTAATGGACGCATTTTATGACCGGATTAAGGTTTTCGGTTAATCAAACCAATTAACATGAAACCCTAATGCGGTCATGAATTTGCGCCCGTCAACTTACGGTGTTGACCTACGACGCTAATGATTATACTTTTATCTTTTCCAAACTGGAGAAGGAAAGGAAGATCGTTGTCTTCTGGAAATTCTGAGTACTATGACAAAATATCGGTTTCTAGAAAGGCGGCAGGCTTTAGCAAAACGTAAAGCTATATACATATAATCCCTGCGGTCGTCCATCAAAAGTTATTTGCTCTGCTTTACATGTTAATGGAGAAAATTTACAAGTGCTGATATGAAATGTATAAGGTAGAATATATTCCTACAATGCAGGAAGAAAATTAATGTTACCTGTGTACTTTATAATCCGTGCGCAATTTCGTTGAGCGTCTTAAGGACAAAATTTTATGACGTGCGCAACTTCATGATGTATTAATCCGGTTACCTGCTTTCGTTCGCAGTTTCGAATCGCCCGTTACTTACATTACATTTTTATTTTGCCAACGAATTTAATTTTGTTTTTCTTTTACACAAACTGCTAACGCGTTTCATTAAATAAAAATTCACCAATATAAATTTCATTTATGTTATATTTTAGAATTTGTATCATTGTTATGTCCGATAACAATATATTTTGCAATACTTTATTTATTTAATCATTATTACTTTAATATTTTCTAAATGTTATCATCGCCTTCCCAAAAAACTACTCAAATTTCAATATTTACTTCATTAGCAAATTATGCTGCTTTTAATTATAATTTTTAAACTGATTATCATTTCAATTGTTAAAGTTTTATTGAGGACGTAGTTAAATTTCACTCTTCGTACCTATTGTATTGATTTATTGCATACTTAGTTTAATTGTACTTTAGTAAGTCATTATTTGTAGTTCTATAATAATCTCAACAACATTCAATAATGAGTCGAAGTTCTACAATCATCTCAAAAACATTAAAAAAAGAGTTGAAGTTCTACCATAATTACCATAATCTTAACAGCATTAAAAAATTTTCGTAGTTCGACAACACGAAACAGGGATATCCAATAGTTCGACTAAAGGGCCTTAGTTACCAAACGAATTCCATAATTTTATAAAAACTCTTTATTAGAACTTATGCATTTCGAAGTTAAAACTTCATCTTCAGAGGATACATAATAATTTTTATAAAACTAAAATAAATACAGGGTGTCCAGAAATTAAGCGGCCAAACCCTAGGAGGTGATTCTACAACTAATTTTAAGAAAAAAACTTCCTATAAACATGTGTCCGATTTCGCTTCCTAAGGGAGCTACAGCCCTTTAACTATTGTGACTTAAACTAGGTTTTTTGTAATTTATTTGAAAACGGTTTGTAATAAAGATTTGAAATTTGGTGTGAAAACTAATACGCTTAAGATCTAATTTCTCCATTTTTTTTAAATTTTTTGAAAGCTCTGAAAGGGTAGTTTTAAGGAGGGTTCGGGTTATAAACACGGGCAACTTTTTTATGGTTAACATAAAATCATTTTTGTTTTTATACTAATATTCCTTATTCAATTCTAGACAAAAAAACTTCCTATGAACTATGCCCGATTTCGCTTCCTAAGGGAGCTACAGTCCAATAAAGATGGTGATAAAAAATAGGTTTTAGCATAGTCATTTAAAGGCGGCTTTGAAACAAAAGACGAATAGCATTTAAAAAACATACGATTGAGATATCGAGAAATTATATATTATATATAAAAAATACATTTAGTATCACTAAGAAATGGGCTCAAAATTCGCCACATTTTAGGTGTTTAATCATGTTTTGTATTTTGCTTAATTTACATTCGCGTATAATGTATAATAACGCGACTTATCAATAAAAATATGTAAAAACCTAGATGTGTGTATAATCTTGGAACTCGATATCATCTTAAAAGTTTATGAAAATGTGGTAAATATTGTAAAATATTGGCCATAACTGTTAAAGTGGAGTTGTATAATACCCAGATTCTGGTTAAATCATTTAAGTTTTAAGGCCTTTAAATTTAAATTTGTTATATGGGTTGTAATGGACAATTTCCATAGTTACATTATTTGTGTCTAATTAAAGGCCTTTAATTTTGACCAGAATCTGCCTATAAGTGTGTATAGATTTAAAATTTTCTTTATCTTACCTAATCTCTTGCACTTTAAAATTAAAATCCTTTTTCTTGTCACGTTTTCTACGAATAGTTTTAAAATACTATAAATTTTGTAAAAGTCAATACCGAATTGTATTTATACATTAAAATTTTAAGGATTATAAGATATTTTAAGTAAATTTGATTATAATGTTACGAATATGTAAAAATTATCACAAATTAATATTTTATTTTTATCCTGGCGCATCTTTCAAAACTTATTTATTTATTTATTGTCGATTAGCTTTAAAAAATCAACAAACGGACAAGCGAAATATAATAAATCCATGAAATTTATTGACAAAAAAGAGTCATAAATTTCTAATTGTAGCTTAAAAACAAGTAGTGGGTTTAACTAAAGCGTAAAAGATCTAGCTCGTATTTCAATCCTTTTCGAAACAAAATAAAATACATTTTTTAAACAGTATTTTAACTTAAAAGTGTTTCATATTTTTTTATATCTGTTTAAAGTATTATTATAATAACGGTAAATATTAATTTTGTTTATCTACGACTATTGAATTACATGTTAATTACGTAACCATTTCTTATTAATTAATGACAATCATTACAATTTAGCCGTGTGTTATATCTCCATTTAAATCAAATGTCTCTCCATAACACACTAGCTGCAACCAATCACGAGACAGCATTTTCAAAACATTTATCATAACAACCGGGCTAAAGTTGGCTAAAAACCGACCAGTAACGAGGTTACACGAGTAGAATGTTACGGCGCCCTCTTCAATTGCGTGCGCCGCTGTCAAAATAATTTCAATTTGAAATATAAAATTTTTAAAGAAAGTGATTCAAAGTGAATTTACAATTATATTATATTAATAAATTAAATAATTAAAAACATATTTCTTAAAAAATATAATTACAAAAATAATAAAAAAACGTGAGTACAGAATATATAAAATGGATTCAGAAAGTGAAAGTTGCACACCCCCAGAAATACTAGAAACTGCGCTAACAGCAACCCAAAATTTATTACCAAATAAATCAAAAGACAGGTATAATATAGCATACAGAGCCTTTATGGATTGGAGAAACATTAAAAATATAATTAGGAGTCAGGTGATTTTAGAGGTTAAATTGGGCTGTCAATTTTACGCCATAGAACAAAAATCTAGAGTAAACATAGGTGTTGAAAATAGCGGCCAGCAAAATGACAATAATAGATAGGAAAATCTAAAAGTGAAATATCGTCGTAGATAAAGTATAGTATTCTACTCGCGATTAAATAGCCATTACTCACTCAGACCTTTTACGACACTCGCCTGCCGGCTCGTGTCGCAATTTCGGTCTTCGTGAGTAATGGCTATCATTACTCGCTCGTTGAATAATATACTATTAACCCTTCAGTACATACGCTCTTTTTTATAACGCACCTGGTGTATGACACAAGATCAAAATGTTACTTTTCTACTTATTTTTTATTTAAAAAATGGTACCTTTATTTAAACGAACGTATATTAATTGAATGATTTCTAACTAAAAAAAAATGGGTGACTATTATTATTCAAGTTAGGGGTAAAAGGTGTTTTTTTACCCGATCTCTCAGATAGAACTGCGTGTACTCTCCGGTTAAATTAAATAAATTTCTAGTCTCAAAAATAAAAATATGAAAAACAGGTACAGGCAAATTGATCTAACCGATAAAGAAGATGTAGAGGAAACCAATGTTTCTTTTACACCCGGTATGTCTAGGAAATATTTGTTACATCTCAATTAACATTTTTTGCATATTTTCAATTTTATAAATAATCATTTATTGCATATTGCGAAAATATCCTTTCTCCTTCAATGTAAGAATTAGTGTTTTTCTATAATAAAAATAAGATTTTGTCTTTAATTTCTATTTGATAAAATAAATATATTTGTTTAGGGGAGTTAAAACATTTTTTTAATTTTTTAGGGTTTTAATTAAACACATACAATGAATATAAAACATATTCGAGAAATTTATAAACTCCAAAGTTCTAACAACTGCATACAAATTTATGCAACGTCATTTCTTTTTAATGTTTGCTTAATTTTTTGAACATTATTTGATGCAGTCTTTATGATGCATATTCATAAGTATAAACTTTTTTACTCCGAGAAAAAAAATACACTCGTTTTAGAAAAAATTGCTTGTAAAATTTTAAATACACAATTTAATGTTTATAAGAAATTAAAATAATAATTAAACACATATATTTAAAAGTAAAATTTAAAGAAGAGAATTTGAGCAATTTCACAATAAGATTCAAAGGAATAATTAGCATTTCGCTACTTTGAAGTGATTTATTTGCAGCGAACATAATTTAAATTTGTTTTTAATTGATATGTATTTACCTGGCAGGCTTATGTTGCTTTGTAATTTAGATTTGAAATTGCATTTGTATACCAGAGATTATTAAGAGGAGCTATAATTTAACGAAATACTGATTAAACTAATTTTATGGTGCTATAAACTAAATTTACATATTTCTATGAAATAGTAAAACTTTCCATTAAAAAAGAACAGGATGCAGTATTTTTTTTTCAAATAAAAAAAAATGTAATCTTAACTTTTCAATTTCAAATCGCAGCTTAAGGTCATAGAAAATATTTGAAAATAAAACAAAAAATAAAAGGGATGCGGGATGCGTATTGTGGAAAACTCGCGGACCATTCTAAAATATTCCTTATTTAATTATTATTTGTTTTTCAGTTAACTATACTGGGTGTTTCAAATATGTGTTGCAATGTTTCATATTTCTGATGAGAAAACATAATTTTAATTGTGTTGGCAAAAATATTGCTTTCAGTCATTTTTGTCATAAGGGTTTCTTGTATAATATTTGAGTTGTTTACGGTACCTAGTTTTCACTTTACTTACTTGCAAGATTTAAGATTTTACAACATAAATATGAAACACTCTGTAGTATGTTACATTAGTTAGAACTAGATTTGAACAGGTATCACCAGGATAAAATCATTTAACCCTTTGTAACCGGTAGCCGTAATTAATATACTTACCTTTAATGCTTTAATTCTCAAATATGAATATGAAATAATATATGTGACTACAGTGCAGAAACACAGAAAAGTATATTAACGAATGTCGATTAAAATGCTCCCTGCTTCTTCGGCTCGTTAGAAAAAACCCGCCTTATGAAACGAGTTTTTTTCTAGTTTGCACTTTTTGTATCAATTTTAAATTAAAATAATAAGTGAAGGGAAATTTTGGATTAGTTGGTAGTACGTTTGTCATTACTGACGTTTATTAATGTACATTATTCTATGACATTTTTAAATTTACCCTTTAGGCTAGCCTAGGAGTTCAAAATCCATCTAAAGTACCTTTAAACATTCATGATTCAAGGGAATAATTCAAATTAACTTATTTTTTTGAGATTCAGAAATTTGACTAGTCATTTTTGATTGACATTCGCGTACTACAAACTTAAAAAAATAACTTTTACTGCTCAGTATAGCACCGCTTTTAGTTCTTTACTAGCCGTAGTAACGAACCAAAACAGAAAAGAAATATTTAAAATGTGTCTCCACAGTAAAAACACTAGAACACAGAGGGTAGTATTTGGAGATCAATTGCGTTGTTCAGACCTTGAAAGAACAGAGATACCATGAACTTTTGGCATATCTCTTTTGCTCTGCTGTAAACAGCTGAGTAAGTGCTGCCACTGTGTCAATCATGCAACCAAAAAGTAGAAATAAACTAAATAATAACTAGAAATTTTATTATAACAAAGTATTTTTTAATTTAAAACCTTCCAAAAATCATTTTATATTTTTATTAACAAATGCGCAGGGTTATTTTCATTTTATATCCTCCAAATCACTTTTTGGTTAGGTGTGTACTCTACGGTATTTTTGTTATATTGTGAAAACAAATAAAATGTTATTTGGAAGATATAAAATGAAAACAACTTTGCTCATTTATTAATAAAAATATAAAATGATTTTTGGAAGGCTTTAAATTAAAAAATACTTTGTTATAATAATATTTCTAGTTATTATTTAGTTTTTTTCTACTTTTAGGTTGCATGATTGACACATTGGCAGCACTTAATGACAGAGTGAGAAAGTATGCTAAAGTTCATGGTATCTCTGTTCTTTCAGGGTCTGAACTTCAGATTGGACTTTGCACGGTATTTGATAAAATACATCCGTTTTTAAATTCGAACGACACTGCAGTCTTATTATGCAGTTTGGAGTTTAAACAAAAATGTAATTCAATGTCGGTATAATTAGTTAAGGTTCGTTTGCTCCACTGTTCTTTTACTAATTGTAAGTAATAATTAAAATTAAGTGATTCTTTATTTATATTTTCACTGCACCATTCAATTTTAAATTATACAGTGAAATCAAATAAGATTGAAACCGCAACTATGCAACCAAACATACTCTTTAGTGATTTTACACTTGCTAAGTTGGTGTACCTGTTCATTTTCATTAAAATTTAAATCTGATCTTTCACTTTAACCCAAGCGTCTCTCAGCAGTTTATTTTTCGATATTTTTTCAAGTTATTTCTGAGTGAGTTGCAAATTTTATAAAAAAAGTGTTTTTTTTTCAAACTAAAATTAGTGCAGTCTCGATGGTTTTTTCCTACCATACAATATCAACAATATCAACAGTATCAATAATTTTTGAAAACCGTGTAAAAATTAAATTATAAAAATAAAAAATATTTAAATTTATCGTAGTTTGTTTTATTAGAAATGCCACTAAAGTATTGATTTTTACTTTCAGTGTAGCCAACTGTGGGAAACTTAGGTTTCCTACCTTGCAATGTCAATTGTTTTAATGTTATTTGAATTTACTGTACTTAAATTAAGGAAACGGTATGTTTAATAAAACACTGTAAAATCTAGGGGAATTAAATTAAAATCCATAAATAGACTGAAATTTTACATAACTATATTTTTAAATTTTACAAATTAATTCCTACTTTGTTCTCTTATTTGGATATAACAATTGGTTAAAATTTAAAATAAATACATATAGTAGGTACATAACTAAAAATATTTTATTTATTCCTTCACAAATTACTTAATATTTTATTAACTTATGTTATTTGACAAAATTATCTACCATTTATTTTTCAATTTTATACATTCAGGGTTCGGCAAAAGTCCGGCAAAATAACTTTTTTAATATTGGTTTGATCAAAATATGTTTCATATAACTGTGGTAAGATTTAAGAATTCACATTTACCTGTGACTTTTCTTTTGTTTTCTACATCACGTGACGGAGATATGACTGTCAAGTTTGAAATTTTAAATGGAATAGTTTAACTTTTTTTAATAATTTGATTCTACATAATTTTCTGAGTCAACGATACCTCATAACTTTCAAAAAATCTGAAAAAAATTGTGTATATCTTAAACGTATTAGTCTTCACACCAAATTTCAAATCTTTATTACAAACCGTTTTCAAATGAATGACAAAAAACCTAGTTTTAGTGACAATATTTAAAGAGCTGTAGGTCTCTTAGGAAGCGAAATCGGACACATGTTTATAGAAAGTTTTTTTCTTAAAATTAGTTATAGAATCGCCTCCTAAAGTTTGGCCGCTTAATTTCGGGACACCCTGTAAATAAATCATAAAATTAATTAATTGATAAAATATTTTTAAAGAAATAAATAATAAATTAATTGTCGTTGTATTCAGATAATTATGTGGATTCAAATTATAAAAAATCGTCGGACTATTTCATTTGATATTTCAAACTTGACAGGATTATTTCAGTCACGTGATGTAGAAAAACAAAAACAAAGTCCCAGGTAAATGTCAATTTTTTAAACTTTCAACATTTATATGAAACATTTTTTAATCAAACAAATATTAAAAAAGTTATAGCCATTTATGCAGGATTTTTCCCGTACCATGTATAGTGCTGAAAGGGTATGTCAATTAAAAAGGTTTGGGTAGGCGCTCAAAAGTCTGTTTGAATCATAGGCGTATTATGTATTTTTTAAATTACTAAAAATTGGCTCATACGATCATAATATAATTTGGTACGCAGCTATGTAATGAAAACATCTATTTCTAGACAATTTGTTTTTACTTTTTCACGTTATGTAAGTGGTCAAAAATAGGTCATCGATATGCAAAGTTTCCTATAACTTTTTAATGGCCGAATAAAAATTCATAAAACTTTACTTGAGCTAAACAGTGTAATTATAAACTTTTTTTCTCTCTTACAAAATTTTTCTATCAATTTTATTTTAGGTAGAAAAAAATTCTTAATTACCAAACGAATACCACAATTTTGGTATTCGTTTTAAACCTTTTACAGCTGTCCAAAATTTTTTTAAAATTTTACTTTATTTTTGGGATGCTGTAAAAAGTTTCAAAATATACTTAAAACAAAAAACGCAACGCCTTACTCTTCGTTTATACCCTAACTTACTGTTAGCGTTGGAAAAAAAAATACTATTTCAATTAGTTTCTAATTTTTGGTGAAAACGCCGCTAAGCGAACGTTTTTTGAAAAGAGCCCGTTTTGCTGCTGCCGGATGAGTATTTGGTTTGACTTACAAAAACAGAACAAGAAGAAATTGGTAGCCATAAGACTCTTCTGTGTACCAAAAAAAGAAATTTTAAAAAATCTTCAAAGAAGAAATAATTTTTAATCACGTTTTTAACTTAAACCACGTCTCTAAATTTTTCATCACGGTCGATGAATATAGGTCACAAAATATCAGTACGTGCTCTGTTCACACATATTTGTATGGATAGTACTTTTCAATTCAAAAAACTTACATATTAATTCCAATCTAAAAACTACAGGTATTTACAATAATTATTCACGTGAATATCAGGTTTTCACCTTAAAACTTAATATTCACGAATAAAGAAGAACTAATTAAATAGAAATAAATATAAACGAATATAAACTTAGAAACAAATCGTAAAAACTTCGATATTCGAATTGCGCAATTCAAATTATCAGATCAACAGAGCGAATTTGATAAATTATTTAGTTAAAAGCAGGAAAAGAATAAACATTGTTGATAGATTTATTTTCTGTAATAAATGCAGTTAATTTTTAAAAATTAATTATAATGTCAATAAAGCACGAATTAAATTATCCCCACTAGCACAACAATATTGGTAAAATCATGACTTTCAATATTGGCTGGAGATGCATTTTTTAGGTGAAATTATGTGAAATCCAATATTGGTAACCCAAACTTTGATACTTGATTTTACATAATGGTATCATATTGGGATTACTTTAAATAAACAACGTTTAAAATCAAACATTTTTTTAATATTGGTCCAATCATGATAATCCTATATATTTTTTTAATTGATAAATTATATTGGCCCATTAAAGGCAAATCGATAAAAGATATTATGAGTAAAAATCGTTTTGACCCAATCTAGGTCCAACATATAAATACCTATATACAGGGTGTTTCTAAATATATGCGAAGAAATTATACTCAAGAAATGAAAAAAATATAGAAAGTTTGACACCCCATATCTAAAAAATAGAGCACTTTTGAGAAAATTTTTATTCTTTACTTTTGTCTTAGAATTGGTCAAGGAATCGCCTGTAGAATTTCTTCGCTTATATTTAGAAACACCCTGTATAATTAAATTGGTTAAACAATATATATCCAATATAGTATAAAATGTTTATATATTGGGCCAATATAAAATATTGGTACAATAATGGTTAAATGGTAGGTTTAATATTGTGTGCTACTGGGGTATTTGTATACATATAAACTATGATGAAGGCGTCATATTTTATAGTATAAATTCATAATAATAAGGCTGAGACTAAATGATCACCGGCGGTATGATATACCCAAACTAAATAAATCGGACGAACGGAGGTATTATTATGATTGTTATCAAAACTACGTCGAAAGATTGATCCTTGAGGATTTTGGGCAGGCACAGTTTTCCAAAATGTAAAATAAATGTTAGATATCTAAGCTATCGTGTAAAGTTGTATTCGTATGTTTATTATTTGCTTATTGTATTAAATTTTTATACTTAAATGTATACAGGGTGTCCCGTAAAAACGTGGGCAGACAAAGTAGTACATGTTTATCACCTCAAATTAAGATGACAAGTTCGTCTAACACTTTACACAAAAATGCTTTCCCGCAAAGCTACATACAGTTAAAGTTCAGTTTTCAAAAAATAAAAGCCCACATAACTGTTCTTTGTATGAAGCTATCTTGATAAAAACGGTCATGTGGGGCTATCTTTTAATACTTTATGATATGGTATTACAGTTTTGCAATTTCTCATTAATTTGCTACCAGTTTATTTAAACTTAAAATCTAAGATTTACCAACTTTTTATGTTGTCACTTTTTTGCAATTTCAACTTACTTTAAGTTATGGTAAAACTTAAATTCTAAGTTTAGGTTAACTAGTAGCCTTGTTTACATATATTTAAGTATTATACAAGTATAAACAAGGCTAGTAGTAAATGAATGCAAAATGGCAAAACTGCAATATCATATTATAAAGAACTTAAAAGTACATCTCGATGGTCATTTTTATCGATTTACCTTCAAAGAGAGAAAAGTTATGTGGTTTTTTATTTTTTGAAAAGTGAACTCTTAATTTGTGGTGGTAAACTCGTTCGACTATACAGGGTGAGTCGAAATTAAACCGCCAAATTTTTTAAGCCGATTCTATGACTAATTTTAAGATAAAAACTTCAAATTAACATATGTCCGATTTCGCTTCCTAAGGGAAATACAGCCCTTCAAAGATGTTGTAAAAATGAAGGTTTTTGTAGGTTTATTTGAAAACGCTTTATAGTAGTAGTTCAAATTTGGAGTGAACCATAATACGCTTTAGATATGTTTTCCTGATTTTTTTTAAATTTTTTTGGATGCTTCCAAAGGGTAGTTTTGGAGAGGGATGGTAATAAAAACTTTGATAACTTTTTAGGAGTTCATTTTTTAAGATTTTTTTTTCAAAATAATGGTCGCCAAATAATTCCAGATAAAAAAGGTATTCTTGTACGAACTTTGTAGAATGCACCATTTTAGAGAAAAATGCACATAATCACGCACTGGTCATTTTAGCGATATTTTATGCCACGTTAGGTATCTACTTTTTTCTACAATAGACATCTTTTATTATTAGGTAGCTAGTAAAATCTATGTCTTTATTTGATTATTTTGGATGTTTTAATTAAATTAAGGGTTTTTTTAATTTTTATAACCTTTCTTTTCCTCTACACCTTTGAAGGGATGTAGCTCCCTTAGGAAGCAAAATCGGACATATATTAATTTGAACTTTTTATCTTAAAATTAGTCATAGAATCGGCTTAAAAAATTTGGCGGTTTAATTTCGACTCACCCTGTATATGTCCACGTTATTACGGGACACTGTCGTTGACGTCAATCACGTGATTAAAAAATATTTCTTCGTAAGAAATATTTTTTTAAAGACGTGATTAACTTTAATGAAGTCTCTAAATTTTTTATCACAGTCGCTGAATACATGCTTATGTTTTTAAATATAAAGTTCGAATAAACTGAATATGAATAGTTTATATTTTTTTTAATAGTTAAACCATCATTAAAATATAATTATATAGGTCACATCAAATAATTATAAATTACAGTTTTGTCTTGTGCACTCATTTACTGGCAGATTTTTACGTAAGTGTTTGTATTACTCACACCAAGAATGCAAATTTACATTGACCGTCGTCGTCCAGTATTATAACAAAAGTTTTTTTTTTAATTTCTCGTCTTAAACCAGTAACTAAAGTTAATATTTTTTAATTTTTAAAAATTAGTCTAAATACAAATCAACCTAATAAATCAATCGTGGAGAGCACGCAATAATAATAATAGGCAAATGTCCAAATTTAAACAAATAAAATAAGTGTTATTTTAATAAAGTTTTTGGTGAACAGGTTCAAGAAGTGGACGAGGCCTTGGAAAGTGTTTTACATTTTATACCACCGCAATTTTTCTTTTTCATTTTTTCCAAATTATTATTCAGCGACCTTGAAAACTATTAAATATGTACTTACTTTTACACGAATCAAATGACTTTTTGCTATTTATCTCCATCATATTGGATCCGATTTTGTTTTTTATTTTTTTTGCATATAGTTGTTCAGTGACCTTCAAAACCCCTAAATACTTTTGTACTAATAAGACATGGCATTTGGAACCACTACGGATAAATTGTAATTTACCGCCATCCGGCGGTCTTACAAGAATTATGGCAAAAATTTGCCTTATGAATTTGAAAATTCCAACGCATTTTTATGGTGGAATTCTGTGCAAAACTGTAAGTCCTTACAGGCAATATCTGTAAGATTAATGGGTCGAGTCTGTGGACACTCGTAAGCTCTTTCGAAACGTATCTATGCGGTAACCGTCAATTCCAACCCTTATAACAAACCTTACGTACGTTTCCTTACGGGTCTTACGAGAGTATACAGAATCGACCTATAAGGTAGCCATGGAAACCGTTCATTGCAGCCCATATATCGAACCTTACAGATTTTTCCTGTAAAGATTTACAGATTTGCACAGAATTGCACCATACGTTTCTTAATAGTTTTCGTAACTAAATATAACCTAACCCGAATCTGAATTACGTATTAAATTTTACTAAAACAAAAAAAAATGAAACAAAAAGAAAATTAATTGCGCTGTAAGAAATATAGAAATAAACAACAAACTACTAATAAATTTGAAAAGTTCTTTAATAGTGTACTAACCTAACCTAACCTAAACCGAATTAAAATAACCTTTATATAATTAAATTTCACTAAAACAAAAAAATGAAACAAAATTAATTGCAGATGGCCCGGGCTGGATCCTCGAAAGTACCGAACAACAAGCGAGCACACTACCGTATGCCTGGGATTAAGTAATTTTTTAATGTATAAAATGGGAAAATATACCACCGCCCAACTTTGACCCTTCATATCTCGGTCAATTAGTCAAGTGGATTTTTTAACTTATTGTAACGCAAGGAAAATACATTATTTTTTTAGTTATGGGATAATTTCATAGTAAAAATTAGGATATTTACATGCATATCTTTCGTGTAAACGTATAATATAATATGTATGAAAATTTTAACGATACATTTCTTTTTGTTTCTAGGTAAGTGAAGCAACTATGTTGTGATTATATTAAAAGAGCATGCCACACGCTTCCAAGATCTCTAGGGTGAGTTGTTATTTGTATATACTTTATGTTGGCACGATAAGGCGCAGCCTGTTGCTTAAACTAAAACGCAAAAACCTAATTCACTTAAAACTTATAAAAACCACTATAAATTGGCGTATTTTCTGGTATAATTTTAATTAAGTTTGGTTTAAAAACAATGTGAATGACTGGCCCAAATATGATTTATAATACATAAATAATAATATATTGTAAAATTCGATTATAAGTTTTAAATTTCGTACATTGAATACATACTGCTCTTTCGTAAGATCTAGGCTAGAACAATGCTTCCAGTGTATGGAGCCCTAATTACGAGTATTTGAAAAATACAATCGAAAGGCTACAGTATAATTTGTGATTGCTACGTATAGATTGGGTATATTAAAAGTAGATCTGGTTTATTCCTAAGTCAAACGAACTCAGTACGATTTGTATTTTCTTTTTAAACTCGGTTTGATCGACTGTCCTGAGTTACTTAGTTTAATAAATTTTTATTTTCGTCCCTTTGGTTCTAATACCAAAACACAAATTATGTTCAGGGAAAAATACCACGTAAATAACTATGGATTCCATTCTCCCATGGCTAGAATTACGAGGACTGCAAATGTACTAATTGACAGACCAAACTTCAATATTTTTAATCCGTCATTTTCATGCTTTAAAACTAATATGGAAATAATACCCCATTCAAACTAGTTTAATATTTTCCTTAGAGTTTAATATATGCGGGTGTTTTCTTATTTTCGACATTTCGGTTTATTATACTTGTTGATTTATATTTATTGTATTTTTAAACTTCTATCTTTATTATATTTAAATATGTTTTAATGAAACAATGTAAATTTTTCCTATATACTATTTGTGTAATTATATATATTATGTAAAATAATGTTTCCCGTAAAAAATATTATTATTATACATATAACAAATAAAAAAAGCTGTCAAAATCAACACCATTATTTAAATTAATTAGTGTAATAAATCTTGAAGATTAATGATCGTAGGTCTCCAATTAGGGAAATACTTTAACGGTGAAATGGCAAAAATAGTAAAACTTGCCGTCTAAGAAATGCTTTCTCCATCTGGACGAATAATGTATAACGAATTGGAGATCTAGGAATTTTCCTTCCTGCGAAAATAAATCAAGTCTGCATAATTTTCATTTCGAAAAGAGCACTGCAATATTTGTTTTAATATGCTAATACAATAAAAAAAGTATATAATTATCCTGTATATTAATTTATAATTATATTAGTTTTTATATGTATATTGACATTTATTTCATACCTACATTATATAATTTAATATTTGCGTCTATATTATATGTATGCATCAGGCATCAGACCAACTTAGTTACACGTTCCTGAAGGAAAAAGTATGGTTTTATGTCTAAAGATGAAATGCAGACACCGAAGACGACTATCTTTTTATACTTCGCTGCTCTTTTGGCAAAAACGGATTAAACAGAAAAGGAGAACGTTTGTGATCTCAGCCCACACAAAAAATTCGTCACTATTATATACATGACGACATCATTTTTATCAGAAATGTTTGGGAATAAAACGTGAGTTAAGATTTTTGTCACAGCTTCACGTTTCCGCCTTAAGCAGATGAATCACTTTTTCTAACAGCTCCTGAAATTGGAATCTATTTAAATCGAATAATTCTCTTTTTTACAAATCTTACAGGATAAAGCATATTCTATGAAATTATGCCATTTCTAAATTGCAACAGGTGCATGTATACTTAATAATATTTACCATCATAATTAATAGTAAATTATTAAAAATAGAGCAAATTTTATGTCGTAGGAAATTATTGATTAAAATTTTTACTAGTAGGTAGTAAATTTTTGGTACTATTGTTAGATATTATACATTAGTACTTCACATTGTGGGCCACGGGAACGAATTTAGACAATGCAGTATGAAATAAATGGATATAACTTGTGTCAATTGAAACTTCGAATGCAAAACGAATGTGCTGCAGCAGAATGTACACAATAGGGGTTTAGTATCAATATTACGAATATCTCATCATAAATTTTACTACTACATCTACATATAAACAAGAGAGAAACATTTCGAGGATTTATTTATTATAATAACAAGTGAACAAATTGAGGTTTTATCACCTGAATCCTGTTGTAAACGATCGCATCCACTATCTGGTAAATTTAGATAGAATGATTACAAAATATGCATAGCTAACATAAATTTTATTTGTATGATTTTATTTTTGAACATGAAAACAACCTTGCTCACTATAAAATACACGGCAGCATGTATTTATTTATTTTTGATTGTATGGTATAAAGCGATTGTATACAGGGTGTTTCTAAACAAGTGTCGGATAATCTAGGGATGAATTTTTGGACCAAATTTAAGACAAAAAGTAAGAATATTTTTTTCCGCTAAAATGCTCCATTTCGGAAGTGCAGGGTATTGAATTTTATTCATTTTTTTTCAATTTTTTAACATAAAATCTACATTTAGTTTGGCTCAAATTTTGGATACACCTTACTTTTGGCAGCCGCCTTGAGATAAATTTGCAAATTTTCAAAAAAGGTTAGAATGAAGTTTTTCGATTTTTTTAAGCTTTTTAGCGAAAAAAAATTCTTAGTTTTTATCTTAAAGTTGGTCCAAACATCCATTTCTTGATTATCCGACACTTGTTTAGAAACACCGTGTATATAATCCAGAAGTACCACTGCCGGTAATGTTATTGATTTATTTTGGGGTGTTGTTTTTACAAAGTTAATAATTTACTTGATGGATTTAATTGATATCGTCTACATTATCAATGGATCTAACTTTATTTTTGGTATTCAATTTATGTTTGTTTGCAAACAAACATTAAATACGATATTAAATTTTAATAACAATAACTGATATTTATATTCGATATACATATTTTTTATGTTATTATAAATATTTGGGCAGCAATTAACTAAATCGACACCGCATTGCTAATAGGTCGTAGGTATCTCACAAAAGTAAAACCTTAAAGCTAAATAACTGATTATTTGATAACATATTAGTTATAAATATTATTATTATAGTATTCCCCAAAATCATCGGTTATAATTGAAATACTTGCTTCTAGTACAGGTAAAATAATCTCAAAAGATGAATTTAGGTAAAAAATTGTTCGATTCATGAAACTTCGTTTAGAATTTTTTTTACAATCACTATCAACATTCTAAAGAATCTCGAAAGATTTAGGCTGCGCAAGTATGTTTTTAAGAAAGTGAAAGGGTGGGAAGTATGATAAATCTAAATAAAACTAGACAAGTGGAGTATTATTTTTCATGTTTTGGTTGATGAATCGAATAAAAATAATATCTAATTAATAGAAATATTTTTCATTAATAAAAGTACAAATGAATTTAACAAAATCATAAATATGCATCATTATCATTCATCGATATTGTCATAATCGTGTAATATTCGCTAATCTTTACCGCGGTAATCTATAATTTCACTTTCTAAGTTTGAACAAGTTCTTCCTCGCAAAATTTGCAGTGTTCAACATTTCAAACCATTTTTGGCACAAGAACACTAGGTACAGGAGCAGAAAATAATCCTCAAACTGGCATCGAGAGCAAATTCCAAAGTGGTTTTCAATGGCATCAAGTTACGTTGCTAACGAACCCAACTCCACTTTTGGGGGTCCAATTTTTTACAAGCCACAATTGAACCTGGTAGTAGGTTCGGTGTAAGTGATGCACTTGCAAAAATCGGAGGAGTAACTCCAGTTTTGCTAATATTTTTTTAACCTTTGAAATGATCAAGTGTTTGCTCCATACATTTTGAAACATACAAGAAAAGGAAAATAGATTCTTTTGCTGCTTTAACTTCTTTATGTTAGGCATCAGGTTTTTTGAAAGTTGTGACACTCTCTCAAAACTGTTTCCGTTTCAAGTAACTTGAGGACCTGCTTTTTTCCTTTGCCGTATATGGAACACGTAGAGCGAATGCGTGTCCAAGGAGAATATATATGTATAGCTCTTCACATCCTTATGCTGCCTGTGGAGTATGAAGTAGGAGATTTTGCCTTGCTTGTCTTATTTTGAGTTTAAGTATACATATATTTATCGGTTCAGTGGAGCGAGAATATTAGAATATCGATATTTTATGCAATATGCCTATTATCAACTAAACAAAATTATAAAAATTAATTCAAAATATGTGTCCGTCCATAAACACCGGAATGAATATCAAAAATTTATTTTATGCATTTATATTATCTAAGAATAGTTATAATAGATTTCATATCAATGATTTTAGTAAATTTTACTTTTTAATCAATTTTTTTACAAAAAAAAATTCTAAAAAAAATATTTTTTTTGGTTACATACTATAAACTTATCAAAATTTAATAATATGTATAAAAAATAGGGTGATACGCTAAAAATAAGAAAGTAATTTATAGTGAAATTGACAATATCTCTACACTAAAGGCTGTATTAGACGGTCATGTTTTATATAACAAATTGTATACAGGGTGGATCATTTAACTTGAGACAAACGAATAATTAAAAAACTAAAAGGTTTTGAGAAAAAAGTTATTTTTTGATTAAGGGTCATCTTTGTGTCTATTTAAATGTAAACCAAGTTTTTTTAAATGAAAACCTATAATTTTTTTAGCAATTGTAAAATTTACTCAAAAAACAAATAACTTTTATATAAATCATTTTTTTATTTCACACTTTTTAAATTTAAAAAAATTTTATAAAAAATTTTTTTTGATACTTGACAAAAAAATTAGTCTGTTTTTTTTTATTTTCGTCATTTAAACCTAACAATTTTTATTTGATATATTTTTTTTTCTAAGCTTTTTAGCTCAAATCACATCACATATCATCCCTAATGGTAAAAAGGTGGGCTTAAAGAATATTTGATACACATTATGTGTACAAAATAAAACTTGGAATTGTTTTCAGTTAATTTACGACTACTAGTAAATCTATTGAATTTATTCAAGTAGCCTCTGCATGTTTAACAATTCCTAGACAAATTTACATAGAAATCAAATAACTTAAAAGTTGCAAATAAGACCAATAAATATTGTGCGTGCTTAACATGCGGTGTAGTTCGCTAGAATAAGAGCTGAACCTTTTTAAAAATCGCAACCATTTTAAATCCCAAACGCGAGTTTAATTTTTAATTCCTAGAAAACGTTGTTTTTATTGATCGGTTTATATTTTATTTTCAAGAAAATTTGCTTACTGCTTTAGACTTAGAGTGATTATTTACAGTATCCATACCAAAGCTAAGTATGCAAATTCCTTGTAAATGTTCGGAATCATACAGGCCTGTTCTCTTTTCATTTATTAGAAAGAAAATGTGAGTGTAGGGGTGAGCACTCCTTGTATTACGAATTTAGATATGTATAGGGACAAACTTTTTGGGCAATACATATAAATTGATTGTGGTGACAATTTAAATTAAGAACGAGTATAGAAGTTGATTTCAAAATGCAATTGATTTTCAAGAAGGAGCCCGAAATGTTTTCTATACATGTCTTCGAGAAATTTAACTTTAATCATTTCGACCCTCAAAACTGTCAGCCGATCAAATGACCTTAAGCTAAATTTAAAACGAACAACGAATAATTCATTACTGCTCCAATTCGTCGTTTTAAGGAAATCCCTGACAAGCGGAAATCGCTACGGCGATTGTTTCGCCCCCACCAATTGGTCCAGCTAATTTAAAATCAGATTGATAGAAGGAAAATGGAAAACAAATAAAAGAAGCTTTTTCGCTTATTTTTTGTTGAGTCACAGATTTAACAGACAAATAAGTAGGGCTTAGTTTACTAAGCATGACAGTTTATTTGGTGAAACTTTTACTTCATTTTGTTAACAATCAACAGTTTCGATAAATAAATCAATAGTCATTTTGTGTAAATGATTTTTTAAGTTAGGGCAAGTAACTACTTTTTCTAATTTAAAAAAAATATTTCTTAGTTTTGGTTACCAATATTTAGTAGTATTTCAAATTCTAAAACTATAGGAAGTACTCCATTGTTTATTAGGTCTTGACAAAAATTTTCTATTCACACACCTGTTTAAAGTTATCAATTGGTAAATTATTTACTATAAAAATAGTAAAGAGACTTTATCACAGAAACCGCCAGGAGAATAAAAGGCGTGGCCAATGTATTGATTGAATTTAGGTATTTACTAACGAGTAATTAAAGGATTCTTAAGATATTTCTTTTCACTTCTTAACTTCAAACATGACAAATTGTTGAAACTAAAATAATTTAAATATCCTGCAAAAGAAGGAGCATTGTAATACTTATTACAAAGAAAAATAATTTACATTCGCATGCGGAAGGTGGTAACTTTGGTTACAATTTGAGAATGTTTTAAAGAAATAACACCATTATTTGTCAATTTGTACGATTATTTCTCAAAAAGAAACTATTGCAAAACTTATCGAAATCAACAATTATACTATCCTAAATGAGTGACTGAAAAAAATGGAAAATTTTCCATTCTGCCCCACTGTTGCGGTATAAGGGGAAATTAACATGGGGCATAATATGGGTACTAATTATTCGCATAGAGCACTGTTCACAGATGAAAACACTTCATCGTCATCACTGATGTCTAGACCAGCAAACGCCATGTGAACCCATTTTTTTACAAATGCCACGTATCCTATTTGTCCAATGAGGACCGCATCAACATCTTTGTTCATAGCATCCATAAACCACACGAAAAAAAAATATGCCTATTAATATGAAAAGTAATATCAGGGGCAGAATGGTTCATATACTATTCTGCCCTACTCAAAGTGCCCCGAGTTAACGTTCTTAAATCACGAGTATTGTAGCTGTTATATTTCTTGGCCTTGAGTTATCACTAGACTTTTAGTCAGTCAAAACTATGTTGAAACAATTATGTAATGTAACTTTCCGAAGCAAAAATAGTGTAAAGTACCTTGGAGTCGCGGAGCAAAAATTAGAATTTGAAAGCTTTTTCTTCAACCTTCAGTAAAATCCAAACTAAACGTACTCTACTATATAACAGCGGCTACTCCGTATTGCTTAGGGTGTGATTCCGCTGAGCGCGACCAAGGCTGAGCGGCGCGTTTAGAATTTTGGCCGCGATTGTACTCCTTTGCATGTTATTAAATGTAGCCGATTAGCCACACAGCCGCTCGACGATTGCGGCCACTTCGGGCGTCTACAGCGGCGCGATTTGACCCCTCAAGTAGGAGTCTAGCCGCTGACGCCGGGCGGCTGTAATACAAACACTTGCTCAGAAAATACATTTTTACCAAAATAACATAGCAAATTCGCGACACCTCACGATTCCAGTAGAATCGATGCCGTACAGTCGCGCCGCCTCGGCCGCGCTCAGTGGAATTGTACCTTTAGCACAGCGAACCGAACGTTGTGAGTGAAGCTCGCGTGTTTCCGTCACCCGTAGCGAGCACCCTACCCCTTTCCCATTCTGCCCGGTACCCCGTTCCGCCATGGGTTCCACATGTATCTTAAAAGTTAATAATTATGATTATCACCAGTCCTTATACAAAATTGCAAATAAATAGGAAATGTAAAAAACAAAATATATTCGTACGTTATTGTAATACGACTTAATTAGTTAATTGGACTTTAGATTTCCAATGTTCTTATCAATGTTCGTATTTTAATTAGATTGTAAATATATATTCAGAGATAAAATAATAATATTTATCGTTGTTAAAAAGACCTTTTGACACTCTTAGACATATTGATTAGGCAAAAATAAAGGAAGATAAAATGCAGACAGAAACGCGATGCTGATAGAAGGTTTGCAAAGCCATTACATTTATCTCACCTAGGGACTACTAACAGCTTTAATTGTGTTTTGAAACAAAATTATGAGCCACGCCAACAGAGTTATTTCTGCCAATACGTTTTTCATTTGCACATAAACGATGCTAATTACAGGACTTCTCCAGATTAACTAAACTTAAAAATTATTTAAGTGGAGATTACGACGATTTTTAATTAATTAATAAATTAAAATATACACAAATTATTAAATATAGCTACACTAGATACAAAATTGTATTAAAAAGACCTTTGACAGTATTTGATAGCTGATACCTTCTATTAAGGTTACTATTAGAAAGACAATCCCAATTTCAAAATTTATAATACAAATTATCTAAAAGGTATAGTACAGTTATATTTTAGTATATAATTACAAATTTATTAATGCAATGTTGAATGGAAAGGTAAAGTCTTTAAGAGGATAGAGAGTCAAATTAAATTGCAGCAGATTTAGCGATTTATTTTGCAAGGATTGTATCTATATGGGTACAGATACAAAAAAAAGAAAAACTGAATGTGAAAGTAGAATTATTTCTTGAGGGCCGTAGAAAGCGATATTTTTTGTATTTTAACTTAAAACACCCCAAAATAAAATCTCTAATAATGCAAAATAATTGAGTTTTTAACGTTTCATTTTTACAGCTAAAATGTTATGATTTTAAAATTTTCTTCTTCGAGGGCCCTGGAATATACTATTATTTAACTAATGCAAATAGAAAACCTAAAAAAATGTGAAAGATGCGGTTGTAATTTGTGTAAAATGATATCCATTTTTACAGTAAAATTTACTGATATTCGCTTCAACGTTTAAAGAATTTGCTTATTAATGATACATTCTTTTTTCCATTGTTTGGGACATCATTTTGGGAGTAAATAAAGTCTGCTAACTTGCGGGGATTAGAAACTAATATTTCTCGTCACATTTGACTCTCTACCGCCTTAACGGGTAAGCCAAAAAATTCAAAAGAAAGTTGTTACTATCTTTATCAAAAACATATTAATCAGCCCTTTTTAGGAGTCCTACCTTTCCATTCAAGATTTCATTATGTCAAGCCAATTTGGGGATTTCAACATTACGATATAAATTTATTCTAACTTACAAGGTGTTCTATTTAAAGGGACCCACACTGACTAGCTTATACTGATAAATAATTTAATAAAAATATATAGCAGGTTGGTTTTTATTTAATTGGGAATTTTAACTTCCTGTATTGGGTGTTTTGACAGAACAACTGATCGAAAACAGGTAAAATTTTTTCACATTATATTTATTATTGGAACAAAAGTTACCTATTTAATTATTTTAATTCATTAGTATCCAACAAAGGCTCCTCCATAATAGTGATCTGCCTTTACATATCACCAAACTCAGATGTCGAAGTATTCATGAGGAAACTAGTATTGATGCTCACAAAACTTTATAACCCAAATAACCAGCACATACTATGCGGTGATATATACATAAACCTCCTGGAAAGGAACAAAAACTTAACATACCTACTCAACCTACTCCTTGAATACAACCTGAGTCCAGCATTCATGGAAGGCACCAGAACCACATACAGAAGCAATACCTGCATCGATATTATTTACACAGAAATAACCAGGTATGCCCCAGACCATATCTATCAATAAATAAACATTCACGCAGAGGTCAATATACATGCACAGCACAACCGTAACCAAATAATGCATAAAACCCACAACAAGACCAATATAGAAAACTTTAAAATCCATATCAGGCAGATAAACTGGGAAACCTTGATCATTAGCAGTAATGATATGTTTGAATAACATATTCGAAACTTTTTACGATATGATAAAGAATACATTTAATAAGACAAAATGCATGTAATTTAAACCCAAAACCAGAATGAATCACAGCAAACATAATAAACTTATCGAAACTATTAATCAAATGAACGAAAATGTAAAAACACAAAACTCCGAAAAACCTAAAAATAGGTACATAAATCTTAAAAATTCTATAAGGATTGCGTAGCGAAAGAAAAAAGAACCTAAAATGATGACAGACTCATAAATAGCGAAAACATTATCAAGGAAACCTGAAAGATTGTCGGGGAATTTAGACATGAAGAAAAGGAGCGTATCAACAAAATCGAAGACGAATACGGAAATGAAGTCACAGATATGGTCAACATCTGTGACCTATTCAACAAATACTTTGTTAACAACAGCCCCAATCCCGATTACAGCAAGACTAATGCACGATTGCCCCCAAGCTCTCAAAATTCTCTTTTCCTCAATCCAGTAACGGAAGAAGAGATCCACAGAACCATCAAAACGTTATGAAATAAATACTCAAGTAGAGCCAACGATATACTAGGGTTTCTACTAATAGAAATCGCAGACATAATAGCTGAACCTTTGATCTATATCATCAATGAAAGTTTTAAAGCAGGAATTTTCCCGTCAGGACTAAAGAAATCGAAAGTAGTCCCCATCTTCAAAAACAAAGGAGATAAAAGAAAGGCCATTAACTATAGACCAATCTCACTCCAAAGGCAAAATTATTCGAACACTGTTTCAACAAAAGATTCTTCACAATAACTGCCTTGGATCAAGCTCTCCAATGTATACAATACGTAGCACTTAACAAAAAATAAGAAACAGTTACGACTTTTCTTCGACATGAGCAAAGCTTTTGACTCGTTCGACCACACACTTATTTCGGAGAAACTTCATCGTATCGGAGTAAGAGACAACTGCCACGAGTGGGTGAAAACCTACCTAGAACATAGAGCGAAATGTGTGAAGATAAACAAACGTAGATCCAAAACAATCAAAATAAACAAGGATATATATATATATCAATGATCTACCTTCAATAATCGTGGAAATGGCCCACCCAATAGTCTGTGCAGACCATATCCTCACCAACACATCACTTAATGACCTAATCGAGCAAGGCAACGACTGTGACTTGGAGGCCCTAATATGGTGCTCGATTAATGGCTTACAGCTGAATACAAACAAGTCTACAATAGTTCGATTCTATAAAAAAAAATAGTTGACACCAGTATACTAATCAAACTGGACAACAAAACTATTGAGAACTTAAAGTCGACAAAGTTCCTTGGAGTATACATCGATCAAAAACTCAGCTGGTACGAGTGGTACGACCACACAGGAAAAATATTTGCAAAAGTAAGCTCCTGCTGCTACCCACTTAAAAATGTAAAAAATACTGTATCAACGCAAGTGCTAAAAATGGTATATTTTGGAATCTTCCAATGGGTTAATATACTGGGACTCAGCAGCAAATATCACACAAATCTTCACCATTCAAAAAAGTGCCATCCGAATTATGAATAACCTGCGCCAAACCATGTCATGCCGAGACTATTTCAAGGAGATGGAAATCATGCCACAAGCAACACTCTACATTTACTCCCTCATATTATTCACAAAAGAATCTACCAAAGAACCAAACAGAAAGGAATGTCATCAACATAATCTAAGGAATATAGAAGACATAAGACATATAACTCACTTTCTCACGTTTAATGGTCAGCCAACAAAATTTCAGACACTTAGGTATAAAATGTTACAACCATCTAAGGAAACTGAACCCAACTCTGTGCGAAAGAAGCAATAAGCCAAGTTTTAAAATACATCTGAAAAGATTCTTAAGGCGATAGAGAGTCAAATGTGGAGCTCCGGTTTTGAAATTTTTCCTATGTCAGGAATCGACAGCATTGCGTGCGGAATATTTTACTTGGGATAGCGCGATTTTAGTAGTGGGGTATTCATGCAGGCTGGCTCCACAAGAAACCATCAAGGAACCAATAAAATTACGAGTTTAGAATTGTAAGGACAAAAGACACGTGTTCGGTCGTTGTTATTAGCATATTAGTAATCGCTCAATTACGCTAAGCACTGACTGACTGACATGATAATATGATCTTTTGCAATCACCAATTCTAAACTTTTGAGATATTTCAGAAAAAAGCAAAAATTTATTTAAAAACTGTTGTAACAAATAAGCGCGCGGATTTACCGGGATGCGCGCGCCCTTCTCGCCCGTGCCCCAGTCAAAACAAAACACAATAAATTAATAAATAAAAATAAGATAATGGTAAAAACACATTTTATTAAAAAATAAAATAATCATTTTCAACTCTAGGTACATAAAATATAAAAAAGGTAGTAACAAAAAATACAATTATTATAAACATTTTCAACTGTACATAAAAATATATAATAAATTGGTAACAAAGAGAATAGAATATAATAAATTTTTTGATAATAAATATATTTATAAATACATACGACTGTACATAAAAATATCAAACAGTTTAGTAATAAAAAATTGCAATTATTATAAATATTGTTAACTGTACATTAAAATATATAATAAATAATTTAGTAAGCCCGTGAAAGTATCGTGGCCTAGTGCCCGGTTAACTGATAAGGCTGCACTGTGAAGAGTACTTGAGAATTACTTTCAGGCCGCGTCTAGACTTTTTCGGGACCTAGGACAAATTTTAATCGCAGGCCCCCTGTAGGGGCGGATTTGGCACTTGAGGGTCCTAGGCAAAAATTGCTATGGGCTATGGGGGCCCCGGGATACCACAAAATTGGTCTAATCCCAAAATATTATCACTTCATTTTTAATTTTTTTTAAGTTGCAATTTAGCTTTTTAAAGGCCCCAAAAAAGAGAGGTCCTATTAGACCGAATATAAATCCGATCCTGTTCTGCCAGAAATATATACGAGTTTATTGAAAAATTCCAAGGGGAACATTAATAAAATTAAAATTTTGTAAAAATTGCACTATTTTAGTTGTTGAAGTTGTTAAAATTTTGTAAAGAAAATCCGCGTGAGCTAGAATTAATTTTGGGGTTAATTTGAATAAATTAAAGAATTCTGCAATAAGTAAAACCGACTTTATTGAAAAATTTTAAGGGAAACATTAAAAAGAAATGATTTTCTAAAAATTACACTATTTAACTGTTTGAAGCTGCATGATGATTTTTAAAAATTTATATAAAAAATAACCACGTGAGCTTAAATTTATTTGTAGGTTGATTTGAATAAATTAGTGAATTCTGCAAAATAATAATCCGAGTTTGTTGAAAAATTCCAAGGGAAACAATAAAAAAAAATTGTAAAAATTGCACTAATTTTACTTGTTGAAGCTAAAAAATGATTTTAAAAAATTTATAAAAAAAATAAATAAGCAAACTAATATTTAATTTTGTGATTAATTTAAATAAATTAGAGAATTCTGCAAAATGTAACTCGAGTCTGTTAAAAATATCCAAGGGGAAAATTAAAAAAATGCGATTTTGTAAAAATTGCAGTATTTTACTTGATGATTTTTAAAATATTATAAACAAATAACTAAGTGCGCCAGAATTAATTTTGCGGTCGATTATATATATTTGAGAATTCTGCCTAGGGACGGATTTAGCACTTGGGGACAAAAATTGCTATAGGAGCTCCGAGATACTACAAAACTGGTCTCAATGTTATTTTTAATTTTTTTTTTTAAGTTTCAATTTAGCTTTCTTGGGGGCCTCAAAAAGAGAGGGGTTCTGGGTTACAGCCCTATTATTTGACCGTATATAAATCCGCCCCTGGCACCTGCTTGTACTTTTTAAAAACATTTTTTAACCATGTTGATTTAAACTTCTTATTTTATACAAAAATTTGTTATAATTTAATTCTACATTGTTATATTTTTTTATCATTTCTGTTTATTTATTTATTTTATAATAGGATCTTGGCAAAATGAAAATATATAATTTATTAAAAACTCTCAAAAACGGGCCCCTTAAATTTGCGGTCCCTTGGCAAGTGCCTACTTTGACTAGTGGGAAACGCGGCCCTGACTACTTTTTCGAATGCTATGAAGCTTTGAAATTCAAATTACGCAAATCCAGTTTTTTCACTTAGTGCCTTTTGCTTGCTAGCCCACGAAATAATAGAAATATACCTAAATAAAATGATCCCGGCAGTATTTGAGATATTATTTTTTTACTTTTTTAGGAAGTATTATTGCAAATAATTTTTTTTTAATAAATTAATATTTTGGGTTCTTTCGGCCATCGGCCCGACGAGCCTCTGACCCACCGGCCCACCGGGAAAATCCCCATTTTTTCTTATGGCCCATTCGCCCCTGGGCGAAACGCTACTAAAAAGTAAAAAGAAAATTGTCTTGTATTGCCGATCCCGGTTATAAAATCAGGATCAGCGCCGGGAAGTATAAGGAACACCTGCACTTTCAGTTTACCACGCCTCGGATTTTGTAAAACGGAGCGCGATGCGGCGAGATGGAAAGAGTAACTTCATAAGCAATTGGTTCACCGTAAAACGGCTCAAAATCGTCCTATTTTTGCAGCAATTCTACGGGCATGTCTTTAGAGATTTTTAAAAATTTCAAAAAGTATTGATTACATAAAATCTAATTCTATCACTCACTTTAACAATTATTTCATAAAAAAAATTAGTAACTCAAAAAAGATACATCAAAGTAGAGCATATTTTTGTGTAATTAATTTATTTTTTTTGCTATTTGCAAAATATAAACATGAAATTCAAAGGAAAGTCAGTGATAGAATATGAATCGTTCTTTCATATGCAATTTCTTTTTTTTAAATTGCTCCACTCATAGTCGATTAGTACGGTTTTGAAAACTATGCAAAATTGATGCGCTTTATTTGACTCCCTATCCTCTTAAGCATCAAAAGCTACTACACATTAAAGGGTTTCTTCAAGGCAACCTGATGATACGTTGTTCTTGTTTTAATTCAATATTTTAATAAATATATACAACTGTTTATAATTTTCAAATTTTAATGTATCAAATGTAAATTGTTTGAGAAAATTGACCTACCTACAGTAACAACTTACTTACTTCGATGTAATATTTGTATACTCTATTGGTAATAAATTCTTTTGATTTGATTTCATGACACACTGGTTTCAGAATCGACAGAAACAAGGGAAAATATGATTTTATGGCCCCTTGGCTGTCGCTATTTCATTGATAAATTTTGGAGTCAAAGAAAATGGAAGTGTGGTTTTAACTTTGCTGTATGCTATGAAATGCCGATGCTTTTTTGTCATGGTTTAAGGTTTAAGAATGATTTCCTAGGGGGGCAAATATTAAATCAGAAAAAAATTAAAATCTAACAAAGGAAACTTGAGATCTCGTTGCTCCCGTAATGCTCGATTTTATGATTTTTCACCAATTTTCATCCCCAACTTGCGCGGCCTCTAGCGAAACTCATTAATTGTCAGTGATTCGCTGATAATTTGATTCAACGAAGCTCCAGAAAAGTGGGATGGATTTTTTATTCCCTGCTATTATCTCCGACAAAAAATTTATCGCGGGGTTTAGAAAATCACTAGATGCACAACAGACGAAATAATAAACCAAAATGTGATTATTTGGTAGTTGGTGGCTGCACTGACAATTTTTATGAAATACACAAGTGCATTTCTATAGAGGTATGCAAAAGATGAAACTTCACCAACGTTACCCGTACTCTTCGCGTCTCTTCGTAGTACTAAATCGTATTGTGATGATCACAGGGAACTTAGGAGTTTCAATTTTTAACCCGTACTCGTAGCGTACTCGTAACTCGTAACGAAGTCGTTCCGTCAATTATTGTGTAGCGGTTTTTACAATATCTTCGGAATAGGCGGAGATAAGTCAATAAATTTTTTTTTGAATATACAGGATTAGACGTCCTTAAAAAATGCGATGGCGATGACGTCATGGAGGCTTTGTGCGAAGGCGTCAGATACATTTTAAATGACCATAAATGACAAATGGCCCTAATTACTAACATTATTTCGCAGATATGTTTTTAAATTAAACTGTTATTGCTCTTTGGAATTTATTGCATGTTAAGTGGAGTGAGCGAAGCTATCCTTTTTACCACACTATTCCGCTTTGGAAAAAATACACTATACCTTAAAAGGCCCGTACACTATCAAACAATTTGCGCAACAGAGGGTATTATGCTAAGACGTTGACAGTGTATGGCGATATTTGAATTGTTGCATAAACTGTGGTGTAAATTCAAACATGTTTGAAATTATTTGCTCAACGCTCGGTTGCGCAACAGGTTTGATAGTGTATAGCTGAGTTTGATATTTGATGGTTATAAATTGTAAATATTTTCATCCTACTAGGTGCCTTTGTTGCTCCTCTCACAAAAATCTCAACATAACAAGTTGTGTTTAACAAAATCTCCTTATTGATTAAAACGGTCTCTACCCTTTACCAAAAGTATTGAATTTTCGAACTTAAATGAATTTTACGCAACACTCGACCTCAACGATGTTTCGCAACAGTGTATGGTCGCGGTAAAATTTTGTTTGTGCAACAAGATGTTGCGCAGACATGTTATCGCAAACTGTTTGATAGTATAGTGTATGGCCCCTTTTATGTTAGTAAACTGTTTGTTCAATACTACAAGTACACCTCAATAATTGAGTTATTTCTTTCTTATTCTAGTAATTGAAAATCTATAAATTCAGTGCAACTTAGTTCAATGTAATAAATAATAGTAGGTACCCTCTTTGTACAATTACGGTATGGACAGGAGAAGAACGAAGAGTAGAACTACGTTTATTTAATTATATTAAATTTAGAACTCAGGATCAATGTAAAATGAATTCCTTGATTCGACACTTGAATGAATTTATCCTCTCAAATTAAAATTACACAAATTAATAGAAATTCAAAGTTGACCGAACCGGAAACCGTTATGAAAATTGAAGACTTGACTATCTCGAAGTTTGGACTCTACTGCCTTCGTCTCGGCACTTGGTTCCTCAGGAACGCGTCGCAATTCAGCAAAATTTGGAAGAAAAGTTCCATTCATAAATTCGGGAACTCAACGTAAATGCTACAATGTAAGAACTTCGTGCCTTTAGGCTGGGAACCCAGGAACTTAGAGCTTTTAGCATGTATTCAGCGTCCGTCATAAAAAATTTAGAGACGTTTTTAACATTAAACACGTGATTAAAAAATATTTCTACATAAGAAATATTTTCTTAAAGACGTCATTAACTTTAACGACGTCTCTAAAATTTTCATTGCGGTGGCTGAATACAGGCTTTTATCTCTAGACGAAGTTAGTACAAAAAAGCGATTTTGAAAGATATTGATAACGGTTTCGGCTCTCGGGTGGCACAAAATTAACATAATGTACAAATATCATACAAAATACAAAAAACTAACAAAAACTTCCGAAAACTAACACATGCTAGCACTAGTGTTGCAAATAAAATATTGAGCGAAAAATAGTGAATATATGAAAAATAGTAATTATAATAATATGAACAAAATAAAATACGCGGAGATTACAACAATATACAAGGTGTCCCGTATCGTTATGCACAACTTTTCGGAGCGCAATGTAGGTTCAATTCTAAGACTGAAAAACGCAAAAGTTGTGGTCTATCTTTTTTTATTCAAAAGTTACAGCACTTTGAAATGTTTCTAGAATATATGTCAAGAACTGATGAAATGAGTAATTGTTTAAACAAATTATTTTTTTTTCGAAATTCTTTTTTAGGAGTATTATTTGTTATTTATTATTTTTTGTCTTCGAATGAGTTTACCAATCAATCTAAAGAATCACCTCTCGAATTTGTGTTATACATGTTAAACCCCGAGGATAGTAATAGTTGTGAAATTTATTTTTAAAGGTAAATCTGCCACAAAACATTAAGTGATTTATCGTGAAGAGTTTATTTAGTCTTCGGATATTAACTGCAATTTAATTAACAGCTAGTCATTAGTTGATAGTCGAAGTTCTTGAAAGTAATTTGATTATTAATTTATGATGACAATTATCTGTCGTACTAATTGGTATCAAATATTGCAATGATAAGTTAGAAATGTAACTGAATTAGCGTTGTTACGTTACCTATCAAATTAGGCATTTTTTATTTATGAGCAAAATAATAATGTAAAAATGTATGCAAATAATTTTTGAATTCAGGTAAAAGTATTTCTAAAAATATATATATTTATTAATTCAAGAATTTACGATGATTTATGATTTGGTAGAGAGGTAAATTTATTTATTAATTCCGAAATAATAATAATAAATAATAGACATATACAGGTTGCTGTAAATGCAGTGAAATTTGGATTTGTCTTTAAATAAAATATTAATTTTAAATTTCATACACCGCGCGCTGATTTTAACGTCTAAACACTAAATTTAAATAAAATATGGCAATGATGGTAAATTTTTGTATACCAATTGACAACTATTGCACATAATATTTATATTTTTGTGTTTTTCTTGGTCTTCACTACTTAGTTTACGTAATATACAGTTCAGCCAAAATATCTTCCTTATTTTTTTAATATTTTTAACTGCCATAAAATGAAATGAAATCTTAAAATTATTTTTAATTCAATTTTAAAGTGTAGTTATCGTCCTTATATAAGTATTAAATAATATAAATTATTATTATATATATAAATTTTAAATTATTGGAAGTATTTTTGGATATGGAACCTTGAATTTTAACCATTTTCGACATCTTATATTTTGACTAATTGGTTTCCTAATGATTATAATTGATTAATTAATGATGTATTTGCCAATTCTAATAACTTGCGCCAAAAACTACATATACTGTTCATGTAAATTGGTTTTTTAGACTATTGTGGGATGATTGTGTGACAAAGTTGTTTTATTTTAGTTTGTTAAAAGCAAATTTATGTGAATTATTCCTCTGAAGATGCAACATTGTAGTTGCGAAATGCATCAGGATACATAAATTATGGTTTAATAAAATTGAAACATCGATTGTTTGGTTTGAAATTAAGATTTTACCTTTTCCTTCATTAATTGAATTAAAATTATTGTCTAAAAATTACCTGATTAATTTTATTTTTTATTATATTATTAAGGAAATATTTGGCTGAAAAGTAACAAAATACAATTAAAATTTAATATTTGTTCCAGCTATTATTTAGATAATGTTTTAAAGATTTGATTCCATTTTATTGCAATTAAAAATATTAAGAAATAAAGAAGATATCTTGGCAGGGCGGTTTAAAAAAATTACCCCTAAAATGGCGCCAATTCAAAAGCAACGAGCAGGGAAAAACGAAAAACATAAATAATACGCGCAATAGTTTTCGATGAATGTGCAAAAATTTACTAATCGATGCTATTTTTTATTTAAATCAGATATTTAAAATTGCCTACATCGGCGTAGCTATGACCGTTAAGTTTGAGATAAATTATATAAATTTAAAACCAATATAAATTCCACTATTTCATTGTTTTCACAATTAAAAAAATCGATTTTTAAAACCTCTTTGTTTAAAGTTTATTAACTATGTCATCAACACGTGTATATCTATTTTTATCATAAACCAAAGTAAAAATTTTTAGTTAAATATTCAAGTTCTGGCTAATTTGATATTTATAACTAAAAATTATTATTGTACATGGGTGGTTTTGTAGGTCTAGAGGTATTTAGTTATTTATTATTTATTATTTAATTAATTTAATTATTATGATATACCAAACAATGCCATCAAATTTATTTGTGGGCATCAAATCACTATTAGAAGTATTCATCTGATTTGCAGTACCATGTACCGTAAAAGAAGATCGGGTATTGGGTGATATTTAAAATAATATAAATTTAAATTAAAACTAGCTTCATTAGAATTTGCTGCATATTATTGAATTTAAAATAGAAATTTTAATGACAGGAAACTGCAAGCATGTCAGCAGTAATATAATTCGATAATCGATAAATGCATAAAATTTATTGCCATGCTGTATAATCTTATGTCAGGAGTTTTGTTACTTTTATATTCAATTTAATATTGTCCAGATTATCATAATATCGTAACCCAATGTTTAATAAATATTACTGTGTTCTACTGGGTGTAACTAAAGTATCGCATAAAAACTGTAACGTTTGAATTTAAAGAGTTATATAAAAAAGTTAAAGACAAAAGTTTTTCAGTTAAATTCAGTGCATATTTTCAAATTTTTAGATTTTGTATATCTTTTAATTGCTAGAGCAACCATTTTTTTAAATAGTGATAAATAGGATTAGTATGTTTTCTTTGCAAATTCCCGAAACAGGGAAGATTGAGAGGGATATATCTATTGTCATAAAGTATAAACATTGTGTTTATTAATTGAAATCAAAAGGGTGTTTACAGAAAGCAGTATAATGTCCACTATAAGATGAACCACTGTGATTACTGATAGCATATAAATTATATCGACACTGTGCCTGTATTCAGTGACCGTGATGAAAATTTTAGAGACGTCGGCGTCGTTAACGTTAAAAACGTCTTTAAAAAAAGATTTCTTATGAAGAAATATTTTTTAATCACGTGTTTAACGTTAATAACATTTCCAAATTTTTCATAACGGTCGCTGATGAATACAGACTTGTGTGTGTCTGGTTTGGAAGAGTAATTAGTCATATCTAAACCCTCCAATCGACCATTTTTCTTCGGTCTTTGAATTTTGAGCAGCTAGGCCTCTCATCATTATCCAATATTTCTTCACTGGTAAAACTTTCGAGGGACTGAGAAAGTTGTAAGCATCGGGTGCCGGCGTCCTATTAAGTATTTGCATTTTTACCGTAAATCAATTCAATGCGATCACTTCAATAACAAACATACTCGCTTAAAAAAAGAAAATATAAGGGTAACAGTAGCTACTTCCTACTTATATAGGATGTTCCGAAAGTAAGCAACCAAATTTTAGGAGGTGATTCTACGATAAATTATAAGAAGAAACTTACTATATATATGTATATATACAGGGTGTTCCAGAACACCCGTACCACCTCTTTATTTCGAGAACCCGATGTCGTACATTGATGATAGAAAAATGTACTACCAACGTGACCCATAAGAATCTTTTCATATAATTTGTACTTTTTAAAACAAAACGGTACTACTCGAAACCGGAAGTAGCTTTGACATTTTAAATGGCAACCTAGGTCGAATATGGTATTGTTAGATAGGTCTTTTAAACAGAACAACTTTTATCAAAAGATTTTTTTAATATCCTGCATAAATAACAAATTAAATGAAAAACAATGTGCAAATACAAGTGGTATCCTAAATTATGGAAAAATTACCATCATCCGCAATGGGCGAGAGAGAATTTTTTAAATGGAAACTCTCTTTTTCGCTTCATTCGTTAAAAGTATTCAACTTTATAAAATATTTTTTGAATATTATTTAAAGGGAAATACATTACCCTCAAAAAAGTTGATTATTTTAATCAAACGAAACGAAAAATCAAAAAAATACATGTTTCCATTTAAAAAATCATAGTTTTTCCGATTCACGAAAATTACGGATGACGGTAGTGTTTTAATTTTTGCATAAATTAAGAAAGAATTTGTCACTTGTTTGCCTTTATTTTTTCGTTTAATGTGTTAATTTTGTAAGATAATAAAAAATGTTAAAATAAAAGTTGTTTATTTTTAAAAGCCCTTTCCAACAATACCATACTCGACCTAGGTTGCCATTTAAAATTTCAAAGTTACTTCTAGTTTCAGATACTTCCGGCTTGTTTTTGAAATTAAAAATTACACCAAAAGATTCTTTAGGTTCACTTTGGTCGTAAAATTTTTCTTCTCGTCAATGTACAACAACGGGTTCTCGAAATAAAGAGATGGTACGAGTGGTCTGGGACACCCTGCCTATGTCCGCTATAGCCCTTAAAGTATTATCTCTAAAAGTTGTTTTTTTGTATTTTTCTTTATAAACGGATTGATGTAGAGATTTGAAATTTGGTGCATGAATCATAATACACTTCAGATAAAATTTCATGACTTTTTTCAGATCGTTTGTAAGCCTCGAAAGGATAATTTAACTACTTATTAGCATGTAACTTTTATTGTGCCGGTGTCCATTGCGTTTTTTCGTTGGAACCGGCGCCGGCAGTGCCCATAGTTTGATTTCTTAGGAATTTGCGTTGGCAGCGGAGATACCGCCTATTATAAAACATTAATTAATCGATCGATGCACCAAGGAAATTATTTTTGATTTAAAATTAAAAAATCGTGTATAACCAAGAAATATGCAACTCAATATGAGCAATTTGTCTTCAATTGTTAAGCATGCTCATGCATAGTAATTTTTTATATTTGCGATATAAATAATAAATAATTTTTATTACATTAGTATATGAACCCAATAACACTATTAAAATTTACAAATCATTGCAAAAAATTAAGCAAAGATTTACGCCAGTTTTAAAAAAATACGCGCAAAATTAAGTTTATAACTCAATTAAATTTTTTTCAAAAATATAAAATGTATATAAAATCATCTAAAATAATAGTAACGTTTGGTGTAATTTATAGGTACACCAGTTTACCAAGTTATTATTAAACACTTACTAACTTAAGAGCAATTTCCTAAACGGAAAATATAGTGGTTTAGTTCTGCACTCATAAAAGCTAGTACGAACAACATTTTTGTATAATTTTTTTTGTAGATGATTTAGAAGTCATTTCTTTAATTTTTGCCAGAAAGAAAAAAAAATGGAGAATGTA
The DNA here is from genome assembly GCA_963971135.1 of Stenus bimaculatus. Taxonomy (NCBI): domain Eukaryota; kingdom Metazoa; phylum Arthropoda; class Insecta; order Coleoptera; family Staphylinidae; genus Stenus; species Stenus bimaculatus. The sequence goes on from OZ020184.1 coordinate 26,339,343, forward strand.
CAAAAAAGATATAATGATCTAAAAGTACCTTAACTTTGGACCCGTCTAATTAATTTTATGCTACGTTGCAGAAGGAAACTCTCTGGCAGGATATAGCCTAAGCAATTTAGATTATAAATCTGAAAAAAATTGAAAATCTAACGAGGGAAACTTGAGTTATGACTGTAGAACGAATGCTCTATTTCATCTTTTTTCTCAATTTTTCCTCCCAAACTCGCGCGCCCTCTAGGGATTCGCATTAATTATCAGTTATTTGGTCATAATTTGCAAAGAAGCTCCAGAAAAGTGGGATGGATTTTCTATTCCTTGTTATTATCTCCAACGGAAAATTTATCGCGGGTGTCTAGGAAGATGCTCTTAAGCACGTTTAAATAAAACACATTTAAATTGTTCAGATTAGATCTCAAATTCATACTTCACTATTTTTATTACTTTCAATAGACTCCTTTAAAAATATTTGTTTCTTCTTTCCCTAATATTCTACATTTTTTTATATCTAGATCAAATTCATGATTTAAAGTCTGTGCATGAGTAACCAAAGCAGTATTATCTGTATTTGATTTGTTCTTACAATCATTCTTAAGCGCATTATTGTTATTAGTTATTAGCCAATATAACATTTACTGCAATTCTTACAATTAACTTGATAGATTAAGTTACTCTTACGTCAAGTGCTTTAAATTTCATAATGTACATGTTAAATTTTTTATGACGCCATCAATTAACTTAAAAATCTGAATAAGGAATACTAGTATAAAAACAAAAATAATTTTATGTTAACCATAAAAAAGTTGCCGCTGTTTATAACCCCAACCCTCCTTAAAAGTACCCTTTCAAAGCTTTCAAAAAATCTGAAAAAAATTGAGAAATTATATCTTAAACGTATTAGTCTTCACATCAAATTTCAAATCTTTATTACAAACCGTTTTCAAATAAATGACAAAAAACCTAGTTTTAGTCACAATATAGGAATATATATTTATAGGAAGTTTTTTTCTTAAAATTAGTTGTAGAATCGCCTTCTAAAGTTTGGCTGCTTAATTTCTGGACACCCTGTATAGTTTACATTTAGATGTTTATAGAACATACATTATTTTTTTCTAAGATTTTTAAAGAAATGTCTTTTTAAAGTTACTAACCCATAAAGTATACAAACATTATTCTGATTTTAAAATCATTCAAGGTCAAATACTTTTACTATGTAAAGCGTCACTAAAAATGTCCAACCACCAATTTTGTTTTTTAAATTAACCTTATAAATATGCGTTTCCTAACTTTTTCTACAAACTTTGTAACTTTCAAAGTATTTATTCCAGGAAAATATAAAAAAGTTTAGCTAAAATTTTTAGACATTAGAGAGTATAGATATAAAAAAATAACATTACCAGGTACTATTTTTTAGAAGTAATACTCAAATTTTTCTTACAAGTTTTGATGAAAATCATTACTACAGAATTTTTTTTGAGTCTTTACTTTGTATAATTAGTATATTTCCTTCATTTATAACTTTAAAAATAATGATGCAGAATAGTAATTGGTCTGTTTATATCCCATCTATTACGTTTCAACTGTTTTAAAAATAGATGGAAATAGAATACATTTATGCTTATAAAGCTATTAAAAATGATTTCTTTTAACCTAAATTAGACTAAAAATGAGTTGAGTGTTCTAAGCTTTTAAGGAAAATAGCTAGTGTTGTAAGCAAAAAGACTAAATTTGTTTACATGTAATATTTATAAAATAAACTTCAAAAACACACCATAGTATTTTACGTAGTAGACAACAGTCAGTTTAAATATCTGTAATTATTTGACACAAAGCAAGTACCTCTGGTAATTGTTAATATACTCGAGTAAACATTGTTTCAAGTGCCTCTGGACAATTGCTAATACAAAATAATATTTTGTTACCAAACATTCCACCCAAATTTATTATTGCATTGTGTTTAAGCGCAAAAATATGAACATGGAATAATTCCGTGCTATATTTTCCTTTGATTGTTTCATTTTGCAGACATTTAGAATCATTTTAATAAAAAATATATTCAGTATAATTGTTTATTTATAAGAAAGCACGCCAAATAGACTCTTTTCAGATACACTTTTAAATATGCTTCCTTAATTAAAAGGTATACACAAGGTAACCGATAAGATGGTACTCATGCATTTGATGATATTGTTCTGACTCACAACATCATATTTTCATATGTTTTCATATATTTTTTTTATATTTAATATTTTTATGTAAAGATTTATTTGTAAATTATTCATTTCCTGACCATTTAAAAATTTTAGAATTATTTAATTACATTTTCAAACTTAAAATATTTTCAAAATTCTAATCTTGGGATAATACTGTGATAAAACTTTACCTGGTCTGGAAAGTAGGCATTGTCCAGTTTAAATTAACATACAAACTTATTAGTCACTACAGTGCAACGTACAACCCCTACTGCTAGATGGAGTTTCCAGCATGAAGGGACAAATAAATTCAATAACAATTCGTTGAGAAAACAGTTGAATTTTGCTTCGTTTTGGCGCCGAAAAAAACAAAAAGTGCCATTTTCAAAATATGACTCTAACTTCTTTGTTATAGGGCATACCAAAAAACTTTGTTAACAACATAGAGGCAATGTTTTTATCTTTTATCCACCTGTCAGGTAACATTATGTTATTTCGCTCATTGCAAAGTTTGGAGGTGTACCATCTTGCTTCGTCCACATATTTATTCTAACATTTAATGGAATTTGTCTGAAATCGTTTCTCAAAAAGTGTGCGTATATGCGACCAGTTACACCCTTCAAAAAATATGGACCAATAATATAATTGTCAACAAGGTCGCACCAAACAGTTATAGTCCATAGATGATAAGGAACAGTTCTCGTCCAGTGCGGGTTTGCATAAGATCTGTAATGCATGTTATATGTTTGAAAAACTAGCTTCACGAGAAAATATCATCATACGTGGAAAGGACGGTATTTGTATTATCGCAGAATTTTTGAAATAGATGTCCTTCAAACATTACTTTCTCTTGAAATTTCTCTAATGTTACTTTGTGGATTAACTCTAACAAACGCTAAAATATTTGTTGTGTTTTCTTCATTAATTATTCATGCCGCCTAATTTTTTCTTGATTTCAACGCACCCATTTCGTAAAAATCTATTCTTCAAACGTAGAAATGCCATATGTGAGATTTCGAATGTTGGTTAGGATAATAATTATTAAACATATCAGCATGAACATGTTAAACGCTTCTTCAAAGATTATAAAAATTTTTATTAAATTTCTTTAAACCTTGAAGGATAATAAAAAAATGTTTGTAGTAAAAAAAAAACAAATTAGACCTTGAAATGTACTTCAAAATATAAAAAATACAAATTATAAATTATAAATAAAAATAATGTTACCCCTTTCAACAAAACAACTTTTATTAACAAATACTCTCGATTACCATAGTTGTAGGACACCCTGTATTAGAAAATAAAAACTTTAAGGTTTCAAATAGTATATTTAGGGTTAGTTTTTGATATAACATATCAATGCAATTCCGATATGCATTTACCGTCAAAAACTGCGTTTGATTTATGATATTTGTATTGTTTGTAATCGCTTGGTTGGTTACCCAATGATGTAGTCATGCACCGAGATTTCTCACAAAACAGGAAGCATGAAGTAGATTTTTAAAAAGCAATCATTGCTTTATATATTCGGTAAATCCAGAGGCTTCACTCTGTAAATACAAACACCATACTATCGATGTATGTACGTCTTGAGTCCGCGTAGAAAGTGAACTACATAAAGCAAACATTTCAAGTTGAGTTTCCTAAACCCTAATGCAAACTGTATTTTGCCAAATATAATATATAACTATCATGAATTATTTATTTTAGTATGTTAGATTTGGCACAAATTTGTTTGGTTTTAAATAAATTAAGTTTATATTTTACTTAAATATTTCAAGGTTTTAATTTCCAGATACATAATATTTTAACTATTACTGATTTACTTATTACCGATAAACGAATACCTAATATAATATACAGGTTATCTCGTAATAACGCGAACAGGCGCTAGAATTCGTTTATTTCCTCAAAATAGCAGGCTCCTATAACACTTTTCCGAAAAATGCTTCCCTGCTATTTACGTAATACCAGTATTAAAATAATGTCTGATATAACATTGTTTTAAAAGATGATTGGAAAACTCAACAGCACAATCCTCTTTGTGTGATAAAATCGTAAAAATGTTTTTATTCCTAAAAATGGTGTGAGGTCCAATCAATTTTAAATTGTATTATGTCAGCCTACTGATTTAACAATAAAAATAAATTTTACTTTAATTGAGAGATTATCTTTAAAATTGGATTTATCGATTATAAAAAAGTATACCATTTTCATAGTAAATGATTTGTTTTATTTGTAAATCAGTTCTTATTTCAAAAAAAAGGTTATGGTAAAATTTAAATTTTAAGTTTAGGTAAATTTCTAGTAAAAAAATGAGGAATGGTGAAACAATAATTTCATTTGTAAGTTGTTTTAAATTGGAATCTTATATGGATTTTTATCAAGTTGCCTTCATAGATAAATATGTTATGTGGATTTTTATTTTATGTGGTGGAAAAATCTGTCATATTAATTGGTGATACACGCATTCTACTATGTCTGCACGTTATTACGGGACACCCTGTATAATCAGTTTCAATGTTAGCTTTAAATGTCTAATGATTTGTTTATTGGTTTTGTAATATTTTTTCATTGTTCTATATTACTCATGTATTGTATATTTTGTAATTATGAAATGTAATATGACTTTTTCTTATACATGTATGATCATGTCGATGGAATAAAGATTTTATCATTATTATTACTTTTTATATGTAAGTTAAAATAAAAACTTATACATATGTTTTTAAGCTTAAGGTTTTTAGAATAATAAGTACTATAGTAATAAATTTGAAACGGATAATTTATTTACGTATATCTATAGATAGGGGTTTAGAAAAAACGGCCCGATCTATAACTTCTTTTATTTTTTACTCGATTTTAATAAAATAGAAGCTCGTTAATGTGAATTCTAAAATTCCAAGCATGTTTACATTAGAGCAACTGTTTACTTTAGCGGTCGTGTAAAAAGCAATGTTTTAATTGACATAAATTTATTATAGACCTTTAAATATTAGAAAAAATGATTAGAAAAATGACTATAATCTTGTAATAAATACGCTGGTATACATGCATAAGAAAGATGAAAATTATAAAAATTCTCGTTATTGAGTATAGGACCGAGAGATTTATATTAATGAATGTTTACATTTTCGAGCTTCTAATTTATTTTTAGATAAACCAAATTAACTCGTTGATAACTCAAAGACAATTATTAAACATTTTATTAAATAAAACTTCAATTGAGTATAACTTGTCAAGTGTGTATATATTATTACGAGACACCCTGTGTACAACAAATTAAGTATATTACAGAAAGGTAAAAAATAATTTCCCGGTTTTTCGGACACACTAATTTTATTAACTCAATCTAGATTGAGTTAAATTAGTGTGTCCGAAAAGCCAAGAAATTATTTTTTTACCTTACTGTGAATACAATACGGACATTAAAGGACGATCTTACTTAAGTATATTATTTATCGAAAATTGGGACAACAAAAAATGTCTGTTTCCTGGAAATAGCTTATATGCAGATTGCAAATAAAAAACAATTTTTTTGCTTCAGTGGATCTTCAAATAAAAACATAGAAATTAAGTTTTTTTCCGGCCTGAAAACCGCTCGATTTGTAGCGTTCGCCTCCCGGCGCCGTGATTCTAGAGAATTGCACCTGGAAACTTAAATTTCTTTAAGGTCATCTTCACTAAGAAATCAAGAAAGGACTCAAGTTTCAATTGGAAAGAAAACAAAAAAATCCATAGTTTTCGGAATTTTTTTGTTGGTCTGATAATGGTCTAATTGTGGTCGAAAAAATTAAAATTCGTATGTATGTTAGAATAAACATCCTCCTTTACTGTGATTTATAAAGTTTTTAAAATCGTATAAAAAAACTTTCTTCTCGAGGTTCCCTGCAAATAACGTCTGTTTTCGGGGTACTAAAGTATTTAAAAATAATACTATGAGGTGATATTTAATAATAATTCTTTTTATTACATCTAGAGTCTATATGATGCAAATTTTTAGTACTGATTTTAAAAGAAATGACATTAGCATGCTTTGTTCGATGAATATATGCAGGGTAGACTCGATGAAAAAACGTAAATAAGAAATCCACCCAGGAATACAAGTCAATCACACCCATTTCAGAACGCTCACATAATAAAAGAAATCCATAGGGGTGAGGCCCATAAAAACCCCAGCTTTGAGTCAAACTAAGGTATAGATAATAGCTATGTAAAGGAAAGGATTACTGAAAGAACCCTCCAAAAACTAGTGCATTTACTTGAAGGCTGTTTTGACACAATTAGCTGATCCAAGTGAGGAAAAATAGTTTATAATTTATATAAAAGTCAATTATTTAATGATTTCAGCACACTAAACTAATAAAAATTGTATTATTTCAAAGCGCTTCTTAAATTCCCAACTGGCGAATACTGACGGGCCACAATACACTCACTAAATACATTTGATCATTTAAAAGAAATAAAAGATGTACTTCAAAAATGATTAATAATAAGTGAAAGAAAAAACCTCAGGGAAATTTCTGCGAGATTAGAAGATGTGTATATCTGACTGGCCAAAATCTACTGGCTCTGCACTTGTAATCTACAGGTACAAATAATTGGTTTTAGGTGCTCTATACAGGGGATGAAGCCCTAACAACTTTAAATTATAGGAAGCATATTTTTACAGGCAGGTTGATCACATCTTTGATAAATGTAGGCTTTGTAACAAACTTATCGAAAACGCTGAACAAAAAAACACAGCCAGCCGCAATAACGTAGTAAATATAATGCACTTCAAAATTGAAGTTCCACTTGTTTGGTGATTTATAATAAAACCAAGGATATCAGAACTTTACAAAGTCGTTTATTCATTCTTATTTATTTCGAAGTTTCAATACTGTTAATTTTGGAAAATATAATTTTCTAAAAAAATGTTTCAACCAAAAGTTTCTTATTATTTTTCATAGATTATTAGACATCCTCCATGAAACTGCATTAAAATTAAAAACAGCACTCTGGGAGACTAGCGATAGCATAAAATTATTTTCCTTTTATGAGGAAAATGAATACCTATGAAATATTATAAACCCGGATTATAAAAATAGCTAAAGAGCAACTTTAACATTCTTTAAAAGTCATTCATCAGTTCAGCAGATATTCATTCAAAGTTTTTGAACTGTTGGGATTGGGGATCTTCTCTCATTCCCTTCCTAGAGACGAACTTCGTAATTTATACGTTCCACCGTCTCGTCTGGGGTTTCCTCTTTTGTTTTCCTGATTGCAACATTTCTTAATCAAAACTCATCAGTTTTCGATAACTATTATTAGATTAAACGAACTTACCCAAGTGAATTTCTATCATAATTATATGAAGCATCTCTTCCGAACTGAGCATTGGTAGTAGTGATTAGGAGTTGCTGAGTCCACTTTATTTTAGCTTAGAGTGCAAAATCCCCTGCGTCCATGGTGTGGTTCCTAAAGTAAGTCTTCATTCCATTTTAAAGCACTTCCGCAACTTATTATTGGGTGGGTAATAAACTTGTTTATCATAGTTATATATGGGAGGGACTGATCAGTTCGGAAGAGATGCTTCATACAATTATGATCGAACTTCACTTGTGTAAGTTCGTTTAATCTAATAATTGTATTACACATCTCTTCCTCCAGATCATTGGTAGTTGTTTAAAGTTTGTTGCGGTAAGTAAATATTACAATAATTAAAGAATTTTTATGTCCAAAAATTTTAGTAAAAAATAAAAATCTGCATTTGTATAATTGAAACTTTATAATATACTGGATAGTAATAATAATTCATAATAATCATCATTCAATGTTTAAAATTTCAATTGCAAATTTAGGTAAATTATAAAATTTGGCAAAAAATAATGATTTTTCTGTCCATCCTGCGGTCTTTCTTATGTTATCTAATGACAATCCTTTTCGGCTGGCGGTTGAAGTAGATGCATGCCGTGTAGTATGGGCAGAAATAATATTTGTATTTAAGCCACTATCATACAAGGTTTCTTTAACCCATCTGCTAAAAGTACTACTTTTGCTTAGAGCCTTATGGGTTTTTTTATACGAAGTAAATAAACTCCGTTCCGAGTCTCTTAGAACCTTGGTAGCTCCTATAAATTCCTTCATTAAGTAATGAAGCTGTACATAGTTCTTTCTCGAAACGAAATGGTGTTTGGTATATAAGGCTCCTCTCCCGGTTTCATAGTTCTTTCTCTTTGTAAAAAGGGATTTTTAATGTGGGTTGATATTTATTGACGCCAGAAGATTTAATTTTTTCAGGAATTTTTATTTCTAAACCGAATTCATTTTCTTCAATATTTAAAATGTTTATCAAGGAAAAAGTTTGCATCCTATGTTCAGTAATAACAGCTAACAATGAATTCAGGTTTTTTTTAAGAAATTCTAAACTCGCATTATTTGATTGTACTAAAAAATACTTGAGCAGAATATCTGGATCCCATTTTACTTTATTTGGGCGTTGGTGGCTTTATGTTGTATATACCTTTCAAGAACCTTTTAAATCTATAATCTTCTGATATTAAGAGAAAAGTAAAAGTGGGTTATGAAGGCCACCTGGGAACAACCAAAATACCTATGGTTTTATCTGTTTCTATTTTTCTATGAACTTTAAGAATTAATTAAAACGGTGGGAACACGTAAAAGAAAACGTTATTCCACGGTATTGTGAATGCATTTACTGCGATTGATTCGTGATCTATAAACCAAGAAACAAAATTTTCACATTTGGTATTTATTCTAGACACATTCAAATCAATTTCAGGATTTCCAAATTTTAGACAAAATTCTCTGAATGCTATGGAAGAAAACTCAGATTCTGTTTCCGGTTCTAGTTTCCTCTCGAGTTTCCTCGATACCAAGTCAGCTATATTATTTTTTGTATTCACATAAGAAGCAAATACATAAAAGTTTCGAATTTCACACCATTTCCACAATTCTTCAGATTTTCCTAACGACTTCCCCCCCATTTTATTTGTGTAACTTATTGAGGTAGTGTCATAGACCCATAGTAATATTTGTCAGTTCTTCATTTCTTTCGCAAAGCATTTCAAGCCAAAGAATACACCAAGTAAATCTAAATAATTTATATAAAATTTTCTTTCGTTAATATTACAAAATCCGCTATAAGTATTCTATTTGCACGATGCACCCAAACGTGATAGTGAGGCATCTGTGTAGATTTCTAAATCATATTTCTGTTCTTTAATTTTATTGTAACAGTTAGGAATTTTATTTAGCCATCATAATAAACCATCTTTTAGGCAATGTCATAATTGCTTCAAAATTATCATTATTTTCTTTCAATGCATCGTTTTTTAATTTTTCAAAGGATTATAAATAAAGTAAGCCGTAACTTACAGCAAGACAAGAAGAAGTGAAGTTACTAATAAAACTTGCGAAGTCCCTTATTTTACACTGTTTTATATACTAATAAGTAAATATTATTTCAATGAAAGTGTAACTACACTCTCGTATTAGTAACGCCTGATATGTTTGCATTTTTTATTGGAAAAAACACGATTTTTCCCTCCAGTTACGCCTGACATGCTAGAGTTTCTTTTGCAGCTTAAAATAATAATTAATTATTATTTTTATAAAAATGACACTCTTGTATCAGTAACGCCTGATATTTTTGCATTTTTATAGGAAAAAAACACGATTTTTCCCCCCAGTTACGCCTGACATTGTAGAGTTTTTAATTTTTTTTATTTTAATATTGTAAAATATAGGGTACTTGCGTTTTTTAGCACGGCGTAATTTATTTTGTAACTTTTTAGTTTTCTTTTCGATTCTCCCCGTATCATCACCGGAATCGGAATTCTCGTGGGACCTTTTTGGCATTTTTACAATTTTAAACCCTGCACTCACTATTTAACACGCTACTCGCTTATGTTAAGAACATTCAAACTCAGCGTACTTCTAAAAACGAAATGAAGACTCACCTTAGGAATCACACCATGGACGCAGGGGATTTTGCACTCTATGCTAAAATAAAGTGGACTTAGCAAGTCCTAATCACTACTACCAATGATCTGGAGGAAGAGATGTGTAATACAATAAGCCAAGACCAGTCTTTGATAAGTGTCTAGTCAACACAGATCTGAAATCAGTTTCTGATACTTCCTCCCCTGCGAGTATACGAGAAGTCTCGTAGAACGTCTCAAACAAACAAGTTTCTGAGACAAATCTCGAGATTTTATCTCAGATGTACGCGTTCTTTTGTGAAATCAAATTGTTGGATGTTAATTCTTAAATACATGCCAAAAATAGAAACATATCATTGTAAACTATTCTTACATTTTCAATATTTTCCTTAAAAACTCAAGGAATTTTTTATGAAATATTCTAATTATGACTTGATCACGAAACCTTTTTAAAACTGTTTTCTTCAATACCATAACATTTTTTGCAATTATGTTTACTAACATACAGTTCTAAATCAAATTTTGAAGTTGTTAATAGAATCGTTAAAAATCTTATTGATAAAAATTAAATTTGCAAGACGTGTGATTATTGATTCTCCCAGTTTAGGACCAGAATGAACACATTCGAAAATGGGTCCTAATGGTTATCATAGCAAACATAATTGAGATCCTTCAAAGCTAGTCTTTATATTTCCTTTTATAAGAAATTACTCTCATTCATATATCATATAAGGGATCTTAGACTATAACCGTTGTTTTGATAATGTAAGTAAAAGTATTCTTATTCATATGAAAAACATGTTTTTAAATTTCAGATGTAAATCGAATATAGAATAAGCTTTCTTGGCTTTATTGAAAGACCTCAGATGTCCAACTCTTGTGTCTATTAGTCTTAAACGTATTTTGAATCACATCTATTCTATTAAGAAATCCCTTTAATTCTTTTGATGAGTGCAATTAAGAAAGTGAAACACAAAGCAATTTTTATTCAATTTTCATTTGGTTATACCATAAATCAAATACCGGAAAGTACTTTTTGCAAACATTTTAACCGAGTTGAACTACTTCACTTTTCCTTTTTCAGCAAATATAAAATAAATAGTTAATTATTTTGTCTTATTAATATTTAAATTCATTTTAAAAATAATGGTAGTGCTTAGTTAAATCTTTGCGTCTTTTAGTGTTAATTTGGTAGAACTTACACTTTCTACTTGCTTAAATAATGTTCTCCACTCTCAGCAAACATTGAAGATATTAAATACAATGGTTACATGTACTCCTAAACTTGAGCCATTCACATTATTGTTATGGGTATAGGATAAATAAATTTGTATGCCTTCCAACAAATTAATTTCATTTCAACCCTGAAACTATAATTTAAAACAAGTGTTCTTGCAAGACGTAATTCACTACGAGATAAATTCCTTTAAACATTTCAACCTTCGACATAGATAGTGCTAAATTATATAAAGTTGTTAAAAGCTTTGAATTTAAATCCGTACTTTCTAGTTTCTTTTTATATGAAAATTACTTAAATGAGAAATATACTAGGTGTTACTTTCACAGTTTTATTATTAATATCAATTTAAATATAAACTATGTTACCCGGTCCTAAAACAAGTTTTATGGAGTAGTTTCATTTAATATTTCATCCCGTGTTCCTGAAATGTTTACACAACCTTGTTTTTAATGTAACACAAATCATTTAAAACATGATTAAACGTACGTGTTTTTGCAATTTAAAAATAATTAAAAGCATTTGGAGTTTATAAACTACAGGGTGTCCCAAAATTCGACCGACCCATAAATAAGTTGATATGACTCTATTTATCTATATCCAAAAATGCACCCCTGGGCAGTTATAGTTGATGAACTTGCACTTTTATGGTCTTAGTTGCAATAAAACTTGTGGAAGATATAGTAGACACTTTGCATTAAATGATAAAATAAAACGTGCTTTTATTTCTTGCAATATTAGAATCAGCAGGATTATTACATAATGATGGAAAAAGATCAGAAGGTATGACTTTCATACCGTGGAAGAAAGGAAAGGCACTTGTTTGGGATTTGCGTTAATTATTTAGCTGATACTTATATAGCTTCATCAATTACCTCTATTTGTTCTGCTGGAAAATAAGTTGAAAAACAAGAAACTACTTTCTGGTTATTATGAATATTAATTTAATTAAGCTATAAAAAAACTTTTATCCTGCCAAAAACTACAAACAAAAATTTAAATTTGCCAGAGCAGAAACCTAATTTCCTTATAATAAATATTACTTCCAACTCACGAAAATCTAACCAGCTGAGCACTCCCAAAAATGACGTGCACTGGCGCATGTCCTATCGTTTTACGTGGTAGATAAGTGAAAGAATAACATATTTCGCTTCAGAGTTTGAAGAAATTAAACTTGCAGAGAGGTAACCGGCATTACCCGCTTTCGTCATTCCCTTGTTCTACCCTAACTATAAACAGGGTCAATAATAATATTTCAAAATTTTCCTATCAAAACACTTCATAAACTACTTCTTCTAGAGAATACCATTGCATTCGAAATAATAATCTATAACTTATTATTAATTTATTAATACTTTTTATTGCTGTATATGTATATTATTATTATAAGTATAAAATATTTATTTAAAAAACACTAACTTGCTTTCGGCACTAAGGCCATATTCACGCTTCTAGTAATCACCTCAGAAGTCAGCCTTAGTGTTTTTTAAATAAATATTGGATTCTTAAAAACAGCAACATTTTAATTTCATTGTCAGTATTAATTTTAGTCAAATTATCACAAAACAAAACATTTCGAAATTTATGTAGATATTATTTTTTACTGTATAGAAACAAAGTAGTAAGAAAATAATTCTTCGTTTATTGGCCTATAAAATAATAATAATTGCATTTATGATGGGTATAATAACGGTATAATTCATTCGAAAATTTTACATTTAGGTAGTTACTCAATTCAGAGAAGTAGTAAGCAAAGTAATTATTGTTTTAATTATAACTTATAGCTTACATTCAGAAATAGGAAATATCAACTACTACTAAATTATTACGCAGACAACTTAAAATGTTTTTACGGAATAACATTGTATCTTATCAATATACAAGGAATTCCATATAAATCGAGCCACCTTAAATTATTTTAAAACACAATTTAATAGAAAAATCCTGTAGTAGATTTTACAGGAAAACTTTTCACAAAGAAATACATTTTCCTAATTTTTAACCTCCTTCCTTACAGAATAACCCTTTCAATTTTTAAAATGGGAATGGGGCCAAGTGATACTTGATACTTCATCAGATACATCATTGGAATTTATCTTGATAATAACAGTAATATTTTTTGGCAAGTGATTCTTAACCTACCTACAAATCTCTTAAAAATGCTCAGTCACGTACAATTAAATCATATTCTGATAAATTGTCAAGTTTTAGAAGCAAGTCGGCTACTATAAAAAAAATCAGTTACCATATTTTAGCATTTTTTTAAATTACTTAGTCTTTTTTATCATGTTCTGTAAATTAGGAAATTAGAACTGTGTGTCAAAATAAATCTATTTGTCCTTACTATGTATTCAGAGCGTACAGTTGTTGCCATTTTTTTCAAATCGGCAAACACCAATTACTCTCGAAATATTTCAATTAAAATGTCATTAAATTACTTCTTTATTTGATATAAAAATGTCAGTTGGCATTTAAATTTTTTCAAACAATTCAATTTACCTTAAACCTTTACATGGTAAAGGTTAATTTAAAGATAGCTCATCGCATCTAATCTTATAAGTCAACTTTGCCTATTCAAATGAAAGCGACAAATATGTCACTTTTATAGAAGATGGATTAGAAAAATAATATTCTAAATGAAATGTGACTTAAGACCAATCCTTCTTTCGTGACGTCATAGGAATCGAAAGAAGAACTGATTATTTGCATTCAAATTTAAATCTTCTGATAGTAAAAATCATTAGAGTGACCTTGGGATATATATCGGGCACTAATCTACTAATCCACATCCCCACTCTTTAAGCAGTAGCAGCCGAAAGCAAAATTTGCCTTTAAAAAGTCCAATGTAACTTTGTTAATAATTATGAAAAAAAACTAATTTTGCGCATAAAAAATTGAATATATGTTCTGTCGGACGAACGGAATACATTTTGATATTTTGATTTATACGCTCTTAATTCACTCTGTAATTATGTGTTAAATTAACTCATTTTGATGTAAAATATCTAATATAATTTTAACTTTCTTAAAAATTTAGTCTTTCCGTTCAAAAAATTGATGAATTTACTTTATTATAAAACAAGAAAATAAAAAAAAATAACGCGTATAGGGGTACCCAAGCAAACGTTTTGAAAAGGAGCCCTGGATGATTGTTCTTAATTAAGAAATTTTATTTAAAAAGGGGTTGATCAGCATTATTATACAATTATGACTGTAATTTTATTGTAAAAAAATATCATCCCAAAAATAAAAATAATATAAATTATTTTTGAGTTTTTATTTAGGATGGCTTTTATATTTAATTAAACTATTAACCTAAGAAAAAATCATTTGCGTTGATCCTCGTTGTTTAATTTAAATATTGAATTTCGAATGAACCTTGCACCATATTCCATATCAGGGTAGGGAATCTCCCATATTAAAAGTTCGCGAGGACCCCTACGTGATGGCGCTGCTTTATTAGTTTTTTAGGCAACTTTTTTTACAAATGCTTACCCCTCTATGCTTCCACTTAATCAAAATATATAAAATAAATAAAAATTTTAATAATTTCAATTAAAATCCAGTACATTTTTTGAATTGTTTCTTTAATTTTGTTAACTTTGCATAATTTTAAAAAATTATAATTTTTATTGTAAGCTTTGGAAGTAATGTCACCGTCATACTTCTATTTGTAACTTCGTTTTTATTTTTGGACTTTTCGGTGTGTGTTTTTGTGTTAAAATTTTAAGTATTATGGCCTGATATACAATCAATAGTGAATTTTTACCAAAAATTATTTCTAATTTGGAACTCGAACAAGTGATTCGCAACTGTTGTAAAAATAAAATATCCCAAGACCTTTGAACTCTTCAAACAGCACCAGCACAAGACCTGAAAATTATTTCATTTTTGAAATTAAATATTAAATGTTTTGTAAGTAAATATAAAATGTTCTCATGTACAGAAACATAAATAAATATTAGCCATTTAATTATATTTGTTACTTTTTGTTCAAATAGCTAAAAGTTAAAGTGCAGAAAAATGTTTACTTTTTATTAAATATTCTAAACGAATATTTATTAAAAAGGAAATATTTAATAAATTTTAAAATGATAAGCTTATTTTACAAAATATTAAAATTTTTCCCGCCGTTTAATCGTCAAAGTTGCGGGGGAACCCTTTCAGATGGCGCTATTTTTGATGTCCGAAAATTTTGTATCCCAGTTAGCTATCTATTTTATCTATGTTCCATATTTAACGAAATAATAACTGTCATTTTGCTACATTGGTTATTCCGGGTGTCCACGAAAGCACGAAACTAGGGCCACCTCTTATGAAGCTATGAAATTAGTTTTTATAATTTTAAAAATGAAATTTATGCAAAAATCTTTTAAATTTATCAACAGCTATTTATAATTAAGTAAGTGAACTTAAATAGGGGGTGGTCCCACTATCAAGCTATTTGAAAAAATAAGGATGCTTGCAAATAACGCATTTTAAAAATTATAAAAATTTCTCTTTGGAATTTTCAATTTATTTTTATTTTATTATTATTTAATTTATTTCAGACTAGTTTTATAAGATTTTATTTAAAAAGATGTCAAAAAACATAGTAAAATCTCAAAATGTTATTTTCTTAAAAAAAAGAAAACGCAGGGGTGGCCCTAGTTTCGTGGACACTCATGCATCATGACTGATTCATGAAGCCATACGTATACAGGGTGATCATTTGAACACGATCCACCACAAATAACTTCAGTTGATGACATATAAAAAAAATTGGTAGAACAGGTTAATTTTCTTTAGAGAGGGGAAACTTAATGTCGTACCCCACATATCATCATTTTTGCCCCAGCCACTAGATTCTGACTTTGTAATAGATTTAAATAAGAGAGTGGTGCATTTAATTTTAAAGTCTGATCCAAAATTATTAATATTACGTATCGATTTTAATGAGAAATTAAAAACATTTTTACACAGATAAATAGTGATGATTTGGGATAGCGATTATGCGTTAACATTAGATAATGTAACAATTTCTAGTCAAATCTAGCCAATCTCATTGAAGATCCAAGTATTTTAGATGTTAAATGTTTACAAATTGTATGATATTCCTCGTAATCTCGGTTGTTTTAATGAATCTTTTAATTTTTAAATGTTGATATTCTACAGGTAATTACTTATGCCTGATTATGCCTCAATGAAGGCAAAACTAGTCGCACTTTGAATAAATTAAAGATTATACACAGTTTGGGAATTTGAATTATTTCCGATTCGGTTAACGTATAAAAATATTTGCTTCTACCTCTAGCAAGTGTCAGCGGCTTTTACAAAAAAACTTCTATTGAAACTGCGCCATTGTCATTGCAAATAATAAAAATATTTTTAAATAAATATTTTATTTTTATTTGCATTGTGTTGCAGTATTACTACAGTAATGTTTTTAAATAAAAAAAGTTTCAAAACTTCATTATAACGGGATTTTAAAATGGTTTACACCAAGGAAGAAAAGACTGACATCGTTATTCTTTATGGTCGACAAAACGATTGTGATCGAAGAACTGCCGTTGTGTTTAATGAAATACATCCAGACAAGTATGTAAGCCATAAATACGTAATAGAACTGTTATAAAAAATGGTGTTTCCTCAAAAAATCAATGATTGGGCGTGAATTTTTGGAGATGCTATAATAGGGCCAATATTTATGGACGAATATCCAAATGGAGAAAGATATTTAGATATCATTGAGAATATAATTGATCCTCTAATAACAGAAAATTTAGAAAACTTGTTTCTTGACAAAGAAAATTTATACTTTCAACAAAATGGAGCACCATCACATTATGTTTTACCGGCAAGAGAGTGGTTAAATGATCGATCAACACGGTCTCCCCATCTTTCGCTATAGGATAAATGATGGTTGTAAAGACATATCTCGAGAAACATTTACAAAAATAATTTTTAAAATAGACTGTATTATTGTATGGAAAGAAATGGTGCACATTTTGAACATTTCATAGAATTATTATTTAATTTGTTTAGTCAGTATGACTTTTTCCGGCGACCATTTAAGTAAATCCTATCATATTAGTGGTTTAACAAATCTATCATTGCTACACTAGTGACTTTTACTTCTTGTAAATTCGATATAGGCGGTGCGAAGAAATTCCGAAAGCCCTCTCTTGGATTTTTTTGAACTTGCAAAAATTTATATTTAACCACGCTAATATTACTGATTTTATTTTTAAAATCATTAAATATATAATTAACTTTTGTGTAAATTTTAAATAAATTACGAACATTTTTTATTCGTTTCGATCAATTGCTTCCGTCAAAACAGCGCTACCTACAATTAGGTACATTTAACTAAAAATAATCGATAACTTCAATCTCCGTGGTCGTCGGAAAAATACCCTACGCAACTCGCAGAAAGAGCATTTCGTGCTCGTGTAATATCCTCAATCGGCTAGCGCCTTGTTCGGCTATTTTCACACTCGCACAAAATTTGTCACTAGTATAATTTCTTAGAATTATTGTACCTTTCCTTATTTTTTAAATAGTTTGTAATTTTGCATATTGTTTCTTTTGATTTTACTACGTTTTATAAATCTTATTGGGGCAATTTATTTAAATTTTGTTTTTCAATTATGAAATTGCATTTATATTATCCTCTTTGTAAAGAGTAAAAACTAAAATTTTATTAATTTCCATTAGATTTACTATTAATAACTTGGACCTCTCTAATAACTACCTTTTATACCACTATATTCTGCTTTTAAAATGTCTTTAATTGGGGTGAATTTTAAAACTTTAAAGTCGGGGTGGCTGGGGCAAAAGGGATGTGGACCAAACTTTAGTACTCGTTTTATCAGATTTTTATACATCTCATCGAACTGAAGTTATTTAGGGTGAATCGTTTTCAAATATTGACCCTGAATATGTTTAACCAACACAAAAATGCTTCTTTTATTCATTCATTTATTTTTTTACTACTAGGTGAAGCACTTAAAATATCCTAAACTGGCAACAATCTATTAAGTTTTCAATGGTCGTGTCCTTTTATTTTCTTGTGGCTGTAGTAGACGTACTGTTTACTGACATATTCCAAATTAAATTTAATATTTAAGTTTATACAGGTTGCCCAATTTGAGTATCTTGTTATTAATATAGTTACAAATTTTAAATGATTTCTTTAAGTGGATTATTTCGTTAACTATCAAAGTTAAAAAAAATGGTTCGGATAAAAGTTATTCAATTCGTTTCGACAAACTTGAATGTGTTTTTTTTTAAATTATTAGACAATCGGTCTTTTAAATATTGATAGCAAGTTTATTTTTTTAAATGGACGCCATATTAGATTTTTGATAAAATAAATTGCGTTTTTTCTGCTCATGACGATGTATTACAATGTATATTTGAAGTAATAGAATACCAAATATTTGATATTATTTATTTTCAATTAAGTAAGCCACAACATTTTGACAGGTTATCTTTAAACATATGACGATTCGAGCTGTAACTTTAGGTTATTGTATAGGATAATAGTTCAAAACATGTTATATTGTTCTTTTACATCTGATAGAGATGCTCAATGATTCAGGGCGTATCCTGACATCCCTACACCATGAACAAAGTGTCATTAGGAGGTCTCTAATTAAACCTCAGATAAACGAAAAAATGAGGGATACCTTAATTAACACTCCCATAGGGGAATTTTTATTTGGTGCCGATCTAGAGGAGAAAATAAAATCCGCAAAAAATATTGAGAGGGTTACACAAGAGCTAACCTTAAATAAAAAGGGTAGGATGTCCACACCAAAAAACTTGCAAACCCCGCCTGCTTTCCGCAAGAGCTTCAAGAGTCGGGGAACAGGCGGGAACAGGCGGGAACAGGCGGGAACAGGAGATTCCCCAATTGGAGAAATTCCAAGAACCAGACGCAGTGGAACCAAGGACAACGCTATCCAGCACAACACCGCCCAAGATTCAAGCAGGGACCTCGCTAGAATTAATTTTAGCAGAAAATTGTGTAAGTAAAATAGCAGGCAGATTAAGTAAATTCTTAAAGAATTGGAAATGTATAACTTCCGACCCTTTTATAATTAATTGCATAAAAGGATACAAAATTCCGTTAAAAAACATAAAGTTCCAAAATTATTTTCCCAAGGAAAATAAATGGACAATTGCGGAAGCAAATAAATGCAGCAATCACATTCAAAAACTTCTTAATATGGGCGTAATTACACCTTGCAAACATGAAGAATTTCAATTTGTATCTCCAATCTTCTTGGTACAAAAACCGCATGGCTCCTTCAGATTTATTTTAAATTTAAAGAGAATAAATAATTATATCGAAAAAAGTCATTTTAAGATGGAAGATTGGAGATCAGTTATAAGTTTATTAGAAAGAGATACCTTCCTAGTTTCTATTGATTTGCAGGACGCCTATTATTTGGTTCCCGTACATAAGTCGTCTAGAAAATTACTTCGATTTCAATTTTAAAAGACGCTATTTGAATTCACATGCCTACCTTATGGCCTTAATGTAGCCCCTTTCATATTTACAAAAAATTTAAAGCCGGCAATTAGTTATTTACGACAAGAAGGTCTAACCTCAGTCGTGTATTTAGATGACTTTCTATTATTTGGCCGAACATATGATTCATGTTTAGATAACATTCAAAAGACAAAGAATCTTTTAGAACAGTTAGGTTTTATCATTAATATAAAATAGAGCAATTTTATCCCATCAAAAATTTGCAAATTCTTGGGCTTTAATTTTAATTCACAAGACTTAACATTGAGATTACCATCAGACAAAGTAGATAAAATCACCTGTTCAATTAACAAAATTTTTAGAAAAGAAAATATTAAATTAAGGAAATTTGCAAGTATTACCGAAACCCTAGTGGCACCATGTCCCGCCGTTAGGTTTGGTTGGGCTATTTAAAATTAATAGGGTAATAATAGGGTAATAAAATAGGGTTTCGTTTAGAAATCTATTTAAAATTATTCGAAAGAATTAAGTTTTTAAAATTAAAGACCAATTAGGGTAATTATGAAGCTCTCATAACAATCCCAAGCTCAATTTTAGAAGAATTGAAATGGTGGACATTAAATATTGGAATACCTAACCCCATAAGGAATTATAATTATAATATAGTCATTTATTCGGATGCTTCAAAGACGGGGTGCGGGGCATGTTGTAATGATGAACGGGTGCATGGTTTTTGGGAACCATTTGAACAAGAGTTGCATATTAATTGTTTAGAAGTATTAGCTGCTTTTTTCGGGTTAAAATGCTTGGCTAAGGATCTATACGATTGCGAAATATTGCTAAGAGTCGACAACACAACTGTGGTCGCATATATTAACAAATTTGGCGGCACCAAACATGAAAACCCTAAATAATCTCAGTCGAGATATCTGAAAATGGTGCGAAAGTAGAAAATTGTTTACCTTCGCTAGTTTTATTGCAGGTAAAATTAACATAGAAGCGGATAGCCAATCTAGAAAATTAGAAGACGAAACAGAATATGTGTTATCAGATTTCGCTTTTAAGAAAATACAAAAAATACTAGGACACCCTACGGCAGATTTGTTCGCTAGTAGAATAGATGCTAAATGTAAAGGGTACGTATCCTGGCAAAAAGATCCAGGTTCAATAACAGTTTACGCTTTTACTATATGCTGGAGAGATTTAAAATTTTATGCTTTCCCACCATTTTCCCTAATTTTGAAAGTCTTAAGAAAAATAATAGATGAAGGGTCGGAAGGTAATTGTGGTTCCAAACTGGCCCACCCAACCGTGGTGGCAATTATTTACCTCAATTTGGGTAAAAGAACCAATTATGTTTTCCCCAAATAAAACATTACTCTTATCTTCTAGACAAACGAGACATCCACTCTGAGCTCAGCTTTCCCTGGTTTCCGCCAGAGTATCAGGAAAGCTTTCCTCCTAAAAAACATTAAAAAGTGTAATAAAATTATATCCTTCCGGATTTAGTTAGCCTATGGAAATGGGATAAAAAAATTACTTTAGAATAATTTGAGACATCTGGACCTATTGCCAAATATTTTAACAATCTGCAAATATCGCAATTATGCATATTATTTCAACATGAATTATACAATGTGCTTTGAAAGACACCTCTATCTAAATAAGGTAATAAATGAGAAATGCAAAAAAGAAAATGTGTGCAAGTAACTACTGCTTCAAGTTTTTATTTTAATATAAGTAAAACCATGACAAAATAAAATAAAGTAAAATTATATTTATAGTTGATTATTATAAATGTTAAGGGTCACTTATGTTACTCGCGCCGCCCACCGATTTAAATAAATAATAACAACAATATACACAGTTTTACATAATAATTGAAAACTATTGTACATATTATTTATTTTACTGAGTTTTTTTATTGCTGCGTATTAATTGGGTAACTTGTGTTCAAAAACAACGTTTCGTAGTGGGGTAATAACTGGTCAAAGAAATTGTCGATTGTCATGTTTATCGTACTAATCGATTCATATTTTATGGCTTAACAAATTCGGAGAAGTGCAACTTCGGGGTTTGATTAGTTTTTGAGTAATTTTACTGTAAAGTAGGAGTTCTTTAAGGCCTTAAAAAATACACTTACTGTTAATATTTTTTAATTTTTTTCTCCGATTTTGTTCATTATAAATATTTTTTATGCTACCAAAATTTGGTACAAAAACATAAATTGGTTTATGAGTTATCCACGCTCCCCTAGCACCCTATTTAGCATACTTAAAAATTACTCTTAATAGGAATTATAAACTGATTTCTAATATTTAAGTTAATCTGGTTTCAATGTACCCAGTTGCCTCTAACTAATGATTCAGTCACCCCATTTAAATAAAAAAAAATGTGGTTACTGGACTTCGTATGTTAAAAATTAAACAATAAAACAAAGTAAGAAGATATGCAATAATTCAGTTATGTTCATACATTACTCTTTAAACTAAATAAAAATACCTCAAGTATTAGCAAACTTTTTACCTCACCATGTTGTATTCGTTTATTTTTTAACTGTTTTTTTATGAATATAATAGAAGTAAAAGTTAGTAGGGAATTCTTGTTTTATGAAGTAAATACTGAAGTGCAGCGATGACAATATCAAAAACATAAAAGTTACTCCCTGGGATCATTTATCCCAGCTATGGGGAGTACTTACCCCAAAAGTTTAATTAATTTATATTCAACCTATCCAGAGAAAATAAATAAAAAGTAAGAAGAAATTTTAATACCTTGTAGCTCGTTGTTGAGTTTTGACATGTTTTATACATGCGTATACTACCCAACATAGCATGTCAATTCTAAGATCGGTAAAAGCTATAAATATGAACTTCATGCAATAATTAGAATTTGTAAACTGACAACTTTTGAAGCGAAAAATATATTATTTTATGTTCCCTGAACAAAATAATTTAAAAAAGTTGCGTTCAAATATTGTGCTTTTTAAATTCCGTAATATGTTATAAAGGAAATGAGCTTAAAATTGGAAACAATTTTGTATATCGAACAACAAGAACAGAAAATGTCGAATAATTCAAGCGTGAGCCATAGCTATTCGTTAGTGGACACAATTCCTGAAGAAAAATAAAAACCTTCCTACTGTAATTTATTGAGTTATAAATTTATTTATTGGGTTTGCACCAAACCACCTTCGTTCCAATTTATACGTCAAATATTTGATAGTTTAAGATTTTGTTAAAATAGACTTATTTTGTTATTTCACATTGACAGGATATAGACTTAAAATAAAAATCAGTTTTCCATACAATTTATAAATTTTTATATAAAAATTATCATGTTAAATCAGAAATAAACCATTAATATTTTATTTCAAATTAATACTTGTTAATATATAAATAAAATTTGATTATAATTAAAAATTAAATTTTTGCTATTTGAATAGTACATATGAAAACATAAATGCGGAAATAAAGAAAAACAAAAACACGCCATTATTTACAGCTTCTTTATTTAACTCATAACAAAAAAACTTATAAGGATTCATATGCTATATTGTTGAGTATCAATAAAACAGCCTTGGTTTATTTTAAAGAATTTTTTAAGTCAATAAGCGACAATTTACGGGAAATGAAAGGAATTACTGCAAGATCTTTTGAAAGCTAAATTCTGCAGAGAATGTGATGAATAGTATCATGAACGAACCGAATTACATCAAATTGTATCTAGTGTCGCCCTGGAAAACTCCAGCGTGGTGTGGAACACATAAAGCAAATTCAAATAAATCTTTGAATAGAATGTCAAATTACGCTAAGAATAAATCACGTGTTTAAAGCTTTTTATTTATAGCAATAAACAAAAGCATGCTATATAGACAAAAATTGCTTGTTTTCTTTTGAAGGATTGCATACAATATAATAGTTTCATTTTTCTTATACCACACAAAATATAAATTTATTTTTAATGAATCTGAAATGATATACATTACCAAAATAGACGTAATGCAACTAATGATTATTTTAAGTGAATTTTGTTGAAATTTATGTTTATAAGACTAAAATAGTAAAGTCTTAATGGGCACATTATTTTAACGATACGGATTACGTTATACTGCATACTTTTCGTTTTATTTGCTGGAAGATTTTCAACATTTTTTAGGTATTAATAAAAATGGTAAATAACCACTTATAATTAATTTACAGCCTTTATACACGAAAAAAAAACTTTTTGGGTGTTCTCAAATAAAAATTTTATGTAAAGTTTTTAATTTTTAATTTATTTTCCATTTTAACCAATATGAAATAATAGAATTTTGTATTTTACTTGGAGATATGGATTCAAACCGTGCAACTTTTAAAGAAATTATTTGGATGAATTTAATTCGGATTTTTATTTCATTTATTTTTTAACAAGTTTATTGATTTTAACTAGTTGCCTAAGTTGTTTCTCATTCGGACCGTCACATACACGTTCTGCTTTATCGGTGTGACAACTATAGTACTGTAATATTAAAATTAAATTCTGTGCTGTTGCAAGCATTTAGAGGCTACCGTTTAATCCACTAAACTGGTTTACGGAATACTAACTGCGGAAAACATTTGAAGGAAAATTACTCACCAATAATTTACCATATGTATGTAATATAACAAGTTAATTTTATCGGCAACATTTATTAAATTGAGAGTTGCTGTCAGCATCATTAGTCAATTGACATAGAAATCACTAGGCCATAATCTGACCAACTGAAGCATTTTAATTAACAAAGAATTCCATAATTTATACAGGGTGTTCCACTTAAAGTGTTACGAATTTTTATCTCAAAAACTAGGCCACTTAGAGCTTTTTGTTATTAAAAAAGTTGTTTGGTTTGAAGAGAGAAACATAATACAAATTTTATTTGTTATTTTCAGTAGGTTTTAAAGGTCATTTCAAGATCTACTTTGTTTTTTTAAATACAAACCTATGTTTTTTAATAAATTATCTTATTTTATTTTTTATTAAGTTTTAAAGATTAATAGAAAAATTAATAAATGTATTTCTTCTGGAAATTTAATTTTATACGTAAAATTTAACAAATTTACCAAAGTTACTTAGAATCCACAGTTTAGCAATATCGGTTATTATTTCACCACCTTGTCAAAATAATCTTCGTATTGACAATAATAATATTAATGTAATGCCTGCTGTTTAAAGCACCAACTTTCAACTTTAATACATTTACATTAGTGTAAGCGCATTTTTGGAAATTTGCCTTTATTTTCATGCATAAAATAAAAGTATGTATTTATAATTTTGCATCATTAGTATTCAGGATGTGGCAATAACCGATATAATTTTACCTACCTGCTAAAATAAATATACGTAAAATTTTACATTCATCGAAGTTATTTAGAACCCACAGTTTAGCAATATCTGATATTATTTCACCTGCTTGTCAAAATAATAATAATAACGTAATGCCTGCTTTTTAACCACCATTTTTAACTTATAAAAGTCAATAAACTTGAATGTATTTTATCTTTTATCTATCGTCATATTGTATGAACGTGTTTTGATTTTAAGTTAAAATAAAATTCATACGGAAAATAACCAATACAATCAAGAGTACCTCTTTTTCGATTTTGTTTTATAGCAACAGCTATACACAAACTTTATGGTTTTTACTACACATTCGGCTAATACATTAGGAAAGGAATAATAAACTGGTACTTTTCATGAAAAAATTCTTAGTTCAAATATATTATAAATATATCAATAAACCTTTTTCATTTCTTCGGACTTACTAAATTAACAATTATACAGGGCCAAGGAAAACCAGAAGGAAGAAAACGTTCGGATAAGTCATGTTTAGTTTGATGGAAGATATTTTTTAATAGAACTGAGGCTAAAGTCTGTTCATCCCTGGGCGCTATGAACACAACCCCTAATTTTTTAAATGGCATGATAGGGTAAGTAACATCTCATTAGAAAGATTTTTTTGTAACTCGTCACAATAGCACCCGACAAAATAGCCCCATCATAATAGCCTCTGCCAAAATAGCCCCGTCATAACAGCTCCGCCATAATAAACAGAAATTGAAGAAAATGTGTAACATTTTCTTTAGAACACAATTATTCGCTACAATTACTTAAAATGGCGCGCAATTTTCCAAAACATTTGACGGGATTATGTGAACTTTAATCCTATCACCAATCACCACGATAAAATTTGAAGGCACCTGGGATAATTACGTTATTAACAAATTAAGAGGAATTATTCAATTAAATTAGGAAGCCGATAACTACAAAATACGGGGAAATTATGCATAAGTACCTACAGTTGTTAAGGCAAGGTACCGAAAGGATTACTAAAATTAAAATACCCTCTGTGGTGGTCGGGTTAGGTTAGGTTTGGGTAGAGTTTGATACGTTTTGATGCGGAAAATGTTTTTATAATATACCTTGTAATTTGGTGAGGTTATAGTGTTAGAAAAATTTAGTTATTTTTTTTGCTAATAGTTTTTTGGGAGACAAGTTGACTCGTCCGTTTATAATAATTTTCCCGTATTTTGTATTTATCGGCTTCCAAATCTAATTAAATAAATATGTTTCTTTATTGAAATATCCTAGTGCAAATCCTCTAAATCAGCCATATTAGTTCTTCGGAGAAAATGGTAAATGCTATTATTTCTTAGTTTACAAGGCTATTTAGTCGGCAAGCTTTTTTGTCGGGGCTATTATGACGGGGTTATTTTGACGGGGGCTATTTTGATGGGGTACCAGATTTTTTAATCCGGGTAACATACAAAAAACAAAAGTTAAGAGTAATTTACTATACCCCCGCGATAAATTTTCCGTCACAGATAATAACAGGGAATAGAAAATCCATACCAGGTTTCTGGAGCTTCTTTGCAAATTATAAGCGAATCACCGATAATCAATGCGATTCGCTAGAGAGCGTGCGAGTTTTGGATGAAAAAGCTAAATTCTTTAGGCTTCAATCAAATGTATATTTATCTGCGTCAACCTTGCGCTGACCTAATTAGAGGGATCCAAAGAGAAGGTACTGAAGCTCAATATATTTTTTTGTACATTCTCGAATTTTATTTTCATACATTTTAAATCTTCTATAAAAAATATGTAAGAATATTATATAATAGCGTATTCGCGGTTTCGCGGTTTCAGAATTGTAGATGCCCTCTGGTGGAGTTTTTTGAACTACACGAAACAGGCAAAAGTCAAAGATAAAAATACGTTTAAATTATATTATAGCGCTTATAAAATGCCAATACTGTCTATTTTATTTGTTTTATGAATTATAATAATTAAGAGCAATTTCCTAAACGGAAAATAGTGGTTTAGTTCTGCAGTCATAAAAGCTAACAACATTTTTGTATAATTTTTTTATAGATGATTTAGAAGTCATTTCTTTAATTCTTGCCAGAAGGAAAAAAAATGGAGAATGTACAAAAAAATATAATGATCTAAAAGTACCTTAACTTTGGATGTCTCTAATTAATTTTGTGCTAGGTTGCAGAAGATAACTCTCTGGCAGGATGTAGCCTAATCAAGTTAGAATATAAATCTGGAAAAAAATTGAAAATCTAACGAGAGAAACTTGAGTTATGACTGCAGAACTAATGCTCGATTTCATGATTTTTCACAATTTTCCTCCCAAACTCGCGCGCTCTGTAGGGATTTGCATTAATTATCAGTTATATGGTCATAATTTGCAAAGAAGCTCCAGAAAAGTGGGATGAATTTTCTATTCTTTTTTATTATTTCCAACGGAAAATTTATCGCGGGTGTCTAGGAAGATGCTCTTAAGTAGGTAACTTTTGTTCCAGTTATAAATATAATCTAATTTTTTTTACCTCGATCAGCTGTTCTGTCAAAACAGCGCCTAGAGGTAGTTAAAATTATATTGGTGCTCGTAAACCACTATATTTGCATGTTTGCCGTTTAGGAAATGACTCTTAAATCAATTGAATTGTTTTAAAGATTACTTTGCTTTTTAGAAGCAAAAAGATCTTTCCAAAGAGGTATTATACAAAAAATTAAGTCGATGATTTTTTTAAGGATATACAAAATTTAACATAAAAAATAAACATGTTAAATTTTAAATATTATTAAAACCAATCCATCGATTTAAGTTATATTTATTGCATATTATTCAGGATAAAAAGATCTTTCAAATGAATTATTACTTACCCCATCATGCTATTTAAAATTTTAGGGGTTGTGTTCATAGAGCACCGGGATGAACAGATTTTTGTGCCAGCTCTATAGCAAAAACTATCCCCCTTCAAACTAAACTTGACTTGTCTGAGCGTCTTTTAAAAATTTTGTAATAACTAATTTAAAATTCGTCCTCTTCATTTTCGTTGGCTCACCCTGTATATTAGTGCAGTTTACCGAAACTGAAAACAATTTGTTTCTTTCTTAGTATAAAAGTTTAACTTTCCCAGAACATAAAACCGAAAAAATAGTGAGAAATAAAATAACAAGTAAAAATACGATATTTCGCATATTTCACGCTTAATGAATTTTTTATTGTTGCCTCGATTATTGGAAAAAATTTTCTTGTAGACTTAATAAGAGTTCTTTAATTATTTTTTAAGGACATAAAATTTTAATTAAAAGTTGTTTATTCTTTTAATATCACAAAATTTGTCCTTCTTTTATACTACCTTATATAAAAATAAATTTTACCTAACAAAACTTATTAATTTAATTGGATTTAAAAATTAATATCTGGCAATAAATGCACCATTAATAAATTTTTTGAAGTTTTAATTCGTCTAGACGCTTTTACTGAACGTAAATAAATAGTAATCAAATTAATTTAATAAAGTGGAAAATTTTATTTAATATTTTTCAAATTGTATGTTCTTATTTAAATAAGCAAGTTTTTAATATCATGAAATTTCATTAAATTATTTACAAATATGAAGTTATTTCGCGAAAAAGTAAGAATGAGTATACATATTTATACACAAAAAAATTTTAAATACAGGTTGTTAAAGTGTACAAATTTTTTTAATTCTTTAACACAAAATTCATATTTATTAAAATCATTAGATAATTAATTTTCTCTCTATTTGTGGACAGGACCAATTTTTGGCAGTCAACTTTAGAGAAAATAAAATTGTGAATATCGAAAACAAAAGTATAGATTTTCGGAGGTAACAACCATCTTTACCCAAATTATTTGTAGTATATCTTTTATAAATTCAAATTTTCTTCTTTGTAAATTACAAAAAAAAATTGGTTTCTATAATTTTTTAAATATTTTTTTTGCGTTTGAAAGTTATGAGACAAATTGTATAATGTCGTGTAATTATACAGGGTTTCCCAAAAGAAGTGCTCAGAAGAAAATCCTAGAAAGTAGTCGATATTTCATTGACAAAAAACCCAATAGTCAGGGTTGGAACAGCCCAGATTTTTTTTTGACGGGATTTTGAATTTTGTTCCCACAGAAAATATCGCTGAGTCAAAATTCTGTTATAGGTCATAAACTATTTGGTCAATTTAAATGATTAAAAATGTAAAGTAAAGCTATTTAGTTCCACTTTGGCTTCAGGTTATAAAATCATCACCAAAAAATTATTTTGATAGCAAAAAGTATTCTTCATTCCATAAATTAATGAGAATCCACTTTTCTTGATATTTTCGCTCATATCTTTGAAATAAGCCCCATAACGGCACCACTTTTTTACATCCGTAAAACTTCACAGTAAACTCTATTAATTAAAAAAGATTCTATCTCTTTTACTTTAGGAGCAGAGATGGTAAGAAAAATATCCTGCGCGAGTGACTTCGAGTACCACTTGAAGTCACTCGCGGTCAAGTAAAAACTGGGCAAATAAGGCAGTGGTTAAAGAAAATGAAATGAAAATAAGTTTAATTCCATAATTATGAAGCAGAAACATTATTTAATATTCAAAATATTGACTATTACCAGACCCTTAACCCCTTATGTCAAGACACTCGCGCAGAGTAATTTTCACTGCTCCTAGTGAAAAAGAGATAAAATACTAATTTTTTTTAGTTGATAGAGTTTTCTCTAGCATAATGGTACCTACCCATATTGGGTATACTAAAAATATTGAGCGAAAATAAATAAAATTGGAATTTTGATTAATTTTTTTTTGTTATTTTCGCTCACATCTTTAAAATAAGCCACATATGGATACAATTTTATAACGTCCCTAGAAATTCATAGTATACTCATTAAATTAAAAAAAAAGTCAGTTTTTATCTTTCTCTAGAGCCGTGGTGGTAAGAAAAAGACTTTGCGCGATTGACTTGACGTAGGGGGTTGAGAGTCAACATTTTGAATATTATTAATTTTGTAATATTTCTGTATAATAATTAAGGCATTAAACTTATTTTCATCTCATTTTCTTTAACCGCTACCTTTTTTACTTGACCTAGTACTTGAAGTAACTCGCGCAGGGTATTTTTCTTATCAACACTGCACCTAAAATCTGTAGTTTTACGGAAGTAAAAAAGTGGTATCTTTATGGAGCTAATTTCAAAGATATGAGAGAAAATATCCAAAAAAAAGTGAATTTTCATTATATTATTGAAAAAAGATTTTTTTATCAAAGTAATGTTTTGACGATGATTTCGAATTAACAACATTTTTCTTTGAGCACAAAATTCAAAAACCTCTAAAAAACCGACCCTGACTATTGGGTTTTTTATCGGTAAAATCTCCTCTACTTTCTATGATTTTCTTCTGAGCACTCCTTTTTGGGACACCCTTTGTACAGGAACCCTTTTATACAGGGTAGCAGATGCCAAAAGAATTATAGAACTTCTGTCGCATTTCGCTTCTTACGGAGCTCTTTAAATTTATTTGAGGGTTCTCTGCAAAACCATATAATTAAAACCATTCCCCATTTTCTATAAAAAATACTATAACTTTAAATACTTGGAAACAAAATAGCAATGTGAATAGATTAATCTGCTTTAATTACACAGGGCAATTTCAAAAAATATACTGGGTGATGATAAAGTTTGGAACAAAATTCATAACTGCCGTATTTATTTTTTTTGGGGGGGAAAATCGCTCGGACAGATGAATTTTAGTTTTTAAAATGCCATATCTTGATATTAAAAAAATAATAATAACGTCACTTGTGATTTAGCAACGACGTCATCATCGATTTTTTTAAATGGATCTCCCGATTTTACTCGGTTTTGATAGACGCTTATATCACTTAAACGATAGTATAAAAAATGATTTGACATTTATAAACAAATTTTCGAATAATAAATCTTTTTTCTTCAACAAATTAAAAAAAAATGATTCTATTTAAATATAAGAAAATTTACCAAGAATACAATTTTAAACTCAAACTATTTACCATTAATTGAAATCACTCAACATCTTATACAACATTCAAATCTTCCAAGTTTAATAATCCGAATTAATTTTAAGTTGACATTAAGAATATTTGATTAAAAAATTTGTTTAAAGATGTAATCTTTTTTTATATCATCGTTTAAGTAGCATGATGTCTAAAAAAACGAGTAAAAAAATTTTCATTTAAAAAATTGACGATGACGTCATTTCTAAACTACCAGTGACCTCATTAATATTTTTTCAATATCAAGAGATGACATTTTGAAAACCTGTTTGAGCCATTTTCTCAAAAAAATTAAATACGACAGTTACGAATTTTGTTCCAAACTTTATCATCATAAATAACAACACATTAAACAAAACGTATTTGGTTTTACATGTTTAAAAAGAAAAGGGATAGTTTTGACTAAAAAAAACATTTTATAAAGCTGTCAACGCGACTTAAAATTATTTCCCATGTCAAATTGGCCAAATAGTTGGCGTATCAAGTCTACGATTCAACATTTCAAAATTATTCGGAAAAATTACCTTGTTAGGATGTTCAATTATTGGGCAATAAATACAATTTATTTCCTTTTGGTTTCGAATAATGTACATGCAATAGAGTCTTTCTTGATAAAAGTTCCCAAACGTGAATTTCAACATAAAGGTGGATGCACACCATTCGTTTTCTAAATGCTATAATAGATTGGGAAAACTGATTAAGAAACAAACGATTTTTACGGGGTGTTTCTAAAATGATGGTCACGGCCTCGTTTACTTATACTACAAGTAAAAATAAGACAAAAAGTACGTACAAACATTTTTCCAAAACTCAACTGTTACCGAGATACAGGGTGTTGAAATTTCTTTTAATTTTCACTTTTTATTTATTTTCTCTTGATTGGCTGGATGAATATTAATAATATTCATTGGCTTGTAATTTTGTCTTAATTTTACTTTCCAGTGGCATAGAAACAGGATAAGGTCTCCCCTTTTTTAATTTATTTGATACGCCACTGCAAAATTTTAGAATTTTCTTTGGATTTTTTAAACCTTCTATCAATTTACTAAAAAAAGTATACCTGTTACATTTTAATAGAAGTAGTGATATGTCAGTAATTTCAAATTTTATGGTCTAGTGACCTTACTAAAATCAAACAAATTTTCAGAATTTTAAACAAATTTGAATTAAATAAACAAAATTTAAATTTATAAGTCCTAGTAAGGTATTAATTTGTGTTTTAAATAAATAAATAAGTTAGAAACGCTTTAAATAAATTTAATAAAAAATGAAATTGGGCAGCCATTTTCAACATTTTTCTAAAATTTTAAATTAGGTGTTTCTGACATGTTTTTTTTATTGAATACACCAACAAAATGTCATACTAAGACTTTTTAATTTCAATTTTCCTAATTTGAATTTAATTTCTTCAAAATTTGAAAATTCGTTTGATTTTAAAAAAGGTACTGGATTATAAATCACCAAATTACTGGAATGTCACTTTTTTGTGGTAAATTGAATGTAGATTTTTAAAATTTAAACAAAATTGTAGAATTTTGCAGGTGTTTCAAATAAATTAAAAAAAGTGGACACCTTAATCCGTTTCTACGCCACTGAAGTGCTAAATTAAGACAAAAGTTATAGCTAAAGATGACTACCCATGGGAAGTACTCACCCTATAATTTTAATTAATTTTCATTTAGCCGATTCGGAGAAAGTAAATAAAAAGTAAGAATAAAAAGAAATTTCAATACACTGTATCTCTGTTGAGTTTTGGAAAAAAAATATACATACTTTTTGTCTTATTTTTACTTTTAGTATAAGAACACGAGCCCGTGACCAATTTTAGAAACGCCCTGTAGAGTCGATGTCATTGTCGTTCTGGGCACAATATTAGTGTCGGTATATTTTGGGATAGAAGAGATTTTTTCAAGTTTTCGGAGAAATAACATAGTCATGTCCAAACTATTTATGTTTTATTCGAAGGTATATCGATACTAGGATAAACATCTTAAGAGCATCTTCCTAGATACCCGCGATAAATTTTCCGTTGGAGATAATAACAAGGAATAGAAAATCCCTCCCACTTTTCTGGAGCTTCTTTGCAAATTATGACCAAATAACTGATAATTAATGCGAATCTCTAGAGGGTGCGCGAGTTTGGGAGGAAAAATTGTGAAAAATCATGAAATCGAGCATTAGCTCTGGAGTCATAACTCAAGTTTCCCTCGTTAGGTTTTCAACTTTTTTTCAGATTTATAATCTAAATTGATTAGGCTATATCCTGCCATAGAGTTACCTTCTGCAACCTAGTACAAAATTAATTAGAGGGGTCCAAAGTTAAGGTACTTTTCGATCATTATATTTTTTTTGTACATTCTCCATTTTTTTTCCTTCTGGTAGGAATTATAGAAATGACTTCTAAATCATCTACAATTTTGTTCGTTCTAGCCTTTATGACTGCAGAACTAAACCACTATATTTTCCGTTTAGGAATTTTCTAACAGTTATGACATCCTGGAAAACGCAAGATTATAAATTGCGTCACAGTTTTTTTTTATATTTAGAAGAACATCTATAAACAATAAAAAGAAAGTTGCCATTTTAACCCTTTACCTTGTAACCCGTTATTATTTTTAATGGGAATATGGATCAAGTTATTTATCAAAATGTGATCGCAAGTAAATTAAATATTAACATTTTTAATTTTTTTGTAAATATTAGGTATGGAACTAAAAATTTAAAAATGCCTACTTATGATATTATCGTGGGAAAAAGACCTTTCAAAATATGCACTATTGGGTTCCTTTTCCCAGGTAAAAAATTGAAATTGTGGTATTTTATGAGAAGGGGTGACAATGATTAAGTAAAAACGTTCCCATAAGAAAACAAACTTTTTTTAAAAATATTAGTCCGTTTAGAAGTCCATACCTAATAAAATTATATGATTTATATAGCATAATTAAGGCTATAATTTATAAAATCAATATAGCAGTATATAATTTTTGTTATTTTTTATCCTGCATTGAATTTAGTGAAGGTTACTGTGTGCCACCTGTGTTAGAGTTTGTCGTCTCAATCTTACTTTTCACGAACTCATTATAGTATTTCAAACAAGCTACAGTCGTTAACACTGATTTAAAAAAACTTTTCTATAAAACCCTTACTTAAAAGACAAACATTAAATCTAAAAGTAAAATAAAAAAACTTTATCCTATTAAATTAACATTCCAACCTTCAAATTTCAAATATTTTCTAAGAAATGAATAAAAGAATTCAAATTTAAAATATGTTAATCATTAAAGAACTTCCAATTAATTTATTCGATTCTCGACCTTTGTATGAATGTCAGAGAAAAATCTTGAATCGAAGATATGTATTTATTTAAGAAATCATTTCGGATATATAATTTTTAAATCAAGTGTGACCTACGATTCGAGGTTACCTTTCAGTTACTATTATTTTTAATTAATAATTATTTATGTAAGCAACAGTTAACACATTAATAGTATTTTGTTTACTTTTATATGGTTAGTTTTTTGTAATGCATCGTACAATATTACTTAAGATGGTTCGGGAACAAATATTTAAAGATACACTTCATAAACCTTGTTAAAACATATTAGGATGTATTCAGCGACCGTGATTAAAATTTTAGAGACGTCGTTAAAGTTAATCACGGCTTTAAGAAAATATTTCTTATTAAGAAATATTTTTTAATCACGTGATTAACGATAACGACGTCTCTAAATTTTTCATCACGGTCGCTGAATATACGCTAATGTGTTTTTAGACGCGTGCAATAAAACTTGACTTGTGAAACTCGTTGCATAATATAGTGGATCAAAAGGTACAGCACTTTTAAAACTTCAAAATTTTAATGATTTTTCAAAAAACTAGTTACGTTCGTAGTGATAAATGTAGTGATGTAGTGATAAATTATTGAAATATTCATACTATTGGCTAACATCGTGGAATTTTACGAGGAGACCAAGGACAGTTATGGTGCAGAAACCGAATCAAGATGAAGGATGTAACCATTATGCACACCAAATTTATTCATATTTCAATATTCTCCATCCTTTTCTGGTAGCAATGACCAAATTGCACACCCGATCAGAAGGGTGGGCAAAGCAAGCGTTAGTTTTAGGGCGCACTGTTTCATTACTCAGTAGCATTCATCGTTATGTAAATGCAGAAAGCGAAAATATTTGTGACTTATAAATTTATATTTTTGTTAATAAAAAATTAGGTATGAATTCGGACAAAGTTCCCGGGATCCCGGGGAAAGGACCTTCTCTTGTGGAAAAGATTTTAAATTCTACAAAGTGAAAATATTAAAATCAGATATAATATTCTGGCGTTGTACAAACAGAAATTGTAAAGCAACGAATTTTACGATGATCACAATCAGGAAAAAAAATGAAAAACTTTTAAACAAATTTTAAGCAGCCAGTCTAAAATTTACGTATTAGAAAAAATATTATAGACAATTTTCAGTTTTATTAAAAATAAGTCAACTAAATTTAAAAATATAGGTGTTTGGTGTCATAAAACTTATTTGAACTAAAATAGATATTATGTAATAACAATTATAACTTAATTAACGCATTAATCAGCAAAAAACACCGGCATCTAAATTTAATACAAAAACTGTAAATTTGTGCAAAAAACATATCGTAAATGTTGAAATTAAAATCACACGCTTAGATAAATTAAAAACTGGCATAAAAAGAAAATAAATAGGATTCTAAGCCTAAGTACTAACAAAAATAATTTTACAACATGTGAAGGCATTGTGGTGAATACTAATTAATTCCGTCGAATTTGTTATCGCAAATCGTTTTAGGTCGTAAGTTCGTTATCGAACTAGATACTTAAAAACTTTACTATGTTACCACTTTAAATGATATCGAATCTTGTATTGTAATCAGGTAGGTATTAAAAATATAATATTAGAGCACATCGTTGCATAATTATTTTAACAAACCATCTACGTAATATTAAAAACCAAAATCTAATGTGGGAAAAAAGTTATTTTATGAATGCTAAGAAGTTCTTGAAAAACTATAATGAAGTACTGGTTCTAAAGGCATATAAAGGCAAAAAAACGGTAGTCATGAATTGTGATGATTATTTTAACAAAATCTGTGAATTAGTTCACAATTCGACGGTCTTTACCCCCTTAACGAAGGATACAACATATGTACGTTTAATAAACTTTCAATAAAACTTATCGAAGAATTATCAACAAACAAACTAATAACAGACAAAGAAAAGATTCACAAAGAAGGTATTCCCTTGCGTCCAATAATTTCATGTGTCGATAGTTTTAATCCAAACTACAGAGAATGGTATGTAGAATACTAAAAACAAATTTCAACTTTAAAATAAAACGAAAATCCTTGATAATGAACCAAATTACAGTAAACGACTGTTGAACGAATTGATTTTCATCCAATGTCACCAAAATATAACAGCAAATTGATAAACGGATATGGACAACTTAAGCAAAATTTATAACCCATGATCACCCAGTATATTCGCTTGTTGACATTCGGTTTTTGTTAAGTTGGCAAAAATGATAATCAGACCATAATCGTCAAATATTAAATGCGTCAGTTTAAATCATTGTACTCATGAGTGCCGTTCCATGCCACTTCAAATCTTGGTTAAACTGTTTTGGATTAAATTACCATTTTTCTGCACGTTTTCTCTCATATCATAATATGCAACATAAAGGTTCTAAAAGAGTTTTAATTACAGTTATTAATTAAAATAAAGTTATTGAAAGCCGATTTGTTATATTTTATAATTTTTTGTAAATGTTATCATAAAAACCCTAAACCAGTACAAACTAGTTTTAACTAGTTAAAACTAGAAGTAATTAAGGACATCTGTTAAAACTAGTTTTAACTAGTTAGAACGGGAACTAACTAAATACATTTGTAAAAACCAGAATAAATAGAATCTTCAATATTACTTCGGGTTTTAACTAAGAGTTTCAGTGAAAACTAGTTTTACCTGTTCAGTTATTTGTTGGAACTACTTTTGAGGTAAGAAACCAGTAAATATTTTTATTTTAAAATCTGTCAAATACTGTACTTATTCATTTTCCATAAAGTTTTCGCATTTTGTAAAGCCACCCTTAATAAATGTAAAATTTGCGTACAGTATCTTACACTTCTTCAAATAACTTCTAAACTGTACAAGATGTGAACAAAATTTAGTAGGTCAACAAATTTTTAAAAAAGAATAAGGAATTTAAATATTTTATTTGAAATATATCATGTAAAAATGGGGTATATACCTACTCCTAAAATACCCCCCACCCTCCGTATTTTTTATATTGGATAATTTTGTCTAATTACGACTGTATTACGTAGAATTAGTTCCAAATTTCATAAAACTATCAAAAAAATAAGGAGGTTATGCAAAAAAAAATTAATATAAATATAGAAATTCCAACACCCTGTAAATAAGAAATGAACCATTTTTGAGAAGAAAATTATTCTTATCTTATTTCTTATTTTTTAACTGAGAATTTGTCAAGGAAACATCTTCTGATTTGTTCGCATATGTTTTTTAGATACATCCTGTATAATTCAATTCGAGATTTTACTGATTTCTCACGTCAAAACTAGTTCTAAGAAATACATGATCAGGTAAAACTAGTTTTGACTGAATCTGAGAGTTTCAAGGACTCTAGACGCGGAAGAAGATATTTTGGAAGCATTTAACGAAGACCTAAATGATATGCTCCTTGTCAACCGCTTTATAAAAGGATAAAGTAAAATAAAATTCGCGTCAGCATACAAAATCAAGTTAACTATTAACAAGTGATGGCGTTTTTAACACCCACAATCGCTTGAATTTTGAAAAGTTTTTAATCAACTTGTGGATGGGCATTTTTAAATAAATTGTCCTTGCAACAATATTAAAGTTAAATACATTTGGATGTTCTAGAATATGTTTTTGTTAACTAATCGTTAATCACATTTATGCACTATGAAGCTTGTGCTCAGAAAACGCCGTTGATAGAGACTGATTAAATAACATTCAGGGTAATAACTACTCGAACCTGTAAAGGTAAATAGTATACAGTAGAGAGTCATAAAACTAGCACATAATAATAAAGTACTTTTAGGTTTTAACATTATTTGACAGGAGCCGTATGATACAACAAATAAGTTGAGAAAAACATTTAAAATATAAATTATAATTATTATAGCACATTGTGTATTTTTTTTAATTTTTAACGTATTTTGCGTAGGAACATCTTGAAAAAGATTACGTGTTGTTTTTGTTCGCCATATTTTTAAAGCGAAACTCATCTGCTTGTCTATTTAAAATATAAAAAGTACAGGATTTAAAAGCATGTGTTTTTCGCTCAAAAAATAACACAAACACGCACAAATTAAATTTTGTAAGCTTATTCGGTAGCCCGGGAATTATAAGAGTCACAATTAGAATATATTTATTTGATCTCGTTGCGTATAAAAGGTGTATTAGACAGAAATATTTCTTTCAACAAGTAATTTAGGGACGTTAAAAACAGGAAATTTTAATTCAAACATAATTTGTGTCCTTAAATAAATCTGTTTATGAAAAATTACTTACCATTTACTAAAATATTTTTTTTTAATTTTATTCAAAAAGTAGACAACCGAAGCAAAAATTATAAGGGACAAAAAAATCTGTCTCTTGAATTACACTATAAAAATAAATCATAACTTTTTAATGACAAGTTGACAGGAATTCCTTGTATCCAACTTTATTTCTAGAATTCTTCAAATAAACCTCAAAATAGCCTTTAAAATGTTAAGGAAGAAATGCTCTTAAAGCCACTTAAAAATCTAAATAAAAAAACGGTTTGAACTAGGCTAGAAGTAAGATTGGACTGAACTGGACTTTATTGATTCAGAATTAATATTTTTCTATAAAATGCCTAATTTCCAAAATAAAGCAGCGTTGCCGAACTTTATTTATTGAAAATGTAAAGCCTTGTAACTTTCAAACTGTTAAGTTAAGAAAAATAAAAAAATGAAATAAAACGTTTTTCTCAAAAATGCTTTATTTCAAAAATAAACGACCGTTGCCGAACTTTTTGTTCACCCTGTATGTGTATTGCACAGGAAGAAAATAATTTAGTATGAAAATATATTTCAAGTTTTTTACCATAGCTATGCTTATATTTCTTTTCATTTTCATTTTCTTTTTCATTTGCGTTTAAATGACGAATTATTTGTTATTTTTTGGTATTTAGTTCAGTGGTCCGGTAAGCAGCTTTCGTGATTAAATCATTTTACAAAATAATGACTACAAGGTTTTTGCACAGCAATAATTCATAATTAACTTTGGGATTCCATGTCACGGGGGCTTTCATGTGCTTGAGTTAAAAAAGATACGAAATAAAAGTGTATTAAAACTATATATCATTTTTTCAACTTATTTTAAATCACAACATATATAGTTTATCCGCGTTAAGGATGTGATTTTGCCGGCCAAAGTTTAGTCATGCGAGTTGTCTTGCTCTCTCTCTCTATCGATAATAAAACTTCGTAAAGGAATTAAAAACACAGCGAGACGCATACACCCTCAAGTTACGCGGTATGGGCTCGGTCGCTTAATATTGACTAGATTCAGACGCTTAATATTCCCTTCCTTAACGCGGATATACTTTTTTTATACAAATACTTCTATGGTTTTCAAACTTGCTGCATCCGGTTTCATAAAAACTAGACACAATAATGTTTTATTAAAAGAATTCAAAACTCATACATTTATAAACATATCTTTGCAAAAGATTTTGCATTTAAAAATTATATATAAAAACTGTAAAAACCCAAAGATCGAAAAGAATGTTCCATAGTGAAAATACAAAAATCGTTAAATTTAAACTATACACAAAAAGGCAAAGAAGTATGTTTAGTAACATTTAAATTAGAGAAAAATATTATTACGAGCATTTGATGTAAAGATGATTCTATAGAGCACTAGTGGGCATTTTTAACAATTTTAATAATTATGTATTATATTTTAACTTAATGGATTTCAATAAATTATAATGAAACAAGTAAAACATTTTTTTTAACATCAAGACGTAAAAACTAACCTTCTTTGGAGGGAGAAGACTGTAAAAAGTTTGTTAATCCACTTTTAAAATTGCATGCATTTAAAATAAAATCTCATGGGACATATGTCTGAATATTTATCGCACTAATAAACAAGAAACGAAGCAAAGGGCATGGAATCATTAAAATTCATAAACTTGCAGACATTAATACTGTTTAGGCTGCCTTAATAAATCTTTACGGTTGCTCCATCTGAAATGCAATTCACTTGGGATTAATTTTTGTAAAAGAAAATCTAGAATTGCAGAATTACTCCATAATTTGTTTAAAGTTTTAATTTAATATGTTTCTTTAAAATTAGTGCTAGGTTAATTACTAAATCTTGAAATCAAAAGTACTTGTACTGAACGAAGTTGCAGACCTATATTGCATTTAGTAAATTTCTGTATGGTCAGTTGCGATACTCTGATGCAAAAGGTATCATCTGTACATCTTTACTCCAAGTGATTTTTGGAAATCGTTTGTTGAGATTTCCATGACTGATGATTTTTTCAGGTGATCTGGTAGATTTTTTATCAGTTGATCATTATTACTAGAGCATTTCCTTAATGTGAACTCTCCGCTGCTCAGCATTTCGATTGTGTTTGTAGCTTGGTGGTTTCTTCAATGGATTTTGCTCCAGATAACAGATCGTCTACGTAGAAGTCCATAAGTACTGTAGATGATATTCCTGGGTAGTTTTATTCTTCATCTTTGGCCAACTGTTGAAGTGTACGAATATCTAGATGTGCCGAAGCCATGCCATAAGTGACCATCGTGAGTTCGAATTCTTCTATTGCCCTTTTCTCGTTGATAAAATTCGATGTATTTTTGATCATCTTGACGAATCTTTATGACGATACATTTTTTCTATATCTTCGGTGAACACTATTTCGTGCTTTCTCCACCGTAAAAGTATGCCAGTCATATCTGGTTGAAGTCGTGGACTAGTGTGCATGAGAGTATTGAGACTTTGTTCCGTGGGGGTTTGGCAGGATGCATCGAATACTACCCTCAATTTAGTGGTTGCGCTTGATTCTAGTACAACTGCTTGATGTGGGATGTAATAGCTTCCTTTGAGTTCTTCGCTTGGCCCTACCTTTTTTATATGTCCCAGTTTCACATATTCATTCATGAACTCGTGGTATTGCTTCCTTAGGTTTCTATCCTTAGATAACCTATTTTCTAATTGCTGAAATCTTGACATGGCTGGAGCTCTAGAATTTACCTAATCTTGAACGATTGTTTTAAATGGTATTCTTACTACGTATGATCAATCTTCATCTCTTGCTGTCCTATTTGAGAAGAATTCCTCGTACATCTCATCATTTCCATCCATTTGGCGATTCGACGTCTTCTATTTCCCAGAATTTTTAAAACTGCTGGTCTGCCTCGATGCAGGACACCATAATGATGACTTGGTTTTGGATGTTTCCTGACAATATCCATCCTAATTCCGTATTTTGCACCAAAATGCTGTCATCAACGTGTAGAATACAACCCTGGAGTTTGACCCACTCCTCCCGCGCGCGCGGGTTTTCCGGGCCGCGCGCGTCCTTCTCGCCCCGGCCAAAAAAAAAACTGTATATGGAAGAATAATTAACAAAGGTTGAAACGAATAGGTTCAAATTTTATACAATCTTGGAATATACTCCATTTCAAAATTGCAGCTTCTGCCTTTAAGATTTAGCGCACATATGTCCTTATTAAAAATAACTCTTATTAATTATGTGTTATGTGTTTGACCGTAATGTAATAATTTCACTAGAACTTTAATAATTACAACCCTACAGGCAAGTTCAATCATCTTGCGGGCGTTAAGGTAGTAAGATCTCAGGTTTATCGCTCTTCATTAGGACGTAATTGTAGACATTATTACATATGTTTTGTTCTTTACACGAGAAATAATTAAACAAATCTTAACCAACAGCCTCTCGTCTTGTTAAGTGCTTTTCTAAGAAGTTACTTTAGAAATATTACCACTTTTGTACCAATTTGAACTATTTGCTCTTTATGAAAATAAGTTTCGGCAAAAACTAGAATGACTATATAAAAATCAGTTCATTTTGGAGATACTTCTGTACCGTCAACTGAGCTAACTTTGGCCCTCGAGGGTAAGTTTGACTAAAATCTTGGAATAAGATAGTTTGATCTACTGTTATTTACCAACTTTCATTTAATATACATTGTAAGTATTTTAAGTGTGTCGTTCAGTTAGTATCAGAATACTAACTGGTAACTAACTGTAGATCAAACAATCTTTTTCCAGGATTTGGGCTAAAGTTACTATTTATGGCCAAAGTTACCCTTAAGGGTCAAAGTTGACAGTACTGTGCATTATATAAAACACTCTGCAAGTACATAATTTGAAACTAAGTAAATCATCCTCTTGTAAAAAATCATTTCTCTTGGGCGTTTTTGGAATAAATACAAATACCCAGATTTAATTTAAAACTGATAATTTTTGGGTAGACCCTTTAATTTTGCTGCACAATATTTAACATCAAAATTAATAAAAAATAATAACTTATTAGTTTCGAAAAAAATTGTTGGTTTTGTCAATTCAACTACAGCGGGAAAGTGATCAGAATAATACGTTTCCTTTAAAAAGAAACTAAGATAAAAGCTTCCGGCGTTTCATTCTAAATACAATTGTATGTGGGAAGTGATGTTTTGTTTTATCAGAGCAATATTTTCGACATCTTTTTCATCCGTTTATAGGAAATATAGAAAATTAATTGCTTGACATTCTTAACGAAAAGGTTCGACAGAAAAGTATTAGGTAGTAAAATTAAACTACCTGGAAAACTTTTGCATGTATTAAAATTTCTTTTTATGATTATTTATTGGAAGTGCAGTTTTAAAATGGTCAAGGTACAATATAATATGATTTATTTTTCAACGTACAGATTATAAGATTGATTATAAGTGTACTTATATGTATAAATTACAAGCCATGCCATGATTATTTTAAAATACGATAACCACTTCAGCCTACATAATGTACGAAATGGGGGAGGTCGATAATTATAACTTCTGCCTTCCGTAAATGTTACTAACAATTATCATTTATGCAAGCAAACTATGCATAATTGTCATAATATAAGATATGCAAATTAATTGTAAATATAAGCCAAATATTTGCCAAGAAACCAAACCAGCGAAGTAATTTCAACAATATTAAATTAAAAGCACTCAATTACTTCTGAATACAAATTTTAATTAACAATTCTTTACAGTACTAATTAAAAAATGATTAACAC
Source organism: Stenus bimaculatus (assembly GCA_963971135.1). Lineage (NCBI taxonomy): Eukaryota > Metazoa > Arthropoda > Insecta > Coleoptera > Staphylinidae > Stenus > Stenus bimaculatus. Next base: position 26,382,897 of record OZ020184.1, read on the forward strand.
AAAAATCTCTCAACAGTAAAATTTAATTAGAACTGTTCACATTAAAATTTCATTGAATTATATTTCGAACTTCTTTGAATTAAATCGGCACTTTGAATAATAAAAAATAAACCATTTCTAATTATACTTTGTTTTTATACAGAAGAAGTAAAATTGCTACTTTTAAATGTTTCATATTGATGAAACTGAGAGAAACTTTTTACGTAAAATGAGGTTTCAACAGCTTTGGTCCTTGGTATCATTACTGTTAATTTGGGAACTTGCAGTTTCAATGATGTACTTTATAATTATTCTCAAATATATATATGCAAATATCGCCCTCTGGCTTTTTCATGGTGAAAAACAAGTGCTTTGCGAATGCTTAAAGAATGTTAAGAGCTTATCGTGTTCTGATGCCTGTATAAATTTATGATAATCGTTTTATTGTTCCCCACAGTGTTTTCTTTTATAACTTAAAACGATTATAACTACAAGAGAATTGCCTGCATCGTTTTAGTCTGTTCAGTTTAAATATTTATAAAAACTAGACTCCTGAAATCTAAAACCTCATAAGAACTGTCTTGAGCATTTTCTATTTTAAACCAATTTTGCTTTAAATGTGCATCTGTTCAAAAATATTGTATTTAATATTTGAAAACAGTTTAGACTTTAGCAAAATGTCATTAAATAACAAATAAATTTTCCGTTTTTAAGTCATTTTGATATGGTAATAAATAAAATAATCTTTTTAAGTCCGAATTAATAGGTAATAAAAATACCTTATAGGCAATACCTAGATGTGTGAGCGAGATTAAAAACACATTTAAATTTTCGACAAATTTGTTAATTAATCGTAGCAGATATAAAAAAAATTATTTAATAAAAGGTCTTTGTTTAAAAAAAAGTATATTAAATAATACCAGATTTGACAGCTACAGTATAACAATCAAGGGTATAGAGTCAATTACCAAACGAAATGAAAAACACCTTATTATAAAATTGGTTTATTAGGCAATAAACCGGTACAGCGTCGAAGATATACAGGGTGTCCCAGCACTGCGAGGAAGTAACATTATTCTAAAATGAAAAAAGATATCAGCATGCGGTTTTCGATAGAATATACAATTCCTTTAAGCGCACATTTTAAAAATATTTTAGTATTATACCGTGTGTCCATTCCAAGATGGCCGAAAAAAGTTATGTTTTTTTATATGGAACACCCAGTATATTATGACATTTTTGGATTCCTTATAAAAAAATTATCATACTTTGTATAAACTTTTATGGGTCCATCATCAGTCGTTTTGCTGATATTTGCTATTTAAGCCATAAAAAGATCCATTTTGGATAGATCACTGCTCTAAAACAGATGAATATTTTGGGTTGAAATTTTCTCAAAAATATTTCAACATCGTGTAGTCTACAACTATCATGTCAAATTTAAGTTTGTGATAATTTTTCATCAGAGCGCCTTATGAAACGCAAATTGAACAATTAAACGAAATTTTCAAATGGAACACCCTGTATATTTTAACATCAATCGATATCATTTTTTACAAGTTTTCTATTGATATAATGTTTGTATGGTCGCTTATCAATGGTTTGGGAGATATTAATATCCAAACTGAGAAACAGTAAAAAATACACAAAATAGCACTCTTCATGAATTTTTTAAGGTTTTTTTTTAAATTTGCCTAATACTTATTTGTGTCTTTCTCTATTTTGCTTTTTTAATAATGTTTTTATATTATAGTAACAGTTTTTGTTGTTTTACAACACAAATAAAATCGAAACTTGCAATTATCAATTTTGGTTTTTTAAATCTCAGTATATTTTGAAATTTAAAAAATTAATGTTACCAAGAATTCCCTTATTTCGTTGACCAAGCGCTTACAGCATATTTTCCATTTCTTATTTAGAAGAGTTCATTATTTCGGTTTAGTTATTATCAAAAGTACAGAAAAAGTCGTTAAAACAAAATTCCACAAAATAAGGGTTTCCTTGGTAACATCAGTTGCTAAATTTTTATAACATGCTGAGACTTAGAAAACCAAAATTGATAATTACAAGTTTCGATTTTATTGTTGTTGTAAAAGAAGAAATACTATTATTGTAATTAAACAAAGTTATAAAAAAGCAAAATAGAGAAAGACAGAAATAAATATTAGGCAAATTAACAAAAAAATTCTCAACAAAATTCATCAAGAGGGCTATTTTGTGTATTTTTCAATGTTTCTCAGTTTGGATATTATTATATACTAAACCATAGACATTCGACCATAGAACCATTATGTCAGTAAAAAGCTTGTTAAAAATGCCATCGAATGATATTAAAATATACGGGGTGTTCCATTTAAAACTTTCGTTTAATTGTTCAATTTGCGTTTCATAAGGCAGTTTGACAAAAAATTATCACAAACTTAAATTTGACATGACAGTTGAAGACTAGACGATGTTAAAAAATTTTTGAGAAAATTTCAACCCAAAATGTTCATCTGTTTTAGAGCAGTGATTTTTCAAAAATGGATCTTTTTTTGGCTCAAATGGCAAATATCAGCGAAACAAGTGATGATAGACCCTTAAAAGTTTATACAAAGTAGGGTAATGTAACCGGCTGTGGGCCATCACCGGTTGTGGGCCACCCGTTATATCTTTTGACGTTTACCAAATATGGCGGATCTGAGTATGAGGTTCTGTGTAGTATACAATGACAGATAGTATTGGTGCGAACACACAAGTGAAAGGACGCATTTGATGCGCGCTACAAAGAAACGAAAAAAATCGACGAAAAAATTTACAAGAAAGTAAATTTTGATTATGTTGTGAGCGTGATATAGTGAAGTGAGATATTGCGAAAAGGTAATTGTTTTGGATTTGTATGCAGTTTTTGCGTTAGATTTTTCGATTTTATATCGGGTTTGCTTACAATTTTTCGTTACGCGAATTTTGACAGTCACTTAAGAAATGGCCGCCGTTACCGGTTGTGGGCCACCTGTTGTAACCGGTTGTGGGCCACCATGTTTTTTTCGTGCAAATCGTGTTTTTCACTTCCTTGTCAAAGCGGTTTCCAGAGTGTTCCCTGGGGGTCTATTAGCGCTTGAAGAAAGAGGGATTCTACGTCGAACGCCGTGGAAGCGAAAGAACGCGAGCGAAAAATCTTTCTGTTCGCGCCATTCTACGCGTTCGCGCCATTCTACGCGTTTTTCGCATTCTACGCGTTCGACATGTCTTTCGTATTTTTTAATTTATGCATTTATTTTTTAATTTATGCATTTTTACGCATTTTCAGCCATGTCTACTCCGAAGGGAAAAAAAGACGAACCGAAGGAAACTGATTTTAATGCGATCGTACAAGCCATTAAGCGTTGTTCGATAGAAAATATGCCCGTCAGAGAGGCTGCTCGAGCCTACAATGTTCCCCGCACCAATTTGCAGCGGTATCTTAAGAAAGTTAGTGACAAATTTGATGACATTACTACCGTACAAGATAGTGGATTGATGGAATACCTCCGTAAATGCAGCCAACGAACACCTTTGAATATGGTTTGTAGGTATTTGAAGTGAAACTTTTCAAGCGGTGAATTTAAAGCGGCTTTTTAAATGTAAACACTCTAAATTCAAACACTTTTTATGAAAGCGTTTGAAAGTCTTAAGCTTGCTTGTAGTTTTTTTTGCACTTTCCACTAACACATCAGACTTTTTTCAACGTTTTTTTTTCTCTAATTTTCCAACAGATCTTCAACCAGGATCAAGAAAAGAGTCTCGTCCAATACATTTTGAAATGTGCTGGTCATTACTACGGGCTCAGCATCACCGAGCTCCGTCAATTAGCATATCAGCTCTCCAAAAAAATTGATGTTTGCCCAGAAGGTTGGGAAGATGAAAAGATGGCCCCACGGCATTGGTATTATAAGTTCATGAAACGCCACCCCCAACTCGTACTACGCACACCTGAACAAACCTCAATGAATCGAGCTAAAGCATTTTGTAAATCCAATGTCGATCTGTTTTTTCAAAATTTTAATTCGGTTCTCACTTCGGAGCATGACATTATGGCAACCAATATTTTCAACATGGACGAGAGTGGCTTCTCTACCGTGCCGTCCAAAATAGGCAAAGTGATTGCTTTGAAGGGAATGCGTCGCGTGGGAAAAATGGAAGCTGCAGAAAGGGGAACGATGGTCACGATGGCATTGACAGTGAGTGCTGCCGGCAATAGCTTACCGCCATTTTTTCTTTTCCCGAGGAAGAAATTGCAGAGCAGCTTTTTGGACAGTGTTTCGTCTGGAACAGTTGGTTATGCAAACGGTTCAGGTTGGATGTGTCAGCCAGAGTTTGTTCATTATATGCGCCATTTCATCGCCTTCGCGAAACCATCGCTCGCTTCGCCAGTGATTCTTCTGATGGACAATCATTGTTCACATTTGTCTGTAGAAGCCATTGACTTGGCCATTGAAAATGGCGTTCATATCGTCACTTTTCCTCCGCACTGTAGTCACAGACTACAACCATTGGACGTGTCTGTGTTTGGACCAGTGAAGGCTTATTACAAGTCCCAGTGTTCTGCTTGGCAGAAGAACAATGCAAACAAGGTAACACTCTTCTTAAAACTTGTTTTCTTTCGCCAATTTTCAACTGTTTTCGTTCAAAATTTTTCTAGGTATTAGAAATACGTCATATTGCTGGCCTGGCGTGTAAGGCTCTTGATCTGGCTTTGACACCTACGGTGATTAAGTCTGGTTTTAGAGCGACCGGCATATGTCCATACGATCCGGACATTTTTTCTGATGCCGACTTTGTTCAAGTCGTTAAGGCTAATGAGGCAGAGGTTTCCGCTGAAGGGCTTATCGATGAAGAGGATCAGCGTCGAATCGTGGTTGCGCCATTTGTTGGACGTGAGGAGGTTGTGCCGACAACACCTGGACCGTCATCTCGATCGACTTCTATTAGCTGTCTTTTGGATGAAATCGGCCCCTTACAGGCCGCTGCACCCAAAAAACCATCAAATCGCGGCCGAAAGCCAATGAAAAGCGCCATTTTAACGTCTCCAGAAACCGTTGCTACTTTGCATGAAAAAGCTGCAAAAAAGCAAGCTGCTCCAACGCCCATTAAGAAAGCTAAACGCAAGGCAACGCCACCAGCCAAACCGTCGGCCAAACGCAAGAAGCCGAATTCTTCTGACGAAGAAGATTTGGACTTTTGTCTGATCTGTTTAGACCTTCTGCCATCGAAATTGACAAAAGCTAATTCCATCAAATGCAACGGTGGCTGCGATCGATTTGTGCATTTGAAATGCGCTGCTATGACAAAGAGCTATTTCACATGCGAAAATTGCGAAACTGACGAGGAGGATAATTAATTTGAAAAAGTGCCATTTTCCTGATGTTTTTTGCCCCTAGAGGCTTCATCGATGAATAAATTCCAAAATTTTATATTTCTTTGTTGGTTTTTCTTCATGATTTCGCATTTCTAGTTGATTTTCCGGAGTGGCCCACAACCGGTTACAAATTTTTTTTTGGTAAAAAACAAGCTCTTTTACAATATGTGTGGAAAAAATTGATTTTTGGAAAATAATGAAAAATTTTTCCATTTTTAGTTAGCTATTGACTCTACCTTTCCATTAGTATCAAAAAGTCCGAAAAATTTTTACTTGCATAGAAATTACAGGCAAAAAACGAAACCCGGCCCACAACAGGTTACATTCCCCTATAATTATTTTTTTATAAGGAATCCAAAAATGTCATAATATACTGGTTGTTCCATTTAAAAAAACATAACTTTGGTCCGCCGTCTTGGAATGGACTCCCGGTATATTACTAAAATATTTTTAAAATGTGCTCTTAAAGGTATTGTATATTCTATCGAAAACCGCATGCCGATATCTTTTTTCATTTTAGAGGGGTTACTTCCTCGCAGCGCTGTAACACCCTGTATGTAAGAGAATAATATAATTTTATAAAATGGTCTAGACCACACTAATAAGAAATTTAAAATATCCCCAGGAAAACCACATAGTTGAGTGGTCATTAGACCGGATTTTATGCAAATTGCATATTCTGCATATTTTATGATTTTTTTTTGTATAAATTAGTGTTCTTAAATTCATTTTGAGTAATTACCCCTTAAGAATTTCTCCTTCTTATTTAATTGATAAAAATGGCCAATATTATAAATTTAAGAAATTATAAACACCAGAAGAACAATTAAAAAATATTATTATATGTACTAAAATATTTTTTTTTAAATTAAAAAAACGTATTTGTATTTTCGACTGAAACTATTCTTTAAATAAATTAATTCTACTAATGTTGCCATTCAAAAAACAAAAGCTGTTTTCGGACGTTTTTGGCAAAATAACAATTATTTAATATCCGATTATAGTATTCTTTCAACCATTTAATTTGTAATATCACGTACGTATTTTTTTTCCTTAGACGTCATTAAAGTACAGCTTTCTGTAACGTTTGACAGGCTTTAACATGTCATTTTCTATGCATGCAATTTCTACTCCGTCTATTTGGCAACCTATAATACATTAAGAACATGACATATGACATACAATCACGCGTAAAGATATCGTGGACACAAAAGAAATATTCCGACCCTATACCAAGTCTTCGCAAATACGAGATCACACAAAATTTGAAAAAAGCCCACCCGTATCTTAAGTCGTATTTATTTTTTTCAAATTTCGTATCTTCTTGTGTTTTCGATCGATAGCTAATATTGGGTCAAAATATTTGTTTTCTGTCCTCGATATTCTTGCGCGTGATTGTACATGAGTATGTAAATTAAATGTCAAATATTAAAATTATTTTATAAATTTCGAAGTTACAGGAAAATATAGCATGTTTTATTTGGAGTAAAAAACTTTTACTCCTATTATTCTATTTCTTTTTACTTTTTACAATAAATCTTGCATGTTTTGTATAAAGGATTGCATATATTGGCCAAAATGAGTGCATATATATGCACATATTTTTTTTTTCTAAATTTTGGTCTTTGGTAATCATATTTCTTTAATGTTTAATTTAACTTTCATTGATATTTTCCTGTCACTTAATGTAAGGGTAACTTTTGCCAACCTTAATAGAAAAATAATCTACCTTTATTATTAAAATGGTTTTATTTTGGTGCATTTTAAATTTAGCGCCCAATTAATTTTTAAAATTATTTAGTAGATATAAAATAATATTTATTTGAATGGAATTTTCCAATGTACAAAATTTTTTGGCAAAAATAAGTTACCCTAAATGCATTATCTGTTTATATAATTAATTTAGTAGAAGAGTTATTGTGAAGTTGACTTTGATAAATGAGATTAGTGCCTTGTAGGATTTGTAGTCAATTGTGAAACCTTTCACGCACTAACATATGTTAAATAATAATTTATTGCATGCTGCAATTTAACTTTCCTGAGAATGTATTTGCTGGGAATAATAGCTATCATTGAAGTAATCCGCATTATAACTGAACTTTCTGAATACAAACAATTCAAAGTTTAAATAGTTTTACTTTAAAAGACACTTTCTAATTTAATATAAAACGTATAACATTTATACAGGGTGGGCCAACGAAAACGAAACGGTTGAGTTTTAAATACTTAATAATACAATTTGAAAAATCGCTCATACAGGTCATTTTTGGTTTCGAGGGGGACATATTTTTCAATAGAGCTGATGTAAAAATTCATTCATCCCTGTGCGGTATGCACACAACAAAGTATTAAAGAACACATGAACAACAAAACTACATCAAACTTTGGTAGACACTAGAAGAAAATCACACATACGATCCTAAGAAGATCAAAATACTACATAAAGAAATGAAGAGATTCAAACCAACATTGAAGGAAGCACGTGAAATAGAAAAAATAGAAAATAACGCTAACATCCTAAGTGATCAAGTAAACTTGTATTTCACTTCAATTTTCGAACATATATTTTAATCAAACAATTTTTTCTCATTGCCTTAAACCAAATAATTGTAAATATTTATTTTTTGTAGAATTTGCCTGAGGATGTTTATAAAATAAACGAAACCGGTCGCAAATAAGTATCTATTTATTAAATTAATAAGGAAGTATTGTCACCAAACCATTCAATTAAGCTTTAAAATTTAAGCTACAATATTTCGTTACACCCTGTATACGTAAACGTATTCACGAACACTTTTCCTAATGTAAGTTGAAGTATTAATACGTATGAAAGTAATTCTATCCATCAAAATTGTAAGCTAATAGTATAGAGAGCGAAAGGGCTACTTTATTTCTTTATCTGTAATTAAATATCTTATTCGTGTATACTATAGGTCAGCAAACACACACAATCCTACTTCCTACTAAGCGCAAACAGAAATAAATCCCTTTCCTAGAATTGGGACGCCTACCAGTAATTGGACAAGTCTAACTAACTCGATGCCCTTACATTATCAATCAAATAACACAACAGTTCATTTTATATCAGGTAAAATTAATTTCGCATATTTCCCAATAAAATATTTGTATAATTTATTATTTATATTGGCCTGCAATTCCTTAATAAATTAAATAAATAATGGAAGTATAACTTTGATGTTAAACTTTCGATAAAAAATATTTATGCAGGGTCAATATAATGTATGAAATAAAATAATTTATTTCCAAACAATTAACTTTTGAAAAGAAAAGGCGCGACACGTCAACTGTAATTTTTTAATGCGTTTTTTTGATATAGTTTTGACGTTTGTGACGTGACTCATGTCGTCGAATAAAATCTAAAATGGAATTTAAAGCGTTTGCAATTAAATATTAATAATAATAATAAATACTTTTGGTCATTTTATTATTTTTATTAATCTTTTAATCAATAAGCTACCTATAAACTTCAAGTTTACATGATTTTGCGTTACAATAAATTAACTCTAATAATCACATTAAAAATATCTTGGCATCGTTTTCATTTTATTGTGAAAAAGACTAAAAATAAAAATCATCCTGTCATGGAATTTGTTTTATTAAACTATTATTTCAGCCAAAGTTGAGTAGTATTTGAAATACTGTAGGTATTTTGTATTTAGTATTCAAATACTTTTTAGAAAGTATTTTGTATTTTCAAATTTTCAAGTAATAAAAGTATTTAAATTGCTTTTTAGACTCTTTACAAATGAGATTTTCGCATATGTTAAATATTTGTTAATTATCTTATGTCACATACGTTATGTGTGTTTATGATTTTGTTATTTGATTTTGGGTGCAATGTTTTGCGTTTCAGTTAAACTTAGTGCTAAACTTAAACTAAACGAGTAATTAATTCATTAGAAGAAGTATCTCGATATTAAGGATGTGTTTTGGTAGTTTTTTTTTCAACTTCGAATCAAAAATAATAATAAAAAAATGTCACATACTTATTTTCTAAAATTGTTTAAAAAAAACAAAGTTTATGTTATTTCCGGCAAAACAGGAAGTAATACAGTTCCTCTGCTAATTTCGGAAATTCTAGTGAGCTTTAGCGTTTATGGTAGTCCCTAGCGTATTGTTCTTAAGCTCATATTATTGAGGAAAAAATTTCATTTACTTTGGCTATTTTAACTCAAAACCGCAATTTTTTCTGAATACCAGTATTAAAAGAATATCTAATAAATTATTATTTTCAAAGATGGTTGGACAATCACAAATACAAAACCGCGAATCTCCCTGTACACACTAATAAAGTTAAAATCTTAAAAATACTTTTTGTTTTAAAATGTATTTAATGTGACTTGAAGAAAATCCAGTTGCATATAAAAATAATGCTGTGCTAAAATAATCTAATTTAAATCTTTTGATTGAAATTTTCTTGCTGTAATGTTATACATTTTTAGTTGGCTGTAAATTGTATTTAGTGCAGGAAGCTTATAGTGCTTCTAGGTGCTCTTAAATGTATTAAGTAGTAAATGATGAATGCTCGCTTTTTTGAGGTATGTGAGGCTCGGGGATGTAGAACAAGAAATGCGGTAAATACAGATAGAATAGGCAGGTGCCTCTGAGGTTTGCAGCGTGCTAACCCACATGTTATCTCTTTTCAGGTTACAATACCTATACCTACAATGAAAGCGCCCACACCGAAAGGGTCCCTGATGAGATCTTGTCTGTTCGATACGAAGATGGAAAATGGTCTAAACCCTATTATGATTGCGGCGGTGGAAACATCTGGATGCTCACATACACGGTGCCTTTCTTCGGCTACAGTAATAACACCTATTTTTTCAAGTAAGTCCCATTTCTCATTAACTTAAAAAATCCTTACTCATAGTATAAAAACTAACAAATATTAAAAATATTGTATAGAAAAATTCACATTATTAATTTAAAATCACCTTTGTTTAAAATATCTAGTATTTAATTTCACAAAAGTTCAATACTAAAGGAGTCCTTTAGATTGGAATAGAAATCCACATAAGATGTGCGTTTGACATTCCATGGCAGCATCAGTAAAACTGATTGACATCGGGGAAATCGCGCCCCTATGCTCTTGTCGCCCGGTCGCAATAAGACGTAAAAAGAACATCATAAATTCTTTTTTATGCTTTACACGGAAATTGCACATGAAACTTTTAATTGATTGAAGGTTTTGGCTCAACTTGAGCACAAATTAAATAAGACTAACTTCAAGTACAAGACGACATTAATTTATAAAATGAAACTAAATTTAAAAATTCATGAAACGAGTCTATATTAGTTTATTGTTTTTATAATTTAATGTCATGTATGATCAATGAATTTATAAATAATTTCAAAGCATATTGCATTTTTAAATGATATTTCACTAGCCAGTCAGCAACACAAAATTTCTACGAAACGATAGTAATTAAAATAAATGCAATCGAATCAATATAAAAATAAATACACATTACACCCAATTTAATTCTGAATTTTGAGAGGACCAACTTTACAACAAGTCTTTTAATACTAAAACTTCATCAAATATATTTTTAAATAATATCCCCATTGTTATAGAACATAATCATATGAAAAGTATATTAAAGATGCAAAATTTTGACTTTTTAATTAAAACTATTTACGAGTTTGAATTTATTTGATATAAAAAATTTGAACGGGTTGTTTATTAAAATAATTTTAGGTGTTTTCTATTTTGTTTAAGATTAATTAATATTAAAAAGTTTAGTAGGATATTCGGTATTAGGTAAAGGTATAAATCAATTTATTTCACAATAGTACAAAAAATACAGCATGCTACAGGATAGGTAATACTTTGGGATAAAATATATTTAATGGCCCCAGAGAAGATAAATTAGGTACCGCAAATATTTCTAGTTAATCACCAGTGTCAAAAATTATTCTTTGATAGGTGTAGGGAATTAAGATATAAGAAGATTAAATTTGACAAATTTTAAATAATAATTTCATAGCAGCACGCAAAGTCCTCCAAATGTAGCATGCTTAGTAAATTTAAAATTTTGATTATAAGAGATATTATAAAAAAAATTACAATTAGTAATAATTATTTGCCTTTTTTCTTTCTACTGTATTGTGTCGTTCGTGGTTCACCAACAGTCAGTGTTTGAAACTATAGCAAATTTAATCAACACTACAGCGTTTTGAATTTTAGATCACCGAGTTTTGTCAAAAACCAGATAATCGTTAATGATAATAAACAAATATGTGTATAGATAAAAACATATTACTAGAAAACTAATATCATCCTATATCAATGAAAGGCAATAACATTAATTGAGAAATAAGTGTTAAAATAAGATGAGAACTTGACGATGATTTGGGAGAGTTATTAATAAGGGTAATGGCGAATAATTTAACTCCGAACTGTTACAACGATAGCATATTTATATTTCATATGCAGTGCTACTAGATTCACCTTCATAAGGACATCATCAGGCACTAAAAATATGTAAGTTGAATTATTCACCTGAACCCTTATTAGTTGTTAAAATGTTTTTTTGAAAATTCTTTACAAGGTATGTGAATTTGAACCGTAATAGGTCAATAAAATTGTGTTTTTTAAGTATTTTTTTAAATTCTTCACTTACTAAAGCGCTCTGAAATACTTCTATCAGAAGTGGTCCTGAGCTTAGTTTTCCCAGCAGCCTGTACAATTTATCATAATAAACTGTGCTCAGGACATATCTTATAGAAGTAAATTTAAAAAGTTTTGACAAGTGTTTTCCTCCGCTTCTGTTTCAAATGTTTGATTTTTGATTTTTTATCTATGTTCCGTATATACAAGGTGTCCCGTATCGTTATGCAGAAATTTTGTGTGTGTAAGGTAGGTTCAATTCTAAGACTAAACACAAAAGTTGTTGGTCAATTTTTTTTTATTCAAAAGATACAACACTTTCAAATTTACAAATTGCAAAACAGAAAATTCAATTTGAAGACTATTTAAATAAAAACATAATTCAGTAATTAACACAAGAAAATTCTATATCCAATTTTAATAACAAAAAAGTGCTACAATTTTCTTGTGTTAATTACTCTATTAACGATCCAAATCTACAAGCATCAGTTCATCTAGTTAAAAACATAATTGATTTAAAATTTATTTTAAAAAGATATTATGTTCTTTGTTACAATTTGAATTTAATTTACTAACATGTGGCATTAAAATCTCGGTATTTTAAAATTTAAATCATTCTTTATGCGATTTTTGTGGTTATTGGGTGTGTTAGTTTTTGCTGAATTAAAAATGCCTTACCAGTTTTCTATAGTAGAGTATGAGTATTTGTTAACTAAAATATATTTTTTTCTAAGAACTTTATGTTGTGTTTTGGAGTTTGAAAATTAAATTCTGCTGTAACTTTTGAATAAAAACAAATAGACCTGCAACTTTTGTGTTTATTAGTCTTAGAATTGAACCTAGTTTACACTCACAAAATTTCTGCATAACGATACGGGACACCTTGTACATATTTAAAGGCAAATGCCTGCAAAAAATTAAAAACACAACATGTTTCGTGGTCACTGCATCATCATCAGTTACAAATATAATAGGTCATACCGAAAAAATCCCAAAAATATCATCGTAATTACAAATCGTATTAAAATTTAATAGTAACATGTATACAGGGTGGTCGAGTTAAAGTGAATAGTCGAAATATCTCCAAAAGTAAGAGTTTTAGAAAAAAACATTTTAAATAAAAATTATTTGGTCTTAAAGGGGCCACAGAATGAGAATAGTTAGTTTTCACCTGGAGGACTTCTTCATGGTCATTCTAACCCTAACTCAGTTTTTTCAAATGGAAACCCATATTTTTTTTATTTGAATCTGAATCCAACAAAAAAGTTTTTATACTTTTAGGCTTATTCCTTATATTTGCGAACATCTGGTTGAATACATTTTTTATTGTTATTTATTACAATATTAAATTTGCAATTACAAGAAGAAAAAGTTCCAAAATTGCATATTTAATATTGTAATAAATAACAATAAAAAATGTATTCAACCAGATATTCGCAAATGTAAGGAATAAGCTTAAAAGTAGAAAAACTTAAGACACAAATTTTGCAAAAACTAAGGGCTAAAAAGAAAAATGCTTTAGACAATATTTTCTTCTTTTTTTTGCTGGATTCAGATTAAAATAAAAAAATATGGGTTTCCATTTGAAAAAACTGAGTTAGGGTTAGAATGACCATGGAGAAGTCCTCCAGGTGAAAACTAACTATTTTCATTCTGTGGCCCCTTTAAGACCAAATAATTTTTATTTGAAACGTTTTTTTCTAAAACTCTTACTTTTGGAGATATTTCGACTATTCACTTTAACTTGACCACCCTGTATATGTATATACAGGTTGTTTCTGCGGCAATGAGACGACCCGCGTAGGCTACTAAAGGCAGCCGCGACGATCGTTCTAGCGCGCCCATTCTAAGCGCGCTACAAAATTACATAATAAAAGCCACACGCGATAAAAAAATTACTTAGATTTTAAATCTCGTTTTATAATTGTCATCTAAAGGTTTATGATAAAGCTGTAATTAAATTGATTTTATTGGTATCGCATCTTTCTAAATTTGACATAAAACTGATTGAAATTAAATTAAAAATTGTTTGGATGTGCATTTACTTTAAATTAAGTTAGCTTAAAGTTGTGATTTTAATAATGAGTAAAATAATTAAAATCAAAATACCAAAATCTAATAAAACCTATTCATAATTATTGTGATTACTGACACAATTATTTTTAAAAACTAAAAGTAACTCACAACACTTGAAATAAAATAACATAAGTTCTTGTTCGTTATGAATTACAATCCTAATCAATATCGGAATTAAAACCAAAGAATCTAATTCTGATAAAATGTGTAATTGGAGTTTTTATTTAGACAATCAATTATTGTGACGTTAAAAGTAAGTAAAGTAATGCAAAACACTTTCAAAACAATTAAATCAATTTATTCGCAGCGCATATGGAACAGGTACAAAATTTACCACATTTTCAATTGTAAAGTGAAACTAGTTACTTTTTGAATATCCAATTCATTAATAATTTTTTATTGAAAACAATAAAACATTAAACATTAAATTTTCAGTGTGCAATTTCATAAAAAAGTTAAACTGTTTTTTTAAGACAAAAATTTTGCTTTTAATCGTAAAATTATTTAAACCTCCCATCCAATAATTTTATCTGAATTTATTTTAATGTTATTTAAATTGATGTGGATACAAAAATTCAAATAATCAAGAAATTGATTATTGTGCCTATTTGCCAATTTGAAATACAAAACAATAGAAATGCGTTTTTGTTTTTTAGTTGACAAGTCAGATATTACCAATATTTTACTCATTATTAAAATCACAACTTTAAGTTAACTTAATTTAAAGTAAATGCACATCCACACAATTTTTAATTTAATTTCAATCAGTTTTATGTCAAATCTAGAAAATTGCGATACCAATAAAATCAATTAAATTACAGCTTTATCATAAACCTTTAAATGACAATTATAAAACGAGATTTTAAATTAAAATTTACACGTACGTAAAATTTAGGATGTTATTATTTGGTAATTAATAAATTTGTTTCCTTAAAATTATTAAAATCTAAGTAATTTTTTTTATCGCGTGTGGCTTTTATTATGTAATTTTGTAGCGCGCTTAGAATGGGCGCGATAGAACGATCGTCGAGGCTGCCTTTAGTAGCCTACGCGGGTCGTCTCATTGCCGCAGAAACAACCTGTATATATTCTAGTTTCTTGGGAGATTGGATAATTAGGAACAAGAATTTCACCCTGAAACATTTTAATATTTCTTGTATTTGGTAGCCTGAAAAAAATCACCAAGTGGAGAATTCATCGACTTGAAATTTGTCGAAATGAAAATTCACAATTAGCGGCTATTTTTTCGGGGAGTTATTATGTCGGAGGCTATTTTGTGGGGGTTATTTTGACGGGTCACGCTTGTATTTACACAACCGTGCTCTTTGATGTAGTTTGAACTATTTTTAATTTTTAAAGTTTGAAGTTTATTGATATGTAAGGTGGCCAGCTTTTTATTTTTCTTAGGCGGGACAAGACAAAAAACCGTGACGATAGGGGAGGGGGTGGGGTTTGAGGGGGGGGTGATGTTATTCAAATTATTCAAAAAATAAAAACAAATTGCTCCATTTTCATGAAGTTTCATTTAAACCAAAAAAACAGTTATAAAAAAAACAACATTATCAGCAAGAAACAAACCAAATTTGACCAATACATTTTTTACATTCAGCGGGACGCGGGACAAATGTTAAAAAATCGGGACGTTTGGCCACCTTATTGATATGAAATAATTTATATGGCTATTCCAGCTCCATACATGTGTGTTAGGTCATGGGGTCTAGGCAGTATAGGTAATCTAAGATTCATTATAAAATGAAAATTACTACGAATAGTGGTAAGACTGACAAAAAAGAAAAATTTACCAAGGAATCAACCATTTTGTCGGATTAAAGAGAATAACAGTATACTGCCGCGGCGTCCTATCTTAATAAGTCAGTAAATGCATTTTTTTAAATTTGAAGGTTATCGCTTTTTGAGTTTATTAGGAGCTTACCAAACACCTTACATCGCTAAAAAACAAGAAAACACTGCCATAGTCAAAATAATTTCTGAAATTAGCAGTATGTGTATATTTTATCATCAAATATACTGCCTTTTAAGTTAGGACAGTATAAACTCCAAATCTTAAAGCTGGTACCACACCAAAATCAAGAGCACGCGAGGTGATCGCGAGCTGTTCGCGAACCTCACGTCCACATAGATTCTTTCATCACGAGCATAGAGCTCGGTTGCAGTTCGGCAGGCGTTCTCATTTTGAGTGTAGGTGTTTCCAGTTCGCAACATGTCATCGAGATATGATTTCTTGGATTCCACAAATTTGTATATTGATTATATTGATCAATTAGATTTAGTATTTGTTTCTGACTCAACTCAAACGTGTAAACACGTCCACATACAATTGTTGCTCGCCTAGTATTCGCCAAAAAAGTCCAACTGTATAGCGAACTTTAGCCGAACTCCGAACTCGAACCGTGCTATTTGCGAATTCTAGTACACACCAAGTTCGTCAGCAGTTAGCGAACAGCTCGGAAGCTTTTTTGTTGAATTATTAAATTGTTAAATTACACCCTTCCTGTATTAGGGCAATATTACTATAAAAAAGATGGAAAGATAAATAAATTGTCTGGGTCTGTGTATTTTGTAATCTATGTTATAATAACTTAAGAAAGAGGTAAATTTGACTGCGAAACGTTTTTTGCTGTACAAGAACAATAAAACTTTTAATGTAAAATTGCTGTTCTTAATTGTCAATCACCCAAGAAACTATTATATTTAAGATTCAGGAGGAGTAAATCACAACAACACCACCATTAATACTTTAAAGTTGTTCCAATATTTAAATCATCAACTTCGTAACCCACTCAAGTACTATTATAATGACATAAAATGCAAATAGCAATTATTATGTATAATTATTATTAAACTTTATCTGCCACATAAATTTAGCTGCTAACCACAATTACCTTATATCAAGTTATGCTACAGGATATTAAGAGTGATTTCCTAGACGCTCGCGATAAATTTTCAGTCGGAGATAATAACAGGGAATAGAAAATTATCAACGGATCACTGATAATTGTTTCGAATCGGGAGGAAAAATCGTGAAGTCATGAAATCGACCATTACGGCTGCAGCGAGATCACAAGTTTCCTCCATTATATTTTCAATTTTTTTCAGATTTATAAGCAAAATTTATTTAGCTACAATCTGTCGTATATTTACCTTCCGCAACCTTGCACAGAATTAATTTGAGGGGTCCAAAGTTAAGGTACTTTTAAGTCATTATATGTTTTTTTTTCTCGATTTTTGTTTTCATACGATAGAACTCCGTTCAATGATAACAAAAAAAAATATAAAAAAATCATTTTGCATTAGCGTATATGGCTACAGCTTTAAACCATAATTTGTCGTTTAGGAAATCACTCTTAAATACACATCACAGCCCCCAAAAGATATTCGCTTAAATTAATTGGGCTTATTTTTACGTTTTTTCTTTTCTTTCATCATAATTTCCTTCAATTATTGAATAATCCATGATATAGGTAGTTATTTGTTTTAATAAATTTATTATAAATAAATAAAGGTATATCTTTATACAAATAACATTTTTTACAAATTAAAAACCTAGTGCACTTTCGAATTAACGCTTAATTCATCATCAGGCTAAAAAACAAATGGTTTAATGTAATTAATAAAATAAATAAATAATTAATTATGTAATATAAGAAAAATATTTACCAAAAAAGTTTAAAAATATGTTCGTTAATCAAAAATTGAATGACAATTAAATTTTTTTTGTTTTATTAAAACATTAAAATGGTATTAAAAACAGACTACTTATAGATTAATTTTACTAAAGAATTTGGTTGAATTAAAATAATCAATATCGTTTAAATTATTTTCCTTACGTTTTGAAATATTAATTTCAAAAGATTCAGCTACATTCAATTTATTTCCCTTGTCTAAATTATGTAAAATTGTAGCGAATGATTTTGGTTTGAAATTGTGATCATGATTGTTTACATGTTCTGCAAATTTTGAATAATTTTTGAATTTTCTAATTGAGTTTAGGTGTTCTATAATTCTAACATCAAAATTTCGCCCAGTTTGCCTACAATATTCCGCGCCACAATCACAAGTCCTTAAATAAACTCTTTTTTGTAATTTATCAATTTTGTCTTTATTATTTCCTAAAATTTGTTGTAAATTTGGTGATCTACTAAATGAAAAATGAAACTTCTGTTCTTTATTTGATTTTTCGACCACTTTTTTAATTTTGAATGAAAAATTATTTATAAATGGGATTGATAAAAATTGTGAATTTGATTGAAAATTTCTATTAGGTTCACCGATTTCTTTTTGAAACAAGTTTTTTTCATTTTATTGAAAGTTCTAACTAAAATTTCTTTAGGAAAATGATTTCGAAAACCAATTTAAAAAATAATTTCTAATTCTTTTCTAAAGTTATTATAATTAAGAGTTTATGTGAAAGAGGAAGATTAGACAAATAATCAATGCAGTGATCGGTGTGAGTCAGTTTTCGATAAATACTAAAATTTAGACAATTATCTTCTGCAAATTTTAGTATTTATCGAAAACTGACTCACACCGATCACTGCATTGACTATTTGTCTAATTATCCTCTTTCACATAAACTTGCATTTTTTAATTTTTCGTTTCACCGATTATTTAATATTCCTCTGAATTATAATAACTTTAAACTGGGCGAAATTTTGATGTTAGAATTAAAGAACACATAAACTCAATTAGAAAATTCAAAACTGATTCAAAATTTGCAGAACATGTAAACAATCATGATCACAATTTCAAACCAAAATCATTCGCTACAATTTTACATAATTTAGACAAGGGCAAGAAATTGAATGTTGCTGAATCTTTTGAAATTAATATTTCAAAACGTAAGGGAAATAATTTAAACGATATTGAAGATTTTAATTCAACCAAATTCTTTAGTAAAATTAATCTATAAGTAGTCTGTTTTTAATACCATTTTAATGTTTTAATAAAACAAAAAAAATTTTATTGTCAATCAATTTTTGATTAACGAACATATTTTTAAAAAATTCAAAAGTGCACTAGCTTTTTAATTTGTAAAAAATGTTATTTGTATAAAGATATACCTTTATTTTTTTATAATAATTTCCTTGTTTATAGTATACTTATAGTCAACTTTATGGAATATATAGAAAAATGCGTATAGAGAATGACGATAATTATGTATACATATTATAAACAAGGATAATATTAATGAACTATTAATTAAAGAATGATATAAATATTGGGAAACGTCAATGATGAATTTAATTCCTGAATCCAGTTAATTAGATTAAAAATCAATATAAATTTTATTTGATTTATGAAAGTTCAACATTCCAATGTATTTTGATGGACTTCAAAGAATATTTTTTAAGAATTGACAAAGAAACACATTTTTTAATTAGTTACGTTTAATTTTACTTAAAGTTTATCACTTGTTTGATTTCATAATTAATGTAATTTTATAATTGTAGCTCTGAAGAAGAAATCAATAAACTTCGAAACTAGTCAGCAGATTAATAAACGTTGTTTAATTGAATAAAGTGTCCTAATCCCAAAAGCTTTAAACAGTAATAATATCTTTAATTTTAAAATTAATTTTAAGACAAAAACTTCATATAAACATATGTCCGATTTCCCTTCCTAGGGGAGCTACAGCCGTTGACATATTGTATATAAAAGTAGGTTTTTTCTCTTTTATTTGAAAACGAATTACAATCTAAATTTCAAATCTCTACTGCAGCAGACTGCTGTAGAGATTTGAAATTTGGTATGAATCATAATACACCGAAGATATAATTTTATATATTTTTTTAGATTTTTTTGAACCTTCAAAAAGGGTACTTTTAATTTAGGCTAAGGTAAAAAATAGCGTTTACTTTTTTATGGTTAACATAACACAATACTTCTTTTCATAATATTATTCCTTATTTAATTTTGGACAAAAAAAGTACTTTTATACCTATTCGATAGAATGCACCTTTTCAAGACAAATACACTTATCAAATCACATAGATTTCTAGCCATATTTTAACATACAATAATTCCGCTACTTTTGTTCTAAAATACCAGACTTTAATTATTACTTGTAGCTATTTCATTGGTTTAAATAGTTTCTTTAAATTTAGGGTTAATCGTCTTTTGCACGAACTATTTCAAGGGCTGTAGCTCCCTTAGGAGATGAAATCGGATATATCGTCTATATCCGGAAGAATAGTGACACAACTCAAAGATTACTGTTTTTAAGTTAAATGGTATATATTCAAAATATAAGAATTTCTTTTATAATCCCATATGATAATGGAAGTATTACAAGCAAAATTCAATGAAAATTTTCAATATTTTCGATCTCTATTTATTAAGGTTTAAATGCAAACATTAATGTTTAAAACGTTGCCCTGGAAAATGATGATTTTTGAGTTGTGTCACTATTCTTACGGACGCGCGAAACGTTTATAGGAAGTTTATTTCTTGAAATTAGTTATAGAATCGTATTAAGTTTAAGTAGGATTAAGTTTAAACATATTCATAATATTATTCCTTATTTAATTTTAGACAAAAAAGGTAGTCTTATACCAATTCGATAGAATGTTCCCTTTTCGAGAAAAATATACTTAACCTTTCGCAGGCAGGGTTCCAATCGTATTTTACCAAACAATAATTCATAATTCCACTACTTTTGTTCTACAATACTTAACTTTTATGATTAGTTACTTAATAAAATGTAGCTATCTTATTAGTTTGGATAATTTCTTTAGAGTTTAGGGGTAATCTCCCTTTATACAGATATTATTCCAAAGGCTGTAGCTCCCTTAGGAGGCGAAATCGTGCATATATGTTTATACGAAGTTTTTTTACTTGAAATTACTTGTAGAATCGCCTCCTGAAAATTTGCCGCTTAATTTCTGGACACGCTGTATATTATTTTTGGGTTACGTAGAATAGATAACTAAGATAATTTTATTTCTTTTTCTTGCAACTTCGTAATTTTTATATCTTTTTTATTGCTATATAATTTCTAAGTATCTCTTCATCAAGTTAAAGCGATATAATCTTTATTGCAAATGAGAAGTTTAATTTCTACGGACTTGCACTTGATGGTCAGGCTTGAAACGTTTTAGTTTTGTTCCTGTTCCATTAACCCCCGTAATCCATCCTAATAAATATAAAAGACCTCTATTGTATTAACATAGTGGTTTTACGGACCACCATGTTGCAGTATTAGTTAAAATCTAAACATGTAACCATTTAAACTGGAATCTACGAAAATAAATAGCAAGCATGTTAGTCTGCATAATTTAACACTTTACTTCTGTCCCGCAGTTCAACTCTTAAGATTAGAAAAGTAAATTGGTTACATTACCTCGATTAAATTAATAAGAAATGGGCATTCATTAGAATTTTGCTTTATATTTATAATTTCAAAATTGAGGCTATAATGATCGCTGTAACAATTAGTAAGTGTGTTTTTCAAATCATCTCAGCATCTAATGATACTCGACCATAGATTTATTTCGCTTCTCCCAATTTTTTTTAAGAATACTTGACATTAAGTGGTCATTTTGAAAATCATTAATATCAACCAGAGTTATAACAAAATTTAGTAACAAATTTGTTGCTAATTTCTAAAAATCTTGAAATTTATTCAACGCGAAATGCTGGTATCTAAACTAACAATGAGGAAACATGTTCTCAAATTTCTAAACCTGAATTTGCATTACAAGTCTCTATATTTTATAAACTTACTTTAAAAAGAGTTTGTCGTCCTTCAAAATGTCCATAAAAGAGGATCACTGATACTTTGTCGATAGTTAGAGAGCATTATTTTCCAAATTATTCGTCGAAGCGTAAAAAGCAATTTTTTTAATTCTTCCAAATGATTTAAGCTCGAATTTGAGAAGACTTGAGAATGTTTTCTTAATTAAAATACAATAAGTGATTGGGAATTTTAACTATCTAAAGGGGGCGCTATTTTCACAGAAACAGCTAACCTAAACCTTTTCCTCGTCGCGTTTTATATCGTATGATATGCCTTTTTTATTGAATAGTTTGATACAAACTCCTTCTTACCCCAAAGATTCAATATATGATTTTATATTACTTTAAAAACTAACTCCTGATGAAAAAAAGTTGGCTTTTAATTTAATTTGATTTTGTGATGAAAGCCCGCTGCATTTAACTTAGGCGTGCGTAGATAGTTATGTGTTTATTTCTTGTATTTCCTTTGTGCAGCCAGAGTTAATAATAGTTACCCGTATTGATGTTTTATACCTTTTACGTGGCATTGATAAAGAAAAGTCTAAAAGCAAACTAAAAGCTTTTATTTGGAAAACAGGCAAGGGTGATAAGTTGGATACATTTATTTGAAAATATTTAACTTTTTTTTAAATTTTAATTAATCTTGAAAACATTTTAAGAATTTATGCATTGTTAGTATAAATAATAAAAATATTATGAATTAGTAATAGTTATACCTTGAAATTAACAGTTCTTGAGAAGTCCCAATTTCTACATACATATATTATACAGATTTAAATAAATATTAAAAAGTTCTAACAAAAGCCAATCCTTTTTTTTAAGTTTGAGTAACATAAATTTAAAATTTTGTCATTTTTTTTAAATTCAATAAACTTAACCTTAAAAATTTGCTTCTAACTCAAGAACAACGAGTTTTATAAAAGAATGATTTCTACAAAAGTATACTCAAAGGAAAATAATGAACAGTTAATAATTTACACTAAATACCTACCTAGAAACCTTGTAACTCACTTATAATATAAGTATAAACAATTAGAAAGTATAAATAACTGGGAGACCAGCAAGTTTACACTTGGTTAGGTTATGTTAGTTTAAGTTAATTTAAGTTGGTGTAAACTCTCCCATTTTATAAACATTTCTGAGTAAGGAACTTTCAAAACGACGATTTTGACCGTTGTGTGATGTTTGTTTCCATGGAAATACCATAATAAATTCTCTTTTAAATATGAAAGAAGTTTTTCTTATTTTTGAACTTAAATAACAACTTTGTTAGGAAGATAGAATTTTTTTAACACATTATTGTTCCAAATATTATAAATCACCCTGAATTGTCATCGATATACATTATTTTGTTATTACTATTAATTGAAACAGGGTGGTTTTAGCTTTCAAGTGATACTTTTTTAATCTCTACACAACTTGGTTACATTTTTACTATCTATGTACTGAAATATGGCAAAAATTGGCGAACAAAAATAAAAAAACGCTGTAAACCGAAACTATAAATGATGGAAACCCAGTTTTTTTAGTTTTTTAACGATAAAACTTGTTCTACTTTCTAACCTTGAAGTTTTACCTACCACAAACGGGGCACCCTGTATAAATAAAATCTCAATTTTAATCATTTTTTATTAATACACTTACTTACTAAAAACACACCATCCTTATTTAAATAATTAAAAAATGCATTAAAAAGTCTACTACAAATGTAAATATTACCACGGTTATGTAAACCTACTCTTTTCACTAAATTATGTTATATGGTTATTTTTTATACTCTATTTTATTATAACTCAATATAAGTAAATAAATTAAAATAATTTTGATAAGTACTGTACTAACAGTAAATTAATTTTAACTTGTTTATATTTTCCTTTATGTGTTTCCACTGCAACCAACTTTTATGTGTGTATATGCACATATATTATACACATTTTTATTTGCACAACCAAATACGAGTATTATATTAGTTTTATATTATAATAGTTATTTTTAGTACAAGTGAGCAAAGTGTATGATTTTATCATGAGTTTGATTCTTGGCGCCCGAGCCGAAAGGCGAAGGCCCCAATCAAACGAGTTTGTAGATATTAGATGGGTGTCGAATCATAAAATTTCAAAATAAAAAAAAAACTGAAGTTTTTCTATGTTTTTGCTTACAAAATGATCAAAATAACAAAATGAAATTCATATAATACTGTTTAATTTAGATGTTAATTTACATATATCAATAAAAAATGTTTTTTATTTTTTTTTTTCGAAAATTATATGTTTCGATACCCACATAGTATCTGTAAAAACACTCTCAAAACACTTCATAACCTAATCAAAATTCCATAGCCTTAATTAAGTCTGTTTTTGTCGAAAAAGGTGCATGTTTTTCAAGTAACTAAATAGGGAATATTACTTTATGGTAATTTTCGATTTATGAAAAAATCATAAAATTATATCTTAAGTGCATTATGATTCACACCAAATTTTATATCCCTTCTACACTCTGTTTTCAGATAAATAACAAAAAAACTACTTTTTGAAAATCGCACGTATGTTTACAGGATTTTTTTTAAATTAGTTGTTAAATCGCCAACTACGATCCTGAATAATTTTTTTATAATTTAAAGAAAATTGCTCAAAATTATTATTAATAGCAACTTAGTAAGTCAATCATATTTTTCAACCTACTTTACAGGTTTATAACTTTATATCAACTTATTGTAAGGTAGCAGATAAGTTAATTTTAAAATCAATTCAGTATTCGACTGCTTTACAGAATTAAATTCTCGTTGAAATAAACACTTTTATGAAGGGTAATTTTAATCCAAAGTAAATTTCTAATCTCAAACCTTTTATAGAAAGATTAATAACAACATAATGTACCTGTCATAATCCAACTTTTGTATTATATACTTTCTTTGTTTAAATTTTCAGTTAATTTTCAGATAATTTTTTAATCAATATTTATTTCTTTTAAAGGATATGCCGGGTGTAAACGAAACATGGGTAACTTCTATAATTTCTTTATTTAAATAAAGAAAGATTTCTGATTTTACCATGTTCTATGGTTCAAGAAAACATACATATTAGGCACTAAAAAATTTTCTATATCACTTACGGTTTTACCGCAAATAACATCAACTTTATTTTTTTAACAGTGAGAGATGATCAGAAGAAAACTAATGTTTTATTTTATTGAGTCTCATATAATTTGTACTTATTTAAATTTTAGGAAAATATATACAGGCTGACGTTGGAGTGTAAAGATATCTTTATTATTATTGAAGATAGAAAGTCGGTTAAATGGACAAAGTAGGTTTGTTCGTAAATTAATAATTCTTTGACAAATCATTTGAATATCGCATCGTTCCTGCGCTATCTTGAAAAAACCAGTAAATGCGATTTTCAAAATATGGCTATAACTTCTTTATTTTCTATGCTACCAAAAAAGTTTTTTGACATTATACAGGCACTTTTTTATGTAGAATACAGTAAGATAAAAGTATATTTTTTCCCCAACGGATTGACTGAAAATAACCCAAACTTAGTTTTTTTATGGCCGTCATATTGGATTAGACATTTTTGGAATCAGTGTTATGAGCTAAATGGAAAAATGCAAAATATAAATTTAAATATACCAATACCTAAAATATTATCTAAAAATAAACGGCTACTACTGGCCTTTAATATTCACTTGTTTTTAAATTTTACTTTAAGCTCAATCTTTTATAACTAATCCGTAATAAGGTGGATAGACATAGTAGAATAGTTGAGTTTATCACCTCAAATTAAGATAACAAGCACCACTAACACGTACAAAAAATGCTTCCGCGCAAAGTTACACCTAGTTAAAATTCCCTTTAAGATATAAAAATTCACAAAACGTTATTTTCTATGAAGGTACCTCAATTACCGCTATAGGGGTCTAACTTTAAGTTCTTTACGTTTATCTTCAAAACTAGTGGATTTATCGATTATAAACATCTACACCTTTATCATAGTATTTTACTTGTTTTTTAGAAAATGAGTTCCGATTGAAATAAAAAGTAACAGGACAAAAGCTATGGTAAAACTTATTTTTTAAATTTAGTAAAGCTGGTAGTAAGAAAATGAAAAATGGCAATAAAAAAGTACCATATTGTAAAGAGCTTAAAATTAGACAGCTATGGGGATTTTTATCTTACTACCTTTATAGAAACAAAAGTTATGTGAATTTTCATTTTTTTGAGTAAACTTGAACTGGATGTAATTTGCAGGGAAGCATTTTTGGGCAAAGTGTTAGAGGAACTTGTAATCTTAATTTGATATGATAAAAGTATTCCACCATGTCACCCCATATATCAACTTGGTTCATTTCTTCGGATTTTGTATAGTAATGTTAAGCTCAGGTTAGCAACTGAGTCAACTCATAATATAATAAAAATATTATTTTGTTTATGGTTTAAAAAAATTTGCAGGTTGTTAAAGCATTTGTATTTCTATTTTTAAGTGGAATTCACATAGAAAAAATTGCCGACCGTAATAGATTTTTTTTAATAATTTTGTTGTTTCTTGAGATTCTGATAAATTTTATCTTACTAGAATATGTTTTCTATCTTTTTTGTGTGTACTTCTTTTGTCGCTGTGGTAATCTTTTCTTTGATATAAAGCTGGCTTTCAATTTGATCAACAGGTTCCTTAATTTCGAATAACTTTTTAGTATTTCACTTTGTAGATAGTGTATTAGTATCCTAGATCCTAGACTATTATTATTTAAATAAAGATTTTATGTTGCAGGTTTTAGGGATGTGTTATAAATTTAGCTGGTATATACCAATCTAATGTACATATTTAACATATGTTCACATTTACTGGTAAATGTGTAGATACCGGGTGGAAATGAAACTAGGGTCACCCCTGGCATTTCTTTATTTATGAAAATAACAAATTAGAATTTTAGTATCTTATATGATCTAAGAAAACAAATTTTATGGATCGAATAAATCTTTCATTTTACTTCCGGTTTATCAGGAAATGGCACCCACTTTCTTATTTTAAATGTAACCCCCAAATTTTTTCTACGTAAAATCAAACATTGGTTAGTTTTAAGTATGTTTATGACAAAAAAAAAATTTTTTTCAAAACTTTAAGAAAAAATGTTGAATATTTTTTTGGTAAAAAATTTGAGTAAAACTATTTTTAAATAATACAAATACGTAAAATAAATTGTAATTTATAAAATTTATTTCACCGTTCTTGAGATATTATTTTTTTTAATTTTCAAGAAGCTTTTTTTGGAAATATCTTTACTTTTTTAAATGGGATGATATAAGGGCCACCCCCTAAATAAATAGAGGGTTTTTTTCTGGTTACTGTGATATCCCATAGGTATGTTTAAAAATTTTTTTCTTAAAGTTTTGAAAAAAAATATTTTTTTGTCATAAACATACTTAAAATTAGCCAATGTTTGATTTTACGTAGAAAAAATCAGGGGGTTATATTTAAAATCAGAAAGTGGATACCATTTCCTGATAAACCGGAAGTAAAATTAAAAATTTATTCGATCCATAAGACTTGTTTTCTTAGATTATATAATATACTAAAATTTTAATTTTTTATTTCCATAAATAAAGAAATGCCAGGGGTGGCCCTAGTTTCATTTCCACCCGGTATACATAACTACGCACTTTTAACATAAAATTCATTGCATGAAAAATAAAGAACTAAGATTAAAAACTTTTCAGCTTTATTTTTTAGCAAAATTCCGTGAACTGGATGCTTAAAATATAAACTGTAATCACCAAAGAGATTTAATTAAATGATATTTCAAAAATTCGATTGTAAAAAGTACTTAAATGTTAATATAAGTGCTTGAGAAAATTATTTCTTAATAAATATGTCAGAAACAGTACTGGAACAGGATATTAAAAAAGAAATAACCTGAACACTATTAAACTAAATAAAAATGGCAAATGAAAGCAAGTACCGCTTTTAATTACCATTTTTAGATTAGTAAAGAGCGTTTTAATAAAAAGGTAATAAGAATAAATGTAAACATATTTATACGTAATTAAGTCGAAACGGATTTTAATTTGGTCGTTGAATAAGGAGGATGGCGGATATTAATTTTTAACACAAATTAGTCCCAAATCGTGCCTGAGAGCATATGAAAGCAGATCTTTGTGATGCCATTCAGATTTGCTCCTTAAATCTTTACGAGAGATTATTATAAGCTCCCGAGTGGCGTCACCACTATACTTACATACACCAAGACAACAGGACCCTTAAGGTTCTTCTATCCCGCTGTCCTTTAAAATAACAAAAGGATCCATTCCGTTGATTCGCAATAGAGCATATCTATCGTAATAAACATACTTAGAAGATAAGATAATTATAATTGAAATTTCAATGTTCCTCACCAGGTAAATACTTTTTAATACCTTTATAGTTTGTTTAATCTTTAATTGGGAAGTCTAAGTTTAATAATAAATTTGACAAATCTTTTGTGTTTGTTTGAAACAAAGTTCAATAGAGTTCGCGAGGTTGTGAATTTAAAGCTGGGTCGTATCCTCTTGTAATATCAAACATAAGTAGAATATAAAGGTGCAGTTACAAAGGGGACACTTTCCGCTTTATGAGATAATAATGGCAAAGATATGTACAAAATTTAATACACGCCAAATAAAAGCGCTGGAAAGACCATTCATTCCTTCCAAAAACACGTAATGGGCCATTATCTACAGAACTGTTGGTATTCGAAAAATTGCAATGAATAGTTTTATATGTGTATAACGTCTTGAGATCAAACAATTGCATTTCTTTTCAATGGTCATTTTTATGATTACATTTTTAAAGCACCATCATAATATGAATAACTAAAGCAATCAAACTACAATTATATTTGCATTTGCAATAACATGTTTCATTTTCCTTTTAAATTTACTTAATCGTATACATGCCATACAAATTTTATTTAAAATAGATACACCCCTATACAAATATTAATATTTATAAAACTCACATTCTTAATCCAAGTTTATTCTTTATTAACTTCAAATAGAAAGTGCAATCAGTTTCGAGACTCACCCTAAGGCAATATGAATGATTTTGTGAAACTTTTCGTTTTATTTCTTCATTATCTAAACCTCAACTTTATGTTCATTAATTACATAAAACAAAGTTTGGATATTTAATGTATATTAATATGTATGTTGATAGATTCGACAAGGCTGGGCTACAATAATTTTTAAGAATTTTTCATATTAAAAACACTAATGTGGAAGTGGAATAGAAATAAAATAAAAATATCCTCCACCGAAGATTAAATTAACCCAAATAACTATTTTAAATGCAACTGCTTATTCTTTGTCATAAAATAGAAAGTTAATAAACAGTGGTTGCTTAAGTTGGTTGTATAAGTTGGTTTACAATTAGTTTGTGGCAAGGAAACAAGTTAAGTTTCTCATTTGAAGGCATCGATATGAAATGAAGTACGAGTAGTGAGATTAGATTTATACTTGCATAAGTGTTAAATTCAGGTATAAACTTAGTAAAGAAATAAAACAACTGCATAACAATTAAGTATAAATTTTCCTGATTATCTCTCAGAGTGAAAAATATCCGAGAAATATTATCATAAATACAGGGTATGCATTTTCAACATTATTATACACTTTTCAGTAGCTAATAATAGCTTTGAATACTGTATTATGACATTAACAACTATTTTCCTATTTCCCATTTTGGAAGACAACTTGTTTGTTCAAATTTCTAAATCGAATAGAGTTGCCTTACTATGGTCTGTGCAAGCGAGAGAAAAATCTTGTTTGCAAAACGGACACACCTTAACATAAATATATCTTTTCATTTCACTATAAAACAAACTTATTTTAAATGTTAGTGTTTTGTAAAAAATATCCCAACCTAATTTATTCTAATAAAAATGTACAGTATTTAGATACCAAGTATTTGGTAAGGCCGATTTCAACTTCTGACGAGTTACTAGGTGTAAAAACTCTAATGGTATGTGATAAAAACATGTTATAATGTCATAAACAACTCGTGTTATAACAATATTTCAAACTCTTTACTCTTGGTATGATTTGATCATCTAAGATAGTAATAGCCTTTTAATAGGTTTGAGCGTTTAAGGATTTCTCCTTACACCCGTCAAATAATATAAAAAATAGATTGAGATTCATCTTACCCACATTCTGTAACCAGTCGAATCGAAATTCACATGCGAAAAAAGAGTGGGAGAATGTCAGTAATCTAAGATTAAGACAGAACACAATTCTCTCGGTCGAAAAAGTTACAGAATAGGAAGCGCTCTGTTAGATTTCAGGAATACAAATCCTAAGATCAGTTTTGCGAAACAGGTTTCTTAAATTATTAAAGGCCCGGCTCATATGAGCTACAAATGCAGCTTTTGGAATCACGTTTTGTGCAACTATGTTTTGAACGTAACCTTCTTCTCAAACGCAAGTAGGCAAAAGATTGCTGGCTGAGCTTAGGCTGCTTCGCGTATGCCGGCGTGTTCCTTCGTATTTACTCGTGATTATTTTGTGTCTTATTTTTAATTGGGATCAACTGAATTTAATTCCATTTAATTTTCAAATTCTCATTTGAAAATATCCAAATGGTGGACCTGAAGAAAAGGGGTTTACAATAATAACTGTACAGGGTGTCCCAGCGCTGCGAGGAAGTAATATTACTCTAAAATGAAAAAAGATATCGACATGCGGTTTTCGATAGAATGTACAATACTTTTAAGCGTACATTTTTAAAATATTTTAATAATATTCCGGGTGTCCATTTCAAGATGGCGGACCAAAGTTATGGTTTTTTAAATGGAACATCCGGTATATTATGACATTTTTCAATTCCTTATCAAAAAATATTTACACTTTCTATAAAGTCTTATGGGTCTATCTTCACTCGTTTTGGTGATATTTACCATTTAAGCCAAAAAAAGATCCATTTTTGAAAAATTTACAACAAAAATAAAATCGAAACTTGCAATTATCAATTTTGGTTTTCTAAGTCTCAGTATGCTTTGAAAATTTTGCAACTGATGTTACCAAGAAAACCCTTATTTTGTTGAATTTTGTTTTAACGTCCTTTTCTGTACTTTTGATAATAACCAAACCGAAATATGTAGTGAACTCTTCTAACGAGGAAATGGTAAATATGCTGTAAGCGCTTGGTGAAGTTAAAAGAAATCCGCTTCTAGCTATCAGAAAAGAGCGTAAAAACGAAATTCAACAAAATAGGGGTCACCTTGGTAACATCAGTTGTTAAATTTTCAAAACATACTGAGATTTGGAAAACCAGAATTGATAATTGCAAGTTTCGATTTTATTTTTGTTGTAAAATAACAAAAACTGCTATTGTAATATAACAGCATTATTAAAAAAGTAAAATAGAGAAAGAGACAAATAAGTTTTAGGCAAATTAAAAAAAAAATACTCAAAAAAATTCATCAAGAGTGCTATTTTGTCTATTGTCACTGTTTCTCAGTTTGGATATTAATACCTCCTAAACGATAACCGAAAACTGATAAGCGACCATACAAAGATTATATCAATAGAGAGCTGGTAAAAAATGCCATCGATTGATGTTAAAATATGCAGGGTGTTTCGTTTGAAAATTTCGTTCAATTGTTCAATTTGCGTTTCATAAGGCACCCTGATAAAAAATATCACAAACTTAAATTTGATATGATAGTTGTAGACTAGACAATGTTGAAAAATTTTTGACAAAATTTCAAGCCAAAATGTTCATCTAGTTTAGAGCAGTGATTTTTCAAAAATTGATATTTTTTGGCTTATATGGCAAATATCAGCAAAACGAGTGATGATAGACCCATAAAAGTTTTTACAAAGTATAACTATTTTTTCATAAGGAATCCAAAAATGTCATATTATACTGGGTGTTCCATTTAAAAAAAACATAACTTTGGTCCGCCATCTTGGAATGGGTACCTGGTATATTACTAAAATATTTTTAAAATGTGCGCTTAAAGGTATTGTATATTCTATCGAAAACATCGCATATCTTTTTTCATTTTAGAGTAGTGTTACTTCCTCGCAGCGCTGGGACACCTTGTATATTCTTTTATTTTAGATTCTTTGTGATTGCTTATTGTTAAAAATCCAAGGCGTATGTTGTTTTCTTAAGACAAAGTTGTAGCTCCTAAAAGTTACGTGAATATGTGTCTAGTTTTGCATGTTATTTTGATTTTCATTACAATTTCGAATATCATAACGTATGTTTCATTAAAATGAATCCTCAGCAGTTACAAAATCGGTATTTATTTGAGGTAGATTGCGTACGAATAGTAACTTTTCACGTAGAAGGCTACACACAGCTTCAGCTTGCACCGCGGTTTAATGTAAACCAATCTACCATATCCAGAGTACTAAGGCGTTTTGAAGAAAGTAGACATAACATAAAAAGACTAGAACAGGGTCGTGAAAGACTTATAACCCCAATCAAAACCGTTTTTTAGAGAATTCGCACATTATACAAAAGGTTTGTAACAAGTAATTTTTTGCAAAATGAATTTGTGGACCATTAAAGTTTCAGAATAAGCCAAAGTACTGAGAGGAGAAGACTTGCAGAACATAATATAAGACTTGCAAGGGCAACCACCGGTCCATTGCTCACCAAGCAACCCAGAAAGCAAGGATTACATTTCGCTCGTGAACGTGTTGGTCGGGAAAATGAGGATTGGGCAAGAGTTTTCTTCTCGGATGAGTCCAGGTTTTATCTTTACTCTGATGATAGGCGGAATAGAGTGTACTGAAGATCAGATGAGAGATACACCCAGTGTAATATCCTTGAAACTGTAGGTTATGGTGGCGGGACAGTCATGGTTTGAGTTGGAATAAATTGGAGGCTCGCACTGACTTAGTGATCAATGATGGAGGACATCTAACACCATATAGGTTCATAATAGACATTCTTGAAGAGCCTGTGGTCCCATTTACTCCATTTATTAGACATAATTTCAACTAATGGAAGATAACTCTTGACCTCGTGTAGCTAGAATTTTGCAACAGCATCGACAAAAGGTCGGAATTCCTGCCATGATTTGTCCACCGAGTAGTCCAGATTTCAATCCCATTGAACATCTGTGGGACCTTATGCGAGCATGATTAAGACTACTTCTAACCCTACAAACACATCCAATGATCTTTCCTGAAGGTTGTTAGAAATTTGGATTGAAATCGATCAAGACCAAATTAGAAGACTAATTTGTAGTATGAGAGATCGTTGCAGGCCGTAATTAATGCTGGAGGGAGAAATATTCGTTTTTAAATTACGTTTTTCCATAGATTAAAATTTTTATAGAAGAAAGATACAAGAAGACTCAAAAGTTTTACTCAACTATTTAAAATTTTTATCTTTGATTCTTTTTTTTTTTCAATGTCATCATTTTTTGCTTGCAAACAAAATTTATTAACTGCATGTGTTTATCAAAAATGTTTGAAAATAAGGTATGCAGCTTGTAAAATTTAAAAAAGAAAGGTGAAAAGAAAGTTACACGCAAAAATGAAAATATGCGTTAATTTTGAAGAGCACAACAACGCGCGTAAGTATCGAGGACACAAAAGAAATGCTCTCTCCCACTCTTTGGCATTCGTTCCTAATAGCACGCGTTCACTTACACGAGGAATGAATGAAGCCCATCTGCAATTCAAACCTCGTGCAAGTAAACGCGTGTTATTCGGAATTAGTGCTAAGGAGAGGAAAGGAGCATTTCTTTTGTGTCCTCGAAACTTAAGCGCGTGCTTGTACCTTTATTACTAAAAGTAAATGTAAATTGCACACCAAACTTAATCATATTTTAATGTTTTCCATCATTGTCTAGCAGAGATAACTAAATTTAACACTCAATCCAAGAAAGTGTGGGATATGATCTTAATCTAAATCCAGAAAGGGAAAGTCTTTAATATACAGGGTGTCTCTCGGGTCGTTAGACTGCATGGATAACTTTGTTTTTATTGGAGGAAGAAAATCGGCTAATTGGACAAGGTTTTCTTGAATATTATTAATTAGTTGCCAAAACATTTGAATTTCGCATAGTTTCAGCGGTATCTTGTAAAAACCAGAAAATGCGATTTTTATATGCCTGCGTTATACTAAAAATTGTTATCTTTTCACGTTTCTAATATAATATTTCGTCTTGGTAATAAAATATTTTATTTATTGCAGGTGAAAATTTTGTAAAACTGTTATGGAATATATTTATGAATTTATTTCAAGGGTTAGTTTAGAAGTGCACAGCCTATTTGTGAAATAAAAATCAAACAAGCATTTCTTGGTAATTAAAAAAAATATTGATTCCGCAACAAAATGGCTACTTTTTTCTAATTTTAACTTTATAAAAAAATAATTTTTGGAAGTTGGGTGGTGTCTCGGAAAAATGAAGGTATTTTTCTTAATTTTTGGGGTATTTTTTAAAAATGTTCATACAGTACCCAATATTTTTTGAAAAAGCCACGTTGTCTTACACAAGTGTCAGGAAAATGGTTGACAATTTTTTAAAAACATGTTGCGAGGTTACGAACTCTTAATTTTACAATTCAAAAAATTTTAGTTCTCCTGATCCCCCGCCCTGAATAAATTTCTGCGGACGCCCATGAAAATAAGAGCAAATGAAAATACTACCTACATCCGAATGTCTGCTCTTGTGTATACAAAATAAGAAATATAAGTTTTATTATTTATGTTCTTAATATTTTTTGTAAATTAATTTGGAAATTTTGGAGGGCCAATTTCCAAATTTGGGGGACCACATCAAATTTGGTACATCAAATAACTGATTCCAAATATATGTAAATTCAATATGACCACAAAAAGAAAAAAAGAGTTTGGTTCATTTACTTACACTTAATCCATTGGCGAAAAAAAAACATTTGTCTTAGTCCATTGTACACAACAGGTGCCTATATTATGTCAAAAAAGTTTTTTGATACGACGCAAAGTAAAGAAATTATAGTCACAGCGGAGAAACGATGCGAAATTCAAATGTATTATTAACCATTTATTGATGTACAAAAAAATCTCAACTAGTTTGTCTATTTATTCAACTTTTATCTCAAATAATAAAAAAATAGTCATGCAGTCCAACGTCCCATGGCACACCTTGTATATGTATATCCCTTTTTAATGATTATTCAAATATTATAAAAAGTTATCGGGGAAAGGACTTGTGATAGACAGTATTAAAATCTAAGGTGAAGTTGTTAAGAAGATACTCGGCGAAATGTTTGAAAAGCTTACTTTTCGCTAGTAAAAATTTTTTTTGGGCATTCGTACGCCCCTATCATACACTCTACATGAAAAACAAAAAATCTATATGAAAACTAAATTCAATTTGAATGGTACTAGGCATCGTTTTTGTTAAATTTTTGATTACAAATGCCCAAAAATCAATTTTTACTAGCGAAAAGTATGCTTTTCAAACATTTCGCCGAGTATCTTCTTAGAGAATAAATATTGTAGCGTTGTACGAAAAATAAGAAAAGCAATTATGTTAACCATCGGACAAAGAACGAAATTATAAAAAATGTAGGTATGGGCTACAATAAGACTTGGTGTGCATGTTTGTAAAGTACTTTGCATTTGCATTTTGCATTGAAATTCTGCGGTGTGCACTTGACATAGATAATAAATATGACTACTTTTGGTGTGCAAATTACGTGCAACCAAACAAAGTATATACCTTATTTTTTAGGGTAACTATAGTAATGGATTTTTTTGTAAAATATATTTAATATGATGCAATAAATATGTATTTTGGATGGAAAATAAATTTGTAGATAATAATTTTTAATTTATAAATGTAAAATTTAAGCTACAGTAAACTGTTTTAATTAAATTTTGCTAAAGCTCTAGATTTTTAGGAAAACATGATAAATATATAATGCAATTTACTTAATTGGACATCGTATTAGAGAGTTTAAAAGTTTTAGTGTACTTAATTCTTTAAGATTCGTTATTTCTTACCAGAAAACATGAAAGCAGAATTGTATTTTACGAATATAGTTTGATAAAATATCTCATCAAATTGAATTAGGTAATACCATTATAATTATTAAAGAAGAATGCAAGCACAGATGCGTTGAGTTGATGTTAAAGTGAAAGGTTTTAATAAAAATCACAAAGTTTCATTCATTTGCTAACGATAGTGAGACTTTGTCTCATCATCAGGTGAAGGAGTATATAGGGTGTGGGAAAAGGCTATAACTTTTTTGTTGTTGGTTCGATCAAAAAATGTTTCATATAAATGTTGTAAGATTTAAAGCTGACACATAGCTGTGACCTTGCCTTTGTTTTTCTACATCACGTGAGGGAAATAAGACTATCAAGTTTTAAATCTTAAATGGAATAGTCCAACTTTTTTTTTAATAATTTGAATCTACATAATTTTCTAAAAACTATTTGAATAATTTTACAAATAACAATTTTATTTAGGTATTTGTATTATTTAGAATGAGTTTTGATAGTCTTCATCAACTTCGGATGAAGAATTTTTTTTCTAATTTTATTAATTAAAAAAAAATAAAAAAAATATCACAAGCAAACTAATTTTATAAAATCGTTTTATATAAAATGTATTTTCTTGAACCATACAAGATGGTGAAATTTTTATTTTCGTAAATAAAGATATTATAGAGAAGAACCATGTTTCGTTTACACCCGGTATATGATTGGCCTTTAAAATTTTGCAGAAATAGGTTGATTCGAGTAAGCGTACTTCCATCCCAGTTTTTGTATTTAATTGTATTTTTTCAAATATGTTGTATGTTCGTGGTAATTCATAATTAAGTGTGTGAAACAGCAATATCGAACTCCTTATTCATAGTATGTACTTTACTTTTTTATAAAATGCCAACATTTCGACACTAGTGTCTGTTTCAAGGAGGTAAAATATAATTTTACAATTGAGGACTGGACCCCAATAACGGGGTAAGTGCCAAAAATATTTTTGAAAATTTAAGTTAAGTGCCCGTGCTAACAACCTACATATAAAGAGGGTTATGTGCCTCGACCAAAATTGAAGGGCATAAAAGGCCTGACAGATTGCGTTAGAGGTATGTGCCTTACCGCTGGTGAAGCAATAATGGGCTAAGTGCCACTGATATTTCCATGGTGAGGCAATAACGAGCTAAGTGCCACCTAGTTTTACCTGCTGATAACGACTTCAACAACACTGTGAATTCTTTGAATTAAAAGCTGTTACGATTGTGCCATCAGTTTGTTGTTGTGTGTTTTACTACGTTATAAACGGTAAAAAAATAAAGACTTCTTTTATCGGCACTTACCCCGTTTTTGCCGGTAAAAATATGGCACTTTAAACATTCTACGTTTTTCTTAATAAAATATTATTTTTAATTCATAAGATAAAGGCAATTAAAACAAAAATTGCAATAATAATGTGAAACAAAACTTTGTTGATAAAACAAAAAAAAATATTAATAACTGAAAATCAACTACATATTTGGCATTTATTCTTGATATACATACATTATAAAAAGATTACATATTAAATGGTATAAGTAATTGTAAATGGATAATTAACAATTACATTGACAAGTAAAGTTGCTCCCAGCTGGAAGTAGGACAAAGAATACGCGATCGTGATTACTTTTGTCCTACTTCCTACTGGGAGGTATTTTGAAGAAATCTATCCTGAAGTCTGCTTTATCAATTAGTATTGATAATATGTATCATTCTTGACTTTGCTTGCTGATATAGGTCTCTATAGAGCATCCATTGGATATTAAAAGGTTTGCTGGTAGAAATTTGAGATGTAGTAGAAATAACTGGATTCGACCATTTGTTTAATTATTTTTAAGAACAGAGTTTTTCCAATTGTTATAAAGGTTTCTCTAGGATTTTTAATACAAGTTCTTTTTTGATATTGGTGAATAATGCTGTCACATCTAATAAAATTAAAATATTAACTTCGTTGATTTTTAAATTTTCATATCCCTTAGTTCATAGCTGTTTTTAATGTTAAATTTTAAATAAGGGTTAAAATTATTCAAGATTTCGACCATAAACTTTTGAAGATTACAACTACAAGAATCGGTATTAGCGGCGTTGAAATGACGACAGAAGAACAAGTCTGCAAGATCCGGGGCTCCACTTGACCGTTCGCTTGCGACGGCAACGTCCCCTTAAAAACATCAACTGACACTACGCTCGACATTGTCTTGTATCAAAACGAGCCTTTTACTTATAGAGGCATAGTCCAAGACGCATAATGCAGCGTACAAACCCCTTCCGGGGTGACAGAAATTAATGTATTTGTTTGTGACACGTGGGTGAAAAATTATCCAATGTTGCCAATGTTTTAGAAAATCCGAAATATACTGTAAAAATCGTAACATTTTAATTTCAAGATATTCTAGTGAATGGATATCTATAAAACTTTCGTAAACTATAATACTACTACCATTTTATCACGTAATATAAATATCATAATCTTATGCAATGCTCCAAATGTTTTATTCAAGTTTTTGTAAAAATTGAAGAAAAAACGGCAACTCTGCAATAATTAAATAATTTTTAAAAATCAATTGTAAATTTACTTATTAATTTGATAAAACAATACGCTAAATAATTAAAATATAATAAAATATTTATAAATATGTAATTAAGTACATAATTAATACATTATTAATATCAGAAAATTTAAATATTTAGATGATGTCGGAAACTAACATTGCATTAATGCAATGTTAGTTGTTAGTTAATCCCGACATCGATGTCGAATTGTGCAAGATGGTGTTAAAAATTCACAACTTCAAAAGCCTTTTCTAAAGCCCACTTATATTTTCGTGACCCAATATTTTACAAAATTAAATATTTTACTTTTCTATACATGTGGTATGAATATCAACACTAGAACACGATCCTCCCAGAGAACGATAACCTCCTTTGGTTATGTTAGTTTTATGATATTGTACGATTTCCCCCATCTTTTGATGATATAAATCCTCCTTTAATATTATACATTTTTTTATAGAAAAAATTGATTTTTTAACTTTATCTATGATATGCCATAAATAAAAATTAAAAAGAAAATACATTTAAATGTAGTACATATGTCAAAGAATATTTTTTACCTTTTACATTAATAATTTTTCCAAATCATTTTAAATAAAAGATACTGGGAAGTCGCCTCACATTGCAGATTCCCCAACATTAAGGCGTACTGCCAACTTTTCAAAAATAAATTTTGCTACTCAATAGAACATGTAATCGCACCTCTTTTAGTGCTTTACTAGCCGTATAGAATAGGAAAAAGCTTTTACAACTAACCACAATTTATTCTAAATACTATTTTTTGATGAATAAAAATCTCCTAAAATCTTTTTTGTCTACCAACACTTTATTTCCGCGGTATTCTGACTAATTACTTCGGTGTCCGCTCTAAAATCTTTTATACACCTGCATTATCTAACTATAAGTATATTATAATCAAGGGTATAACTTAACCTTAAAAAAATTATATTTTCTGTCATACAGCTAAGGAAATCCCTCAAATGTATTAATAAGCACCTCATCCATTATTTATTTAAAATAACAAGAATAAAGGAATAGTAGGATTAGAAATATGTTGAGGTGCGGAAATGACGAGAACGGAAAATATACAACTTCACCAACACTTGCCGTCGGGGATTTTCAACTCGTTTCGTTTGCAAACAACGTGAGTCTGTTGTGCTTATACTTGTAACTCGCGACAGTAAAAACTTCACGGCCGGAGTATGGAGGCAACAGTAGAAATAAATAACTGATACAATTTAAGCATAGCATTCCGAAAGGGTCCAAGTGCCAAATATTTGGAAATTTACTTTTCATCTTAAAAAACGCCTATATACAATACTGCGTATTTGTGTTATTGTTTTAAGTTCGTATCTTTCATCGAAAACTTTTTATAATCAATAAAACATAAGACTCTGCCGGTATTAATTTAGATTAAAATCTTTATATTTAAATTTCTCTAAATTATTTTTTAGTACTTGGGAATACCTTTGTGAATATCACGCTTCGCTTAAATTGAATTTTTTTTAATAGTTAAGTCCAATCTAACCTAACTTAAATCAGGGTGTCCCAGCGCTGCGAGGAAGTAACATTACCTAAACTGAAAAAGATACGGACATGCGGTTTTCGTCATAATATGCAAAATACTTTTAGCGCACTCTATAAAATCTATTATCCAATTTTTGGATTCCTTATCAAAAAATTATCATACTGCGTATAAAATTTTACTAGTTTTGCTGATATTTGACATTTAAGTGAAAAACGATCAATTTTTGTAAAATCACTGCTCTAAAACAGATGAACATTTAAAAGGATAGTCGACAAAATTGAAGAGGTGAAAGTATTGTGGCGCCCTCCCGTATGGAGAAAAAGAAGTAAAGAAAGTGAGAAGTGCGTGTGAGAAAAGGAAAAAAGGGAGATGGCGGAAAAAAAAGAAGTAGAAACGTGGTGGCCGGCATTCAGTGGGAAAAATGAAGAAAATGCAAAAGAAACAAATAAAGTTAGTGAAATTAAGTCACATTCAGTGGTCCTTTGGGTTCCCAGTTTAGTGGCAAATCAATCACGTCAAGTGCCATAGTAAAGTGTCACCTCAAAAGTAAGCAAGTTTAAACGTGTATCTCTACCAGGAAGAACACCTGCAGTTCTGACGTCATCACACAGCCTTACTGTTTGTGCTCCAATTGTGCTACAAAATAGTGGCGGCAAGTACGGACAAATTGTAAAATTGTAAATAAATAATAATTCATTATACTACTTGTTTTTCGTTCCCTTTTCAATCTCAATAAACTGCTCGAAGTAAAAAGTAAAATAGAACTCAAAACCTCAACAAAATGTGTAACTCCGATTTCTCTGTCCCTTGGAAATGCGATGGACGAATGAAACATATTACTGTGCAAAAGAGATGCCACTAGAATTTTAGGCGATTATATGGAGGTTTTTTAAGTAAACATAACTACATTAAGACTTAATCGATTTGAATTTTGTAAATTAATCCTGAAATTATATTAAAGGGACTAGCAGATGATGTTTTTAATTTTTTAAAATA
Source organism: Stenus bimaculatus (assembly GCA_963971135.1). Classification (NCBI taxonomy): domain Eukaryota; kingdom Metazoa; phylum Arthropoda; class Insecta; order Coleoptera; family Staphylinidae; genus Stenus; species Stenus bimaculatus. The sequence continues at coordinate 26,423,798 of OZ020184.1, forward strand.
GTTTCATAATAAGGTTGTAAAATGATCCTAAAAGTTGCATATTTTTGGGCCCAACCAAAAGGGAAAATTAAAAAAAAAATTAAAAACTAAATCATAGGCTGAACTATGGAATCGTTAAGTAGCATAAAAAATTATTCGATTTCAATTATCCTTTCGTCTTTTCTGTTTCTTTAAAGTAATCGAAATTTACATTACCAAATTACCAAATTTTATCGACTATCTTCTTAAGTTGAAATAGGGTACCACGTCCTCATAAATAACTCATAAACTACTTATTATTTTTGTACAAAATTTTGGTAGCATTAAAAAATATTTATAATGACCAATTTATCACAAAAGAAATTGTAAATATTAACAGTAAGTGTATTTTTTAAGACCCTTAAAGTACTCCTACTTTACAGTTAATTTACTCAAAAACCAATCAAAGTATGAAGTTAAGCTACATACATACATACATACATAGGTAAGGCATAAAATATGAATCGATTGGTACCATAAACATACCAAAGAAAAATTTCTTTAATTAGTTATTCGTCAGGTACGAAACGTTCTTTTTGAACAAAAGTTGCCCAATTTAAACGCAGCTACAAAAAAAAAACTCATAAACATAAATAATATGTAATAGTTTTCAATTATAATGTGAAACTGTGTATATTGTTGTTATTATTTATTTAAATTGATTATTTAGTTTTTAAATCGGTGCGCGGCGCGAGTAACATAAATGACCCTTAAGATTGTGATAAGTTTTATCATGGTGCCTCATGAAACGCATTGACCAATTAAACGAGATTTTCAAATGGAACACCCTGTATATTTTAACATCAATCTATGACATTATTTACCAGCTTTCTATTAATATAATGTTTGTAAGGTCGCATGTCAATGGCTGAGTAGATATTAACATCCAAACTGATAAACAGTGAAAAATAGACAAAATAGCGCACTTGATGAATTTTGTTAAGGATTTTTTTAATTTACCTAATATTTATTTATGTCCTTCTCTAATATACTTTTTTAATAATGTTGTTTTATTACGTTAGTAGATTTTGTTGCTTTACAACACAAATAAAATCGAAACTTGCAATTATCGATTTTAGTTTTCTAAGTCTCAGAATGTTTTGAAAATTTAACAACTGATTTTACCAAGTAAACCCTTATTTTGTTGAATTTTGTTTTTACGCTCTTTTTTTGATAGCCAGAAGAGGATTTCTTTCAACTTCACCAAGGGCATACAGCATATTTACCATTTCTTCTTTAGAAGACTTCACTATGTCGGTTTAGCTATTATTTATTAAATGTACAGAAAATAGCGTAAAAACAAAATTCAACAAAATAAGAGTTTCCTTAAAACCGCGCCGGCACCCGATGGCGCAACCGGCACCGGCTGTGCAGGCACTGCCTAAGAAAATTATCCACTGTTACTACTTACGTTAAATACTACCCCCTTCACCAACTTAGGTTTTTAGGCCGATGCACAATAGAAAACGCGAACCGGAAAGAGAACGTGTAGGAAGTTAAAACATGGGAGTTGAGTATGTGCATACACAACACGGATAGGTTGTCCGTGAACATGAATTCGATTCCCGACCATAACGGGAAAGTTGGTGAAGTTTTATCTTTCGCGTTCACGGCGGTGACATGCTCATGCACATTTCAAACGTCATCGCCGATGATAGTTAAATCCCAATTTTTTAACCTGTCTTTTCCTAACAGTGTTTGTCATAGATAAAAGTGTTTTTTGAACATTCTTTTTTTTGCGAGGACGAAACACTTTGGTCTAAGTACAAAACTCAGTACGACCAGTCACAGTCGAGAAAGATATCTATAATCACTTAAATCTAAACATCCATGAGCAGATTGCGGGATTCGGACCCGCACCGATCCTATCGATCCAAGCCATGTGGCCACCGAGGCCTCTTGACCATTCTTAGTAATTTATCAAAGTATTTCCGGACATTCCGGAGTCTTTCTTGTATATAAAAAAAAATCGTGCTCTGATGTGTTCATGTGTAAGAAAATATTGTGCTATTGTGCATCGGCCTTTTCAGACACTCGTCCTTAATTGTCAAAAGCAATTTACGCAAGGGTGACGTATGCGCTGTACGCAACGGCTGGTACGGAAAAGAGAACATTCATCGGCTATCAATGATATCTATTAGAGACTTTAAGAAATGTTGATAATACATTCAAGTTTTTATGTATTTACACTTATAGTAGCGCAGCCTTAAAAAATATAAATTAAATTACAAAAACGTATTCTTAATAAGTCATTTTTTGGTTTTAAACTTAATTAAATTGATTTAATCAATAAATAAGTATATTAACATATTCATGTTCGTGTATTGCCAAATATGTACATATGTAAGACCAAAGGCGTTTATAGTGATTTAAAAGTTTTACGACAATTCTTGTTGGGCATTGTTAAAAGTAACTTGAGAAACACACTTTTAAAAGGAATTGGTTAGGAAACCTTCAAGCTAATTTAAATACAATAATGCCGAGAATTATTCAAGTTTCTTTTTAGAATGATTAGACTTTGCCAACATTGCCCGATATAAGTTCATTCAGTATAACTAAAGCTTGCTAAGCTCTCACAAAGTCAGTTCGTGAAAGTTGTATATTGATTGGATTAAAGAATCCAATAATTTCTATGGAATCTCTTTTTGGTCTTTGTGTGTGCATTTTTCTTATTCAATAAAAATTCGACTTTTACATGGAAATATATTTGCTTAAAAAGTATTCATAGTTTAACCTAAAGAAATAAGAAGAAAGTATACATATTTAGCAACATGAGTTATTTTTGTAAAATGCCTCACTCTGTGAAAGATATACTGGTGTGCACCCAAAGTTGTTCATAAACATATGATATACATATTGTGCGTTTTCCGTAAATAATTGTTTACTACTGCTTAAAATAAAAATGTCACTACGTTCAGGTAGCTAGCCTGACTAGACTTATTTAAAATAATTATATACTCTTAGGCCGGGGGAAAACTGACGTTCGAAACGCCAGTCCCGAAAAAATCGGCACGTCGCACAGTGGTCAAAAATTCCAAAAAGCAAGACAAAATTAGAAAATACCATCTTATTGCGATGAATTTTCCTACTCCGGGATTTTTGGGATCGCTGATAAAATGGCGGATGTGTTTACGAATTTGAATGACTTTTTAACAAAATTTATTAATTTGGGAGTCGCAAATTACTAATCTGATATGGATTTCCAAAAAAACAAAATGACAGTTACAAACTAGCCAATAAGTCTCATTAATATTATTTTTTTGGAGAATCAGTATTACTTAGGGGTTTTAGGACTTTATAAGGACTCGTTCCTACTTAGCTCAGTATCTAAAGAAAAAAAAACTTTTTTTTATTTAGCACATACATATACATACAACAAAATTCTTCAAAATATGCAATAACTTTTATTTATTTTTTTTAACTATTTTTTTTTTGTTTTTCGAATAAATTCTAAACTATGGAAAATATTAAAAAAATATTTTTATAGAAGTTGTTTGTTTTTAAAAGACCTATCAAGCCATACCAAACTCGACCTATGTTGCTATTTAAAAAAACAAAGTGATCTCCGGTTTCGGATAGTTCCGGGTTGTTCCGGAAAAAAATAAGTTCACCAATGGATTGTTTAGGTTCACTTTGGTAATTAATTTTTTTATTTCAGTCATGTACGATAACGCGTTCACGAGATAAATGGGTGGCACGGGTGGTCTGATACGCCCTGTATATTAATTTAAAGACTATTAAAACCTAAGATTACATTAATTTAAAATATTTTTGACTAGATTTATCATACTTGTACGAGATCACAGTGTATATTGTAGGTTATGTTGATCACAGAATCACACATTCAATCTTAGGTTGTAATTGTTTTTAAATTAATATATGTTTCATCGTCTAAATGTTTCAACTAATGTTGCAAAAGATGGTAGGAGGTAATCAAAAATTCGGGTATTCGGTTTTATCCCGAATTGTTTGTATATTTGGATGTATCACAGTAGTAGGAGATAATTATTTAAAAATATTTCCTCCTAAAACCTAAAATCGACGTGTCCAAACGTTTTTCAGAAATGAATAAATATAGCTTATGGAACGTATTTTTATGTCGTGCATGAATAATCTTTAGTTTTTATATCTGAGCGGCTTCAAAATGTTTTTTTTTACAAACAAAGAAATTTGTTCTACATTGACTACCATTTCAGTTATATATATATATATATATGTATGTTACAGTGAAAGTAGAAAATGCAGTGATTATTTACAATCACTAGTGAGTGTAAATATTCACTGATGAAATCAGTGAAAGTATAAAATCAATCCATTTAAAGCATTTGGATTCTACTATTACTAGGGAATGTGAACTTTCACTAGGAATTGTGAACATTCAGTTAGAGAAAATAGTGAATGTGGCCAATAAAAACTAATAGTACTAAATAAAGTTTGCCCTGCCTTTGACTATGGCATGGTATACCATGCACTAATTTTAATTCTGGCCATAAAAGTGTTAAATTGTTAATAATTTTATTAACAACTTACCTTCCATTATCAGACTAAGGACTGACCAATTACAGTAAAAATATCAATAAGGATATTGGCTAGTTCTTCTGCTTCCTTTGATTTAAATAGTTCAATCACACAACATTTTGTTAAATGGTTCTGATATACTATGATAAATTTAAAGTCGCCATCTGGATGCGATTGAAATTCAATCAAGACCACTTGGCAACTCGAATTTAATTCGTTGAATAATAAAGGTTTAACAGCCACGTCTTTCTTTTCTTTCTTTTCTTTTTTTTGTTTTTATTGGAATGGCTCGCACAAATTTAAAAAGTACATTGCATCTTTGTAAGTAATATTTTTGTACTTTCTTTTAACTTCTCGGATCATGCGGTCATGGCCTCCATGCTCAATAGAAACATGTACTTTTTTGTAATACATCATAAAGTTATGATAGTGAACTTACAAAATATATAATTTCAGATCCGTCTTTTAATGGCACAATAAGGTTTCTTATTCCATCTACGTCCAATACATCAAACATTTTTAAAATATTGAAATCGTCAGATCCCTTCTTCAATTTTAATTATGCACCTAACACTTTACTAGTTACATTATAATTGTTTTCAGACAATATTGTCACTATTGTCTTTTACCATAGCCCTATCATCTTTAATTTTTTTTATTAAATAAATCTTTCATTATGAAAGTGAACTTAAAATGATTTTTTTGAGGTTAGGAATGTCTAAACTATAAGTTGTTCCCTGCTTTACTTTCACTAACCACATTCAGTGATTGTTTATATTCACTAGTATAAGTGATTTAAACATGATTTTTTCCACTTCCACTGACTAGTGATTGCAATAAAGATTGTAATATATAACAGTAAAAAGTACAAAGAACTAGCTTTGCAACACTGCTTTTATTTTAAAAATCTAAATTTGACCGTTTTTTTTCAAAAACTGAAGTAAAATACCGCATAACAGTCTTAAAATTTTAATGTAATTTTCTCAGCAATTTGTGCCCTTTGGTCCTTATGAAAACTAAAATCAACCTATCTAAGAGGTTTTTCAAAAACTGAAGTAAAATATTCAGGTAGGCTATAATGTTTTTGTTTGTCTATAAAAGTAAATAGCCTGTATTCAGCGACCGTGATGAAAATTTTAGACACGTCGTTAAAGTTAATCACGTCTTTAAAGAAGTATTTCTTATGAAGAAATATTTTTTAATCACGTGTTTCACGACTTCTCTAAATTTTTCATCACGGTCGCTGAATACAGGCTAATGTATTTTTGTTACAACAAATAAGTAATTTTAATGGTAAAGTATTTTTTATTTGGGGCCGATAAGGTAAATTTAGCAATTTTATAAAGAATTTAGCCTTTATATAGAAAATCGTATTTTTTTCATTTAATTTACTTTTCATGGTAATTTTGATATAATGTTGTAAATAGCAACTGAAGTTGGTTCACATTGCTATCAGAAAAATTAGCCTTATGAAGATAATTCATGTAATTAATGTGATACATTTTTATTTACTTTTTTCCTAATTGAAGTCCATTGCATGAATTTGCATGTAAATAAAACTGTTTATGTATTTAGAATTTATTTTAAATAAACGCCACTTATTTAAAGTCTATTGTTTTGTAAAGTGCGATTCGCTAACGTTGTTAATATAGCAACGATGAAAAGGCAAATGTAGTCACTCTAGCTGAAAAAATATTCTTTCAGTTTAAAAGCGTTTTATCATAAGCAACCACCATTTCAAAAGATTTTTATTTAAGATAATTTCAGTTGTGCTGTTTTGTTCATAATATCTTTCAACTCGTATTTGAATAAGATACAATATAGTTCACTTCAAAGTAGCACATTAAAGAAATAATTAATTAATTAAACAAAAATTTCACAAGTCCGTTTTTTGATATATAACCTGAGCTTGGACAGGTCGAGTTTTGTTTTCGGGGGAGACTTTTGAAATAATTACCCCTTACCTAGTTTCAATTTCTAACAAGGTATTAATATCAACTTAATAATTACAAATGGCAATAGGGGTGAAAATGCATGAAAATTGAAATTACGAAGAACCAAATTTACTTTTTTTGTTTTTCTTTAAAAATCGGTGCTCAATTTGCTCAGAAAATACATTCAAGTTATTTAATTAATGTAAATGAACCTATCAAGTCTATTTTTTACCGCTTCATTTTAGTTTTTGAAAAAGCAATTAGATAGGTCCATTTTATGTTGGTTTGCCAAACGTAAGTAATTTGTTGAATCTTGACAGGAAATTAGTTTATTTCGGAAAAAGAATTTGCATTGTTCTCGTTTCATTAGGTCTATCTCATGAAGATTCTTTATTTCGGAGTCTTCTTCACAGACAATTTTGATCCCTTCGCGTGATGGAAATACTGGCAGATATTAGTTTACCATTGGTGATTTCTTTTGATTCTTAAACGGGTATAGAGACATTGATCTGAAGCTAGCAATATCTGTTTTTCGCACTTTGCTTGAGTCGTCAAAAGCAGAGAACTCTGACTTTGCTAATATTTGACTAATATATGATACCTTATATCTCATGTTTAAATTTTACTTTACTAAATAATTCACATTTAGAATTATAGTCACGTATTCAGACTCGTGTTTAATAGGTATTAAATTTAGATAACAAATTTCAAAATCTTCTTCGTAATTAAACGGTATTGATAGAAAATAAATGATGTTATTAGAGTGAACTTTGCATTTTACGGTAATTATCTTTTAAAATTCATAATATTTTCCATTTTAGCTACAAAATGTAATTGTTAATTGCAATGAATTGATATTTTCTAAAGTTGCAAAACTAATTTATTTGGCTAAATGATATCTGGATAAAGGATTCCCAAAACAGAATTCACAAAACAAAATAGACTTTTCAAAATTTTTGAAAATTCGTAAAAAAATACTGTACAAAATATATAATTAATTTAATTGATCTTTAACGATTTAAATATTTTGGTTTTCAATATGGCCTTTTAATACAACATATTTGTAATTTTTTTAATAATTTCGGTTGTTAAAGAATAACCCATTTTTAACTTTCCATATTTTTCTCAGTATGTTCCAAATGATTTAAAATACTTAAACTGCACCTAGCCCATTTATTAAGACTCTTCCTGCCTTACTCGTTCATGATTTCTTCAGAATAATATTTACCATCCAAAACAATATTTAAGTTTTAATAAATGGGACACCCTTAATTTTTTCCAAAATTTTTATTTATTTTATTTTTATTAAATATATAATAGCCAATTTTCCAAGTACAAAAAATGCTTCTTGTAAAGTGCAAAGAAAACATACTAATGTGGTTTAAAAAAGAATATAGTTGCTCTAGTAACAAAATAGAGATAACTAAACAAAAACTAAAAATGTTAAAATATGAACTGAATTCAACTGAAAAACTTTTGTCTGTAACTTTTTTATGTAACTCAATAAATTAAAATGATACGGTTAATATGCGTTACTTTTGTTACACCCTGTATATGAAATGTAAAAATTTTCATACACTGAATTCAAATATGCACATAAAATTTTTCTATCACATCAGCTTTTCAAATTATTTAAATTTAAAAAAATATTCGAAAAATGCTATTAGTTTTTCTTATTATTTTACTTTACAAAAATTATTTTCTTGCACAACAATGTACATTTTTGCCCGAATATTTTTGGCGCTATACCTAATGATTCATTAGGTTCAATAGTAATGAATATAAAGAAAGATTCTAACAAAATATTATTTAAATGGAAAAACGTTATAATACAAAATGTACTCCCCCAACATTAGCTAAGATTTGCAGGATAATAAATTGCAAAAGACCTTGTACAAATTATAAATCGAAAGTAATACTAAAATTGGATTTATATTTACTAATCTTAAATTAAAATAAAGTATGGAAATATCTCAATTTTTATAGTTATTTGATAAAAATTAGGTTTTTGTCCTTAAATATTCGAATGATAATACCTTAAAAACTTGATGCGCTAGTGTAAATCAAATTACATATTTAAATTCTGCTTAAAAGTGCCTACAATATACTTTTATTTTAGAGCCAGAACTTATTTATTTTTTGTAGAACAGAGTTGTTAAAACATTTTTCAAAATTTTCGAAAATTATTTATTTCTATTTTCTATAGGTTCTTTTTTAAATGCTTCACCGGTCAACATAACTTTTGAGTTTGACGTCTGCATACCTGATGTTTCTTCTTCCACATTACTTATTGAAGATAAAATAGTTTTATATGAAAAAGTTTGCTTTTGTAGTATTCAGAATGAAATTGCCAACATATTTCAAGAGAATTTCACTGTCAAAATTCGTTGTATTGCTAGAATGTTTGTTCGTACAGTTACTACAAATCATGTACTTAAAATGTCATTGTCTTTTTCCGCACTCGTCCCCACATTAATTAAAATACGTTTCTCTTTATATGGTCAAACAAAAACTGAAATATTTATTGATCATTGTAAAAGGGACAAAAGCAAAGTTTATAAAAAAGTTTGTGGTTATTTTTAGATACAATGAATCAGAAAATAGCCATTTTAAAGGAGACTCAAAAAATAATTCTTTTTATTAATCGGTATTATTAATCAATCTCATTTGATCATTTGAATCAGGATGTTGTGAGCTGATAAAATATAACTTGATCTTATGTAATTCTTTCGTTATGACTGTGATTTTAAACTCTAAATTATTGTCTGAAATTATATGAGAGGATAATAACTCTGATGAATAAAGAATTTAATTAAAGTATTTGCAACCTTAATCGCTTGATAAGAATTTTACATTTGCACATATTTATTTTGAAAAAGAATCCATTAATATCAGAAATTTTACACCTTCTAAAACAATACTATCAATATGAATTATTTAGAAAGCTTTAGCCGAAGTTGGTCTAATATTAAATTTCAACTTTAATGGATACCTTTCATATTTGCTTACTAGTTTCCCTCATGGTGCATTTGAATAGTTTGATTAATATCATCATCCCTTTCGACATCAACTAATTTTTGCATACATTTAATAAATAAGGCCTTCAAAATATAAATAATATTTAAGCTGGGGAACAACATAATATGTTCTCATAAATTTAATTATGTCTTCTTCAAAATTTGCTTTAGAAAGTTGAACAATTAATGACATTTTGTGTTTTTTAAATAACCTCACTATTTTAATTTCTGCATGACATTAATCTATTTCTGAAATTATGATTTGATTATAACCTAAATAAACTGGTTTTTCTGCAACAGGAATACTAAATAGTTTTCAAAAGACTGAATTCTCACAGCATAATCAGTATGAATACAATTGCTTTCGCTTTTGTTGATATTGTTATGAAGTTTTGCAATATCACCTAAAGAACAAGTGCAACAAGTAAGGCATTGGCGCACCCAGAAAATCTTTCTGGAGATGGTCCAATATTTATTTTTTCAGGTTATACTTTTTCAAAAGCGTAAAATATGATAAAACTAGTTGTACAGTAGGTATTAGAATATTTAGGGTTTCCTAAAGGCCATTTAAACGAAGAAAATAAATATTTATTCTAAAATATACATACATATAAAACGAAAAATAAAAAATTTAAGAAAAAAAACGCTCAGTGAATAGACTAAGATACATCGTAAATTAATGAAAAAATTTATACCTAACTGCAATATTTTATTATTAAAAATATTTTTTTTTTATTTTTTCTGGGGGTGGTCCGGACCCCAGGGACCACCCCCTCGGTGCGCGCCTGAAGTAAGGAGTCATTTTGATCATTGCTCTCGTTAAAGAAATTATCTAGAAATTCATTAATTGCTTCAAGATCATCATGACGGTTAAATTCCATGCTCGAGACAGCATCAGAATTACTATTTATAGCACCTTTTTCATACAATTGAAAGATCATATTCGGCCAGCTTTTACTGCCAACGTACTAATTTTGAATTAGGCTCCTTTACTGACAAGAGCTATCGAAATGGTTTCTGATCCGCTACTATCCGATTTTTTTGCCAAATAAACAGGATCTAAAATATTTTACTGCCTGTAAAATTGCCAAAAGTACTTTCAATAGTTGATTAATTTGTTTCTGTCATTTAATATTCTATTTGAGTGAGCTATCGGCAGATCAGTCGCGATCTTACCTTGAGATAAAATAGCACCAATAGCATATTTGCTGGCTTATGTTGTTAATTCAAAAGGTCTAGTGAAATCTGGATATTGGAGTATTGGTTTATTAGTTAATAGATTTTTACATAAATTGAAACAATCTTGCTATTCCGGATCATTAACCTTAATAAGAGTATTTTTTAAGATACTTAGTTAATGGTTTTGTTAAATTTGCAATATTTTTAATAAATTTCCGATAAGCGTTCTTGTAATTTAGTGATAAAAAAAATATCGTCCATTGCTCTTGCTCATTTTGAATACCTCGTAAAACATGATCCAACGTCGGGGTTCATTTTTCAGTCCAAACGGTATTCGTAAAAATTCACAATACAGTTTAGTGTGTTAAAAGCAGTTTTACAAGTATCTTCCTTCTTAATTTCAATTTGGTAAAACCCCCGAGGCTAAATCAAAAGTTGGAAAATGTTGGCAACGTCCGCCTAATTTACCCAATTTGGCAGAGGATACCTATCTCCGATTGTTTTATTGTTAACTTTGCGATAATCTATAACTACCCTCCATTTACGGTTACCCAATGTATTTATGTTTTTTGTAACCACCTAAGTAGGTGATGACCAAGGACTATACGAGATACAAAATAGGAGGCACGATAAATCTTTTTCTTAAGCATATCTTGAATTTGCCATTCCATTTTTTACTTGATTTTAGGTTAAATTGGTACCTTCAAAATGGAATGCATCAGCATATTTCTTTATCAAATTAGTAATTACAGATTTTTCTTTACAATTAATTTTATTATTAAATGCGCTATTTGATAAATTATCATCATATTCATTGATTGATTCAAAATTGTTTAACGAATTATAAATATCATATTGATCAGTGATTCTAGAATTAATCGCTTTATTGCCCTAAACTTATTTCTTGCTCCAAAGGGTTTAATATGGGACATAATGCTTTTTTATTATTTACTTGTATGTATTAAGCATTCTAGGATTTGTAATTTACCCACTTTCATATAAGGAATTAAGATTGCGTTTTTATTTGAAAATTTGGAGCATATAAAACGTTTTGATTTAAGTAAATAATAGCTTGTAAATTTTTTAATAATCTATCCCTAGCAAAACATCAAAACTTGGATGAAAATAAAATAAATAAAACCTTAACTTTGATGCTACTTGTCTTAAATAATTATTGTAACGGGATAATAGTACCTACTTAAATATTCATGAGTTCACTTGCTACATCAGAAGGATTATTATTTTTTTAATAACTTACTTGCTACTTTGGGACAAAAAAGACCGTGAACTACCCGCATCAATTATATTTTTTATATTAAATAAACTAATCATATATAAATAGTAAATTACTAGCATTGACAAGTAAACTCCTCAATTTTTTATAGGACTATCTCCTACAAATGATTTGTTTCCTCCTGTTTATCGATATTGTATAGTCTATTTAAATATTGACCCTGTGGTCGCGAAGTATTAGTTAGTACTAGAGTTTTGATTATTATTGGGATTATTATATCTTTGATTTTGATTATTATTGGGACTATTACATCTTTAATTATCATTATTGGATCTTGGATATCTATTAAAATTATGATTGTTACCATTATTATTATTATTTGCTCGTGGGTAAAACTGTGGACCATTTATATTGCCATTAAAAAGAATTCGACGTGCGTTAAAACCATGAATTTGTTATTAAATTTAGATGCCGCGATTTCTAATTAGAAATCATTAGTTAGCATATTTAATCCACTATTAGGATCAGTTGGGTTTTTAATATGCATTTGTGACCTAATGGGATCCTTTAACCCACGCAATAATACGCGAAATGCAATTCTTCGAAAGAATTTAGATAAGGCGTTATTTTCCGCCATGCTAGCAAGGTTTATTGTAACATACGACATATGCAAATTTAATAATTTTTCTAACCGATTATATAAATCAAAAGGTGATTCATTAGAATCTTGTTTTATGTTAATAATTTCGATATTCTAACTGAAATTACGACAACTATATCCCATACTTGGTGGAATGTTATTTGCTGCTTCCCCTTTTATATCATTTACTTCTTCCCAATTATAAAATTTATTTACTAATTTTTTAGAAATTTCGAAAAAACACTAGCTTTACCCATGAAATTGAGGAGATAGTCTTAATTAAATATTATATGTGGATAAAATTGTCCATAGTTTTGTCATGGATAAAAGCATTTTTATGAGATATCGAAGAAAGGGAATTGTAATCGTATCACTAAAATATACATACATATGAATAACTTTTATTATATGTATTTCATGATTTATCTGCAGAGATAAAAAATAAAATTGAACACAAAGTGAATATTCGAGAAATTGTAGTAAGTATTGTTGCTTTTACAAAATATATTAATCTCTTCTTTTTTGACCCTCGCCGGGTATGAGCATGCAATCTGTTATAAATTGTTTTATGAGAACGTGTTTATTGCTTCCACATTACGTGCTTTTTTATTGCACACAAAAGATTCTGTCTGTAGCTGTAATTTTTATGTCCAACACATCTACATTACATTTTTTATTACATTTGATATAAGAGATGAATTATAAATAACCGCAATTTGTTCTATAATTTAATCTTAAGTAATAAGTACCTACTCATTTTAGAAATTATTACCAAAACAATAAACTAAACGAGCGATGTATATCATTGAAGTAACTATACAATTGTATAAGTATTTATTTAAATTTAAAGATCAAACAACAATTTTAAATAGACAAAGAAAATAAAATGTCTATAAAGTATAATTTAGACTTAAGACTAGTGAATTTTGTTTAGTTTAGTTTAGTTATGGTAGAAAAATTTCATTTTTTTAGAAAAAATATGTAAATTAACCTCTGAGTAAAAAACATAAAAAATAACAGTTTTTTTGAAATACCCTCGTAATATTTACAAATAGGTTCAATTCTAAAATTTTCATATCTCAAAATTTTCTTATCAAATTCCCGGCACTTAATACGTTTAAATGAAAATGTACCACTTCTATTCGTTTGGCTACAAAAGTAGTCAAAGTTAAAAATTTAAGCTAATTTACCAATTAGAACAGAAAGGTAATTTTTTTGCTACACAATATTGTTTAATACATTGCGTACTTCCTCCTTTCCTTCAGAATGGAAAAAATGATATATTGTACCTATATTTAAAAATGGGGATAGAGCTAATGTAACAAATTATCGGTCAATTTGTATCCAATCCAACATAGCCAAAATCTTCGACAAGCTGATCGCTAAACAAATACAATGGTCATGCAAACAAATAATAGCAGAAAATCAACATGGTTTCTTTGCAGGTAGATCCACCTTATCGAACTTATTAGAATATGTAACAAAAATTTTTGATAGTTTTCAAGATGATTACCAAATCGACTCAGTTTATACTGATTTCTCTAAGGCGTTCGATAAGGTGAATCACATGTTGTTAATACATAAACTAAAATTACTTGGATTTAGCGAGCATCTTGTAGAGTGGATAAAATCATTCTTAACAGAAGGAACATTAGTTGTAAGATATTCCCAATTTCTCTCTAAAACAGTAATGGCTCATTCTGGTGTTCCTCAAGGTACGCATTTAGGTCCAATACTATTCTCATTATTTGTAAATGATATTCCGCAGAAACTCTCATCTAATTGCATAATATTTGCTGATGACTTAAAAATTTTTAATAGAATCACATGTCTAAATGATTGTAAGAGTCTACAAAATGATCTAAATGAGTTAAACAAATGGTGCAACACCAATAAACTACCTTTGAATTTGTCCAAATGTAAAACTATTACTTTTCATAGAATAAAACATCCCATAGTACAAAACTATTATATTGCTCAAGAAAAGTTAGAACATGTATCCGAAATTAAAGATCTTGGACTCATTTTGGACTATAAACTCTCATTTTCCCAACATATAATTTTAACAGTAAATAGGGCTTTGAAGATGTTAGGGTTCATTATAAGAATTGGTAAGGATCTGTCAGAAAAATCATTAATTTTGCTATATTTTTCTCTAGTGAGATCAGTTTTGGAATACCTTCCCACAGTGTGGAATCCATTTTATAATGATAAAATTAAATTGTTAGAAGGGGTTCAACGAAAATTTTTACACTTCATATTGTTCAAAAGAGGGATACCTAAAGATCATCACAATGTTGAAGAGATTATGCACCAATTAAATATTAGAACTCTTTATGATAGAAGATTTGAATTTGATCTTATGACTCTCCACAATATTATAAACGGAAATATAAATAGTTCATTCTTGGTTAGTAAAATTACATTTTCTGTTCCTCTTTCCAATATCATTAGGCGGAAACAACATACTTTTTTGGAGGAATTTTACAAGTCAAATTATCTTATTAACAGTCCAATATCTAGGTTGTTGAGGCTGGGAAACGTGGTATTGTCTAATGATTCATTACCTATTTTTAATTCGTTGGGTGCGCAGTTCAAAAGCATTTTAAAAAGAACCAATTTCGACAAGCTATACTAGGATATTATCTTTTTTTTAATAACTTTTGGCTTTCACTATTGTGTGTTTTACTCATAATTTTTGTAGCACAACATGTCTTTTATATCATAGTTACTTTAACTTTTAAGATTTATTGTAATTTTGTAAAATGATGATCGTTAATAAAGAAATTATTATTATTATTATTATTAATTCAAAAAATCAAATACCGAGCAGTCTTTACAGTGTGAACCAATTAAGGACAAGCCATGTCACTTTTTCAGGAATTTCACGAAACTAAAGTATAGAATTTTGGCATAATGTGTTAAAAAAGAGCCTCTAAATTTATTAGGGTACATGTTTTTTATTATTAATACAAAAATTAGGCATTCATATTACATACAGTATTTACTTTGCATATACAGGGTGTTCCATTTAAAAGGAGCCAACCTGAATAACTTTTGTAAAAAAAAATTATTAAAAAAATGTCGTGACAGCTCGATTTTTATTGGAAGGGGGACATATTTTTACGGTAAAATGACATTTGTCATTGTAACCCCCTCCCCTGCAACACCGCGCCTACAGTTTTTTTTAATAGGGAAGAGGGGTCGAGTGACACATCATTTAAAAGGTCTTTTTACAATGATAATGAGAATAATTTTTTTTTGCATGTTTTTGGTTTACTGATTAACAGGAATGCAGGAAATATAAGGCGATGACTGGAATTCTTGTAAATAATAATAAATTATTGCCTTTGTAAATTTTAGCAATTGACATGTGGTCAATTTAAAAATTTATTTCAATATCGCATTACAAAATCTAATGAATGATTTATGATTTTTTATATTTTGTGTTTATTTTACATTATTTTTAATACTTTTAACCAATCATTATTATCATTTGGTGTAATTCAGGAACTCAAAAAGATGCAAAAAATATTATTCTCATTATCACTGCAAAGAGACTTTTTAAATGATGTGTCACTCGACCCCTCTTCCCTATTAAAAAAACTGTAAAGGTGGTATTGCAGGGGAGGGGGTTACAATGACAAAAGTCATTTTACCGTAAAAATATGTACCCCTTCCTATAAAAATCGACCTGTCACAGCGTTTTCTTATTAATTTTTTTTTGACAAAAGTTATTCAGGGTGGCTCCTTTTAAATGGAACACCCTGTATATGAACACAGTGCAAAATGTTGTAAAAATGATCACCAACTACAGAATCATTGTCCGAAAGATTATTTTTTTTCTTTAAAAAATAATCTTTAGTAATGTACAGGAACAAGAAAAACTTGCTGTCTTTTTTGACTTTGACTATATAGATTTATAGTGCTTGCTTGGATTTCTGCAAAGTTATAAACAACTTTCTGATTGGCCTCTAAATATAAGTAACACGCCCATCGAAAGCAGAAAAACACGTGCGTTTTAGTGCGTAAAGAAATACTAGACACTGCAAACTTGTGATTTTTAAGCGTAGAGCACTTGCTCCAACAGTGCTCCCTGCTGAAAAGGTGACTTTGTCGTGAGATGAACTTTTTAATTTACATATGTTGACAGATTGCATTAGTAGATGCATGTTCACATTTTAGAATATATAGGAATTGAAATTATTTATTTACATGATGGGATGTTCACGTAACGTGATCTTCACTTTAAAGATCACACTGTACATAAAACTTATAACAGGTGGTAATTGTGATTACATAATTACGACCTGTTACTAAGAATTACATAAGTTCTGAAAAAGGTGCCGATCAGCCGCTTAAATAGATTAATTACTCAAATATTAATTTGTGTATGATTGATTCTATCGATTTACGAATCGGCCAATCTACGTTTCGGCCAATTTACGTTTCGGCTAAACTACGGTTCGGCTATTTCACTTTCGGCTACTTTAAGGTTCGGCCATTTCACTTTCGGCTAGTTCACTGTTCGGCTATTCTACGTTCGGCTACTTTACGCGTCACCTATATTATTAAACTTCGTGGCACCAACTTTTGGAAAAATGTGTTTTTATCATTTTTCCAAAAGTACACCCCTACAGTATATTTATACTTCAAAAACAAAAATTTTGTATGAAAAATTAATTCAATTTGAAGGGTAACCAATAGCTTTTTGGTTAATTTTGTGATTATATAAATACCCAAAAATAAATTTTTACTTGCGAAAAGTACGCTTTTCATACATTTTGCCGATTATCGTCTGAATGCGGTTACATAACTTAACTTTCCATAACAAAATAATTACCATATCTGAGTCATAAAAATCAATATCGGACCGATGGACATAATTTAAATGTTAGCTTTAGGGGTAGACTTTCTATACCCAAACATAAGATGAGCCACTATAAGTGCAGTTTTTCTTACAACATCACTTACACTTAAAACAGCCGAAAAGATAATTTAAAATAGTTATCATCTCAGTTATTTAGGAAAAAGTACAAACATCAAGTTTTGAATGAGAAATTTTCGTAAATTCATAGTTTCCCAATTTTCCCAATTATTGGTCGTCTCTTTAATCGTTGTTTTCCTTTTTTTTTCCTTTATTCGCAAATGTATCTATAATATTAATCAAATGTATACTCTACATGCGCTAAAAAATAATTTTCTTTGTGTACTGGGTTAAATGGTAGAGTAGACGAAAGTCTCAACTTATCCCATTGATTTACCACTTTTTTTATTGTTATTTTACTATTTGTTGTTGCTCTCCAATGTTGCCTAAATATGTGTGTAAAGGTAATTTATTATTATATTATCATTATTTTAATAAAAATAAATAGGGTGGTCCTAGTTTCGTGTAAACCCATTATATACGTAAATTTTGTTAGCAAATATACCTATTATTATAATTGTTTTGAGTGGCTTAGAATACACAATAATATTATATGATAATATAAATATTGATTTTGAAAATTAGTACTATAAATTTATTGTCACATAAATATTATATTATTCATATAAAATAAACACATACCTACTTGTATTAATGAAGTAAATTATGTTAAAATTTTAACTATTACAAAAAATACTTGTTAAAATATATTATTCATTCATTTATGCTATTAAACCATAAAATGGCACTTTAAGAACGAAGTATCTCTAAAGTTTCTATACCTTCATGTTTTTTTAATGGTCGTTAATTTGATTGAGTTTTTCTTCTAGATTAATGTGGCGGAAAATATTTTTTCTTCAGTTATCACCTTCGTAATATGAAGTGGAACAAATCATTTATTAAAGCAAATATTAGATATGAGTTCATTTTTCCTAAAATAATTCTATGATATGTGTGTTATTTATCACTCATAAATATATTTCAGGATTTAGAAGTTCTATAAGTCATAATTCTATACTTTATTACTTCATATTGTAAATGGCATCATGCATGAAAGAATTTCAAGATAATATAAAATATGTTGTGAAACCGAGATAATTATATACTTTTATTTTATTTTAGGGGGACTAGTGGAATAGATATAGATTTAAGACGCGTGGATATTGATCAGTGCCCATTACCAAGTGGAAGTACCCAACTTAATATATTTGCAGCTTCCGATAAATGTAAAAAGAGAACTACGGAGGTAAGTAAATTCTTCATTCCCCATTTTAATTTAATTAGATTCAAATCGGACTGAAGGTGATAAATATTCCCAAATTATCCATTTCAGTGTGTACCCTTGCCCGGGCTTGGTTTTCGTCGTGGAAGCTACAAGTGCCTTTGCCGAAAAGGGTATTATTTTCCTGAAACGACAGCAGAACGACGCTATTACAATGGAACAGTGATTGAAGAAGAGTACGAGAAGCTTATGATGGTGAGCTCATTAATTTTAGCTAAACAATTCCCGTAACTCTTTATTGCGTAGAGTCATCCACACTTAATTAGATATATAAACCTGTTAGGCGTGAAATCCGACTTTTGTCTGCCACTGGTCTGTCTCGGATAAGAAATTTACAAAAAACATTAGCTTTGTTGAACACAAAAATCCGCTAAAAATAGAAACTCAGCTAACTAAAATCTTGTACTAAAGATTCAATCCCTTTAACTATTTTTGTTGTTTATTTGGGTAATAATAATTATAAATAACAGTAGATGACTAGTTATACTGGTCAGGGGGTCAGGGATATAGGTTTGGTTTATAGCTATAGCTATAAGATTTGAAACAAAATATTTTAAAACAAATTGGTATTTATTTCATGTTATCCTCACAATAAACCGGATTTAATTTTAATAATATTGAAAGCTTAATGGAGGTACCCATACAAAATTATTTCGACCATCGACCTTAAATTAACTATTAATCGGATAAAATTTCCATAAAAATATTCATTTCATCCAACTTATTTACCTAAACCGTTACCAAACTCATAGCAGGACCTTTGAATAAAAATACTCCTGGAGGCATTAAGAACCTTAAAAATATTTGAAATTAAAATTTAAGTTTCCGTGAAAAATAAATCAAAAGTAACCCAATAAACAAACATTATACATTTGTTAAACGTGTACGGCTTAGATTTTTATCAAATAATATACATGGTAAATCCCCCGACAGGTTAACTTGTATTTGCAAGAAGACATTTACTTTACAATAAAATTAATATTTACATTGTAACTCCCTTCCGCTGAACAAATCCAGTGATTTATTTCATTTTCTAAGTTACAGAACAAGTTAAATGAGAATAGATAAAATATAATTTAAATCAAAAATTAAAAAATATTTTATCTTATTTTTGAATTATAAAATTTAACAAATGTCAATCAAAAATGCAAATTTATAGTATATATTATGAATGATAGCAATTTTCAGGGATTTTTTTTTTATTTTTTAGGTAGGTGAGGAATCAAAAAGTTCCCAACATAATATTACCGCCATTATCAGGTTAAAAAAATTTGTTACCTAGGGATGGGCGTTGAAATGATAACTTTTATTTTATTGACCCTCTAAAAATAAAACTCCAGCAATCATGACAATATTTTATTACTGGTTTCTTTTAAATGGATGACAGTATATGTAAAATCCATGTCACGAATAAAGTATGCTACCATCTCATTCCCACTCAAGAGTGGGTCCTATAATTGTATTGAATAAGATCGAGATAAGAAAGCTGACTTATTCCTGACATAGACCATATCAAACATTTATCGTGGAAAACTATCTCCCATTGATTAAACCCCAACCAAAAAGTTAAATAATATTAATAACATAACATGGGAAGGATAATTCATATTACCAACTTTATAAATCCATTAGAAATTCTTAAATCTCAAAAAGTAAATGTACATGTTAGCCCAGTCAAATTGTGTTTTTACCAGTCCTTTTGATTTCTTCTATTCTAGATATATGTTTTTTGGAGTGCCAAATTCAAATCTGAGAAATTCTAACAAAATGTTGTGAAGCAATATTTAAAAAAATGGATAAACAGGTATAAAAATATCATTTTTGGCGTTTTTTGCTATAACTCGGAAACTATAACCTTTTTTTAAATAACCTTCCTATTCAAAATGAAAGTTTTTACAAATTTCATTATTTAGGTTTTTTTTTCCGACGAACCGTTCCGGCTCAAGCGCTAGTACAAAATTGTCTGTACGTCTGTCTATGAAAGCGATAGTTTTATGGATAGAGAGTTAAAATTTTGTGGGTGGATGGAAGAGATAATTCTAAGATAAAACGTGCTGAAATGTTTTTTTTTCAGCTTATCCCCAAAAAAACTTTCAACCCCTAACGTTAAATCGCTTACACCTCCTAAGTGTCCAAAATTATGTGATGGGGGACCAACTTCTTAAGACGGCAGTTTTGACCCGCCTGGATCAATCTATTAAGGGACTGAGATGCAACCCCTTTTTAATTTTTAATTTTCAAGATGCACAGTAAAGAGAAATGTTTATTCTAAGAGTCGTACGAATTTTGAATTTGCAAGCACGCTAAAACTGAAAAAATCCCGAAATTAGTCGATTTTTCTCTCTTTATTTCCAGTCGTCGGCGGCGTCAACTTGGAAAAATCTCGGCTTCGTCGGATTTCAAAGGGAGCCGACGAAATTAGGCCCCTTTTATTTTGTAGGCGTGATTTTTATATAGATGTATTATTTTATGCTGATAAAAATTAAGTTTAGAAACAAGTCCTGCAGGTACTGCTCTGTTTTAATATTCTAATGGTAAATTACACATGTAGTCAAAACAAATATAAAAATTAACTGCTACTAATTGCAACTTTGACACATACTGAGTAAGTAGGAGTGCATACTTATAAAGTCCTAAAACCCCCAGGTAATACGTATACTGAGAAAAAATTTTGTATCTATGTTTTGTTTTTTTATTTAAAAAAAAACCAATATTAGATTCGTAATTTGCGACCCCAAAACCCCAAATTAATACATTTTGTTAGAAAGACATTAAAATACATAAATTCATCCGCCATTTAATTTCCGCCATTTTGCTTTTTTTGTGGAAAACCAATTTCAGATTCGTAATCAGCCAAAAATTTCCGAATAGGAAAATTCATCGCAAAAAGATGATATTTTCTAATTTTAGCTATTTTTAGGTCGCAAAAGTAACAAAACTTTTCGGCTTTAATGTCAAGATCCCCCAATGCCGAAAAAATGGCGGTTTTTTTTAATTTAAAATTGGAATACACATAATTACCATATTCCACCATATTCCTGGAGTTCTTCTTGGTATCTTAATTTTTTATATAATGTTGGCGCCCTAAAAGTAGCACTTTGTTTTTCATGCTTTTTCGATGCTGACTTCGAAACTTTTTACAGCGGCCAGCTAACGAGTCGAATATTTTTTATTTAGGTTTCTGCGTTAATATTTATAAACAGGAAATTCAGCACTTTTAATTTTTCACGTTGGTTTTAAAAAAAACTTAAAATTTTACTTCATTTCCCTAAAAAATAGTAATTTTCATATGTATTTTATTTTATTTTTATACTCGAAGGAGGTTGGAAAGTTATAAAGTCGTAAATAAAATTAAAACTTGTCGTGTCGTGCCATTTTTACCGGATTTTCAATTTTAAAACCTAAATCGAATGTGCTTCTCGAATCAAAATCGCTCACGAATAGAATTTTTTGAATTTCCAAAAAAAATAACGAAAAATAAAATTTTAGGATCGGTTTTAAAAAACTCGCAATTTTTTACGCGTTTCGTTCTAATAAACCTCTTAAATTCTATTCCACCACCACTTTACGTACCTCCACTAAAGGGTCTACTTAACGACAACAAAAGAAACACTTTTCTATATCTTTTACTTACCCAGTTATGACTGAAAATGTAGCTAAAATAAGCAAAAAGTGGGTTTTCGCGAAGACAGCTGAAATACGCCAATTTTTAACTAGCGCTTGAGCCGATTTTTGAACTTTTTTTGCGTTTTCAATGTTGCGTCACGAAATTTTATTAGCAGACTAATAAAATGCGGATTCAGTCGCCCAAAAAACATATAGATTGGAAAAAATCAAAAGTATCCCACAACTTTTCTGTTAAGGGCTCTTTTGAGCACTATTTGACTGGACTAATGAATGAACAAATTGATATTCAGCAATCGTATTTTATTTCATGTTACATTAAAACATTAATCAACAATATTATCTAATCCAAAAATAAACAGCAACTCACTAGTTTGAATTTTAAATATTACAAATAGACTTTTTAATACGAATATGTATACAGGGTGTAAGCAAATGCATGTAAAAAAATCAGCAGACAATTCCTTGGCTAAATCTAATATAAAAGTAAAGAATAAATTTTTTTAAACATAATCAACTGAAGGATAATTCCTTTGACTAAAGTTGATTATGTTTTAAATCACAGATCTACATCATCGATAGAGTTTTCTCCAAATTTATAAAAAAAATCGTTTAGAAGTTATGCTAAAAAACAGGAAAAAAATAAAGAAACTTTGACATCTTCTGCATCAAAATGGAACATGTTAGACAAAATATTTATTCTTTACTTTTATCTTAGATTTAGCTAAGGAATCGCCTCCTGATTTTTGTTGTACATTTGCTTACACCCTGTATATTAAAAATTCTAGTATATAAAAGAGCGAGTTTCATAAGGCGGTTTTTTCTAACGAGTCGAAGTTTAATCGAAGAGTTAGAAAAAAGTTTTTAAAAGTGGTTCTTTATACTATTTTGCACTTTTTATATCGGTTTTAAATTAAAATTAAAATCCTTGAAATTGAAAGGATACTAAAAGACAATAAAATACAATGCCTTAATTACCAACTGGACATTAAATTCAAACCTCTTTTTAAATATCTCAAATAATAACAATCCAAAACCCCTTTTAATAACAGTACTAACAGATTTAATAACAATTCGAATACTATGAACTTTAATAACAACTACAATTTAATAACAACTTTATTTATTTATTTACGATCTAATAACAACTTTAATTATTATTAACAACATTAATTATTTATGTCACACCCAATATCAAGAAAATCCATAGCTTAGCGAACACCCTATAGTGACTTTGGAAATATATCATAGAACTACAACACATAGACTCAACGCAGCTCCACTACAAATAAACATAACCCCAAAATTAAAATAAGCTTTTAATGTACGTCTAACATTACAATAACAAAAATTCCAATATTACAGAGTTCAAAATAATTAACGTAAATTTCAAAATTAATATACAACAAAAATTTCAATATTACAGAGTTCAAAATAATTAACGTAAATTTCAAAATTAATAAAATTATAATGACACCGATCTTGCTGTACTGCTTCTAAAACACTTAACGGTAAGGAAAATATGAAATACTTCTACTTCTACAGCTGATCAATTAAAGATCCCAATTTAATTTTTTGATTTGTATAATTAAGTTTGAATTTTTTATAATTGTTAATTGATTCTTGTAGTGCACACTGAGGATGGCATAAATGCCGAAACCGGTCTGTGAAAATTAAAATAAAAATTATTTGAAGGGATAAAGTATAATCATTACCCAATACGTTATAACATACCTCTCCTTTCAATGGAAATCCAAAGATTTTATAAAATTAAAACGTTAAATGTTGGGTAATTTTGGATAAGTTTGGTAGCACGTTTGTCATCACTGACGTTTATTAATATCATTATTCTATTGCATTTTTAAATTTACCTTTTATGTTACCCTGCTCAAAATTCATCTAAAGTAACTAAAGTTTATATTTAAAAACGATCACAATTCCAGGAAATAATTAAATTTATTAAGTATTTATTATGCATTTGTCTAGTCATTTTTTAAAAAAATTAATTGTACTACTCATGTTACTGCATTATCACTTTCAGTGCTTTACGTAATTTAGTTCTTTACTAGTTTAACTTAAAATAAATAAACGTTTTTATGTTTTAAATAACTTTTTTTAAAATTATATTATGTATTTACAACGGAAAACACAAAGTAATAAAAAAATTCACAAATACGAAGCAGTCTCATAGGAAAGCATGACAAAATTATTTAGGAATTTCAAACAAAAAGTTAAGCTCCAGAGACCATTCTTTTCTTCTCCATTCGAGCGGTAAATATATAACAGTTTGGTTGGCAAACGTGCACGTCCAACATCATGCATGGGGTGCGTTCAGGAACTCGGTGTGAGGGTAGAGTGTTGTGACATTATTAGGAAGTGTGCGCTCCGAGCGTCATATTTTCTTAACGCTTTTTGCCAGCGCTCTGAAAACTTCTTAAAATTCTACTTTATTTTTGGGACGCTGTAAAAAGTTTAAAAATATACTTAAAACAAAAAACGATTGGCCAACCTCTTCGTTTATACCTTAACTTGCGGTTTGCATTGGAAAAAAATATTATTTTAACTAGTTTTTTTAGAATTTTGGCAAGCGCCGTTAAGCGAAGTTTTTTTGTCAGACACCCGTTTTACTTACTGCTGCCGTATGAAAAAAAACAACTCATCTGTGTACTAAAAAAGAAATTTTAAAAAAGCTCCACTGGAAAAAAGTTATGACCAAAATGAATTACAAAATCAGCGCTCAAATTTGCAAACTATACTCTTCATAACCTCAAAATCATATGTATTATAAAGCGTAAGATATACCATGTTGGAATTGCGTATGCCGAACGTTTTTCATCCATCCATTGCTGAGGGAGCACACCTAGCGAACACTCCAACGATTCCGAACGAGGATCATTAATCACACCGGGGGTGTCATTTTAACTTTATAAACGACGTGGTTGTGTGCACACTGGTATAACACTTGCACTGAGTGAGTGTGGTGTTCCAGCACGCACTCATGAAGTAGTCTGATTCGCGCTTCTGACAAATTTAAATTTGGAAACATTATAAGGAATAATGCATAATTCTCCAAACTAAAAGGTACAAAAAGTAATAGGATTGGATACTTTAAAGTTTTACTTAGATATCCGCTGTGCCCAATTAATATGAAAAAAGAACTTAATCAAGATTTGGAAATGTATTCGAGAGGCATTTTGAATTACCCTAGGAGCACTATGGCATGTATATAAGTCTTCTTACCTGGTAACACTGAGTAACATTATCTTTGGATGCGTATACTTGAAAATATTTATTTAAAGCAGGAGAACCACTGAAATGAGTTTTTAGTTTCGGGAAAACCATTATGCCTGACCCCTATACAAGCTACATTTTTGGGGCTAGATCATAGATCGTCCCAAAAATGTATTGATTCAGTTTACTCTATAATTTTAACATAATAACAAGTAATTGTAAGAAGAGTTATTGCTGTAAAATAAAGAGCCCTGTTTGATTAAAAACTAACTTTCTATTAGTTTTAAGCATCCCCGTGCTTCATATTTATTAATGAAAGAAACAATTTTTGTAATTTTAGAAAATGATACGGTAGATCAAATTCCTTTTTAAGTAATTAATCAGCACAAAATCGACTTCGCATTCCTTAAAATAATTAAAATGCTTTGGGATTTAATTGAAAAACACACAATAATAATCTGTAAGACTTATTACTTTATTTTTTAAACAGTTAACTTCTAATTAGAACAATTAAATATTTATTTACTTTAACTGAGTATTTTTCAACGTAATTATCTTCCTACTGCTTTTACACGTTAACAAATCAATATTTCTGTTGGAAGTTTCTTTAAAGTATGTCAATATAGTAAAACTGGTCAGTCGGAAATGTAAATTAAACATGAGGTTGTACCAAACTTAATAGGGATGCTTTTGAACCGGCTAACTTTTTTGTCATTCTTTTATTACTTTGAACGATTTTCATAATAATTTTTGTTTGTATTGTTCTATATTAATAAAGGGCTATTTAAAAACAGCGTGAACGTGATAATTGAATAAATAAATATTATGACACTATTTGCTGGGTGTCAACAGATATATTTAAAATAGTATTACGAAAGTTTATTTACATGGAGCTTTCATTAATAAAGATCCTATTAAAAAAACATAAATATGTTTTACAATTTAGTGGTACTAAATTTCATAATATATTTTCATTTAATTATACCGGGTGAACACGAAATTAGCACCACCCCCGTCCTTTCTTTATTTATGAAAGTAAGAAATTTAAAGGTTTGTATGTTGTATGGGCTAAAAAATCACATCAATTCTTTCGTTCTTGTTTTAAATCCTTTTTTGTACCATTCAAATACCAATGACAAGATTTTGGGTCGTTATGAAAAGTATTTAAAAATGTAAGTTGTTTTGGCAGCCTACAATAAAAAAAGTAGACGTTGACGGTTTAATTCCAAATTTTCCTATCGCATTAAGGGGTTTCCTAACTTTGCCAATTTAAGTGATTTACCACTTTCTAGCTATTATTTTCTTAGTGCCATCTACTATATCAGAATCACACCAGAACTTGAGTATCACTCCCTTTAAGACTTGAATTAATTTAGGCACAAAAATATTTATAAAAAAGTATATTTAAAAAGGTTTAAGGTCACAAGTATAAATATCGTATGTATGAATTCTTGGCGATTTAAGGATATTTGGAATATTTCATGAATGCAGTAGAGTCTACAGGAACTGATTTTAACATTTATTTTGTTGAATCTTCTAAATCTAAATAGGCAACATTCCTCTAGTGATAAGGAATTTAATTAATGCTCTTCTAAACGTGTTGCAAACAGTCATAACGAGAAATTCATTTATTGTCCACGGTAATTTTCAGAATAAAAACATTTATTTAAACCGCTTTAATATGCGACTGGCATTCTGCATAACTATTCGTTATAAAATTTGTAAATATTCAATCCAAAACATCAGCACACGCATTTTAAAAACGATTTAATTTTGTCTACCATAAACACAAAAATATTTATTATAGCACGCCGGCGCCGTTGGCATATTTACTCCATGTTTATGGATATCTGAATTAAATATATACATACATACAGGGTGCCATAAAAGTAACGCATAATAGCTGTAACTTTTTAATTCAAAGAGTTGCATGTAAAAGTTAAATTCAAAAGATTTTCAGTTAAGAGAATATGGAGACCTCTGCTTAAGACTTGTGCTCGGCAGTTTTTTAATATTTTTAATCCAAAATGGCCAAAAAAATCATTAAAAATACGTAAAATTTGGCCTATTTTAAACTTATTTTTTGGACTTAATAATTTAATTTTTCAAAAAGTCGTCGTATAGAAATCTAGCCATGAATGTTATTTAAACTATGCAATTATAAAACTTAATGTTATTTACAAAATATGGTTGTAGTTTGAAATAATTGCAAGGCATATTTCGTAAATTTTGAACGCGCATTTTAACTGTAAAGGCAGCAAATACCTTCGTAGTATAGGGATACAAAATTTAAAATATAACAGAAATGAAGATTTTTATTGGTACTTTCAGCCTAATTATGTGGGATGTACTTTGGGTCAAAATTTCTTCCCAAAATTCAAGAAGAAGCTGAAAATATACGTTTACTATTGGAGCGCGGTTCTACTTATACTCCCAATCCTCTTAATTTCAATGCCTTAATAATAATTAATATTTTATTTTTGTTCATTATTATTTATATTCATTAAAGAAATAATTATGTATTTCAGTGTATATTTTGTAATTTTTTAGTTTTTGTATATCTTTCTCTATTTTGTTACTAGAGCAACTAACTATTGTTTTTTAAAAGGCATTAGTATATTTTCTTTCCACTTTTTAACAGATTTCATTTTTCTGTATTTGGTAATGCTATTTTAGAATACAAAAAAATAAAATTAAAAAATTAAAGTTTTTGAAAAAAATTAAGGGTTTCCCTTTTATTAACCCTCAATTTTTTTTAGATAGTAAATGTCATTCTGAAAAAAGTTTACCATGAACCACAATAGTTTTTTGATTCCTTAAAAAGTTACAAAAATTTGAAAACTTAAATAATATTTTGGTCATATTGCCATAACTTCTCAACCCTTCAGTACACGCAGTACTGTCTAAGAGATCGGGCTATAAAAATACCACTCTTCCTTTACTCGTAATAGTCAACCAAACATTTTTTTAAATTATAAATCATGTCAACATCGGTTTAAATAAAGGTACCTTTTTGTAAATAAAAATTAAGTAGAAAAGTAACATTTTAACCTCATTTCGCAAATCAGGTATTTTATGAAAAAATAGCGCAATTCCTGAAGGGTTAAGAAGATACTCGGCGAAATGTTTGAAAAGCGTACTTTTGGCTAGTAAACATTGTATTTTGGGCATTTGTAATCAAAAATTTAACAAAAACGATGCCTAGTTCCAATCAAATTGAATTTAGTTTTCATATAGAATTTTTGTTTCTCATGTAGAGTCTATGATAGGGGCGTACTTTTTGAACAATTATAAAAACGCATTTTTTTATCATTGTTCAAAAAGTACGCCCATTGTGTTTTTCTGATATACTAACAAGCACTAACAAAGCACTAATAAAATTTAGAGAAAAAATTGAAAACAAATTGTCGCTGGGTCGAAAAAAAAATAAAACATCAGTAACCTTCTTATATTTTTAAAAATAGTAAGAGTATGTTTTTTTAGTGCACTAACGAAGTACTAATGAAATAGAAAAGAGAATTTATAAAAAAGTGGTAAATTTAAAAAATTGTCGCTGGGCGTGAAGTTAGCGACAAAATTTAAATAAACATTTACTCACTTAATACTTAGCGGCTAATTTTACTAACTGTTGCACTAAAGAGTACTAACGATACACTAACGAATGTATTAAAAAAAAACGTTAGTGCTTCAAGTCTGTTGCTAACTTCACACAACTAATATCGCCAGGTGATATAATTAATTTTACTAGTAAAAGCGAGTATTCGAAATTATTATTCGACTCGTACAGAGATACAATAGATGATCTTAGACTAACAAATAAGCTACTTATTGAAATGATAAACCAATTAGAAATGGAGAATTCTCATTTAAAATCTTTAAGTGAAAATTGGAATGGTTTTATCAGTAAACGTGAGGTCAATAGCATTAACTTCGGAACCGACTAAGCGAAAAACCAAAATACAAAGGAAATGGAAAAAATGTTGCCTAACATAACAGCACATAATCTCATAAAATCCACGGATCACGGATCTATCTGATAAGTTAACATAAAAAATGCAATCAATGAAATACCTAACAAATGTGATATAAATGCAATTAAATTGGTAGAAGACAAAGAACAACAAAAGAATGATGATAATAATTGGATTGAAATTAGGTGAAAAAACAAAGAGAAGACTAACCCAAATAGAAATTACAAAAAAAACTGAGGTAATAAGAGGAACAGCAGTCTGGGAACAAAATAGCTTGTGTCTGCACGTAAAGCGTGGTTTTACTTAGGTCGGCCTAAACTTGATACTACAAACGGGCAAATATCTGAATACCTGGAAGGTGAATTTCCTGGTAAAAAATTCGAAGTGGAAAAATTGAAATCTTACCGGGATGCTACGACGGCATCTGTAAAATTGGACCAGACTACGAACTCCTAAAAGAACTTAAGAATCCAAACTTGTGGTTTTCAGGCTTAGTTATTCGTCACTTCATTTTTTTACAGATACTTCGGAACGTGAATCAGAAATAAAAGTGAATTCTTGTGGACGTGCTGTACTAACTGTAATTAATACCCAAAGTATTAGAAACAAATTTCCAATGATTGAGAGTGAAATCTGTAATAATAATAGTGACTTTATACGCATTACAGAAACTTGGTACCAAAAATCAGAAGTTTATAATTACGCCTTTAAGGATTACGTATTAAGTGCTCACTTTTCACGGAAATCGAATGGTTTACAGATATCAAGGCAATATTATTATAATGTATATCATTTTCCTTCTGGTGACTACGATAAATTCGTGCAAATCTTAAATTGTATACGATATTTCTTATTCAGCAACGTCATAATATTAGTCGGTGATTTTAATGTATTTTTTTTATCTCTATTCTCTATTCTCTCTATTCAAAAAATGGATTTAATTGGTATCCTTGAAAGTTCTAGCCTAAAATCAAATTTGTCAGATATCCAAGTTACACGAAACAATGCCTCAGGATGTTCCCAAATTAATAATGTTTTTACCAGTCCTGGACTGCACTTGGGGATTAATATATCTAATACTACTCAGATTATCAGTTACTTCTTAATAAGAATTATAAAATTTTGCTATTTCTTTCTAGGATACAAAAATGCTGTTGACCAGTTAAAGGAATTTTGAATTAGGAATTAGCTACCAGTTATGTATGTAAAAATAACTGTACAACATGATGAAAACACCAGTCTATTTAAGAAACCGATACCTGATTTTCAATTAGCCTAAAGATATACGGGCTAATTCCAATAAGCCTATACCAGGCTGATTATAAAGTCCTAGATTATTTTCCAATCAGCCGGGCGCATTGCAAAATGACGACGCTCTTTGCAATAAGCCGGATTTTTCCAATAGCCTACCACATATACAGGGTGAGTTTTTAGTGCGAAATCGGAAGATATATCTTTTATTTCAAGAAACAGGAAAAAACCTAAAATTATTAAATTGCATGGTTTATGGATGCACATAACGAGAAATTATCTATACTGGATGTTTCGTAATTTGAGCGTAGGATATTCCACCTTGCTATTTCGTAATTTATGTTTTCCCTATCTCTTAAAATAAAAGATATATCTACCGATTTCGCACTAAAAACTCACCCTGTATACAAGGTGAATTTAATGTAACGCACAAAATTCATAACATCATAACTACTTTATTATTTGGAATTTTCAAAAATGGTAAAATACGTGTCGAATTCTTTTTGAAAAACAGAAAAGAAAGATTTGATACAAATTCATGTGCACTTACATAATTTAAAATGCAAGCAATCATATATCATACGACACAATATAAATTAAAATGTGTATGACTACATTTAGCTCGAGCAGGTCAAGCCAGCTTTAATTCGGCTTGGCTTGGCTTCTACCATTTGAAGTACATGTAAAAGGTCAAATCAAGCCCGAATTCAAACTGGCTTGACCTGTTCGAGCAAAACGTAGTCAATGTTACAGTTACAGTAAAATCTAGTTTTAACTAGTTAAAACGCGAACTATCTAAATAAATTTGTAAATACCCGAATAAATTAAATCTTCGAAATTATTTCGTTAGTTTTACTGCGTGTTTCAGTCAAAACTAGTTTTACCTAATTATATGTTTCTTTTAGAACTAGTTTTCGCATGACAAGCTATAAAAATCGCGAATTGAATTTCTTATGAAGAAATATTTTTTAAATATGTCTTCAAAATATTTCATTGTGCAACAGAAAGACAATAGAATTTCATATTTTGTATTTATTCCTGCAAGGTTAACTACTTAGTTATGATTTAGTTTAAAACAAATTTATTATTCTGCATTTAGGGTTTTTACCGGTTTCTTACGTAAAACTAGCTCCAACATATAAATGATCAGGTAAAACTAGTTTTGACTAAAATTCTTAGTTAAAACTAGAAATAATGTTGAAGATTCAATTTATTCGGCTTCTTACGAATGTATTTAGTAAGTTCGCGTTTTAACTAGTTAAAACTATTTTAACAAACTGTTTAATTACTACTTCCAGTTTAGGTTTTAACAGTACCCTATACAATACAATTCATCACTAGGTGAGCGCGGTTATCAGTGAAGGTGCGTTTACATGGCTACGAACGTCAACCACGCTTTCATGAAATAAGCGTCGAGTACACTACAATATTCGTGAAATATGATAGATACGAACCATGTACACAGATCTACGAGTCGTGAAAAGTCAATTATCGTGAATTCGCGACGGTGCGGTGGTTCACACTTGGGAGATGCGTTAGTAAAGAAGACCAATTCTTTATGCCCTTAATACATTTACCTAAAGAATAAAAGGAATTAGCTTATAAAAATTGTTTTTAACCCAAGCAGAAACCAAAGTGTGTAAATATTGTTATAATATTGTGTTGACATTGTAGTGGGACATTACCACAAGTGGTCCGTGCCTGTAACAATATTCTTACACTTCAAAAAAGAAGAGATGGGACGAAGGGTTTGATCTCTGAACCTTCAGACTTAATAGCATGTACACACACTACACCGCCTTATCTACTTACTTATACAAGGTTGTATTAAATATTAGTATGATATTCCCCATATCAGAAACTAAAGTAATCTTTTTATTCAAATTATCCACCTGCTAAAAAAAATCCAGTTTACATTTTAAATAAATCAACTTATGACTACCAATCAAATAATTAAAAATTTAATCGACCAGCTGAATATACACATTAAGTTATCGATATACAGGGTGTCCCGTTCGTGGTTCACCAAACGCGAAGGTTAGAAAAAACCAAAAAAGTAGGAAAAATTGTTTTTTTAGCAGTTTTTATTTTCTCCAAGATATGACCTATTAAGGGCGTGTTTTTTTTTTTAATTTTCTAAAAATTCGTTAAATTCTCTAGAAATTATGAAAAATTTTGAAACCCTAACTCTTTTTATGCACTCACTAGAGCCTTCTAAACTTACTCCTTGCGCCTTAATTTTTGTTATTATTTAATAATACAACTGTTTCAAATGCCATCAAAATTTAACTTTTGCTTATAAAAATTGATTATTAAGCAACTATTGATCATTTACTGATTTCTGGCAAAAACGGGCGATGCCAAAATCAAACCCCTGTAACTTTCAAACCATAAAAGATAGACCCCTACTTTTTTGGTTTTTTCGTGACAAAATTTGCTCTATTTTCTAACATTGACGTTTGGTGAACCACGAACGGGACACCCTGTATTTGACAATATTAAAAAATGTCGATATTATATTGTGCTCACAGTTTTTGCTCAACATTGTGTAAACATTTAAAAGTATGTATTTCATACAATATTGTAATGAAGTATGAACACAATATTTAGACTAAAATCATTTCATAATCTTTAAGCACAACACCAGAACAATATTTAAACTACAACATTGTCAGAATTTTACCGCAATGTTTCCCAAACATAATGTTACACAAATGTTTGTATAATATTTTCACAACAATTCCATACGATCTACAATATTTACACGTTCCTACATTACCAAGTTCCAACTACAGTTTTCATTTCTACTGGGGAACGCATTGCGAATGAATATTATCTAGTTTTGTGAAAATATAATTAATTATCGAGAGGGCGAGAGTGTTTTCCAAAAATCGCGAAAAATGTAATTGAAACGTTCTCTTGGGCAGACAGTTTCTTCTGCTGTTGAAAAATATCAAACAAAAAAATAAAACGTGGAGCTCGCTTTTCTGATAGTGCTTAGTACTAGAAGATCCCAACTCAAAAAGATTCAAACAAATTATGTGTCAAAACATCTAAAGCATCATAGAGCTGCTGTTGAAAAGTATAAAATATAATCCGGAAGTTAAAAGAGCTGCTTTTGAAAAATATATCAAAAAAACATCCGGACGTTAATAGAAGCGCTGTTGCATGTTATGATTCTTTCAACGAAAAAGAATTGAACGAAGGGGACTTTCGTGGTTATAAAAAGGAATTCTGGGTTCTGCTAAGATTCACAAATCGCAATATTGAATCCAATATTTTTTATAATTGATTAAAACGTATCGGTTGCTTTTTGCTAAATTTTTATTTTATTTTAGGTTCGTTAGTCCCGAACAAAGCTAGTAATAAATAAATAAACAAATCCTTAAGCAAATTTAAAACAATTCATTTTTTCTATTTAGATAAAGGTACTTAAGTTTTGTAAGTGTGCAGGACATAGTTTAACTAAACCAATAATTAAATTATCGATCAAAAATTAGTTTTAGATAATTAAATGTAGTTTAGGTAGTATCTAATCGAGATAAGTTCAAAGGTTTAACTTAACTTACGTAACCTTCTTTTTCCAGTAATTTAATTTGAAGATTTCATGTTGGTAATCCAGTTAACGTATCCTTAATCAGATTTCCTCTATTAATTCGGGTGTCAATTAGGTATCTTTAATCGTATAGATAAGGGTTTACTGTAAGCTGTCAAATTTCTAAAAGAAGTTAATTCGATATTTAGCCAAAAAGCTTTTACGTAAATTCCCATAATTAAATCTAATTTTAAATTTAAAGTCGTAGAATATAAAAAAATAATTGCCCATTAAAGTTAACATTTATTTCTAATTGAAATTATTTGCAGGGAAAGAAAAGTCATTACTCTACACATGGAGTGTTTGAGTGCTTGCCATGTCCGGAGGGATGCGAATTATGTGAGGATGACCGTCCGTGTGTAGTTTCATTGAATTGGGTAATGAGAACAGCCCTTCTCGTTCTCTCGTGCGTAATCATCTGCTGTTTGCCCGTTGTGGTCATTTTTACCTGGAAATACGGAAATGTTAAGGTGAGCCAGTCCTATAAATGACCACTTTTTAGGCATACATGAAAGAACTCCCATTTTTTTTTTCAAACAAAATATGTATATGCATATTTAAGAACAACATGCATTGTGAAACGGTTATAATTATACAGGGTGCTTCTAAGTTAATACTTTTTTTGACAGGATATAAAACTCAATAAATAACCCAAACAACCCATTACGTCTCCATAGCACGAGAAGCCAACATGCTACAGACGATTAATCTAGCACATAAGTCGGAGAATTTATCTCTTTCTAACTGCGGCAGCAAAGTCCTTACGTATGTGCGTTGCTTGACACCTGTTACTAATTCAAATATTTCGGTGCTTACAGTTGATCTGGTACCTTTGCAATTTTAAACACTTCCTGACTGTCGAAAGCATAAATAAAATTAAATAATGTAGATTAGGATAAAAAAGAATAAAGAGTGCTATGAATAATTACAACAAATATACTCCATTAACAATTTATTATATTAAATTATTATTGGATCTTTTCTTAATTTCTTGTTTTTCGTAGATTAATGATTTCGTAATAACCACTGAATATAACTGTCCTTTAGTTTAGATTTCATGTTATTCTCCCAAAAATTCACATCTCTATACAGGGTGAACAAAAAGTTCGGCTACGCCCGTTTATTGTTGAAACAAAGCATTTGTGAAAAAAATGTTTCTAATAAAAGTTGTACGATTCTTAGCGATGCACTAACTGAAGATATTGCCCATGACCTTGAACAGCAAGATGAAGGTCAGGCGATAATCACTTAACTTTTTTAAAATAGGAGTAACCCATTTTTATTGCATATTGTTTTAGTTAGCTTCGAAAAGTGAATAGTTAAGAAGTTACAAGGGTTTAAATATTCAATAATAAAAGTTCGGCAACGTCGCTTTATTTTGGAAACTACGCATTTTTGAGAAAATCTTTTAAATAAAAGTTATACATTCTAAGTGACGCACCATTTGACGATATTGCCATAGCCATAAACATTCTCTCTTTTTCGAATATACGAAATTCGAGTATACGAAAATTTTAACCCTGGTAACTTCTAAACTATTTACTTTAGAAAAATAAAAAATATTACCTATAAACCTCTAAAGGCAAGCTATAATAATATGGAATAAAATAAACTCAAGGTGCAGAGCTTGTAGAGAACATCCGGAAACAACCATGCACCTTCTATCGGGATGCTCAAAATATGCGAAGACATACTTTATTAATAGACACGATGCTGCATTAAAGGAACTATACAATGCGCTCAGACATGAATACGGCATAGACGAAATTTTAAAACTCACATTCCTGGAAACACAAATAGAAGCAGTAGTAGATAACGATAAAGCCAAAATATTCTGGAACTTCTCATTCGCAACAACGAAACAGATCTCGGCTAATTAGCCAGACATGATAGTCTTAAACAAAGAGAATAAAATAATGTATGTCGTGGAAATGTCGTGTCCAGGGGAAAGGAATGTAACTAAAAAAGAAGAAGAAAAAATTAACAAATACAACGAATTAATTTTTGAGCTACGGAAAACATATGCTGAATATA
Source organism: Stenus bimaculatus (assembly GCA_963971135.1). NCBI lineage: Eukaryota > Metazoa > Arthropoda > Insecta > Coleoptera > Staphylinidae > Stenus > Stenus bimaculatus. Next base: position 26,460,253 of record OZ020184.1, read on the forward strand.
AAATCATTTTCTTACCTTTGATTATTGGAGTACTGGGAGGAGTCCATTGCAATCTGAAAAGAAACTTAAAAACTGTGTTAAACAACAAAAATACTGCAGATAAAATACTTACCAACATGCAGAAGGCAGTAATATTGGGATCTCTACATTTACTTCGAGCACACGAAACCAACCACCGATAACTTGTTGGTCCTCTAAAAGTAATCACTCATTTGCAAATGTAGTAAAAGTGATTACTGGATTTAAGGCGCTGCCGTATTCGCGAGCTGCGATAGTAGCCACCTGAAAAAAAAATAAAAATGCAGGGCGGTCAGTATACTTACCCATCTCACTCTGACCGTTGGCGAGCAGCAACGCCACATTTCCCGAGCTGTGAGATGAGACCCAAAAAACACCAGAGGCGTTATCGAATGGATAGATTTTTAAACTAACGAGGCCTGGCGACGTGGCGACCTTCCGGATACCCTAGCCAACTGCTCAGAGTGTTAGCTCCCCTTTGGGCAAGATATTTTCTGTAGCTGTAAAAACGGGCAGTCAAACGAACCGAGGCGGTACGGAGCAACAGGCCTGCTCTGTTCGGAACCGCCAAACCAGGCCTGACACGGACAATGGTGGAGCGAGTGGCACTAGTTCGTGTACCGGAACCACAAGATCGGCACTTCGCATGGAAACTCACCAGCAGGATTTTGCAAACAATGTTGTTCAGGACCTTGATCCTGAACCCATTACTGCATCAGGAGTGATAAGAAAAAGGACAAAATGGACTGAAGAAGTCAATGAATTCATAGTCCGAAGTTACTATACTATCACACATCTAGAGACGAGAAAATTAGCATACAGTGAAGAGTTAGATAACAGACTCATAACAGCGTATCCAGAGCTCAGTAATAAGACCGTGCAAAATGTACTGGACCAACGAGGAGCTCTAATTAAAAATAATAGAATCTCTGCAGACAGATTGCGAGCAATTAAGCTAGAGGTCGCTCGAGTACTAGGAATGGAGGAAACAGAAAACCCAGTAGAAGTACATGAACAAGTCGCTCGAGAACTAGGAATAGAGTAAACAGAAGAACCCGTAGAAGCACATGAACAAATTAATATTATAACATCAAACGAACCACAAGAAACGAGTGATAAAGACACAGAAATAGAAAAATGCTTTGTTAAAATCCATCTTGAATATGGCCACAATGACCCAACTAAAAGACCAAAATTACCGAAACTCATAATAAAGAAAAACACTAAACAGGTAATAAGGGCAGTTAATAAAATAATTGAAAAACAAATCAAAGAAGATACAAATATTTTACAACTACAAGCACTTATTTACACAGGGGCATACACAACACTTACTGCTAATGATCAAAAAATCAACGAAACAAAAGAAAAATACTCTAAAGAAAGGCAAAGTAGAGATCCAGGATGGAAAATACGATTGGAAAACAAAATCAAAGATCTTAGAAAGTCGCTCACCTTACAGAATCATTGAAAGGAAATTCCAGCAAAAAAGTTCGAAAATTAGCCAGCAACATAATAACAAAATACAAAACAGAGGAAAAAACAACCAGTGCAGAAATACTTGAACATTTAAAACAAATTCTAGCAGCAACATCCAAACTGTTAAAAAGGTACTTGCTAAGCAAAGAAAGACGCGATCACAACAAAGAATTTACCAGAAATGAAAATTCATTTTATCGTAGACTAACTAAGAAAGGTAAAAACTTTGAAAATAAAGTACCTGACAAGAAGAACGTTAGGAAGTACTGGGAAGGAATGTGGTCAGAACCAGCGAATCATAGAATATCAGAATGGATTCAAGCTGAAAAAGACGACAAGGAACACATAAATACTATGGAACACAATACTGTAACTACTGTAGAACTAACAAATGTGCTTACCAAAACGGCGAACTGGAAAACCCTAGGAAATGACCATATACACAACTACTGGTACAAACAATTCACTGCAACACACAAAGTAATAGTCAAATATTTTAATCAAATACTTACCCTATCCGAAGAGATTCCTAGTTTCATGACGAAAGGCATAACGTTCCTCATTCCTAAAACAGAAACATCATCAGAAGATCCCACAAAATATACGCCAATAACCTGCTTACCAACCTTATATAAATTACTAACGGCTATAGTAGCAGAAAAAATTTACTCACACCTGGAAACCAACAACCTCCTTCCAGAAGAGCAAAAAGGGTGCAGAAAAAGATCTAGAGGCTCAAAAGAGCAAGCTATTATTGACTCAGTATTAACCGGTGTCGCGAAGAAAAAGAAAACGTCTTTATACACTGCCTACGTGGACTACCAGAAGGCCTTTGACAGTGTCCCGCACACCTGGCTCTGAGAAGTACTAAATATATATAAAATACGCCCAACAATTATCCAGGTTTTAAAAAACATTATGAGTCAATGGAGCATTCATCTAAAGCTAAAAGTGGGTATTGGCACGATAGATGTACGAGAGATTAAAATAAGACGAGGAATTTTCCAAGGAGACACACTTAGTCCACTATGGTTCTGCATGGCATTAATACCACTGACAAACCTACTGAATAACCAGAATAAAGGCGTCCAAATTGGCGACGCTGAAATTCGACTAAGTCATCTCCTATACATGGATGATTTAAAACTATATGCCAGCCAAAGAAAAGACCTTAATTCGCTGTTAGTAGTAACAAAGAAATTTAGTGATGAAATATCGATGAACTTTGGCATAGACAAATGCCGAACACAGGGGATGGTGAAAGGACAATGGCAACAGGATAGGGGATTTGAAATAGGAGAAAATATTAGAATAGAAGGAATGCAGGAGGATGAAATCTACAAATACTTGGGATACAGCCAAGGATGCAATGTAAAACACAAAGTATTTTAAAAACAAAACTTAAGAGGATAGTCGGCGAATTTTAGCGCTGGATTTTGAAGTTCGCTTGATATTTGCGGTTTTGGTCATAATTTTTTTTCCAGTGAAGCTTTTTTAAAATTTCTTTTTTTGGTACACAGAAGAGTCTTGTGGCTACCAATTTCTTCTTTTTTTTTATTTTTGTAAGTCAATCCAAATACTCATACGGAAGCAGTGAAACGGGCTCTTTGCAAAAAACGTTCGCTAAGCGGCGTTTTAGATTTTTATAAAAAACTAATTGAAATAATATGTCATTTCCAACGCTAACAATAAGTTAAGGTATAAGCGAAGAGTGTATAGACTTGTTTTTTGTTATAAAAATATTTTTAAACTTTTCACAGCGCTCCAAATATTTCTTAAAATTTTACTTAATTTTTGGAGCGCTGTGAAAAGTTTAAAAATATTTTTAAAACAAAAAACAAGTCTATACACTCTTCGCTTATACCTTAACTTATTGTTAGCGTTGGAAATGACATATTATTTCAATTAGTTTTTTATAAAAATCTAAAACGCCGCTTAGCGAACGTTTTTTGTAAAGAGCCCGTTTTACTGCTTCCGTATGAGTATTTGGATTGACTTACAAAAATAAAAAAAAGAAGAAATTGGTAGCCACAAGACTCTTCTGTGTACCAAAAAAAGAAATTTTAAAAAAGCTTCACTGGAAAAAAAATTATGACCAAAACCGCAAATATCAAGCGAACTTCAAAATCCAGCGCTAAAATTCGCCGACTATCCTCTTAATGGAAAAAATAAATTTAAAGCGATAGGAACATATGCTAGCTCCTTCCTGAACTATAGTTTTGGAGTAGTAGCTTGGTCGAGGACTGACTTGCAGAATATAAATATTAGCACCCGAGTAATGTCCACTAAATCTCGTGTGCGTGGGACTGGCAGATACCAACGGACAAAACCATGGCGCACAACAGGCCAGACAATGTTGTTTTAGATAAATCTGAAAAGAAAGCATACATTATTGATATAGCAGTACTATTGGCAGCAAATATAGAAAAGAAAAATTCAGAAAAAAGTAGTAAGTACTTACCCCTTGCCGAAGAAATGAAAGAAATGTGGAAATTAAGCGATATTAAAATATTACCAATATTAGTAGCAGCGACAGGCGAAATACCACATAAGCTGAAAGAAAATTTAAAAATGTTAAATATTAAAGAAAATACTTACCTTGAGATGTAAAAATCTGTAATCTTAGATACGTGTAGAATCGTAAGAAAAGTTCTCGGAAAGTCAGATGTGATGTAGGATTTATGCTTGTGCTTGCACCGTATAAATCAATCGATTACCCCTTTAGGGACAGGGGGACATTATAATAATAATAATAATCATCATCGTTGGCGTCATGGGGGGAATTCACCCTGATACATTAAAACATCTGAAACAAATACCAAAATTAGGTAAAAATATAAACAACATACTTACACAGATGCAAAAATACGTCATCTTGGGGTCTCTACGTACACTCAGATCGCACGAAGCTACTTACCTAACAGCATCCTAGTAGCTAATTAGTCCAAACTCCAGTTGCTTAGTTCTCTCAAAGGAATAGTAGCTGGCAGTTCTGCCAAGTTGAATCTATGTATTCGCGAGCTGCATAGATTCAGCGAAAAAAAAAATAATAATAATATATAATCAACACGCTCTATTTGGACCAAAGAAAAGTGCTTTGACCTGGCTATGTGTTATCAGCTAAGCGAGCCAAACAAGTGTGGCTACATGCAAAGACTGCACACCCTATGGTGTAACCTTCACCCAAACCTAGATAGATTTACTCCGCAAAACCTACGAGACCAGGTCGCGTTTCTCAAAAGAAAGAACTTTAAATTCCCGCCAGCTACTCAAGATCTAGCAAGCGAACACCCAGAAGCTCACCCGAACGAGTCTGACACTGATAGTGAAAACGAATCTGAGGAAATAGACACGGAAATGGAAGCAAAGTTCCTAGAGAACCTAAAGACAGCTGCCCTGGAAAAACGAAAACCGTTAGACAAAAACAAACAACAAACAAATCCCGAAACACTGAAGAAGATAAATAAGATAATCGACAAACACCTAACAGAAAACTGTAATCTTAAAAAAATAAGTCAAATTGTGTATGCAGCAGCAAAAACAATTGAAAAAACACCTAGGCATTCAAACTACCTAGACAAACAAAAAAAAGGCTTACAAAGATCCAAAATAAAATAAAGATATTGAGGCGAGAGACGTCACAAATTGAATCGGTAATCCATCACATTTCGAACAGACTAACCTTTACTAAGAAAATTAAAAGTATTTATAATAAAATCAAGAGTAGACTCCACACAAAACAACCTAACGCGTTTAAAACAGAAAAGGAAAGGGCACTAGACAAAATTCGATCTTTAAAAACCATAAAAAACAAAATCACGAAGTCAATTAAAGCCATCGAAAAAAATGCCACCTTCAGCAAGTCACCAGCTTCTACATTCAAAACCAGAAACGACATAAAACCATGCATAACGGAGTTTAAAAACTTCGAAACCTATTGGAAAAACATTTACGAAACTGAAAGTATAGCCCGAACAAATACCCCAGAAATGGAGGTATTCTCAAGGTTTTGCAACAAACGGGCCGGAAAAGACAACAACTTAGAAGATATTACCGCCGATGAACTTAAGCACCTACTAAAAGACAAACCAAACTTTACATCGCCGGGCCCAGATGGAATAGGTAACTTCTGGTGGAAAAAATTCTACCCACTCCACACAGCGGTATCAAACTGGTTTAACATCTTCATAATGGACCCAAAAATGCATGATCGCCTGGTAATAGCACAAGCATGCCGCGTTTACAACTCCAAAGATCCACTCCTACTAATTGTACGCGACCACGAAATAGCAGGCGAGGGAGGTTTTTTGTTCCAAACGGCGAGAAGAGCTGCCAAATTACTAAATGAACGGATAAGTCTAACAACAAAGCGACCTGCACCCGGATGCTTTGAAACCATGGAACCCTTAGAGCTTAAATCAAAGCTTAAAAAATTGATGCAGAAGAACCTTATATCGAAGCACCTAAAAAAGAATCTTCATGGCTTATATTTCAAGAACGTGGAAGCCTTAAATCTTAGTAGCCGATTGACGTGCCAGTTCCTGAACTCCTCAGAACTTAAATCAGAGACAGAGGGGTACATAACAGATTGCCAAGATGGAGTGTTTAATACGCTTCATTACAGGAAAAATGTTATAAAAATACCTACCCCAAATACAAGGTGCAGAGCCTGTAAAAGCTCTGAAGAAACCACAATGGACCTACTCTCTGCGTGCCCAAAATATGCCCCAAGCAAATATATAAAAAGACACGACACAGCCTTACGTGTACTATATCATCATATGAGGCATAAATTTGGTATAGATGAAACACCAACACCACCATACTTTTTGCCAGACTCCGAATCCGTCGTACATGGATATAACATTAAAATGTTCTGGAACTTTCCATTTAGCACAACTAATCAACTCCGTGCAAATAAACCAGATCTAGTCATACAGTTACTGGAAAGCAAACAGATGTACGTGATAGAGATGTCATGCCCATGCGATACAAATGTAAATTTAAAAGAAGTGGAAAAGGTTGAAAAATACCATGAGTTAATGTTTGCATTAAAAAAAACGTACAATGATTTCCAACTTACCTTTATCCCTGTGATAATCGGTGCCCTCGGAGGAATAAGCGCCACCACAGAAATACGCCACATTCTTCATAACATGCAAAATCACGTAATTCTTGGTTCCTTAAATATACTTAGAGCGCATGAAGCTAACTACAGCTGAGAGATTCCCGCCTCCGTTGCCTAACCGAAAGGTCGTAACGAAAGGTGAAATAATGGCGTGTATTTGATGTTAGAATGACGAGTCGCAAGGTTTTGAAGTAGACATCAAATAGTACGTCCGAAAAAAAAAATAATAATAATAAACTTCTAAAAGACATGAACAATATAATCAAACAACACTTACCTGGCATTAGAGATCTTTGGGAACTGAACTATATCGTATACGCCGCTGCATGTACACTGAACCGTCGAACATCTGAAAATGAAATTACTATTAAAAGAAAGCAACGTCTAAAGAAAAAGAAACAAAAATTAAATTGCATCGAAAATCCACATCCAAAATAAACTGTGTACTGGACTATATAAGGACGGGAAAAAAATTCACAAATAAGATCAAAAAGATAGCGCGTGAATTAAAAAACAAACACGGTAAGCTGAATAACAGGAAGTACCAACTTTTAAAGGAACACGGCGTAGACAAAATTAGGTCGTTAATGGCTATAAAGAGAAAGTTATTAAAGTCAATTAGGGTATTAGAACAGAATAAGGTATTTACGTCATCTCTAAAAAAATTTCTAAACAAACCTGAAATTAAACCAAAGAAAAGACCATCTGTTGAAAGTTTTGAATTGTACTGGAAAGAATTGTATAAAATCAGACTACAGCTAATCTGGAAAGTGAAGCCATTAAACAGTTTCGGAAAGAATGTCAAAGACTTATTAAGACGAACACTAATGTAGAGAGGATATCCAGGGAAGATATAACCCAAGCAATTAAAAATAAGTCAAACTTCGCTGCTCCCGGTCCAGACAAGGTCAATATGTATTGGTGGAAACAACTGTCTATCACGCACACCCCCATAGCGGACAACTTCACAGATTTCTAAATAACCCAACCAACATAGCAAGCTGGCTCCCGGAAGGAAGAACAAGATTAATATTTAAAAAAGGTAATCCTGAAGATCCTTCAAACGACAGACCAATAACTTGCACAAATGCTATATACAGGGTGGCCCAACTAAGAGTTCCCACCCAGGTTATTTCCAAAACTAATAATTTTTGAAAAAAACCCTGAAACCGGTCAATTTTTATTTGGCGGGGGACCAATTTTTATGGTTATGCAAGGGACAACCCCTCACCCAGTTATGCAGGGAAACTGCCCCTTCAGAAATCTTAAATGGCAATAGGGGTCGAGTGATACATCATTGTAAAGCTCCGACTATTCTCTATACAACTGTCATATTTTTTTTAATTTGATGGAATTTTTGAGAAGTTATAGCATTTTCACGTTAGACATGTAAAACGTGTTTTAAATAGGTGACATGGGCTAAAAAGGGTTTTAAAGCTTGATTTTGTTAAAAATAATTACAATCATACTTTGATTCCCCATTTAATAAGGATTGACCGGTTTCAGAGTCTTTTTTCAAAATACTTTTAGTTCCCACCCAGGTTATTATGAAAACAAGTAATTTTTGAAAAATAGCCTTAAACTGAACAATTGTTATTTAGTGGGGGTTCAATGTATGGCTGTATTTATTTTTATTGTAACTTTTAACAAAATCAAGCTTTAAAAGCCTTTTGAACCCATGTTACCTGTTACAAACACGTTTTAGATGTCTAACGTGAAAATGTTACCACTTGTCAAATATTCCATCAAATTAAAAAAAAATCTGACACCTGTATAGAGAATAGTAGGAGCTTTACAATGATGTATCACTTGACCCCTATTGCCTTTTAAGATTTCTGAAGGGGTAGTTACCCTGCATAACTGGGTGAGGGGTTGTCCCTTGCGTTACCATAAAAATTGGTCCCCCGCTAAATAAAAATTGACCAGTTTCAGGGTTTTTTTAAAAAATTATTGGTTTTCGAAATAACCTGGGTGGGAACTCTTAGTTGGGCCACCCTGTATAAGATCTTCACAATTGTATTTCAAAACCATATAGCAACCCAAATTAATCCAGTTTGGGAGAAATGCACAGAACAGAGAGGATGCAAGAAGGGTATGTCTGGCGTTAAGGACAACTTATTAATACACAGCACAGTATGCCAAGACGCTGTGTTATACAAACGAAATCTATAAATGGGGTGGGTTGATTATAGAAAAGCGTTTGACAGTACTCCGCACAATCTACTAATTGAACTTCTGAACATAATGAAAGTTGACAATAAGATAATACTGGTCATCGAAAAGTTAATTTCACTGTGGAAAACTCAATTATGCATTGGAGATAAACATCAAAAAGGAGCCAACTCCTACATAAAATATAATAGAAGCGTTTTCAGGGCGATTCTCTAAGCCCTGTGCTTTTCTGCATCTGCCTCCATCCCCTCTCATCCATCTTGAGGCAATGCTCAGGGTACTCAGCTGGTCCACCGAATAATAGGAATGGTACAATAAGACACCTACTGTACATGGATGACCTCAAAATATATGCTAAAAATAAAAAAGATCTGCAAGATATGTTTCACATTAAAAAAACCTACTCTGAAGACATCAGAATGGAGTTAGGCTTGGATAAATGTGCCGCATATCACATAAGGAGAGGGAAAGGCACAAGAGTAGTGAAGACATACAGCTTATAGACGGCACAGCTATCAAACATCTAGCACCCAACAAGTACTATACTAAAAGAGAATATTGAAGGATATATGGGAATCGGAATTAAATGAAAAAAAAAACAAAATCTCAGCCACTAACACCCTGGAAATCCCGGTCATTAGCCAAACTTTCGGATCAATTAAGTGGCCAGTTAACAGCCTGAAAAATTTAGATAGAGCTACACGTAGAATCATGAGAGATTACAGAAGTCTGCATCCTAATGCGTCAGTCCCAAGACTCTACCAACCGCGTAAGCAGGGAGGTCGAGGCTTGCTCTCACTTGAAATTCTACCAGAGAGAATAGTAATTAGTACAGCCTGTGAGATTTTTAATTCAAAGGATCCTTTAATCAAGATTGTGAAAACCCATGAACTCAGAGGATTCGGGGGGTTCATTTTCCAAGCTGCAGGAAGATCAGCAAAATCGATTAATGAAACTTTATATCTGTCAGCTGTAAAGCCGAGAAATGGCCAGGCCGAATGTCTAAGCAAACTCGACCCAAAAACACTAAGATCTAGGACGAAATCGGCATTCTTGAATAAATTGCAAGAAGAACACGAGGCCAAACCGCTGCACGGACAATATCAGAAGAACTTAAAGACACTAGAATTATTGACTTCTCTCACGTACGCGTTCCTTCAAGCAAACAGTTTGAAATCAGAAACGGAGGGATACACCACAGCTGTCCAAGATGGTGTATACAACTGCATATCCTACAGAAAAAATGTGCTCGGCCTCATGACATTAAACAGCACATGTAGACCCTGTAAACAGTCTGATGAGACGACCATGCATCTTCTAGCAGCTTGCTCGATGTATGCCCCTAATTTGTACATATCCAGACACGACACAGCTTTAATAGTAGTATACTACCACTTAAGAAAGTTATACGGTTTCGACGAAGTGTTATCACCACCATATATAATCACTGATCCTGAATCCGTACATGTGAATGAAAAAAGTAAAATCTTTTGGAATTTTCCATTTAGTACAACGTCCCAAATAAAAGCCAACAAGCCGGATATGGGGGTTCTGGATCATGAAAGCAAACTCATGTATGTTATTGAAATGAGTTGTCCGTCCGAAAATAACATAAGGCTAAAACAACAAGAGAAAAAAGATAAATATACTGACCTTATGTTTGAGCTGAAGAGGACCTACCATGAATACAATATCCAGTTCATCCCGTTAATTATTGGAGTCCTTGGTGGAATACATACGGATACACTAAAATACCTGCAAAAAATTAAGGAGATAAATGAACGTAGGTACGGAAATACTTACCAAAATGCAGAAATATGTTATACTCGGATCGTTGCATATTCTCCGTAGACATGAATTAAAAAACGAAATAAGCCTTTAAATCCCCTTTCAGTGCCTCATCCTACTGGAAGGTGCTGAGATGCTCCAACGTCACCTAAAAAAAAATAGTAATAACTATTTAAGTAAATTTACTAAAAACACTGTTCAACTTATGGAAAACTAAATTCTCTCTTAGATCGCAAAGTAAGACATACGAAACGGGTCCAATTGTATACAAACGCGTAATTTTCCAAGGTGATTCGCTGAGCCCGCTGCTTTTCTGTATTTCACTCCTACCACTTTCAATAGAACTCAAAACATCAAAGGGATACGCTGCTGGAAGACCAAATCAGCGGAACACTAAAATAACGCACCTACTTTATGTTGACGATATAAGGCTCTATTCTGAAAATCAAAAGGGCTTAAGCGAGCAAATAGCAATAGTTCAAAAGTTTGCAGAAAGTATTAGAATATGTATTGGAATAGACAAGTGTGCCATATACAAACTAAACAGAGGAAAAGGTACATTGGGAGGTGAAGATATGGAATTGGCAGACGGGAAAATTGTCAGACATCTGTTACCAGAAGAATCGTATACTTACCTTGGAATGCAACAACAAGCCACCCAGGAAACAGCAGATTTGAAAAAAAATACAAAGATATTATTCATAAGATCTGGAAGTCAGACTTGAGTCCCAAAAACAAGATCACAGCGGTTAACATCTTAGCACTTCCCAAAATAAGTCATTTGGTCGGAGCCATGAATATGAAAAGGTGTTTATACCTTTCCGCACCTCGGAGCGCTTATCCCATCCCTAGGATGAGACGCGGTCCGGGAAGACCGGAGGGGAACGTAGTGTGGAGGTGACAACACTTGCACATGCGCGAGATACGTTCTACTCGCCCCCCCCCCCCCCCCCCAAAAAAAAAAACCTAAAAACCTATTTAAAATATTAAATCTAAAATAAACACATATGTATTGACAATTTATATCTATTCAAGGCCATTTTTGATTAGTAAAATAAAATAATTTCTATTTTTTTTTAATATTGCATATGATATAGCAAAGTACTCAGAGAAATAAACTAATTCCAAATATGTTTAAATCCAATATAGCTACCGTAAGAAAAAAATTTTCTAGATAGCGCAGGAACGATGCGATATTCAAATGTTTTGTCAACGAATTATTAAATATGGTCAAATATCTACTAGTTTGTCTATTTAACCGAGTTTCTATCTCCAATAATAACAAAGATACCCATACAGTCCAACTTCATATGGAACACCCTGTATATTATTAAATTTTTAACCATTTAAAATATTCATTCAGCAATAAAATAAAACTATTTAAAAAATCAAATTATTTTAAAACTAACTTTAGACACTAAAAGCATTCCAATTATTAAAAGCACCTTAACTATTTAAAGTACATGAAACTGTACCAACAACCTAATTGTATTTTCTCTCTACCTTCGGTCCATTATAACACTTTATTTAGGTAAAAGTTTAAATTCAATCTTCAATGCAAATTAAATATAGGCATCCTGTATTTTAAAATTAACAAGTTTATTTAAAAACCCTAATTTGATTTTTAAATAAAATTTTTGATAACCTAAAAAGTTTTTAACCTAAATGTTTAGTACTTTGGCCGCTGTAAACAAAAAAAATCAAAAATCAACAATCAGCAATTGCTTAACGGTGCCTATCGACTTTAGATCTACTGTTTCCAGTTAGTCGTTCTCGGTCGAATTTTGGGACACACTGTATACTTAAAACTAAGGAGGACCAAGTGTGGACCTTGGTTTCCTTGATTTCGATTCAGTCTTTCTAGAAAGTTTTTTAAGAAAAATCGTAATTGGCAAAAAGTGCTTAAATTGAGGCAAGGATTCATAAAATTTATTACAAATTGTTTTAAATTTGTATAAATTTTTTTTTATTATTTTTTTAGGAAAATGCGAAATTAGTTATTTTAATATTAAAATTAAAGGTCCTCATGAAGGACACTTTTTGTCTCTTGCGATTTTTCTTTAAAAACTTTAGTTTTCAAGTAAAACTATCAAAAATCTCAAAATTTCTTTTAATTTTGGCGAATATCGAGAAAAATTTTAATTTTCTAAAAAACAATAAAAAGAAAGCCCACCGCCATTATAAGGTTTCCAATTAGAAAGCGTTTTAGGAATTGCGAGCAAAATGTAAGGATCTTAATCAAAATTTGTATCAACAATACCTGTTTCGTATCGAAATGAATATCAATAATAATAGTAATTCATTTTGGCAATTTGTTAATGATAAAGGGAGAACTTTGTGTTTTCCGCTTAAAATGTATTCAGGTGACGACATCAGAAACAAAACCTTCAGGAAACCACAAATCTGTTTGGTAACTTTTTTGGTAGTACTTACAAGTTAAACTCAAATATAAACACAACTTTTCCCAACACAAGTAATATAGACTCCTGTTTTAAATTCTTTTTTAATACTTCGCTTATAATTGATAACATTTATAGCATCAATGATTCAACATCATGTGGTCGACATGGCTTACCCAACATGTTTCTAAAGAAGTGTGTTTACTAGTGTAAACCACTACAACTTATGTTTGAAAGATCAATTAAAGAAGAATGCTTTCCACAACGCTGGAAAAGTAGCTTCATTACACCTATTTTTAAATCAGGCAAAAGAGATGATGTTACAAACTATAGAGGAGTATGGATACTTCCAACAATACCCATACTATGAAAGGATTTTAACGCAACAACTGAAATTTGCATGTAATAGTGTCATTAGTGATAAACAACACGGTTTTTATTGGGATAGGTCAACTACAGAGCCGTCCTTAGACTGGGGCGAGCGGGGCACAGGGCCTGGGTCCTGCGCTTTGAGGGCCCCGCAACCCATGCGAACCGGTAGGCACCAGCGTATGCCTGCACCAATCGTTTAGGCTGCGCTCAATTTTTATGTTTTTATGTTTGTTTAAGGGGCCCCAAAATTATTTTTTGCCCTGGGCCCCGCACTTGCTAGGGACGGCCCTGGTCAACTACATCGAATCTTTTAGCTTACCATCTGGGGTCATGGAGAGTCGGTCTGTTATTAATTGGTTACCCAGCATCTTGAATGGAAGGAATCAACGAGTAAGCATAGGAGATTACATATCCAAAGAAATTGCTGCCTCAGGGTTCTTATATTGGACCGCTCTTGTTTACCCTCTTTATTAATGATATTGGAACAATTGTTGCCATTTATTACATACTGACGACTTAAAGATTTTCAGGAAGATTACATCTGTTGATGATTGCAATATTATTCAAGACGATTTAAATGCAGTATTTGTTTGGTGCGTAAAAAATGATTTATATTTCAATATTAAAAATGTAAGATCATAACATTTTCGCGTCTATTATCTAAAATACATTTTAATTACAAAATTAATGGTAATCTTCTAGATAGGGTGTACGAAATAAAGGACCTGGGAGTAATCTATAACTCTAATCTCAACTTCAATACACACATACTGTCTGTCGTTAATCACGCTAAAATTAATCTCCAGAATTGGGGCTGATTTGAATCCTTATACAATAAAAATTCTATACTGTTCGCTGGTTGGGTCGATTGCAGAATATGCTAGCTGTGTATGGTCACCTCACCAAGTCTATTTAATTAGATTAGTTGAAGGTGTTCAGCACAAGTTTCTAAAAATAATTGGATTAAAAATGGGTATTCCATCTGAGTCCATCTCATATAAAACCATGGAGTCTATATTAAATACTAATTCTTTGAAACTGAGAAGGAACTTATGTGATATGCGCCTGTTATATAAAATTATATATGGTAACATGTCCGTTCTTGCCCCAGCAAATTAACTTCTTAGCTAAAATGTCAGGTAGTCATATAAGATCAGTTACATTGTTTTGGATGATATTTCATTCAACTAACTATGGCAATTTTACCCCAATGTCGCTTCAATCGTCCTTGCACTTTCAGCTATTCGCTTCTAGCTTGTTTTTTTATTTTTTTTTAAATAAATAAATACTTTATTACCCAACAGACTATTGTTCAATTATAAGGTAACTTTAAAATGATTTGACTGACAATTAAGATTAATATATTGCGAACTAGAATCACTAAGTTGAATATTTTTTTAATTTTTTTTCTAGTAGTATCTAGATAAATAAATAGGTCTTGTATTTTTGTACATAGATGTATTGTCTTGCTCTTGTCTACTGATTATTATGTATGTATTTAAGGTCTGATTAAGATTGGCTTAGTATTTACTTGTTTTTCGGAATTATTTTACTGTCCGTTGTTAAATTTTGCATAATTCAGGTTTAGGTTTACATATTTTTGTATTAAAGGTTTTTGCCGTATATTAATTAATAAATAAATAAATATTTTCACCGAAAATTGCATATTATTTTTCATAGATTACGAATCTATAATAAAAATGATGGGCCCCCACTTGAAAAAAAGTTTCCGCATAAAACCCCCATAAAATATAAAAATTTTTAACCCATGGCACAATTAATTGCTTAGTTATAACTTATAACGATATTCACCTGGATTAAATAAAATGGAACACCCTGTATTTCCATTAATGTCAAAGTACATTAATACAGGGTGTCGCAAAATTCGAATTTCCAAAAAATCTTTTTATTTCAACCAACGTTGGGCAACGAGTTCTGTAATATAGTGCTGAGACGAAAGGGTATTCTTAAAACCTTATAATACACCAGTTTTAAAAGGACGAGGGCGATCACCAAAATGTGTTCAGTAGTAGAATGGATTTCATCTAAAGAGAACCTGCGCAGAAACCAATTTTTAACAAACTTAGGTTAGCCTTGTTTATGATTGGTGCACATGATGATTTAAATCAGCATTTTTGTATTCAGTATCAGTGACCTTGGTTTTACATTCTTCATCATTCTTTTTTTCGTATGTAATGTATCCGTCGATGACGTAGCTTGCCTTGTCCCTACAATCTCTAAATAACCTCCCACTTAGGCAAATTGTTTACTTTAATTCTATTGGTGCCCTCAAATCATAATAATGTAGCGGGGACAGCTTCATAACAAGCGAAAGACGTACACTCCGAAGAAAAGTAAAAATGCAAGATGTTGCATTTCGCACCGTTTACGCGATTGCGTGCAGACTGGGATGATATTAAAATAAACCAAACATTATTTAGATTTGAATCAAATTTAAAAAATAAAGAAGATTAAAGAAGATTAAAGAAAGCAATTTCTTCAAATTTTCCAATTTATTTTAAAAACAAAGCGATAAAATAACAAAAAATATACTTGCAATATTAATTTGATAAATTCCATTAGTAACAGGAAAACCCAATGTTTTTTATAAAAAAACATTTGTTTGTTATCACTGCAATTTATGTTTTCCCACAAAAAAGGGTAGTGTGTTTCAAACAAAAATTGAAATTATATTTATGTCATTTATTTATGTTTATTCTATAGGAAAAGTAGAAAAAAATGAAAAAATCAAGCCTCTTCAAGACATGGTAGGCTTCGTTCAAAAGTTCTGAATTTTTATGTAAAAAATGACATTCTGATAAATGTGTAATTGTGTAGGTATATTTAAAAATTCATACTTCGCCTAATAATTAAAATCAAGAAAAAAAATTCGTACAGATATAAGATTGTAAATATTATCGATATGATCATATTTTTTTAAATTTAAGCACTTTTTGAAGTACATTGCCTAAAAGTTTTTAATTATTTTGTGTTTTAATCGACGAGTTAGAAAAAACTAAAGTAATTTTAAACATTCGGAAACAGTTATTACAGATTTATTGTGCACTTTACTTGTTATTTTTGATAGACATTTGCGAACTACTAACTCTAAACAAATTAATTTTACTACTACTTTACTGAATAGCAAAGTACCGATTTTGTTCTTTACTGGCCGTAGTAAAGAACCAAAATAGAAAAAAGCTTTATGAGGAGGTGCAATACGTGAAGATGAAATCAAATTTTAGGTGTTCGTTTCACCGAAAACCGAAACGCGCCAAATATTAAATTTATTTGAAGATTTTTTTTCTTATCGGGTTTTCAACTGTTTCGCTGTTCTTCCGTTTTCTGACCTGTGTCACTGTAATTTTTTTAATTCTATTATTTTGTGCTGCAACAATATAAACTGGATCTCTTATACTTGTCGATCCCAGAGTACCCAGAGATCTTCCCTGGGTCCTAGTTACTCTGGGATCGCTAAGTTCTGGCAAGATACAGTCTAAGTAGAATGAGACCAACTTATTCTCCATTTTAGCACGCCAAAAATCATTCCTTTTGTTGATATATTCAACTTTCAAATCATATTGATTCCCTGTCGAAACTGCAAAAATACACCCCTTACGACCTGTCACATGCAGTTGTCCCTGTATTTGGTAATACCACTTATCTTTGATATTAACAGGGAATCTATCTAATGTTTTATCATATAGCCAAATTTTTTTTTTGTTTAATGGCTTCGTCGGGATGTAAATTAAATGCAGAATATGGGCATTTAACTTCCGTAAGTAAGTCATCTCCCTCTAGACCATCTGGAGTGGCTCCTAAAAAATATTATTACTGAGCAAAATGTTTAAATGTATCCGTATGCAATAATTAAAATATACATAAATATTTCAACAACTTTATCTTTTTAAAAGTTTTGTTTATTACATACCTAAAAAGCAGTACTGGTCGTCAATAAAAAGTCCATTTTTTCTAATATTTATATTTTCTTGCTGGGCTACATTTTCTAGACCCTGGTGTTCATTCTTTTTCCCATGCATGACTGAATGACAAAAGATATTTGCCTTATATAATAAGGATTTAACGAAGTTATGACAAGAAGTAGTAGGAACATTAAAAAAGGAAGATGAAGTTAATAGTTTTCGACGTTCTTCTTGCCAAACTGAATTGTGTGCTTGCAATACAGTTGCCCTCTCAATATCTTCTCTTTCTTTGGGTGTTCGCTCTAGGGCTTTTAAAAACGATCCCTTTTCAATTTTCAAAATATCAAATATCATTCTCCATCTTGGCTTAATCATTTAAAAAAAATGTTTAATGGAGTTTTCAACTTAATAAAAAGTGCATAAAAATGTCAATTTTCAATAATTAATTACAAAAAAAGTATAAAATATTTTTTTAAACGAAGTAAGCGAAAATGTAGATTAAATATCGCTCTTTCTGATGCAGAAAAAAAAATTTAAAAAAAATTGGTAAATAAAGGCTCTACTATGTACTTGTTTATATTTTTTGGGTTTAACCTAAGCTCTAGGTGAAAATGACACTTTTAAAAATACGATCTGTTCAAAAACTTCATTCACATTATTTGTGGAAAAATCATTTTAGGTTATGTCGTAATACTTCGAATCGCCATAAATATTAATTGTAATTTATTACAACCTATCAGTTTAAATCTGGATTTTCCAAATCTTTATCAGAAATTCTAATCTTTAAATAGCATATTTATACTGTATGTAGTTCAAATACCGAATACAAATTAGGCAGCGTTTACACGGTCAATATTATTGACGCAATATTATTGCAGCAATAACATTCAAGCATTATTATTGTGATACACTTTACACGCTCAATAATTTTGTTCAATATAATGTCAGTTACGATCTTGCTTTCACCAATAAGTGACCCCAGATACCACTAAAATATTGCGATATAGCGTTCACACCGTCAATAAAATATTGACACCGCTTCAATATAGTGAAAATAAAAATCAAATCGTTTTAATTTTCGTCAATATTATTGACGTCAATATTGAAGTAATAATATTGACGCCAATAGGGTAAAGGGCTTCAATAATATTGACCGTGTAAACGCCGCCTAAATATATTAATTAGCAATTAAATTAATATTTCTTATTAAAGTTTCACAGTCACAGTCTCTGAATACAGAATTTTAGGGCTTTTTTCGCCATTTTTGATTAACAGAAAAATTCCGAAATTTTAATTTTGTATCTTGAAAACAAATCTACTTCTTTAATTTTTATTTCAAAAATCTTTCAACTTAATTTACAGCTATAGGTTATATTTTGTATGCTCTATTGCAAAATATATTAGTAATGTCCAAGTATTTTATTAAAAGTTTTAATGTAACTAATTAAACTCGTATACATATTTTGTTTTCGTTGGCTCACCCATTTCTCTTTTAAGGAAGTTTGCAGAAATATGTGGCGAGTTAATTTGAGGTAAACGCTCATAGTTATACAAAGTTTTCACAATTTTATGTTTTAATTAATGCAAGTAATTAAAATATAAATTTTAAACTAATTGTAAAAATGTAGTTACGTGACAAACATCTATACCGCCGTGTTATTTATTTTAGGGATGTTTCTGTTTTTTATTGTTTGTAACACTTGTAATAAATGTTTCCTAATAAAATATTTAATTAGAATATAATCACGTATGTTTTTTATTTCAGGTTGTACGTGCGGCAAGCCCTGTTTTGTTGCGTGTCATAACCTTGGGGGCGTTCTTCATTTACAGCACGGTAAGATAGTTAAATATTTATTTGTTGGACGTACATTTAACATTTAACCGTAACAAAATGAGTTTTGGATTTGAAAATACCCAACCATTAACAAAATATTTCGAAGTATTAGTATTAGATATAATAGAAATTCGATTTTTTAGTGAATATTTTTACAAGGTATGTGATATTATGTGTAAAAGAAGTCATAAACAATCCAATGTTTTTATATTACTGATTTAAATTTTCACTCAATACAAAGTAGTATAATGACGTGAAACCCTTTTAAAGCTAAATCATAAAACAAACCGAATTGACATGCGACATTGGTGAGATTGAATTTCCTGTTTTTTCTGTTTTCGGTTTTATCTTCCTAAAGTAATTGCACTCTAATTAAGGTGACCAATCACACTAAATTCACATGAGAGAATTACGTTTTAATTCTAGTTTAATTCTGATTTATTTTTTTGAATATTGTTGGTAATTTTAAATCAAGTTTTTAGTAAATAATCCATTTACTTAAAAAACACAAACCGCTTTATTTTGTAAGCTACACCGTAGGTCGTAGGTGTAATTTGAATTACTTAAATATACAGATTATCGTTTATACTGCATAACATTTAATTTGATCATTTTTTTAAATTTAAAAAAGGTAAATATTTATAATATAAGAATTCATCTTAAAAGAACAGTTACGCGTTCGGAAAAATAGATTCTCCATATACATATTCCATTAGTATACATAAAATGTTATATATTTTAAATAAAATTAACAAAACTATAAATACTTTTAATTGTACTAAACATTTACCTAATTTGCTTGTTAAATATAGTTTAAACGAACTTGCACGCTTTAAACTTATAATTGCCTATTATGTATAGGTAAATACTACCTATTAAAAAGTTTTGTTTGGAAGGGCGCAACTACAATGTAACCCACTGCTATATAATACACCTGAAAATTATTTGTACATTTATTGAAAATAATTAAAAGGTTTCTTCATTTATTTAAATATATTTTAACTAGTTGGATAAAAATCTTTTAATTATTTTTCACAAAATTAAATATTTATCCAAATCATGTACATTATCGTATATTAGGAAAAACTATTGAATTTTAGTTAAAAAATGTTTTTTTAAACAAAGAAATTATGAAGATTTTACAGATATTTTGGTTTTATGTTCTGAAATATCTTATTGTTTACAGGTTTCTGTTGTATATAAGAAATATATACCGGGTGGAAATGAAAACCGGGTCACCTCGATAACTTTTTTATTTATGAATAAAAAAATTTGAAATTTGGCTATGTTCTATGGTTCAAAAAAACGAATTTTATGTGCGATTTTTATTTTCGAAATCACTTTCCGTTTCACCGGAAACACCATGAACTTTGTTTTTTTAAAGTAACATCCCATATTTATATTCATGGCTTAAAATACTTTTAAAAAAGAAGTATTTTTGAGATATTAGTTTTTATTTTTTTTGTAAAAAAAATTTTTTTCAAAAAAAAAAAGGTTTTCGAAGTCGGTGAAAAGTACCAAAACTAATTCTAAATAATTCAAATACCTAAATAAAATTGTAATTTGAAAAAAAATTTAAGTGGTTTTTGAACTATTAATTTTTAAACTTAGTTAATGAAGATTTTATCAAATATCTCACTTTTTTTAAATGCAATGATGCCGGGTCATACGACTTTTTAAAAAGAGGATTTAATAACGATTATTTTGGTACCCCATATGTAGGGGTATTATTTTGCATGTGCCTGTAAAATTATTTATTTCTTAAGTTGGAAAATACTAGCTATTAAGTATCTTTATTACAGGCACATGCAAAATAATACCCCTACATATGGGGTACCAAAATAATCGTTATAAAATCCTCTTTTTAAAAAGTCGAATGACCCGGCATCATTGCATTTAAAAAAAGTGAGATATTTGATAAAATCTTCATTAACTAAGTTTAAAAATTAATAGTTCAAAAACCACTTAAATTTTTTTTCAAATTACAATTTTATTTAGGTATTTGAATTATTTAGAATTAGTTTTGGTACTTTTGACCGACTTCGAAAACCTTTTTTATTTTTTGAAAAAAATTTTTTTTACAAAAAAAATAAAAACTAATATCTCAAAAATACTTCTTTTTTAAAAGTCATTTAAGCCATGAATAAAAATATGGGATGTTATATTTAAAAAAACAAAGTTCATTGTGTTTCCGGTGAAACCGGAAGTGATTTCGAAAATAAAAAATGCACATAAAATTTGTTTTTTTGAACCATAGAACATAGTTAAATTTCAAATTTTTCTATTCATAAATAAAAAAGTTATCGAGGTGACCCGGTTTTCATTTCCACCCGGTATATATGTATATATGTCTTAGGCCCGATTGCACCACTGTTCCTTAAAAGTGTTCCCTTACTAAGTGAATCTTAAAATTAAGTGCACCTTAATTAATAGTTCAATTGCACCACTAGAATTAAAGTAATACTTATGTTAAGTGAAAGGAAAGCTTGACAACACTGTAAAAATCTAGGGAAATTTCCGTTTCTTGCATGTTTTGGGATTCTAAAGTATGTAATTCTGTGGTATTACGCCTAACCTATAATTTCGACGATGTTTCTCGGTTTTATTATTGTTTTCGTTTTTAACTTAAAGGAAATTGTGATAGTGTTTCATAGGGAAATTTTAACTGTTTTAAATTTATTTTTTACATACGGATCAACCTACAAAAAGATTCGTTCAACAAACTTTTCCTAAAAAGTAGTAGTAGAAAATAAAAAGACTATTGGGTCTACTTGGAGAGACAAAGATGAAGCTTGGTAACAAATTACAAAAGAATTCAGTGCATCGTCCCCAAATGATGTCTTCACATCTACAACATCACTTTAATGAGGTTTACGATTATGAAAAGTGTAAAACAAGGAAAGGTGCGGCCCAGGAAAGGCAAGAAATAATAAAAACAGGTGGTGGTGTTCCTCGAGTAATTTCAAAACCCAATGATCTAGTATTAGAAATTATTAATCAAAAACTATTGTTGGTTTGAGAAATCCTTGTGACATTGACGCTATTTGTGATGCTGGAGAAACTATGGCAGTTCCAAGAACAAAATGCTAATGGTGATGAAAAGTAAGATAATTGATGTAATGTTTATTTTATAATGATTGAAATTTATTAAAATGTTGATTTTTGCGTCCTTGTCATTACCCGATAGTTAAACTTTTCAACGCAATAAATTTATTATAAAACTAAAATTTTTAATTAACTAGAATGAAGATAAAGAAAATCCAGGTTGTTTGGACAAATATCCATACATAAGTGAAACTCCAATCCATGGATTGGGGTAACTACAAGCCTCTTCATCTAAAGCAAAACCTATCAACAAAAAGTTAGAGCAATGCAGGGATAATAATAATTGGATAATTGGTCATCCCACGAAGTTAAAAGCGCTTTAAGAATGGAGCTGTTACAACTCAAAATTGAAATAATAAAGGAAAAATTAAATGCCTTAAGAAACATGCCCAGTTAATATTTTATTGTGGTGCGAATAGTGTGATATTTTTCATAGGCAAGCGCCCATTTATTTTTTTCATTTACACATTACGTTTAATTTTTTCGGTTAAATTGTAAAGAATGGAATGTTATTATTTTTTTAATATATCTTTTTATATAATTTTTGCATTTTGATGAACTTTTGTTTATGTTGACATCTGCAATCAAAGTTTTTTTAATTTGTTACAAATTGGCGTTTATTTATATATTGTGATAATTAATAATAATTGGTAGAATTTAAATTTTATGTTGTGATTAAAAAACATTTTTTCCTAACTATTTTGTTTTTTTTTTCAAATCATATCTAGAAAAATAATTATCCAAGAAGAGAAAGCACAGTTTCTCTTCTAAGGCGAAATATTTTAAAAAGACTCAGTTCATCCATCGATTCACTTTTAACATATATTCTTCGGGGAATTCCCACTTCTAATATCTCTAACACTTCAACATTATCTTCCAAAACTGAATGCAACTCAAATTCAACATCCATTTTATTGCAAGTTTTTTTTAATTTAGGTGAACCGAAGTGAACGTTTTGAATTTTTAGGTTAAGAAGGACTTTAAGTGGCAGAATTCTTTGACTTAAATTTAAGATAACCTTAGGCATTTAAGTGTTCCTTAAAACAATGGTGCAATGTATAAAGTAACACTTAAGATATATAAGTGTTCCTTAACGTTTAAGGAGCAGTGGTGCAACCGGCCCTTAGGTCCCAAGACTTAGGAAATTGACAATAAAATACAAAGGGCTTAGCCATTTTACAATTCTAACTTCTATCTATTTGATGTAATAAATATTTCTCCATAATCTCTGTAAAATGATAGTGACCTTTGGTCATTGTAATACGCTGTAGGAATAAAATCTCTTTCAAAATTTGATGAATTTCTGTTTGAATTTGTTTAAAAAGATTAATATTTTTTAAAACATTTAAACGTTGACTTTGTCTTCATGTAAAATCTAGGCAATAAATTATTCTTCTGAAAGTATGTTGCAAACTTTAGATTATTTACAAAAAAAGGCCATGGAAGAAAAGTATTTTTAGTTTTCTTGATGTAATGCGAATCCTTGGGTGCAACCTGCAGGGTGATTCACATTTATGTTAAAATCTGTCGGGTGGTGATTCCTAGGATGAAAATAAGAAAAAAAATCCTTTAAATATTGGTCCGAAAATGCTTCGTTAGAGAGATATGGGTTGAAATATTTTAACATAAACATGAATCAGCCTGTAGGTATACATTTGTAGAAACGAATAATTACACAATGTCTTGCACATGTAACAAGAATATACAGTTGTAAATAATTTTTGGCAGTAGAATTAATGTTATGGTTAAAACTAAATTCACCTCTAAATTAGTACATCAATTAATACGTAAGCTTAACAGTTTAAACATGCGCAGTGAAAATTAAAGAAAATAATTTTGATTTTTTTGGTAAAAAAATGTAGTAAACTTGAGGTTTATACCTTCATCTAGGCGACCATAGTAATCGGAAAAAATCATGTATATAATTAGGGGTGGCCCCACTATCATGCCATTTAAAAAAATGAAAATATTTGCAAAAAAATACATTTTGAAAATTATAAAAATTAATATCTCTAAAACGGCCAAATGAATTTCATAAATTATAATTTATTTTTGTATCTGCATCTACCTGTATTTAAGAGTAGTTTGAGTATTAGATTAGTATTATTAATTTTCTTGAGTAAAAAAAATCCAAAAATTAAAATCCAAAAGTCTTTAAAAATATTTTTACTTTGAACTTACCAATGTTTAATAATATACAGGGTGATTTTTAAGTTATTACTTTTTTTTGATAGGATGTAAAACTCAATACAATAAGTTGATTGACACAAATTTTTGTTAATAAAAGTTTTTAAATAAAAAAGTTATATAAGATTTAAATTTCAATATGTGTCGTTTTTTTGTTCACGTCTAAACTACTTTGAGTTTGTTTTGGTTATCATTTGTGTTCAATTTTAAAAATAAGTGGATCTCAATCCATGATCCATGTTATATTTTTTATGGGGCTACGGGCTACATAAAAGATTTAATTTATCGCAACAATGAATTGACAAACATTGAAGAACTTTGTCACCAGATAGAAGACGCTTGTGTAATAATTCGTGACCAAGGGAACGCCCTTTTATGATCCTGTACAAATTCGGGGATTCAACGAGCGAGAGTGTGTGCAAATGAAGCAAATGGTGCCAATTTTGAACATTTTCTTTAACGCGCACCTACAGCGTGTACACTGTAAATTAAATTTCGAATAACTTTTTTAATTAACAACCTTTACTAACAACACCTTTTGCCAATCGACTTATTTTATTGAGTTTTACATCCTGTCAAAAAAAAAGTATCAACTTAAAAATCACCCTGTATAGAAAGAATAAGGGGTTACATTTAAGATTATAAAGGTAGTGTAATTTCCGGTGAAACCGGAAGTGACATTGAATTTTTTGTTAGTTCAATAAATGCGTTTTTTATGCCATATAACATAATTAAAATTCAAATATTTGTTTTCATAAATAAAGAAATGATATTTTTTCATGTAAACCCGCTAGGTACATGGATTTTTTACACAAAAAAATTGAAATAGTGTTTTACACATTAATTATTTTAATCAAAATGAAACGTCGGCGTCGTAGCCAGAAAATTAATTGTCAAAAATAAAATGAAGTTGTTTACTATTATTTTTTATAATAACATTTTACTTTACCGGTTTCGAGTTTGTCATCAGAAATTAATCTACACTATTTAGTCTTAGTTGTCGTAAAAAACAATTTATAAAACAGGTTTCTTTGTAAATTGTAAATCCATCAATAAAATAAAAGAAAGTAAAATTCTTGGTAAATTATGGCGAACCTATTATCAAAAAGAAGTTATTTGTCCAAAGTTACTTCTGTTATTTATCATGTCACCAATGTTTTTAAGCGCAAGTCTTTTATTCCCACTTCTACGATCAAATGTTAGATAATAAGATAATAATACATAATAAAATTCGAAACAAAAAATAAATGACACTCAAAATTAAAAAAAAGGTAATTGATGCATTTAAAACAAATTTTGTATATTTTTGTATCATATTTGTAAATTTTTAAAAATAATGGACATTTCACTTGTGGAATATATATAGGGTAGTTTATCATAACAACACATTTGAAATTCATTAAAGTTAGTATTTACTAAGTGAATATGATGTACCGTTTCATGGTGGATAAATAGCAAGTTATAATTATTTATGTCATTTATATATCAGCTATTTACAATTGGGCTTTGGGCTACTTAAAATAATGGTAGAAACTATTTACTATAACATGTTTCTAAACTGTTTTAACCACAAAAAGTTATATTCTTCTCTTATTCATATTAAATAAAAATTTGTAGAAGCAAAAACAATAGGGATTTCCGTAAGTCAATATTCAAATACAGGGTGATTCAAAATTATTCCGCATCCTCTTGATCTTCATCGTACTGAGTTAAATATATATATATATGGCAAACCGTGCGGGCTACATTTGTACCCCACATTAAAATGTTTTTGTTTGTTTTATTGTGTCAATTTCATAATTACCGATTAAAACAACTAAGTTAGCATAACGTATTTATTTTAATTAAAAAAAAAAGCTGAATTTAAAACAAAAACAGTTTTAAAAGGTAATGAATACTCTCTCAATATTTTAAGCTTCGGGTACGTTTTTAGCCCGCTCAGTACGACGAAGATGAAAATTTTAAAAAAAGTTTATTTAAACATATGTCCGATCTCGCTTCATAACCCAACCTTTCAAAGATGTTGTTCAATAAGTAGGTTTTGTTCGATTATTTAAAAAAAAAATGCAATTACAGATTTCAAATTTGGTATGAATCATAATACAGTTTTTTGTGATTTTTTTTTTCATTTTTTTAACAGTGTTGGATTATACAATAAAATAAAATAATCCATGGCTAACATGAATTTCTTAATTTAAATTGTGTCAAACCATCAACATAATAGTTAAATGCATTTTCTTCGAAAACGGCTCATACTATTTATTACGATATTTTACGGAACAATGTTGCACTCTAGGTATCTACTTTTTTCTACAATACACGTCTTTTATTATTAGGTAGCCAATAAAATCGATGTCTTTATTTCATTATTTTGGATGATTTCATTAAATTAAGCGTAGTTATATAACTTTTCTTTTCCGCACCACCTTTGAAGGGCTGTTGCTCCCTTAGGATGCGACATTGGACATAAATATGTTAATTTCAAGTTATTATCTTAAAATTTGTCGTAGGATCGGCTTATAAAATTTGGCCGTTTAATTTGGACTCGCCCTGTATATGCTAAAGTAGGAAAAGCAAACTAAAACTCGGGGACTGTAAATTCAACATTTTATTTTTGGTTCAAAATATTTGAAAAAATAATAACACTATTCTTTGAGAATTTATTTAAAGTGGTAATTGTTAAAATTACTAATTAATGTTTCAATTCAGAAAAGTATCACTTTTTTTAAAACTTCGGGCAAATGTGAAAATGACTCAAGTGCCATAAGGCTTGTTATAAATGTTTTCGGGGAAAATGTAAAAGATTGCAAATTTATCTAAATTTATCTAGATTTTTTATATTAAAAATGAAGTAAAAAAATACATTATTACATTTTTACATAACAATAAGATAATTCAACAGTTGATCAGATTTAAGAAAGTACCTAGTTTTGATTTTTTTATGCAATTTAAATTTTATAACGATTATTTTGGTACCCCATATGTAGGGTCAAATCAATTTGCATGTGCCTATTTTTCATATTTTTGTACTAGAAATTTACAAAAAAAAACAAAATCGTTATAAGATCACTTTATAAAAACCAAGTTATCCGGTATATTTGTATTTAAAAAACAGAGTTCTTTGCAAAAATCCTCTTCAAAAAATTTCAAAAATTTATATCTTAAAAACTATTTAAATAATTTTACAAATTTCAATTATATTTAGGCATTAGTATTAATTAGAATGAGTTTTCGTACTTTTTATAAAGAAAAATTAAAAAAAACATCACAAACATACTTGTTTTCTAAATTTTTTTAAACTATGAAGAAAAAAATGGGGTATTGGATTTAAAAAAACAAAGTTGATGTTATTTCCGGTAAAACCGGAAGTGTAAAATATTTTGTATATAAAAGTCTTTAAATATGAAGGTGATTGAATTTGAAAAAGAAAAGAGAAAAAAAAATAGCACAAAAAAAGTAAAAAGAATACAACAAAAAAATAAAAAAGCTAATTTTGTCAATTTTGAACAATGTAGTTAAGACGCGCACCTACAGTGTACTTTTTTATATAAAGACTTTTATGTGTATACAAAATATTTTGCCAAATAACTTATTTTATTGAATTATACCTCCTGTTCAAAAAAAGTACCAACTAAAAATCATCTTGTATTAGTCGATTTGAAAAAGTGTTAATTTTCTTTTCAGTATTACTCTATATTTCATACACACTAGTTGTTAAAAAATGCCATAAACAAGTAAAACTAACACAAAATAAATAAACGAGCTTTTTTTGTAAATAACTCGTACGCTTTGTCGAAAAAACATTTTGTGATTATTATTTTAGTACCACAAATATAGGGGCAAATCTATGTTCATATCTGTTATACTCAAGATAGTACTAACAGTACCTTTCATACAGACCTAATTAAAATTTACATTACACAAAATATTTTTTAACCGGAATTATCGTAATTAACGCACACACACATACACCGGTATTTTATGTACATATAATTAGATAACTTCATAATTATCCTTCAGTTGCATCTTGCTCCTTGAACTAAAATGAGTAACTCTTACATCTTTAAATTAAAAGGGATCGAGTTCACAATAATTTTAGATGTATATCTCCAGCAATCCTATTAAATGCAGTATTAATATATGTAATATGTTTCCTTCATTTTCCGCCTACAACCCTATTCCAAATTTCGCAATAATAAGTTTTACCTAGGAGATCATACAATTTAAATTTCAACTGCATGGTTTATATGAAATCAAAGATATTGAAATAAAGTTTATGGGCGAACGGGTGAAGGATATTAATGAAGGAAACCAAAACAGATTTAAACCATCACCACAACCAGCAAAAAAAACTTTTTGAAGTAGTACATAACTTTAATAAATTAACTCAACAATAACAACAACATCAACAATTACCTAAACATTAAACTCACGAACAAATTAAAGCAAGCATCCCTTTTTAATGAAATGAAATAATAACACATTAAGATGTGAAATATAATGGAATTATTCAGTTTATTTTAATAAGCCAATCTTTTTATCAAAAATATGTTGTTTTGAGGATAAGATTGTATTAAACATAATTGTTTTTAACGCTTTGTTGTATTGTTAACATCTTTCCCCAGTTATACAGGGTGATTAAAGTTATACTTTTACAACGTGATCCATAAACTATGATTATCCTAGTCTGAAACAGCAATCCAAGTTTTAATTTATATGTATTAGGTTTTAAATTAATGTTAAGGGGTAAAATTGAAACGTGCTGATTTTTCTATATACAGGGTGTCCCATTTGACGTTGAACTCTATGGGTATTTTATATTTGTTATTATTGGAGACAGAAAGTCGGTTAATTGGACAAAGTAGTGCATATTTGTATGTTCAGTAATAATTCGTTGATAAAACAGTTGAATTTCGCATCGTTTCGGCGCCATCTTGAAAAAATCAAAAAGTGCCATTTTCAAAATATGACTGTAACTTCTTTTCAATTCAATGAGTCAATCAGATTTTTTCTAAAGTCACCGGATTGCCAGGAAATACTCCAAACTTTGTTTTTTCTTATGGTGGCCTTATTGGAATTACACATATTTGGAATCAGTGTGTTTTTCTGAGAATTATGATATACCACATGTCATATTTAACTAATATTTTACGGAAAATGAGACA
This sequence comes from Stenus bimaculatus, assembly GCA_963971135.1. NCBI lineage: Eukaryota > Metazoa > Arthropoda > Insecta > Coleoptera > Staphylinidae > Stenus > Stenus bimaculatus. The sequence goes on from OZ020184.1 coordinate 26,489,823, forward strand.
GTTAATAAGACGCATAAAAGATTATATGGAGTACTCGAAACTTATTAACATAGCAAAGCATAAAAAATGAACAGTTGTAAACTGTCAGTACATATTATGTATTTGTGACAATTTTCATAATTTATTTTATTTTCAAAATCAAAAATTAATAAACTTATACAAATGTCAACAATAACAAAAACAAAAAGTACGAAGTTAACACCAAGGTATTGACAGTTTCGTTGCTTCGTTGCTTCAAACGTTTTCGAGAATTTCATTCAAAGTGTTTCCGTGCTTAGAATGGACATCCCTTTTTAATCGGTCAAAAATACAAAAGGCATTTTATCTTATCCCCCCTAATAGATAGATCCGGGCGGGTCAAAACCACCGTTTTCGGAATCTGGTCCCCCACATCATACTAAAATTTGGTACTATTCGAGGTGAATTTCGGACACTTGAAGGGTGAAATCAAAAACGCGTTCGGGGGTGAATAACTTTTTTCGGGGTGGTTCGATCGAAAAGTGGCTTCAACACTTTTTTCTTCAAATTTTCTCGTCGGTACACCTACAAAATTACAACACTCTACGAAAAAAAAACACCTTCCCCGTTCCTTACGGTTTAAGTATTATTGATTATATGTATAATTTTAATTAAAGTCACATCAATTTTCAATATTTTTAATTTAACTGAGTAACTAACCTCAAATCGATGGAACTAAAAATCCTTTAAGAGGATAGTAGGGAAAATGTGTAACTCCGATTTCTCTGTCCCTCGCAAATGCGATGGGAGAATGAAACATATAACTGTGCGAAAGAGATGCCACTAGAAGTTTAGGCGTTTATATGGAGGTTTTTTAAATAAACATTACTCTCATTAAGAGTTAATCGATTTGAATTTTGTAAATTAATCCTGAAAGTATATTAAAGTGACTAGCCGATGATGTTTTTAATTTTTTAAAATAGTTTTATAGTAAGGTTGTAAATTGAGCTTAAAAGTGGCATATTTTTGGGCCCAACCAAATGGTGAAAATTAAAAAAAATATTAAAAACTAAAAACATCATCGGCTGAACTATGGAATCATTAAGCAGCATAAAAAAATTATTCGATTTCAATTAACCGTTCGTTTTTCATGTTTCTTTAAAGTAATCGAAATTTACATTGCCAAGTCTTATACCTAATTTTACCGTCTATCTTCTTAATTGTGGACAATACCAGAACTAGAAATAATATTTATAAGTGGGCCAACAATGAAAGCATAAAGTACGGCACTAAAATTTAAAATAGAGTATTAATTAACTCTGTTATTTTGTGATAATTGGCATCGTCTTGATTATTGTCCATGTAACCTCATAAAGTTTCCTGGATTTATCTGGTTAATAATTCCTGGTTTGTATGATAACAAATAGTTTTATGTAGACGTTTAACCGTTTAAACTTTTATGCCTGAAAAAGGTCACAAAGATGATAGAAACTTTGCTGGAAGAATAAAGTTTAAATATTAAACTCTTTTTCAATTGTGTCCTAATAGCCAATAACTCCTACATAATGTTTATAACCAGTCAAGGTAGTGAGAACACCTATAACGCACTAAAATTAAGTCAACATCGTACCATATGTACGAATAATCGGATAATCTTTCATTTACATGAAGAAGTTGGTATGGTTTATCCAATTTGCAAACAGGATTTTCTATTGCACTCTTACACACTGCAGGTATAGGAACAGTTCATAAGTGCTACCGAGAGAAAAATCCTGTTTGTAAAATGGACAGACCTTACGACCAATCCTCCTTTCGTGACGTCATAGGAATCGCAAATATCGAAAACTCATTATTTGCACTCAAATTTCAATATTTTGATAGTAAAAATCATTCATATGAATTTGGGACTGTGTTTTGCACATACAAAGATGAATATATGCTCCTTCGAACGGACAGACTCCTTTTTTGATATTTTGATTTATAGTCTCTTAATTCACTCTTTAATTGTGTTTAAAATTAACACTTTTTGATGTAACATATCTAACATAATTTTAACTTATTTAAAAATTGAGTCTGTCCATTTGAAAGGTTGATGAATGTACTTTACTATAAAAAAAGAAATTGAAAAAATATTAAGAGATAACGGGTCCAGGGGTCCCCAAGCAAACGTCTAAAAATGCACCAGGATGATTGCTCTTAATAAGAATTATTCTTCTCATGTTTTTTCATTAAATATTTTACTAATTCATAGTCAATACTTCAATCGTGGTATTAAAATCTAAAACTTCTGACTTACGTTTTTGTTGTGTTACATTTGTTGGAATTGTTAATGGTTCATTAATATCGAATTTTACATAATTTGTAAATTATCTATTAATATTTGTTTTTAAATAAGAATTCTCATTTAAACTTTCTTGTTTTTTTATAGTATCAACTACAATATCAACTTCCATATTTTAATAAACGATTCTTTTATCCCCCCACCTTGTTTTCATTTTCTCGGTGTTGATGGTACATATATATTCCATGTGATTATGATGGTGTGGTGTTGTTAACAGTGGTGAAAGTGTTGATGGTGGTGTATCAACTGATGTATCTTCTACTTTAAAAAAAAATTATAAAATATTCTATATGTTTTTCTTAGTTTTTTTTCTAAAATTTGTAAACATATTCTTGAAACTCGTTTATAATTTCTATTTGTCAAACGCATCGTCCTTCGCACGAAATCTTTTAAACGCTTTATGCTGATATTCCCCTCGACATAAAAGGAACTGTTTATCAATAATAGATCGTTTTTTCATTGTTTGGGACATCGTTTAAGACGTAAACACCTTTTAATTTCGGAGAATGAGAGCATTAGCCCAACACCAAGTCGGCCTAATGTCTTGCTTGAAAACTTTCTCTTCGGGATAAACGATGTCGTGGTCCTTGCACGCTTCGTAAATGGATTTACGCCTACATTACCGCGTACCAAACGATAAACGATTCTCCAATTTAGTACTGGGCCCACAAAAATTACAAGTACGTAAATGAAGCTGGAATGGTAATTTAATTATTGCACTGTTTATTAGACTATTACCCTCGACAACTACTGCAGCATAATACTTATCAATTGCTCAAAACAAAACACAATTCCATATTTACTTTTGATGTGTCCACCAAAAAATGATCAGGAGCACATATACATTATACATGCCTACTTTAGTATGAAACGTCACAGTCATGTGGACAGTTTTTATTTAACACAAACTTATGCAAAAATATCTAAACATTTATTATGAAATAATGCTAATTTTATAATAATTTTTAAACAACATGAAAAAAAAATACAAATTTAATTCATATCAGGTATACAGTTAACCTCGCGAGGGTTGAGTCAAGTCCAGTCCAGTCTTCTTATTACGCATACAAAACCAGTACAAGTTTCACAAGGTAACCGGTTCGATACTCGTACAAGCAGGTTTTTTCATAACAGTTTCATCAGTTGTCTCCTACAAATAAGTTAATGTTTTACAGCACCAGCAGAACTTCATTGTCGATAACGACTTCTTCAAATTTAACCACCACCCGAGATCAACCTTCTGGTGATTGGCGACAACCAACTTAACAACTTCTTGAACACCTAATAACTAATAATACCCTTCAGGGGCACTTGGTGGTCGCTTCCGATGGTTATGCCATCGAACTGTCACAGGAGCTCGTTTGCTATAATGCTTAGATATAACAACATTCTGTTGTAACCCTTTCGGAAGTTACAGCTTCAGGTATGCTTTGCCTAGCTTATGATTTCTTTCAGCCGTGCCAAGACTTTTGGGGGTTATTCGGGATGTAGTCACGACTCGAAATTTGCAAAAAAAAACTATTTATTTATGTGATTAAATCTGATTGTACAATAATTACGTTAACTAAAAAACGTCTTATTTCTATCGAGGACCGAATTCAAGAGAGCTTCCTCTTCGACCTTTTTTCTTGTCCTTCCTTCTTCCATTTTGATCAACCTGGTGGAGGAGGTTGATCGTTGGTTTTTTTTTTCCAGATAGTTCGGTGTTTGGGTCCAAATGGTTATTCCTATAATTTTGTAGGGACCTCAATAAAGTACCAAGTGTAATAATATAATGGAACTATAAATGAATAAACTCTAATGGAATTACGTGTTCCTCTTTGAACTATTAACTAATAAAGTAAACATGAAAATAAATAAAAGATTAAAAATGTTTATAACGATACCCATAAACCATGTTAATGGAATTTACCCTAATAATGGTCTTATCCTATTTAAATATAAGCTTAAATAATAAACACTAAATATTACAACAATAGAAATTGTTTGTTTATGTGTTGAGGACACAATAATTCACTTTTCACTCAATTTCAGTAGCTGGAAAATAAATGGTTGTCTAATATATTTTTTCAATCTTGTGTACTCTACTGAGGTAGTAAGGATTTGGCTTGTGACATTTCGGCAGAGAGACTACGGCTGGTGCCAAACATAAAAGTAACACAATTCTGAAAGTAAATTATACAATATACATGTATGTATATGTAAAAGTACCTGGTTCTTAAATTTTTTGGCTTAGATAACAACAACTATTAATAAATAAATAATTAAATCTACAAAAATTTATTTATTTTTAATCAAAAGATGCATTAAATATTCCTATTTGTGAACAGAGTCTGATAAAAATCTAGCTAATCGACTGGGGTATTCGTAATTGGTTGCATACGTCTTTTCATAGAAAAGATCCATAGTTCTAAGTTTACGAGATTAAATTTGATTAAATGCAACATTTCTGGACTGTAAGTATGTTCATTGATAACTTTAAAAAGAATAGACCCGGAGTAAAATCTGTGGCTTTAAATTTGGTTCATAAATAATTTATGATTCTCTGTGTTAAACGGCGTGCTACCACTTCATCGACAGTGGTTTTTCATCGAGAACGGTTTCATCGACACGACCGTTTCATCGACATGTACGATCATCGAAACAGACGTTTCATCGACATTACCTTTGCATCGACACAGACATATTAGAATGTTCCGGGAAATGTGAAAACGGAAAATGACGAATATGTTTTTTAAAATTACTAAAAAATAAGAGTTCTTCATTTGCGGCTTTCAAATTTTCCCAAATATACTAAATAATAAAGAATATGTTACAACAATAAAATAGGTCGTGTAAAAAAAGGTTTTGTCCAATCTTTTATACTATTATAGTGTCAATGAGCCGTCCGCGTCCATACATAAAGATCTGCCGATGAAGATGTAGTGTCGATGAAAAGGTAATGGCGATGAAACGTCTGTGTCGATGAATTGGCCATGTCTGTGTCGATAAAACAGTTGTGTCGATGAAACGGACTATCAATGAAATTGCATTCGATGAAAAGGCTATGTCAATGAAAGGGTATCATTGATGAAATGGTATACAACCGTGTCTAATGCCTTGGAGAAATCAGTATAAATTGAGTTAACCTGATACTTCCTTTTCAAGGCGAGTGAAATATGATTTTAAAAATCAGATGGATACTTATTAAGGATTTATTCTTTTGCAAACCCAGTTCAACTTAACAGAAACCAACTAGTAAAAAAGTTTGAGAATGCTTGACTGAATCTCTTCTGTAATTATTTATTTGGCATTTTCGACCAGATTTATAATAGTGCGTTTTTCTAGCGACGGAAGCTTTTCTTAGCAACGTGCAGCAAAGTTACAGTGTAAACGACACGTTGCTAAGTAAAGTATTCCGCTCGGGGTTTTCGTCGTCCGCGACGGAAAATTTTCATCGCTAGGAAGACGCACCTCAAATTGGCATAATATAGCTTTTCTTCCATGAAACGGAAAATATAAAACAATTTCGATAAAAACAAGTTCATCGTGGGCCCATCCGCTGTTAGTTTCATAAAACTTTATAAATTTTAGAAGCTGCCATTTAATATTTTTTATTTTATTTTAATAATCCTGTGTAAAAAATGTAATTTATTATGGATATTTTTAAACTAAAAAAACTTGTGAGAGGTAGATTTTCAGGCGAGGAACGGGTTAAAGGTTTAAAAAAAGTGCTGCGAGATAAACTTGTTTTATTTTTAATTTCAAGTGAATATATTTTTCACTAATATAGTTGAAATTTCCATCATATTTTTAAAGGATTTTAAACTCCTGAAACATAAAAATTATAGTGAATTTGGTTTAAATCTGACAATTTAGTGAACGCTTTTTAAAGGTATTAAGGGTTTTAACCCTTAATAATAAACTAACATTTATGATAAAATTATTTATTCAAAAAAACAATCCATTTTTGTATTTCGTTAAAAATCCCAATGTTGTATGAGTGTCAATGTCAATAAACTATAATATCACAAAATGAAACAAAACAAATTATTAATATCAATAATAAAATTATTGTATACAATCTAAACAGAACGTATTCGTATTGACATTTTTAAAATAATTGTAAACAGTGGCAGTTTATATCACTATTTCATGCTTTTGATAAAGTTTTCAATAATATCCGACGTAAATTCCGAGAGGTCTGGGACAGGGTAAAATCATTAACAAACAAATTGCGATATGGCGAATGTAATCTTAGCGTCCCCACTCTTGTAACGAGGATGGAGTTAAAAAGCAGCGACTATTTTCTGTATAGGTATAATAAAATAAGCCTTACAATATATTTTCTTAATTTTTAGAGTAAAATACTAACTAAAAAGCTAATAAAATAATAATTATTTTATGTTTGGCTAATTACACTGGTCTACAAAATTTAAACTTTTTTTTGTCACACAAAATTTAATCACATATTTTGATAATAGTATGAACTCATTACAACAAATGAAAAATAAAGAAAAATTAGCACGCAACGTAGTCAAGAAGGTTAATAAAATACTTTTTTACAAAAAATCGTCCAAAATATATTTATATGTAATTTTTTTCGGTAATTCTAGATATTTATGATTTTCACGAGTACTTAGCTTTCGGTAGGTTCCTCTTAAGTTCCCAGCAATAATCAGTCAACATCCTAGGATTCCATTTTCCTTGATGTCGTTTTTCCATTTGGCAAATATCCCGGTGAAATCTTTCCCCGTGTTCATCAATGGTGTTCGGGAAATATTTCCAGATGTCTCCCCAGGAAATTTATCTTCAAGGACATGTTGCACCCAAAACCTTTATATGTTGTCAATATTTCATTTATTAAATATATGTAACTACCCAGTACCCAAAAGAATTTTCACGACATTCACAAAACTGCTTCTGACGCGATTTTCAATTTCATTAGTTTTTGCTCTAAACTATCATCCTTGATTAATTCCCTTATTTGTGGACCTACAACTATCTCTTCTCTATCGCTGATTTTGAGAAATTTTTCTTTCACATATAGAAATCCGTTACCATTTTTGTCCATTGCTCTTACATAATTTTTTATAAGACCGTGTTTTATGCGCAAAATTGGCAAAAGTACATAATTTGAATTCACTAGTGTTTCATATTTAACTATCTTCTCTCTTGGAGTAAGTGATGTCCGCTTGGGCCATTCTTTCTTAATGTAATGATTTTTCTACCTTTACTGTCCCACTCACAAATAAAATAGCAATACAGGCAAACGTCGTTTTGTGCCGGTTCGATTTACGCCTATTTACTATTACGCCAGATGGTGCCAACGTGCCGGTGTCTCTCGGAACGGAACCCAGGCGTAAAACGACGTTTACCTGTACTTCGTCTAGGAAAGCTGCAGTCCCAGCAAGAAGGCAACGACTTTTAAGTCTCCACAAATTTTCCAATTGCATTTACTGTACTCGAATTTATCCATCAGTATTTGCATATTTTCATAGGACTCTTTCATATTGTAAGCATGAGCTACGTACAGGTACCGAAGGAAGTCTGTTTTCATTATGCAATTACACTCCATAAATATTATTACAATAAACCAAGTCACCCGACTGAGAAAAATATGGTATAAATTCATCATTTCATAAACTCAAATTACGGACAAGATCATTTAGGTAACATTGTGTTAATAAATGGGGTTCTTTTAAAGTACGCGGTTGATCAGTTAGGCCATACTCTATTTCATCACTTTCTTGACTTGGGTAAAGTTCCTCATTTTCTGATAGATTTAAAGGTGTTGGAACAGCTAATTCGGCACTATGGGACTTATCTATGTGCCAATGGTAGGTTTTGGTACTTGATGGTGTGTTTAGACCTAGATGTTATACCTTTAACATCAGACAAAAAAAACAATCACTTGTGATCGTTTTACTCCCTACGAATTATTGGCACAGCAATGAACATATATCGAGATCCCTTTGCCCAACCCGACAGAGATCTTACACATGTTAGATTAGACCGCAGATATGTGAGGCTCAGGACTCCAAATAACGTTGTTCAATTATTAATGGTGTAAAATTTCGTCGCTGACTGCGAAAAGTTAGTTCTCCACACACATAGAAAAAACTGTCAAGGTGGTTTAAACAATTTCTCCGCATATTTATAATATTAGAGAATCTCCCAAAATGAGAAATTTGTTAAATATATTATCTATCTAGCAAAATACACTGCGCCGCAAATTTAACAAATATTCCAAATTTATAAAAATGACATACGTCTTCAAAATACTGATAACACACAGATGTTTTAATTAGTTATACAAAAAGACAGTGACAAAGCTTTGGAACAAAATATTTTTGATTTTAAATATCCCGATTATAAAACTTAAGCCTTGATTGCGCGTGGGAATGTAAATGTAAAACTAATATCTGACTATCACAAATAATTTAAGTGTGATAGGAAAAAACTTTTTTCTTCAATCGTCATTAAAGTACAGTATTCTGTGACATTTGACAGGCTTTAAAATGTTACTTTTTATGTTCGTTGATTCTATGGTCACTTTGTACTGCCTAGGAGTAGAAATTAAATTTCTACTCCGCTTATTCCGCAACCCAATATACATGTCGTATTGAAATTAAACAATGTTAATTATAGGTAATTAACATTAAATTATAATTCAAAAAAAGTAGAAATGAATTTTAGGCAACCCAATATACACTAACATTGTATTGTGTGTTGTATGTAAATTAAATGTCAAATTTTAAAATTATTTATTATATTACTATTTTAAAAGTTTCGACGTTTGAAGAAAAAATAGCATGTTTAATTCGGAGTAAAAGAACTTTTTGTGGCTCGCATGTATCCGCGGGACTCGCAAAGCTCGTCCCGCAAACCTACTTGCTCGCCACAAAAAGTACTTCTTTTACTCATAATAAAACAATATACTATTTGTAATTTGTATTTTTGGCAGGATGTAAAACTCAATAAAATAAGTCGATTTGCAAAAATTTTGTTAAAAAAAGGTTTTAATTAAAGGAGTTATTCGTAATTTAATTCACAGTATACGCACTGTAGGTGCACCTTAAAGAAAATGTTCAAAATTGGCACCATTTGCTTTATTTGCACACACTCTCGCTCGTTGAATCCCCGAATTTGTACATGATCGTAAAAGGGCATTCCCTTGACCACAAATTATTGCACACGCGTCTTCTATCCGGCGACGAAGTTCTTCAATGTTTGTCAATTCATTGTTGCGATAAACTAAATCTTTTATGTAGCCCGTAGCCCCATAAAAAATATCAGATGGATCATGGATTGAGATCCACTTATTTTTAAAATTGAACACAAATGATAATCAAAACAAACTCAAAGTATTTTAAACGTGAACAAAAACAAACGACATATTAAAATTTAAATCTCATATAACTTTTTTATTTAAAAACTTTTATTAACAAAAAGTTGTGTCAATCAACTTATTTTATTGAGTTTTACATCCTGCCAAAAAAAAACATACTATAAAAAAGGAACAACTTAAAAATCACCGCGTATAGGAGGGCGATTGGAATTAGAGTTGTCCAGCCAAATTGATCAAATCTAATGGGAGCTAATGCGTCGCATTCGCAAATGATGTGCTCCGTAGTTTCATCTTCTAGGACACAGAATCTGCAAGTTTTAATTTCTGACTTGTCCATTTTGTTGAGATGATACCTCAATGGCCAGTGTCCAGTTAAAAGGCCTGTGATGAGCCTCAGTTCATTCCTACTTAGGTCGAGAAGCTTTGTGGCTTTCTTGGGCGAGTACTCAATGAATGTGTTCGCCTGTCTTGAACCCGGAGTATGACTCCAGTAGGACATTATACTATCCCTTTCCCAACGTGTAATCTCCTCTCGTAGATGTGTCTTGTTCAGCTTACAGAAAAGTTCTGGACCACTCGGTGTAAGGTTTGAGACCGATCTTGCTATTCATCAGCAATTTCGTTGCCTTCTATTCCCCGGTGTCCTGGCACCCACATTAGGACAAGCTTGTTTCCTTTTGCCAGTTGCTTCAGGGATTGTCGACATTCCCAGGCCAATTTGGACTCAAGGGTGTGAGCCTTTAAAGTCCGAATCGTTGTCTGACTGTCGGTCAATATGTATATTTGTGCTCCTTTGAGTCTCCGTGGTAAGCACTCCTGGGCACATAATTCCACAGCCAGAGTTTCTGCCTGCGTAATGGTTGGGAAAGTTCCCAAGGCCATGGAAACCCTATAACCGGGTCCATATATGCCTATACCTGTTCCTCTATTGGATTTGGATCCGTTATAATAAAGATACCAATATTTGGTCAAATTATATAACAGAGTTATTGTGACAAAACGGTGTTGACCAGTGTTATTAGACAAACATAAAACTAAAATTATCTTTCCAAAGTTCCATATTTTATATAAAAATAGTTGTGAGGTTGTTTAAAGCAAAAAGTAAGAAAACAAGTAAATATTAATTCATGTTTTTGGTACTCTATATTTTTTTAATATAAAAGGCTGTTCTAGTAACTAAAGGAAATGAACAGCGATACAATTAAATCAGGAAGCACAATATCCAAAACTACCATTTAGGTTCCCAATTAATGCATTGCCTTTTATAATATTAGTTTTAAGTTATTGAATCCTTTAAACGTAGATTTTTTTCAGAGGTATTTTTTTAAATTGGCCGGATAAAAAGAAATAATATATTTTCGTAAAATTAGAGCAAATTTGGTTGTATAGAAAAGCGTATTTTCTTACAGCGGACGTTAAAAACCTCCAAGAAATGCGCATTGTTTTTCTTGATCAAAATTGAAAATATAATTTAATACGGTATTTTGTAATTTAGAAATGGGCAGGATTAATAATTGTTTTCTTGGTGAAAGTGATGTGTTTAATATAATTGGAAGATTTTATTAAAAAAGTTGGAATGAAAATCAGACATTTTTATGAAAAGACGCGACGTATTTTTTTAATGTAATTCTTTGCACAAAGTTAACGTTAATATTATTATATTTATAATTTCTTTGCAATTAATATATTGAATATATGTATAACTTCTGGGTGTTTTGTAGCTTTTTAGGCATTTTAGTCTGCTTTGCAAAATATCCCAATTATAATAATTATACATTCTTACGTTTTGTACAAACATTAAATTTAGCTGCTATTTATTTTAAACAAGTAAAGCTTTTAATTGAATTCATCCATCAAATAGAAGCAATGCGATGACAAAGATGGTTTGGGTTTTTGTTGATTTTTAATTAAATTGCTGCCTCAGTAATCACTGAAAAGCAAGTGTTTGTTTACACATGGGAAAACTTGAAACAATAAAGTACTTTAAGAAGGTCACATATGTCTTGGGTGTTTTATACCTCAAGAACATAAAAGCTGTAAATGTTTTCTGAAAAAGAAATAAATAGATTAATGTTCCGCAATAAAACTTCGAACTCGTAAATGTTAAAAAATAATTGCGCCTAAAATTGTTACACTCAAAAACATAATTATACGAGTAATATCAGATATATTATGAATTTCTATACTAAAATGGTTATTTTAATAAATAAGCCAGCTATATGACCACTGAAAATCATACTCATTATAAGAAGTTGTTCGTTCCTATAAAAAACTGCAGGTTTATTAATAGGAATAATTATTATTTATCTTTAATATTTGATTTAATTTATAAACACATAATAATATAAACTTTTGCATTTTTCAGACGATCGTAATGTATCCAAGACCTAACGTTTATACATGCACTGTCAGAGTTTGGTTAAGGGAAATTGGTTTTTCCTTGACTTACGGTGCACTTATGTTAAAAACTTGGCGGTAAGTATCCAAATACATTAATATAATTAAAGTTTTTTTTAAATCGAATATTAAATGGGGAATTTGTACATGATTGAGAGTAATTTTAAAGAATGTAGGTATTATATATTACATAAAAAGCTGAAAAAATTGTAAAATATATTAGAACCGATTAGAACCCGATTAGAACATAAAGAATATATTGCTTAGACTAATTTTTATATTAACAAAGTTCTATTCTTATGAGGATTGGGAGTCTAAGTAGAACCGCGCTCCGATAGTAAACGGATATTTTGAGTTTCTTCTTGAATTTGGGGAAGAAATTTTGACCCAAAGTACATCCCACATAAATAGGCTGAAAGTACCAATAAAAATCTTCATTTCTGTTATATTTTAAAATTTGTAGCACGAAGGTATTTGCTGCTTTTACAGTTAAAATGCGCATTCAAAATTTACGAAATATGCCATGCAATTATTTCAAACTACAACCATATTTTGTAAATAACATTAAGTTTTATAATTACATAATTTAAATAACATTCATGGCTAGACTTCTATACGACGACTTTTTCAAAAATTAAATTATTAAGTCCAAAAAATAAGTTTAAAATAGGCCAAATTTTACGTATTTTTAATGATTTTTTTTGGCCATTTTGGATATAATATATTAAAAAAACTGTCACAAACAAGTCTTAAGCAGAGGTTCCAGTTTCATATGATATTCTTATTTTGTATACAGCTCAATAAATATTCGCGTAGTTTGAAATATAGCTAAATAGTATAACTAATAGTACTTCCACTAAGGATATGCATATGTATATGTATAGTAATTCTAAATTTCATGGAAAATATGTATTTATTTCAACTTATTAAAGTATTGGGAAAAAATGCTGATTTAATCATTGGTAGTTTTGCGGATTTAATTAATAACTTTAAATTTAGAAAATTTGAAATTCTAGTCAAAGCAAGACTAAGAGATTTAACAAAACAATAAACGAGAATCCGTTATTGACAACAATGGCGGACAAGGGACAGTGATTGGTAATGCAACAACTAAAATATGTTGAAAAAGTAGAACATTGTTTGAATGATCAGTCTGACTATTTTAAAATTGTAGTAATTAAAAAAGTATTAAGGTTTAGAAATCATTACTTGTAGGTCAAAGCTGAAACTTATTTTTGAAATCAATAAATGTTTTGAATTTTAAATAAAATTTATATGCATCAATCCATATATAGACTCTCAAAACTATATAAAGTTAATAAACCAATGAGACCAGTCTTATCTTATATTTGTACTAACAGTTGTTCCTACAAATTATCAAAATGGTTGGTAATATAAAACTCTTGTTTACGAATATATCTATACTAGAGACCTTAAGCTTATTAAAATCGGCATTAAGAGTCACTTCCTAATACGCAAACAATATTTTTATAGGGTGTAAAAGTTTAAACGTATACAGGGTGGCCCAACTAAGAGTGCCCACCCAGGTTATTTTGAAAACAAATAACTTTTGCAAATACCCTGAAACCGGTCAATTTTTATTTGGTGGGGGACCAATTATTATGGTAACGCAAGGGACAACCTCTCACCCATTTATGCAGGGAAACTACCCTTCAGAAATCTTAAATGGCAATAGTGGTCGACAGCTGTATAGAGAATAGTAGGAGCTTTACAATGATGTATCACTCGACCCCTATTGTCATTTAAGATTTCAGAAGAGGTAGTTTCCCTGCATAACTGGGTGAGGGGTTGTCGCTTGCGTTACCATAAAAATTGGTCTTCCACTAAATAAAAATTTACCGGTTTCAGGGTTTTATTTTGAAAAATTATTTGTTTTCAAAATAACCAGGGTGGGAACTCTTAGTTGGGCCACCCTGTATGTATACTTTTTTTATTTGTGGTTTTAGAGTCATTCTACTAAATTTTGACAACGGGATAAAAAAACGAGAATCTATAAAAGAAAAATATAACTACCCAAAAGAACCTAATCTTTCGTCTATTATGATTAATTCTGTATAAAAATTGCAACACAAAAGCTGTAGACCAGTTTTAGTTTAATTAATCTAGTTTACAAATCAGAAATAAATTTGAAAATTTGTAAATAAAAACTTGATATACACTGGCAGCCGTAATGTTCGATTTAATGATATTTTACAATTTTGTAAATGGGTGCTCTGTAAAGTAGCCGAACTTAGAATGGCCGAACCGTAAAGTAGCCGAAAGAAAAGTAGTCGAACCGTAGTTTAATCGAAAAGTAAATTGGCCGAAACGTAGATTGGCCGAATAAAAAACCGTAAAGTAGCCGAACGTAGAATAGCCGACCGTAAAGTATCCGAACGTAAAACAGCCGAAGCGTAGTTTAGCCGAATTGTAAAAGCGGCTGCACAATTGACGGTACGAGTCCGTTACGAGTTCATTACTTTGCGAGTACGTTACGAAATGAAAATATGTCAGATGCACAACAGACGAAACGAAACGAAACCGAAATAGAACTGTAAATTGGGTATGGAAAAGATAAAACTTCACCAACTCTACCCGTACTCGTCGCGTCTCTCCGTAGTACGAAATCATGTTGTGCATGATCACATGGAACTCGTATGCTTCAATTTTCAACCCGTACTCGTAGCGTACTCGTAACAGACTCCTTCCTTCAATTGGGCAGCGGCCTTAAATTAGCCAAACCGTAGATTGGTCGAATCGCAAACTGGTGAAATCAACATATATTAACCAGTGCTGGAAAACCCTGAAATTTTTCGAAGGGTTCGGTTCTGGGTTCGGTTCCATTAAAAAAAATTAAAGGGTTCGGTTCCGGGTTAGGTTCCATTAAAAAAATGAAAGGGTTCGGTTCCGGGTTAGGTTCCAAAAAATAAAGTTTAGAACCGGGGTTCCAGGGTTCGGTTCCGGTTCCCGTTTCGAAATATAATTGGAACCCCGGTTCCGGAGTACGGTTCCATAAAATAACGGTTCCAGATTTTAATATAGGTGTTTATGTTCTTAACTTCAAAGCTTATAATTTATAAACAATCTAACTTATTCTTTATGGTTTTGGTTTTGGTTTTGGTTTTGGTTTTGGTTTTGGTTTTGGTTTTGGTTTTGGTTTTGGTTTTGGTTTTGGTTTTGGTTTTGAGTTGAGGTTGAGACTGAGACTGAGACGTACCCACAAATCGTACACTGTAAGAAAAATAAAAACATCGGGCATCTGCTCGCACAATAAAAAGTAAACGCGCACGAGCGAGCTGAATCAAAATAAAATTTTAGACCGAAAGTAAAGTCGATATGATATAACTATTGGAACCCAAAACCCAATATTTTTTAAATGGTTCCGGTTCAGGTTCCGAAAATTTTAGATTAAGAGTTGGGGTTCCGGTTCGGGTTCCGAAAATTTTAGATTAAGGGTTAGGATTTCGGTTTTCAATTTTTGACGGGGTTCTCGGGGTTCCAGGTTTCGGTTCCGGTTCGGTTTACCAGCACTGATATTAACAAAAGGACGTTCTGTCACGTCACTGCGATGAAGTTATTGTTTTACTGGGTTTATACTTGGTTTATACTGGGTTTATACTGGGTTTATAGTTATTTAAGAAATAAATTAAAAAATATAATAAGACCCATCAGGTCTAATATTCCTTAATACGTATTTTTTATGAATTTTTGATATTTGTGACATTACTGAACGTATTTGAACGAAATCTGAAATAGAATAATTACTCAAATATTAATTTGTGTAATTATTAAAATAATATAGCTTTCAAATAAAAACTGTTTAAAAATATTTAATAAGTCACAACGTTTTCGTCAAGTTATTATTGAACATTATTAATGACAATATTTTTTAGATTGATTTTACCCAATGTGTAATTAAGTACATTATTTAATACATTACCAACGTCATAAAATTAAAATATTTAGATGATGTCGGCAACTAAAATTGCTTAGTTGACAGATACTTTTATGACCCAACCTTTTACAGAATTAAATATTATGGCCGAGGGGACCTTGACCCCAAAGAAATGTATTTTATTAAGAAATTTTTAAAAAAATATCATGGAATTATCTGAATGTTCAACTTAACGTTTTTGAAAAATACTCAAAAGTTAAAAATAAGGAATAAACAAAGTTATATCTGTATAACCGGTTTG
Organism: Stenus bimaculatus; assembly: GCA_963971135.1. NCBI lineage: Eukaryota > Metazoa > Arthropoda > Insecta > Coleoptera > Staphylinidae > Stenus > Stenus bimaculatus. The sequence goes on from OZ020184.1 coordinate 26,506,045, forward strand.
TCCGAACCGACAAAAGTTTATGAGGTCAGTCTCAAAAATTTTCTTCTAAAGTCTCTGGAAAGGAAAAAGCTTGATTGGAAAATTCGTTCCTTAGGTTAATGGTTTATTGGAATACAATTTTTTAAAAACAACTCACCCTGACTGGTTAATATTAAAAAAAATGTGACTGAATATTTTTTTTCGGTTTTTTTGAGGCCAGTTCAATTAGAAGGCCAGAAGCGAGCGCCTTTTGCGCAGGTGCAATAATCCGCCACTGGAAGCAAGAGGGAGCAATTAATATGCTTAGAACAACTTTGTAAATAATATTATGAGGTAGCTGTAATTAATCTCGAATGGCTTTTCATATCAAAAGTTTTGAAACTAAAATAATTGAACAAATACTCTGAAAAATTTACAAAATCAGCTATGGCTTCTAGACTAAGCAGGCCTGTGTACTCGAAAATAACTTCTAGGGCCACCCCATGTTATACTTTTTTAAAACTTGTATCTCTTTTTTATTCAAATCAAAAAATGGTAATGATACTAAATATTTATTAATTAAAACTACATGAAAAACATAAAATTGAAGACATAAAATTTAGCATTATTGCTGTTAACTTTCAAAATGAACTAAAATTCTATTCTAATTTTGGTAAAAGGTTGTCTTAAACTTTCATACCTAAAGAGTTTTGCTCAGAATTGATTTGTGCAAATAATATAACAGTTGTGTTATCTACTTATTTATCAATACAACCCTATATTTAAATATGCATAATTTATAAAGTTTAAATTATTTTATTTAATTATTTAATTAAGTTATATAGTTATATAATATAATTATTTTGTTGCAGGATTTCAGTAATATTTCGAGTCCGTTCAGCAAAAGCCGTAAAAATAACAGATATGAATCTGTTGAAACGCTTAGGAATTATTGTTGCAATTTTCACAGTATTCCTCGTTATAAGAACACTAGTAGCACCTCCAATCGTTATAGTGGGTAGAACCGCTGACGACTTGAAGGCTTACTTGTGCAGAACAGATTGGTGGGATCATTCCTTCAGCATGTGTAAGTATTATTTATCTTTTAAAATGGTATCGCTCTAGTCTAGATTAAATAAGGCTATTAATCAAATACAGTCTTTCACTGCTTCATAATATCATAAATCCTTACACTATCTGATATCATACACATAATTAACTCGTGAAGCAATCAAGATAATTTTAGAGCCTCTAATTTCATTAAAATCTTCTCGTAATACAATAGTTATGGAATAATTATAAATCCATATTACCTAAAATTTATGCATTTTATGTGCAATTACTTTTCATTATCCTGCACCCTTACCATTACTATATCAACAGGTTACTTTTAAAGATATAGTATTAAATGACGTCATTGTAGGAAATAACGTGTCGAATAAATTATCGCACGCCACATCTTTACACTTCACATTATAATAAACTCAATTTAATTGTATTGTAAATAGTGAAATTGGTTTGATGAGACATATTAACAATTTGATGTAAAATTACTATTATATGTAATACACCTACAAGTTACTACTCCCTCCTTCTAGTAATATCATATAACTTTTTATTTATTTCTTGTCCGAAATTAAGATATAATATTTTCAATTTAAGGCAAAATTTGGCAAATTTGAGTGCTTGGTTTTGAAATTCGCTTGATATTATCGGATTTGATTATAATATTTTTTTCAGCGTAGCTTATTTAAAATTTCTTTTTTTGGTACACAGAAGAGTCTTGTGGCTACCAAATTTCTTCTTTTTTGTTTTTTTAAGTCGAATCATAGTCATACGGCAGCAGTAAAATGAGATCTTTACAAAAAACGTTCGAGGTGGTTGAAGGAATCATTATAAAAATCCTATGGTAGATTTAAAATGTTATATACAAGGTGTTCGTATCGTTGTGCACATTTTTTTGGGGCGTACTCCAGGTTCAATTCTAAGACTAAAAAACACAAAAGTTGTAGGCCTATCTTTTTTTATTGAAAAGTACTTTGAAACTCCAAAAAAGAAAATTAAATTTGAAGACTTAGCATATACAAACATACGATTTACGAGTGATTTTAAAACAAACTTGTATTCTTTGTTACAATGTAAATTTATCTTTTAAACATGTAGTATTAAAATCTGGGTATTCTAATGATTATTATTTGATCTGTGGAATTAGTGAATAGTTTTTATCTAATTAAAAAAATCTTGGTAAATATAATTTTAATACTTTAAAAAATAGTTACAATAAATATACGAATGAGGAAAGATTTATTGAAAATAACAGTTTGCACCTTTGATTGCATTTCTATCAATGCCGATATTGGGCAAAGTGTTATAGGAACTTTTCTTTTTAAGTTGAAGGGATAAACCCGTCCTACTATGTCTGTCCACGTTATTACGGGACACCCTGTATTGAACAAAAATAACTTAAAATGTACAAATAAAATTTTTAACTTTGAGTACTCATATCCTGAATAATCTGGTTGAAGGTCTTTTTGAATATTTTTCCCTCGTCTAACGAGAGGTGCGTGAAATTAGCAACAGACTTGAAGCACTAACGTTTTTTTTCAACACATTCGTTAGTGCATCGTTAGTGCTCTGTAGTGCATCAATTAGTAATATCAGCGGCTAAGCATTAATTGAGTAAATGCATATTTAAATTTTGTTGCTAACTTCACACTCAGCGACAACTTTTTTTATTTATTATTTTTTTCAGATTTTCTTCTGTATGTCATTAGTGTTTCGTTAGTGCTTCTTAGTTCATCAAAAAAACATACCATTTTTTGGAAAAATAAGAAAATTACAGATCTTTTACTTTTTTCGACCTAGCGACAATTTTTTTTAATTATTATTTTTTTTCAAATTTTCTTTTGTATTTCATTAGTGCTTCGCATTTACTCACTTAATACTTAGCCGCTAATTTTACTAATTGTTGCACTAAAGAGCACTAACGAATGTATTGAAAAAAATGATAATAGGGATCGAGTAGAATATCGTTTAAAAGCTGCCAAAAATTGTAATTAAACAGTTTTAATTGGAAAAAGGAAGATCAAAAAACACAAGATCTCGATGTATCTTGACTATTATAAAAGTTGAGTCAAGATACATCGAGATCTTGTGTTTTTTGATCTTCCTTTTTCCAATTAACACTAACTCAACACATCTGTGCTTCCGTTTTTACTGAAACAGTTTTATTTAATAATATTAAAATTTGGAGAATGATGGTTGACAATTGTCAGAATTTTTCTAAGAATTCGTAGAGGTTTCGCAACAACATCCTGAACTCTTTCGCCATTTTTTGAACACCCTATATACTACAATTCTTTTTTTTTGTATTACATTGATTTCTAAGTAGATGTAGTCGCTCTTTCTATTATTCATTTAGTTATATGTTTCTGTTTTAATTAATATATTTTAGTCTAATAAATTTAATAGTGTATTGTATGTTGTATTAGGAGCAAAAGCGAGACTTTTTGTGGCAACTGCGCAGTTGAGTACGAGCCACATAAAGATACAACATGCTGTTTTTGTGCTTAAATTCCTTATAAAAAACCAGCCATTTTATAAACTTCCTTAATTAAGCAATTTTCCCGTATCATATACAAATGATCAATGTGGGATAAAATAATTCAAATTTTCTTATTACGCCAACCTCAGTCCTGAAATTGTTTTTGTGTAAACTGGAAAAAAATCAAAATAAAAGTACTGAAGACTGGAAGTGTATTTTATAAACGCAGTTATTTTTAATAAGACAAAAATCATGTTTAATAAAATGTGACTGGAGCATTTCAAATTATAACAACCTTTATATATCATGTTATGTATTTTTTTAAATTTGTTGTAATTAAACAATACGGCACTATTCGCATTTTCATTTGCTTTGTGAGGGCTTTGAAATCCTTTCCCAAGTACTTGTTCACTCTATCGATTATAAAAAACTACTTTTTTATTTTTTAGTTAAAACGGAATTTTGTTTAATGTTTGCAGTCGCGCCCTATTCACTTTAATATATTTCAAAGTTTCTTTTATTCTATATTTCAAATATAGTAATAGCCAGTGAGGGTAAGTTAAAGCGCCTACACACGGTCCGCGGCGACGGTCGGATAGCCTGACTAATAGGTCGATTCTATGCAATGTCGTAAGACCCGTAAGGAAACGTCCGTAAGGTTTGTTTTAATGGGCTTCAATGGAGGGTTTCATTGGTTATCTCATAGATACGTTTCGTAAGGGTTTACGGGCTTGCACAGAATCGACACATAAATCGGATGCCGAACTCACACATTCTTACTAGCCCATCTAATCGTCCGCCCATTCTGAGCACCTCCTGCACTAAAATACAAATGTAATTAATTCATTTTTGGTATTTGCTTTGGGATGAGGCAATCGAGAATCAAACAAGATGTAAAGAGGAAAAATTCTACTTCGCGCATCAGTTTTTAGAGCAACGAGCAATGACACGAATCAATAAACATAGCAAAAATATTGATATGAAGCATTAAAATTAGTCTTAATGAGCCTCCACAAAAGCCGGCCAAAATTAAAAAAAAAAACGAAAGTCAGCTTACAAAACTTACAGAACTTTTTAATATATGTAAACAATTTGTACTAGGGTGCAGTTAGGACTTAGAATTTACACTCGAAATAGAAAAGAATAATCGACTTATCTTTGTCCAAAAATACTTTAAAAGATAACCTGCTTAGGGAAAAATATATAAAAGTATTGCACGAGTTGGCAGTGTCTTTTCACAACGACCTATCTTCTCTACCTGCACCCCTTACGATTTGTCTACCTTTTCATAACAAGATTTCTTTTGGTGAAGCAAGAGTGTTTAACAATAACTTTGATAATCTTAGAGTCGTCTTCAAACCTATGAACAAAATGGTTGATTTTATATGTAGTTAAAAACACTTTTGCTTAAGAAATCGGCTTTTACGTCTTAAATTGTGATAATTGTGATGCTTGTTATGTGGCGAAAACAGGTAGAAATGATGGTTTTATAATAAAAGAACATCTACTTTCTAAAGACAAAGCCAACAACGATGACTGGTGTACACCTTAGAATAAGATCGTGCATGCTGTATTTAGTTAGTTCGTATATTATTGTGTTTTTGTGTTTTGTGAAACTAAGTACCTACCCAAATGGCGTCATATACAAAACCCAATGAAGAAGGCACAAGAAGCGAAGAAGCATTGCCCTGCATCTTTGATGGTAAATTTTTTACCTATTTACCCACGGAGTCTTCAGATAGAAAAAGAGTGGCACGGTGCACGCTTTGTACATCAAAAGAAGTTAAAATTAGTGGATCCAATAATGCGACTTCAAATTTTATAACTCGTTTAAAGCGAAAACATGGCAAAGTCACCCTGAATGATTATATAAACTATTCCAAAACTCAAAAAGACTAAAAAGGCGTTCCACTAGTCTTAATAAAACAGAATTAATATTATGTCAAGATAACTTTAACCAATATATAACTGACTACTTCATTCATTCCATGATTCCACTGCAAGGCGTCGATAATCCAAATTAAAAAAAAAAAATTGAGTATTTAGAAATATCTAGATCTGGTCTCAATGTTATGAGTCGCAGGACACTTGGGCGATTTATCAACGATAATTATGAAAAGACCATAACTGATAACTGATTAAAAAAAACAGTTACAAGATACAAAAACTGTTTGTACAACAGCAGATATTTGGTCTGGCAAAAAACGAAGCTTCTTGGGTGTAACTTGCCACTGGATCAGTTAAAATTTAGAAAAAGTTTCTGCTACTTTAGCATATCGTCGATTTGCTGGAACTCATAGTTACGACAGGATTGCTTTGTTATTGGAAGGTATTCATACAGAATTTGATTTAGACTGCCAAAAAGTTTTGGCTACTGTTATTGATAGTGGAAGTAAATTTGTCAAAGCCTTTAAGGAATTTGGCTTGAAAGAACGATCATGCAGTTTTACTGATGAAGGATCTGAATCTGAAGAAGACGAATCTGTTTCTGTAATTAGACAAGTAAGCAGTACTAGCAGTAGCATCACAAGTCAAAATAGTCAAATAAATATAAATCCATTGAACGAAATTAATTCATTGTCTTTATCCATAGAAGATATGAATACCGAAGTATCAGCAACATCATCATCAATTCGACGGTTACCATCACGCTTAAGATGTTGAGCTCACAAACTAAGTTTGTGTTGCACTACAGACAGTAACAAAATTTTAAACATCCCTAATACACGTCTTTCCGCAATGCATAAACAAGTTTTAAAAAAATGTACCACATTGTGGAATGCCGCCAACCGACCAAAATCAGCTGAAATCATTCAGAACATCATTGGACACACACTTTCAAGACCTGGAGCTACAAGATGGAACAGTGTTTATGACAGTTTGAAACAAATAACATCAATTCATTCTAAGAGTGTCAGTTACACCCCGCATTAAACATAAAAAATCCACTATTGGAAGTTGACTTTCAATATATTGAAGAATATGTAAAGTGTTCAAAGCCTATCGCAGAAGCGCTTGATATTCTTCAAGGTGACAAGGATTTATTTTACGGTATACTACTGCCTACATTACTCTCTTTGCGAAAAAAATTAACTAAATTGACCCAAGAAAACTTTCATTACTGCAACACATTGGTTTGTAGATTTTTTTGATTTATTTACACCAACTGGAAACAAAGCTATAATAGCAACTCTTACTTATCCTCGCTTTAAAGATAAGTGGATAAGTGTTGTTGAGCAGAAATACCATAGAAAAATAAAAAACTTGTTAAAACAATAAATAGCGCTGGAATTACAGGAAAGTACGAAGGAATCTTCGAGCACGAGCCCCAAAAAGGATGATGATTCTTATTTTATATTTGACACAGATTCTTCCGAAGGCGAAGTTACTGAATCACTACGATATCCAAGACCATAATTAATTATGTCCAGGTATTTATCAGATCCTGATAAAAATATTTCCATGTTAAACCGACACCCAGAGATTAGACAGGTCCCGTTGAAAGATTATTTTCATATGCTACAATGATCAATACACCAAAATCTCATAAACTTTCGGATGAGATGTTTGAACAAAGGGTTGTTTTAAAATCTAATTTAAAATAATAACATTTTTATTTTTGTAAATATACATCAGCAGCCACTGGCTCACCAGGCAATACAAAAAGCAAAGATTACTGTTCTCTCGTGAACACGTTGGTTGGGAAAATGAGGATTGTGTAAGAGTTTTGTTCTCGGATGAGTTCAGGTTTTGTCTTTACTCTGATGATAGGCGGAATAGAGAGTACAGAAGACCAGATGAGAGATACGCGCGGTGTAATATCCTTGGAATTGTAGGTTATGGTGGCGGGTCAATTATGGTTTGAGCTGGAATAAATCGGAGGCTCGTACCGACTTCAATGATCAATTATGGAGGACGTCTAACAGCACATAGGTACATAACGGACATTCTTGAAGAGCAGGTGGTCCCATTTGCCCCATTTATTGGACAGAATTTTCTACTTATGCAAGATAATAAATAATCTTGTAAAATTTGAAAACGAAAACTGAAAAGAAAGTTACACGCAAAAATGGAAATTATGTTTATGACAAAAAAATATTTTTTTGTCATAAACATATTTAAAACTAATCTTTGTTTGATTTTACGTAGAAAAAATCAGGGGTTTACATTTAAAATAAGAAAGTGGGTGCCATTTCCTGATAAACCGGAAGTAAAATTAAAGATGTATTTGATCCATAAAATTTGTTTTCTTAGATCATAAAGTTTCGACCTGGCAAATTTTTCTGTGCGATGCGTATTTTTCGAGATAATTCCATTTTCCAGGTTAAAAAAATCACCCTGTATATTACCAAATGTGAACCGGGCTTTACAAACAAACAAATCAGGACGTAGACTAGACAACTTACTATAATTCAATCTAGGAAAATATGTTCTTTATCTTCCACTTGTAGTGATCAACCAATTATTTTAATAAACTATTATAACTATAAATAACTGTTTGTTGTAAATTTATATACGTCAAAATTAATATTCTAACTAAGATCTAGAATAATTTTTATCCAATAGTCATCTATTCAAGTTTACATTTCTACCACAGAACGTGCACTGTCGCCGATATATTTGGTAGTTGCTGCTGACAATTTCTAGTCAAAAGCATAACCACAAAACTTTTGTTTTAATCACTAAAAATTTAAAAAATATTAAATAAACTTAAATATATTAATTAAATCAAGACCGATATTATACTAAAAAGCTTAAAATTGTTAGAATATATTAGCTTTCAAAACTTTTTAAAATTAATTAAAGCTAATTAATGTCGGAGTATCTTTTCATTCCCATTATTTTTATAGGAACATGACAATTTACTTTGCATATTACCTAAGTGATTTATCATCTTTCTTTTTCTAATTTTAAAAACATCGAATTTACAGCCTTACAAATTTAAAAATTACCTTAAATTCATATATAAAACATAAAATAATTTAGGTAACCTATATAAACTTATGAAAGTTTTTAAAAGGATAGTGATTTTAAAAGAAGCCGGAAGTTTCGTCAAGTTCTCATTAGCTACCAGGCAGCGTTAATAAATTTAATGACTACGGGAAGATTCTGGTGCAGACATTTTTAATTATATAGTATTTAATATGCGAAGCGTGCCAATTCTAAGAAACTAGTTTCTACCAAAATTTTAAATTTATTAAGGTAAAAACTGTATAACGTTTATCAACTGAAAGTTTATACCTATACTTATAATCTAGGTACTTTAATTTTAATAAAAAAATTATACTTGAACAAATTATTATAATTATTTATCAATAATATCTATTTTGATTCAAAAAGGACTAAACAAAGAATTATAGAACTTTCTGGAAATTAAAAATAAATCTTATTTTTATGCCAAAGCTTTATTTATTTTGTAGGTTAATTACATTAAAGAAAGCTAAAATATTTTAGCTTTTTAAAGAAATATTATTCGTAACATCTCAACTATTTCTATCATCTCCTAAAAATAAAAAAATACTGATTTGGGCTCCTCATTATAAGAAATATATTTTATGAGCCTAAGCAAAAAAAACATAGCAAGGGAAACTTACTAAATTCAAATTTTAGGAGAAATACAATAAGTATAAACTTAGGGACACATCAGAAAAATTGCAAATTTCGGATAGAGCAATTCGAATTGTTAAATTGACCGAGCCAATTGGATAAATTCGATAAACATTGTTGCCAGATTCATTTTATATAATAAATACAGGAAATTTTGAATTTTTAAAAATTAATTATGATGTCAATAAAGTACAAACTAAATTAATTTTTTTACTAAACGATTAAAAAGGCGGAACATTTTATAGGACAATTAGCGGTTTTTTTAAATTCATAATGATAAAAAAGCTGAATTTTCAAATTTGACCCTTCATATCTCGGTCAATTGGTCAGGGATTTTTTTTAACTATTTTTCTGAGGGTACCTAAAGGGTCTCGGACTACTTATAGGAGAACTTATTCGTTATTTTCCGGATTGTATTTTCGGTATATTTATTAATCTTAACTAAAGTATTGGATTTATTAGAATTATATTTTCATTTCTTATTGTTCTATTTTATATTTAATTATAAATATTTTTGTATTGTTGTTATTGTTGATAAATTCTGCTATTTTACTTTATAATAGGCTTAGTGCTGGTTGGTAATAAAATATTAGTCCTATTATTAAATGACATTATAAAATATGTTTACTAAATATAAACTTAACAATATGGCACATATTAATGACCAGATTAATATCAAAGTAATTATTCGTAGTTTTTAACATACGGCAGATAGAGTGATTTAAAGCTATCTTGGATTTATGATGTTTAATGTGAAAGATATGTTTTAGTCTAGTTGTTCTTGATGGGACATGAAAATTTATAGTTTCTAATAATGCAGTTGCGTCTATAATACCATTATAATTATCTCATGAATCAATATGGAAAACTTCTTTACTTCTTTCCAATGTTTCAAAGTCAATATGATCGTACAACTTTTATTTGAAACATTTTTCTGAAAAATGCTTAATTTTAATAATAAATCCGAAATTTCCTAACTTTACGTATTGAAAATTTAAAGCCTTGTAACTAATTATTTACTATAAATAAATAAAAAATACGGCCCATAGACTTCTGAAAGCAAGCTATAATAATACGTAATAAAAATGTTTCGTTGCTATTTAAAAAAAGTTAAGTTCAACCTTCTGGTCAATGTCATGGCAATGTTTCTAAATAGTGCGCAACTTAGAATCATAAAGCTTTTATTTGATTTTTTTTTTCAAAAATGCTTCATTTCAAAGATAAATGGACCTTGCCGAATTTTTTGTGCACAGTGAATATACTACTTACACAATTAATATTTCTAAAATGTTTCACATTACAATGAGAATCCAAGAATTTACTTTAAATCATCCGCAAATAACAATACCTTTGATGACACTAATGTCTAAACCCTTGGGGTGTAAGTTTTGACAGATTCAATATTATTTGGTAATACCTTCTGTTCTTATTTACTTTGGAAATCACTTATCACAATAAGGGTCACTTATGTTACTCACGCTGGACACCGATATTAATATTAAATACCCAATTTAAATAAATAATAACAACAATATATGTATACAGTTTTGCATGATAATTGAAAACTATTGTACATATTATTTATATTAATGACTTTTTTTTATTGTTGCTGCGTTTAAATTGAAATTTTTGATTATCATAGCGAAATATGTGTAAAGTGTTCGACATGTGTAATTCTTAAAAACCAACAGATTAGTAATCTTTGAACAGTCCTATGGCATTGTATTGCTTACATTGCACCTTTGGAGTTAGTAATTTCAGACCTGTCACCAGATCCATAATATCTATGCATGTAATTCATAATATGTGAATTATGTTTCATGCCTTAAATAATTTTTAATATTTAATTATTTTTACTTACTGTGACATCCATATTTGTACATAGTTTAAAACAATTTTAGAAACAACTATGTTTGTGAAATTGTTTTTTTCTTTCATGAAATTAAAAAAAAAACATAAAACTTTTTGGTATCAAAAGTTGATAAAAATCACTAAAACTGATTCTAAATAATACAAATAGTAGTAGTACTAGAATGCGGAATGTGGTTTCCAGAATAATCATCATAACAACCATATTGAATTAACAAAAATAAACAAAAGTTTATTCAATTTAAATAAGCTACCAATTTAACATACTTCCTCTGTCAAAAATTATGGTATACATTGCCGTTTTTGTTTTGTCCAGGAATTCGTGTTTTTTTGATAAATTTTATTGAAACTCATCTTTAACTTAATAATAATTATAATTAATAATAATTATACATTTAAACGAGAGTGAGGGCTATGGCAAGAGAATTTTCACTAAAATTTGTTTTCTACTTTATGTAGTACAGTGAACATTCGATAGAGTCAACTTTGATAGAAGAAACTTTTGGTATAAGCAACCCCTGATATGGTAAACAATTTTAGTTTTGTGTTATTCAATACAGTCACTTTTAAAAAAATAAGTTTTTTCATAAGCAAGTGCAGTTATTTTTATCTGACATTCGATAAATTAATCTTTTCAACCCGAATGGACTCTAATAAAGATGAAAAAAACAAGATTAACTATTGAACAAAATTTAATATTTTATGTGAAATCGAAAAGGGGACGAAAATAAAAGCACTGTGTGTTGAATTTGATGTGGATAAATCAACAATTTCAAAAATTGTGAAAATTAAAAAACCTAAGAATTTTTTTTTAATTTTGACTACTCACCTCGATATAATCAACGTTTTATAAAGGCAACTTTTTTTAAATTTTGTTGTCAGTCAAGGTGACTATATCGAATGTTCACTGTAGTAAGAACTATAAAATTCTAAAAGGCTGATGTTTACAAGTTATTTATTTAGTTATTCGGTCTCTTCTTATACACACAACACTATTTTCATTGATTATTTCTTCCATATGGCTCTCTTAGCAACGAAGCTCCGGTGGAGCCACAGGGCGCAGTACTTGGTCTATTGCTATTTCAGATTTATGTTGATGAGTTATGTAGTTTAGACATAAATGGCAAAATCGTGTGTTACGCAGACGATACGGTCATATTATGCGAAGGAAAAGATTGGAACGAAGCGTTATCAAACTCGCAATAGGCGATGAGATTAATAAAATCATGGCTAGATATAAACATACTTACCTTAAACGATAAAAAACTCATCGAAAGATGTACCAAATATGGAAATAATACTACATGATGCAAATTGCTACCTCAAACAATCCAAGTGTAATAATATAATTAAATCTCAAAATAAAACAAATTACTTAGGGGTAATCATTGACAGGAACTTGAAATGGAATTATCACATCAATAACATTGTAGACAAAATTCGGAAAGTATTATATAAGTTTTATCAGCTAAGAAATATAATAGATATAAAAAACCTAAAAATAGTATATCAAGCAATTGTTCAATCGTTAATAAACTATAATATAGTAATATGGGGTGGAGCATATAATTGTGCTATACATCCATTAGAAGTGATCTAAAAACATGTACTAAAAATCATATTATTTAAAGATAAATTGTTTCCAACTGATCTGTTATTTAAAACACTCAATGTATTAAACATTAGGCAATTGTTTGTAATGGCTATTATAAAATATGTCTTAAAATATGGGAATTATGATCCATTGGATCACGGCATGAATACAAGAGCCATTGCGAACCAAACCTAAAAATTAAATATTGTGCATCAACATTAACTAAACAATACATAAGCATTGTTGGTCCAACGATTTATAATTTACTGCCTATTCAAATAAAAAGACAAAAGAACATAAAAGACATTGACTCATGGATAAAATTGAACTATGATAAGATTCAAAATCAGTTTTGCTGGGTGAACTAAAACTTCTATATAAAAGTTGTAAATATATGTATAAACTTCTATAATTACTCTTTTTTTTTGTTGTTGTTTTTCTCTTTTAGTAAACCATGTAAAAATGAATGTACAAACATAATTGAACCGGATATCAACGTCTCACACACAGGCTTAACAAGCCCATTGTGAGACTACACATTATATTCTACTCTATTTGAATTACATGTACTGTAACATAGTAAGTAAATTTTCACTGCTATATTGTATATATAATGTATAAACTATGTAATATGTAATATGCAATATGTACTAGAGGATGAATAAAGTATTATATTATTATATTATATATTTTTTTCTCAACGTGCGTGATTTTGATTTTCTGCTTTTTTTTCTTTTTTTTTCAACTAAAAGGAACAAAATGCCAAAATTTGTTATGAGCACAGACAACTATAAAACTATTAAGAATATATTTATTTTTTCAAAATGAAATTATTGAAACTCATTAACTTCTTTAAAATTCAATAATCAAAGGATTTTGAAGAAATGTATACCATAATTTGGGACAGAGGTAGTATTTTTTTATACAGGGTGTCCGTTTTATTAGTAATACGGCACCTAGCTTTCGTTTTTAAATGCAATTATATGTTTAGATTCTACTATTAATTTGAGTAAACTTTTATAGAATTTTTTTTTATAAGACTCGTTGCTTTTGATTTAGAAGCAATTCTTTAATGTTAAGTTCGGCCATAAGGATAAGGAATTATTAACTTTTTATAAATATTGAAGAGCTCTAACAAAAGCCAATCTTTTTTAGTTTAGGTAACACAAATTTAAAATTAATTCACTTATACCTGTGTTTAATCTTTTTTTTTATATTTAAGTATACTTATAGGAATTGAATTTAAAAAAAGGATGAGCTTTTGTTAGAACTCTTTAATATTTATAAAAAGTTAATAATACCTTATCCTTATGACCGAACTTAACATTAAGATTTTCTTGTAACTCAAGATATAAAAAAATTATTTCTACAAAAGTTTACTCAAATTAATCGTGGAATCTAAAAATTTAAAAATATGCAGGGTGTTGCTTTTAAAAAACGAAAGTTAGGTGCCGTACTAGTAATAAAACGAACACCTGTATATTAAAACTATGTTTAAGTAGTAGCTTGTTTAAAAGTAATAAACTTTTGTCCAACCTTTTTTTTTAATTCAATTCGGTTTAAAAAAATATTGAGGTGTTTCCGTTTTTTTGGTGGACCCTGTATAATTAACGCAGTTAACGCATTAAGCTTTTAGATGGCGAAAATATAACACCTGTGATAAAATAATATAACAAATTCTAGTCAAATCTAGCCAATCCGATAATAAATCCAAATATTTTAGATGTTAAATGTCTACAAATTTTATGATATTCGTCGTAATCTTAATATTTGTAATGAATCTTTTAATTTTAAAATGCTTATGTTCTTCAGGTAATTACTTGTGCCTGATGATGCCCTTATGAAGGCGAAACTACTCGAACATTGAGTAAATAAATGATTATATACAGTTGGGATTTTGAATTATTTCCTGTTCCGTTAACGGATAAAAACTGCTTTTTAATATGACCTGGAAACATAAAGGGTGAAACGAAAAGTTCTTTTTTATAAATAATTTTATTGTGCTATTATTTCTTGAAAAGTTATAGTTGTAATTTGCGCAAATAACACACGCTCATGTGAAAGTGACTCAAAAAAAAACGAAAAATGTAATTTTGTCATAGAGTAGCGATATTAAAAAATCTAGCTATTTAATTGGTTATCTGGGATTACTTGTTTCACCATCTCTCTAAATACTAATGATACAAAAATGTTTAGTATAATCATGTAGTTTTAAAACAGAACATTTCGTTAAAACCTGTATAAATATACATTTTTTTCTTCTTAATTATTTTTTAAGAGTTATTTAGGGTTGGTCCTTTTTAACGGAAGCCATGTCTAATTTATATCGTTTTATATTCAGTTTTTCCAAAAATACAAAAATTACATATCATTAAGTTCACATACTTTAATATTGGAGTTTTATGGGCTAAAAATATATAAAATTTAAAGGTGCGTTCTTTTTTGTAATAAAATTTTGATTGAACTTCGTGAAGCTGAATACAGCGATAAGCTGAGTATGCTTTGTATAAAATATTGTTAGAATAACAGCCAGCTTAATAAAAATTGGCCGAATTTTCGGTTTTAAATACTATTCTAAAGAAGATTTGAATCAATGGAATAAAAGAGATCCTTTGAAAACGCTAGTGCTTTACATACATAAAACCTGTAAGCACATTAATGTAATTTAATTGGTATAATGTAATTTAAAATGTTAAGCAAATAATGTAGATTTACTTTAATAAATTAAAAGTGTAAATTCTTTTTATCCATAGGCCAACTCCACATTCTTTTTTTATTGGAAAAACTGCATAAATCAGCACTTTGAAGGGAAAAATCGCCCTCTCGTATCAGGTTTTACGCTTCGTGCTTCAGACCAAACCTTATTCATAAGAGTTATTTAGGCAAATTGCTTCGAAATTTCCTTTATAATTAATACAAATTTATAAATATAGTATACCCTTAATTAATGGACATAATGAGTTATTTAAGAACTTGTGTACAAGAACTAAATAACTAATAAACATAATTTATTATTCATTTCAAAATTCAGTTTATAACCTGTATTATAGGACAAAGTTTAGTTTGTTGAGCTGAAATAATTTATTACAAATACGAACTTTATTAAAAGAAGAACTATATTTTTATTTCTGTTACAGTGGAGGTGACATTTTTGATATGGGGAATAAGGCTGTGCATTGTTGTAAGAAAAGCTCCCTCGGAATTTAATGAGAGCCGCTTTATCTCCATGGCGATATACAACGAATTTTTGCTCTCAGTTTTCTTGAATATATCAATGTAAGTGACACTGGCTAATAGAAACGATACTAATAACCACCCATGCTGCGATCTATTCTTTGTTTTAATTTCCTTTCATCTGAGATAAATAAAATAAGACCGCTACAATGGATGACCTGCTGGTTATGAATAAAAATATAATTTCTAATAATAAAATACATAAAATTTACCTTTTGAATTTAATATCGGCAAGTCATGATTAAAAATTGTAATTAATGCCAGCATCTTATTTAATTAAATTAATTAATTAACTAATACTAACACTAATCCCATAGGCTTTTTCTACAAAAACCTGCAAATCCTGATCTTCTCTACATCATTTTCTTCTGCCACACGCAACTAACAGTAACTCTACTGCTTGGACTAATTTTTGGAAGCAAGGTAAAATATTAAAAATTTTAATTAAAGATAATTTTTAAATTTTGTTACTTCTTAGGCATATATGGTATTTAAAGGTCACGATAAAGGGGAAGAAAGCTCTGGCATGATGTCAAAGACCCAGGCCACTAAATTTTTGGGTAAAGCTAGATCCGGAAACTCTCAATATACAAGCACAAATTCATCAATGGCGGGTTTAGAATATTCAAAAATAACAGAACAGGATGTTCAGGAAGAATTTGTTCGTTTATATACTCAACTAGAATTACTTAAAGAAAAGAATATGCGGGTAGGTAACAGACATTTAGCTTCTAAGATAACTGCGATGCAAGATGCTGCTAGTAAGCACGACCATGACCAAGAGCAAATAACAGGTCCTAAGAGCCTAAAACTAAATAGTCTGATGAGTTCAGTTCCTGAAAAGTCTGCTAATTATAAAAGTGAAGAAGACGAAGAAAAGCTGGAAGAAGCATCAGGCATTTTTAAAATTAAAAGACAAAGTGTATCTTTCGCACAATCTTCAGAGGTGAATGGTGATGCAATAGAAAATACAAAAAATGGAAAAGCAGATGAAGATTTAAGCGATCAGAAAATGACAAAAGAAGGTTCTAATGAGCTTGGCAGCAGAGAAGAAACAATCCCCCATATTGTATCCTCAACTCCACCATCAGCAAGTTCTTCAACTAGCCCATCGGGAAGTAGAAATGGAAGAATCTTAAAGTCGGGACATGCTAGAACACACGCGATTGTAATTAATTTAGACGACAAAAGCCGATTTACCGAAGAAGTAACAGTGTAGTTTTATTTATAATAAAATGCACCTGAATATTTTCAAACTGTTTTCTGTATATTGGCTTAGTTTTGTCAGTGTCGAGCCCCACGACTTCTCTAAATCATATGCAGAGGCGAACTTATTCCATAAAAAGCTTAGTTACTGTTGATATGTTCACGCGATTTTGACATATCGTCCATAAGTGGATTTTTGTTTTTTTAATAATGTTATAAATTTTTATACCCGGGTCTTTCCACTCCAAAAAATATCAAGTAATAAATATATGTCTATATGTAAATAAGTAGATAATTACACAATACTAAATAAGTAAATAAGATGTTAAATATTTAAATATATTTAATAAGATGTACCACAATATTATGTTTTGTAGATATTTGTATTTTAAATTTCATATAACATATTAAAATATTAACATTGCTCGTATCAATATATTAATTTGTCCATTATAAATGCTATAAAAGATATTTTGTAAATTAAATTTATTTATCACGTATAAGGTTATATGTGAATACAAAAATGTAAACTATATAAGTTATGTACTGATAAAATTTTAAATAAACCTGTGAAGTGATACTTAAAACGTAACTTTTTTTTTTTATTTCATATGCCTTTTACATCTACTTATATGATATTTTGCATCATTTACATTTTTCCCTTATATTATGTTTAGTATTTTTATTGCAATATATTTTTACACCGTTAAAGGTAATAAAAATACAAGATTTATAGTATTATTATCAGTTATAAATTGAAAAAATTGAATTTATATTTTTGTGGCCCAATTTTGATATTGTTTATTTTTTCTGGAGATTTCATTGATTGCTTCGCTCTACCCCATCCGGCGGAAATACGTGAATGTAAGTGAGAATAAAATCATATCCTAAGAAAAACAGATCAAACCAAGATTTTTTGTACAAATATTTTTTTAAACCTAAAAATTTAATAAAAGTAGTAAAATATAGGCGAACGAATATATCATACGATCGTGCAAAATTAAAATTTTCAAGAGTTGGGTATAGTATGCATCATATGTACAAAAAAATACATGGAGTGTACCAAATTAATCAATTGACCACCTGTGCTGAAATTTCGCACATACATTTAGATTAATCCACATTATACGATTCGGCTTAATTATTTTTTATTTATTTTTAAAATTTTGTTTAGTATTTTTAGATAAAGTTTACAGGTAAGAACAGAATGAAAAATCTTTAAAAAACTCTTTACCTTGCATAGCTCAGAAATTTACAGGCACGTCTCTGCTGATTGTTGATTGTTTTTTTGCAGCGCACCGTACCTCTGATGAGTACCTGAAGGCTTGATGAAAAGTGTTGGATTTCGTGAAACAAATTGTTACGTAATCAGAGGTAGGTATTACCGAAGTGTGTCCATGCAAAGGTAAGCCAAATTTAAATATAAAACCTTCAATCAATACCCTAAATTATCTAATACGTATAAATTACATTATTTCTGGCTATTTGATCCACAGTGAAATTATTTTGTAATCATATTTTACCGACGACCATATGAGAAAATCGTATATGTCATTCATATTAGTACCTTAGAAAATATATCATTTCAACACTAGTGTGTTTGGGTTTCTGTTTTGTACTTCTTGTAATTTTCGATAGAGGCGCTGCGAAGGAATTCCGAAAGCCCTCTCTTGGATTTTTTGAACTTACAAAAAATGCACAGTTCAAATATAAATTTATAGTTAACCCCGCGAATATTACTTATTTTATTATTAAAATCATTACATAATTAACTTTTGTGTAAATTAAACAAAATAGGAACATTTTTTATTCGTTTCGATCAGTTGTTTCCGTCAAAACAGCGCCACCTGCCATTAGTTACATTTAACTAAAAATAATCGATAACTTCAATGTCAGCTGATGTTAACCTAGGTTAGGTTATGACTTTTTAGTTGTTACTACAGAATATTAAGAGGATAGTCGCCAAATTTGAGCGCTTGATATTTGTGGTTTTGGTCATATATTTTTTCCATTAAAGCTTTTTTAATTTTTTTTTTGTGGTACACAGAAGAGTCTTATGGCTACCAATTTCTTCTTTTTTTGTTTTGGTAAGTCAAATCAAATAATCATACGGCAGCAGTAAAACGGGCTCTTTACAAAAAATGTTCGCTTAGCGGCTCTTTGAAACATTCTAAAAAACTAATTGAAATAATATTTTTTTTCAAACGCTAGAAATAAGTTAAGATATAATCGAAGACTTTGATGTTGCGTTTTTTTTGTTTTAAATAAGATATATTTTTAAATTTTATACAGCATCCCAAAAATTTCTTAAAATTTTACTTAATTTTTGGGATGCTGCAAATGGTTTAAAAATATATTTAAAACAAAAAAAAACGCAACATCAAAGTCTTCGTTTATATCTTAACTTATTTCTAGCGTTGGAAAAAAATATTAT
Source organism: Stenus bimaculatus (assembly GCA_963971135.1). Lineage (NCBI taxonomy): Eukaryota > Metazoa > Arthropoda > Insecta > Coleoptera > Staphylinidae > Stenus > Stenus bimaculatus. The sequence goes on from OZ020184.1 coordinate 26,525,491, forward strand.
TTCAATTAGTTTCTTAGAATGTTTCAAACAGCCGCTAAGCGAACATTTTTGGTAAAGAGCCCGTTTTACTGCTGCAGTATGATTATTTGGTTTGACTTACTTAAACAAAAAAAGACTACATTGGTAGCCAGAAGACTCTTCTTTATACCAAAAAAAGAAATTTTAAAAAAGCTCCACTGGAAAAAGAGTTATGACCAAAATCGCAAATATCAAGAGAATTTCAAAATCGAGCGGTCAAATTTGCCGACTATCGCCTTAATAATGGTCGCAAAATAGCGTACGCAACTCGCAGAAGGTGAATTTTGTGCGAGTGTGAAAATAGCCGAACGAGGCGCTAGCCGAGTGACTTTCTAGCTCGTTGCGTAATATACCATTTCACTATTTTATTATTCACAGTGTTGTTGCAAAGTTTTAAATGCGAATTCGAATATCTATTTAAAGGTTAGAAATAGTTGTTGTTATAAACTCACAGTGAATATCGCAGCGTTGGAATTTAAACTATAAGTTTTGTAAACACGTAACATCTGTTATTAAACTTATTTACACTTATTGGAACAATAATAAAATAGGGATAAAGTGTGCAATTTGTGAGGTGATTATTGGGCCAAATACTCGTAATACATCACCCTACGTAAAAATTAAATGTAACTCTTGTGGGAATTGGGATCATTCTAAATGTGTAAATTTGTCGGACTCGGATGTGCTGTTTTTTCTAAAAGAAGAAGAAAAAGACAATGGTAAATTATGGCTGTGCAATTGGTGTATAAATGAGGAAGATGAAAGTCAATCTTTCTTAGAAAAAAATAATTGCATTCAATCTATTGGTGACAATGTTATTGGTATTGAAGCGTTTGATTCTCTTTTTAAAAAACATCTTCTTCCACTTGAAGTTAATTTAGAAAAACTAGTGACAAAGGTTTCCAAACTAGAAGAAAAAGTCGCTACACTTCAAAATGAGAATACTGTGTTGAAAAATGAATTAATTGAGCTAAAGTCATCTACTAATAATAATAATGCAATGGTTATAAAAGACACAATTACTGAACTAGAGGAGCGAAATTATAAAATGAATAATGTAATGGTCTTTAATATTCCTGAGTCTAACGCTTGTGAAATAAATTCCAGGAAAACCGATGATTTGAACAGAATAAATGATATGTTTAAAGACAAGGGTAATTTTCCGAATGCAAGTTATTCGAATTGGTAAAAAGAGTTCATCAAAAATTAGACCACTAAAATTGGTTTACAATGACAAAGAAGTTGCCAGAAATGTCATTAAAGTGGGAAATTCTCTAAAGTGGGACAATGTTGTCTTTAGGCCAGATCCTACTCATGCTCAATTAGAGATGCGTAATAAGGCTGTTGCTGAATTAAGGAAAAGAAAAAATAATGGAGAAAAGGATATAGCATTGCGTTTTGTACATGGATATCCTAAGATTTTGAACGTGAAGGACAATCAAAGTAATCAAAGTACCTCTAAACAATTAAAATACTAAGTCTATATTTTCACAATGCTGGTGGTTTACGTACTAAAATGTATAAATTTATGTCTGCTGTTAATTTATGTGTGTATGATGTTATCATAGTGGTTGAAACTTGGTTAAATGAAGACATCCTTGAAGCCGAACTAGGTTTAAAAAGCTATAACTTGTTTAGATGCGATAGATCAGTGTTAAGCAGTACCAAATCAAGATGAGGTGGTGTGTTAATTGCGATTAATAAAAATCTTCATGCAAAAATTCTTCCAACTATGAATTCTTCAATTGAGCACCTTTTTGTATCAATAAACAGTAATTCTAATAATTATATTGTTGGGGCAGTTTATATCCCCCCAAATTCTCAACAAGAAAAATATACTGATTATTGTGATGCTGTCGATTACATCATGGAAGATAATCCGAATTCGGAACTAACAATTTGTGGAGATTTCAATTTACCCTTGGAGGATTTTTCCAATGATGATACGGGCGTCGCGTCGTTTCAAACAATCATTCCTGCCATGCTGGTCAACTTTTGGCGGCCTCCTTTGGATTCCACAGCTTGTTCCAAGTAAATAATATCCCAAACAACAGAAATACTTATTTGGATTTAGTATTTTCCTCAAATTGTGAAGTGAAGGTGTCACGTGCCACTGATGATATTTGTGACAAAAGTATGCATCATATCGGGTATGATATTGTTATTTCACTAGTAACAACCATAGATACTCTAAATTCACTTGAATATATTTTTGATTTTAATAATGCTAATTTTGATGCCATTAATTTTGATTTTACTGATATTAATTGGAAAACGTACTTTTCACATAAAGATATAAATGAGATGTGTTCTGATTTTTATAATTTATAATTGTTTATATAATGCAATCATGCAATGGAAAAATACATCGGTAAGAAGATAAAAAAAATCATATAACAATAATTATCCTCCATGGTTTAACAAAGAACTAATTTGTTTAATACGTGATAAAAAGATTGCTCACAGAGCGTTTAAGTTGAGTGGTTCTGATATAGATTAAAATAGTTTTAGTAATCTGCGGTCAAAATGTAAAAAATTAAGTGATGGGCTGTACAAACTTTACTTATCTGGAATTAAAAATAATATAAACAGAGATCCAAATTCTTTTTGGAATTTTACTAAAGATCTTAGGAAATGTAATGGCATTCCGAATGAAATATACTTCAATAATGCGCAATCGAATTCCGGCAAAACAATTGTTGACATGTTCGCAGACTTCTTCGCTGAAGTTTACAGTAAAGATGATATCAGTATTATGTCAGATTATAAAGTCACTCAGAATGTTTTTTCTGATAAAATTTCTATCACACGGGCAGATGTTATCGAAGAGCTTAAATCGGGATATAGTGTTGGACCAGATGGTGTGCCTAGTATTCTTTTGAAAAAAAAAATGCATTTATTCCTTTGCAGAACCTTTATATCAAATCTTTAATTATTCTTTGAAGAATAGTTGTTTTCCTGATTATTGGAAAAAAGGGGTTTGATATACTTACTTTTAAAAGTGGCGATAAAAGCTCAGTCACTAATTACAGGGGTATTTGCATTTAATCAACAATAGCCAAACTTTTTGATTTCTTAGTGGCTAAAATGATGAAAGGGCTCTGTAAACAAATTATTGCGGATGAACAGCATGGATTTTGGCAGGTTAGATCGACTCTAAAAAATCTATTACAGTATGAGACGGACTTGTTAAATGCCTTCGAAGCTAATTCTCAGGTGGACTCAATTTATACAGACTTCTCGAAGGCGTTTGACAAAATAAATCTCAGATTATTATTAAAAAAACTGTCTGTTTATGATTTTAATGATCAAATAATTGATTGGTTGGAGGTCTTTCTTGGTTGGCAGAGTTCAGTACGTCCGATACGGTCAATTTTTTTCAAGAGAAGTATTGGTCACTTCTGGGGTTCCCCATTCTACGCATCTGGGACCGTTACTTTTCACACTTTTTGTAAACGATCTTCCAAGTATATTTTCCTCTAAATGTCTTATGTTTGCTGATGACCTAAAAATCTACTGACAAATTAATTCTGGTACTGATATTACAAGGCTTCAAAATGATCTTAATTTGTTATATGCAAGGTGCAAGAGTAACCAACTTGACCTAAATATTTCAAAACGCAAAGCCATTTCAGTTCATAGGATTACTTCTCCTATGAATTCAAACTATTATATTGAAAATAAAGCATTGATTAAAGTTACAGAAATAAACGATCTTGGAGTAACTTTTGATCAAAAACTAGATTTTTCCGTTCATGTTAACAACATTGTGAATAAATCTAATAAAGTTTTGGGATTTGTGAAAAGAATGGGGTCAGACCTATCCGAAAACACTCTTAGGATTTTATACTGTGCGCTAGTACGCTCAAATTTAGAGTATATCTCTAGTTACATTATTTCAATTGAGAGTGTTCCTGAATTTTATTTCATTTAAAATAGGTATTAGCAAAGAAAATAGAGACTTAGAATTGTTAAGTGTAGAATTAAATTTGGAAAGTTTAAAATCAAGACGGATTGAATTTGATCGTTAAATTTACATAAAATTATTAACGGTAACATAAATTCCCCTTTTCTTTTAGAAAATGTATCTTTATATGTTCCGATTTCTGACCGTCTAATGAGAAATAAAAATAAAAAAATTTTAGGGTAGGTAGTCACAAATCAAACTATGGTTATAATATGCCAATTGACAGATTACTAAGATATACGGCAATATACTTACTGTTAATAATATTGATTTATTCAACCAAAATTTCTTAAGTTTTAGAAACTGTATAAAATATCTAAATTTGGAATTATATTTTGATTTATAATTATATTTATGGATTATATTAATACCACATTGTATTCTATTTTTGTTATGATTTATTGGATTGTGAAAGGTGTTTCCTAAATAAATAAATAAATAAAAAATAAATAATAACGTTATAACTTAAATAGCAGGGTTAGAGAAAGGCGGAATGTTTATAAAACGTACTTTTTGATAGTAAAAATTGTTTTTTGGATATTTTGGACGAAAATTAAAAAAAAATGGCTTAATGTCATAAAAATTCAATTCACTTTTTTTTACGAATTTTGTTTTTCAAATATCTTTACTAATATGAACATATTTTTGTAAAAATGAATAAAAACACATTTTTTTCCAAACTAATCGACTGGCGGTGCAGAATCTTTATTTCGACTTTATTTCGACACATGTTTTATGTAATTTCCAAAAGCTTTTAAAAAGAAAAAAATATATGTAGGTGCGCAATGTTGCGTAAACATTGACTACGTTTATCTCGCTTAACTGAAGCTGGCTTGAATTCATCCCAGGATTGCTCAAGTCATATAAAGCCAAATTTATCTAGTTACAAATAACGTTGACTAAAGATACATCGTGATCTTCATTTCGATCAACATCTCTTTCCACTTAACATCAACTCAACACAGCAGTGCTTCACACTTCACTTAATAAATAAGTTATTTTTTATGTGCGTCGAAATATGTTTTCGACACTGATAATAAATTAAAATTTTCTCGGTAAAATACATGCAAGTAAATATTTGACACAATAGCACTAACAAAAACTATTGTTTCATTTACATTTTATTACTGAAAATGTACCTAGGTGCTGAAAGTCATAAACAAGGGGAACGCTTCATCAAGAAAGTAATTAACTTCGACAAATATTACCAAGGACCAAGGAATTAAGGTATACCGCACATGCTTGGTGATTATTGTTTAAATCTATTCAGGTGTATTTTTATGATCACAAGGAACAATTGATCGACCAAATAAAAGTATCTTTAAAAGAAATAAAATTTTATATGGTCAATTTTGTTATATTTTAAAAAGAAACAAACCTATTTTTCTGGAAAACCTGATGTGATTCAAACATTTTATTAGGATCCCTTTTACTTATTAGGATCCCTGTTACGATCCAAGTAATTAATCGGATTGTATTAATAATAGCCGGATATTATTAATAAACAAATAAAATAACCAGGTTAAAGCGATTAATATACAGGTAAACGTCGTTTTACGCCGGGGTTCCGTTCCGAGAGACACCGGCGCCGGCGTAAAAAAATCGGCGTAAAATGAACACACATTTTTCCAGCTTTTTTCGCATAATGTTTCGGTCGCCCATAATGAAACTACAAATTGAATATTCTTTTAATTTTATAATAAAATAAAAAATATAATCATATCTTTTTAATTTTCATAAAAACAAAACGAAAACTAACTCAGAAACTCGGAAAATCCCACGCCGGCACCGGCGTAATTGTGAATAAGCGTAGATTGAACCGGCGCAAAACGACGTTTACCTGTACATACAAAATAACATTAACGGGTTAATATTAATACTTCACAGTAATAATTTTCAATTGGTCACGCTTGTGAGAAAGTCTCTCCTTAAGTAATTGATGATTTTCGGGGAGTTTGAGTAAGCGTTTGCCAGACTGAAAATCTGAGCTGATATTCGAGTTTATTGGTATTTAAACTTAAAAAATAAAAATGTCAAGGACCAATACCATCTCGATGGTAGAGCCTCTCCTTGATAGGACTGCAGAAAAATATAACTTGAACGTTGGGCGTTCTCCAGATAACAACTGTCTTCAAAATTAACATAGTTTGACTTTTTGAAAATTTTACTAAAATTTGGAAACTAAACTGTAAAAGTCGACCTTATATCTTGAATCCATTTGTGAGGAAGGTTCACACGGAAACAACATATTTGAGGAATGCTGGTACAGAATGCCAACCCATTTGGTCACAAAATACTGTCTGGAGAACGGTTCTACGAACATTTACCCCCGTACAAAAAGCCCCTGACAAAACCTCGCCCGGATAAGAACTTCCTGTATAGTGAGGCTTGACCATAAATAAAATAGATGACTATATACAGAATAAGTCGAAATTAAACCGCCAAATTTTTAGGCCGATTCTACGGCTAATTTTAAAATAAAAACTTCATGTTAACATATGTCCGATTTCGTTTCCCAAGGGAGCTACAGCCCTTAAAAGACGGTGTCAAATGAAGGATTTTGTACGTTTATTTGAAAACGCTTTCAAATTTGGTGTGAATCATAATACACTTCTGATATGGCTTCATGATTTTTTGAACATTTTTGGAAGCTTCTAAAGGGTAGTTTTAGAAAGGGTTGGTAATAAAAACAGTGGTAACTTGTTAGGGGTTACTTTTTTTAGATTATTTTTTCGAAATAATGTTAGCCAACCCATTTTAGATAAAGTATTCATGTAGGAACTCTGTAGAATGCATAGAATGCACCATTTTAGAAAAAACTGCACCTAACTACGCGCTTGTTGTTTTAAAGATATTTTTTACGTTAAGTACCTAGTTTTTTCTACAATACCCGTCTTTGATTATTAGGTCGCTAATAAAATCTATGTGTTTATTTGATTATTTTAGATGTAATCAATAAATTAATGCTATTTTTTATAACTTTTCTTGTCCTTACCACCTTTAAAGGGCTGTGACTCCCTTATTTTATTTTGAAATTTGTCGTAGAATTGGCTTGAGAAATTTGGCGGTTTAATTTTGACTCACCCTGTATAAAAAAAAATTTGACCGTAAAAATAACGCCATCCCGTAGATTCGCCCTGGACTTTTGACAACTAGTGGGAAATTTAAATATTTTTTAAATTATCTTCAAATACTTAAACACTTATTTAAGGTTTACTCTTTGTTATATATTGTAGTTTACAATATTGAATAAGAATAAGCAAAACATTTTCTGCTCATTATCTTTTGGCTGTTTTAACGAAAAGAAATAAAATATAATTAAATAGTTAATATTTATTTATGTTTCTGCCTATTTACTATTTAACATATGTTTATCTCATGAATACTTACAATATATTTAATAGGTATTTAATTTCAAAAATAAAATAGTTTAAAAAGCACTGGTTATGTTTGCAGAATTCAAGTGTATTTGGGATAATTTCTTTTTACTTCAGTTGCAAGTCGTTTTTGTACAAGTTGTAAATAGTTCTTTGAATATCAGACCATAATACTTAAAACAAAAAAAACACACCGAAAAGTGAAAAAGCACAAACATTTTATCTATGCACAGTAGTATGACGGTGACATTTACTTCCGTAGATTACTATAAATATTTTTAAACTTAAGAAGAGTAAATTTACATTTAAAAAAGTGATATTTCTTCTTTACATTTTAGTACCTGATTAATTTGATTAAGGGGAAGTATAGAGGATTGTAAATAAAGTTGCCTAATAAACTAATAAAACAGTGCCATCGCGTAGATTTCCCGGGGAAACTGAGAGACAACCATTTTTATATGCGAAATACCCTACATTGGGCATTACGTAAAAAAATAATTCTATTCTTCAGAGTATAAATTAATTCAAAAGAATTTCCGACAGAGAAAGAAAGAGAAAACACATTGAAGGTTACATATAGTTAAAACGATTAATATGTCCAAAAAGGTTAAGTGTTAGAGCGGGATTTTGGCTTAATTTGGACAAAACGAATAAAACAAAAGTTATTTCATGTCCAGCTGACCGGTTTCGGTTTTTTATTTCGAACCTTCCTCAGAGCTACAAGTCAAAGAAACTAAAGTTAATTATAAAGTAATGTACATTCGACAGATATAATTGGCATAAAGGTCACATGTTTTAAACAAAGTGAGGTTATAATTACCTAAACATCAATTGTAACTATTTTAGTTATAATATTTGAAAAATATATGAAGAAATTGCTTGTTTTCATCAAACTATACATCCACAAACGTGAGCGATAACTGATTACTTTCACCATTAACAGTCATAAGCGGATTGAAAATTTTTTTTTCAACTAACGAACTTTTTGATAAGTTCTAACGCTCACCAATTTGAAAACGCGTTACAGTTTATGGAAAGCGTTTTTCTCGATTTCTTTCGCCAAATCGTATCATGAAGGTTCACATACAAGCGCGGAAGGGTTCGTTCCATATATTATAAGGTCTGAGGGACCCAAAAATAGATCTTTTCCTTGACCCGCTGTACTGGTGTCCCCCCTTAATAAAATTACCTTTAATTAAGAACATTTGTTAAATTATCTTATAAGCAAAGGTAATATCATACAATACATTTAATTTTTATTAAATTTCCCTGTCTTTAGAGGAAAATATTAATAATTACCGGTAAATGTACCGGTAAATTATTAATAATAACCCTAATTATTACATTAACTGTAACATAGTAGTAGAAATATTTGAATATCGCATTGTTCCTGCGCTATCGTGAAAAAAAACAAGAAAATGCGATTTTCAAAATAATAATATAATAAATAATTTCATAATTTCGGTGGTACCAATAAAGTTTTTTGACATTATACATGCACTTTCTTGTGTACAATACCGTAAGATAAATGCATATTTTTTCTCGCAAAACGGTTTGGCCGAAAATAAACCAAACTTAGTTTTTCCTTACGACGACCATATTGGTTTCACACATAGTTGGAATCAGTATTTTTTCTGAGTAAACAATAAAATTATTTCATTTTACAAACATTGGATTTTAGGGGATTTAAATTGTCAATACCAGTGTAACTATTTTAAATATTAAATATTAAATGTAAAATAAATCTCAACACATATGTATAGACAGTTTACATCTATTCAAGACCAGTTTTGGTTAGTAAAATAAAATAATTGGTATTTTTCTTAAAATATTTCATATGATATACCAAATTACTCATAAAAATGCACTGATTCCGAATATGTGTAAATACATATGGCCGCTGTAAGAAAAAAAATAAGTTTGGTTCATTTTCGGTTAATCCGTTGGCGAAAAAAATATTCATTTGTCCTACTGCATTGTACATAAAATATTGCCTGTATAATGTTCACAAACTTTTTTGGTACCACCGAAAATAAAGAAGTTATAGCCATATTTTGAAAATCGCATTTGCTTGTTTTTTTCAAGATAGAACCGATATTCAAATGTTTTGTCAACGAATTATTAATATTCGAACTAATCTCTACTACTTTGTCCATTCAACCGACTTTCTATCTGGAATAATAAAAAGATACCCATACAGTCTAAGTCAAATGGGACACCATGTATATTATATTTTTTTCTTCAGAACAAGTAGAGAAAATTTCATAAAATTTGCCATGGGTATATAGGTTTAGACGCCCTTTTAATTACCGAAAATTGTGAATTTCCTTTTAAAAAATGAGATGACCTCACACTGGTTTTATGCGATGATGTCACATAAATTTTAAATGTTACATACTAAATATAAAAAGTTTATCTAATAATGTTTTAAACATTTTTTCACTTTAGGAGTAGTTTTTAATAATCAGTTTACTTGCACGACAAGCACCCACATTCTGTTAGTTGCTAAGTAATACAATCGATAATATGCACTCTAAAAGCTTATAATTTATGAATTTTGCCTTTGGTGCAAGATTAATATTGTTAGATGTTCATTTATGTATAAAAATCATGAAATTTAGATGACTGGAGTAATTTTTTGTCCATATTTAATCAAAAACGATTGACATTGGTGTGATAATAACAATCTTCCATATTAAATGGGACATTTTAAACAAACAAATTTTAAAAATTATGGAATCTAGTTAAAACTTAATTAATTTTTTTTTATGTATTTGTAGGTATGTATACAAGGTAGTCGGTATCAGTTGAAACAAATTTTGAAATTTCATAAAAGTCCTAGGTCCTAGGTCTTAAGTCTATTATACTTGGTGTTTCATAATATGTGGGACAAAATTTACTAGTCGGTAGAGGACATCAAAATAATGAAAAAAGTTCGTATAAACATATGTCCGGCTTCGTTTCCTAAAGGAGCTGCATACTTCAAAGGTGTTGACAAAAAATAAGTTTATTGTCATTTATTTCAGAACAAATGCTAGTAGAGCATCTAAAGGACGTTATCGTTTTCATATGGGTTTTTGGGTAAAAATAAAAATACACTAAACCTATCAAAATGAACTAATATACTCCTAATATTAATTATGTACTTAATTTCTGTAAAAAATATACCTTATAAACAGTTTTATTAGATTTTACATAAGAAATTATTTTTATCTCTGCAACAGTGGACGTTAAAATTCAAATTTTGACAAGTTTGACAAAACTACTGTCAGATAAATAATCTTTATTTTTAACTTACGTTTAAATTGAAAAAAAGGAAATAATTTTAAAATATCGGTTTTAAATTCTATTAATAAATGCAATTTTAAATTTTAATTTTAACGTTTAATTTTAGCAGGTAAAAAGTTCAATGTTGCCTAATTGTGCAAAAAAGTCTTGAGATTTGCTGTAAAAATGATTTTATTTTTATTTGGCCCCGTATTATTACAAATCTTATTACAACTATTAGGACCGTTACTACTTAATTTATAGTAAAAATATTAGACCTCCAGGAAACTGGAAAGGTCTTTAATTTTTAAAAAATTTAAAAATTGCAAAAAAACGGCAACAATGGAATAATTGTTTAATTTATAAAAATAAATTATTAAAATATGCGTATATTTGACAAAAGTATATACTTAAAAATAAATATACTATGAAATCTTTATAAATATGTATTTAATTGTATAATTGTTATTGTATTATTAATAATTCAATGTAAAAATATGACATAGGCAACCATTTGTTAGAAATGACATCGTTGTCTAATTGTGCAAAAATTTATTAATTTAAAATTCGTTATTTGATTTTTTTCCATAATAGTATTCTTTAACCAAATTTATAAAAAGAAGTTGGTTTTGTGGAAATTCGATAAAATGCGCCGCTTAAGAACAAAATGAATTTAAAGATAGGCATACATAGATAGTTGTCATGGTAACCATACTCAGGGCCGGCGGAAGCACTAGGCGAACTAGGCGCCCGCCTAGGGCGCCAAATTTAAGGGGGCGCCAAATTTAAGGGGGCGCAAAATTTAGGATTTTTTAATACCATAAAAATTTAAATTAGCATAATAAAAACTATTTGAAACACACTTTTTTGTAGGGGGGGGGGGGGGTTGTGGTGGGCGCAACTCGAAAATTTGCCTAGGGCGCCAAACAACCTAGCGCCGGCCCTGACCATACTAATATTACTTGTAGAGCTTATCATTTTGCTAAAAGTTGGATTATGCACTTCAAAATTACATATTATCTTTGTATAGAATTTGTACGTGTTCAAAAACATTTGACGTAGTGATAAAATTTATAAGAGTGTCTCCGTACAGGTGGGTCGGGCGTTTAAAGTTATTTTTCAAAATTTCTTAATCCCAACTACGACATGACTTTCTAATATTGGGATTAAAATGAGTAAAAAGTATTGCTAAAAAAATATCGATAATATTCTAACCGCGAGTGACTTGATTTTAACGAGTTGGCAGGTTATAATTCAGTTTAATAATTAAAAGAAATTGAGCGTGGTATTGTCAGCGTAGTATTGTCAGTGAGGTATTTTATTTTCAATTATTAGGAATTGTATTTTGATAATAATACCCTTATTGTATTATTAAAAGTATATACATTTGTAATATACAACAGCATACAGTATAAATGTTTAAATTTCATTTGTTATCGATTTAACCACATTATACATATATTATTAAAAACATATCAGTTTGTATTTTTGTTAAGAATTTTATTATTTAATACGCATGTTCTAAAACAGTATGAAACTGTTTTTCCAATTACGATTTTTCTCTTTGGGATAGCAATAAGCATGTTATGTTGCAACAATTTTTCTAAATTCTTCGAAAAGGTTGAAATGGAATTTCTCGATACTATGGGTACACTTGAGCATATAAAAATCTTAAAAAGTCATAAGTACCGATCTGGTGTTTTATGTTATATTATGGCTTAAACCAAATGTTACTACTTTCTTATTAATCGGTTTAAAATAAATGAACGTCATAGTAAAAATCTTTACATCGGTTTCGATTCCATGGTTGTTTTTTATATAATCTTATATAAAATTATCGCCGTGATTGGTTTCTTCATTTCTGTATTATACTGTAGCGTACTGTTTCATATGAGAAGCACACGTTCTATGGAGCATCGCAGCTGCAGCATAAATGTAAATGGAGAGCAGCATAGTGATGTGAGAGCAGCGAGCATCTTTGGCGATGTGCAAGCAGCGAGGCTGCAGACTAAGTGCGACCTAACACTCCATTTTATTTTTGCAAGTAACTCTGTTTATTTATTACCAGGTCATTCGATTAAATTAAAAGTAGGTTTAATAACAATTAGTTTGGTAAACCACCATTTAAAGTCGAATCATTTTGCATGTCCTTGATTTTTTCATATTTTTTGTACTCGGGATGGTAATTATGAAAAACGGACACAAAATAATTATGGGGTACCAAAATAAACGTTTTAAAATCTTCCATTTAAAAAAGCGATTGACCTGCATTATTTGCATTTAACAAAGAGTTATTTTCAAAAATGCTCATCAATAAAATTCAAAAATCAATATCTTAAATTCATTTTTAAGTATTTGAATTATTTAGAATGAGTTTTTTATCAACATTTTTACACTTATTTTTTTTAAATTGCTTTAAACTATAAAAAAAAAGTGTGTGTGTGTACAATTTTAGAAAAAATAAAGTTGATGTTACTTCGAGTAAAACCGGATGATATTGGTCAAAAATTTGTTTTATTGCAACAAACAACACAGTCAAATTTCAAATTATCCGCTGAGTTTATTTGTTTTTAATAATTTTTAGACCTTCGTATCCTAAAAACAATAAAAACGGATTTAATTTGAAAATTGACCTTTCTAAAAAGTATTTTAAGGAACTACATACGTGTATGATATATTGAAGAAAATAAGAATTTTTAAGAAATGACTATAATGTAAAATAGCTCTTACATTTTAAATTAATATCGTTCATGATAACTACTTTAAATATAAAATTTTTATATCCTTCGTTCTTAAAATAAATAACTCCCCAACGTGGAATTTTTGTTTATATAAACTTTTTTCCAACTTCGCTTCTAAGAAGCACCGTGTGAGAGATTTTAACATAAATGTGAAAGTTATAATTATTATAAATTATGTTTATTTTTCTAATGCTTACACGTTATTCGTGTCCAATTAATTTTAATTTAAATAAATAAAACTTTATGTTATGTATTTTTATTCCTATGACATATATTTTATTTATTACTTTACTTATAATTATATTAGCAACTTTTTTTTTTTTACTCTTCAATATTAGCAACTGTTTTAATAATAATAAATTTATTTCTCAAGCTTAACCTCGGAATATATTGGGGGTCCACTAAACTAGGGCCACCCGAGTAACTTCTTTATTTATGAAAATAAAAATTTGAAATTTGAGTATGTTATATGCCGTAAGAAAAATTTATTGAACTAAAAAAATGATTCTTTTGCTTCTCTTTATCACTGATAATATTATTTACGTAAAGTAGTTGACATGAAGTACATGAATGTCAAATAGATGATGCACAGGACTTAATTGACCGGAAATAATGTGTATGCAGTTGATAATTACAATAAACGTGTTCGTATATCCGTAAAACTTCTATCAAAAGTTCAGAAAGCTTTATATTTAAAAAAAAGCAGACGTAATATGTAAATTACAGGATTGTGCCGACAAGTATCTGATTTCATTTAGCCTTTACCTAAATTAATATGCATAAGGTGCAAAGTTTTCTCATCTCTTTGATTTAATACAACTAATATCATCGATGGAGTGCATTTGAGGGTAGGCCTACTCTCGCTAATATTATAAACAATATTATAATAAAGGCAAACTGCTCGGGTTGTAAGACATAATCTTCTTGTTTTTGGTTTCTTTTGAACATGAATAAAATTGTAATACCAGTGATGACTCCCCACAAAAAATCTTTACAGAGAATATTTAAAACCTTTTTATGGCCTTGAATTTTTCCTTATCAAAGATTTAAACAGAATTTAAGAGGATACATTAAATTATTTTATTAAACAATTTTTGAAAGCCACTTTTACATTTCTTTTACAAAATACAACAATAATATATAATGCAAATGGCGCAAATCTTAATTAATTACAACAGCGGTGAACTTGACATTTTGTTTAAAAGGGATGGAGATTTATATCATTCAATCATTTTATTTTTGTATAACATTATGAACATGATTAATAGTTTTGGTATTGATCTGCTACCAAAATATATTAAGAAACCTAACGTAAACGGCCTTTCATTTTAGTACTTTTTGGAATATTAAAAGTAAATACAGTTGCAATGTTATTTTTATGCATATTTCTTAATAATTTTTTAATGAGTTCTTTGAACAAACTTCTACATTACTAACAATTTTATTGCATCTATTTATTCCATTTCATTAATAGATCACCTTTTCAGGAGCAATTTCAACTCAAATATAGACAGTTCTTTCAATTGCGTCTGTGTTTAACAATACTAAAAGCACTTACAATTAATTATTTAGTTGTACTATAAATAAATACTTTTAGTGTTCTTTGACGAAGATATTTAATATACACTAGTTTATTTTAAAATGTAGTCATTTTTTAAATGAAGAAAATTTCTTAAATATCTTGCATGAATAATTTTACAAATTATAATAATATAATTAACGTATTTGTATTATTTAGATTCAATTTTAGTAGTTCTTATCAACTTCGTCTGAAGATAAAGATATCACATATTTTTTCTGAAGATGAACAAAAAAATGGGGTGTTGCATTTAAAAAAACAAATGATATTTCTGGTAAAAGTGGAAGTGGTATTTAAAAATTTTAGTGCATAAAATATGTTTTTTAAATCATACAAAATAGTCAAATTTCAAATGCCAAAAAGGTATTTTAATTTGATCTATAGTGTTATTTTTACTATAGAAAATGAAAAACAGTAGACGTCGTAGTTTTGTAGAATTAATAGAAAAATGAACTAAATATTGAATTATTTTGGCCAAAAAGTAGCAAAAACTGAATTTTTAAAAGTATATACAGGGTGCCCCACTTTTGTTTTTTTCGACTTCCTAAATAGCAATTTAAAAATTTCAATGTTTTTTGTGAGACACTCCTTATAACATCATTTTGTTATTATCTTTTAACCTTCGATTCTGTCGTTAACTTCAAGTAAATTAACATTAAACAGGCCGTAGTGTTTAAAATAATGGTCTAGTTAGTAGAATTAATCCTGGAGTACTTCCTGTCCAAGTAGACTTATTCATACCTAGGCTGCAATCACTCTAGTCTAGAGTAGTTATGGCCCAAGGTAAAAAGCTCTAGAGTGTATGGTACCGAAAAAAGGCTTGCTCCTACATTGTTTAAAACAAGTGCCGCAATTCTCAATAAAAGATTTGTTTATCAATAATAGATCGTTTTCATTCTTTGGGATATCGTTTACGGAGTTAAAATATTTTTGTGAAGATTCTTTCATTCTTAATGAAAGATTGAGTAGGAAGCTCGAATAATAAGATTTGGGTGTATTTACTAGGTGTTTATTAGTTGAGTGTATAAAATATTCTGTCTATACAAGTTGCTCTTTTACAATTTTGCCCGTTAGAGGCCTATGATAATTTGATGAAACAGACATTTCGCAATTGAAGAAGGTTCATTGAATTTGTTAAACAAAATCGCTTAAACAAAATAACATGACAATTCAAAATAATTAGCTTGCTTAAAATATACATAATATAAGACCTGTAAATAACATTTATGAATTTAAATAAATAAATTTTAAAATTCCCTTTAATAATAATTATAATACTGGGTTCCAAGGTATTGTATTATGCCCTCTTGCTTCAGAATCAATTTTGTAGTAGCTTACTCATCTTCATCGTTATTTGATAGATTAGGGTTTAGTAATTCTTTAATGATTTTCTGTTCCTTTTTATAAATTAATTTATAAAAAAGAGCAGAAAATCATTAGGCGGTTTTAGTTAACATCCTTTTATTTTTTAAAAATTACGTAAAGTTATCTAGAATTACACAAAAACAAACAAAAGACTGAGAGAAATTGATTGGTGGAAGACAAAAACTATGCCAAATTATGATATTGATGTTTGTAAAAATAATGTTTTTTATATTGACTCGTAAGTAGTAAATCACTTTAAATTTTTCATCATAACAGTTTTAATGTATCAACAATAAGGTTTTAAGTAACTTATTAATAATTGAATTATATATTTGTTCTTAATTAATCACGCAACGATTATAATAATAAATGTAAAGAGCTCACATAATTAAAAAAATGTAAAAAATAAAAAAATAAAAAAAAGACTCCCTATTTTGTTAAATTAGACAAAGCTATTATAAAAATTGAGTTAAACTAAGTAAATGTTAAATGTTGATGTCAAGTACATAATTTTTATTATTTTTTTAAATATTTTAAGTATAATAAATTAATTGTAAAATAATTTTTGTAGATTTCGCCTGATGATGTAATTTTATTTCAATAAATTAAGAAACTAGCGACGAAAACGCATCTTTTTTTAACATAAGGAAGTATAATACCCTTGTATATGGGCAGTATCAAATTCCGCCACGTATTTCCAAACAATGGGATGTCCAAGGCCCGAAATTTTAATCCTGTAGGTAAATTCCACCAGGCCAGTGCCAGGTAATCGAAGGGACCGGGTACGACCGAACAGTCTCCTTTTTCCAACACTATAATCTTACTAAATTACAATGTATATTTTAAAAAAATTTCCGCATCATAACATAACAAACTGTACCCAAACCTAACCTAACCCGACCACCACAGAGGGTATTTTAAAGAACAATAACCTAACCGAATCACCTGATATTTTCTATAAAAATTAAATTTAGTAAATATTAACTATTGACTTATAGGCAGATTCTTGTCAAAATTAAAGGCCTTTAATTAGAAACAAATAAGGTAACCATGGGAATTGTCCATTACAACCCATATAACAAATTTAAATTTAAAGGCCTTTAAACTTAGATGATTTGACCAGAATTTGGGTATAAATATTATTATACGTATGTTAGATAGGTAGTAGATTGTAAATAAGTCATAAAGTTAGCTGTTTACTATTAAGAGTCATTTTCTAATAGGCAAAAATAGCAGTTTACGGGCAACACTAGATATGCTAGTGCAAACAATATTTTTGCATACTTTTTTTTATTTCAGATTCTAGAGTCATTCAACTAAATATGGACAGAGGGAAAAAAATCGGAGAATCTATAAAATAAATATAATTACCCAAAAGTACCTTAACTTTGGTCGATTATAATTAATTTTGGATAAAATTGCAACACAAAAGCTGTAGACCAGTTTTAGTTTAATTAATCTAGTTTACAAATCAGAAAAAAATTTGAAAATCTGTCAAGAAAAACTTGAAATATGCTGTTGCCAGTAATGTTCGATTTCATGATTTTTCACAATTTTTTAAACGCAGCCACAGAAAAAACTCATAAACATAAATAATATGTTTTTTCTAAGCGAAAATCCTTGAACGGTTGGTGTTCCATAAATTATACTATACCCTAATAAATAATATGTACAATAGTTTTCAATTATCATGCAAAACTGTGTATATTGTTGCTAGTATTTATTTAAACTGGGTAATTAATGTTTATATCGGTGCGCGGCGCGTGTAACATAAATGACCCTTAAGATTATTATATAGGTATGTTACATTTTCCTATAAAAATTAAATTTAGCAAATAAATAAAAATTTATTTTCTCAAAGATGGATCATTATTTTCATCCTTTCAGGTAGTAGTGTGGCGTAGTTTTCCTTACCCCTTTGCGGTTAAAATTTTATGTCTGGCGGATTTTACCGCATCGTTAATCCCTTTACCTGATTATTGGCGCAGTATAATACCTTGGAACCAAAAAATATCCTACCTTATATCATGGACCTCAACCACATCCGAAAATTATAATCATATAAATATGAGGTTATATCCCTACAACATCGGCTAATTTTCGGCAAATAGGAAAAATTAATATGCATCAAGGGAGCAAAGTGAATGATTTAATCCTGATTGTGAAAACAACCACACGAGCGATTAAATGCACTTTACTGCAATGGTGCATATACATTTTTTTGCACGCCTGCAATTGATTATTCGTACAAGCGATTCCAATTATTGTGCTGAAGTTATACCCTTATTATACTTCAACTGCAAAGTCTTCTGCTATTTCCGCTAATAGCTACTGACGCTGATGTAAAAGTCAACTTATCTCACAAAATAATTATTGAACAAATTCTACCTCTTTCATTTAATATAACAGTACTGATTGTAATATTATGGGAAATGTACATATCAGCAAGTAATTAATTTTAAAAATAAGTTGTATTGTTTTCTTCAATCTTGTATAATTTTGAATCACTTCAGAAACCTTAAATCAATTTTATGATAAATCTAATAGTATTGAAAATTCTATGAAGATGTTTATGCATGAACGTAAGATTAATGACGATATTTTATCGTATATCTTGTAGAAACTTAAACAATTAACACAAACCTTTTCTGAATTGTGGTAAATACAGTAAAACAAGGAACTTTTGTTAATAAACCCATGTTCGGAAATTAACCGTTGGGGTACTATGTTGAGAATTTTTTTATAAAATTTACAAATAAATATTTTTTTCATTCAAATTGTGTCTCTTTGTGTTTATCCTTTATCCTATCTTATTATTATGAACCATCGTGCTATTGTGCATCGAATACAAGGTGTAAAATTTCGAACATTTTTGTAAATATTGTAAATAAATGTTTTACTTAAATCCTTTTTTGTTTACCCTAGTACTTAACGATTAATTTCCGGATATGGATTTATTAACAAAAGTTGCTTGTTTTGAAGTCCTCTATATCCCCTTTCATTATTATGCATAAGTTACGGGACACCCTGTATAAGTATTAGGTATCTACCTTAGATAAAACAACTAAACTAAATTTACTACATCAAATTTTATCCAACTATTACCGATTAAAAATCGGTACCAGGCATCCTCCACAAACTCCACTCTCTACCCTAAAACATAATAACAAATATGCTTATTCTAATTCACAATTGAAACATGTCTGAGGTCGTATATACATATACCAGCCACGCCCACGGTAGTGCGCTATACAAATTACACACAATACTTGAACTATTTTTATTGGTCAGTAAAGAGGAGTCACGTATTATTTTCAATGAATGGTTTGCTATAAAATACTGTTTATTTACAATTCGTAAGTGTTTATAAAATAAACACGAACAATTAGGAAACAATCTTAATTTGGTTTAATTTTGAAAATAGTAATAATTAATTTTTTGATTGATTCATTGATTCATTCATTTTTATCGTGACATAACTCTTCAGGCCTTTGTTTTCTCGACCCTAAGCAAAACTTGTTTGAGTATAATTTTTTTGATTGACAATAATATTTCAGTGTTTTCTTCTGTTGCTTTAGCATTGTTGTAAACTTTTTCTGCTGATAGCTTCAAAAAATCTTCCCTCCAGATTAAATTAATGCTTGTTAGTAAATGTGTTATTTTGGGTTCCGTCATTGAAAGAGTAAAAAAGCTCATTATTATTTGAACGAGCAAAAGTATTTTTTTTCCGTATCGTTTTTTTAATTATTTATTTATAGCTAACTGTTTTTTTTTATTTCTGACATAATAAATTTAATTACCCATCCATACGAGAATAAAAGTGTCAAAACAATTCCATTTTTGAAATTTATAAAATGAATTTTATGAATCGATAAAACATAGAATACGTTTTTATGTGCCACCGATAAAAATATTTGTGCTATCTATGTATTTCAAAATAATACTCATACGAAATAATAAAATAATAATTGAACCTTCGAGTTTTATTGTTTTTATTACTTCTAAGTATATTTCAATCAATTTGGGTTGAACGGATTATTTTAGTCCAATTGTATGCATTTAACTTATTTATTACCATGGCTTGCATTATAAAATATTTGGCTATATTATTTGTACTGCCGTAAATATAATGCCGAAGACCCGTCCCCACTTTTATAATTTCAGTTTTGACACCTGAACATCATACTTTCACTACTTAACAGGTAAGTATTAAATATTTTTTTGTTTAATTGTTCAATTCTCTTTTGTTTACTCCACTGGTGTAAATGAGTTTATTTATTTCCTCGTTGAACGTTTCAATTGCCTACTAATAAACGGACATAATGAAACTTGTGTTCTTTTGCTTAAATTCTGCTTTTTCAAAATAAGAGAAAACCACCCGTTTTGATGACTTTTTGTAAAACAATATAAGTTGAATATAAGGTCTTTCGAAACTCGAAACCAAACTACATCAATGTTTCAAATATTTTATTCCATCTTGTGCATTCTGACGTGATGATTATTTTCAGAGTTACATAAATAAAATTCTAAAACATAAATTAAAGTAGTATAAATTCAAAAAACATACACGGTCTTCAAAAATGATTGATACTGTTGACACTGCATGGTAAGAAACCCAAGTTGGCTACACTGAAATGAATACGTTGTGCTCCGGTACAAAACCATCGCGAATATTTAGACTGCATTACTTTTAGTTTTGAAATAAATTGTTTTTAATAAAATTTGCAACACACTGAGAAATAACTTGAAAAAATACCTGGAGAAAAACTGCTAAGAGACGCTTTGGTTAGAGTGACAGATCGGATTTAAATTTGAATGAAAATTAACAGGTACACCAACTTGGCAAGTCTAAAATCACTACCGAGTATGTTTAGTTGTTGCGGTATCAATCTTATTTGAATTCACTGTACAATTAGTATTGAACTTACTCGAAACTTGCAACTACGACATACCCTTAACCCATAGAAATATTTACAAATGGTACACATTCGGAGGATATAATGTTGTTTTCGCCGTTACTTTACAGAGCATATTGAATTCCAAATATAATTCCAGTAAACACAAATTTGTAACTGTTGCTTCAAATTTATTTATATATGTTATTAGAAAAGGGCGGTTATAGCACATGTTTTAGATAGCAGATGCATCACAAACAAACTGTATTGTCTGTAACATATTTATAAAGCTCTTGTTAAGTAACAGTTCTTTAGTTTTCATAAAACACCTACGTATCATTATTAGTTACATAGTAGATGCATCACAAACTAAGTATATTGTTTGTAACAGTTACAAAACTCTTGATATGTAACAAAGTTCTTTAGTTGTGATAAACTATAGTTTATAGTTATATCTGATCACTTTGTGTTTAGTAGGATTATTGCTTCATATAGCAGTTAAAACACAATTAAATGTGGAAAAGTTGTAAAATAAGCTCAAATCATTGCACGCATTCATGCTATAAACTCAACCCTGCTTTTGAGGGACAATCATATAATTTACTAATATACTCGGCGTTTCACTAAAAACTTCAAATCCCGATAGCTTAGTGCATATATTTGCAATGAAATTTTGGTAATTGACAATATAAAGTTAGCGAGTTACTAATAATTATCATTATTTATTGTTGAATTCATACTTTACCATCATGCGGCGAACAGTATTCCCCGCCTTCGTTAATCTGTTAAGTGACTATTTACTCTACAATCGAATATCTAAAATCAGTTGTATATTGTTTTGAATGTGGCACTCCGGGTTGTAAAGCTACACACATAGGGTGCAGTAGTAGGAATATAGAAACAAGGGTAAAAGAAAATACCACAAAAATAATGATGATTTGGAGTACATCTTAAAACCCCAAAACATGATTTTGATCCTAAAAAGGGGAAACTTGTATACGGGGTGAGTCGAAATTAAATAGCATGCAATAAGAAATTACGTCAAATCATTAAAAAATTTCACAAGACATTTCCAAAATTTTCCACCCTTGGGCCTACGAAGGCCGAGTGCCAATTTTTTGGTGGTTTTATGACACAAACTTTATCCGATTGAGCCCTATGGCACCGTGCAACTCGCATACCTATAATATTCAAGACTTTAAATTTACTTTAACTTCTTTCTTTCCAAAAAAAGGGGAAACACTATTAAATTAGAGATAAACACAAAAATTTGTGAAACTGGAAATGCTATTTTCCATATGACAGGAAAACGTGCATGGGCTTAGTACCAGCTTTTCTTTTTTGTCATATATTCTCTCCTCCAATGCCTTTTGGAGGAGAGAATATTTACTCTATGAAATCGGAGACTAAAAACCTTCATAAGCTCCCGGTCTATTTAATGTGTTTTTCTAAAAAATACTTACCAAATACTGTACTGTACAACAAAATAGAGGAATTATAAATAAACGAAAAGTATCAAGATATGCATTGAATTAAACTAAAAACTTATATAAATATTTCACATTTTTATCTAACTCTTTAAATTCAAAAGTTACAGCTAGTATGCGTTAACCCTATAATAATTTAATTCACACTAGATTAGCTACAGATATAATTAAACAGTGCTCAGTATAAAACCTTATAAAAGGATTTTTACTAAAGTTTAGTTAGTGAAAGTAAAGAGCTACGGTTTTAAAACTTTCTTTCTTGAGAATATGAAGAACTTTCAAAAGACCTAAAAGAAAGGAAAACCTTAGTTGGTGTTATATTTCTAAACTAAAAAAAATATTTTTTTAATTAAGATTTTTTAATGTTCAGTGATGATGTTTCTAAATCGTTAAGCAGACTAGTTAAATTATTATTGTATTGATTTTAGATAAAAACCGGTGACCAAAAATTGAAAACTCTGCGGGCTGTACCTCCTAAACATACTGGTTGACCACTTACTCTTTTCGATTTTTCATGGTTATATTTGTTGAATCACGAATAGAACACCCTGTTTATTTATTAATATATTGTATTTCATCAAGACTATCGTATTTTTATTTGTTACGTATATATTTTGAAATACAGTAACTAAATTGATCGTTATATTATTGAGCTAAAATTCAATATTGATTATTTAAATAAATTTATAGTAAGTTTGTAAAAACATTTTAAAAAGTATAGCTTATAAAAAAATTTAACAATACATAATTTAGATCCTATTACAATTGATCCTATAATTAATATTTAATTATGTAAAAAGTATTTAATTATATAAGAAAACTTGGCATGTGAGTAATTTAAAATTATTGCAACAAAATGAAAACAATGAATAAGCACGTGATTTTCTTATAAGTTTTTAATAACTTCAAGTGTATCTAATAAAATTGGTTGTCACTTGCAAGATCTCGAAAACCACAAAGAACCTTAATATAAACGTTTAATGAGCGATACTGTAGCTTTAATTTTACTAATCTTTGGCAGACAAGGTGTCAGTTTGTGAGTCAAAGCGATTCTACGAATTCGTTCATTTCTCGTCTTATAATTTAATAATATAGTTATAATTAGATATTATAAATTATTTAAATTAGACAAGAGCAATACAAATTAGTTAATGATACCTATAAAAACAGTTGCAAGGATGGAAATGTATACTAAAATATCGTTGAGATATTTATTTGATGGTGGTAAAAAGTACTAAATATAAAACGAAATCAATCAATGGTGAATAATCATATCCTTCTCTTATGATGCCTTACTTTTTGTTTACATCGCAAAATTTTTCACTTTTCAACAAACGTAGAAAAACATATTTAAATCGATAGAAAACATCGAAAATGATATATACGACACTTGCATTTCTCCAGCGGCGTTTCGAATAAACTAACAGATGCAAATCATAAATCATGCTTGTCTCTATGGGTTATCGATATATAAATCACAAATTTAAAATAAGCTTTCATCTTAGGACATGTTGACACCTTCTTTGATTTTATTAACTTTTTATCAAATTCAAGACCTGTTTACTCTCAACAAATAATGCTTGTAAATCACCATCACAAATTCATTTTTGCATTTAAAAAATATCAGCACGAAATGTTGTCGGTAAAATAATTTATGAAACACCTAAATTATGGTGTTTGCAGTAAATTATTATAAAATGAGGTATTAAGGATACGCAGTATTTTTATGGCTTACAACAAAATCCGTTAAAAAGCGAAGCGTGATAGATCGCAAATGTAAGAGACTATTTTAAAGGACTGTTAAGCCCTTATTATATCTTTTGGTTTTGTGAATCATTAAAAAAATTAATATACTTTTTTACATTTTCAATAAAATATATAAAATTAAAATGGTTTCCATACTAAAGTAACTTTCTTTTAACAGTAATTTTAATTTTAATTCAAAGAAATAAATTGTAATTTCAAAATATTACGTTTAATGTTGTGTTATAATTATTTTCAGTTGAAATAAATTTATTCGAGAGAAACTATGTAAGTAATAATGTAGAGTAATTTTTGTAGTTCATCCATGCCTATAAATTAGGAGAATAAAATTAAGAGGATTGGGAGTCTAAGTAGAACCGCGCTCCGATATTAAACGTATATTTAGAGCTTCTCCTTGAATTTGGGGAAGAAATTTTGACCCAAAGTACATCCCACATATTTAGGCTGAAAGTACCAATAAAAATCTTCATTTCTGTTATATTTTAAAATTTGTAGCACCTAGACTACGAAGGTTTTTGCTGCTTTTACAGTTAAAATGCGCATTCAAAATTTACGAAATATGCCATGCAGTTATTTCAAACTACAACCATATTTTGTAAATAACATTAAGTTTTATAATTGCATAATTTAAATAACATTCATATTCTATACGACGACTTTTTCAAAAATTAGATTAGTCCAAAAAATAAGTTTAAAATAGGCCAAATTTTAAGTATTTTTAATGATTTTTTTTGGCCATTTTGGATATAATATATTAAAAAAACTGTCGCAAATAAGTATTAAGCTGAGGTTCCAGTTTCATATGATATTCTTATTTTGTATATAGCTCAATGAATATTCGCGTAGTTTGAAATAAAAAAGTTAAGTTAACATCGTGAACATCGAACGTCTAACTTAATTTAAAATTTTATTTTTTGTAAATTTCCTTACATTTAAATGGAATCAAAAAATTAGTTTTTCAAGACTGTTTATTAAATTTTTTTAAATACATTTAACATTTTACATTCGCATTAGAATGCGCATTATTTAAACATTTACTATCTTTTGTTATTATTGGTAACTTCAAATTCATTTTAATTTATTTTTATAAAACCTTTTTCGTTAAAATAAAAATTTCCTATTTTGAATTAAAAAGATTTTTTATTCAAAAATTTGTTTAAAAATTTAATTGTTTTTTATATCATTGTTTAAGTGACATAAATGTCTATCAAAAACCAGTGAAAAAAGTGGGGGTTTCCATTTAAAAAAATCGATGATGACGTCATTGCTAAATCACCAGTGACGCCATTAATATTTTTATTATACCAAGAGATGGGATTTTAAAACCCTAAAATTGAACTGTCCGATAAATACGGCAGTTATGAATTAGGTTCCAAACTTTATCACCACCCTGTATATAATCCATTAAATGATAATATATTGTAACAATTAACAATTTTAAACTTATACAAATTATGATGATAACTGGTCTATATACATATATTGTGACTAAGGACCGGTTTATTCACCTTCCAGTAAAGTGTGCAGTAGTGTTACTAGGGAGTTATTTACATGTGATCAGTAAATTAAATTATGCTGTAATCTCAATTCGCTGAAAGGTTTTCGCTAGTAAGAGGTCAATTTATAATATATTTATACATAAAAATAACTATTTCTTCACCTCCCAGTAGTGAAAACCTTTCAGTAAATAGAAAATATTGAATGGTTTAATTTACTGATCACTTTTACTTGTAAATAACTCCCTGGTAACACTACTGAACACTTTACTGGAAGGTGAATAAACCGGCCCTAAGTACTGTAATAATAATGTACGCTAAATTAATTTTTGTTCCTTAAAAGATTCATCTTGCTGCTCGTCATCTGAAGCGGGTTGGGTGTTAGGTTCTGCCGGCATTAGCATTTCTATTATTTCAGGGCAAAATGTTCTTGAAATACATCTCTTCTTGGGCCTCAGACTGCTTATCATTGAATCCGAACTCAGTAGTAATCTGTGATACACATCTAAATTACATTGTTCTCTTGAAAATTTCCTAGCAAAGTTTTCGCGATACACTCTGAAATGTTTATTCCAGGCCTCTGCGGCCTCTTCTGATAACTGAACTATTGGTAACAAAGAGTTTTTAATTAGACTTGCACCATGTATTATGCTTGGTCGGAGTCATAGGGTGCCATCCATATAAGTCTATGTACAATTTAGCTGTGTCTTTGGCGTATTGGTCGTATTTTTGCGAATCAATTCTATTCTATTCTGCTTGAAATAGTTTCTAATATGACCTTCAATCTATAAATTAATTCATAATTTATCCCAGATTTCTTCCTTTTTTCGACTCTTGCTTCGTTCACTAGATCCGTCAAAAGACTTAACAATTTTATTGGTAGTCCAAAAGTTCTGTTCAACCAAGACTCATGTTTTTCAAGAAAGCCTCTTCTTTTCTGTGACATTTTGCCCATTTTTCATATATTTTCGATTTAAATAAAGAAAATCTTTGTTTTAAAGATTTTATGTCATCATCTGTAGTGCCATAGTTCAATAATAAATAGTTTTCTAAATAATTTATTTTTTCTTCGAAATTTGGTAAATTCTGTTTTATCATTATTCCATAAAGGTACCTCCGGGTAACAATTTTCACCCCTGATGTGCAAGTATTTCCTAGAACAACAAAAACAAAAAATGGTCAAGGATTTTATTTTACAAAAAATCTGGATGGGTAAAAATGACCCTAGATTTGTCAGCTGCAGTCTTCTGCAGCCAATTTTTTCAATATTCATTAATGCATTTATTATACTTCAAAATAAAAAAAGAATGATGATGGTATCTGACGGAGAAATATAACAAATTTACCTTTAAAGTGTAAAACTATGTGAAAATGTGACAGAGAAAACAATTATAATTTTGGGGCTAAGCAAAACATATTAATTATTAAGATACATACCTAAGTTATCAAAATCCATCACTTTCACTAACAATAACTAGCACAAAAATTGCCATGAGTTGTGCTATAACTGAAACGAACGTAGCGCTTGAAAGTCAAGTTCCGCCTACCTGTACGCCCTCGTGGTGTACCTGTGGAAGGTAAAAAGGGTTGATAAGGATTCTCTGAAGATTCTTCTTGTTCTCGATACCGTTTTTGATGTGTTTATCGTTACTTTATATAATTCAATTTTGGCCTCATAAATCGTGAATATTGACCACTGTGCGCTGGAGCCCTAAGCTTCGCAACAATACCAAGCAAACCCTTACTTTTTTGAATATCGTTTTTAAGCTCTTTTCTGAACTTTTAATAATTGCTTAACTGAAATAATGGACTTTTCTAAAGAAGAAACAGGAGTATAATCTTTAGAAAAGTTCAATATAAAAACAACAGCATTATTAAATAAGAAAAATAGAGGAAGAGAAAAATAAATATTAGGCAAATTAAAAAAGATCCTCAACAAACGTCATCAAAAGCGCTATTTTATTTATTTTTCACTATTTCTCAGTTTGGATATTAATATCTCCTAAACCATTACCAGGCCAGCATACAAACATCAATATAAAGCTTATAAAAAATGCCATCGATTGATGGTAAAATATACAGGATGTTCCATTTGAAAATTTCGTTTAATTGGTCAACTTGAACTTCATGAGGCACCCTGATAAAAAAGCATATCACAAATTTAAATTTACATGATGGCTGTAAACTGCACGATATTGTCATTTGCTTTAGAGCAGTGATTTTTCAAAAATGGATCTTTCTTCCTCATCGCGGGCACTGAATACACGCATGTTTGTCCAAACTAATAGCATCTTAAGAAGATATTCGGTAAAATTAGGTATAGGACTTGGCAATGTAAATTTCGATTACTTTAAGGAAACAGAAAAGACGAACGGTTAATTGAAATCGAATAATTTTCTTGTGCTGCTTAAGAGCACCCGCGATAAATTTTCCGTTGGAGATAATAACAAGGAATAGAAAATCCATCCAACTTTTCTGGAGCTTCTTTGAAAATTATGATCAAATAACTTATAATTAATGCGAATCCCTAGAGGGCGCGCGAGTTTGGGAGGAAAAATTGTGAAAAATCATGAAATCGAGCATTAGTTCTGCAGTCATAACTCAAGTTTCCCTCGTTAGATTTTCAATTTTTTTTCAGATTTATAATCTAAATTGATTAGGCTACATTCTGCCAGAGAGTTCTGCAACCCAGCACAAAATTAATTAGAGGGGTCCAAAGTTAAGGTACTTTTAGATCATTATATTTTTTTTGTAAATTCTCCAATTTTTTTTCCTTCTGGCAAAAATTAAAGAAATGACTTCTAAATCATCTACAAAAAAAATTATACAAAAATGTTGTTCGTACTAGCTTTTATGACTGCAGAACTAAACCACTATATTTTCCGTTTAGGATATTCCTCTTAACGATTCCACAGTTCAGTCAATGGTGTTTTTACTTTTTACTTTTTAATTTTTTTTAATTTTTATCTTTTGGTTGGGTCCAAAAAATTTGCAACTTTTAGGCTTAATTTCAAACCTTATTATGAAACTATTTTAAAAAATTAAAAACATCATCTGCTAGTCCCTTTAATATACTTTCAGGATTAAATTACAAAATTCAAATCGATTAACTCTTAATTAAGTTATGATTATTTAAAAAACCTCTTCATAATCGCCTAAAATTCTAGAGGCATCTCTTTCGCACAGTTATATCCTCCCATCGGATTTCCAAGGGACAGAGAAATCCGAGTTACACATTTTGCCGACTATCCTCTTAAGGTGACTATTATCTCTATGTATAGCCGACTATAATACGAGATTTAACAGTTTTTAGTAGTTTTGACCAGATAAAACTAGTTTTCATAAAATCCTATATTAAAAAATATGTGAGAGTTAAACCTTATTTGTAAAACTCTTAAATTTTCATTATGCATTTATAGATTTCCTTTTACACGAAAAATTAAGAAAATGATCGTTTATTTGCAAACTAATCATTTAAAAATTACTATAAATTTAATAATCCGGCTCATATGTACCTTACGTTGTCGCTCGCCAAATAATAACATATCCACATTCTGTCTACGTACATGAATAATAGTAGCATTCTATTTTGTAAAACAAATAGTTTTATTTGCTTTACAATTCCATATTAATAAGCAGCTTAGCTTTTACACACACATTATTTATTGCGTCGATCTTTTATACCATTTATATACAATAAATATTATATTAAACAAAGTTAGCATAAATTAATGTTAGTTATACATACAGAGTGTAACAAAAGTTTCGCTTAAAGACTATTAATTTTTAATTTAAAGAGTTACATAAATAAGATAAAAACAAAAGATTATCGTTTAAATTCAGTGCAGTTTTGACATTTTTCATTTTCCTCTATTTTGTTGCTAGAGCAATCAACTATCTTTTTTAAATAGCATTACTATATTTTCGGTTGACTTTTAAAACATCCTATTTTCTGTATTCGGCAATGCTATTATATAATCAATAAAAGAATAAAAATTTTGGAGAAAATTGAAGGATGCCCCATTTATTTACCCGCAAAAATTTTTGTTACTTCTTAAGGAATGAAAAAAAGTAGTGGTCCATAAGAAACGTTTTCTTAAAAATAATATTAACCATCTTAAAACTTGTTTGAGGGTCACTTATTTTTTTCAATTTTAATATTTATATATATAAGTAAACAAAATTCTTATAATTTTATGAAATATCATGGACTTTTGACATCTCCATCTCCACTAGAAACCGGTTATTATATTGAAATTCTTAAATAAATATTTAATATTGTTGTATGGGTAAAATGTAAGGGTAAAGTTCCTTATATTTGAAAGAAAATTATATTGTATTATTGGATTCATTTTAACGCCAAGAAAATCAATACATACAGAATATACAATACTTTTAAGCGCACATTTTCAAAATATTTTAATAATATACCGGGTGTCCATTTCAAGACGCGGACCAAACTTATGTTTTTTTTTAATGGAACACCTAGTATATTATGAAATTTTTCGATTCCTTATTAAAAAATAATTATACTTTGTATAAACTTTTATGGGTCTACTTTCGTTTTGCTGATATTTCATTCATGCCAAAAAAAGATCCATTTTTGAAAAATCACTGCTCTAAAACAGATGAACATTTTGGGTTGAAATTTTGTCAAAAATTTTTCAACATCGTCTAGTCTGCAACTATCATGTGAAATTTAAGTTTGTGATAATTTTTTATCTCGCTGCCTTATGAAACGCAAATTGAACAATTAAACGAAATTAGATGGCGTTTTTACAAGCTTTCAAGTTGTATGGTTGCATGCCAATGGTTTAGGAGATATTAATATCCAAACTGAAAAACAGTGAAAAATGGGCATTGTATTACACATCTCTTCCTCCAGATCATTGGTAGTAGTGATTAGGAGTTGCTGAGTCCACTCTATTTTAGCTTAGAGTACATAATCCCCTGCGTCCATGGTGTGGTTCCTAAGGTAAGTCTTCATTCGTTTTTAGAAGTGCGCTGAGTTCGAATGTTCTTAACATAAGCGAGTAGCGTGTTAAATAGTGAGTGCAGCAGTTTAAAATTGTAAAAATGCCAAAAAGGTCCCGCAAGAATTCCGATTCCGATGATGATACGAGGAAATTCGAAAAGAAAATTAAAAAGTTACAAAAGAAATTACGCCGTGCTGAAAAACGTAAGTACCTAATATTGTTATTTATTAATATTTAAAAATGGAAATGAAAACGAAACTCTAGAATATCAGGCGTTACTGATAAGAGAGTGTAGTTACAATCATAAAAATAAGAATGTCAGTCGTAACTGACGGGAAAAATCATGTTTTTTCCTATAACAAATGCAAAAGTATCAGGTGTTGCTGATACGAGAGTGTCGTTACACTTTCATAAAAATAAGAATGTCAGTCGTAACTGACGGGAAAAATCGTGTTTTTTCCTATAAAAACAAAAAGAAAAAATGCAAAAATATCAGGCGTTACTGATACGAGAGTGTCGTTACACTTTCATGGAAATAATATTTAAATATTATTTTAAGCTGCATTTCCTCCTTTTTAAAATAGTTTACCATAACTATAACTGATTATGCTCTTGGAGGGGGAGGGGAGAACGCGACGCAGCGTTCCTGGGCCCTGCTTTGTTATCAATGCCTAATAAGCATAATAAAAATTTTGGACGATTCCGAAAAAATTAAACAAAAAATAACTAAAACAAATGTATATTTGTTTTAGGAGCATTGAATACCACTCCTCTTATAAATGATTCCGGCTCAAATATAATGTCTACACCAGAACCTGAATCAAATGAACGGTGGGACATATTTCAAGATTCCCCGGAATCTTTGACACAAAATAATAATCAGGATGTAATTAAAGGTAGGTGAAGAATCACAAATTATATCTGATTCTGAGACATCTACTTCAGAAGAAGTTCACGAGCTGGTATTAGATGAGGAAATAATAAACATTTTTGGTTCAGAGCCAAGTACTTCAAGGGAAGTAGGTAAACCAATTTTAAAAGAACTTACTTGTAGATGGTCTGAAATAGTTACTAAAGGGCTTTCCAAGGAAGAATCACAAAAATTGGTTTCTAATTATCCAGTGCCAGAAAACTGCCAAATAATAGCAGCTCCAAAACTGAATTTAACAATTAATGCATCTCTGTCCGACATTGTTGTCAGCAGAAATATATGTATTGTAGACAGACAAGAAAAAATTTCGGCATCCATTTCTGCTGTGGGAAGATCAATTACCAATTTAGTCTTGAATCGAACGAAATATAATATTGATTTAATCGCATTGGAAAATCTTAGTGATGCCGGCCGTTTGCTGGCTGAAGTTCAACATGAGGAATCTCTAATGAGAAAAAATATTATCATGTCGCAAATCAACGCGGCATTTAAAAATACATTAACGGATTCTACAATTGATCGATACCTATTTGGAGAAAATTTGGAAGAACGACTGAAGGAAGAAAAATCTTTAGAAAAATCTTTAGAAAAATCTTTAGAAAAATCTTTAGAAAAATCTTTAGAAAAATCTTCTAAAGAATTGAAATTTAGACCGTCTGGAGCTTCAAAAAACTTCCAAGGCTCACCTCGGTTTCATGCAGCAAAAACCAAGCAGCAGACATGGAGGAAAGGTGGGCGACAAACTCAAAAATTTCAACCACAACCGCGTTGGAATTTTCCACGAACCCAAACAAGGAACAAGCAACATCCAACCCAGTACCAATACAAAAAGAATCCCTAGTTACTGTGAGTAATAATACACATAATGCT
The DNA here is from genome assembly GCA_963971135.1 of Stenus bimaculatus. Lineage (NCBI taxonomy): Eukaryota > Metazoa > Arthropoda > Insecta > Coleoptera > Staphylinidae > Stenus > Stenus bimaculatus. The sequence goes on from OZ020184.1 coordinate 26,558,224, forward strand.
GGTAGACTAAAATATAATTTTGAAACATGGAAGAATTATACTTCAGACCTTATTATTCTATCTTGGTTAAAGGGATACAAAATTCCATTTACATGTAGGCAGGTCCAAACTGTAATACCAAAGCTAAAGATTAATAAATCTTATGAGAAAGAATATGCTAATCAAATAAAAAAATTGCTCAACATCGGAGCAATTTCACCATGTACCCGTCTTAACGGGCAATTTATTTCCAACACCTTTTTGGTTCCTAAACAAAATGGGAAATTTCGGTTTATTATAAACTTAAAAAAAACTTAATTTATTCATTAAAACAGAACATTTTAAAATTGAGAACACTAAAGTTGTTCCAAGACTTATAGAACAAAACGATTTCATGTGAACATTAGTCATAAAAGATGCATATTTTCTCATGCCTATTTACAATAATGACAAAAAATATCTAAGATTTGTCTACAATGATAAATTATTTGAGTTTAATTGTCTCCCTTTTGGCTTAAACACTGCTCCATATGTTTTTACGAAACTTATGAAACCAATAATATCTCATCTAAGAGAAAGAGGCTTATTATCAGTTTTATATTTAGATGATTTTTTACATAAATAAAATGGGGGGCGTTCGTTACGAAAATCTGAACTCCTTAGCAAAAGAATTGTGGAAATGGTGTGAAATTCTAAAAATTTCTGTAATTGCTTCTTACGTGAATACAAAAAATAATATAGCTGATTTAGGATCTAGGAAACTAGAACCGGAAACAAAATCTGAGTTTTCTCACAGAGCATTCAGAGAAATTTGTCTAAAATTTGGAGATCCTGAAGTTGATTTATTTGCATCTAGAATAAATACCAAATGTAAAAATTTTGTTTCTTGGTTTGTAGATCCCGAATCGATCGCAGTAGATGCATTTACAGTACCGTGGAATAACGTTTTCTTTTACGCGTTCCCACCGTTTCCATTAATTCTTAAAGCTCTTAGAAAAATAGAAACAGATAAAGCCACAGGTATTTTGGTTGTTCCCATGTGGCCTTCACAACCATGGTACCCACTTTTTACTTCTCTCTTAATATCAGAAAAAATCATTTTTCGTCCAGACATTAATTTATTAATTTCTTCAAACTGAATGCCTCATCCTCTTTGCAGAAAGCTTAGCCTGGTGTCCGGAATTGTATCTTCGAAACCTTTAAAAATAAGAACACTCCTGAAGAATCATTAAATATTATCCTCGCATCTCTTTCATCGTCTACATTAAAACAATACAATAGTGGTATAAAAAAATGGAGGCCATTTTGCAGAGAATTACATGCAAATACTTTCCAACCTAAAATTCAAAATATTTTAAAATTTCTAACACATCAATTTAATTTGGGAGCATCTTATGGTACACTAAATTGTTTAAGATCAGCAATTTCCTTAATAACAGGACCTGAAATGGCAGAAGACTATAGAGTTAAAAGGTTCTTCAAAGGTATATATAACATAAAGCCACCACAGCCCAAATACAATGTAACATGGGATCCAGATATTCTGCTCAAGTATTTTTTAGTACAATCAAATAATCCGAGTTTAGAATTTCTTTCCAAAAAACTCATTTCATTGTTAGCTGTCATTACTGGACATAGAATGCAAACCTTTTCCTTGATAAAAATTTTAAATATTGAGGAAAATGAATTCGGCTTAGAAATAAAAATTCCTGAAAAAATTAAATCTTCTGACATCAACAAATATCAACCCATATTAAAAATCCCTTTTTACAAAGAGAAAAAACTATGTGCTGCTTCATAACTTAAAGAATATATAGAAGCCACCAAGGTTCTAAGAAAGTCGGAACAAAGTTTATTTATTTCATATAAAAAACCCACTAAGGCTGTAAGCAGAAGTTCTCTTAGCAGATGGGTTAAAGAAACCTTGTATGATAGTGGCTTAAATACAAATATTTTTTCTGCCCATAGTACACGGCATGCATCTACTTCAAAGGCCAGCCGAATGGGATTGTCATTGGATAACATAAGAAAGACCGCCGGTTGGACAGAAAAATCATTATGCTTTGCCAAAGCTTATAATTTACCTGTCGAAAGTACTGAAAATTTTGCAATTTAAATTTTAAACATTGAATGATAATTATTATGAATTATTATTACTATTCAGTATATTATAAAGTTTCATTTATACGTTAATGTAGATTTTTATTTTTCAATATAACTTTTGAACATAAAAATTCTTTAATTATTGTAATATTTACTTACCGCAACTAACTTTAAACAACTACCAATGATCTGGAGGAAGAGATGTGTAATACAATTATTAGATTAAACGAACACCCAAGTGAAGTTCTATCATAATTGTATGAAGATCTCTTCTGAACTGATCAAACGTCTTTTTCTGTACTTTTGATTATAACAAAACCGAAATAGTGAACTATTCTAGAGAAGAAATGTTAAATGTGCTATAAGCGCTTGGTGATGCTGAAATAAATCCGCTTCTTGCTATCAGAAGAGAGCGTAAAAACGAAATTCAACAAAATAGGCGTTTCCTTGGTAACATCAGTCGTTAAATTTTCAAAACATACTGAGAATTAGAATACCAAAATTGATAATTGCAAGTTTCGATTTTATTTGTGTTGTAAAACAACAAAAACTGCTATTGTAATATAACAACATTATTAAAAAAGTAAAATAGAGAAAGACACAAATAAGTTTTGGTCAAATTAAAAAAAATCCTCAAAAGAATTCATCAAGAGTGCTATTTTGTCTATTGTTCACAGTTTCTCAGTTTTTATATTAATATCTCCTAAACCAGTGATAAGCGACCATACAAACGTTATATCAATAGAAAGCTTGTAAAAAATGCCATCGATTGATGTTAAAATATACAGGGTGTTCCATTTGAAAATTTTGTTTAATTGTTCAATTTGCGTTTCATAAGGCACCCTTATAAAAAATTATCACAAATTTAAATTTGACATGATAGTTGTAGACTAGACGATGTTAAAAATATTTTGACAAAACCTCAACCCAAAATGTTCATCTGTTTTATAGCAGTGATTTTTCAAAAATTGATCTTCTTTGGCTTAAATGGCAAATATCAGTAAAACGAGTGATGATAGACCCATAAAAGTTTATACAATTACAATTATTTTTTGATAAGCAATCCCAAAATGTCATAATATACTGGGTGTTCTATTTAAAAAAACATAACTTTGGTCCGCCATCTTGGAATGGACACCTGGTATACGGTATATGAATAATATATTTTTAAAATGTGTGCTTAAAGGTATTGTATATTATATTGAAAACCGCATGTCGATATCTTTTATTTATTTTAGAGTAATGTTACTTCCTCGCAGCGTTGGTACACCCTGTAAGTAGTTTATAGAGAATTTTTCTCAAGCACAACATTATAGATCATTGTACATTACGTTTAGTAGTTAAGTTACCTAATGCCAATCAAAAATAGATGCCCTCTTAAATCTACTCTTCTCGTATTCAGCTATCTGCATCTACATTATATAAGTTTTCTTGACACGAGTACTTTCTGAAAGTCCTTCAATGTATATATAATATAGAAGTGAACTACACAACTTGAAGTAGATTCAACCATTAAATTTATTTTGTTAGTGCAGCGTATATGTACAACATATTTCGTAACTTATAAAACCATAATTTATATTTATTTTTAAAAAGATATTTTTGTGCAGCATCTTGTATAAAAATTATTATATAAAATGAAATTATATTTAAGGTTTAGTTTATTGTAAAAGTATGAAAAATAATAAAATTCGTTTATTCCCAACAATTCTAAACTTAATCGCGAGACATATCAGCTTTATTTTTTTTTGATGGGCGGGAATAACAGTTTAAGTAAAGAAATGTATAGTTTTCCAAGATAGGAGAAAAACGAATAAAACCACGTCTACTTAAGATTTTTGTGGTCGAATTTTCTGAAAGGTCAGATAAAACATTATTTATTGAAAATTTAAAATAAAAGAAGCAATTAAACTAATGTCGAATAGACGACTGTGATTTTATTCGCACCCATTAAAGATTTTTAATAGGCATTATTTTTATGTATTCTTGACAATTGTGGTGAAAGGAGATGGCTTGTAATCGTGTTTTGAAAATTTTTCCAATAAATTTGTGATATGAATGCCCGTTCTGGATGGGATAATAATGTTAAGTAAAGAAATTTTAAGAACATTCGCTGGTTGTTGCGTAAATAACTGCTAATATTTGGTAATATTGATAAACAGTGTGCCCGGAAAAATATATTTAAAAAATTCCATCGGTTCAATTCTTTAAGATATAGGTAGTAGTATAAAATTTCCAAATACATTCAAATGATTTCGTATATTTTTACACCATTTCTGAAAAAAATAGATAGGAATTGCATTATTACAATAATCCCCTCAAAGAACCCTCAAGTTTTCTTAATAGTGCAAAGATTTTAAACTGTTAAAAATAAAATATATTCGTAAAAAAATAGCCAAAAAATTTCTGGCAACATGACATTTATCTATCAAGCTATGTAATAACCTATAAAGTTGGTAAGCAAGGTGAGAATTAGTTCGTTTATATAAATGACGTTTTAGGAAAAAACATGCAAAACGTGTTAAATCCACTTTTTCTAAATGTTGATCAATATTAATAGATTAAACGAACTTACCTTAAGTGAAGTTCTATCTTAATTGTATGTAGCTCTTGCGAATGGATTATTAGATCCCATAGAAGAAGCATTCCAAATACAATACAACCAAGTAACCGAAGAACCAAAGTATAAGAAGTAACAAAATTTTTGCGATTTATTCAAATATGAATAAAAAGGATTTAATATATTTTGCATGTTTGCTCCTCATTTTTTAATATTAATTATTTTGAAGTAAATTCTTATAGAAATAATTCCAAAATATACCGGGTGTCCACGAAACAAGGGCCTCCCCTATAATTTCTTTATTTATGAATATAAAAAATTTGAACTATCTATATGGCATATGAAAATAAATTTACAGAACTAAAATTTTTTCAATTCCACTTCCGGAAATGACTTCAACTTTCACATTTAAAATGTAACATCCCATGTTTTATAGTGATTATTAAACAATGGTAAGTGTGTTTGTGACAAAAAAAAATCGGAACTTCTAAAAAAAAAAATTTGCAATTTTTTTGTATTTTTTTTTAAATAAAATATATTAAAACAACTCCTAAATAAATTAAATATGTAAAATAAATAGTAAATTATGAAATACATTCGACCGTTTTTGAAAAATTCATTTTTATAATCTTTATAAATTTATAAATCTTTTGCAAATATCTGTATTTTTTCAAATAGCATGATTTTCCAATTACAGTGATTACCAACATGTAGGTATAAACATTAAGTTTACTTACTTATTTATTATCACCTGTTGATAAATTGATAAATGAAAAAATGTAAAATAATGGGTAAATTCACCTAAGATTTATACCTACATGTTTGATATCACTGTAGTCGGAAAAAAATCCTCTATCTAAATAGGGGGTGGCTCCACTATCATGCCGTTTGAAAAAAAAAGATATTTGCAAAAAACCCATTTTAAAAATTATAAAAATTAATTTCTCAAAAACAGCCGAACGAATTTCATTATTTACAATATATTTAAACCATTTAAATTTTTTATGAGTAGTTTTAATAGATTTTAGTAAAAAAAATTATCAAAAAATAATCCAAAATTTTTTTGAAAGTTCAGGAAATAATTTTTTTTGCCACTATCATAGTTGAAACTTTAATATTAAGTAATAAAAATAGGGTTCAACGTTTAAATTAAATTAAGTTGCTAATGCGAAATTGAAATTTAAAATTTTCTTAGTTAAATAAATGCATTTTCTTATTCCATATAACGCAGTAAAATTTCTAAATTTTATTTTTATAAATAAAAAAATTACAGGGGTGTCCCTATTTTCTTAGAAACCCGGTATAACCTATAAAAAATATATAATAATCTAATTAGTCCAGTCAATTAAGCCAAGAAATGGGGTCAACCTCGGAATGAGAGATAATAAGCTGGAAACTCGTAATACATCTTGATTTTGACGTTCTACAAGTTGTCTCAAAAGTCTCAATAAATCTCGTGTCTGCGGCGTCAGTTATTCAAGATCAAAGGTCAGAAAAGTCGTTTTTTCGCGATTATCTAGGTTTCTATATCTCGAATGATGTTAATATATATATTATAAAAATTATAGAGCATAAAATTTGTGACAAATTTTGTTTCAAACATTTTTCATGCGCTGTACCGTTTTTGGGATAAAGGACGGAGCGCCTGCAGCGCTCAGCCATACATACTGTAATGCAAGGTAAATTGTGAATCTTAATTTAAGAGTCATTTTTTGAGTATGCTAAATAGGGTGTCACGCTCGCATAAACAACTCATAAACTACTTAATTTTTTTGTACCAAATTTTGGTAGCATTAAAAACTGTTTATAATGAACATAATAGGAGGCAAGAATTAAAAAATATTAACAGTAAGTGTATTTTTTAAGGCCCTTAAAGTACTCCTACTTTACAGTAAAATTACTCAAAAACCAATCAAAGCCCGATGTTATACTTCTCCGAATTTGTTAAGCCATAAATATGAATCGATTGGTACCATTAACATGCCAAAGAAAAATTTCTTTAACTAGTTATTCGTGCGGTACGAAACGTTTTTGAACAAAATAAGATGCCCAATTTAAACGCAGCAACAAAAAAAAACTCATAAACATAAATAATATGTACAATAGTTTTCAATTATTATGTAAAACTGTGTATATTGTTGTTAATATTTATGTAAATTGGGTATTTAGTTTTTAAATCAGTGCGCGGCGCGAGTAACATAAATGACCCTTAAGGAGGTTGCACAATAGGGTATTTGACTGTGGTCGCAAAACATGGATATTTTTACTTAAAATAATATTTTAGTTTACAATAATACCGAAAATCAGTTTTTTATTGATAAAATTTGTTAAACTCCTGGTTAATTTGTTAAAATTAAATAGCTAAATTGGGATATTTTGTCACGTGACCATAAACGCACGAAACTGCACGAATCTGCGAGTGACGTCACAAGATAGTAAACATAAAATTCAGCCTGTCTTTAACGTTATTTTTTGGCGATTTTTTTGAGTATTTTGTAGAGTTTCTTCGAGTTAAAATTCATGTTTGTGAATAAAAACTTATAAAAATCGGTATAAACTACAAAAATAGGCTGACGATTCTTGACACTAGTAGCTTGTGACGTCACGGAGTGGGTGTGTCGATCGTGAGCGTTTTGGCGGGAATATTTAAATTTAAATTTTAATTATCAAATTATTTTAAGCGGATCGTTGAAAAAAATGTTTTGATATTTTTTTAGTAATTATTAGGTGCATCTGTAGCATTTAAACTACTTTGTAAAAAATAGTCAAATACCCTATTTTTGGAACGGATACGTTACGGTTATGAAAAAGAGAGATAAAACATCCTCGTTCCTTGTGAGAGAGTGAGTGAGCATGCAATTTGGTATTTTTATACTCACTCACAGGGAACTCGGATGTTTTATCTATATTTTTTATAATCGTAACGTATTCGTTCCGTCAATTCTACAGCCGGCTTTTTATAAATTATGGCTGATTTGTGTTTTATTTATGAAAAGTCATTTTCAGAAGGTGCTTTTGTTAATGTAGTATAGTTGAAAACTTTAAAAACTGCAATAATCTATCCGTTCCGTCAAATGTGCAGTCGCATTAAATGAAGAATGCGCCGGGTATTTGCGAAGTTTACCCTTTGAAGACCGATGATATTTTTGTAGGTAAATAAAATTGTAGAAAAACTTACTAAGAAGTATTATGTTTAAAGCTATTATTAATTTAATCAAGTTATCAATTTTTTAATAAACTTATTAGTAAGTGTCAAGGATCAATTACAAGAATTGAGACTCTTGGGAAAGAAAATTCCGATACATGGAAGTTGCAAATGGAGGCATTATAAATTAAAATCGATGCATGGTATTATGTATCGGGTCAAATTTTAAAACATTATTTAGAAGAGGATGACAACTTGTCACAAAAAACAGAAGAATTTTGGGAAAGTACTTATGCAAAGGCAAAATCTCATATAATATTATCGATGAATCCAACCGAACTAAAACCGATTAAACGTTTCAAAAAATGAGGTATGGAATAAGTTACATTCTTTCTATCAAGTGAAAGGTCCTGCTTGAAAACAACATTTTAAAAAGAATTATTATTTTGCCAAAATGAAACCGAATGAAAATTTTTATATACATATAAATAATTTCTATGATATTATTGACAAATTAAAAGAATTGGATTTAGAAATTAATGAAAACTTACAGACTTCAGATGTGTAATAGAAAGTAGGAAACTGAAAATTGGAAAATAGAAATAATAGAAGAAGCAAATTTAAGATTAGAAAGAAAAAATAATGAAAATAAATCCAGTGCTTTTACAGCCAACAGGATTTTAAATTTAAAAGCAAAATATGACAATAAATATTTTTAAAATAAATGTTATAACTGCCAAAAAGAGGGCCAATAAAAATTTTATCTCACGGAGCTTGTTATTTTATCACTTTCATAGATGATTACTCCAGATAGTCTAAAGTGTACGTGTTTTATTTTATTTTCCTTTATTTACGGCAAAGCCTTTAATACATAAATAATATAATATAACATAAACATAATTTGTATTAAAATTAAGATGAATTTATCAAAACTTATAAACTAAATACAATATGAGAAAAGGATTAGAAAACAACCACTACAAAAATTCGAGTTCATTACATAGCAATCGTAGACCTCTATCGAATTGGTTTAAGTTTGATGAAAACAATTGGAAATGAATTGAGTGTTGAAGCGAGTTAGTAATCCGCATAATTCGAGACATAGGTGAATAATATCCATAATTCGTCGGATGAAAAGGTACACTAAATAACGTAATAGATCTTGTAAGACATCCTGACGTTTTGGCTATGAAATTACACCGCAGTAATTGAGAACAATTGATTCGATGTTGATTATTTTATGTAATAGTCGCATGTCGGCAGTATTTCTTCTAAATTTTAGTGAATGGATATTTAGTACACACTCAGTATGTTTGTAAGAAAATGCGAGAGACTGAATACACAATTTATAACCAATTACTTTTAAAAATCTAGGTTGCACTCCATCTAATATGTTTGTCAAATACACCTGATGAGGCAACCAAACACTACTAGCGTATTCAATAACTGATCTAACAAGTGAGCAGTAAAGTATTTTTAATGTTCTTGGTTCTTGGGCTAAAGTCGACACCAATTCTTAGAACGAAGCCTAAAATTTTCTTAGCGCGACTAACAATTGCGATAATATGAGGGCTGAAAGATAACTTTGAGTTGAAAAGTACTCCCAAATCACGTATTTCACAAACGTTTTCTAATGCCATTCCATCAATATTGTAAACAAAATTTTGATTAGATACTAAGTGCGAGAAGGTAATAGACTTACATTTACTGATGTTAAAATACAATTCATTTTTAACACACCAATTGTGTATAGCATCTATATCAGCTTGTAATTTATATTATGCGCAATATCATTAATGAAAAGCGGTGAAGGAAAGAGGAACCATATATGGCAACCTTGCGGTACCCCAGAACAGACATTCGGTTCATTCGATACATAGTAATCTATTCTCACCCTTTGCTTCCGATTATTTTAAAAGCTAAATAGCCAATTTATTATGGTGCTGTTGAAACAATAACTTGATAATTTTCTTAATAATAAGTCGTGGCTAACACAATCAAATACCTTGGAGAAATCCGTATAGATTGCATCAACCTGACTACGACTCTCCAAGGCATATTATAAGTAAGATTGGTAGAAAAGATTCGTGGTTGTCGATTTGCCTGACATGAACGCGTGTTGTTCTTCAATTATGATATTTTTACAAACAAATTGTAATTGATGAGTTAGTATACAGTCAAAAAGCTTAGGTATTGATGATTGAATGCACACCTCTCTTATAATTTCGAATGTAATCGCGTCTACCAGATTTAAAGATGGGCGTTATAAAACTGGTTTTCCAGAAATCCGGGAAACACTCTTCCTTTATTGATCGGTCAAACATTTTAGCTAATGGTTTGGAAATGGTGTAAATACATTTACGTAGCAATAAATTAGGTACACCATCTGGACCGCATGACGATGTATCTTTAATTTTGTGGATGGCATCAAGAATCAGAGAGGGACTAACATTAAATCTAAATGTGTTAATTTGAATGCTCATATATTCATGCATACTGTATGTCTAAATAGTCATTTACTTGTACATACTGTGTGTGTAAATAGTCAATTATTCGTACATACTGTATGTGCAAATAGCCATTTATTCGTACATACTGTATGTGCAAATAGCCATTTATTCGTACATACAGTATGTGCAAATAGTCAATTCCACATCCAAAATTTATTGGTGTTTTGTTTTCTAAACGGGAATTTTGAGCGATTTTTGACAGAATCAGATTATTTTTTCTAAATACAGGTTTGAAAACGTTTTCTAAAGTAGCTATTTCATTCTCAAGAATAACGTAAATTGCAATAAATATTTTATAAATAATAATAAAGCCAGTTTCATTTGCTATTTAAAAAACACTATATACACAAAACGACAATAAAAAATAATGTTAATACATTTACGACTTATTAATTTTTAAGTTTTCCAATGCAAGGCTGTGATTATAGTTAGGCGGCTAGAGTTGGATAGCGATAAATATAGTGGCGAGATTTCCAAGCGTTTTACCAGCCGATGAGCGGTAGTCACGACGTTCCTATTGCCGCTTCCATAAAAACATGTCACTATTCGAGTTTGCGATTAATTACATTGGTTTCTTTAGATACAAGTGGACCCCATCTCCATCATCGATATATTAAATTATTACATATTCTAGATTAAATTAGATACAATGATCTGTATCTGAACAGAAATGTTCCTGATTTTAGTCGGTTCTGACTTAATTTTCCAGTATTTTCAAACCACTCGAAAATATCGCATCCGAAGTTTTTAGTACAACACTTTGTGTATAAATAACTACATTTTTTTTCTTTATAAATTAGACATGTTATTATTGCGAATATTAATTAAACGGTGGCCGGACACAATGATCAAATCAATCTTTTGGTTGAAAATGGAATAGCGATAGAATTTGCGACTTTATACAGAAAGATACAAGATTCACTTCAGTAAAAATCTAATTTAAACTGTGTTTAGTTATTAAAACCAATTACCTAGAATGTTGAATGATTGCTGGATTAATGATTTTTTATGTTTTCCTTATGATTTCAATTACATTTAAAATATTTAAATTAAAATCAAGAAATTAAAACTGCTCGATTATTTAAAGATAACACGTATAAAGTTTTTGAAATTATAAAACTAGTAAATTATAATTACATTGAAGATTAAATCTTAAACGTTTCAACAATGTTTAAAGTTTACTCATCTAATAAACGTAAAAAAACGAAATGCAGAAGGTACTTGGGTCTTAACGATTTTTTCATGAATGATAAAACAGTAAAGCATGAAAAACAAGAAAAGAGCATTATGTTTGTACAGCAAGTAGACTAAATAAATAATATAGATAAACACAATTGATTTAATACTACTTAGAGGCTTAAGCGATGCAGCATTCAGACTCCACTGCTATGTTAATAACGCTAAAATTCATTCCATCTCTGATTATATAAAAGAAATAAGTAATTTATTTATCGTCTATTTATTTATTTATTTACTAATTATGAACTTCAATCATATAAAAAAATATCAATTTTTATTTAAAACATTATCAAAAAATTTATAATTTTTGTTTAAAAAAGCATTTAGTTTATGTGGTAGACTTTGTTATAAGAAAATCACTACCACCAACATTGTTTTTAAAGTTTTGCTCTAAAATAATTAATGAAGCAAATAATCAGAAATTTATATTTCTATCGCCAATGTAACACCCCGTATACGAAATTTATTTAATAGTACTAATTATGATTATTTTTCATATATCTATTATTATAAATTCACATGTTTAATTGGAAGAGTAAAATTTAATAGGGATTATAAAATTTTATTGCTTTAGTTCTTTAACAGTAAAATATTTGCCCCAATTTATCCCGTGATGACCACAGAAGGTATTTTATCGCGGTCAATATTTATTTAAAGAGGTGGTTTTTTTAAATTTTATTGCATTGTTTTCTTTCCAATAATTCTGCCAAATTTATTTAGTTCGGATTTACCACTCTATTACCAAAAATATACAAAAGGAAATATTTTTCAGCAACAGAATAATTTTTGCTCTAAATAACTATACATATAATTAATTATTGAATATTTTATATTAAAAATTATATCTTAAAATATAATTCACGCTAAGCATAGCAGTATAATATTATTACCCCCGATATTATCCAAAATTTTTAAAGGTAATTTAATTTTAAATGAGGTCTACTTTTACATATATAGTATTTTCTGGAAGTTTGGACATTGTGTAAATGACGTTTAGCTGCAAAATAGGCTATATAGGTATGTCAAATTAAATCTCATTTAAAATTAAATGACCGTTAAACGTGTTTGATAATGTTTGGGATTTATGTAATTAAAAGTACATTTATCAAAAGTTTAGTTCGATATTTTATAACGAACATTATATCTTCAATTGTACGTAAATAAATGTTAAAAGTTGTATTCCTATAATTCAGTAGTAGTGGTAGTTAAATTTATGGTGCTATTAAGATAGTGACATTCATTACTTCGAAAATCCCTAGTAGATTATTAGGCATGATCAAGATAAAAAATTTTATGTTCATTATTGAGATCCTAGTCTAGAATAAAACCCTACATTTCTGAATGAAATAGTTCCAATGAGAAAATATTATTTAAAATATTTTAAAAAGTCACGCATAAATACACTGCTCAAAATGGTCCAAGATATATAGATTTTATAAACACAATAATTGGAACAGATAACTTATAAGATTGAATCAGTTGTGCTAATGAAGCAGTTATTTATACATAAAGAGAGTCAAGTGAATAATTTAAAAAGCACAATTGTTGACCGAGACGAAGCGAGTTGACTTTAAATGTCTTAATGACACCGAAAGCAGAAAATCAATAATATAACTACTACCAAAATACTATTAGTTAAACAACATTATTGACATAAATATTGTATTTTTTGCTATTATAAAAACTTGGTTTTTGCTTTATCAGAAAGTGAGGTGAACGATACGATGATTTGGATATAGTATTAATAAATAACACAACACTTGAAGATTCCTTCTATCCAACTTTATTTAATATCCAATAAAGTTGGATAGAAGGAATCTTCAAGTGTTGAGTTATTTATTTATTTATACTTGTCACTTTTATACAGTAGTTAAAAGTAGGTAAGGAGTATTTATTTAGCACTACAATTAAAATGTGTGAACGTTTCTTAAAAAATATATTAAATAATTAAAAATTCGTCATTTTCGTTGGTCTACCATTTCTCTATTTTCAAGTCAGTAATAATTCTCAATCTGACAAGCTTTGATGTCTAAATCGTAAAAAGGAGATTTTATAACGATTATTTTGATACCTCATAAATATGTAGAGTCAAATCAATTTAAAAGTGCAGGTACTTTTTACATTTTCATTAATATGGTGATATAAAAAATACGAAAATCAGAAATGTGCAATCTGATTTTACCCTTCATGCGGGGTATCAAAATAATCGTTTAAAAGTCTTCATAAAAAAAAACTGCCAGATCTGCCATATTTGTATTAAGAAAGAGGTTATTTGCAAAAATGCTTCCGGGGTTTTCAGTGAAAAATCATTGTTGGCCACGACTCGATTGCTGTTATTGCTGCAAGGTGAGGGTTTGCAGGTTATTTGAGCAGAGCTCAGTAAAATACAGTAAATACGGTTTATATAAGTTTATTAGGCTCAAATAATAGTATCGTTCCAAAAAATTTATTAAACATAAAGCAGTCATGCCAAGCTAGCAGGCACGAGTAAATTAGAAGAGAGAAGCGGTGAGTTACGAAGCGTTTGGTAAAAGCCGGCGGCAGATAAATGCAACGGGTACGGTAAGTTAAGCGTAAATATACTTAGGCGGTTGTTGTTACAAGTACTCCAAGGTTGCTTGCCGTAACCAGCTAACCAGGTCACCAAATAGACAGGTAGCAATATTATGTGGCGCATGAGTGGTGAGTGATTCATACAAGATAACAGGTAATTGGTACAAAATAGGTAAGAATGTGTGACAGCTGAGTCATTCCTCCACACTCAAGGTAAGAGGTAATGGAGAGGTAGGAACGATTGAGAGGAACTACCCTTCGCACACAGGTAGCAGGTAAATTTGGCAAGCAGGCTTACTTTAAGAATGGTGAATTGGTATATTGGTCCGAGCACGGCAGTTTTGTTATCGGTTACAATCGCGACGGCGAATAATTTATCAATTAAAAGTCCGCTTCGATACACCTCTTTCTCGCTTGCCTAAAAAATAATCATTCCCAAAACTAAAATTATTATTAAATAAATATAGAAAAAAATATAATCTTCTCTATAACAAAAAATAGAAAAAACTAAAAAATGTATACTTCAGTACTAAAACAAAACTAATACTTTCTTCTACAACGTAGTGGGCACGTCGGGGGCATCATCGGCGATAAATGATGAGGACGCGGGCACTGGTACGACCTCATCGGTGGTGATGGACCTTATGTTCTTTGACAATGGCATGTCCGACTCATGGTTCCAATCCTACCACACCGTGAGCAGAATAAGATGCTGGTGAATTTTTGGGGACACTGGGAGCGGATATGTCCTGGCATTCCACACCTCCAACAGAGTCCCTTCTCGATAGCTAAACGGGACCTGGGTGATGGTGTACATTCTTCCTCGGGGAGAGGTGACGTTATCCTAGGTTTTTTTGGGGCCGGGTTGCTTTCGTCGGTCCTAGTTTCTTCACCCAGTCCTCGCCTTAGCGAGAAGCGTCGAACATCTGTATTCGTGGAGCCTTGGCAGCACGTTCCCGAGTGGCTCCGAGTAGAGTGGGCAGTGCTCCGCGGTGTACGCTCTGTCTGCGTTGCCTGGTGTCGTTGACTTGGACAAGTCTGGGTTGCTTGATCACGGAACTGCCTCATGGCTAATTTTTATAGCTAGAAAAGAAACACAGAGATCAGTACAAGTGGTTCAGGTGAATAAATACCAGTTAGTCGGAACGGTCGGAGAGGTTTGAACGGTGACCGTGATGGCTGGTCGGGAGGTGACGGAAGATCCCATGTCTGTGGTGGTTCGGGCGGCAGCGCTAGAAACTGGCCTTTTCCAATTGATAATGGTGAAGTTGGCGAGACCGGTGTTATGAATTCTTTGGTGGGCCTCTTAGCGGTGGAACTACTTCCCCGAACTCCATAGCCGGGCGGGGGCCACTTCAACGTGACATACTATGACGCTCTCTCGCCTAAGATGCATTCAAATAGGAAATAGGCGATGATAGTTAATTTCACGGGCGTCAGGAGCTTAGCTTGCGTTCGCACGTTGAGGTTAGATGTTAGACCTCTAACTGCTCGAGGTAGATCCCAGTGAAGACAACTCTCCCAGAATTACATACTTTAGAATCAAATACTTTAGAATCCTGGGTTGTTGTCGGTACAAATAACGGTAACAACCATCACAGCGGTCAGTTATGAGTATCGGCTTATGTCAGAGCTGTGATAAACGATAAGAGAAACGATAAAAGTAGCGCAAATTTTCTTTCTTTGTTCAGTGTTTATATTGAAGCTTTGATAGTAGCGTAGGTACAGCGGGTAGATATAATCATAACCGTTCCATGAAAAAAGCGCACACGAAAAAAGCGCACAGAAAAAAGCGCACGGCCATAAATGCGCACAAGAAAAAAGCGCACACGGAAAAAAACGCACACGGAAAAAAACGCACACGGAAATAAGCGCACACAGAAAAAAGGGCACACGGAAAAAAACGCACACGAAAATAAACGCACACCGAAAAAAGCGCACACGAAAAAAAAACGCACATTTCACATGGAATAATTATTATAAAATTTATGCTTGTATATGTAAACATTTTTTCACGATTTATGTTAAAACGTATCATTTTAATTTAATAAAAATTATATAATACTGTAATTTTTTTATTTGAACTACACTATTGTACCGTAACAGCATTGTGCATAACGACATAATGCTATTATTGTATATTGTAGGTATGGGAGTTTATAGACAATTTTAAGATTATCGGACTAAATAAATTTGACTTAAAATCAAAATTAGTCAAAATGAACATAGCAATGAAATAATATAAATAAATAATAGTAGAAATTTTTTAGGGATAATATACATACAGGGTGATGATAAACTTCGGAACAAAATTCCTAAATGCCGTATTTAATTTTTTTGAGAAAATCGCTCGGAAATATTTAAAAACATGATTATATTTATATTATGATCATTGTTAATGTGCGTAAATATCGTGTGCGCTTTTTTCTGGTTACCAATCATAACCTTCATAACCTAGCTGGCTTCAATCCGTATGAACTAAGGGAACATCCAAAGAATTTTTTTGAGTATATGAGAATGTCTATAGAGACCTTTGATTATATTTCATAAAAAATTTAGAAAAGATGACCCATTTGTAATACAATTTATCCAAAATACATCTGTTATGATGATTAGTGTCTTTCTGGTCCCGTAAAGGTGTTCTCAACTAAATTCGGATATTAAAACGACCAGGTCCATTTTGTCCACATACGTCGAACGCTGGAAATCAAGTCGAACTATCAGTTTAGCACTGGAGAGCAAGTGTCGGTTCTGGGTCGGGCTCGCATATTTATACGTACGGACCCTAGTTATCTCTTTCTACATCGTTCGATCCCCTTTTAGTTATGGTAGAAATGACCGAAAATTATTGCGCGTAAGGTACTCTGCATCGTTTCGGTGCTGCGGCTTAACTTTCGACCTTATGGTCACGCGCCAAAATTTTACAGAAATAAATTACAATTTCACTAATTAAAAATAACAAATGGTAATTAAAATGTGTTAAAAATAGCGAACAATCCCCTAAAGTGAACAACGAAAATTGCTGCTAAGTTTCCAAGCATTCGGATGATTTTTTCAAAAATTTCCAAAACTTTGGAAAAAAATATTTCTCGACAAAAAAATTTCAGTTCTATCCGGTGTAAATATTAATCAGAATCATTAAATTTTTCCCGATGCGAAATAACGACGCTCACTCCGTCTAAACAGTACGGATCCATAAGGACGAAAGTCGCTTGGCGCGCCGAACGAAGCGACGGATCGAAATTTCAATATTTTTCCCATAGCACATTTCTATTTCTCTATAGCCTGATCATGCCGTCGCGATGATACTAATTAATTAACTGCGGTGTCCAGGGGTCGTGTTGCTTAAAACCCGAAAGCGAGTTGTCAGGGCGTTTGAGCACAGCACAGTAAAATTCAGTGTACGGTAGAATATATTTTTATTGTCCTATTGTCCAGAAAAATAAACACACTCCAGGAACTGAATATTAGAGACAAGCCAGGTAACAATTCTAAATAAAACACAAGCAGGATCGGGTATGAAGCGAGAAGCAAAATGCGTACTAAGCGTGATATAAGCGGGCGGTATGAATAAAAGCACTACGATAAATTATACAAGCGGTTTTCAAGCGAGATGCTTTATTAGCTGCATGCCGTAACCAAGTATTATTTAACAGGGGAACAGGGAACCAGGTAGACAGGAAAACTAGGTAGACAGGTAGAAAGGTATCCAGGTGTACAGGTAGACAGGCAGGAGTGTGCGTAGGCCGAAGGGGACTAATACTCCACACACGAGGTTACAGGTAACGGAAGCAGGTAACAGGTAAAGGTACACAGGCAGGAGTGTGCGTAGGCCGAATGGGACTAATCCTCCACACACGGGGTTACAGGTAAAGTAAACAGGTAATGGGTCAAAAGGTGGTTGATAAGCTGTAATGTGCGTGGGCCGAAGGGGACCAATCCTCCGCACAGGAGGTTACAGGAAAAGTAAACAGGTAATTGGTAAAGGTAGTGGTGACATGTAAAGGTAACAAGTAAATGTAACTGGTGAATCCAGCAAGCAAGTACTCACCTTGATCAACGCGGCAGGTATTTCCAAAGACTTGGGCACTTCTCGAAACGAATTCTCGTGCGCGCTGGTTTTGTTAACCTGCTTGCGGTGGGGATTGAGCTAAATTGCGTTGTTCAGACCTTGAAAGAACATAGATACCATGAACTTTAGCATACTTTCTCACTCTGCCATTAAGTGCTGCCAATGTGTCAATCATGCAACCTAAAAGTAGAAAAAAACTAAATAATAACTAGAAATATTATTATAACAAAGTATTTTTTAATTTAAAGCCTTTCAAAAATCAATTTATATTTTTATTAATAAATGAGTGTTTGAATTTATAACAAAATGTAATTGTTTTCAATGGCCCAAGCGCCTTTTGTTTGTACATGCGCGTCAGCGAAATTGTCAGTCGAGGTAGGGACGGAGAGGCAGCATTGGCATTGGCGCGAGAACACTCCCAGGGAGCGCACGTATAGTTTCAGCACGAAACCTCAAAAAAGTATTTAAAGTTAACAATACAGTCCACTAAAGTAAAGCATAAGTTTTTTATTTGCAACCCACACCAACACAACATCAAAACAGCAAAACATTGGTCCAATCGAACCGGATGATCAGCAGTCGTTTGTTCAACAAAGCACACGAAACAATCAGCATTCAAGGTCAAGCAAATACAAAACTAATTCAACGCAGCACAACAAAATTCTGTAAGTCTCTTTCCTTTGTTCCTTTAACATCATTTATTTACCAAATTTCGAGCTAAACTGTGCTAATTTAGTTATTGATTTTAATACATTGATTTAAAATGGGTGACGAGTTAAAAGCGTTAATTCAATTGCGCGGTCAAATTAAAAGTAAACTTACAAGATTTCAAAAATTTATTAACGGTCTTGATGTTACTCATCCAGATTTAGTTCAATTGGAAATTAGATTACGAAACGCCGAACCAATATTAGAAAAATATGATGAAGTTCAATCAAAAATAGGATTAATAGATGAATCAGAAGTTGAAGCGGAAGGTGTAATTGAGTCAGTATATTTTAAAGCCATTTCAGATTCAAAGCGCTGCTTGCAACAATTTTCAAATCAAATAACAAATCAAAATTCCGCAAAAACAACAAATCATGAACAAATTCCCTCGCAGATTCCGTTGCCGATCATAAGCTTGCCTGAGTTCAACGGTTCATTTGATAGGTGGGTTAAATTTCAAGACACATTTGTATCTCTCATTCACAATAATGATAAACTATCAGATGTTCAAAAATTTCATTATTTAAATGCCGCCCTCAAGGGGGACGCAGCAAAGGTTATAGAAACATTAGACGTCACAGAAAGTAATTATGCAATAGCCTGGAACAATTTGGTAGAGCGTTATCAGAATAAACGGTTAATAATTCACAACCATGTAAAGGGCATTTTTGAGTTACCCGTGATACAAAAGGAGTGTTTTACATCCTTGCGTCAATTCATGGATAATTTTCAGGGTCATTTTCGTGCCTTAACTAAGGTTGGGGTTCCTACGCAGGGTTGGGATGTGTTAATAGTTTATTTGCTTGATTTAAAATTAGATAATAACACTCGAAAGGAATGGCAAAGGCACACCGCGCTTATAGATATACCCACGATAGATAGTTTAATGAATTTTTTAAGCAAAAAGTGTCAGCTTTTAGAAACATTAGACAACACAAGGACGGTTACCAAACCAATCATTCAACAGAATACGCACAAGGCGGATTACAAAATACGCAATAAAGAAACATCCTCCAATTTTTTGGCATCTCCTTTACCATCTACCAAATCGCTCTCTTGTCCCATTTGCAACAAATCGCATCTAATCCACACATGCGATATTTTCATTAAATTAGCACCCTTAAAGCGAATGGAGGAAATTAAAAAGGCCAAGCTTTGCATAAATTGTTTAAGAGCATCACATTTCGTCAAAGATTGCAAATCAAGCAGTTGCAAGAAATGCGAAAGACGTCATAACACAATGTTACATGTTGATCATCAAAATGAAAGCAAAGATTCGGATAATACAAATATCGAAATCCAGAATACTGGGATTACTACTCATTGTTTCCAAAAATCAAATGTCCTGCTGTCAACCGCATTAATCAAGGTCTTTGATAACATTGGGGAACCACATAAGTGCCGGGTATTATTAGATTCGGGCTCACAAAGCAATTTCATAACACAAAATTTTGCAAGCAAATTAAAATTGCCATACAATAAAATTGATTATTCTGTATTTGGTCTGTCAAATTTAATTACGAAAATCACGAAACAAGTTCAAATAAGGTGTAATTCCCTTTATAACGATTTTAGTTTTTCATTACAATGTTTAATCTTGGAAAAAATTACAAATGAATTGCCCCTAGCTCAAGTAGATTCAGACCTTTTGCAAATTCCGTCTCACGTTCAATTTGCGGATAGTTCATTTGGCAAACCTGCACCTGTGGACATGCTCTTAGGTTCTGGTATTTTTTGGGAGCTTGTCATATCAGGCCAAATAAAGCTGCAAGAACATGGTGCTATTTTACAAAACACCAAGTTGGGTTGGATCATGGCAGGTCCTGTAGTCACAAATCATCAAATCTTAAATAAAGGAGGTAATTGCCACCTAAGCATAAACGAAGAAATCAATAAACAACTAGTGAAATTTTGGGATATCGAAGAAATTAGCGATGTTACCGTTGATCTTACCCGAGAAGAACAAGAATGCGAGGAACACTTTTCCTCAACTACTCAACGTAATGAGGATGGGAGATTTGTTGTCAGTCTTCCGATTCGTGACGGAATACGTGAAGAATTAGGCGAGTCAGAGTCAAACGCAATCAAAGGACTTATGAACTTAAGGAAGAAATTAGACCAAAACCCACAGCTAAAGGCAGATTATTCCAAGTTCCTGCAGGAATATGAAGAAATGGGGCACATGACTTTAAACTTGGAAGTTCAAGGTGGTACCAAGTACTTTTTACCACATCATGCAGTTGTCAAAGAAACTAGCAGTACTACAAAGCTATGTGTGGTGTTTGATGCATCTGCGGCCTCATCGACAGGCAAATCGCTTAATAATTTTCTTAAGACAGGACCCACGGCGCAGAAAGACCTATTTGCAGTTTTGAGCAGCTTTCGATTATACACCTATGCAGTAACAGCAGACATTGACAAGATGTACCGGCAAATATTAGTTAAAGAAGAAGAACGAGATTTGCAACAAATTGTTTGGAAAACCAATGATAAATCACCACTAAGGGCCTACAAGCTGAACACAGTCACATACGGCACAGCAAGTGCATCGTTTTTAGCCACTAGATGCTTGAAAGAATTAGCACTACAAAATGAAGCTAAATTTCCAAAGGCCAGCAAGGCGATCCGGGATAACTTCTATGTGGATGATTTCTTGTCTGGAGCCGACACAATTGATGAGGCTATTCAGCTCAGGAAAGACGTAACACAAATACTATCAAGCGCTGTAATGGAGCTTCGCAAATGGAAATCCAATGCACCCTCAATTTTGGAATGTGCAGGAATTAACGAAGTCAAAGACGTTAATGTGCTAGAAAAGGAATGCAAAATATTGGGCTTAATTTGGAAGCCAGATCATGATGTTTTTGAATACCAATTTAAAAATAAAAACACCACTATCGTAACAAAACGATCAATGCTGTCCACTATATCGCAATTGTTCGACCCTTTAGGATTGATAGGTCCAGTCATAACAAAGGCTAAAATTCTGCTACAATCACTCTGGGAACAGCAAATAGACTGGGATGACCTGATACCGGAGAATTTAAGCCACGAGTGGACAAATTTCGTTGAGCAGCTAAATCAAATAAATACAATAAAAATTCCCAGGCATGTCACCAGAAGCAGCACGAAAATATTAGAGCTTCATGGGTTTAGCGATGCCTCAGAGAAGGCTTATAGAGCATGCATTTATCTGCGCAGCGTAACCAACGACGAAATAGTGACAGAACTAATTTGTTCAAAATCACGCGTAGCCCCCATAAAAAAGCTTTCCATTCCCAGGCTTGAATTATGTGGAGCTTTATTGCTTGCCCAATTAACAATCAAGGTAAGCGAAGCTTTAAACTTAAACTTTCATGACGTAACGCAATGGTGCGACTCAACTATCGTGTTAGCATGGTTAAGGTCGCCATCCCATCATTGGCAAACTTTTGTAGCCAATAGAGTATCAAAAATACAAGAAATGTCCAAAGGAACAAATTGGAAGCATGTCGCCACTGCAGATAACCCGGCAGATATTATTTCAAGGGGAATCAATCCTTCGCAATTAGTAAGATCCGATCTTTGGTGGCACGGGCCTCAGTGGTTAAAATTGGAACGACAATTATGGCCATCAGATCAAGTCAAATTTGACCTAAACCCACCAGAGGGTAAGGCGTGTTTACAAACATTGCTTAACATCGCATCACCAATTTTTCCTATCGAAAATTACTCTTCATTTACTAGATTGCATCGCACTGTAACGTGGTGTCGTAGATTTATTGCAAATTGTAAGAAAAAACGTGAAGAGTGATCAACGGGCCATCTCAAAACAATTGAGCTTAAATCAACATTGAAGTGTTTAATAAAATTAGTGCAAGGCACCGAATTCTCGGATGAAATAAATGTCTTAATCAACAAAAAATCGTTGAATAAATCCAGCAAATTATTATCCTTAAATCCATTCATGGATACTGAAGGTATTATTAGAGTTGGAGGCAGATTAACTAATGCTAAATTTTTATCATTTGATCAAAGGCATCCTATCCTGCTTCCATCCAAGCACCCGTTCACTAAATTAATCATTGCTAACGAACACATAAAATTAACGCACGCAGGAACCCCAACCGTTTTATCATCCCTCCGTTTACGTTATTGGCCTATTGCTGGAAAGGTGTCGGTAAAAAGGGTCTTGCACAGTTGCGTTCTATGTTTCAAAAACAAACCCAAGGTTTTAAATCATATATTAGGCAATTTACCAGAAGTCCGAGTAACACCCACTCGCCCGTTTTTGTCTTGTGGCATTGACTATGCAGGGCCTTTTAACGTTAAAGAAGGCTCAGGGCGTGGAAAAAGAGTTGTAAAGGGCTATCTTTGCATATTTATTTGTATGTCTACCAAGGCAATTCATTTTGAACTTGCATGTAGTCTATCCACTGAAGCGTTTTTGGATTGTCTTTGGCGTTTTGTATCTAGACGCGGAATTTGCAGGGACATATTCTCGGATAACGGTAAAAACTTTGTAGGTGCAAATCATGAATTAAACGATATTATAAATTTCCTTAATAGCAAAAAGGAGTTTGATAAAATCTCATCATATCTCAACGAAAATCATACAAATTGGCATTTCATACCCCCACGAGCCCCACATTTCGGGGGACTATGGGAAAGCGCGGTAAAGTCAGCAAAATTTCATATAAAACGTATAATGGGTGAAAATCGCTTCACTTACGATGAATTTTACACTATATTAACACAGATTGAAGCCATTTTGAATTCCAGACCTATCACTCCTATGTCAAATGATCCATCTGACCTATCCTCGCTCACTCCCGGTCATTTCCTTATAGGAGAGGCTTTGATATCTTTACCAGACCAGGATGTTAGAGAAGTGAATGAATCTCGATTATCCAAATTTCAACAAAGGCAAGTAATGGTCCAGCACTTTTGGGAATGATGGCGACGCGAGTATCTCCAACAACTACAGCAAAGAAATAAATGGAAGGTCACCTCCACACCTCCTAAAGAAGGTGATTTAGTAATCATCAAGGAGGGTAATGTGCCTCCTCTGCGATGGCCGCTAGCCCGAATCCTGCAGCTTCTACCAGGAAAGGATGGTGTACCTCGAGTGGCTACATTGAAGACGTTGTCGGGAAGTGTTAAGCGCCCGCTAGTTAAACTGTGCGTGTTACCTATGGAAGTTAATCCCAGTGAGGTGACGACAAATATCAGATAAGGACATTCATAATTAACCAAATGAGATGTTCGTTTTTCTTAATTGAATTAAGATTATTTTGTTTTCTTATTGACTTTCATTTGTTCTCATTATGTTTATTTGTACTTGTTAATTTTAAAAGGTTATAACCTTTCAAGGCGGGGAGTATGTTTGAATTTATAACAAAATGTAATTGTTTTCAATGGCCCAAGCGCCTTTTGTTTGTACATGCGCGTCAGCGAACTTGTCAGTCGAGGTAGGGACGGAGAGGCAGCATTGGCATTGGCGCGAGAACACTCCCAGGGAGCGCACGTATAGTTTCAGCACGAAACCTCAAAAAAGTATTTAAAGTTAACAATACAGTCCACTAAAGTAAAGCATAAGTTTTTTATTTGCAACCCACACCAACACAACATCAAAACAGCAAAACAATGAGCAAAGTTGTTTTCATTTTATATCTTCCAAATAACACTTTATTTGATTTCACAATAGAACAAAAATACCGTAGAGTACACACCTATCCAAAATGTTATTTATAGGATATAGAATGAAAACAACCTTGCGCATTCGTTAATAAAAATATAAAATGATTTTTGGAAGGTATTAAATTAAAAAATACTTTGTTATAATAAGATTTCTAGTTATTATTTAGTTTATTTCTTCTTTTAGGTTGCATGATTGACACATATTGGCAGCACTTACTCAACTGTTTACAGCAGAGCAAAAGAGATATGCCCAAAGTTCATGGTATCTCTGTTCTTTCAAGGTCTGAACAACGCAATTGCGTTGTACAGGCCTTGAAAAAACAGAGAGGGGATGGTCTCACATGCCCATCTCTCTCTGCGTTGCCAACCCCAAAAAAATAAATAAATAATAAGAAAATATTGCCGATTTCTGTACTTCAAACATACTAAAAATAATTAAATAAATTATTAAACAATTTCTTATTGTTTTACAAATTTTATTTGCTTTAAATATTATTTTCGTATCACCTAAAATTTCTAGGTTATGTAAATCAAAACAATAAACAACAGAAACTATTGCTTATTTCTGTATTTCAAACATACTAAAAATAATTAAATAAATTATTAAACAATTTCTTATTGTTTTACAAATTTTATTTGCACATTTTTATTTTAAATAAAATAAAAATAAAATCGGGCATTGTTACGCGCCTATTGTAGCGCGATCAGCTGACTGAAAATTTGACCCGTGTAAATAAACAACGTAGCGGCGTACAACGCCGGCCGCGGCGGTAAAGAATTTAATTGATTTTAAGAGGATATGGAGTCTACAAAATTATATGGGTTAATAAAACACCTTTTCAGTTGATCGGACAAATTTATTATTTGTTAATTAATACATACAAATGTGCTAACGTTTCGCCAACAACAAAAATGGAGTTGTGACCCGGTAAAATATAAAAAGGGTACAGATGGAGTTACAGCCTTGACCAAACATTGCATAGAGTCAAAACACAATTTCAACTTCGATAACGTAGCAATTCTAGACGTTGAACATAATTATCGTAAGAGATTAATCAGTGAAGCGATATTTATCAGAAATAATAAGTGTGTTAACTTTATTTCTAAGCGAAAATCCTTGAACGGTTGGTGTTCCATAATAGGGTAATAAAACAACGTCTTAAAACCAACCTCAGTTACTTATATTTAATAATATCTTATCTAATGCATTTCGAGGATATGATTCCTCATCTTCAGAGATACATTAAGTTATTAAACATAGAACCTATTAGATGTACAAGTAACAAATTTTCAGTTAAGTGGAGGTTCACACATTGGACTAATTAAATTATTATTATTTTATAAGGCTCTCTTGACTATCTAACCATCAAAAACCATTTTTATTCCTGCTATTAAACGTAAACTTGTATTGGAAAGCGTTGACCAACTTAGGGTGTAACGCAAAGACGTATCGGATAGCGTCAACCAAAGTCCAAAATGGTCGATTGACCAAGTATGTCGTTTTATTTAAAAGTTTTAATCTGTTGTCATCAGTTTCGTTTTTAAGTGTTTCTTAAATGTGATTTTTATGTTTTTGACAAAAGAATTTTGGAACTCCAGCCTAGTCAATATTAATTGGAGTGAGGCTACTCAACCTAAATATTGGTTCAATTTATATACAGCAGAAGACAATATTTTTTACGCAAAGTTCGTATGCGTTACCCCCTAAAATTAAGACGAGGGATACAAATATGATGTTCAAGATTTAAGAAACAAGCCGTTTTGCGTTACACCCTAAGTTGGTGACGTGTTCCAATACGTTTAGGCTTTACCCCAAGTTGGTTGACGCCTTTCAACACGTTTATGCGTTATACCCTGAGTTGGTTGACGCTTTCCAATACGTTGTTTGTGTTACACCCCAAGCTGGTTGACGTTTTCCAATACGTCTTTGTGTTACACCCCAAGTTGGTTGACGCTACCCAATACGTCTTTGTATTACACCCTAAGTTGGTTGACGCTATCCGATACGTCTTTGCGTTACACCCTAAGTTGGTCAACGCTTTCCAATACAAGTTTACGTTTAATAGTAGGAATAAAAATGGTTTTTGATGGTTAGATAGTCAAGAGAGCCTTATAAAATAATAATAATTTAATGCGTCCAATGTGTGAACCTCCACTTAACTGAAAATTTGTTACTTGTACATTGTTGATAGGTTCTATGTTTAATAACTTAATGTATCTCTGAAGATGAGGAATCATATCCTCGATATGCATTAGATAAGATATTATTAAATATAAGTAACTGAGGTTGGTTTTAAGACGTTGTTTTATTACCCTATTATTACCCTATTATTGTGTTAACTTTAAAACAGACACTCATGGGTTAAGCGCAATTTATACAGGTTTAATTAGTAAATTACGGGATAAAAGTAATAAGCCCGGTGGGTAATTAAAAAACCACGTTAATCTTTATAATGATAATTTGTAACGGTATGTAGAGTAAAAATAAAAAAAAAACCATAAATGATTTGTAAATGGTTCTGATTTTTAGATGTTAAGTTTTTAATTTTTAACACACAGTATATAAATGTATAGTTTTTATTAGTGATCATACTGTATATAGATTTCGATGTAGCGCCATCTAACGGAACTTGTGGAACTACATATATTTGAACTTTGTACCTAACTGATGCCACTGGGATTGTACTCAAAAAGCACATGGCCCAATTTGTCCTCAAAATTATAATTAACAGCTTAACTTTTAACCGAATGGTCATAATTGATATAAAGTGTTTGATCCATCTTATTAAACTGGTATTTAATGAAAACGCATGATTTTGATTATCATTAGGATTATTTTTGACAATTTGTTAAAAATACAATAGGTATGCATAAATTCTAATATGACATAATAATTAACCCAGTATATTCATTTATAATAGTAATTTTAATAAGAGTAATGTTCTTAAATTATATAATTGTTGAAATCGTTCCATAAAGTTTCTGTTCTTTTTAGCTCTGAAGAAGCCCCCGCTGTGGAGGCGAAGCGTTAGCACATTTGTATGTATTAATTAACAAATAATAAATTTGTCCGATCAACTGAAAAGGTCTTTTATTAATTCTCAATAACGACGCTAAAAAGGCATATTATATGGGTTTTTCCCTGTTTTTATATTTCAAACTACGCGAATATTTTTTGAGCTCTATACAAAATAAGAATATCATATGAAAGATGAAAGTGGAACCTCTGCTTAAGACTTGTGTGCGACAGTTTTTTAATATATTATATCCAAAATGGCCAAAAAAAATCATTAAAAATAATAAAAATTTTGCCTATTTTATACTTATTTTTTGGACTTAATAATTTAATTTTTGAAAAAGTCTTCGTATAGAAGTCTAGTCATGAATGTTATTTAAACTATGCAATTATAAAACTTAATGTTATTTACAAAATATGGTTGTAGTTTAAATTTTGAACGCGAATTTTAAGAGTAAAAGCAGGCAATACCTTCGTAGTCTAGGTGACACAAATTTTAAAATATAACAGAAATGAAGAATTTTATTGGTACTTTCAGCCTAAAAGAAGAACCTCAAAATATACGTTTACTATCTGAGCGCGGTTCTACTTAGACTCCCAATCCTCTTAAAAGACGCTTCGTTGCAGTGTCTGCAGGCAAATTTAAGCCCGCGTAAAGTTGCTCCCAGCTGGAAGTAGGACAAAGAATACGCGATCGTGATCTATTTTGTCCTACTTCCAGCTGGGACCAACTGTACATGCAAGTGCACGGCAAGTGTACGGCAACATGTACGCCTGTCTTTAGGGACCGTGTATGTACATGTTCTCGCACTTGTACGCTAACATATACGCGTGTCTGTAAGGGTCTTTTAAAAGGATTATTTTGAATGCGCCTAATGTGGTGGGACAACTGAGTTTGTTCACGTTTTAACAAGAATGGCTGACGCAATATATTTTACAAAAATTAATTAAATATTTGCAATTAAGATTCGGTTCCAAAGGACAATATACATCCGAAAAAAGTTTTAAAGACAAATGTAAATACATTTTAGAATTTTTCGCAAATACAGGGTGTCCCAAAAAGAAGTAATCAGAAAATAATTCTAGAAAGTGGAAGAGATTTCATTGACTAAAAAACCAATAGTCAAGGTCAGAACAGCCCAGTTTATTTTACGTGTCTTTGAATTGTGTTCTCACTGAAAATGTCGTTGGGTTAAAATTACACAATCTTCAGTAACAATCGGTAAATTCTAAGATACGATAAATTTATCATAAACAGAAACAGTATGCAGTGTGCAGTAAATTTCCAAAAACTTCGTGTTCGTTGTATTTAATTTGATAAAAAATAGTTTGTAGCCTTATCGAACAGATTTATTTATTAAAAATTACATTTATAAAGTGCCAACGTTTCGAAACTGGTTAGTTTCTTTTTCAAGGCTAGAAAGAAATTTCACAATTAAAATCTTTAAATATAATAATAAAATATTTCACTACTGCTAATAATATTTATACAATTTAATCTACATTCAAAAAAGGTCATTATTACATTAATAGTCCACAAGGTGACAAATTGTGAGTAGGTATTTTAGGCACTCTAAAATTTTGTATAGTAGTGCCTTTATGCCAGTTGTATGGGGAATGGATCTCGTGGCTGGGCGATAGTGATTATTTTGATAATTCGCAACTATAAAATTTGCTATTAAGTTTTTGCCAGAAATTATTGTTTAGGCATTTTGACATTTTAATAATCTTAAATTTTATACCTATTACAACACGAAAATAAAAATGCCAAGAATTTTGGACGGTTATTTATTATCGCCAGGCATTTTTATCACGGGATCATAAAATATTAAAATGATTGAAAAATGTCCTTGGTCAGGATTCGAACCTGGACCTCCAAATCGCATGCCTGGTGTGATAACCAGTACACTACTTAGAACCTAATTTCGAATATGTTCAGTTCTGTCTTAAATTGGGAGAATCGATAATGGTTATTATCATCATCAACCAGTTAGACACAATTGAACACTGACCAAGTACTGTTCGTGTCTTTGGGGCAAAGGAATGTTAATATGAAGACTAATAGCTTTGTGATATGAATCAATTAAGAAATGTCTCGTGTGATAACCACTCTAGCCTTAAATTGGAAGAATCGATAATGATTATTATCATCATCAATCAATCCTGGCCAAAGTCATTTTTCAATTGATTTATTTTTCAAAGATATTAGTCTTTATATTAAAATGATTTGCAAAAAGCCAAGAGGATACGATGGTTACAAATAAATACCTGGCACCTAAGAATATTTTAGGATACTGGGACGTAAAAGTCTTGTTCTTACGTGTTTGTGATGTTGGGGCTGTTCAAAAAGTTTTTTGGAGTAGTTAATTGTTCCTCGCGAATTAATATAATAGTTTAAATACAGGGTGAATTTAAAGTAAACTTCACGTGTACCATATTATTTGGAATTTTTAAAAAAGATAAAAGACATATCAAATTGTTTTTGAAAAACTTTATTTTAAACTTAAGCAATGTACATAATTTGGCTATAACGGTTAATATGCCGAAATCGCGAAATGATCAAAAAGCCTACAATAACAAATTTATTTAAAAAACTGTTTTAAAATAAATATGGTTTATACTATTAACCCTTTGAAATCAAACAACTTTAAAATTAATTTTCTTTCATTTTATGCTTAAGCCGGGTTGTTTTTTAATATAAGATTTAAGTGTTGCACAGGTAAAGTTTATAATTTCCCCTTAAATCTACAACGTATATAAGAAAATAATCAGAAGGGGTTTCCTTGAATAATTTTAAGATACAAGTAGAGAATTAATTGTCGTGTTCACCAGGTTACCGGTAGGTGATCTACCGCAACCGCTGCGGTAGGTATCGGTTAAATGTCTGCTGAACGACTTTTTAAAAATGTCCGTTTTTCATTCAAATTAATCATGTTTTTTGGCTGTACAAAGAATGGCATGAACAAAACCTTCGTGGGAATAATGAAGACCAAAACTTTTATTACATTTCATTTAATAAACGTTATTTCTACCTTTGATAAAAACAAAATGCTGTGGAAAAAATGGCGACCGGTGGATGTCAGTGTCAATTTTTTGAAGTAAGATCCACCGGTTACTACTACCGCTCAATCTCTTGAACGCAGCCAATATGTGATAGATCCATCTAAAAATTAATTAATATTTAATATTAAAACAAAAAACCCACTCTATTTAAAAGATATTTAATTAGGCAGAACGTTTTCGTCAACCAATGTTGACATTATCATTTAATGGCATTGATAATGTCAATATTGGTCGACAAAAACGTTCTGGTTAATTAAATATCTTTTAAATAGAGTGAGTTTTTTGTTTTAATATTAAATATTAATTTACAAGAGAGAGTTAACACTTTCTCAAAAATGCTTCATTTTTTATATAGAGGGTATTTTTATACTCTTTTTTTTATTTTTTAGCATATTGATTTTTTTTCCTTTCGATTGCAATAACAAGAGTGTGTCCCAAACTATGAAAAATTATGCGAAAAGTTAGGAAGTTTTGCTAAAAAAAATTAAAAAAAATTTAGAAACTTTGACACCCCGTAAATAAAAAATGAAGGAATTTGGAGAAAACTTTTATTCTCAACTTTTAGTTTAGAATTAGTCAAAGAATTGCTTCCTGTTCTCGCATTAATATATTGAATTGTTAAAAAATACCCCCTTAAACCAAAAATAAAATTTTGTAAACAATATGGCCAATGTAAATCAAAATTTAAGAACGCATGATGAAAAATGATATACGATATATGTCCGTTAAGTGCGGTATGATAGCCTCAAAAAATAGAAAAACTTGCCCCTGCGGGGCTCCTTTCTCTAACCTTTTTCTCGTTCTGTCATAGCGCACTTACCGACCTTACATCATAATAGGTATATTATTCCGTCCCAACACCATAAAATTTTCTTTCGCGTCTGACAATTATATGTAACCATTGTATACTCCTGGCTTTTTGAAAATCATTTTAATCATATTAATGCTCACGTCGAAAAATTGAATGTTCCTAAAATATATGTTTTACAATTTTTAAAATGGTAAAATGCAAGTTTGGAACTGCCTGGAGATACTAAATAACAGTCCAAAATCCTTGGTATTTTTATTTTTGTGTTCAAATAGGTCCCAAATTTAAGATTATTAAAATATTAAAATTTCTGGCACTAACTATTTTACAAATTTTATAGTTGCGTAGTACTAATATAACTGCTAACGCCCTGTCCATTCCCTATACAACTGGCATAAAGGCACTACTAAACAAAATTTTAGAGCGCCTAACAAAATTCATCACCAGCTCTTGGACTACAAGCTGAAATAATGGTACCAATCCAAGTAATTTATTAAACAATAAAACGGTGTTATTGAGTGATGTAGTGGGGCCGGAACGGCGTTCCGATACTTTTTTAGGGAAGCCGGAACGCGTTCCGGTACTTTTTTTCAGAAATATTGCTTTCTTTTAATATCTTTTTACACTTAGAATTTTTAGAACAAATATGTAAAATATTAAAAATTAAAAGGCGCCGTTAATGTCTAGCTACAGCCTAGGAGCCTACAGCTTTTAACAGAAAAAATCAGAGTATTTCGAATGGCGTAATTTTCTTCTTTCTGAGTTCTTTGTTTCTTGTTTCCCTGTTTTCCTAAGATGAGTCAACCGCAAAAAAGAAAACAAACGTTGCTTACTTCATTCTAAATTTAAAACATAAAGTTAGTGAAGATGAAACGTGTAAAAAAATTGTCGGTGTCAACTCGCACCCCAACCCTAATTTAGATGAATAATAAATAAGAAATGTGGGTTTCAGAAAATGTTTTGTTTTTCAGAATTGCTTGTTTTTACATATTTACAGTAACAGCAAAAACGAGCCTTTGTTTTTCATAAATCTTTATTCCGACGTCTCATGGCTACAAATAAATATTACAAAAATTACCATCAATCTATAATGTGTATCTATGTATAATTATTTTGATGGAACTTTTAGAAGACAGCGCGTGCTCAAGTACACTACGGATATTTAAATGTTCGGTGGAAAGAACGGTTAAGTAATTTTTGATTAAGTATGTCGATAGTCGGAAATTTAAGCGCTGGATTTTGAAATTCGCTTGATATTTGCGGTTTTGTTCATTATTCTTTTCCAGTTGAGCTTTTTTATTATACGGGGCATCTCAAGGGACTACTGCATGGACAAATTAGTAGAGACATTCATTCGTATATTAATAATTCTTTATTTTGCATCATTTTTGCGATGTACTGAAAAACAAGAAAATGCGATTTTTAAAATATGGCAAAAACTTTTTTAGTTTGGGTAGGAATGGTTTTTAACATTATAAAGACACTCAATCTATTTGTGTATTAGCGATTCAAATTAATATTTCCCGCGCAAATGTATGTTTGGTTACATATTCTAGTGACGTCACGTCAGTGACAAAATAAATAAACATTTAAACTTGCAAAGAAATAATCAAACGCTTTTAATAATACAAAGTAAATTAGGTAAGTTGACGTTATTTACTTGACTATAATAGACATTAACAAACGTTAAACGCTAAATTCGTCTGCACATCTATCACGGACGTGACGTCATTTCATAGTTCCGCGCTATGCCGTAAGAGGGAGATCGCTTAGCTAGAATCGCCAATAACGTCCGTTTAAACGAACACGCATGTTCATAGTGAGCGTTTAGAGAATCGTCTATTGTTTTTAAAAGAAAGTACCAGTATTCGGCCAATAAGTTCCAAGTCGGAGGCATTATATTTAACCATTTTTTTTTAATTGCCTTTAATACAAGAGAAAAAGGCTGACTCAGGAAGTGGCCGGAGGGTGAATATACCACACTAAATATTGTTTTTTAAATTTTTTTTGTATGTTACTTATATAATAAGTAAAGAATATATTTACTTTTAGAAAAGAAAATATTTATTATTAAACTTCATGTACTAATGGGTTAATATAGGATAATAACAAACACACCTATACAGTTAAACCACCCATGAGACACTGAATATAGAGAAATACCATATTTTCAAAAATTAATTTAGGTTTGAATACTCATAGAACTTCGAATTTTGTTGAGATTCGAAAATCAAATATCAACAAACAGACGTTTTTATTTTTCATGTATTTTGTAGAGTTTTTAATTGGAAAATAAAAAAATAAAAAATTCTTCTTTAAATGTTAATAAAGCATCACATTCGATGCATTAAAATCGCCATGTTCTTTCTTTGTCTTCTATATATTTAAACATATTTTTCTCCTTTGAAGAAACAATAGTACGTTTTATTTCAGGTAAAAGAAGAAAACGTAAAGTACTTCTTTATCTCCCAACAATAAAATATGCAAAAAATTATTCTTACTTACATTCCTAGATTATTCGACACTTGTTCAGAAACACCATGTATATATCAGTATACTTTTTCTGAGAAAGACGCAACTATAAAACAATATACTGTTTTACTACACTCAATTAAAAATAATAGTTTCATGCTTCTACGTACATTAGTTTTGGAAAAATAGAAACATAAAATATATTCTTTTTGTTTTTTTTTTAAGTTAAATCCATTAAAAAACACGACACTACAAGGATTCAATAAAGGGGCACAGAAAAGAGATGAAATCAGGTGAATTTAATATGCTAATGACGTATAGAATTCAACCACGGATGCAGATATGAAAGGAACAATTGAATGCCAGTCTCGTCCTGCAAACAAATTGTCTTTAATCAAACGAGAATTTAGTGGACAAATTTACGCGGCGAATTACGGGTTTAAAACAAAGGTTAAATTGATTGTTGAGGCAAAGAATAACGTTAACAAACAATTACAGAGTTTTTATTATCGGCCACTCTTTACAAAAAATAATTATCGATCTGGAAACTTTCATAAACGATCAAACAAAAAACTGAAACTAAGTAATTGCGGAATTAAAATCTGTCAAAGTTAACATAAAAATATGATTCCATTTCGCCAATGGTGGAAAAATAAACTCTTGTTTATAACACCAAAAATTTTACTGTTTTACTTCAATTTTTGGAAACATGCTTGGGCATGTCAATTTTTATTTCCATGGACATTTTTTTTTATTATTACAGATTACCTACTTTCAATACCTAGCAAGAGATAGGTACCACCTAAATATTTCAACCTATTCAAACGTTTTTTGAAAAACTCAAATAAATTACAGTAATATATAGGGTTTCTAAAATGGTGGTCACGGCTTCGTGTGCTTATACTACAGGTAAAAATATGATAAAAAGTCCATATTAACATTTGCCCAAAACTCGACTGTTACCGAGATACAAGGTGTTGAAATTTCTTTTTATTTTTACTTTTTGTTTATTTTTTCTGGATCAATAAATGAAAACATAACATAATAACATTTGTAAGATTTCTCATGGTTAGTCATCTTTCGTTATTACCAGTGATTATAAAACGTACGTACGTTATGTAATCGCTGTTATTACTTTTTCTTTAATTTAACTATCCAGTGGTGTAGAAACGGGTGAAGGTGCCCCCTTTTCGAATTTATTTAATACGCCACTTCAAAATTGTATGAATTTTTAAAATTTTCGTTCAATTTGTCACAAAAAAGTACACTTAAGAAGATAGTCGGTAAAATTAGGTATAGGACTTGGCAATGTAAATTTCGATTACTTTAAAGAAACAGGAAAAACGAACGGTTAATTGAAATCGAATATTTTTTTTATGCTGCTTAATGATTCCATAGTTCAGCCGATGATGTTTTTAGTTTTTAATATTTTTTTTAATTTTCACCTTTTGGTTGGGCCCAAAAATATGCAACTTTTAGGCTCAATTTACAACCTTACTATAAACCTATTTTAAAAAATTAAAAACATCATCGGCTAGTCCCTTTAATATACTTTCAGGAATAATTTACAAAATTAAAATCGATTAACTCTTAATGAGAGTAATGTTTATTTAAAAAACCTCCGTATAAACGCCTAAACTTCTAGTGGCATCTCTTTGGCACAGTTATATGTTTCATTCTCCCATCGCATTTGCAAGGGCCAGAGAAATCGGAGTTACACATTTGCCCGACTATCCTCTTAATAAATTTTGATAGGATTTGTGTATTATTAAATTAAGACAAAACTAATAGCCAAAAATGACAAACTATGGGAAGTACTCATTCTAAAAATTTTATTAATTTTTATTCAGCCGATCCAGAGAAAATAAATAAAAACTAAAAAAAAAAGAAATTTCAACACCCTGTGTCTTGGTTTTGGACAAATATTTATAGGGACTTTTTGTCATATTTTTACTTAATGAAATGTTGACCGTTATAGTGACGACCATTTTAGAAACACATGCTGAAAATTGTTGATCCTGTTGATGTGAGCAGAGCCCAGTAAAATGCAACAATAATATTTAAACCAACTTTATTTCATTAAAATAAAGTATAAAATAATCCAGGAACTAATGGAAATTTGCGGGTCTATTTGCAAACGAGAGGCGAAAACGTTGCGAAACGTACGAAAAAACGGGTAAATACAAGCGCTACGATTTGTTATACGAAAAGGTAATCAAGCGAAGTGCTTTATTAGCTGCGAGCAGTTAGACAGGAAGAAACGTGATGTGACTGTGCCACCAAACGCAAGGTTACACGTAACTGGTTTAGACAGGAAGAAACGTGTGATGGGCGAATGTGACTGTCCCACCAAACCCAAGGTTACAGGTAACTAATTTAGACAGGAAGGAACGTCTAATGGGCGAATGTGACTGTCCCACCAAACGCAAGGTTACACGTAACTAATTTAAACAGGAAGGAATGTCTGAAGGGCAAGTGTGACTGCGCCACCAAACGCAAGGTTACACGTAACTAATTTAGACAGGAAGGAACGTGTGATGGGCGAATGTGACTGTCCCACCAAACGCAAGGTTACAGGTAACTAATTTAAACAGGAAGGAATGTCTGAAGGGCGAGTGTGACTGTGCCACCAAACGCAAGGTTACACGTAACTAATTTAGACAGGAAGGAACGTGTGATGGGCGAATGTGATTGTCCCACCAAACCCAAGGTTAGGTTAGGTTAGGTTAGGACTAATGGGCGAATCTGACTGTGCCGCCAAACGTAGGGTTACACATAACTGATTTAGACAGAAAGGAACGTGAAGCACCCTTTGTAAAATTTGAACATAGGCTGCAGCATTACGTATTAAATAGTATTACGTAAATAAAAAATGTAGGCCTGCCGAACGCGACACGCGAGCTGTTTTCCTCAGGACTTAAGATGAAAATTAATTTTTCTAAATTTAAGTAAAAAGCGGACAATTATTTCATAATATCAAAAATCCGGACAGTTTGGCGTCCGGCTCGAGTATAAGGTAGGACGCCATTTACCAACCTCAAAAAGAGGACGGTCCGGCCTAAATCCGGACATCTGGCAACCCTACATATGTCGCATATGCATATGTTCCGAGTGAAATACGCGCATAAGCATTTCACTCGGAACGCTTTTTTGAAATTTTGAAATGTTAATTGTCAGCTGTTTATTAGTTGTAGTTGTTATTAGAAGCAGTTAACAAAAACACAATTCTAAAATCGCGAACAATTAAAAATTATTAAAATGGAACCTAAAAATTCAAGTAACAATCACCTAGAACCCACAGCTAAATGTTACAGGTGAAAAAATTGAATGAAAAAATAGTAAGTGCACAGTGCGCATGCATGCATACGGAGCATCACCGCAAGAGGTAGTGCAACCGAGAAATTTTTTTGTTGATTTCTTAATAAAGTTTTTCAAAAACAATGCGACACGTCTATGGCGGTTTTTGAAAATTCGAAAAATAAGGTGTTTATGATTATTATGCGTTACTTTAAACTAAACTATCGTTTACGGGAAAATTTAATAATTTTTTTAAATACATCTAGATGGCGCTAGTACAAACTTTTTGGTACCATTGTAAAACAATCTTAATAAGGTATTGTTTTATGGTATAAAAACCATATCAATCCATTAAAAAAAATGATGACGTCATAGTGACGACATGCCAACCGATAAAATTTTTTGTTGAGTTCGAAATACAGTTTAAAAAAAATCCGACACTTCTTTTACCGTTCTTAAAAATTCCAAAAAATAAGGTGGTTATGATTTTTCGGCTTTACTTTAAACTCACCCTGCATATTTTAAAGTTTTTGTTTTATTTTTACATACAGAGTCTACAAAAAGTTCGGCAACACTCATTAATTATTGAAACTAAGTATTTTTAACTTTACCAACAAGTTGAAGGTCACGCGATAGTCATTAACCTTTTGTAAATAGCACCAACCCACTTAATTGCAAATTATTATAGGCTGCTATCAGAGGTAGTTGCGCTATATTTTTTAAAGTAAATCGTTTGGAAGTTACAAGAGTCTAAATTTTTGAAAAATAAAAAAAATGGTCTGTAAGCCTGTGAAAATAGGCTATAATATCGAACTTTACGTATTGAAAATTTAAGCCCTTATAATTTCCAAACTATTTATTTTAAAAAAATAAAAAAATATGATTATAAAGATCTAAAAGCAAGCCATAATAATATGCTATAAAAATGGGTGATTGCTACTTTAAAAAGTTAAGTGATTATCGCGTGACTTTCAACCGGCTGGTCATGGAGATGGTAATATTACAAAATAATGCTTCACTAAGAATAGTAATGCTTTTATTTGAATCATTTTTCTCAAAAATAAATGGGCGTTGTTGCAGAACTTTTTGTACACCCTGTATACTATAAGCATGCAGAGCTGTCACATTAATTATAAAATCCTCGTACATTTATATAAGTTTTATAGTAAATAGGAGAACGCATTTGTGATTTGTGTTCTTTAATTTAAAATTTTACAGTATTAATATGAACTCTAGAAGTTCCACGAATATTTTATTGAATAAGAAATGAAAATATTGGAGAACTGCTTACTTTGCAATGCACAATGCATTTTAATCGGAATCCTGTTTGTTTGGGAGATGTCTGCAATAAAAATCCTCCACTTGATATTACTTTCCACAGAAGCATATTTAATATACTCGAACGCTTTGCTCCTGTTTTATGTGAAAATTGTGTAATCCAAAAAAATATTATATTTACATTTATAATATATTTTAGCGTTGGCAATTTAACTTCCAAATATAGCAACATAATTTTAAAAAATGGTGTACAATTTATTTTTGAAATACCTAAAATGTTTTTAAAACAATTTTATTCCACTATAAGCATTATTTTAATATTAATAGTAAAAAATATAATTGAATTTTATTTATTACTATAAATATTTTAACAACCATTTGCGTTGATTTGTCAATATTGTTCTGTATGCTCTCTCCTAATACAAGAAGACTACTCAAAATAATTATTAAATTTTTAGGCTTAAATGCCTTGAAAATAATTTCTCGTCTTGTAAATATATAGGATAAAAATGCCTAGTATGTTAAGTTATAAAAATCTCTCTCTTACTTCCTATCTGCAGTTCAACCTTGCATCGCACCCCACCCCGAGGGCAAAATTTTCTTTTACCATGTAAAGTATGCCCATGCTAATATCACATAAATTATGTACAACAAGAGGAAAGAATACAAAAAGTTCATAGCGTAGAGTAAAAAAAAACGTCTTTATATAAGCACACGGAGTTAAATTATCAGTTTATGTTATGTAATTATAGAATCTTTAAAAGGAAAACTATTAATTTTTATGTATATGTCTATAAAGTAAATTTATTGTTTATTATTTTAAAAATAAAGTTTATGGTACTTTAAAATAATAGTTACTAAAAATCAAACACAAAATATATACATATTTTTGCATCCAAGATTGATAACAACTATCAAACCTGATTCAAAGCAACCTAAATTCCTAATTAATAGTATTTTTAAAACACAACTTAAACTTTTATATCCAAACGCTTATAATAATAATTTCACTTCAGACATCACAAACGACAATAAATATTTTTTTTGACTTATTTGAATTCCAGTTCTATGGATTTAGCAAGATTGTTCATCATATGGTATTACAATAGCAATATCATTTTCCACAACTCACTGAACTCGGTCAAGAATAATAAACAAAAAGACAACATTTTGAATTGTAGCGTCATATACAAACTCTTATGCAATAATTGTAAAAGTGAATACATAGGACAGACAAGAAGACCATTCATGGTCAGATTCAAAGAACATAAGGCTGCAATTAGATTAAACAGACCTGTTAAATTCAATTTCGCTGACCACATAATTTCTTCCAAGCATCGCTTTGACATAGATTCAAATTCAGTTATACACCATAAAACATGGGATAAATTCATTGACAATCTTCAGAACTTGGAAATTACTAGGAGTCAGTTGAAAGTTGAAAGTGGACACAACAACACTTGATGTTCAATTGCGTTGTTCAGACCTTGAAAGAACAGAGATACCATGAACTTTAGCATACTTTCTCAATCTGTCATTAAGTGCTGCCAATGTGTCAATCATGCAACCTAAAAGTAGAAAAAAACTAAATAATAACTAGAAATATTATTATAACAAAGTCTTTTTTTAATTTAAAGCCTTCCAAAAATCATTTTATATATTTATTACTAAATGAGCAAAGTTGTTTTCATTTTATATCTTCCAAATAACATTTTATTTGATTTCACAATAGAACAAAAATACCGTAGAGTACAGACCTAACCAAAAAGTTATTTAGAGGGTATAAAATGAAAACAACCTTGCGCATTTGTTAATAAAAATATAAAATGATTTTAGGAAGGTTTTAAATTTAAAAATACTTTGTTATAATAATATTTCTAGTTATTCTATTTATTTCTACTTTTAAGTTGCATGATTGACACATTGGCAGCACTTACTCAGTTGTTTATAGCAGAGCAAAAGAGATATGCCGAAAGTTCATGGTATCTATGTTCTTTCAAGGTCTGAACAACGCAATTGGAATCTCACCAAGACAACTTTCTTAAGCACCTGTTATTATTATAATTTCTTTTTCTTATGTGTTCACTTATTCGGATTTCAACAACGATTACTTAAATTAAGACTTGACACAACTCTTCAAGTTGAGCTCATGTCGACAATTTCTTTTTTATTTAACCTTTTCGTCTCGTCTGTCAACTACCATTCTGCGTTTGCCTTAGGGCCAGCTGTCTGACTACTGAGTCAGTAATGCGTAATCCTTACTGAAGCAGTAATGCGTCTTATTTGACATGAGAATCTAATATAATTTGACTTGCTTTTAATTTAACTTCAAACATATTGATTTATTTTTAGTTACGTTGCGGTATTACCAAAACGTTGTGGTTTTCACCATTTTTAGTGTTGCAGATACTATAATCTACTGGGTCGCCCTTGGTTCGCCTAAAATAAAAATTCTATACAGTTTACTTTCGGCCTAGGTGAAACTAAGCTCCCTTGGTTTGGTCCAAAAATCGATGAGCACCCGACGTTGGTGGGGCAACAAGATCAGTTCATGGGGTGTATTGACCAATAGAGGTTCGACTGGCTCAGGGAACGTATTTCCGAAATTTCAGTTTTAAACTGTTTTAAGTATATTTTCAAATTGTATATTAGATCTTATCTTGGATCACCCTTTCTATGTCTTTTAGCGTTTAAGTCATAGCTGTCAATTACTTTAAGCACTCTATGCGCTCTGCGATCCTAAGATATATAACCTAAAAAGCACCTTATTAAATTGTTAAACAAATTTGTAAATTCGCCAAGACATAAACAAAATGGCGTAGCGTCCAACCTCTAGTCAATTGACCAACACATTTTTTAATCTGTGATAATTATAAACATCTGTGATGTATAATGGCAGCCTAGTTTTAATCATGCCATACTTGCCCATAAATCATTAATATTTATGGTTCTTAGTGGTTTACAACTTTTTAACTATTTTAAACTGATGTCCATGAGGTTGAATTGTCATTAGTACATTCCATGTTTTACGTTACCAAAAACAAACGTCTTGCGCCTCTTCACTTAAGGTATATGATTTATCACATATTAATTGTAATTGTAATAATTATGTATGTATATTTTT
This sequence comes from Stenus bimaculatus, assembly GCA_963971135.1. NCBI lineage: Eukaryota > Metazoa > Arthropoda > Insecta > Coleoptera > Staphylinidae > Stenus > Stenus bimaculatus. The sequence goes on from OZ020184.1 coordinate 26,599,830, forward strand.
TCGGTATTAATTTTTAAAGAACGCACAACAAAGTTTATTAAACTTTAATTTTAATAAATTAGAAAAATTGGAACGTGACCCATGTTTTATTTACACTCAGTATACGTGAAGTTATGAAAAAGGTCCATTCACATATAGCAGCCATAAATTGCATCGGTACTTACTGAACTGGCAAGCGATTTAAAATGCGGCAATTTATACCAGATTTCATAGATATACAGTTAAAGGAGTTAGTAGTCATTTTTGGTTTTTTTTTTCAGATGAATACTATTAATTGAGCAATAAGGGACAAACATATTGATGTAAAAAAATAATTGGTGTAATTGGAAAGTTACATATTTTCTTCGGATTTTGTTTTCATTTATATTCAAAACAATTTATAGCATTTTGCAATTTCAAGTACTTTACAGACATCTATTTTAATTTAATTTAAAATATGCATTTATTACTGCAATTCGCAATTTTAAATAAATTATATAAATCGCAAAACTTCTTTATTTAAGTTTCTTTTACAAAACATAAGCTCGAGTATATGAAGCCAATGTTCAAAGTGTATTTTTCTGAAACATTTAGTTTTAGATTTTTCACCAATTCAAAAATGATTTTTTTTTTGGTAAATTTGTATTTTTGAATAGGTCTTCACTTAAACCATTTTAACTTTTTCTGTAGCAAATTAATGTTTGACAACTTTAAATCAGTCTCGTAAAGCAAATTACTAATTCTTCTGGCTCCTGTCGTACGACCTTCAAACTAATCTAGGTAGTAATAGAATTTTAGTTAACAAACGTAAATCAAGGACACTATCTTATAAACTCGTTTATTTATTTAGATACCGTTAGGCAATCTAATGCGATTAGTTCGGCGTCAGAGGTAGATATAAATACATTTTAAGAAACTAAATTTATCTTAATTTAATATACAGGGGGGACCATTTAACTTGAGATAAATAAATATCTAACAAACTAAAAGCCTTAGAAAAAATGGTTAAAAAAATGTGTCAAATAAAAATTGATAGGTTTAAATGGGGGAAAATATAGAACCTAATTTCGTCAAGCGTCAATTTTTTTTTAAATTTAAAATGTGTTTTTTTTAGTAAATTTTAGTTGTTATTTAAAAAAGTTGGTTTATATTGAAATTAACACAAGGATGACACTTAACCCAAAAATAACTAGCACCATCGTTTTTCCACGTTTTAACCAAACAACTTTTATTTGAAAGTTTTTTGTCCAAACCTTTTAGGTTTTCAATTATTTATTTTTCTCAAGTTAAATGGTCCGCCATACAGGGTTGAATTCTATTGAATTACTATTGTAAGTAATTTACTTGCAAATTTCAACGCGATACAAATTATTACGTTTTACACTTATTTGAAGTTTCTTATAACACGGTTTTCATATAACGCTGTACAAATTAATCTGATCTTATAACTTGGTTTCATTCGAACGCGGTACCAGTTAGTCGCGTTATGAAGGGTTAACTGTCTTCCGGACTTTTTCAAGCAAAAGCTCAAGAAAACACAGTAATTATGGTAAATGGATTTTCTCTTTATTTACGGACGTAAAGTCGAATAATTGCGGAAACAAAGGTTGCTTAATTAATAAAGAAAACCATGCGAATAGTACAATAAATTAAGCAGTTGTCTGAGAATCGGGTAGTTTAGACAGGTGGGAAAGTGTGCGGCAGTTGGGTACGTCTGCACCACATACCAGGAAATAGGTAATCTACGCCCGGTTCCTCTAACATATCTTTAGACGTAGCTTCACCAAGCTCACCTCAGATGCAAGCTCAGCTTAAGTCGAGTTTGCTTTACACCATGGCTTTATTCACGATGTCTTGGCTAGGGTCCGGATTGATTTGGCAAAACCGCCGCGTGGCATCCGCTGAGAAGGCTGAGATTCTTATAATTGGCTGTTTAAAAAAATCACCTGTTTAACGATCAATTAGTTGCTAGCTTTAACATAACCATACAATCGTTTTGTAAACAGTAAACATGTTGCAATTCTTTTAAAAGTAGCGTTTATCGTTTAATTATAATGAGTGGTAAATAAAACAGAATACATTATTCCCAAGAAGACAATTTAGTTAATTTACATACATACAGGGTGTCAAACTTTTTTAGATACTAAGTGTCATTTTAAACAAAAAATTGCCTACAAAGTTACAGCAATTTTAAAACTATTAAATTTTTTATGATTTTTGTGAAACTCATTGTATAATTTTTTTTTCTTATCAGGAATTCTTTTTATAAATCAATTATGGTTTAGATTTTCTCTTTGCCAACTTATTCTTTGAAGATTATTGGCTATTTTTAAACTAAGATACCATTTAAAAATTTTCTTGATGAAATTAATCTATCTGATTGGCTTAAAGATAAAGACAAATTTCAAAGAATACTTGATTGAAATAAAAAATTCAAAATTAAATGAAATTTATACAGCGTGTCCCAATAAAATCATTTAAATTCTTAAATTTTAAAATTGCTGTAACTTTTTAAGGAGCCGAAAGAAAAAATATTAAGTTCTTCAAAGGACTTTTTTTGATCAGAATGAAATTTACTCTCTAAAAAAATTTTTGCTGGAAAAAAAAAGTGGGACGCCCTGTATATAGTAAAGCTTAGAAAACTGAAAATAACTTGCACGAACATATATTTGGCAAGGAATTATTATATTTGGTATATTGTCCACATATTTATTTAAATTAACATTATTCATATAATAAATAATGAATTAAAATTCACGTTTACTGGACAAATATTATTGTTTTTACGAGATTTCGGCGTAGTGCTATCGAGTAAGCTGAACTTGCGTCTTGAGACAGAGCTTAAGATTTAGTTATATCTCAACACGTTATGGAGAAACCGACCGCCAGACAGATATAAATATGTGGCGAGTAATTGGGTACGTCTGCGCCCCACACCAAGAAACAGGTATTAAGACAGGTAGGAATCTGTGGCGATCAATTGGGTAAGTCTGTACCACGCACCAGGAAACAGGTAATGTAGACAGGTAGGACTGTGTGGAAACTAATTGAGTTCTTCTGCACCACACAAAAGGAAAGGAAAGTATATTAGACAGGTAGGACTGTCTGCACCACACATCAGGAAACCGGTAATTTATACAGGTAAGAATGTGCGGCGAGCAATTGGGTTCATCTGTGCCACATACCAGGAAACGGGTAATTTAGACAGTCAACAGCAAGCAGGTATTTACTTCTGATATTACTGGACTTCTGGTAGAGCGGGCTCGGAACGAAGTAAATATTTTTGCTCATGCTAGTTTTATTAACGGGGTATTGGCGGGGATAGCAACAAGTTCCGCACTCAACTCCGCGTTAGTAAATTGGAGACGCGAGAGCCCCAATTTCCAATTGCGAACTGTTTGGGTCTAACGCGCGCTTGGGTTATTTAAAAAGTTAAAATTAAATCGAAAATCCCTGGCAAATGAATTATTTAAATAATCAAAGATTTAATTAATCAAAACCAATTATTATCACTGGAGAAAAATAAATCAATTTGCTTAGTTACAGGGTTAAGCCTAGTTTTCATTAGTTGAGTAAACGGTCGAGTTATGATATTCTGGTTAATACTCTACAGTATAGTTTTCATTAGTAGAGTAAACGATCGAGTTAGTAGGGCTAGTTGGAACTCCACCAATGAAAATGCATTTTTATTGGTCGAGTTGCAAGGACTCGCTCTTCTCACTCGACCGTTTTACTAATGAAAACTATGCTGTAGAGTATTAACCAGAATATTATCACTTCATTTGGCAATTAAACCCAAATTCCTCTAAGCATTTTTGTAGAATTTTTATTGGAGTCTCAATTTAGTGTTCCACAAGAAGTCCTATTTATAAAGCCCGAATTCTCAGCAAACAGGTATTCTAACCTTACTGACAATGAATCAAATCGGCGACGCTGAATTTTCCCACCGCTCGTTGGAAAGTTATGGTAGGGACTAGGGACTCCCACTCTGCTCTCGATCAGCATCACGCACGTAGAGAAATGTAATGAAATGAACAGCTCTGCGTTCCGATGAAGAATGAGGGGCCCAGCCCATTTCTCAGTTAATCGCTCTTCTAAAATGCTAGGACATACGATAGTAATAGTGGATTCTCCGTTATCATTACATTCCGCTACCTTAACCAAGCACGTACCGCATTACTTAGTTCAACATACGTTCATGCGAAAGTTGCCGTGGTTAAATGTAAAAGAGAGTGAGCGAAGCTATTTGCTTGTCTACACCATTTCTGTTTGCACAAAATTATCCTATACCTCGTATCTTTTGACTTGTTACCAAAAAATAATTGATTCAGTAATATGTCCGTTACATATTTGGTATTTGGATAATGGAACTTGCCAGTTCGATTAATATAGTAAAACATGATTTTTTTGTCTATAACAAAGAATGGAACAGAAATAGGTTTGGAATTGAACATCAGTAAATATGAAGCATTTATTTTTGGAGGAAGTTTTCAAGAAAGAAGGTCATTCATAACTCAGTTTTGAGTTCAACAAATTAACAACATTTCCGATATGATATGGACTTGTTATAGGTTATAGGCAATTTATAGCAGCATTCTCCAGAATAGATTGTTTACACAAAGATGTTAATAGGATTAAAACCAAACCATTGCCTATTCTCACCGAAATTGATGAAAAATTGAGTGATTTAGAAAAAGTAGCGGAGTCTTGGAAAATATATTTAAGACGGGAATATTTTTGTTGAGCAACTCTATGATCACTGCTCAATGATATTTGGACTATTCTGAGACGTGTCATTACCAATACCTCAAAAAATATGGTTTAAGTTTCTTACAAGACTGGAAACCTTGGATGGTGATGAAAATCTATCTGTTCATTATACAAAAAATAATGAAAGTGTAAAAATACCATTAAAATCCATAATTTTGCTAGCATTTTAATTATACTTTAAAAAAAAATAAACAAAAAGATATGCGAAAAAAATAATGTGAAGGTTGTTTTAGGTGAAGGACTAGATATGACAAAATGCGCTACCAAACATCATTCACAATATCGATACAATTTATATGCTCTGAGTAACTACAACGACATAACTTACACTGGGCATTGCACTACATATTATCTACACTCTACACCCTTACTCGAAGGCATGGCATGGATATAATGATTCACGGGTCACAACAATTTCTACAAAAATACAAGTAGTGATGAGGTTTATACATAATAATAAACTATTTTATGAGGAAGGGAAATTGTTGGATCCTTGATAAGTGTAATAAGTGGTAATTTTATTCTCTTCTATGTCGTCCATCCGGAAGAATAGTGACACAACTCAAAAATTACTGATTTTAAGTTAAATGGTTTATTCAAAATATAAGATATTCTTTTATATTCCCATAAAATAATGGAAATATTACAAGCAAAATTCAATGAAAAATTTATTAAGGTTTAAATGTAAACATTAATGTTTAAAATCGTTGCCCTGGAAAATGATGATTTTTGAGTTGTGTCACTATTCTTCCGGACGCGCGATGTGTATTATTTTACTTTATCAATTAAACCTTTACCTAATTCCTTTCAACCTAAAATAGATCTACATAAAAATTCGGCAACTTTTATTTAACATTTTCATGTATAATTTATTTTAGGATTTTTCATTCTATTTACTAAAAGTAAGAATAGAATTTTTAATGATGTGGGGTGAATAGAAACAAAACGTGTTCAGTTGATATTTTCAGCATGGAAAACTTCTTCAAATCTCTTTTTATTGAAAGCGAATGTGATGAAGAGATTCCATCTAGAATAAAATTCTCAAGCCAGGCTTCTGAGACATAACTATTAGCTACAGATTAGAGATCTCCGGTAATAATAATAATAATAAATCGTTTATTGGCTAGAAAGAACATAATAAATATATAATACATAAAAACCATATAACTAAAAGTGTAAGGAATCTGATTCAGCTTTGGTTTTAAAAACAAGCTGATCTTCTATCAGACCTACAATTTCATAGAAATCGTACTAAAATTACTAAGTTTAATACTACTTATATCACAAGGAATACAGTTAATACATGTGAAGCACAATTAAAAAAAAAAGAAAACACATGATTTATAAAATATACCTTCCAAATTCACAATTTGAAAAGTTCCTAAAATACATACATAATTATATACTGTAATTCCATAACACGCAATAACACATTTAAGAAATAAATAAATAAATTACACGTGTATTAGTACACCAAATGTATTTATTGACTATTAAAAAGAAATGATTTTAGAATGTATTTACAAGACGACAAGCTAGTATAATTGAAATTAAATGTGTTAACATATTTCGCTATATTGTAAGAAAAACTTCTTTTAAATAATTGTAAAGAATGCATCGGAATTGTGACAACATTATTTTTTTGTTTAATATTTATATTATGGATGTCACACCTAAATGATTTATTTTGGAAATGAACTGACAGTGCCGAACTTTTTCAATTGTAACTTTAAGCACAAAAAAGAGTTTTTTGAAATGTCTGCAGTTTTTAGCTATAATACCGGATGAAAACGAAATATTTTTCGTTGAGCTATGCGTCACCTCTATAATTTCTTTATTTATGAAATTAACTATTTGAAATTTACTATGTTGTAGGATTGAGAAAATAAATTTATGCACTAAAAATGTTTTTAAAACCTCCCCAGGTTTTACTGGAAATACCTGAATAAAATGGTAGCTTGTAAAATTATTTAAATAGTTGTTGAGATATTATTTCTTGACCTTCTTTGAGGAGCATTTTTGCAAAAAATTTTGAACATTTCAGTTAAGACGCGCACCTACAGTATACTGTCTTGTATTAAGACTTTTATATACAAAATATTTTGCAAAATGACTTATTTTATTGAGTTTTAACAAAAAAATCATTTTAATAACGTCATGTACAGGGTGAGCTAAAATGATTGTGGTTTGCTATGTAAGCAATCAAATACGCAGGTTGGTACAACTGAAATCTTAAAATCTTAAAAAGAAAATCTCGTAGTAATCCAATGGCGTAGCAAAAAATTTTTTCAAAATTTTACAACAAATGTCAAATATTGAAACTGTTTTTCTTCATTTTTGAGGCAGATGCAAACACAAAACAAAGATTTACGCAAAATAATTTTGATAAAAACTGACGTTTATGACATAGGTAAAAATTACACCTACGCCTCTGATTTGGTGAAGTCTAGTTACTTTGTTTTGATTTTGACATGATTTTGTGCTACTATGAACAAATCCCCAGATTTTTAGGCGGGAAATTTGAATTCACCAGAATCATTTTAGCTCATCCTGTAGCTATACGGCATATAAGTATGATTAAATGAAATCTATGTATAGTCTTAACACCTTGGAAACTGTTTTGTTGTAAAAATCGCTCATATAGGTCGACTTTTTTAAAAAATGATTTCATGTCAAAACTTTATCGATGACGTCATGAATGTTGGAATAGTGATGATGTAAATAATGCAAAATTGGCTTTGTTAAATCAATTCTCCAATTGGCATTATTTTTATTCCAGATGTAACCATACTTGTCTAGATTGTGTTTATTGAATATTTGTTTAAGATTTAAGTAAAGGTTTATTTTTATGGCTAGTGTGCATGTTTTCTAGGGAGAATATTTTGGCCTGTGTATCATAAAAGGGAGAAACTTCATATAGTCCGAATTCTCAGCAAACATGAATTCTAACCTTACTGACAGTGAATCAAATCGGCGACGCTGAATTTTTCCACCGCTCGTTGGAAAGTTGTGGTAGGGACTAGGTACTCCTACTCTAGATCACGCATGTAGAGAAATGTAATAAAATTAACGGCTCTGCGTTCCGATGAGGAATGAGAAGCCCCGCCCATTTCTAAGTTAATCGCGCCTTCTAAAATGCTAGGACATATCATTACATTCCGCTACCTTAACCAAGCACGTACCGCATTACTTAGTTCAACATACGTTCATGCGAAAGTTGCCGTGGTTAAATGTAAAAGAGAGTGAGCGAAGCTATTTGCTTGTCTACACCATTCCTGTTTGCAAAAAAATTAAACTATAACAAATAATATTTTTTTTGTAACATTCGGGTTGCTTCAAATTACGGATAGATACGTATTTCACGGGTTATTTATTTATTTCCTAGGACGTCTTTTGTGTTGTTTTTGCTGCAGATCGTAGGAAATAATATTTAAGTTGTTGAATTTCAGTTTTCACACCATATGTTGGAATGGTCGAATAGACCACCAGCGACAGTATGGGAAATGAATTTATTTTATTGAACAATTAAATAAGAAAAATTCATTTGTTCAAAGTAGAATTTTATTTAGTACTTTTCAAAATTTCATTCATAAATAATTAGATTTCATTAAAATTTCCCCAGTTTCTATTAAATAGAAATAAGTGACAAAGTATTCTCGACAGAATCGTTTTAATCTTAACTCCATGGAGAGGAAATTTGTTATAATTTCATTACTGTAAAATCTATGGCGCAAAGAACCAATCACAGGCTTTGCTTTGGCGACTTAGTTTAAAGAATGACGTAAGAAGGAGGCTAAGCAAAGTCTATATATTGTAAAGAAACGTTAAAATCTTTGAGTTCCATAATGTTCTGATCTAGAATAATGTTTGTTCTTATCTATGATCAGTCAAGTTCATTTTAGTTTGTCCGCGAAGCGTTTGATAATTTTATTGTAATTGAAAGTTAGTTTCTTTTATTTCAAGTTTCTAAGTTAATTGTTTTCTTTTCGTATAAAGTGAATTTCTGGATTATTAAGGTTTCTATTGGTTCTTATTAATTAAGATTATGTACTTCATTAGTTTGTAACAATTTTTCATTCCTAGAAAAATTAGATTACTCTTTAAAAATATTTTACAATTAAAATATTTTTTTTATATACAGGGTGTAACTTAAATGCACGGCAAAAATGTAAGGGGTGCTTCCTTGGGTCATTTTAAGAACATTTATACCTTAGGTGATTTTTCGAAAAACGCTTCATTTCAAAAATACACGATGATAAAGATTTCTTAAAATGCATGGTTTTTATCACATAAAGTTGTTACTATGGCTACTAGACTTTTTCCAAATATACAGGTAGATTTTACGTAATAATTTTAATTATTTATTAATCTAAATACAATTTACAATAAGTGTTCAAAATGAGAACCATTAGCTAGCAAACAAGAATCCAATCTTCTTCTCATCGATTGGCGAACTCTTTCAAAGATACCAGGATTGTTTCTTATCGAATTACATTCGTTAATTATTCGAGTTCTTAGATCTTCTAAATTTTCTACCGGAGTCTGATAAATTAATAATTTCAGATTGCCCCTTAGAAAAAAATCTAAAGGATTTAAATCAGGGAATCGAGGAGGCCATGGTTGTGGACCACTGCGTCCAATCCACCTATTAGGATAGTTTGCATTCAGGAACTCACGAGTAACCAAACTAAAATGCGCTGGAGCTCCATCGTGCATTAGCCACATTACATTCCTCGTCGCCAATGGTACATCTTCTAACAAACATGGTACTGATTGTTCCAAAAAAATCCGATATGCTTCACCGGTAAGCCTTGGAGGTAGAAATGCTGGTCCAATAAGAAAATCACCCACAATTCCGACCCAACCGTTTAATGAAAATTGTTGTTGGAAACGATCTTCACAAATCTCATGTGGGTTTTCTTCGGTCCAGGAATGTCTATTGTGAAAATTCATTACTGCGTTTCTTGAAAAATTTGCTTCGTCAGTAAATAAAATTATGGTCATTAATTGAGGGATTTGGATCAATTTTTGAAGAAACCAATGGCAAAATTGTATTCGTGGTGGAAAATCGCGAGGTAAAAGTGCCTGAACGCGTTGAATGTGGTATAGGTGTAACAACTGCTGCCTTAAAATTCTCAAAACAGTCATATTACTTAAATTCAAATTTCTACCAATTTTTCGTGTAGAAGTACTTGGATCTTCTTCCACCAAGTTGAGCACATTTTCTTCCAATTCTAGCGTTCTAACTCTCATTGGCCTTCCTGGTCTCTGATCTTAAATGAACCACTTTCTCGAAGACAGTTATGAATGTTTTGAAAAGTTTTTCTATCAGGAAGACGACGGTTGGGAAATCTTTTACGATAAAAACGTATTGCTCGTAGTGCATTTCCATTAGCAAGTCCATAGGTAAAATGCATGTCTGTCATCTCGGAATTTGTCTAATAATTCATAATTAGCAAAATAAACTATGACAGGTGACAGCAACAAAGTTTGTAGCCATGGTAACAACTAAACTTTAATTTTTACACCTATTATTTATTTAATAAGAAGCATGCATTTTAAGAAATCTTTATCTTCGTGTATTTTTGAAATGAAGCGTTTCTCGAAAAATCACCTAAGGTATAAATGTTCTTAAAAGGACCCAAGGAAGCACCCCTTAAATTTTTGCCGTGCATTTAAGTTACACCCTGTATATTATAATTTGTATAATGTATGTTACATTTTTTATGGTTAGAAAAAGTGACGTGAATTTAAATTTGCCGCTTGCGTATCTGAGCATTTGTATAACCATCATAAAATTAAAACGCGTTTTTCTCGAAACTAATTTTTCTTGAAAACCGCTTGGCGGTGATCATGATATCTTAAGAACCACTGAACCGATGTTGATGAAATTTGGTACATGCTTTCTCTATATCTAGGGCTTGTCTTTAACTGAAGGAATTTTGATTTGATTGCAAACTCTATTATTAATTAGCAAAACTATAAAAAGTGGCAACGTATTTTTTTCAGTTTTTAATTTAAATCAACGCCATTTAATGAAATTTTTTTTTTAGAAATCCTTCGGTTAAGGAGAAGATTTAATCTTGAGTAAACTAATTTTACAGGAAATTTTGATTTTAGGTGATCCAGCGTCAAGTAATCATGATCACCGCGAAGCTCCTTAAAAAAACCGGGTTGTAGGAAAAAAGGTGGATCGCCGCCATTTTTTTGTTCTGTATAAAAAAACGTACCAATTATGGCTAAAAGTATCTAAAATCAAATGATGTAAAAATAAATTTTATATCACTTACAATTTTGCTAAAAAAATTCGCGAAAAAATCGTTTTTTTCGTCTCCATGAGGAGGTATAACCCCTTAAGGATAGGGAATTTTGTTTAGTTTATGAGGTGTTTTGATAGAAAAACTTTGAAGTACAAAAATTGTATTATTTACTCTGTTTATAGATACTATGTGAGTATCGAATCATATGGTTAAAAAAGTAATCTTAAAAATAAAAAAGTTAAAAAAATTCAGAAAAAAATATTTTTTTTGAAAATATATGTAAATTAACATCAGCTAAGTAGAATAGTACTACATGGAGTTCACTTTTTTACTTTTATCATTGTGTAAGCAAAAACTCAATAGCATGTATTCAGCGACCGTGATGAAAATTTTAGAGACGTCGTTAAAGTTATTCACGTCTTTAAGAAATTATTTCTTATGAAGAAATATTTTTTAATCACGTGTTTAACGTTAACGATGTCTCTAAATTTTTCATCACGGTCGCTGAATACACGCTATTTTCTTTATTTTATTTTTTTTTGTAAATTATATAATCGGACGCCCAACTAATATCTACAAAGAGGGTCATTAATAAAATTTTCGTATGTAAAAATTTTTCTGTCGAAACATTTAATACTTAAATTAAAAGATGATATAAAAAATACTACCCTACATAACAACTTTCTTGTCAAAAATATACATTTAATTTAAAAAATTGAATTTTCAATATTAAAATTAAAATTATCAATAAATTTGAGTTATTTCTAACTGTAACGGGAACATTAGATCATCCTAAGTGGGGGTACCGGGAATGTGAGGTGCGTGACCGGATAAGGGATAAGTTAAGATCAGCAGAGTTCTGTATCCCGAACCGTGTGTATCGGCCGTTCCCTGTTCCAATAAAAGTGTAAAGTGCCGCGGTGATTTTCGCCCGTTCTTTGTTCTTTCCACGCGGTGTATTGTTACGCCCGGGTTATTAGTTATTATTTTGTTAATTTTTATCAACATTTATTTGTAAAACATCATTCGTGTACGATTTGAGAATATAGTTATTTTAGTTGAAGTCGTGTTTACTTTATTGAATGTGTAAAGGTCAAAGATCCCATAATTTAAAAATTCATCCCTGAGAGTGTTACATAACGTAATTTAATAAAAATAACTCGGGTCAACAAATAGAATTTTTTGAGTCTGTTTTTAAATTAATATTTCCTGATTCTTTATATCGAAAAATAACCACAAATTTCGTTACCTTTACACCTGTTGTAGCACCCTTATTGTGTTTGGACTATGGACTATGGATTCCAAAAGGTATGTAACAAAGTTGTTCACAAACATGTATGCACAAACAAATTAAACATTCAAAATGTTACGTGTGTAGCGCGCTTTAGAAAACTTACACAGGGTGATAATAAAGTTTGGAACAAAATTCGTAACTGTCGTATTTAATTTTTTTGAGAAAATCGCTCGGACCAACAGATGGCATTTTATAAACTTAAATTGGTCTAAGTTTTAAAAAAGCCATCTCTTGGTATAAATAATATATTTATGACGTCACTGGTGATTTAGCAATGACGTCTTAATCGATTATTTTTAATGAAAACCCCCACTTTTTTAACTGGTTTTTAATAGACATTTATGTCACTTAAACGATGATACAAAAAATGATTACATTTGTAAAAACAAATGAATCATGTGTCATACTTGCAGGAATTAACTGAGATAAACTATTTCTTGAGCAACCTAATATAGACCTATGTGTGAACCAATTTTATGAAATAGTTTACTCCATAATCGATAATTTTGTACCGGTAATACATCTTCGCCCGAATAACAATCCAAAATGGTATACCGCTAGTTTAATAAAATAAATTGAAAATAAGAAATATAAGCAATCCAACTTAACTTCGGACTTTATTAACTTCAAAACATACGTACACAATGTAAAACCCTTAATATTACTTTGTACAAAAATCATGTTAGTAAAATAGAATCCTGTATTAGCAGAGACCTAAAATTTTTGGAAACTTGTTAACCAATCAAACGTTAATCGGGGAATACCATGTACCATATGTTTAACGGCCATTGCCACGCCGATGTAGGCAATTTTAAATACCTGATTTAAATAAAAAATAGCACCGATTGGCAAATTTTTAAACATTCAATGAAAACTATTGCGCATATTATTTATGTTTGTCGGTTTAACTTGGTCGTTGCTTTCAAATTGACCCCATATTAGGGCTATATTTTTTAAACCGCCCTGCCAAGAAATCTTCGTTATTTCCTAATATATTTAAATTCAATAAAATGGAATCAAATCTAAAAAACATTATCTAAATAATAGCTGTCACAAATATTTAAATTTATTTGTATTTTGTTACTTTTCAACCAAATATTTCGTTAAAATCAGCGCGCGGTGTAAGAAATGACTTAAATATAGCTTAAAGGCTCAGTCGATTTGTTTGCCGAATTCTTCCAGGGTATTCTAGTCAAATCTCAAAATACATTAATTTAAATCAATAATTCCGTGAAAATAATATTGTAATTGACACGTCTTATTCATTTAACGTTACTTTAGACCATGTTTTTAACATAATTTTATCTTCGAAAGAGTCCATGTCATTTGGACCGGACGGACTTCCATCTTATTTTTTATAACATTGCGTTTTACTATATCTGCGCCAATATTTATGCTACTTGAGAGATCTTTGCGAGAAGAGACCTTTCCTCAGATCTGAAAGAGAAGTTTGATTACTCCAATTTTTAACTCTGAGGAACGTTCTGACATTTCAAATTATCGAGGATTCAGTCTGCAATCAGATATTGCGAAATTGTTCGACCAACTAATAACTTCTCAACTTATTCGACTATCAAAACCACTGATGAACTTCATGGTTTCACAAATGAACGCTCAATAATAAATACTTTGAATTTATACAGGGCGTTTCTGAACAAGTCTCGAATAATTTAGGAATGGGTTTTTGGACCAATTATTTGGACAAAACGTTAGAATATTTTTTTTGCGCTTGAATGCTCCATTTCGGAAATGCAGGGCATTGAAGTTTCATTTTTTTCAATTTTTTAACATAAAATCTACATTTTTAATAATAATTGGCTCAAATTTTGCACATACCTTACGATTGGGAGCCGCCTTGAGATGAATTAGCAAATTTTCAAAAAAAAAGTTACGGTGAAGTTTTTCGGGTGAATTAACCCTTTGAACCCTTTTTAACTTTTTTGTACAACATCATAGTAATGAAAAAAATTAAATATTCACTTTTTTTAAGTTTTTTTAAATTTTTGCTCTCTTTAACTTTTTGATAACTTGTTGCGTTTAGAGGTTATTGGATAAAATAAACCACTTCAAATTTCCAAATGTTTACAAAATTAAATAAAGTTATTTTATTTCTGTGCAAAATAGGATAAAATTAGGAATGTTTAGAAGAGTACTAAGTTTAATTAAAAGTCTGAAAATAAAATTATGTATGTTAAAATCCTCCATTTTAGAAATACCGGGTGTTGAAATTACTTACTTGCATGTGTTTTAAACCTTTTAAGACAGATTTTTTTGCGTTTTGAAATTATGTGACAAGGTGTACGCTATTGTGTAGTACAGTTGCTCCCAGCTGGAAGTAGGACAAAAGTAATCACGATCGCGTATTCTTTGTCCTACTTCCAGCTGGGAGCAACTTTACATAATCATTGTTCAATATGTGCACAAAAAAAATATGCACAATAAAAGCACAAATGTGAATATTTTTCAAAGTATGAAATACATATGAATTTTTTTGTTACGATTATCGAGCCCAGTAATTGACAACTGTTTAATTAAATTAACTTGCTATAACTCATCTTTTGATTAATAACATTAACTGTTAAGTGCGTATTTCAAAGTTTTAAAATGGTTTACACAAATGCAAAAATGTGCGAGATGCATTTTTGTTATGGCCTTGCTAACGGTGTTTCTTTGGAAGCAAGAAGTTTGTATGGACAATGATATCCCAATCGGATATTACCATCTGATAAGATGTTTAGTCGTCTTCATCAACGTCTTCGAGAAAATGGAAGTTTCCAAAAAAATAATGTACATAATGGCCGCCCACTTGAAGTTAGAACACCAGAAATAGAAGCTTAATGAAATTAACGAACATCCTAATACGAGCACAAGAAAAAATGCTTCATTATTTGATATAAGTAGTACCACTGTATAGAGGATATTAAAAACTCATCAATTATATCCATACCACATTCAAGGAGTGCAGGCTCTTCTGCCACGTGATTTTCCCCAGAAACTTACCTTTTGTAGATGGCTTCAAGAAAGAATTGTACAAAATCCTCAATTTGTAACTACATTTTTTTTTACTGATGAGGCTAATTTCTCCAGGGACGCCTTTATGAATTTTCTTAATAACCACACTTGGGCTGAAGAAAACCCACTGGAAATTTCGGAAACCCATCACCAACAACAATTCTTCCTTAATGTGTAGGCTGGAATTATTGGAGATCATTTGATCGGTCCATACTTTTTACCGGCGAGGTTAACTGCAGAAGTTTGTCCCAATTTTCTGGAAAATGAACTGCCAGGATTATTGGAAGAAGTTAATTACCAATTAAGATTTCAAATGACGTAAATCAAGTATATCCGAAACGTTGGATAGGTCGAGGAGGACCGCAACATTGGCCCCTCGCTCCCCAGATTTAAATTCTTTAGTCTACAACAGCGAAATAGAAAATATTGACGAATTGAGAGAACGCATAATTGCAGCTTGTGAAACAATTTGAAATATTCCAGGTATTTTATCCCATAACTTTTAAATACAATAAGTTATCAAAAAGGTTAAGCAAAGCAAAAAGTTAAAAAACGTGTAAAAAAGTGAATACTTAATTTTTTTCTTTTCTATGATGTTGTACAAAAAAGTTAAAGAGGGTTCAAGGGGTTAATTCACTCGAAAAACTTCACCCTAACTTTTTATTGAAAATTTCCTAATTCGTCTCAAGGCGGCTGCCAATATTAAGGTATGTGCAAAATTTAAGCCAATTATTATTAAAAATGTAGATTTTAAGTTAAAAAAATGAGTAAACTTCAATGCCCTGTATTTCCGAAATGGAGCCCTGTATAAGAACATTCTTTTAGATGCCCTGGAGAGTCATTGTGGGTAGACTCAATCTACACAGATTTTTCCAAGGCATTTTATAGAGTAGATCACACAATATTAATCCCGAAACTTTGCAATTATGGGTTCTCCGAAACTATATGATAACATCTCTGAGAATATATCGAACATTGTAAATGTATCATCTGATGTTCCTCAATGATATTCACCAATGTATAAAACACTCTAAATTTTGTTTGTTTCCTGATGACATAAAGATTTTCCGTATAATTAAGACAACTGATGATCATAAACTGTTGCAATGTGATCTTGATAATCTTAGCACATGGTGCTATGAGAACAAGCTTGCTTTATATCTGGACAAGTGTCAATCCATAACCTTTTCATGAAAAAGACATAATTCCGTTCGATATTACAACATTAATAATACCTCTTTGATAAAAGTCTGTAAAATAAAAGATTTAGTTGTCCTCTTTGATTGCATATTCACTTTTAAGTCTCATATAATATCAATTGTAAACTCTGCATTCAAATTACTGGGGTTTATATCTTGAACTGCGAAATGTTTTAATCTGTATTGTTTTCAAACTCTTTACATGAGTTTGGTACGATTTAAAACCGAGTATAGCGCTGTTGTATGGTCCCTTTATTATAGAACTTATGCCTTTCCATAGCGCAAGTGCAACGTAAATTTACTAAACTAATCCTTTATAAACTGAGAATTCCTCTTATCGATTATCATTACGTTTTCGATTAGTTTTTTCAATGTGCGATGCCAAAATATCTTATTTTCATAAGAAAATTAAAAAGATCTCTAAAATGACGCAAAACTTTACACTAATTCTTATTTGAAAAAAATCACAAGGGTGGTTTTGCAGTAATGGGGGTTGTAATGACAACTTTAATTTTATTGTGAAAAGATGTAAAACAAAAATAATAATTGATATACCATTTTGTCATCAAACTATTTTTAATTTTAGGAATTCTCGCTTTAAATAAACTTATATAGCGTATTATATCGAAATTCAATCGTGTTATAGGAGATATGTCGCAATTTTAAATTTTTACGAGTGAATATGTAAGCACTTTATTTTTATAAAATATTTTTTTTAATTAAAATTTTGTTACAAAATTAAACAAACCTTCTATAAATATATTATATTGATTACAAGTTTAATTTAAATACGAATTCATTGATTTGTTAATATTATATTTGCTGAAATTACTTGGTTGCTTTTTATAATAAGTAATACATTTTGTAAATGAAGTACTTCTAACTCATAACACCATTAAAGGGTAGTATTGTAAGTAAGTTTTAGAATATTGTGTTATCCTTATGTAATTATTGACAGTTTCAGGAGAATAATTGAAACTAATAATCCAATTAGTTCTCTTTATATTATGAGGTTTATAAACACAATTAAATCAAATCTATTATCATACCATATCTATGAATTGAAATCGTAATTATTCATCATGCATAAATCTATAATATTCACCTGTACTACCATATATAATTTTATCGTATTTTAAAATATATAATAAGAATATTCATTTATTGTTTTAGAATAATATATAATAAATCGGGTTTAGAATAGGAAAAAGAATATCTCAGTACAAATATTTTTTAAATTTCATTAATAGTCGGCCACATACGAGCGGATTTTTGCAACGGGCGAAGGATTTTTGGAGAAGAGAACAATGTAAATCATGTGGAATTGTCGGAAAAAATGACGTTTTGGCAAGTTTTAGAATCCGGCGTAGAAACAAAATCCCGCCTATGGTGAGTTAAGGATCGGTCGATGCACCTTCGTCACAGACAATCAGCAATAGACTCAGGGAGTTGCAACCTTTATAAGTTTTGAATCGTACGACATGCTTCCCTTGTAAACTAGCAGGAAAGAAGACCACTATGTGTTCAGCAAATCCAGGGTTACTAACCGGGTCTTCTTTGCTTACTGGACAGTGGTTGGGTACCCAGAAAAGTTTACAACAAATATAGGAAACAAACAGGAAATTTAGTAGCCCCATTACGATTTCATACGAATACGGAAATATACAGGGTGTTCCGTACGTAATGCATAATAATGAAAGGGGTTGTTCAGGACACTATAACAAGCAACTTTTGTTAATAAACCCATATCCGGAAATTAACCATTAAGTCACTATATTGAGACTTATGGCTGCTTGTAAAGTTGCTCCCAGCTGGAAGTAGGACAAAGAATACGCGATCGTGATTACTTCTGTCCTACTTTTAGCTGGGACCAACTGTACCATTGTCCAAGACATCCCTGGGATATTCCAGAGGGTTCGAACATCTATGAACCACCGTGCAACCTTGTGCATTGAACAAAATGGCCGAAATTTCGAACAATTTTTTGTAAATTGTATTAAATAATTAACTTAATTACCTTAAATCATTTTTATTTACCCAGGCTTAATGGTTAATTTCCGAATATGGGTTTATTAACAAAAGTTGCTTGTTTTGGTGTCCTGAACAACCCATTTCATTATTATGCATTACTTACGGAACACCCTGTATAAAATTTCGACTTACACAGGTCGTCTTCAGCAGTCCTCTGGACTCCATACAGGAAAGAATGGCTTTTGATCAAAACGCAAAAATAACTGCAATTCGCGTCTCGAGTAAATCAAAATCAACCCGCACGTTTAAAGAATTAAACATACTCTCGAAATAACTCGGAAAAGAAAATTACCCACCACGGAGCCTATCTTGCTTTTCTAAGCCTATCTAGCTTTTCCGGCAACTTTACGTAAGCGTATAGTCGCCGGAATTTTAGAACGCTCGTTCGAAATTTTGGTGTACGTTTGGCTTCAGGTGGTTCGCGATGAACATAACAAATGTTCCAGCGGCCTATTCGCGATTTCGGAATTCTGTTCGTCCTCTGGTGGAATTTTTTAAACTACTGAAGTGAGGTAACCTCAAAAAGAAAAATTACGTTTAAATTATACATTAACGTTTAAAAAAAGCGAAAATTACCTGTTTTATTAGTTTCGTGAGCTAAAATCATTAAATCATGGGGTTTATATAAATTTTAAACAAAATAAATAAATTTTTACCTCACTTGGATCAGCTGTTTTTGTCAAAACAGCGCCCCCTACAGGTAATCGAAATCGCGAATTGTACTCCAAATAAATTCAAATTTAATTTTGCTAGGCGTAGCTAATAGTTATTTATGCACCAAGGGAGCAAAGTGAGTAATTTAATCCTGAGTGTGGAAATTGTTGCCCGAGACGTAGTCGAGGGCCACAACCACACGAAGGATTAAATGCACTTTGCTCCAGCGGTGCATATTAAATATTTTGCACTTCCAATTAATTATTTGAACAAACGTTTTCGATTTTGGGACAATCGTTATTTCGAATGCAACAACTCTACTGAGCCAGATATAACCGTCATCTTATTTAAAAAAATAATTGAACAAGTTGTACCTCCCTTATTTGGTATAACAAATTGTATTGATTGTAATGTTAGAGTAAACGTACATATTTATATTTACTAATTTGTAAATGTACATATCTATTAATAAATTTGTGTTGTTTTCTCCAATCTTGTATAATTTTGAAGCACATCGGAAACCTAAAATCAATTGATCGCTTAATTTATGATAAATTAAATATTATTAAAAATTTAAGTAACTATACCATGATTCGGTACGGATCATTCTGCGTGAACTTCCGAGTGATGATGAAACATTTTATCGTTTATCTCCTAGAAACTTAAACAATTAACAAAAATCTTTTGAATTGTATAAATATAAGCATTTAGCATACTACATTAGATAAAACCATTAGATATCTTAATAAATAATACAAGGCGATTTAGAGGTTA
Organism: Stenus bimaculatus; assembly: GCA_963971135.1. NCBI lineage: Eukaryota > Metazoa > Arthropoda > Insecta > Coleoptera > Staphylinidae > Stenus > Stenus bimaculatus. The sequence goes on from OZ020184.1 coordinate 26,619,803, forward strand.
GAATTTCTTGTCAATAAAACTTTTCGAATTTAAGACAAAAAACTATAATAGATTCCTTTCCTAAATAAAAAACCCTAAAAATTATTGTAGTATTATTAGAAATATACTTACCTATTAAATTATCAAATATAATTCAGAATTCAGAAATATTTATTTTTAAAAACTTGCGCGCCATCTGTGTTTGTAATATCTAACTACGGAAATTTTTTAATACCTAGGGATTAAATGAACCGTTATGGGACTTTTAATCCCTAGAGATTAAATGAATACTTGGTAGTAAATGTGTTACTTTTACTTCTGCCATTAAGAGAGTAAAATGGCTCATTATTGTTTAGAAGTGCAAAAAATAATTTATATTACGTTCAATCCTATGGTTGAAATTCTCGTTCGTATTAGTAATTATGGTTACAGGTATAAAACAGCAAATCGAACTTCTAATTTTCCGTAAAATTTATTTAATAATCTTGCCGACGTTTCGATATTTTGGTTGATATCTTAATCATGGCTAAAAAGACCATAAACAATTTTAATAAATGGTTCTAAACATGTAAACAAAATAGACAAGTTAAGTTTAGAGCAATTTACAAATTAACAAATTTTTATAATTAAAAACAAGTTTTCTTCTTTTTTGTTACAAAAAATTATCAATTTAACAAATTTAAACCTAGCACTTTTTAAAACAAAGTAAAATCTTAAGCATTCAAAATCGGACAAGAAAAAACATAACAATACAATCGAAAGTTCATGATTAACATGTCACCTCATTATTTAATCGTTTAATTAGTGCGATGATTCATATCCAACAGAATCAAAAAATTTTGGAAAATCAAAAAACCGATTGTGAAGGTCTTAGTAAAAATCTACCATTTTTTAATTAATAGTTGATGATAATTATGCAACTGGAAGTACGTGCGATTGTAATAATATAACTATGTAGAACAATAATTTTGTTGATTGTGGCTTTCTTAATTTCGAGATGAATTGTTGGTGACCATATTTTGATTTTATTATGAAGGTCATCTGTTCTTCCACTTGACATAAACTGCATTACAAATTTTGGTTTGTCACGGGACAGACACGTTAACTTCGCTTGTTTGTAATTATTGTGTAATCTAATATCACCCTTTAATTTAAATGAGGAATGGGGGTCCCAATATTTAAATTCGCACAAACATAAAAAATAAACTTAACCTCAAACAACAAAACGAATAATAACCACAATTCTTAACCAGCCTCTTGGGTTGGTTATAAAAATCTATTACCGATTGGTTATAGTGACGTCATTTTTATGAATCGAGCACGATCGGTTATCCTTGCAACTTAACCAACCTATAACCAAAATGAAACGAGCGCACCTTAAGGTATACTCAAGCCGCACGAAAGCTTCTTATTGGCGCTAGCATTTCTTTTATGTACCAGTTTTCGGTGAAGCATGTTGTACAGCTGGTGTTTAGATTTGCTTCATATGCAAATCAGATTGATGCAGCATGCAGCCTTCGAAAATTCTTTATCCGAAGGAATTTTGGAGTACAATGGGCTATTGCAACATTCGGTTCTTTTCAGCGGGGACCACGTGAAGCCGTCGACGTACTCCAAAATTTTTATCAACCGTTCTAGAATTTCAGCGCGCCCTCCTTTGCTTATGGGTAAGTAAAAGCAACATAGAGCGCGCGTGGTGGGGACGCGTTACCGAATTTTCCTCAGAGCTCGCGAGACTCGAATTGGCACTTGCTTTCCTGTACTCACAGCGAAGACAGTTTTCTTTCGATAGTCAAGTTAAATTTTTATTTTTCCTTTGTTCTGCCGCGACGCGAATTGATTTTTTTAATTTTTATGGTATTCCTGTTTGGTTTAGGTTTTGGGGCCGTGCCTGCCTACCCTGTTGATATTCGTCAAGGAACCTGGAGGACGACCTTGTAAGCTGTGCTTTCAATTTCTCTGTATTTTATGTCTATGAAACCGTATTGGTCTAATTTCTTGTACCATTTCTGCTGTCTTATAACCTTTCCTGGGTGCTTAGCCACTGTCTAGTAAGCAAAGAAGGCGGTCCCGGATTTGCTGAACGTCCAGTGCGCGAGTATACTTACCCTCCAACTTTACAAGGGTCGCATGTCGTATGATCCGAACCTTGTAAGGGATCCGATTCCCTAGTCTATTGCGGATTGTCGGGAGTAAGGCATGTCGACCGATTCCGAACTTCGCAGAACTTGCAATTCACATCCTGCCCTGTTACTTCGCAAGGAAGGTGTTTGGTACGGTCCCGTAATTACGAAGCCGACAACCCCGTGCATTCCCAGCACTCAAGGACTACGTGCCGACTGGCCTTGGTCTTGAGAGGGTACCCGCTCCGATTCCCCGTTCCTGTAGGTAGTTCCCTGTAGTATTCCTACTGTAGTATCGTCCATAACCATAGTCGTCATACACAAAGATCCGTATCTTACGAGGTCGCACCTGAGCCCGTTTTATTTCACTTGCTAACCGTTACTGGTTACTGGATAATCCAGTTGTTTTATTTATACTATTGGGGACACGCTGTATTTATTTCCGGTCTTATAGAATTAGGTTAATTTTGATTATAATCATAATAATAATTATTTGTATTAAACCTCGTTGTTACATTTTTTCTAAATAAATGACACGTATATTATTTCTGTATTTGATTGCTACTGCCAACTTCATTGAAAATTCCTGAATTATTTCACCGAGTTACCCGGGTGGGACAGGGTCGCATGGATAGTAGCCCTCCCCGTGGGGACCCACGTAAAAAGCCTGGCGCCCGAGTTTACTTAGACACATAAGCAGTTTCGGGAGCACCCCTCTTTGTGCGCTTAATCGCGAAAATGTGTCACACATACTCACACAATTCATAATTATATTTTTGTGTGCGCAGTACGCGATTTCTAGAAAAAAAAAACAAAAACTGAAATAACTCTTGAACAATCAACAATTTTATAAGAAAAAATGACTATAATGATTGGGAATGTCCTCCTCTATCAGATTACTTTGTTTGATCGTCCACTTACGGGACACCCTGTATTTTATAGTGATACATTACCTCTTTTTCATTCATAAAAACTATAATTTTGTAAAACCTAAAAAATCATATTACAAAAAACTCGTCTACTATACCTACTTATCCTTGTTCCTAACATAATCAGTTAAAAGTTTTCATATTACACACAAAAGCAAAATTTTTATTGAGCATTATGATAGAACTTCTCTTAAGTAATTTGGTTTAATTTCTCTAAAAGCAAAAACGTTGATTTTCAATATTTTTATTTATTGCAAAGGGCCCAATTAAAATTCTTGGTTGCTTTTAAAATAATTCTTTTAATAACTACTCTATCAATATTATAACATAAAACCCCTAAAAGCCATTCATAAAGGGAAATTTAATTTTAAAATCTAATTAAATTGCGGAAGCCAATACATATTTCTTTTATATTAAATTATTTTTTATATATTTATGTAATCGAATCGAATTCACTGAAAGAAAAGCCCCAATTAGAAAAGGTTGTCGAAAGAGAAAATTCTTTGACCAAACTTGATGAAATAAAAAATAGGAGATTAAATGTACATAAAAGTTATATAAAGTATCACTATACAGAGGGGTGCACAAAAAACGGCCAACGATGTAGCGATACATCGAGCAGGACACAAACATAATCCAGATCGAACTTCCTTCCTAGGTAAGTTCGTTTGATCTTGTAATTATGTATGTGTCCTGCTCGATGTATCTCTTATAATTGATAATTATAGACTTTTAGAGCTCTTAAGCGTCAAGAATAAGTTCGAATAAAATTACTGTAGTAATTTTTATTCATCTATTTAAAATGCAATAGAAGATTCTTACTTAAGAAGAAAACAGCATAAACTATTTTCAAACCAATTGTAACAATCATTAAAACAAATTAAATACATCATTTGTAAAATTATCTTGAAATATAATAGGCATATTATAAAAATTAGCAAAAAACTTAAATATGTCGGACTATCCTGCCTTATTATGGATTAAATTAATATTTACTTCTTGCAAATCTGCTTTTAAAGTTACTGTATATCGAGTAATATGTATGTTAGGCTCAAAGACCGAAAACGCTCATTGAGCGAAAAAAACGACCACAACGCGTTTTGGCTTCTAAGGTTCAGCCACAACGCGAAATTCGAGTCGTGGCATCTACAAAAACGCTCACAACGCGTTGTGGCCTATTCAAAAGGGCCACAATGCGAAATTCGTGTTGTGGTTGTTTTGATAATTGACCACAACGCGTTCTGGCAATGTGAAAATGCAGTACATACCCATGCGCAATCTTAGATCAAGTCGTGTCTTGCATAGACCTCAAATTATTTTGTTGTTCGTCTCTATAGAGTGCAGACATGCTAAAGTGTGACGCGGTTGATATTGTCAGTAAAAACATGAGCATTAAAAATATTTTTTACGATAAACTGAGTGATCTAAATAAGTCGTCCTCTGATCGATGTGTATTTATCGATAATACGCGTTATGAAATGTTACTTCATGAAGTAGAAGAAGCTCAATTACTTCAAAAAAGTAAACAAGCGCTATCATCAAAGCAGTACCGTCGTTTAAAACGATATGACATATTACAAATTGGTGATACTAAAAAACTAATTGAAAGTGGTTCTGACGGCACAAATGATTCTAAAATTCGCTATTTTTGCAAGGCGGACGAGCTGTTTGATATTTTGGAGGCAGCACATATCAACGTGGGACATAAAAGAACAAGACGTGGGTTTCACAAAAATGTAATTTACGAATTCCTAGATTTTTGGGGCATAATATTTTTGAGATGAAAAATATATAAAATTAAATTTGATTTCGTTTATTTTTAAACTAAAGAAATATTTTTTGCGCAATACGTAGCAGTACCTGAACTTTAATATATAGTCGCAATAACCTCAAATAGATTTTTGTAATTCTACTGCTATGTCTACCTAAAAAATAATAAATTGTTCTTATCTTTCTAAGCTATTCTTATTTATGTTTTCAGTTATGGAAGCTGAACTAAAAACTAAATATTGTAATATTACTCGTGAAATAATAAATCTTTTTCTGACTCTGTGTGAACAGTGTCAAGTGTCAACTGAAGAAAAAGATACCGAAACGTGGATTAGTTGTAAGGCCAATTCTCTCTGATTACATGAATTCTCGATGCCAAGTTGATTTGATTGATATGCAGTCAGAGTCAGATAAAGATTTCCGATTAATTTTCAACTATCAAGATCATTTAACCAAATTTTCAATACTTCGCCTTCTTAAAACGAAAACTGCTGAGGAAGTGGCGTACCAACTTTTAGACATTTTCTGTTTGTTTGGTGCCCCATATATACTTCACAGCGATAACGGCCGCGAATTTGCAAATAAAGTAATTAAAAATTTGGCTGATATGTGGCCTGGAATGAAGCTTGTTCACGGGAAACCACGACATTCCCAGAGTCAGGGATCGATGGAAAGGTCAAACCAAGACGTTCGAGATATGTTGGTAACTTGGATGGCTACAACAATTCCAGAAAATGGTCTGAAGGTCTTCGATTTACTCATAGTAAGAAAAATAGAGCTCTTCATTCGGTTATTAAAACAAGTCCCTATGAGGCTATGTTCGGATCAGCGCAAAGGATCGGTCTTGGGGATTCCTCTCTTCCTAGTGACACATACGCCTCTATAGAAACTGAAGAAGAATTAAAACAACTTCTTTCTTCTGTAAACTGTAATAACGAACATGTAACTGATAACAAAGGAATAAACGATAAAATTGAAGTTAAAAATAGCACTCAAAATAGAGAAGTTCCACAACAATTGGATATACAAGATGATAACAAAATTTATTGTATTATTTGTGTAAACGAAACCTCAGGAGCCCATAAATGTTCAAGGTGTCACGAATATGTTCATATAATTTGCGGAGAAAGTGAGGAGGATTATGAGGGTTTCGGGCAGAACGTTGTTTGCAATCTCTGTATAAGGAAAAAACGCATCAGCTTGAAAAGAGACTGTGCTAAATCAGGACAAAAAAATCAAGCACAAAAAATGATTTCGTTTTCCAATTCCAAACTTCCTGAAGTGGCCATTGGAACGAGTGTTGCGGTTAGAGTACCTGACATTGATAGAGGACGAGCAGCTCCAAGAAATATTATCGCTGTTCTAATTGATATAAATACGTCAGGTTTACATCAATTAGGTACCAAAGAAGGGCTCCTTGATCGACTTTATGCTCGAAATGAATTTATTGTTGCTGACAGCAATTTTATTGACATACAAGACGTACCCTCATCGTCGCTAACTCTTCGTTCGCCATCTATGTTATGTTCAGGAAGCAAACAAGGTTTTATAAGCTGTCAGTGCAAGAAATCCTGCATTGATAAAAAATGCAAATGCGTTTCCAAAAAAATAAAATGCAATTCAAAATGTCACAATAGTAGTTTGTGTAAAAATAAATGACTTTAAATTTAAATTAAATAAATTTGTAATTTACAAATAATGTATAAAGTTCTACTAATAATTTTTTTTTCATTTTTGGGTTGTACAAATTTATTCTTATTTTAGGTTGCTTAAAATGCATCTGAATTTGGTATTTCTTTTTAAACTCCAATTTATAAAGTATTCACAATTACTATTTATTTAAAATGCGTTATGGTTGCATCGATGCGCGTTCTCAACGCGTTCTGGCATTTTCACATTGCCAGAACGCGTTGTGGTCAATTATCAAAACAATCACAACACGAATTTCGCGTTGTGGCCCTTTTGAATAGGCCACAACGCGTTGTGAGCGTTTTTGTAGATGCCACGACACGAATTTCGCGTTGTGGCTGAACCGTAGAAGCCAGAACGCGTTGTGGTTGTTTTTTTCGCTCAATGAGTGTTTTCGGTCTTTGAGCCTAACATGTACACTAAAAACTTATGTGTTTAATCCACCTTTTGCAAAAATTTTCTTAACCCATTAGTAATGGTTTGTTTGCTCCCCCTATATTCTTTAAATATTTCTAAATATTTCGTTATTTCTTATCCGATTTTAATAAGTGACATGTCAAATTAAATGGATTAAAGAATACTACTATCAGATAATAAAAGATTAATTTTATTTTTGAAAATATCAGAGGAGGAGGAGGCAACTTTTCTTTTTCAAATGGCAACATATTTTTTTCGATTGAAAAAATCAATAACAAAAATAATGTAAACTAATTACACCAATAATTTTTTTTAATTAATTTTTTTCTTATTTTTTTAATTTTTTTTTATTATTATTAATTTTTTTTAAATTTAATTCAATTGTTTTTTTTTTGATTTTGAGTTTTCACTTTTTTATTTTGTTTTTTAATTCATTATTAATAAATTAAAAAACTCAACTCAAAAACAAAAAAAAAACAATTGAATTAAATTGAAAAAAATAAATAATAAAAAAAATTCAAAAAAATAAGAAAAAAAATTCAAAAAAATTATTTTTTTCAATCGAAAAAAATATGTTGCCATTTGAAAAAGAAAAGTTGCCTCCTCCTCCTCTGATGTTTTCAAAAATGAAATTAATATTTTATTATCTGATAGAAGATTCTTCAAACTATTTAATTTGACATATTACTTCTTAAAATCGGATAAGAAATAACGAAGCTACATCGTTGGTCGTTTTTTGTGCACCCCTCTGTAGAAAATCTATGATTAATTATAATTATGTTTTTCAGAATCAGAGGAAAGTTTAGAAGAAATGGATTTGAGAATAGCAATGCTAAATAAAGTAGATTAGAATATAATTTGTAGATTTGTACTGATAATTTGTGGGTGATATTTATATGTACAGAATAGTTCTAAATTCAAATATAAACAGTTTGTTGTTTGGAATATCTAGAAGAAAATAAAAACAATTCAATACAATTTTCTAATGTATTTAAATTATTTTATGCTAAAATAATCTCAAAATTAAAAAAGTAGATATATCGGAAAATTATAAACACATATTTTTCTTTCCTAGAATATATGTATATGTATAAACACTACAATGTTTAGATGTAGCTTTAAAACATAAAGTAATTACAATATAGGAGTATTACGAACCAAATAAGCAAAAGTAATCTCAGTGAATTTTGCTTTTCATATAATTTAGGGCAACATACATTATATTTGTATATTTAAGGGCAGGATTTTCTTAATTCCCTTACTAAATTTTTAAAAGCAATTTTTGAACAAACATTGTAAGAAATAAATCACGTTCGTGAGTAAAGTATTTTTAGTCCCCCAATTTTATGTAGTCGCATCTTATAATTCATCATCTCTCATGTCATATGAGCTATTTAAAAAACTTATTTTGTAAATTTAATATTATGTTGGTTTTTAAATAAAAATAAATTTATTTATAAAAGCATTGGAGTTAAAGATAAAGTTTTTCACATAAAGGCTTAAAATCATTAACTAAGTGCATTATATTTATTCACTCTGGGTTTAAATATAAAGATTAAAGCATTTAGTTTACTAATTAGTTAAAGATCTGTCTTTCTTTCAAAAACCGCATGCCTTTAATTGACCTGATGCCGTTTTCAAAAGACGCATTCTATTTTAAATAGTATCCTTAAGTATACTATGTTCGCCCTATAATAAAAAAAATTAAAATAAAATAAAATCTTGCCATGATTTGGATCGAAATATTGAAAGTACACAAAAAATTTCCGTATCTAACTAATTTTAAAGGATTTTTTTCTATATTATTCATTACTATATATTATATTCATAACTATTTATTATAAAAATCAACTTTTTGCCATTTATTTAATTTTATTATTTGTTCTAGATTACTAAATTTTATAGTAAAACCTGTTATAATATTAACAAAATGTTAGCCCAAAAAATACACTGATCTCTTATGTTGAAACGAAAAGTGATCTAAAAGGTCAAAGAAATAGAGATTTTTGTTTAGAGTCAGTAGGTATAGTGGGTAAATACTTTTTTATTTTCTTATTTTCCATTACATACGAAGATCAATAAATTTCGTTTACAGAAATAAACCTAAAATATAATGTAATAAATTATAAGTTTGCAGAAATACGATCAATATTATTAATATCCCAAAAACATTCATAAAAACCTTTGAGAATGTGAAACATTCATGCGAAGTATAAATATTGGAATGCACGTTTTGATGTAAACAAACATGAAAATGTATTACTTTTCTATAGGGAAAAAGTAAGAAAGTAATATACTTTGTAGTAAAATATCTGTTTAAATTAGTATATTAACTTTTCGTAAATAGAAACCCGGCGCATGCACCAATACTGGTAACAATTATAACCGACCGAAAATAAGAACCGCACAGTAGTTTAGTTTAAATTACTTTACGTATACACAGAGGGGAAAGGGGTTTTTGTCGAGAATTTATATGGACCAATATTTTTTCGACTTCTTTCAAATTTTCCTTCATATAATTGGACATCATGTATAAATGAAATAATTGTTAATAAGTATGATAGTTTATGAAGAAAATTTATTAGCTTATTACTATCAAAGGTGGAGAGCTTTAGAATTAATTATCATTTGATAAGCTCATATATTTTGTAATATAATTTATAACATCTAAGGAAATTGTTATAAAACAAAAATATACAGGGTCCCGGAAAACAGAGGATATAAGCTTTCATGACAAATTGACTCAGATATGATGGATTAAAGTTGAGAATTCGAGAAAGACCACAAAGTTCAAGAAGTCGCGTGGACCCCGCTTCCCCAATAGGGGGCCGAAAAAAAACCCTTTTAGGGAAAGAGCATCACAATCTTAATAAAAAATCTCGTCGATAGATGTTAGTTTGAGTAAATCTCTCTTAATTCGTGCTGTATTAACTTTATAACTAATTTTTAAAAACTGAAAATTATCTGCATTTATTTACATAAAACGAATCTGGAAACATTGTTTATTCGTTTCCTGTTTTTAATTAAAAATTTCCTCAAATTGGCTCTGTCAATTTGACAATTCGAATTGCGCAATCCGACTTTCCAAGTTTTTATTACGATTTCTTCCTAAGTTTATATTTATTTCATTTTAATTAATTCAACGTTTAACTTTCGTGATTGTTAAGTTTTAAGGGTCATTTATGTTTCTCACGCCGCGCACCGATATAAAACCCAATTGAAATAAGTAATTACAACGGTATATTATACATTTTTGCATGATATTTGACACTACTGCATATAGTATTTATGTTTAGGAGTTTTTTTTTGTTCCTATCACAGCAATGTTGCAAAATTTCAAATTATATTGACATTGTTTTTAAGGTTCCCTAGAGGGTCTCCAATAACGTACCGGAGAGCTTATCCGGCATTTTGCTGACACCCTGTATACAGGGTGTTCCACTAAGTGTTACGAATTTTTATCTCCAATACTAAGCCTCTTAAAGTTTGTTAATAAAAGTTGAAGATTTGAAGGGGGTCATATATAATACAAATTTTTAATTGTTAATTAAAGTATGTAATGCAAATCATTTCAAGGTCTACTTTGTTTTTTTTTAATACTAACGTATGTAGTTTAATAAATAATTTTGTGCTACGCTGAAAAAGAAAAACATTTTGGTAAAAAGTATTATTTATTGCCCTTCAAGTCTTGAAGAAATTTAATAAAAAATAAAATAAATTTGTTTCTATTATAAAGAAATATTTTATGATATTTATGAAGTGTGCCATGAAATAATAAATTATTCGAAGCAATATTATGAGTAAGTAATTAAATACTATTTCTTGGTTTTTTAAATTTTTAAGCTAATTATTTGTTAAATTTAAAACTATTTACAGAAAAAAGGAAATGTTTCAACGAGATAATATTACTATTTAATTAGGTTCAATGTTATGGCCTTCTACTTCCAAACATATTAGAATTTATTTGTAAAAGCCCATTGGATAATATTTAAGAAATAATTTCTGCACTCTTGATAGATTCTTATTTTCATATTTTATTTGCTTGTTGGTGCTGTTTTTATTACTTGTTCTATAATAAATCACCAGAGAAAAAATTCCAAAGATATAAGGTCTGGGCAATTAATTGGTCCTCCTTGACTTATCCACCTTTCAGAAAATATTTCGTTAATTGCTTGTCGTGCTTCCATTGCAAAGTGCGGTGGTGCACCATCTTACTGCATCCACATATTTATTCTAACATTCAATATGGCACATCTTCTAGTAACTCTCTAACATCGTTTCTTAAGAAGATAGTCGGTAAAATTAGGTATAGGAGTTGGCAATGTAAATTTCGATTACTTTAAAGATACAGGAAAAACGAACGGTTAATTGAAATCGAATAATTTTTAAATGCTGCTTATGATTCCATAGTTCAGCCGATGATGTTTTTAGTTTTTAATATTTATTTTAATTTTCACCTTTTGGTTGGGCCCAAAAATATGCAACTTTTAGGCTCAATTTACAACCTTACTATAAACCTATTTTAAAAAATTAAAAACATCATCGGCTAGTACCTTTAATATACTTTCAGGATTAATTTACAAAATTCAAATCGATTAACTCTAACTAATGAGAGTAATGTTTATTTAAAAAACCTCCGTATAAACGCCCAAACATCTAGTGGCACCTCTTTCGCACAGTTATATCTTTCATTCTCCCATCGCATTTGCAAGGGACAGAGAAATCGGAGTTACACATTTTCCCGAATATCCTCTTAACAATTGTGCGTATATGCGACCAGTTAAACGACCTTCAAAAAAATAGGGACCAATAATTTAATTGTCAACAATTTCGCACCAAACATGTTGTGTTTGTATCAGACTAGTTATGCATGTTATGTCTGTTGACTTCTCCAGTGTCTTAAAACTTCATCAGAAAACATCATATGCGAAGTAAATATTCAAAGTACTTTGTCGACGAACCTAATTATAAAAATCGTTACCATATAAATGTTGATGAAGAGACAGTTGAAAAGGATGGTTTTTGTTTTTACGCAGAGTTTTTAAAATAGATGTCCTACTTGCACCACTTTCTCTTGAAATTTATCGAATAATACTTTGAAGATTAACTCCAACAAAAGCTAATGCCGCGTCCACATCTGAGGACGTACGCGAACGCGGCAAGCCTAGGCAATGCTTACGCGTACGTGCTCAGATGTGGACGCGCCTAGGGTACGTTTATAGTAATAATGAAACAGCAATAAAGTCATGCATAGAGCAATGAAGTAAAGCAATAAAGCAAAGCATGCCTGGCCATACTGAAAAACACGACCAGTGATGAACGCTAAAAATATTCCGTGATAAATGTAAAAGCAATTATATAATTTAGTATTAATTAGTGTAGTGCATTGAAAATAATTATTTCTATGTAAATACTCTCGTACTTCTAGTTTATTAGAATAGGTTAGGGGATTGGAAATAAATAAGAAATATAAAATTTTGTTCGCACCGAACATATTCAAATTTTTAAATTTGTGGTACGATATAAATATTATAAGGATAATAGTTTATTTTAAATTATTACCTAAATAAATTTAACTAAAAATCCGAAGAATTGCAACCACGTGCTGCCCGCCGATCAATCAGATACCTCCGCAGAGTGATCAGAGTCATGAAAAATCAAACCGATTTGCTTTATGAAAATTCATCGTTTATCGTGCTGCATCACTATGGCCGGTCCTACTTGAAATACATTGGTTTGCTTATAGATCATTGCTCTACTACTTGCTTTACGAAAAGATTACTTTACTGCTTTATCAAATGCTTTATTACTATAATCGTACCTTTATACGCGTCTGACATTTGTACCTACTATTTCGCGTACGAATTCGCGTGACCCGCTCGCGCGCTAAAAATTAGCATACACATTTTGCAGCTCAGTAAATGTCGCGTTGCTTGAAACGACACTAGCATGTATTCAGCGATCGTGATGAAAATTTTAGAGACGTCGTTAAAGTTAATCAAGTCTTTAAGAAAATATTTCTTATGAAGAAATAGTTTTTAATCACGTGATTAACGATAATGACGTCTCTAAATTTTTCATCACGCTATTGTCCCGTATGCTACGTGTGATTTAACGAGCTGTAGAATTGCTATTTGTAATTTTTAGCGCGCGAGCGGGTCACGCGAATTCGCACGCGAATTTGCGCAAATGTCATACGGCTATTAGACATTTGTTGTGATTTCTTCATTAATTATTCCTGCTACAATACTTTTTTTTTATTTGACCGCATTCATTTCGCAAAACTCTATTCTTCAAATGTAGAAAAATACTATGTAAGATTTCGAAGGTTGGTTAGGATAACAATAATTAAACATATCAGCAGCATCCCTATAATTTTGTCTACATTCACCTAAAATCATAAACATGTTAAACGCTTCTACAAAGACATTCATCCTATAAATCTTTTTCTTTTCAGTTATATTAAGCTACACTTATTTACAAAATTTTACAAAACGTATGTTGAGAAGAAATTTGTTATTTCATGACCCGATTAAAATCTCAAAATGAATGATAACAGTACAAACAAATTTATTGTATTTTGTTTTAAATTTCTTAAAAACTTGAAGGACAATAAAAAAACTTTTCACTAAAATGGGTTCTTTTTCAGCGTAGAATAAGATTATTAATGGACAACATGGGTCTGAATTTTAAAAAACAAAGTTGACCTTCAAAACATACTTAAAAAACAGTTTCTGCAAAAAGTACAGTTAATTGTGATGCTTATGTACTATTTTATGAGAAAATTATTTTTATTATTTATTTATTTTTATTTAATTATTCTTGATATACCATTGTACGATGAATTTATAATTTCTTTTATTATTTAATACAAACAATAATAACTACATTTAGAAACACTTATTACAAATTAATATACATGAAAGTGTTTTATAGTAAGTTTATTTTTTTTTTAAATATGAATGTTACTGAGTTTCATAATGATGCATTTAATATAATTATTTAAAATAAGTCAATAATGGTATTGTATAGTTATTTAAACAAATTTATTTATATTTTCGTCATTGTAGCATTATAGATCTTTTAAAAGCTAACTACTTTTTATACGTAACGTTGACATTCTATTGGAGTATTCCACTGATAGCTTTAAAAAAAAGCGCAATAACTTGAATTGCAAATGGAGACAGCTCTCAAAAGGATGCAACCAATTCTTTTACCAGCAAATGGTGCAAAAAATAAAATTTAACAAAAGTTTCATCTTTATAAAATAAATCACTTCTCTTTTCTCTCTATAGTCTTACATTTTAATAATAAAAAAGGAATCTTATTTCTGTTTGTAAAATTTAATATTATAGAAATATCTGTTAGGTTAGGTATTTAGATTTTGGCTAATAGGGACAGGTATTTTGTTGCATATACTGGTGTAAATACTTATGTTTGTCGGTATAATTTAAAGTACAAATACCTAGTATAATTTTGTAATTAAATATCTGTAATATTTATTTATTTATTAGTATTTCAATCATGGTGTTTTGTTTGCATGCATACAGCGCATTGTAATAGATGATGGCGTAAGATATTTGTAGGTGCTAGTTACAAAGCGTTGCACCAGAGGCATCTCGTAAGACATAAATTTATTGCTAGGGATGCGGCCAAGTTTGGTCAACAATTAATCGTGAAGTATGCTCGTTTAATATAAAAATACGAACTCCGCATGTTGTTTTTGCTTTATAAGCTTATTGGGTAAAACGAAAATTCTTAGTTCCTTTGTAGTCTAGGCAAATTAGACAAAAAAGGCCTCAATTGTGAAAAACATAGTACTAAAAATCAGGGACTAAAAACTGAAGGAAAACGAAAACGTTAAACGAAATTAACCGAAATTTTTTCAGGAACGAAAACGAGAACTTTATTTTTATTTTCGGTTCAAGATTAAAAACGAAATTAATAATTTCGTTTACCGGTTTTAACCGGTTTTTTTTATATTGTCGGTGAAAATTTGTATTTTCAATAAATTTTTAATTTTTATACTTGAAGCAGATGACTGCACAGCAAAAACAAACAACGCCTGCTAACCTAACTTGTGAGTACCTGTGTTCGCGCTATCAACTGCCAGATGCGCGATTCTGGCAGCTCTAATTTTAACATGGTGAAACAAACGTTTTTTGGTTTTTTTCGATGCATATTTTTGTTTTTTACATTTGTTTTTGTTTCTTTGCTATGGCAACCAACTTTTTTTTAGATAGCAACCTATTTTTTCAATTTTCAATAAATGTGTATTTTTCTGAATATCAGGGTGCTATTTTATCTCTATAAAAAAAATTAAAAATATTAAAAAAAATATATTTTTATAAAAAAAAAATAATAATTTTTACTAAAACACAAAAAAATACTATGATTAGTTTATTTATGTTTTTGTCAAATTTATATTAAAAGTTTTTACCTTATCTTAATGTTTAATTTGATATTCTTGGCTTATTTGTGTATTTTTGCTTCTACTAAAAATTAGTTTTTTTTTTATTATAATTTTGTTTCTTAAATATTTTTTTTTAAATAAAATAGCATCCTGATAATTAGAAAAATACACACTCTTCGAAAATCGAAATAAATAAAAAATGTCAGAATATGCGTCGGAATAAATCAAAAAACCTATATCTTAAACTTTTTTTGTATCTCTTCAAAATAAGAAAATAAATCGATTATTCCATACTCCATACCCATACTTTTGTTACATCCTGTATATTTTCAACATTATTTAACTAATTTTTCAATAAAATAACACCTGCTTTAATTATCAATTATTATTAATTATTAATGCGTTACATACAGGGTGTTTCATTGTAAACTTCAAATGTCGTTTATTTGATAACTAAATTTTTTCAAAAAGAATAACCGAACACGTCGATTTATAAATTAAAAAAAAAAAAAGAAACGGTATTAACCGGTTTTTTATTTCTATTCACGAAAACGAAATATTTTGGCTGGGAACGTAAAAAACCGAACGAAATTTTTCGTTTTTGTTCAGAACAGAAACGAACGAAATATTTTTCGTTTTTAGTCCCTGCTAAAAATACCTAAACCTCTGGCGCTTACGTCGTCCATTATTTAAAAATTGAATGTCCTAGGACGGTTTTTCGTCTATAAATCTTGTCATTTCAATTATATGATAAAAAAATTTTAGACCAAAAATACAGAGCTTTAGAGAGTTATACTTTTTATAGAAATCATTATTAGCTCTTAGAAAATTCATCATATTTTGCATTTAACATGCCACAAAATCATTGTTTTCCCCTCTAGGAAGCATGAATTTAATCATGTGTCATTAGAAGTGAGGGAAACACCAAAACATTGTCGTGGTTTGCCTTGTATCATATATCATACAAGGCAAGGTGAATCAGAACTTCGGTTCAGGTAGTGTGCTATTTATGCGAAGTTTAAAGAGTTAATACTTTCAAAATATCCTCTATCATGTCTTCGAGTAATGTTGTTGTATTCTTTTTTTTGTGAAAATACAATTAATTGTGTAGATGAAGTTGTACCATGAGACTGAATGGTTTACTTACTTTAATTAAGTCCAGTAGAACAACATAATCATTCTGAATTTTTGGAATCTCAAACATGTCTAAAAGTTCATGTAAAATGTAGAAGAGAGTAGTATACAGGAAATAGCAGTATTTTATTTAACTGAACTTTCAAAAAAGTGACAAATAGTATTCATTGTTTCCGATATATTTCCTCCTCTTCTAGAGTCTTTACTCGATTCTTTGAATAATGTTGAGTAACAACTTCTATATTTTGCATCTTCAGCTCATGACAGTTTAATAAATAAGCGTCCCTTAATATTTCGACTCCACTTATCATTATATTAGATAAACGAGCCATTTTTATACTATTATATTTTTAAATTTTTTTGTCGATATTTAATCGTTTTTTTTTTGTTTCGATAATTTCATCTGCAACTTCACCACGAAATAGACAGAAAAGATTGAAAGTGCACCATTGTCGATCGCAATTTTGATTCGCGATTTCGGAATTCCATGGATCCCTCTGGATTTTGCGTTTTGAACTGAATCGGTGAGTGCTTGTCAGTAATATTACATTAGCGTTGTACGCCGATCGTACTTATTTTCGAAGTTTTCGTTTGAAATAAAGTGATTAATTGTGTTTTGTGACTTTAACTAGTAAAATTTTCAATTTTTAAAAAATAGTATTAAATCAGGTGATTTCGCGATAGTAGCGCCGCCCACATGTAATCGAAAACGCGAATAGCCGAGGCAGATAAGCTTCATGCGCACGCGTTCCACAAAACACAATTTCCCGTCGCAACTTGTGTAACGTGCAACGCGTCCCTTTGGGTGTGATCCGAGTCGAGCATATGCAGTACAAGTAACGTGTGACGTGATCCGAGTTGGACGCATACCGCTTAAATTTGGCTTTATCGGCCATTTGGGTTCTGGCATATCGTGCCTCTCCTCTATCGCCAAGACCAGGCTGAAGTTACATTCGAATGCATTCGGATTCGATTTTAGGTTCATTTTTACATTCGTTTTTTGCATTCGTTATTTGCATTCGTTATTTTTTCAGAAAATGTATACCCGCTATTTTTCAATATTATGGTAATATAAAGGTAAGCAATATATGTTAGTGAAAATATTTGATCTAGGTAGGGTCTGACGTGTAAAAAAATTGAAAAAATCGGTAAATTAGGAAACCACGAATGATAATTAATTAATTTCTCGTAATCAAAAAAATGTATACCCGCCAATTTTTTACAGATTTTTAATATAATAGTAAGCAACAAAAATATATAAAAATTTTTGATGTAAGTAGGGTCCAACATAGAAAAAAATTGAAAAAATCGATAATTTATGAAGTCGCGAATGATAATTATTTAATTTCTCGTAATCAAAAAAATGTATACCCGCCAATTTTTTACAGACTGTTAATATAATAGTAAGCAATAAAAATATGTAAAAATTTTTGATGTAAGTAGGGTCCAACATGGAAAAAATTGAAAAAAATCGATAATTTATGAAGACACGAATGTTAATTAATTAATTTCTCGTAATCAGAAAAATGTATACCCGCCAATTTTTTGCAGATTGTTAATATAATAGTAAACAATAAAAACTAGCAAAAGATTTTGATCTAAGTAGGGTTCAACATAGAAATAAATTGAAAAAACCGATAATTTATGAAGTCGCGACCTTTATTTTTTTAATTTCTCCTAATTGAAAAAATGTATACCCGCCAATTTCTTACAGATTGTTAATATAATAGTAAGCAATAAAAATATGTAAAAAATTTTAATGTAAGTGGGGTCCAACATAGAAAAAAATTGAAAAAACCGATAATTTATGTAGTCGCGACCTTTTATATTTTTATTTCTCCTAATCAAGAAAAGGTATACCCGCCAATTTTTTACAGATTTTTAATATAATAGTAAGCAACAAAAATATATAAAAATTTTTGATGTAAGTAGGGTCCAACATAGAAAAAAATTGAAAAAATCGATAATTTATGAAGTCACGAATGGTAATTAATTAATTTCTCATAATCAAAAAATGTATTCCCGCCAATTTTTTGCAGATTGTTAATATAATAGTAAGCAATAAAAATATGTAAAAATTTTTGATGTAAGTAGGGTCCAACATAGAAAAAAATTGAAAAAATCGATAATTTTATGAAGTCGCGAATGGTAATTAATTAATTTCTCGTAATCAAAAAAACGTATACCCGCCAATTTTTTGCAGATTGTTAATATAATAGTGAACAATAAAAATTAGCAAAAATTTTTGATCTAAGTAGGGTTCAACATAGAAAAAAATTAAAAATACCGATAATTTATGAAGTCGCGACCATTATTTTTTTAATTTTTCCTAATTAAAAAAATGTATACCCTCCAATTTTTTATAGATTGTTAATATAATAGTAAGCAAGAAAAATATGTAAAAATTTTTGAAATAAGTAGGGTCCAACATAGAAAAAAATTGAAAAAACCGATAATTTATGAAGTCGCCACCTTTATTTTTTTAATTTCTCCTAATTAATAGTAACAATCTGCAGAAAACTGGCGGGTATACATTTTTTTAATTAGGAGAAATTAAAAAAATAAAGGTGACGACTTCATAAATTATCGATTTTTTCAATTTTTTTCTATGTTGGACCTTACTTACATCAAAAATTTTTGCATATTTTTATTGCATACTATTATATTAATAATCTGTAAAAATTGGCGGGTATACATTTTTTTGATTACGAGAAATTAATTAATTTTCATTCGTGGTTTCCTAATTTACCGATTTTTTCAATTTTTTTACACGTCAGTCCCTACCTAGATCAAATATTTTCACTAACATATATTGCTTACCCTTATATTACCATAATATAGAAAAATTGCGGGTATACATTTTCTGAAACAATAACGAATGCAAAAGACGAATGTAAAAATAAACCTAAACGCGAATCCGAATGCATTCGAATGTAACTTCGGCCGGGTAAATGCAAATGGCACTATAACGGATTATAACCTGGAAAGTTTGTTGTGTTTGGTTTTTATAAATAAATTCATAAACATTTGATTTTCTGTTCCATTATCCAAATAAATATAATAAATATGCTAACCATAAAATAATACAACAGAAAAACGAATGCTGCAGCTGAGAATTGACAGTTGAGAGCTATTGTAACTTGCGAAGTTGACTTGCGAGCGATCCGAGTTGATTTGGTGCATATGCACAATACGCAACTCGGACCACTAAAATCGTTGTAAACTTTCAAAGTTACATATGTTCGACTTGGATTACACACTTTGAGAGCTCGCAGAAAAAACGACAGAAATAGGTTCGCGCCGTTTGGCGCGTTATGGCCCACTTTATGCGCACTTCACGTGCACCAACCCGTATCCACTAGCAATGCAACACAAAAGTGTTGCATTGCACCATGCAAAAGTGGCGCGTTCACGGAGCAGCGCGCAAGTCGATACGAAGCTTTAGATGCAACCCAAAATTTAAATCTCATCATTATTCTCTTTATCTCTAGAAAGCAAGTGCTCCCTGACTATGATTCCAATCTCTCTATAGTTTAATTTTTTTGCAAACAGGAATGGTGTAGACAAGCAAATAGCTTCGCTCACTCTCTTTTACATTTAGCCACGGCAACTTTCTCATGAACGTATGTTGAACTAAGTATTGCGGTACGTGCTTGGTTAAGGTAGCGGAATGTAATGATAACGGAGAATCCACTATTACTATCGTATGTCCTAGGTCCTAGCATTTTAGAAGGCGCAATTAACTAAGAAATGGGCGGGGCTTCTCATTCCTCATCGGAACGCAGAGCTGTTCATTTCATTAGATTTCTATACGTGCGTGATGCTGGGGTGCGTTCGGTTTTAGTTTAATAGGATAGAATAGTAAACTGACAGGTTAGTCTCCCGTAGAAGTATTTCCGAACGTTTTAGATAAAATTTTCGTATAATTTACATAGTTGCCACATTTCAATATTTACATAATTTGCAATACTTGTTTTTCGATTATTTTAGTCATTTTTTGTTGAAATTCTATGCATTTTATTACGTTTTTCAAACAGAATAGATTTATAAAAGTATCTTTTAAATTGTAGAACCAAATTTTGTTAGTAATCCTAATATTTATGTAAATCCGGCAACATTCATTTCATCGGCTGTTTTATGTTTAACCTATGTTTCAATATTTTATTTTGTGTTGTTTACAGTATAGTTTAAAGTTTATTAGTTTTTATTTTGTGGTTTACAATGGAAAAACAAATAATATTTTTAATGTTATTAAAACAAAAATTTTGATAAAATATTATCACTTAATGAAGATAGCGATGATAGCGATCTAGAGGAAATGGAATTATTTAATATTATGTCTGGTTCTCTAAAAGATCGACAAAATGTAGTTCGTATAAGAAAATATTTCGAGGAAGTTGTGCCCGATATTGTATTCGATATTTTCAACCAAACCTAAAAAAGATAGAAAACATTCAAAAATTCTATATCTTCAATGTTTTGAAAAAAGAAACTATGATATGCAATAAAAAAGTAGTATATTATTTTAAAAGCATCAATATCTGAAGCTCTTATCATTTAACTAGTCAAATAAAATATAAATAATTTTCATATATTACCTGCTCGCTTCGAATTGTTGTATTTTTAAGTAAATTATTGTATTGTTTATACGCCTCTATAAGGCATTTTGTACTGTCAGTATCCCAACAAAATACTTTTTTTTTATGAAGTCGGTTACTGGCTACATTCATTCCCTTTCATTTCCAATAAAGGGGAAACTCCTCTACAGGGAAATATATCAGGATTCGATATTTTTATATCTTCAATGAATTTTGTCTTGAAATTACTATCTAAAATATATTAGGTATTTTAACTTTATTAAGAAATACAAAAATTAAATTATTACTTACCATTCATAAAATTTGTAATTTCTTCTAAGGTCATTGTAACTTTGCACATCACGCCGTCTATTTCGATTTGCGTTTCCATTTTTTTTTTTAATTTCAATAATACCAAAAAGAATCACAAGAATATTATAACTATAATTCATTAACGTTTTCTGTTGACTGTCAACTGCAACTGTCATTAAACACGTGTGCTTTAATGCGCATGTCGGAGAGTTTTTATCCACCAAATTTTGTTAGATAGCTCGGAGACTCTCCCGGAGAACGAACATAATTTCCGAACGGGATAAGATACTCTCCTGAACTGATTTCCGAACGCTCGAGGAGAATCAGATAGTCTCCGGAGACTATAACCGAACGCACCCCTGATCGAGAGGAGAGTGGGAGTCCCTAGTCCCTACCACAACTTTCCAACGAGCGGTGGGAAAATTCAGCGTCGCCGATTTGATTCACTGTCAGTAAGGTTAGAATTCATGTTTGCTGAGAATTTAGACTTTACCAATCTTACCAATGTAAGAGGCATTACCACAGTTTCCACAATTAAGGAGGTATACTCCTGATTTGTTATTCAAATCAACTGGGTCTTTGTTTTTGACCAACAACCGTTGAAGTTTACTAACAGGTCTATAAATTAACCTTATATGTTCTCGATTTCTACGAAAAATTTTACCTATATTGAAGGAGATTTTATTGTGAAATGGTAAGCAAACTGTGAGTCTCTCAGGTTTAAAGAATAAGTATTATTAATGCTGTTTGGATAAAAGGCTCCTTTCCCTGTTTCATTGGAAAATAAGTAAGTAAACTTGAAGTTTATACTTACATGGGTATCATTGTAATCGAAAAAAATTCTCAATTCAAATACGAGATGGGTTCTTTGAAAACTATAAAAATAATGACCTGAAAATCGACTCAATAAATTTCATGAACAACAATGTATTTTACCTATACATATGTATTATTTATAAGCAGTTTTTATAGGTTTTACTTAACGGTTTTTACCAAAAAATCCAATTATGTTGCATTACTTTTTTTCAATACTATAGGTCATGGCTTTAAAAAATTATATTATAAAAATTTAAGATGTATAAAATTTTTAGTCACTTAAAATGGTAAATTACAAAAAAACGTCTTACATTTATACAATTTTAAATCATATACAAGCTCTAAAATGTTGTATAAAACGCAAATAAAATTTAATGATTTAAATTTACGTTGCTTCTTGTCGAAGTTTATCAAATTAAATTTTAACAATTAAATTTAATAAAATAAAATGGAAGTCATGGACACAATAAATTGATCTTTCGTAATTTTGCATTTTCACACGATGACATAGAAAAAATTTATAATCATAAATACAAGGTATCTCGGTTTTTTCCCGGAAAAATTTTTTTAGATAGTAAATGTTATTCTGAACAAAAAATTTCAGTGAACTAATATTTTTTTTCGACTCCATAAGAAGATACAGCAATCTTAAAATTTCAAAATTTTAATGATTTTATTGGGACACCCTGTATAAATTTCATTTTATTTTGAATTTTTTAATTAAATCATGTATTCTTTGGATTTTGTCTTTATCTTTAAGCCAATCAGATACATTAATTTCATCAAGAAAATTTTTTTCTTCAAACGTCATTAATGTAAAGTCTGAATTCTCAGCAAACATGAAGTCTAACCTTACTGACAGTGAATCAAATCGGCGACGCTGAATTTTCCCACCGCTCGTTGGAAAGTTGTGGTAGGGACTAGGGACTCCCACTCTGCTCGCGATCAGCATCACGCACGTAGAGAAATCTAATGAAATGAACAGCGATTCCGATGAGGAATGAGAAGCCCCGCCCATTTCTCAGTTAATCGCGCCTTCTAAAATGCTAGGACATACGATAGTAATAGTGGATTTTCCGTTATCATTACATTCCGCTACCTTAACCAAGCACGTACCGCATTACTTAGTTCAACATACTTTCATGCGAAAGTTGCCGTGGTTAAATGTAAAAGTGAGTGACCGAAGCTATTTGCTTGTCTACACCATTTCTGTTTGCAAAAAAATTAAACTATACATCTTTATGTGACGCTTGACAGGTTTTAATACGTCATTTTTATGTTCCTTGATTCTATGCTCATGTTCGTGCATTTCCGAAGCAAATCGGTTACAATCGGGTGGGTATACTTTGCATTGACAAGGATTTGAAAGGTGGAGTAGAAATGCATTTTAGACAACCCAATATACACTAACATTGTATTCCATGTAAATTAAATGTCAAATTTTAAAGTTATTTTTTATATTACTTTTTTTAAAATGTTGTCGTTTGAAGAAAAAAATAGCATGTTTTATTCGGAGTAAAAACAATATACTATTAAATGGACCATTTAGTTTAAAGAAGTCCATAATGTTCAAAGAAACAAGTTGGCAAAGACAGAATGTAAACCATAACTAATTGAAATATAAAATTGATCATAATAAAGAAAATTATACAGTGTGTTTCACAAAAATCATGAAAATTAATCAGCTTTAAAATTGCTGTAACTTCTCAAGGAGTCGAAAAAAATATCAGTTCATAGGAAATATTTTATTCAAAATGACACTATTTAAAAAAAATCTGGAAAAAAATTTCTCGAAATTGGCGAATATCCTAATAAGCCTATATGATTCCCTCTTAAAAATGTAGTCATGTTTTATGAAAATAGGCAATAAATAATGTTTTACCATTTATGGATAAGTAATACTCATAACTAAATGTATAAGGTTTATAAAGATTTAATATTCCAGGCAAATTATAATTTAAATATGAAAAAATAGTAACTAGCTAAAATTTGGGACAGTTGTTCCTGAAACCTCCGGCGCTTGCGTCGTCCGTTATTTCGAAAACAGCTTCGTTGAAATAATCTGACGAATGTGAAGCAACTTGTCTGCCTCGGCAATCAAAACTGCGATCGACAACACAAAGTATGTACTATGAGAGGAGTTGAAAGCCGGGTAATTCGGGAAGCAAAACGCCACTTTCGAAGAAAACTGGAACTAACGAATTTTGACAACTGAGCGTGCGTATGTCAGAAAGCGCAATGTCAATTCTTTCAATCTTGTACACAATCTTGTAGGTTACATGATATGCAAGTGGTTTTGTTGAAGAAACGAAGCCGGTGATTTTTTTAGTAAAGGTAGGTAAATATATTTAGTTCAAATTTAATATGTCCCGTAAGGTATCGTTGTTCTTTTCCGAATTGTTCAAATGTACGGTATGTCAATACGGCTGAAAGTAATAATTCATACAAACATTTTTTTCATTTTCCTAGTGATCCCATATTTAAAGAAGAATGGTTAAAAATTGTTTGGCCTGAAGGTAACTATCCTTCTTTAAAACATCTTTTTTTGTGTGAAGATCATTTTGAAGAGAAATCATTTTCCAGTTCATTAAAAACACATTTGCATAAGTATTCAAAGCCGGTAAATAATAATAACCATGCCGTTGTTACTAAAAATTTAGAAGTAGCTTTTACTGATCACTCGTATTGCTCAAAATCCAATGTAGAAAATTTAGAAATAGCTTTTAAATCCAATTTAGAAAGTTTAACAATATCTAATAATTTAATGAAAATGTGACTCAATCTATAAAATTAGCTGAAGAAAGTGAACTTTATAATAATTTGTTTAATAAAAAAAAACGTGATCTTCATACAATAAATAGGCAACAGCAAATGACTATTTGGTAATTAAGAAAACGCCTTAATGCATGTACTTCATCTTTGAAAAATGTAGAAAGGATTAGTAAAAATAAACTTTCACGCATTAATAAACCTACACGCCGTTTCATTATTCCCTCATAACAATTAAGTATGCATGTGTTTACCATTTTTTATGTTTTATGCTTCGCGGAAGAAACCAACCAACCTGAGGATGGACATTTTGAATTCTATTGAATAGGTAACAATATAGATAAAAATATTATGTAATTTTGTTTAATGACATTATTTTATTTCAGATTTTGACTTCTCAGAAATATTCCATAATGGATTATTGAAATTTGGGCAGGACTAACAAGAGACAACAAGCAACTATACGTATGGGAGCCAATAATAGAAAAAAAAGTGTATTAAACAGAACAATTACAAACCCCCGAAATTTAATTTGTAGAACATCTACATCGCAAAAATTGAATCACTAGACAAATTCACTGGCTAGCGGTTTTAGAATTTGTCTGACGAATCAATTTTTCCGATGTATATGTTCTACAAATTAAGATTTTGGGAATTTCTAATGGTTCTGTTTAATACAGTTTTTTTTTCTATTACTAGCTCCAGGACCAACAATTTTAAATACTTATTAAAGAAATTCTCATATTCTTTTATGTTTTTTGTAGAAATAAAAAATTTATTGATTTGAATTTTAGTTGTTCTTTCTTCAGTCCTCACTAATAAATAAAAAAAATCGTTGATTTCTTGATAAAATGTGAAAGAAATTACTTTATGTAAAACCACAAATTTTATCTACCAAAGCCTAAAAAGTCAAATGATTTACTCCTCGGTTAGCTTTTTAAATTTAATTTTAACTTTTAACTACTTTTTCTTTCTCCCGATGACCACATTTACATATCGAATTAAGACTATTTTTGAAAAAAAAATTTTTATTTGGTAGGTACTATATAATAATCGTCTAATTTTACATAAATTACTGTGTTAAAAATATAACAAAGAAGGCTTGCCAAAATTTTCATAAAATTATCGGTTAAAACAAAAGAAGAAAATTAATGAATTTTGTGTTGGGTACCAAATACCCACGTTATGCATCCTAGGGTTAATCTATTGTACGATGAATGTCTCCATCAATTAAGTTCGTATATCCTAACTCGTCACAGACAAAATATTTTTGTTTAAAACATTGTAACGGGTCGATTATTTGCACACTCGTAAGCCCTTACAGAAAATATCTGTAATGTAATTATGGAAGTGTCCATTACAACCCATTTAACAAAACTTACATATACTTCCTGTAAGGACTTACGGTTTGGAAATGGATTGCTCAATAAATCAACAATTTAATTTTAGATTGGATTAATTAACACATTATATTATGGATTATGGCGGTTTTGCCTTATGAACCATTGAAAAAACTAGTCGCATTAATAAATTTAATGGTTGTTGGATTTGGATTGAGGGAATTCCTGGTGTTTTATTTATTGGTTATATGTTATGTTTATGTTTTTATTTTTAAATAATTTCGTGTTATGAACGAGAGTTGACGAGTAGTTCCGAATCCCAATAGTTCCGGTTTTCTCAGTTAGGAGGCCACTGCTTCCCTCCGTTAGCATGGGATTCGGACATCTCAATCATCTATTATCTCTGATCGACAATAGTGCACTTTCAATTTTTTTCTGTCTATTTTGTGGGTTTAACAGGATGTTAAAAATTGTTGCCAAGATGTTGATAACTTTTGACAACTGTTGACGACAAACATACAGTGTTGCACGTTTTGTATTGATATAACTTGGCTTAGCATGAACACAAAAACCATCAATATTTTTCTTTGCATCTGCGTTTCGGAACGAAATATATTAGTTGTTTTAATGCAATCAATTATTTAGGAATTGATAAAAATGTTTTATCATATCTAATCGAGAATAAAATTATAATATTTTCAATTTGATAATTTACCAAAAAGATACGTTATAACTTGGCGTGTTAATCAGTTAATTAAAATGGATTAACATAACAATTTTTACCATTCATAATTACATTCTGAAAAATGATAAAGAAATATTCCAAGCAGCTTTATATTAGTTTCACTTAATTAAACTTGAATACCTAAAATATCATATAATATTATTCTAAGTTAATTACGACTACTTTCGGAATTTAAATAGTATATTATTGTATATTATACATATCTGCGCCTGGAAGCAGTGCACAAAATAAGTTACTTAAACGTTAATGCAACACAATTGTATGCATATACCGGATGTCCACGGAACTAGGGCCACCCCTGTAATTTTTTCATTTATAAAAATTTTAC
This sequence comes from Stenus bimaculatus, assembly GCA_963971135.1. Lineage (NCBI taxonomy): Eukaryota > Metazoa > Arthropoda > Insecta > Coleoptera > Staphylinidae > Stenus > Stenus bimaculatus. Next base: position 26,647,144 of record OZ020184.1, read on the forward strand.
TATGTTATATTGCATAAGAAAGCGCATTTAATGAATTAAAAATATTTCAATTTCACTTCGGGTTTCACCGGAAATAACATCAACTTTCTTATTTTAAATGTAACACCCTATTTTTTTGTACTTATTATTAAACATTGATAAGTTCAAAGTGATAAAAAAAAAAATTTCAAACTTTAAAAAAAATTTTGGATTATTTTTAGAATATTTTTTAATAAAATCTATTAAAACTACTTTTACATAATTTAAATAGGTAAAATAAATTGTAAATTATTAAATTCATTCGGTAATTTTTGAGAAATTAATATTTATAATTTTTAAAATGCGTTTTTTGCAATCTTTATTTTTTGAAAGGCATGATAGTGGGGCCACGCCCTATTTTGGTAGAGGATTTTTCTCTATTACAGTGATACCCAAGATGTAGGTAGAAACCGTAAGCTTACTTACTTATTTGTAAACAGCTGTTGATAAATTGATAAATTAAAAAGATTTAAAAAAATGAGTAAGTACACTTAGGGTAGAAACATGGTGCAGCACCTACTCAAGCAGCGATCCAAGCACCGACTCAGGCACTAAAAACAAACACATTGTTTCTTATGCTTGTGAACATGGTGCAGCACCGACTCCCGACCCAAGCACCGATTCAAACAGCGACCCTATACAAGTATCAAACGCGTTTGTTGCAGCACCGACTCAAGCAGCGATCCGAGCACCGACTCAAGCATTAAAACAAACACATTGTCGCCCGGATTTTTGGCACGGCAGCCATCTTGAATTTTTTAAATGGAAATATATCTGATGTAATACATCATTGGAAAGCTAATTTTTAGTACTTTACAACAGTCTATTGGGAATTTTTAGATTCCGCTCGCCCTCTGGTGGCAAAATATGAACTTCAATATTCGTTACTTACTTTTTTGATTTAACGCATTGGCACAAGTTTTTTGAGATTTACTGAAGCTTTAGATAATAAATCTATTTGTGTTTTGTTGAATACCTAGTTATAAGTTACAAGAATGCATTTTAAACACAATTTTTGACACTTACAAGTACTGAATGTCCTCCATTTTTAGCGCCCTCTATACGTAGTTAAAATTTTCAATAAAATTATTATTTATATCATAAAAAATAAACATTGACAAAATTTTGCTATCCAACTTTAACTTGTTTGGACTGTGGGAAATTAAAAAAAAACTATTATGGACTGTCCTAAAATACTAAAATGGTATATTACGTAACGAGCTAAAAAGTGATGAATTTTGTGCGAGTGTGAAATTAGCTGAACGAGGGGTTAGCCGAATGAGGATATTACACCAGCACGAAATTCACTTTCTTGCGAGTTGCGTACGCTATTTTTCCGACGACCACGGAGATTTTGCGACCGATATTAATATTTTGTGGTAACATCTAAAAAGTAATAACATAACCTGTGTTCACATCAGCTGACATTGAAGTTACCGATTATTTTTAGTAAAATGTACATAATTGAAGGTTAAGCTGTTTTGACGGATGCAACTGATCGAAACGAATAAAAAATGTTCCTATTTAATATAAAATTTACACAAAAGTTAATTATATAATGATTTTAATAATAAAACAAGTAATATTAGCGGGGTTAAATATAAATTTTTATTTAAACTGTCCTTTTTTTGCAAGTTCAAAAAAATCCAAGAGAAGGCTTTCGGAATTCCTTCGCAGCGCCTCTATCGAAAATTACAAGAAGTATTTCAGAGTTACAAAACAGAAAACCAAAGTCACTAGTGTAGCAATGATAGATTTTCTAATTCACTAATATAAATGACATATACGATTTTCTCATATAGTCGTCGGAAAATATACTTTCCAATGATGTATTGCATGGCATATGTTGATATGTTGCAATTTAAAAAAAAATAAAGATGGATGGCGTGTCAAAAATCCGAGCGATTAAAATTTTTTCACAAATTTAATAATAAATAAGATGGATAAAGATAAACTAATTGCGGAGGTATTTCGTCATCCAGCATTGTGGAATAAACGCGACAGAAAACACCACAATAGAGATCACTCTGTCATGGGTATACTGAAAATAAAAATTGACGTGAGTCGTGCGTGAGTCGGTGCTTCACCATGTTCGCCCTAGGTCGCGGAATGAGTCGGTGCTTCGATCGGTGCTTGGGGCGGTGATTGAGTCGCTGCTTGAGTCGGTACTGCACCATGTTTCTACCCTTAAAGTTTATACCTCCAAGTCAGGTATCACTGTAATCATAAAAAAATCCTCTATCGAATTAGGGGGTCGCCCCACTATCATATAAAGTTATTTGCAAAAAAAAAATTTTAAAATTATAAAAATTAATTTCTCAAATCGGCCAACTGAATTTCATAATTAAAAAAATCATCTACAACTGATGATATAAATTTAGATGTATTAGTTATAAGCAATGATTTTTAGTATCCTACTTAAAAGACATCTATAATAAATCAATTAAAGATGGCATATTTCCTGAAAGTTTTAAACAATCAACAGTGATACCTATACCTAAACTTAGAAATTCAATTAAATGTGAAAATTTTAGACCAATTAATGTTGCCTTTAGTACTTCGATTGCAGCAACTCAAGTAAGCAGTATGGCATGCTGATGAGTTCGAATTAGGACGAAACACGTGTCCATGTCTGCTGCTCGTGAGTTGTTGCAATCGACTCTGTGATTAAGGTGGATTAAGACTAATTAGCGTCCTTCCGGCATTTTTGCTGTTTGTAAACGTGACCTAATTTACTTTTTCTTAACAAAAATCCACATTGTTCACCAAATCTCTTATTTTGAGTGATTTTTATAAACAAATTTTTAGACAAAATTATTTAATAAAGATATAAAGGAGTTAAATTCAATTTTCATTTTTTTTTGTATAAGCAACTTTTCTTTATAAATTCCCAATATTTTTTTTCAATCACGTTAAATTTTGATTAAAATTGGCGAAAAAACAGTTTTAATATACAGGGTGTCATAACTTCTTTCTGGGAAGAATATCGTGGAAAATAGAAGAGATTTTTATCGTCAAAAAACCCAATAGTCAGGGTCGGAAGTTTTTTTTCTGACGGGTCTCTGAATTTTGTTCCCACAGAAAATGTCGTTAATTCAAAATTCTGTTATAGTTCATAAACTATTTGGTCAATTTAATGAAAATAATTACGAAGTAAAGCTAATTAATGCCACACAAGGTGTTCCATTTATAAATAAGATGGAGTAACCTGCGCTTCAACTACGAAACACCCTGCGTAGACAAAAATTATTTCTGTTTATGCGCATCAATAAACCATACAATTTTGTAATTTACGTTTTTTCCCATATCTTAAAATAAAAGATATAGCTACCGTTTTCGTTCTAAAAACTCACCATAAAGAACTTGATTTTTATAAATCAACGATTTTTTAATCTACAAATATTTATAAAAAAATATGCATATGTATATTGACAATGAAGAAGTTATTAACATTAAAATTAAAACGACACTTACAAGTTTTTTAATTACTAACAATTTTAACATTCTTTTCAAAATATTAATAACGCGTTTTTTTTATTTGTCGAGAAGCACATGAATTGATTTTTAAATAATATACGCTTCTTCTTTAATTTGGTTGTTATCAGTTATATCATACACTTCTTTTGTAATTGCAGTCTTTAATTTTAACACTACAAAAATTATTTAATTAGTTAAGTTATTTTCGTAATAAAAGGCGACTTGTTTTATTGCACGTGCATCCCACATGTAAGGTTATATTATAAAATTAATTTTTATGTAACACTTCTAGTTAAGTTTATTTTAACCTAATTTAATAATGTGGGTTTCTACCTAATTAACAAAAACGGACACAATATTATTGTCAAGTTTCTCCAGCACGCTTTTGGCACTGTACAGGTTATTATGCTCGACTGCTTCACACATACAATTTTTTTAAGTAAAGTAATATTTTCTTTATTTCTTGGTCTCTTAATTTGAGTTAAAGGAAAAACGAGCGAGATGCGTGCTTACCCAAACTCATTTTTTTATTAAATAAAGTTCCAGTAAGCTCAATATTGTTAGACCATGTCTAGAAGTAGTAAAGTCCTACTCACTTTTAAATTATTTGTACAGTGGTGCTAGTTCCAAAGTATCTGACAAAAGAAATGCTAAGGCAGCCAAGAAGCAGACGCTTTCGTGCGGCACGGAAGATCCCTTAATCTTGTCCCACCTTTAGTCGGTGGTGTGATTAACCAGACACTCCCCGACCCCCGACTGTACTCTAAGTAAAGTTGTCTGAGCCGCAAAGGCGTGGAATGCGGGATATTCTCACCCCGAACTAATGATGGGTGAGGCTAAGGGATATTTCAAACCGCACGGAAGCGTTTCATTGGCGCTCATTTTCTTTTGTCAGATACTTTCGAACTACCACCACTGTACAACTCCTGTTTTACAACATTGCTCACTCGTGAAGGTCCAAGTCCCCCTAAAGCTCTCCAGCAGACCCCTGCTTGGGCCCAGTCAAACTCGCAACCATACCTTAAACCACGCTCCTACTTGGATCCTTTTAACTACGTAATCATTCTACCTGTCCAGATCCCTACTTGGGCCTGCACAACCAGGCTTACTACAACCCCTAGCCAGAATCCCTCTTGAGTCTACACAACCAGGTACACTTCAAGAACCGACCAAACTTCCAGTTGAATCTTCTCAATTAGGTACACAATCCAACCTTTACACAGCCTCCTACTTGAGTCTTAATAAGGTACTCAACCCAAACACTAGCCAGGTTCCCAAACAAGTTACACACAGTAACGTCTAGCCAGAATCCTACTTGAGTGTACTTAGTTTGGTGCATACAGCAACATTCATTAATGGTCATAATAATAACTCTTAGCTCACCTATCTCAACATCTTAACCCATATAGTGCCCCATAAAGCATCAGTAATTCACTCAACTCTTTTTTATCCCTCTAATCACCTACAAACCATACGTGCAACGTCCATGTTACACATATCCCAGCCACCACCGCGCTCTATCTTATTTAGGGAGCTGACATAAAGCAATTCGGGAATGGCTTTGGGTCGTCTTTGGTTCTTAGATTGGTCGGTTAAATTAGGACCAACCGCATTCGACTGACTAATTTTTGATATCATAGACCGTTTGGTTCTAGCCAATTTAAGCTTGGTTAACCGAAATATGAACCGTAGTCGTCGGGAGCACGGTTCGATCTTTGGTTATTCACTCCACCTCTTTCTATCGGTTCGAATGGAGAAGAAAGAATCAAAGAAGTTGTCAAATTTTTGGTTAAATAGTATCCAACTAAAGAAGTCATTCGAAATGGCTTATAGTAATAGTGAAAGAGCAATAAAGTAAAGCATGCCCTGCCATACTGAAAAATACGACCCTGTGGTCTATGAACGCTAAAAATAAGATGTATATAGACAAGGACTAATCCAGGGGGGGGGGGGGGGGGGCGATCGTAAAAGATACGAATTGTTTAGAACATTATTTATATGATTTTTACTGGTTAAACTTATTTCCCCGGCCGCGCTGTTAGAAATTGTACGACCTTAAAAATCAAGAAATATTTTCGTCAAAATCGACCCCCTCCCCTGGAGAATGCGCTTGATCCGTCGTTGTTTTGTGAGTACTAAAGTTTGGACTAATAAATTGGCGACTTTTAATATTAATAAACTATATTGACCAAATTAATTCACTGATTTAGATTGATTTTTTTGGAAAGACCTCAGTAGTACATAAATAGAAAAAAAAATAAATTGTAATTTCATCAATTATTATTTTTTTAATTGAGTTAGTTATTATACTAAGCGGTATTGTTTATTGTTGAAGTCACCTACTAGGTCCTATTAAATGTAACTCATACTTTAAAGTATGTACTTATAAGTTCAAATAGGAACCGAAATTAAAAATCGATCGTGCCATTTTCTGTTTACACAGTTTATATCAAACATACTAGTAAAATTCAGGATAATGAATAAATGAAAGTATAATTCACCTGAAACTGAAAGATAATTCTCTGCAGTCCATTATTTCCAAAGGCTAAATACATTAGCGTGTATTCAGCGACCGTTATGAATAATTTAGAGACGTCGTTATCGTTAGTCAAGTGATTAAAAAATATTTCTTCATAAGAAATATTATCTTAAAGACGTGATTAACTTTAATGACGTCTCTAAAATTTTCATCACGGTCGCTGAATACATGCTATTGGGTTTATATTAAACATATAAGTTATTAAAGTATATATTTTGATTATAATTAAGAACATTATTTGTATATTTCACTTTGTTTGAAAAATCCTAGCACGGTATTATTCTAGATACTAAACTAAATTTTACATAATGCGGATAACATACCACATTTTACTGCTTACTCTTGAGGGAGTAGAAACTGGCCAAAATTTACTTGACTGGATCATACATGGAAACAAAACATTAAAAAAGCAACAAAGATGGAATAAAGCGTGCATTTATCTTTCTGTTTCTCAGAATAAATTTACATAATACACATTGTAATATTACTAACATGTTTCTTGCGAATAAGAATCTGCTGTACTTTAGCTTTAACGAAATATGGATGAAATATTTTAGGATAACTTATTTCTTATCATCATGAAAATGTATCAAATAAAGTTAATAAGGTGAATTTTAATACTCCCCAACTTTTATTATCGTTGTCGGGTTGTTGTGTTTACATTGTACACACTACACGATTCAATAGGTCATAAAGCTAAGAAGCTAACCTCCAAATCAAAACGTAAAAAAATTACAATAAAGATAACCGCAAGAAATTTATGAACCTACTTGCAATAATAAAAATGTAATAAAGGCACGAAATTTATTTTAAAATTTATACTTTATATTAGGTATCGTTTAACTCTCTTCCTGCTTTTAAGTTTAAAGGAAATATTTTGGAAATGTCTACATCTATTTTATCATATTTAGCTTAACTAATAAAAGTAACGCATTAAAACTAATAAAAACTATTAAAAAATAATTATTTTAAACTCATAACACCATTGTTACTTCGAATTGAAATTAACTAAACTTAGTGTCCTTGTTAATGATATTTTTGGAAATATTTTATATTTCTGATAAGTATTCTAATAAAACGCGAGATGACATTTTTTTGCTTTGGTTTACTTGATACTTAAGATCAAAATTTGAATAAGGTTTCTCTTTTTATTGCAAATTTTTCCTTATAAATTTAAAGTCAGTGTTAATATAAATACATTAATTATGTAAACATTCACTTAATAGTAAGTGGAGGTAGTTAATAAAAAGTAAAGGCTGTTAGTTGTTGTTATCTGAGAGAAAATATAATGATTTTAAAGTAAATGGGGGTTGACAAGATTATTTGAAATAATGTTAATTAAAATTAAAATCAGATATAACTTCTTGTGTCCAACTTGATTAAATATACCCTAGGCATTAAAAAACTATCGATATCGGAGCATTATGCTCCATCATCAGGTAAATATAAGAATATCTATAGTTGTTGATTATTCGTGTCCGTGAATTATTAAATTAAATCAAAAGTCGTAGCTTCTTCGGACAATCTTTATTAAAAACTATTATTAAAATGCCAACGTTTCGAAGCTGGTTACCTTCTTTGTCAAGGCTAAAATACAAATATAATTTATCTACAATATATACTATTAATATTATAAGAGAAATTACCTATTTAAAGTTGTTTTTAATTTCTAAAAAATCTTGAGTTTGTTGTATTTGCTACAGTTAAAACCCGAAATAAGTAAAAACTAGTTTTAAGTAGTCAAAACTAGAAGTAACTAAAGACGTTTGTTGAAACTAGTTTTAACTAGTTAAAACGCGATCTAACAAACTACATTTGTAAAAACCCGAATAAATTGAATCTTCAATATTATTTCGGGTTTTAACTGAGAGTTTCAGTAAAAACTAGTTTTACCTGATCGTTGATTTGTTAAAACTAGTTTTGACGTAAGAAACGAATAAACACCCGAACTGAATTACACATTATGTAAGTATGTATACAGGGTGATTTTTAAGTTGATACTTTTTTTTGACAGGATGTAAAACTCAATGAAATAAGTCGATTGGCAAAATGTTTTGTTAATAAAAGTTTTTAATTAAAAAAGTTATTTGAAATTTAATTTACAGTGTACGCACTGTAGGTGCACCTTAAAGAAAATGTTCAAAATTGACACCATTTGCTTCATTTGCACACACTCCCGATCGTTGAATCCCCGAATTTGTACATGATCGTAAAGGGGCATTCCCTTGACCACGAATTATTGCACCCGCGTCTTCTATCTGGTGACGAAGTTCTTCAATGTCTGTCAATTCATTGTTGCAATAAATTAAATCTTTTATATAGCCCGTAGCCCCATAAAAAATATCACATGGATTGAGATCGACTTATTTTTAAAATTGAACACAAATGATAACCAAAACAAACTCAAAGTATTTTAGATTTGAAATTTAAATCTTATATAACTTTTTTATTTAAAAACTTTTATTAACGAAAATTTGTACCAATCGACTTATTTTATTGAGTTTTACATCCTATCCAAAAAAAGTATCATCTTAAAAATCACCCTGTATTATAGACAGCAAGAAAAGATAATAAAATTCAAAAAGAGGATTGATTCTTTAAAAAATCAAATATAAAGAGCATTCTACATAAAAATGCAATAATTTGTGTAACAGAAAGGAAAATATTGACATAATATATTTTTATTTATTCGTGCAAGGTTGGCTATCATGGCATTTGGAATTGCAAAGTAATTTTTTTTTTTTTTTGCATTTGCACATATTATTTACACAGCAGGTGCAGCGTAAAGTTGCTTCCAGCTGGAAGTGGGACAAAGAGTACACGAGCGTGATTACTTTTGTCCTACTTCCAGCTGGGACCAACTGTACAAACCCCTGCGTAGATCCACTTGATTATGCAGCAGCACTTCTGAGTGATATTGTCTTATTTTCAGGTACACTTTCTAGTGTTAAGAAACTTTGTTGACATAGATCGAAGTTCCCACTACTATATAAATTAGATAGCGTTCCTTCATTAGTACCCAACTTGTAGAGGTTATCTTCGGTGACTTCAATGACTACTGCAAGTATATTTCTTAGTGCTCCTTTTGCCTTATCCACGTCAGGAATTGGTTCAGTAACATTATCTCCAATTTTAGGTTTAGGGTGTGTTGTATCTGACATGTTCTTCATTTTTTCGGCCTGTTTTATTAAATTCTGACTGGAAGATCCTCTTATTTTTTGAAAAAGCATTTCTTTACTGCAGTAGGGGAAAACAAAATCAGTTGTTTCATTTGTTGAGCTACTAGAGTGGCAATTAATATGAATACTTTTTGATCAAATGTTGCAATTAAGAATGTGGTCATGTTCTGCAATTTCTAAATGACACATTACACATGGTTGAAGTTGACCAGGTATAATATTATTTTCAGATACTTTATCAGCCTGGTAAGACTCTGCTTGATTCTGTTGACTCTGTTGAGGTAATTCAGTTTCAGGTCTTGTTTCATGGTCATCCCCCTTATTATTTAAAATCTTTTCCAGATCTTCTTCAGCTTCGATAGTGTTTATTATACATTCAGGTATTGATGTTGTTGATAAGCCCACTCGAGGTTCTATACCAAACATAGCTTTGTAAGGGCTTTCACGAATTCCAGAATGCATAGCTCTATTCTTCATGAATTGTACCAATCGTAACCCTTCTGACCACTTTTTGGTTGTATTGTCTTTCATCCACGTTGCTAGCATGTTTTCTACGTCTTCATTGGCGCGTTCAACAGACCCTTGGCTTTGGCTATGCCTGGGCTTTTTATGAACTAGCTTTAATTCCGGCCAAAGCACTTTTAATTCAGTTCTAACTTTATTTACAAATTCACGCCCATTATCACTAAGTAATATATATAGTGCTCCAAAAATAGTGTAGATGTCTACAATATTGTAGGCTACTTCTTCAGCTCGTTTAGTTGATAATGGTCTTAGCATAACAAATTTAGTAAAATGATCTTGGTACACCATTATGAACTTATAATTTGTGTCAGGTTGGGTCTGCATATCAATTAAATCCACTTGGCAGCAACTATTTAACTGAGTTTGAAAAATAGGATTAGATATAAGTGCTTTTTTAGCCTTTTTTCTTTTCAATTGACATCCCTCGCACATTGAGAGAAATAAATGATCACATTTCCACAGTGATATTTGCATACTTCTTCGATGTTTCATTTTTTAGGCGATCTCTCCCACCATGTCGATTCGCAATATGTGCAGAATGAATTATGTCGTATATATCATCAACTGGTACATAGTAATGAATATCGTCATTTTTTGTCTTCTTAATAATCTTTTTCACATCGGCAATTTCAATAAGATCGAATCTATTTATACGCCTATACTGTAGCGCTGTTTTTTGTGGTGCCTGCTTGGGAATCTCGATCTAGAAAAGGACGAAGTTAAGAAAATTATCAGTAGTAATACCATGAGTAGGTTGAAATCCGCAATAATTCTGTCCATTTTTTTACAAATGAAATTGTGTTGCTTAGAATTTTGAAATTTAAACAGAAGTCATGTCAACGTCAAAACGTTTGACTTGATAATTTAGGTAGGACCCTAATTATGACGATAACCCAATGGCAAATGGACCAATCAGAACGCTTGTTAGGATGAAGGCATGAAATAATCATTAAAATCAGTAAATTTAGACCCGTAGTAGCTACAAAAGTAACCAATAGTTCAATTCGCTGTAATAAGATGTTACATTTGCTTTCAGTAACTAATATACGATTATTTAATGAGAAAATAAATATTAGTAAACTAAAAAAATAAAAATATGCGTGTAATACACTACTGTACAAAAGTATTTACCCACCTCAATGTGTGGTAATTTTTATTATACTAAGTGCATCTAAGTAAAATAAATAATCCTCTATTAAACATAAACAAATTTAATCATGCTGAATCTTTCTTTATTTTTCTTAGGAATAGTTTCTAAATTTTAAGGTGGAAAAATACTTATAAACAGTAGTGTATGTTGTACCATCTTCATTTACAATTTAATTATTCCACTATTTATTGCACTAAGGTCACTTACCTCTTGTAGTAGATTAACATAATCTTCTCGACTCATTACTGAATGATGACTTTCCTTATTTTCATTCCTTAACGCAAGCAACTGATTTGTAAATTCTTGTTTCCAAGTTTCCATAATATTATTAATTATCAGAGCACACAATGTTTACAACACAAATAAAATATTAGGTTATGTTTTGGCTTGAAATAATATTCTATATTTCTGGTTTTTACTGGTTTCTTACGTCAAAACTAGTTCTAACAAATCAACGATCAGGTAAAACTAGTTTTCACCAAAACTCTCAGTTAAAACCCGAAATAATGTTGGAGATTCAATTTATTCGCGTTTTTACAAATGTAGTTAGTTAGATTGCGTATTAACTAGTTAAAACTAGTTTGAACAAACGTCTTTAGTTACTTCTGGTTTTGACTAGTTAAAACTAGTTTTTACTGATTTCGGGTTTTAACGGTAACATATTCATCAAAATAATATACATAAATCGATGTTTGTATATTTTAAAAAAATAATAATATGGTATATTAATATAATAGATGTATGGTCTTCTAATTATCTTCAAAAAAATGTATGCGTAAAAATATTTTTGATGTATTTGACAAAAGTGGTTGCCTAATCATTTGTTTATGTATGAAGGGTTGATTTTTTAAATATTAATTAATTGTAATATAAACTTATACTAAATTTAAAAGATGATAATAAATTTTGCTCAGTCCAGATATATCAACTTTGTTGTTAATTGCATTTGCATTTTTTTGAATGTATATCATCTCTTTTATTAATCTTTTATTTAAAGAAACTTCTTCATCTAAAATTTTAGTATTTTCAAAATCAAAAACATGATTGCGTGTAAAATGGTGATTACTTTTTTCTGTTTTATCAACATTTTTATCTTTACAATCATTTTCATGATTAATATAAATTCTTTTTTTTTAATATTGTTTTGATTGTCCTATGTAAACACCTTTGCAATCTCTACAGATAATTTGGTAAATTGTATTACCTAATTATTAAATCATTAGGAATTTTTGTTTTTAATTTAATTAATTTATCAATTATTTTCTAAATTATAAACAAAAATTCCTAATGATTTAATAATTAATACAATTTACGAAATTGGAAATTTCCATGTGTGCCAATGCACCTATTAGGAAAATGCTGGTCAAGGTACTGCCTTACAATTAAACTATTGTGAGCAAGACAATCATCCTGCTGATAGTACACCTGCATTTTGTCAATATGATCCAATTAATTGATTAATTGCAGGTATAATACGTGTTCTCAGCAATTCAGGGTATTTTTGTCCATTTAAATTTCCATCGATAAAATATGGACCGATGATGTGATTGTCCAAAATGCTAGCCCATACATTAACATACCCTCGATATTGAGTTCTCGCAAAACGTACCCTGTGTTGATTTTGGGTAGACCAATACCTCAAATTTTGACAATTATGCTTTTTTGTTAAGGAAAAGCTGGATTCATCAGTGAATAAAATATTACCAATAAAATTATTATTAGCACTTTCTAATTTAACCATTTCTTCGCAAAATGTCATTCGACGAAGTTTATCATCAGGATTTGCCAAATCTTGACAAACAGCATATTTGATTGAATTATAGCCATGCTTGTGTAAGATTTTGTGGATATCCACGTGATAAATACACTTCTTCCGAAATATCACGAACTGACAAATCTGAATTGTTTTCAATAGCTGCAAGCACCAAAAGAGTTTTTTCTTCGGACACAACGAAGTTACGTGGTTCTGAGTTTGCCGGTGGTAATTTAAAAACACAACCTGTCGCAATAAATAGTTTATCGATACGCAAAACAGTATTTTTGCATGGTATTGGTCTGTCTGGGTACTTTACACTGAACAAATCGCTTACTTTTCTGGAACTATTCCCTTGAGTAAACCAAATACTCATTTCTTTTATTTCTTGAGGTGTGTAGCGATCCATTGTATTTATGAGTTACTGTTACGGGTATGCAATCAGAAGAATAAATAAAAGGCTTTCCTTAATCGCAAACTTCACTCAGGTATTGCGAGCGCGGAGCGCAAGACTAATCTTAACAATAATAACATGGGTGTCTAAACGCAATGAGCCAAAACCGAAACGCCAGGAAAGTTAAAGGTGTCGGCTAGCATTCAATTTTTGGAATTATAATTTGCAAGCGCAAGTGGCTTTTATTTGAAAATTATATTTTGGATTTTTTGTTTTTATTTAGTTTCTTCTTTCTGATGAACTAATAATAAATTTTATTATTTGTATTTTTGAATACGTTTATTTACAAAATAAACAAATTAAAGAAAGAAGAAAATATTAATTAACAATAAACGTAATAACAAATACAATAGAAAAAAATCTGCATAAAAATTCGATGTTTAATAATCATAAAAGTAGATCTATAGGTTACGCCTTTTCTTGCAAACAAATCTAAAATTTGGCGTGCTTCCATGTGCCAAAGGAGTTTACGTCTCAAGCATGTTGGTCCATAAACCGTAGGACACCCTGTATATTGTAGATAAATTATATTTATATTTTAGCCTTGACAAAGAAGCTAACCAGCTTCGAAACGTTGGCATTTTAATAATTGTTTTAAATAAAGATTGTCCGAAGAAGCTACGAATTTTTATTTAATTTAATATGTATAGTAATAAATTTTTAGTCGATGATGGAGCATAATGATCCGAAATCGACAGTATTTTAAGGCATATTTATTTAAGTTGGACACAACAAGTTATATCTTTTTTTAAATTTTAGTAATGATTATAGGTGGCAAATATTTCTTTCTCGAAAGTGGTAATTTTTATTGATTATATATTTAAGATCTTATATCAATTATAAAAAATAGAATTTCCTCTTAAAATAACTGAAATATAACTTGAGCCACCCTGTATTTTAAGAGTTTCCAAAAGTTATAAGAAATAGATTTTCTTTTGCTATTATTTTTTCTTATACATATATTCCTAATAACGTGGCTGAGGAATCTACAATTTTTTATAATTAATATTAGATCTCAAATTCAATCGAACATCGATATAGAGTACGGTTTTGTGAAACAGCACTGAATGTTGGTAACCCTACCGAGTTAATATCGGTCTAGACTTGTCACGTCAAATATTTTCTCACGCTTACCTAGAAATCATATACGATCATAGATGGAAGCGAGAGTAAAATCGTCACCATGGAAATATATTCAGAAATCCTTGTACTCGGTACGTGAGTCGTTATAAAGTATCACCTCAAGACAGGGATTGTTACCTAAAATTATTCTACTTTATCTTAGTTAACAACATAAACAACAACCTTCATTTTTTTATTAGGTTCCTCTTCTGTTATTTGAATTTGTTAAACAGCAACCCAGCTTTTAACTGTAAATTATAAATATCTAGTTTCCTATTTTGACCAACTAGCTACATTCAGTGATTGTTTAAATTCCTTAAAAACATGTATTATGATATCATGTATTATCTGCACATACACATGGTGTTTCTTCTAAAATGGTAGTCACTGCTTCGTGTGCTTATACTACAAGTAAAAGTAAGTCAAAATGTCCGAATAAATATTTGTCAAAAATTCAACTATCACCGAGATACAGGGTGTTGAAATTACTTTTTAATTTTTCTTTCTGCATCGGCTCAATGAAAATTAATAAAATTTTTACTGTGAGTACTCACCATTGATCGTCATACAGGGTTACTACTTTTGTATTAATTTAAAATTCAGTGGCGTAGAAAGTGGTTAAGGTGCCCCCTTCTTGAATTTATTTGATACACCACCGCAATATTTTACAATTTTGTTTCGACTTTTATAATCTTCATTCAATTTACTACAAAAAAGTGCACTTGCAAAATTTTGATAGGATTAGTGGTATTTTTGTAATATCTAATTTTATGGTCCAGTGAACTTAAAATAAAACTAATATTCAAAATGTTAAACAAATTTAAATTAAATAAACAAAATTAAAATTGATAACTCTTACTAAGACTTTAAGTTGGCGTTTACTAATAATAAGTCCAGAAGTTAGAAACAATTTATTTTAAATTTTATAAAAAATGAAGTGTACTCCATTTTGAGCTTTTTCTAAAATTCAAAATTAGATGTTTTTGACATGTTTTTTTAAATATTAATATTTAGTTAAAAAGGTTTTATTAAAATAAGTGGAAGCGAGAGAAATATCCGTATTACAAAACGAACAGACCTTATTAGTTGTTTGATAGTAACCACAGTTTTAATACTGATGTCAGTAAATCACGTAGTTCACGTTCAATACAAGTTATTAGTGGGAGAAAGTGATACTTTTAACTAATGCCATACATGTTAAAATAACATAAAAAAATAAACTTTATATGCACAAATAAAGAAACGTACTAAAAAATATAATCACAGGAACAAATAAAATATCAGAAATTTTTGTCATATTTATCCTTTCTTGCTCTTTGATTGGCATAATCTTTCATATAGTCTTTCAGATTTATTTTAGCAACATTGCCTTTAATTGCCAATTTTTAGGGTAGCGTAAATGGGAATACACAAATTAATTTTACTAATGGAATATGCAGCTTTTGATAATGATCTACAAAAGTGATATATTTTTTAACATTTAAAGTATTTTTTAAATATTCCTTGTAGGTTTCATGTATCTGCGTATGTAGATTTATAAGTAGCAAGACGTTTTGTGAATATATGAGGATTGACATGTTTACCTATAAAATATTCAAGTGTTTATCAGCGGATTCGGGTTTTGCTGATTACTGTTTTCATAAAAAGTGTGAGAAAAAAAAACTCCTACGTGTTGATGGTTTTAAAATTGTTTGCTTCCTAAAAATAGAATTTGAATTGAAAAATGTCACATTTAGTGTATCATATTACATATCCTAAAAAAATATTAATATGTAGTTTTTAACAGTTATTAAATTAAGATTTACTTTGTAAACATTCACTCTGAGCAAAATCATAGAAAAGAAATAAACAATATTAACAGTAAGTGTATTTTTTAAGACCCTTAAAGTATTCCTACTTTACAGTAAAATTTTTGAAAAGTAATTAAAGCAGGATATTATATTTCTTCAAATTTAATAAACCATGAAATATGAATCGATTTGTACCATAAACTTGAAAAACAAAAAATGTGATAAGTTATTAGGCAGTTAATCCTAATGATATAGAAATGAAATCAAAACGTCGCATGCAAATGTCTGTTTTGTTATAAAGAGCGTAAATTCTTTTGGATGATAAGAGTATGTTTTGTATCGACAGGTTGCCTGCTTTAATATTTATAATTGCGATACGTAATACATGACAGCTGATGGCTGCCACTGAAACATATTTTACCTTCAAGAATGATCAAAAAATTAATATAACTACATGTATATGTATGTAATATACAGGGTGGTCGAGATAAAATAAACAGTGGATATATCTCCAAAAGAAGAGTTTTAGAAAAAAACGTTTCAAATAAAAATGATGTGGTTTTAAAGGGGCCACAGAATGAGAACAATTATGTTTCACCTGGAGGTTTAATTATTATAATTAATATTTAATTAATTTTAATTATTATTAATTATAATTATTTAATTAATTATTATTAATTATAATTATTTAATTAATTATTATAATTATTATATTATACCACTATAATAATTTCTTCTTCTTTTGCTGGATTCTGATTCAAATAAAAAAAATATGGGTTTCCATTTGAAAAAACTGAGTTAGGGTTAGAATGACCATGAAGAAGTCCTCCAGGTGAAAACTAGCTGTTCTAATTCTGTGGCCCCTTTAAGACCAAATAATTTTTATTTGAAACGTTTTTTTCTAAAACTTTTACTTTTGGAGATATTTCGACTATTCACTTTATCTCGACCACCCTGTATAATAAATATAACTGTTAATGTTAAAAGTTGTTATGTGTATATACAGGGTGTAATTCTAACATGGAATAAATTCCGTATTAATTGAACGGTACAATTTAAAAAAAAAACGCTCGGACAGGTTAACTTACAAAATTAGAAGCCGTCATTTTAAGCTCGTTAAAAGTTTGGTGACATCATTTCATAAGGCCCCATGACGTCGTCGGTCTTTTTTTTAAAAAACCACCCCCATTTTTTTATTTTTTTTTAATTAGAACTGAAAATGAATACCTATGCAAAATTTAATTGCATTATGTTAAGCCGTTTTGGAAAAAAAATGTAAATAAATCAAACAATTTATTGAAATTTAAAATTAATAAAATTATTTGTAAATAAATTATATTTCTTTATCACAGCCACACTACAAAACCTGTTTGTTTGGACTTCAAAAGCAGTTGAAAGTAAATTACGTTTTTGCGGCTTATCTGGTAACATTCCCCTTTAAATCGATTACCATTTCTAATAAATTTAAATAATTGCTTAGGCTGGAATTAATTTTCGTTTTATATAATTTATGGTTCTAAATTATCTCTATTAGGTTTGTAGTAACAAAATAACTAATCTCTTTACAACTATCATTATGATTATTTTAAAAGCATGCTGTGTAAAATGTTTAGGTTTTGTATAATTATAACTTTTTTACCCATTTTCAAGATTTTTTATTAAAAAGTGCTTTTAAGAAATAGTACATATAATAATAGAAAATATTTTCTTTGAGAAACAAAACTTTTTACTTTTAATTGAAGGTTATGTTAGGGAAGAAACTAAATCCTTTAAATATATTCTTCCTCGGGATAATTTAGGTCCAAAAATTCATACCTCCAAACGCTAAAGCAAAAGTGAACCTTATCGACTTAGTAATAAGAATATACTTAATTTATACCTGCTAAGACTAGGAGAAAATTCAAGGGATTGGGGTAGTTATAATAAATTTACAATCGGGATTGTTAATTAAGAGGAATCATCAAGCAGCCGAATTGAATAAAAATGAATATTTTAACAATATGTAATTTTTATTTCTCACCCCAATGAACCGTATCATTCACTGGGCATAGCGTTGTAAAAGTTGATATTCATACCATATGTATAAAAGGGAATTTTGACTTTTAGAAGTGTTGGGTCATGAAAGTATGCTCCCTTTTCAAAAAATGGTCTTGAAGTTAAGTACTGTTTGATTGAGTATATTTTGCGAGGGTATGAATGGGCCAAGAGTAAACTTCTTCGTAGTTACACTGATTTTGATTTATTCAGATACATTAAATTAGCGTGTGAGGTTAGGTACAAGTTCAGCGTCTTGACGATTCCACCATTCATAGCACACTGCCTCATGTTGGTGCGGCACGAAACCGAAACACTCAAGGCATACGAGGCGCCATCTAGGTTTACAACAGCGAATCACAAAATACGTTACATTTAAAACTGAACATGCCGCCGCCCTTGGAATATTGCATATTTCAATATATTTCATTGTGGTTGGAAATCGTTTGACAGCGTGAACATAGTATAATAAAATTAACATAAATAAATTGTAAATTGCAATTATAAAGTTATACAATTGATAAACATTGAAAAAGAAATACAGTAATTAAAAGAAAGTAAGCCAATTCTGCTATTACATTAATGTTTTTTTTTTTTTCGTTTTGTTTAAGTCCTTTCATTTAGATCACTATCACTGGTTGGTAAAATGACTATTTTTTATACCGCACGTTTTAAAATGCCCTTTACACTATTTACACTAACCACTCTCACAAGACCATCGTTGCCCTTGTGGACGTCTACTACTCTTCCGAGAAGCCATTGTGATGGAGGTTGGTTGTCATGCTTTACCAGTACCATACTTCCAATGTTGAGAGTTGATGTTGGTTTCCGCCATTTGCTGCGTTGCTGTAGTTCAGAAATATATGCTTTGGACCATTGTTTCCAAAATCCTTGTGATAATTGTTGAAGATATTGAAATCTATCTAGCCTTGTTGCTTGGATGTCAGTGACGTCTGGGTCAGCCATTGCCTCAAAGATTCGACCGATTAAGAAGTGCGCCGGTGACAAGGCTTGTATGTCATTAGGATTGGATGTCAGGGGGAAGAGGGGTCGTGAATTCAAGATTGATTCAATTTGACTAAGTACAGTTTGAAAATCTTCATAAGTTAATTTATTATCGCCTAAAACACGCTTTAAATGGTATTTTACGCATTTAACGTTTATTTCCCACAAACCTCCAAAATTTGGTGCATATGCCGGAATAAAATGCCACTGAATGCCAATGTTAGCCGAGCTCGTAGCAATCTCATCCAAATTTGTTTTCAAAAACTCATATAAGGTCGAAATTTCTCGTTGAGCGCCAACAAAGGTTGTGCCATTATCAGAAAAAATGTTCTGAGGTTTTCCTCGACGTGCAATAAACCTACGTAGAGTTGATATAAACGCGTTTGTTGTTAATTCTGTTATTAGTTCTAAATGCAACGCTTTGGTACTAAAACATATAAATAAGCATAGATACGCTTTAGAAAATTTGCTGCCTTTTCGTTTATGATCTTTAATTAAGAATGGCCCAGCAAAATCGCAACCAACAGAATGAAATGGATACATCATTTCAGTGCGTTCCCGAGGTAAACTGCCCATCAGTTGTTTTACAGATTCTGCTTTGTAGCGCGTACACCTTATGCATTCTCTTACTATCTTTTTTGCCGTATTTTTTCCGCTTATTGGCCAATAGGTTTCACGTATATTGCTTAGAAGAAGATTCGGCCCTGCGTGTAGAAAATTAAAATGTTCACGTTTGAATAGTAAGTTAGTAAAATGATGAGATTTCGGTAAGATAATAGGATGCTTTTTATCATATGAAAAATCGGACAATTGCAATCTTCCTCCAACTCTTATCACACCGTCTGAATCTAAGAAAGGAGTAAGAGATAATAAGTTTGACTTATTGTCTAGCGTTTGATTAGCTATTAATGAATTTAATTCTGCAGGAAAACATTCTTGTTGAACTAATTTTATCAGCAAAATTCTAGCTTCGTTTAATTCTTTAGTGGTTAATTGACCTTTAATTGCTTTATTTGAGTATTTTCCAAATCTTAAGACATATGCCATGATTCTAATTAATTTTGATAATGACGAAAAATTGTTAATATTGATGATTTTCGGATCGATGCGTGTATTAAGTGTGATATATTGTTTTGTGATTTCTGGAATGTTTTCGTAAGATGTGAATGTCTCATTTTGGAATTTATCATTGCTAAAGTTTGTATTTAACCACGATGGTCCGTGCCACCATAGTGTAGAATTTATTAATTCGTTAGGTAACATACCTCGCGAAATTAAGTCAGCGGGGTTTTCTTTGGAACTTACATAATACCAGTCGTCAGTATTACATATTTCTTGAATTACTGTGACGCGATTAGCTACGTATGTATTAAATCTATTAGCTTGGGAATTTATCCATGCGATAACTATTTGTGAGTCGCTCCAAAAGTAATATTTTGAAATTTCCAAATTAAGTATATCTTTATATTTTTTAAATAATCGTCCTGCTAGCAAGGCTGCGCATAATTCTAATCGTGGCATAGACACATACACTGCTCAAAATGGTCTAAGGAACAAACACATTTTTACGTATATTTTATTATCAAATAATTTTAATTACATAATATGAGTATATTTTCATCTTTTGGTTTAAAAGTGTATTTTAAAATAATCAAAAATAACAATATTCAAAATATGCGCCTTTTTGTATTGCGAATGCATTTTCTATCTTACTTTACTTTTACAATAAAACCACATTTATTAAACATCTTTTGAAGATATCATTTAATTTTTATAACTTGAAGTGTAACTTGATTATGGAGCGTAGACATTTAAATAGAGATGAAATGTTACGTGCTGTGGGGATGATTGAGGGGGGCAGTTCGCAAACTCAGGTCGCTACTCGATTTGGGACCTCGCGAAGTGTAATTTGGCGATTATGGCAACGCTATCAGGAAACTGGTAATGTGGCAGAAAGGCATGTGGGACCAGGAAGGGTTACTACCCCTGCTCAAGATAGAAATGTTGTTTTACAAGCTAGGCGCAATCGTTCAGTTACCGCGCGCGAACTTGTAAGTTACTTACAAAATGTACATGAAGTAACTGTTAGCGACCAAACCATTAGAAACCGTCTTCATGAAGCTGGTTTGAATTCTTATCGTCCCGTTAGAGCTCCGGCACTTCGCCGAGGGAATCGAGCTGCTCGTTTAGCATGGGCAGAAGAACGTGTAAATTGGGGCATCGAGGAATGGAGCAGGGTTCTGTTTACAGACGAGTCTCGGTTTTGTTTTCGACCAGATACCAGAAGGGCAAGAGTTTGGCGTACTTCTGGTGCTTTGGAAAGGTCCAGACACTTTCAGGAAGTGCACAACTACGGAGGAGGTTCTGTAATGGTATGGGGGGGAATAATTTTAAACCATAGAACAGATCTCGTTTGTATAATTGGTGAAATGAACCAAATTCAATACGTTGATAGGATTCTTGAACCTATCGTGCGACCATTTTCATATGCTGTGGGACCAGAATTAATTTATATGCATGAGAATGCACGCCCACATGTAGCTCAGCATGTGCGAGAATGGTTCCAGGATGAAAACATTAATGTTTTACCATGGCCAGCGCAGTCCCCGGATCTAAATCCAATAGAGCATGTATGGGACATGCTTCAAAGAAGACTTTTACCACTCATGGATCACATTAATGGACGCCAGGCATTCGAAGAGGCCCTAAGAGACCAATGGGCGCAATTGCCACAACTTAATATTAATAACTGTATTTTAAGCATGCAAAGACGTTGTCGTGCTGTAATTAATGCAAGAGGTGGAAACACTACCTATTAGAGTTATTATTTCAATATAAAAATGAGAAAAAGTGACTGTTTATTTTTTATGATGTAAGAATAACTTTATTTTTAATACATAAAATCTGTGAAACAAATTTTTTTTTGGCATTAAAATATCTGACTTAAATACGTCTTTATTATAAACTTTCTGATTATAATTTTAATTTAAAAAATAAGAGCAATAGTTCAAAATTTAGCTATGTTCCTTAGACCATTTTGAGCAGTGTATTTCATTGGTGCAACGCGTGATTTTGATGCAAGTAAATACGAGTTTATTTGTGTTTCATTTGATGAGCGAACGTATGTACATGCATGCTCGTTCGCTAGCGTCTGAAAATGTGTGAATTTCTATGCGTGTACTGCTTTCTGTAATTATATGACGCGGTATATTTAAATTATTAAAGAAATGAATTTTGTCTTGAAAAGCTAACCATTTCGTTTGTAAATCGTATGTTAAGGTCTCGTCCCAATCAATTTTTAATTGCCAAATATTTTGCAATAGAATTTTAACATGCATTATCGCGGGAGAGAGCAATCCTAGCGGATCAAATAATTGCGCTGTAGTAGCGAGTATTGTTCGTTTGGTTATTTGTTTATGAAATTTAATACCCTTAGTTGAGTAACAAAACGTATCTTGTTCAGGATTCTAAAAAATTCCTAAGGTTTTGTGAAGCTTTTCCGTGATTTCAATTTTGTTTTGCATATTTTCAGTGGTGATTTCTTTGGCATTACTTGCCCATTTAGTTAAGTTAAATCCAGCTGAGTTTAAGATGTTTGAAATGTTTGTTTTTAATTTCATTAAATCGTAAATTGAATTGTGACCGGTTAATAAGTCGTCAACATAAAAATCCTCTTTGATAACTCGTGACTCCGTTGGATAGATTGATTCGTTATCGATTGCCAATTGAAACAAAGAACGTATCGCTAGAAATGGTGCAGCTGAGGTGCCATAAGTGACCGTATTAAGTTGATATGATTCGATATCGTCATTTACATTAAAGCGCCAATAAATTGATTGGTATTTGCGATCATTTTCGTTTAACATTATTTGGCGGTACATTTTTGTAATGTCTGCCGTCATGACATATTTATGAGTGCGAAATCTTGCGACTATTGAAGTTAATTCTTGCTGAATTGTGGGCCCTACGCACTGAATTTCATTGATTGAGAGTCCACAATCTAATTTACAAGATCCATCAAAAACAACGCGTGTTTTGGTGGTTTCACTTTCAGGTTTTACTACTGCGTGGTGGGGTAGATAAAAACTGTTTTCTGGTACCGTACTTATTTTTGACATGTGCCCTGAGTTTAAATATTCACGCATGAATGACGTATAAAAAATAAATAAAATAAAATATAAAAATTAAGTAAAATTTTAAGAAATATTTGGAGCGCTGTGAAAAGTTTAAAAATATTTTTATAACAAAAAACAAGTCTATACACTCTTCGCTTATACCTTAACTTATTGTTAGCGTTGGAAATGACATTTTATTTCAATTAGTTTTTTATAAAAATCTAAAACGCCGCTTAGCGAACGTTTTTTGTAAAGAGTCCGTTTTACTGCTTCCGTATGAGTATTTGGATTGACTTACAAAAATAAAAAAAAGAAGAAATTGGTAGCCACAAGACTCTTCTGTGTACCAAAAAAAGAAATTTTAAAAAAGCTTCACTGGAAAAAAAAATTATGACCAAAACCGCAAATATCAAGCAAACTTCAAAATCCAGCGCTAAAATTCGCCGACTATCCTCTTAAACAATCTATTTGATTTTGCGCGGTAGTAATTAAACTTCGTAATGACAGATGCGATTCGCGATTGATTGTAGGAATGTGTAATAATTCGTTTACGTGATTATTTATAATTCGACGTTTATTATTGTAACGTTTTTCTAGTCGATCCCATGCGATTTTGTAATTTGCGTCGGTTGTACTTAGAGATGCTAACAATTCTGATGGTTCACCCTTTAATGCAGATTTCAAATATGTTAATTTTTGCGTATTTGATAGTTATTGCTTTCTATTAACGAATCAAACTTATCTTGAAATTCTCGCCATTTAGTGAAGGTACCGTCAAAATTTGGTAAATTGATCGTAGGAAGCTCTATTAGTTGTTCGTGTGTTATTCGCGTTCGTGGTTTGTGAATTATCGCTTTTGTTTGAATGAACCGATTCCACTTCATTCGATTCAGAATTCACGTTATTTTTTTCGATAATTAATTCAGCTTTCGCGACTAACCTAAAGTACTTTTCTTGAAATGATCCTAATTCAGCGTCATGAGCGTCTGCTTGCTCTTCTTGATCGCACGTTAATTCCCAAGTGATTAAAACGAACTCGTCCAACAATGGCACGATTTGTTTCATACGTAATTCAAGAGATTTTAATATTTCTTTTTCTACCGTGTCAGAAGTTGCGTCAATACCATTCAAAAACGTTTCAAATCTCGTTAGATTTGCTTTAAATATTTTACGTTTATTAGTTAAAGCTTTAATTTCGTCGCTCATCGTGATTATTTTTTGTGAAATTTGGAAAAAACGCAAATTGTAAATTGTAACAAACTTGAATGCACTGACCGCGATTGTATTAAGAATAGAAATATTCGTTACTTGAATTGAATCTTATCGCTTATCGGATAAAGAAAGGATTTGTACTTGCGTTTAAGCGAACTTCTCACTCGATCCAATCAGGAGAGATGGACCCATTAAAATTTGAACACGTGACCTTTGACTTTCATCAGATGGTGGTTTATGTGTTGCTTGTGTTTGCAATGGTTGCACTTTTTCTGCGTAGTTACTTTTTTCGCCGGTTGAAACTTGTTTAACTTGTGACTTCGACGAAAAATCCTGTTCGAAGGACCAATGTTTGATTGAGTATATTTTGCGAGGGTATGAATGGGCCAAGAGTAAACTTCTTCGTAGTTACACTGATTTTGATTTATTCAGATACATTAAATTAGCGTGTGAGGTTAGGTACAAGTTCAGCGTCTTGACGATTCCACCATTCATAGCACAGTGCCTCATGTTGGTGCGGCACGAAACCGAAACACTCGTGGCATACGAGGCGCCATCTAGGTTTACAACAGCGAATCACAAAATACGTTACATTTAAAACTGAACAAGTACTTTTAACACAAATTTTCACAACTTGTCAATGTTATGTCAATTGTTGCAAGCTTGGTTGCCTACTCACTAAATATTGCCATGACCTTGACCAACAAGTTAAACTTGACCAACAAGTTAACCTTGACCAACAAGTTAACCTTGACCAACAAGTTAAAGGTCACGCGATAATCACTTAACTCTTTTTAAATAACAATCACCCATTTTTATTGTGTTTTATTATATATTGTTTTCAGAGACTTATGAACCATATTTTTATATTTTTTTAAATAAATAGATTGGAAGATTTATTTTTGAAATTGGCCATTTTTCAGAAAAATGTTTTTTATTAAATTTGTACGATTCCTAAGGACAGAATTATTTAGGAATATTGCATGACCGTGACCGGCAGGTGGAAGGCCACACGATAATCAGTTACCTTTTTTAAAAAACATCCACCTATTTTTATGGTATTTTATTATAAGTTCTAAATTATATTCTTAAAAAATAAAAAAAATATGGTATGTAAACTGCAAACCTGTAATGATAAGCTATAAGTTTATTATCCAGTGACCTTCAACCTGCTGGTCAAGCTCATTACAATATTCCCAAATAATTCATCACTAACTACCGTACAACTTTTAATTGAAACATTTCACTGAAAAATGCTTAATTTCAAAAATAAATCAACGTTGTCTAACTTTATGTACTGAGGTTTTAAACCCTTGTAACTTGCAAACTATTTACTTTAGAAAAATAAAAAAAAATGTATGTAAATTTCTGAAAGAAAGCTATAATAATATGCAATAAAAACGGGTTGTTTCTATTTAAAAAAAGAAAAGTCAGGGTAATATTCCTAAATATCATCAATATAAAAAATGTAACCATAAATTCGACCCTAAAGATAATGTAAAAATTTTGCACAAGTCTATTAATAACTATAATCTAAGAAATTTACTTGAACAATTGAAATTAGACAATGATGTTGAATCTCTAACATAAAATGAACAAATGGGGGGTGGTTACGGAAACCAGAATTTCCAAAGACTTCTAATTGACAATTTAATTTGACTGCATTTTCGTAACACCCGGTATAGACGCGGTTTACGTTCTACTTACTTAGGTTGGTTCGCTGCGACTTATTCATTCTTGGGTGGCACCACCGTCAGCTGACTTGTGTCATGACTGGTTCTTTCGCTAGGACTACACAATTGACGGTACGAGTACGTTGAGAGTTTATTACGTTACGAGTACGTTGTGGAACGAAAATAGTCTGTGCAGCTCTTCCCCAAGCTTCTCCTACCATATCGGATAGTTTATCCCGTGGATCCAGTTTACAAAATACCGAATTTATATCAACTACTGGATGTTCAACTCCATTAAATTCTCCCTTGGTGTTATATTACTCTGAGGCTTCGGAAATAATGAGGAACCAAAACAATGTTAGCACAAATTTAAAATAAGTTTTTTTTTGTATTTTTAGATATAAAATGTAATATTTTTGTTGTAAATACATAATAAATATTTTGATAACATTAAAACATTTATTATATTAAAAACCAAAAGCTATTTGCCTAGTTAAAATATATTATTATATTAACAGAAATTAAAGCTATTTGCACAGGCACATAAGTAAAATGCTTTCTATGAAATGACCATTTGTGTACGACATAATACAGGGTGTCCTGTAACTACACCGACAACGCTTAACTGGTGATAGTAGACGTGAAAATAAGTCGATTTGACCCTATTTATCTATATCCAAAAATGCACCCGTAAGAAGTTATAAGCTTCATTTAAAAAAAAATATTTTTTTTAATTACTGCCAAAGTAATAAAAATTTTATGATGAAATTTTGTATACGTGCATTTTTATAAAAAACGCTCATTTGGTAAAAATTTTACCAATCCTCGATTACTGGAAATGGTCTTATATGGTGCCAAAGGACATAAATCACTCAAGAACTTTTTTGGTATTAAAAATTTTTAGTAAAATATTATTTGCTATTGTAGAGAAATTCAAGAGAAATTTTTTTTGTCGTTTACAAATTTTGCTTAAGAAGGGCAGTTTCTGAGTAACATTAAAAAAATAATTTAATAAATGGTAAGTAAGTTTTTAATATACATTTTTAAGAAAATATTTATTTAAAGCCCAGAAATTACCATTGCGTTTACTCCATATTAAATGCATATTCGCATACTCATTAAACTCGAATTTAAATTTTAAAATTAGGAAATCCTGTTGAAAAGTTGAAGATGTAGCTTGTTACCATGGATACGGTTTTAAAAACACCTGAAATTAAATCATTTTTTAAATTTTATTCGAAAATAGCACATCCTACACAAAATTTATAAGAGACAAAAAATCTTTCTCTTGAATTTATCCATCGCAAACATTCTTCAGAAATTTTCGAATTTTCCAGATGGTTCGTTTCTTAAATCTGCCAGTAAAGCAGAACCATCATAACTACAATGCAAAATTATAGAACATTCCGAAAAGAATATTTTTCATTTATACCTTGCAGTACTTTCATTGAGGGACAACATCCACCATCTCCCCTTCCTTCTTTTATTGGTACTGTTTCTTTAACTTAAGGCAGAAGAACAAGAAGCAAGTATAACAGTGCTTGCAGCAATTAGTTCCTCTTCATTGTACATTGTAGACTTTTTCAATAATATAAACTTGCAAAAATTTAATTATAGTAATATATTTATAAAGTGATATTAGAAGCATTGTTGTTTAATATATTTATCACAAGCACGTTCATAGTCACGTTGGTGCAAAGTTCGCTGGAAACTACCAACGTCAACTTTGGACGCATCGTGTAAAAGCGCCCTCTACAAGACATGGCAAACATCGGCCAACGTTGGCGTTGGCGCATTTGTGTAGGTTTGCGCCAACGTTGGCCGAACGTATGCATTTGCCAAACATTGACTTCACACGATGCGTCCAACGTTTTGGTTGTTTAAGCGAACCTGTATACCAACGTGTGCCCCAACGTAAAGAGACTGTACTATTTTTTATAGTTTAAATATTTTTAACGTTTTTTGTGAATCATGTGTGATGATGAGGAAATTTCAAACTTCATGGAGGATACAAGTTTCTTTTTAGGGTTCTATAAGTCCACATTAAGCTTCCTTTCTTTCTTTTTAAATAACTAATTGAAATGTCCACTCTTAATTCATTTTTATGGCTCTCCATGCATCAGCAACCAGATTCCTGTTCTTGTGGTTTTTATTCTTTTCATCCCAAATTTCCGGATATTTTTGGCAAATACCGATAAACTCCAAAACTAAATCATTAGACCACTCAGTATTAACTTCTTCCATAATTGCTATATAAAAAAATAATTTTGAATAATCTAAATTTCTAAAGTTGTAGAATACAAAATGTTAAAAACAAAGCAGTCTTAACATCAAGGTAATTTATAGATATACCTGGAGTCACCCCTGAGATTATTTCATTTATGAAATAAAAAAAAATCGAAATTTAAAAAATATGTATACAGGCGGGTGCCTACTACGACTTACTATCTAAAAAAAATTGCTGGAAAAAAGTAAAAATTCCAACACTTTTTCAAGTTTCGAAAAAAAAAATGTTTGTCACATACTTTAAACTTTTGAACGTTTAATAATTTATAAAAACAGGGTGTTACTTGTTACATTTAAAGTAGGAAAGTAAATGTTATTTCCGGAAGTAAAATTAAAGAAGGATCCATTAAATGTGTTTTCTTGGACCACATAACATAATCATGTTTATTATGTATGCGTACCCTCATGTAAATTAATTATTTTTTTTTAATTATAACACATTATACATAGATACTTATTGAAGTTTTTAAATGAATTATCTTCAACTTTTAAGTCACACAATCACAAGAGACAACAAACTGCTTGGCAAGTGTACACTAATCGTGTGTAGGGAGTGCCGACTGTGTTTGCGCACATAGGCCAACATTGGTCTTCTCCTTTGTCATCATTTATCCACATTGGCGATGCGTTGAGCCTCCACACGATCTGGCAAATGCGCCAACGCCAACGTTGGCTGACGTTTGCCATGTCGTGTGGAGGGCGCTAAAGGGGCAAACTCGTCGATCCGCAAACTAGACGAATGTTGGCGTAGACTTTCACAAGTTGACGAACGCCAATATTCGTGGTCGTTTACCATATCGTCTGGAGGCTGCTTAACTCGTCAAACTGTGTTGCATAGAAAATTGTCACATGGCGAATCGCCGATTGGAGTGCGCGTAAACATCAAATCTCCGGAGAAACGATGGTGCAAGGCAGTGCTTGCTCTAGCTTTTCGCCAGCGCTGGGGAATGACTATGCATACGAGTGTTATTGACGTACCTTTTAAAAATATTTCTATGACCTTCACCGGCAAGTTGAAAGTCAGGCGATAATCATTTAACTTTATTTAAATAGGTACCACCCATTTTTATTACGTATATACAAGTGCTTTCATGGGTTTATGGAGCATATTTTTTTATTTAACTAAAGTAAATAGATTAGAAGTTACAAGAGTTTAAAGTTTTAATAGGTAAGTTCGGTAACGGCGCGCCAATTTTTTTTTAAACCACAAACCGTACAACTTTTATTTGCAACATTTTTCTCAAGAATGCTTACTTTCAAAATAAGTCGGCGCGGCGTTGCCGAACTTTCCTATTAAAACTTAAGCTCCATAAACCACTGAAAGCACGCTTTGATAATACGCGATAAAAATAGGTAATTGGTATTTAAAAAAAGTAAATTGATTATCGCCTGACCTTTAACTTGCTGTTCAAGGACATTGCAATTTGGATAAATATGAGAATTTGAATAACCCATATAATGGTTAATTTTTTTGCAATTGAGCTCGCCTAACACATCCAGATAGAAATAAAGCAACTTACCAGTCCCTATGTTTATTCAGAATTAACAATAAAATAATTATGCACATAATTAAAAATTTAATTAGGAGTTCAACAAAACGTTTATTATAAATTATTTTTTGAATTCAAATATTCCAACTTTTATAAATCTGTGCTTTACGCCTTTCAAAGTTTCTCAATATTTCACGCGAAATTAATTTATCAGTGTGAATAAGTAATAGGGGAACTGTATAAAAACCTTTCATGTTCTGCCTACTGTAAAAATGTTTAATAAAATACAATTTAGTTTCAAAGAAATCGTGTTCTGTGACCCAAAATGTTAATTCTATCACTTGGAAAATATTATTGACGGAAATGAAAGTATTGATACAATTAATATTAGTTTTGTTAGTAAATTAGGTTTGTAAAGGTGGATTTACCCGTAAGACAACGTTTGTAATCCCCATGTAAGACGTATTTTAAATTTTAGCGTTCTAAAACGCAATTCAAAGTGCGCAATTTAAAGTAATAACAGAATTTTCAGGTGAAGACTTTTGCTTCGCGAATCTTTATCAATACTTCATTGTTTTCAATAACGCTTTGATGAAGTTTCTTTAATCGCCAAAACTTCATTGCTTTCGATTAAAATAGAAAATACATCTGGCCTGAGAACCGCAAAAGGTTACATTTTTTATTATTGTTATCGAGATACAATTTAAAAAAAAATTAAAAACAAATAATAAAATCCTACTGGGAATCAAAATGTCCGAAATAAAAAGAGTTTTAAAACTATAGTATTGGCCAAACCGTTAAAATTGGGAATTGTAAGGGGAACCCGAAAATAGAAAGTAGATGATATTTCATCGACAAAAACCTTAATAGTCAGGTGCGAAACAATCCAGTTTATTTTTGACGAGTCTTTGAATTTTATTCCTACCGAATTTATCGTTAAATCGAAATTCTGTTAATTTAAATGAAATAAATTGTAGAGCTAAAATTGTAAAGCTAATTAATGCCACTTAACTGTCAAACATAAAGTCAAACGTCAAACCGAAAGTGAAATTTGTTTAAACAACGTGAATTTTTCTAAATCTAAAAGAATCCAAATTAGTAATTAAAATCTTCATGGTAGTTTATGAAAATAGGAATACTAGTAAACAAACAAACCTCTACAGCAAGATATTTTCTAAATGAGAAGGTTAGAAATGAAAACGCAATGACAAAGATATTTTACAAAATAAAAAGGTAATTAGTAAATAATTATTTAATTAGTCACTTAACGTATAAGCAAAGCAGTCAACTAAAACTGTTGGTGGGTAGCGGCACCACTTCCTCGAGCCAATATGTTTAAATGATAAATTTTAGAATAAATGTTAATTTTAACTGTATTTGTTTAATTTGTACGTAATTTATATAGTATCTAAGTTTTTGTAATTTTTTAGCCTTGAAAAAGACCGAAAACCTAGCTGTCGAAACGCCGGCAACATTTATTGTGTGTCAAAAAACAAGTTCGAACAGTCGTGGTTAATTAGGTAAAATAATATATTTTACCTAATTAACCACGACGAACGTACCAATCAACTAACTGAAAAAAAATATTTTTATTTTTATAATTTTATTTTTTTCAAAAAAAATTTAAAAAAATACTTATTTTCTAAAGTTGTTTTAAATTATGAAGAAAAAATGGGTTGTTGTATTTAAAAAACAAACTTCAGGTCATTTCTGGTAAGAGTTATATTAAAACAATTTTTAGTGCATATAATGTGTTTCTTTGAACCACATAGTCAAATTTCAATTTTTTTTTCATAAATAAATAAATTATGTTTCTTTTACACCCGGTATATTTTAAAATATATTTACAAATTTAAAACGACAGAAAAGTATGCGATACATGATTTATTACAGTAATCAACAAAAATACTCCTTGAAACATGAAAATTAGTGTATTTGTATGGTAAGAAATGCTAAAAGTCTGACATAATAATTTATTTTCTATTCATTCTCCACTGAAATATGGTGTTTCTTCATTCTAGTTTTAAAGCTTGAAGCTTGTTTATAGGTATAATATATTGTATGTTATTATTTATGAAGTTTTTTGAATATTTATGTACTATACAAGGTAGTAAAATAAATAGGTTATAAAATTGCACTACTATTTTTCTAGTCAGATTTAAAAAGCAGTGGTATTAATAATCTGTATTAATTTCAAATGGGTTATGATCCATTTAAAATGAATTGTCGTTCTACTTCTAGTACATGGCGAATTTTTAATAAGGTTAGTGTTGGAGAATGTGCTTCTCGCTGTGGTGTGCGCGCTACACGCGGTAGTCGCACTTACTACGTTTTACACAATGAAACACTTTTTACTTGTATAATTAATATATTACATAGGTATTCTTTTCTTAATATACAGGGTGTCCCGTTCGTTGTTCACCAAACCTCATGATTAGAAAGTACCCAACTAGAATTTTAGGTCGAGTTTACGTAAAATTTACGTAATTTAGGTTGTATAAGTCATCGTGCCCTATTAAATTTACGTCATGGCGACTTAATGTTTACGGGGAGGTTACGTATTTGGGAAAAAATAGTGGTTGTCAGGACGTAATGTTTTCTTATAATTCGACCTATAAGGAAAATACCAATAAGTTAATTACGTTAAATTTACGTAATGACTACGTAAAATTTAGCACACATTTCCTTAAAATAACTTAAAAAATTACAAACACAAATATCGTAGTATAAATTCTAACCTCATTTTATTAAATATTTTGACATTTCATGCCAAACACAACCGGTACCAAGTTATTAAAATTTATTCGAATGGAGTATTAAAATGAAAGTATGCATAACATACAGATAATATTCAGGATTTCATGATGATTTAATTTAATTGCCATTTAAAGTAAGGGAATTAAAATTAGTTGCGAAATTTTTGTTTCTGTGAAACTTAACTATAATTGTTCCAAAAACAAAAGGGGCCCCTCGAAAAACTTTGTTTAAAAATTATTGCTATATCGAATCGAATCGAATAACTATATACTTTAATGGATTATTTTATTATTAATGCTATTATTTATTTTATTTATTTTTTTTTTCATTCGCAACATTTTACTCATAGTTATTAATTTAATTTAAATATCACGAAACCTCATAGTATTTACCCATTTTTATCCTAGTACTTTTATTTACCAATAAACAATAATTTATATTAATATTTTTACATAACCTAAAATTTCTTTTATTGTAAAAATGGCTTCGTTGACAAAACTTTACCTAACAGTAAGTTTTCCCCATTTTACTGCCTATCAGGTAATTATTCCTTAGTGCTTGGTAATATTGCCTTATAAATTTGACCTTTAAGAAATTTTTCCTTTTTATAGGGACTATTTCCTTTAAAGTCAAATGCCCTATAACTTTAAAGTTTTTTTGCCCGGATTAAGTTAATTTGCCTTAAATGCCCGTCAACATGTGTGCTGTTAATAATACTCTCAGTCTCATCAAATGATGAGCTATCATTATCGCTGTTATGATTTTCTAAATTTTTAATGGCATTTAGATCACAGAACTCCGAGATTGTAGGTTTACGGGTGGAAACACTTTTGTTATATTAGTTAAAGCTTCTTTATATTTTTTATAATACGTAGTGGTTAGTCTTTAAGGTCTTTTATAATATATTCTTCCCATTGTAAAATCTATTTTAATTATACGTATAATATGTAGTTATTATATTATTATTTAATTATAACAAAGATACACCTTTATTAACTTAATTAACAATGCTGAGACTAAAAGTGGGGAATTCAACCAGACTTAAATTTACCCTAATTTACGTAAATTTTCCTTCACTAAAATACAGATAAAATGCCTTCAAAGAATTACGCCTATCAAGTCGTTTAAACTGGAAACTTGGGTAGAGCAAATTTTATCAAGAAAAAACCAAAAAAGTTGGGGTCTATCTTTTATGGTTTGAAAGTTACAGGGATTTGAATTTGGCATCGCCCGTTTTTTCCAGAAATCAGTAAATGATCAAGAGCTGCTTAAAAACTTAATAAAAAGATTTAAAAAAAAAATTTAAAGCTGAAAGTATCCTCTTTCCATAGGTAACAATGCTAAAACACAAAAGCATGTATTCAGCCATTGTGATGAAAAATTTAGAGACGTCGTTAACGTTAAACACGTGATTAAAAAATATTTCTTCATGAGAAATATTTTTTTAAAGACGCCTTTAACGTTAACGACGTCTCTAAAATTTTCATCACGGTCGCTGAATACAGGCTTAACTCTTTTTATACACTCACTAGAGCCTTCTAAACTTACTCCTGTGAGAATTGATTCTAAGCATAGTTAGTTACAATTGAGGTGCGCATTCATTTTTGTTATTATTTAATAATACAACTGTTTCAAAAGCCATCAAAATTTAACTTTTGCTTATAAAAATTGATTATTAAGCAACTATTGATCATTTACTGATTTCTGGCAAAAACGGGCGATGCCAAATTCAAACCTCTGTAACTTTCAAACCATAAAAGATAGACCCCAACTTTTTCTGTTTTTTCTTGATAATTTGCTCTACTTTCTAACCTTGACATTTGGTGAACCACGAACGGGACACCCTGTATAAGTTATTACAGATTGTGCTTTCTACCTTTAATTTAATACGATATGATAGAATACAGTCCATTCCAGGAAGCTAAATCGGACATATCTTAATAGGAAGTTTGTTTTCTTAAAACTAGTCGTAGAATGGTCTTCTATGACGCGCAATTTCGGAACAACCTGCATAAAAAAGCTATTTACATATGTATATCAAAGGTTATCTAAGAGAGGTACGTTTAGTTATTATTTCCAATTTCCATTATATGTAATTAATTAACCATGTTCTTTAATACCAATTAATTATTATCTTTATTTAGTTACCAACGATTTTATATTATGGGAAATTAAAACTTTAATTTTTACGCCAAAAACTTCTAGTTCTAATGGATTTAATTTAGTACCCCTTTCCATCATAAAACCTAATACAACATTCTAAATGTTATTCTATGATCTGACATAATCGATAGTAGGTGGTGTAATGATAAATACTTTATATCATAAAAATATAAAAAACAGGTAGACGCTTATTGATTTAAACAATCGTTAAAAATATGTTAGTATCAAGAATATTCCTCAAAAAAATTAAAAACCTAATATCTCAAAAACTGTAAAGTATTACTTTATTTAGGTATTTGTATTATCTAGATTTTAAAAACGCGTACGTCCATGAAAAAAAATAAAAAATATATTTTAAAGGTTAGTTGCCGCATTTAAAAAATGAAATTATTTTTAATAAATCTGGAAATGATAGGTATTAAGAAGTTAGTCGGCAAATGTTTTGAAAAACGTACTTTTCGCTCGTGAAAAATTATTTTTGGTAATTTGTAATTTAACAAAAAACGCAAGCCTTTTCCCTTCAAATTGAATTTAGTTTTCATATGGAATTTTTGTTTTTCATCTATTATAGAGGCGTACTTTTGAAAAAATGCGTTTTTATCATTGTTCCAAAAGTACGCCCCTAATAGCTATTTTAATACAATTATGATTATATCATGAGTTTGATTGTCTAATTTTTGGAAATATTTATTTGCCTTTCCAAAATATCGGGAGGAGTACTTACAACTAATAATTATATTATCACTTTTTGAGTATCCATATTTATATTAATTAAATTGTAACACAGATAGATCTTCATATTAAATTATGTCAACATAGGTTTGTGTGTGAAAAACTTAACCACAGAAATGTTATTTGTTTGAATTAAATTATTAAATATTATAACATGTTTCAGTTTTATGCACTTAAGATTAACATTTAAATTAAATATTTCTTATAACTATTATAACTATACTTTCTTTGAAATAACTTAAATTCTTTTTAATTTAATAATTGACGTTTTTTGTATGCGTTATTATGCAATCAACATTGCACATTTTTCAACTCATTTGAGTGGGCAAAATATTTAAGCTCACTTGTTATATATTAAAAGACATCCCACTAAATTTACTTGACTTTTAATCACGAAATTGGAAAAAATATATTATGCTTGAAAAACAAAAATTCTATATGAAAAATAAATTAAATTTGAGGGGCAGCAAGTTGCGTTTTTGTTAAATTTTTGATAACAAATGCCCAAAAAACAATGTTAACCAGCGAAAACTAAATTTTTCAAACATGATGCCGTCTATCTTATTCTTAAAACATTTAGTGCATAAGATGTGTATTCTAAAAAAAATTTAGAAATTAAGATAATGTAAGGCATGTTTCGTTTAGGCCCTGTATATTATGTGTCTGTTAAAACTTCTATTTATTTAAAAACCTTTAAAAATAGTTTTAACAGCGTTTTAATGTTGTGAAAATCATTTACAAATAAAATGTAATGTATATTACGATAATAAAAATGAAAAATAATGTTTGTACCAGGCAAGCACAGTAAACTGCGTTATAAATACAAATGCAAAGGCTTCAAAGGCGTTATTTTTTACTGCCAAGAAAAGTTCCACTCTTTTTACATTAACCTGATGTAAATGAAATTACTTTAGGACACACTTGGTTTACCTATTTATACTAATACAAGAGGAGTTCGTGATGATGTTACGAGGGGGATTGAATTTAAATTCAAGTCTCGTTTTGAAACCTCAGTTATAAAAAGAAATATATTTTATTGACCGTAAGTACTACAGAATTGAATTTTAATGTTTCAAACTTTGCATGTTTAAGTTTATTACACTAAATGCCCACTCAGTTCTCCTTTTTATTCTACTCATAAATTCATTTTTATGAGAAAACATTATATTTAGATGGGCACCATAGTGAAAGCTGGTAGCAAAAATACGATTTTTCTTATTTTGTTGCACGTGTTCGCAATTTAAAGAAAATGTATTGGTGACGGAGATCATATGGCCGGACGTGCTTGACTTGGACATGATTAAGTACATACATCTATGAATAGGGTATTTGACTGTGGTCGCAAAACATGGATATTTATGGTTAAAATATTACTTTAGTTTACAACAATACCGAAAATCACTTTTTTATTGATAAAATAACTCCTTATTAATTTGTTAAAATTAAATAGCTAAATTAGGATATTTTTTCACGTGACCGTATACAGTGTGACGTCACAAGACAGTTAACATAAAATTCAGCCTGTCTTTAACGGTATTTTTTGGCGATTTTTTTTGAGTATTTTGTAGAGTTTCTTCGAGTTAAAATTCATGTTTGGGAATAAAAACTGATAAAAATAGGTATAAACTGCAAAAATAGGTTGACGATTCCTTGACACTAGTAGCTTGTGACGTCATTGAGCAGGCGTGACGATCGTCAGCGTTTTGGCGGGAACATTTTAATTTAAATTTTAAATATCAGATTTTATTAAGCGGATCATCGAAAAAAATGTTTTGATATTTTTTTAGTAACTATTAGGTGCATCTGTAGCATTTAAAGTACTTTGTAAAAAAATGTCAAATAGCCTATTGCTACATTAATAAAAATATTAAGAATAATTAAAACAAACCAAATGTGATTCTTGTATCTTAGTCTAAATACTAAATTAATCATATTTTCATATAAACTAACGAATTCATCCTCAAAAAATTCATTATATCGAACAAAAAACACATCTGGTGATATCAACGTAGAAATTAATGTTAATTATACACAATTCTTATTAATAGAGCTTGTTTCTGATTAAAATCAGAAGAGAGAAGAAGAATTGACTTTTTATTGACTATATTTAAATAAAATTTATCTTAGTTGTCCTAACCCTCCGATTCTTTCTGTTTTGCAAGCGTTTGAACATTTGATGCTTCTATTATATGCAGCTGTAAATTTTGTTTATTTCCCATTCACAACCGGGGTCGATAAATTTGTCAAAATGCAAATTTCTATCATATGCATAAATTTTACATTGTTCAACTTTTCATTCCTACTTTTGCATTTGTATCTCTGTTAAAAATTTAAATAATAATGATACTACTAACTACATATACATATACCTTTTTCATTCAGAATAATTAACAAAATATTGTTTAAGCTTTTTCGTTTAAATTTTACGAAGTACATTATTATTCTCTAAAGTAAATATATCTTAAATAATATAAAGACCACTTGACATGTTACAAATTTTTATCTCAAAAACTAGACCTAGGATTTTTGCGAAATGGATGCGTTCAAATCAAGAAAAATAAGGTGATAGAAATTATTTTAAATTCAAGAGAATTGTTACGGAGATTTGGATAAAATATTAGAACAAAAACACACCAAAACGGAGATTCCTTCTATCCAACTTTATTTAATTTAATAAACAATTAACGCAACATGTTTCAAGGGTACATATCCCTCATCTTCAGGCGCATAAAATCAAAAACGTTCAAGTAAAATATGGAATTAAATAATTAAGTTGACGCTTAACTCGAGACTCAAAACAGGCATAAACCAGGATCCAACAAATAAGTAGATAGTATAAAACAATAATATAATAGTGGAAATTGATCAAAGCATATGTCGAAGGAAGGATTGTCAAATCATAGTCAGTAATCAAGGCGAAGTCGATCACAAAATTAAACATCTAGTCAAAATACAACTTTCATCTATCCTTTTTAACTATATTCCATTTGTGTGCACCATTACAAACATCAAATACTTAGGATGTTCTAAATAATTTAAGATTAAAAATTTTTCTTAACCTAAAAAATCCTTATGGCGGGCTTCAGTTGGGATTGAAAAAGATTTTCAATAAGAAAAATTTTTAATCTTAAATTATTTAGAACATCCTAAGTATTTGATGTTTGTAATGGTGCACACAAATGGAATATAGTTAAAAAGGATAGATGAAAGTTGTATTTTGACTAGATGTTTAATTTTGTGATCGACTTCGCCTTGATTACTGACTATGATTTGACAATCCTTCCTTCGACATATGCTTTGATCAATTTCCACTATTATATTATTGTTTTATACTATCTACTTATTTGTTGGATCCTGGTTTATGCCTGTTTTGAGTCTCGAGTTAAGCGTCAACTTAATTATTTAATTCCATATTTTACTTGAACGTTTTTGATTTTATGCGCCTGAAGATGAGGGATATGTACCCTTGAAACATGTTGCGTTAATTGTTTATTAAATTAAATAAAGTTGGATAGAAGGAATCTCCGTTTTGGTGTGTTTTTGTTCCAGAAATTATTTTAATGAAGAAAACACAACAAATGTCTTAGCGTTTGTTAGAATTAATCCACAAAGTAGCATTCGACAAATTTTAAGAGAAAGTGGTATAAGTAGGACATCTATTTCAAAAATTCTGCGATAAAACAAATAGCATCCATTCCACATGTCTATCTATCAAAATTTATATCGCAATGATTTCCTCAATCATGTAAATTTTTGGTATTGGATAGGAAGCTAGTTTTTCAAACATTGGAGATGTCAACAGACATAACATGCATTACGGGTCTGATACAAACCAGTACTGGATGAGAACTGTTCCTTATCAACATCCATGGTCAATGGTTGAAACATTTTCCTTTTTCTGTAAGTAGTTTTTAACTTAACAAATAATTAACTTAAAATTTACAAAAATTATGAAATCGTATTTAATATTTCATAGCACACTTGATAAAAATCATAAAATAATTTTTTACAATAGAAACAATTTTATTTTTTTTAATAAAATTCTTTAAAACTTGAAGGCAATAAAAAACGTTTTCACCAAATATTTTTTTTCAGCCTATAATAAGATTATTTATTAAACAACATAGGCTTGTATTTAAGAAAACAAAGTAGTCCTTATAATGACCTTCAAAAAATACCTAAAATAAAAAATAACAAATAAGAATACAAAAATAATCCATTTGGATTACTGTGTGGCACGATGTTTTGGATTGATGTTACACAGGTTCTGAAGAAAAAACTTCTCCGATGTCTTTTTATCCAACTTTATTACATACAATAAACTTCTTTAAGAAGTTGGTTTCACAATCGATTTCGAAACTTTAAGTTTCATCATCAGGTGTTACGAGAATCTAAATACAAACAATTTAGTAAATACACTAAAAACTAACAGAAGCGAGAATTTACATGTTCAATGATATCATTAAAATATTGTCGTTAGGAAAAATATCAAATTCTTAAAAAATTAAAAATCATTCATCACTGGTGACGTAATCTAAAATAAAAAGGGGGAGATATAATAATATTGTGGTTAAAAATAATAATGATAAAGGCATACCTTAGTTGGATAAAATTTCAATGCGTTAGAAAAATAAAATTTAAAAAATTTAAAGTAATTTTGCCATCCCAAAATTAACAGGAAATTCCATAAAAATCAAAAAATACTTAACAATTCGTATTTTATAGCATTTTAGTAGATTGTTTTATTTTTCTTTTCATCCACTTCATCATCTTACTAGTTGATTAATTAAGATAAGATTACATTCTTCTTCTTCTTCTTAAAAATTTTTAATGGAAATTCGTACCTACGGGTACTTTTCTTCCAGTCACAAGCCAATTAGAATTTTACAATTTAATTAATTGTTAATCAAAACAAAGAGAACAATATATTAAGAGTATAAACCAAAATATAGGTATAAAACAATAACGACACAAACACCGGTGAAATCGAACACCTAAATGAGCACCCCTTCCCATAGGGGAGTCCGATGGATGAAGATGAAAAAGATGTCCGCCATGAAGTTGGCGGTGATGAGGAAATACGCGCCGCCACGTGGAGATCGCTCGTATGTTTGTTGACGGATGAACAGGTTAACGAAAACGATAGGGTGTATTTTTTGTCCAATTTTTGATTATTTTTTGAAATGAATGATTAATGACCGCAATGAAGGTGAGAACACAAAGACGGCACAAATAATCGCCTGCGGCAAGCGATGGAGCCCAGCTGGAGCCGACCGTACTTGACGCGATCTCAAACCGGACTCCTAAGATTACATTAATCACTGACTATTGCTCTAGCGTCAAACACACGACACGAAATTTATAAATGTGACAGCTGACACGAATGACAGTTGGAAGAGGGAGGCAGCAACCAGACGTACCAACTCAAAGTTAA
Source organism: Stenus bimaculatus (assembly GCA_963971135.1). NCBI lineage: Eukaryota > Metazoa > Arthropoda > Insecta > Coleoptera > Staphylinidae > Stenus > Stenus bimaculatus. The sequence goes on from OZ020184.1 coordinate 26,688,052, forward strand.
AAAAGTAAATAAAAATTATAAATTAAACACACTGGGTGTGTCAAAAAACAATATACAGTATGTTTAATGTGAAATGACTATTTCAGTTTAAAAATTTTTTGAAAAAATTAGTTATTTTAGTTTCGAAAAGTGATTAATTGGCGCCAACAATAATTTTCCTGATGAGTTAGTCAAGAGTATAATCTCAAAAAAGAGACTCAAGCTTCTGTACGACGAATCACAATTTTACCAAACAGATCAATCGTTAGATGATGAGACGGTTGACTTGAAATATGCGTCAATACCCTACTTGAATGCTAGGTGCACCGATTTTCTTACCTTGTTTAAACCATATAATTTGAGACTATCTTTTAAAGTAGATTCTTCGTTGAAACAGTTCAAAAACAACAAAGATAAAACTAACAAGTTTGAAGATAGTGGCATTTATAGATTGTCTTGCAATTCTGTGGGACAGACTAAAAGATCATTTAATACTAGGGTGAAAGAACACGAGGCAGCAATCAGACTACTTATACCTCAACTTTCTCATTTCGCTAACCATATAATAGAATTTAAACATAACTTCAATTCAGAAACTAACGTAGAAATTTTACATAGATCAATCAATAACTTTAATCTCAGAAACTTTTTGGAAAACTTAGAAATACTCAAACTTGAATTAAATAAAAACAGTATAACCTTAAATGTACAGACTGAATGTAGTTATAATAATCAATGCTTCCTTAAATCTTTAATTAATCACTTTTCGAAACTAAAATTTTTCAAAAAAATTTTAAAGTGAAATAGTCATTTCACATTAAACATACTGTATATTGTTTTTTGACACACCCAGTGTGTTTAATTTATAATTTTTATTTACTTTTTTAACTTTGAGTTGGTACGTCTGGTTGCTGCCTCCCTCTTCCAACTGTCATTCGTTACAGCTGTCACATTTATAAATTTCGTGTCGTGTGTTTGACGCTAGAGCAATAGTCAGTGATTAATGTAATCTTAATTAATCAACTAGTAAGATGATGAAGTGGATGAAAAGAAAAATAAAACAATCTACTAAAATGCTATAAAATACGAATTGTTAACTATTTTTTGATATTTATGGAATTTCCTGTTGATTTTGGGATGGCAAAATTACTTTAAATTTATTAAATTTTATTTTTCTAACGCATTGAAATTTTATCCAGCTAAGGTATGCCTTTATCATTATTATTTTTAATCACGTCACCAGTGATGAATGATTTTTAATTTTTTAAGAATTTGATATTTTTCCTAACGACAATATTTTAATGATATCATTGAACATGTAAGTTCTCGCTTCTGTTAGTTTTTAGTGTATTTACTAAATTGTTTGTATTTAGATTCTCGTAACACCTGATGATGAAACTTAAAGTTTCGAAATCGATTGTGTAACCAACTTCTTAAAGAAGTTTATTGTATGTAATAAAGTTGGATAAAAAGACATCGGAGAAGTTTTTTCTTCACAACCTGTGTAACAAATAAGAATTTGAATTATGTTACCCCTTTCAAGCCAAACAACTTTTATTAAGAACAAATTCTAAGAGGCATAGTTTTAGAGATAAAAATTCTTAACACTTTGTGAGCGCCGCCACTCTCATGCTAGATGTTCTCGAAAGGAAGACTTTTTAAACATGAGTCAAATTATTTTAAGAATAATTTAGACTGAAAGTGACGGTCTCAACATGGAAAATATTTAGTGGATCCGTGAGTGGTAATCATTCTTTCAAAAGGCAAACACAATTCATCTAAAACTATTTATTAAACATAATTCATATAGAAGTAGAAAACTTGCTGTTATAATACATATACAATATAAAAAAATACAAACATTACAACATTAATACATCTTTATAAAAACTTACCTAACAGAATCACTGTTAGAAACTTGAACATTTAATAACTGCCACCGATTAACTTCTAAAAACTGCTTTCGCGATTAACTGTAACTATAACTTTCACTATAACTTTCACTATAACTATAACTATAACTATAACTCTAACTATATCTGTAACTATAACTTTCACTATAACTGTAACTATAACTGTTTTTCCGGTCACAATAATTCCCTTTTTGATACCTAAAGTCCTCCCTAATTTCATCAACTCCTCCCAACTTTAATTAGATAGGAAATAATAAGTATCGGAGGTTCGTGACATTAGTGTGATTTACCAAATTTACAATCTGAGAATTAACGATAACAATCTTCGGATACGGGTATCATGCAGCTGGCTAATTTTAACAACATTGTGTTAGCAATTTTGATTCATCTAATAGTTCTTGTTGAAAGGTTTTCAAAGGCCCAAAACACATTAACAGGGAATTTATTGTGACTCATTATTATCCTCTCTCTAATAATTAGGAATGATGTGGCTTTGTGTTATGAATTTCTTTAACACATCCCCCTTATTATCTTAAGGCTATCCCACCTAATTTCTTATTGGTGACTTTTTAACTTATCCCTTCCTTGACAAAAATGCGAAACTCGACCGAAAAGTATTTTCGTGTTTAAAAAAAAATTAATAATCTTCCGACGGAAAAACTTTAAGATAACTTTAAAATTTACGGTGCTCACAACTTAAATGGGACACCCTGTATTTATAAAATGTGATTTGTAATTCATATAAAAGATCCTCACCAGTCGAGTTTTATTTGAATAAGAGGCAAACGGTATTTCTACAGGTGTGAAAGTAGTAATTATAGTTCATGGTAATCCTGGTCTATGTATATTATATATTCTGTGCTCTTAATTGAAACAAAATGCGACGGAAGTAGTTGCATAAATATCTTCTAAACGATTAAAATACTAATAATAATACCTAATTTTTAATAATAAAAATTATTAAATACAGTAATTTCATAAAATAAGTAACTCTGAATTAAGCACCTTATCAATTAACCCTTTGCACTCCAGCCTACTTACTCATATAGTACATCAACAACTCCAACTGACTCCAACAATATGGCTAAAACCTAGGATTTACCAATTTGATGTAAAATTTCGTACATTTACCAGGCACACGAATCATTTTATATTTATACAAAAACGCTAAAATAAGCAAAACATGCGTGTCGCCACTACGGCGACAGTGGATTTAAAATTCATATTTCAAATGTCGCATTTACGGCTACAACGGAGTGCAAAGGGTTAATATACCGTATACCCTTAAACTAACTATTTTGTTCATTTCCATTTAAATAAGCAACAAATGGCTTCAAATTAAATAAATTTCTGTTTTCTGATGAAAAAAAAGGAAATTTTGAAGAAAAAGAGGTCAACTTATCAAAATCTATCCTCTGAGAAGGAAATAATGTTGAATACAAGCAATTAAAGTTTTGTCACCGAATAAGCAATTTTTTAAGTAACATCCATTTTTTGTTTTAGGTTGCATAGTTTGAAAGACTATTATTGTCTTATAATCACATTCAAATATAAACTCACTTAATTTATCATTAGCATGTTCAACATTCTCTGATTTTAAGTCTTTAGTTACTTGTTACAGGAATAGTGCAGAATGTAAACTAGTTGAAATAATACATTTACTTCTATTGATAATTTGAAATTTATGCCACATGTGTTGTGTTAAGGGCTACTGATGATATTTTTCTAAATTTATTAAGCAGCAAGTTTAAATTTTGTTAAAATTCACATGATAAAGCTTTCTAAATGATTTTAGATTAAAAATATTGTGATTGATTTTCTTTATACATGTTAAGAGTGAAACGTAATCGAAGCACAAATAAAATGACGATGATGAAGCCTTGAAAAATAGTATACTGAAAAGCTTTTTTAATGAAAGCGCCGCCGCCTATCCCATCTTCACTGATTATTTTTAGTATCAGAACTAATTTATAATAAGAGCAATGATAAATTATTCCAAAATATTAAGATGCTAAAATAAATCCTTGTTCCCTCTGGTGAACAGCGGAATTCTCCATCTCTAAAATAAACTGAAACAGTAACTATTAATCTAAAAGAGTTGTAGGAAAGGGAAAATAAAAAACTGAGATATTAAATTTTTCATTATTAGGTACATTTTATTTTTAAGTTATAGATAATAATATAAATAAATCGGACTAGGAAAATTAAAAATATCCCCTTATTCTGCTAATGGTGAAGTATTCCTGTCAAACTATGAAACTGATTAAAAACATAATGTCTCACGGAAATTAAACGTCAAGGGTATCTTTGTTCTTATTAGATATAGAAAGCCATTTAAATGGCAAAGTAGTGCAAATTTGTCGGTATATGTGATATGTGATTCGTTGATAGAACAGTTGAATTTCGCCTCTATATTTTCATTTTCCACATGATGTTGGAGTTTGGAATACTTACATATTGTTTTACTCGTGTTAAATTCTACTGTCAAAATGTTCTTTTTTTTTATTTTGTGACAAATTGTATTAATTGTAATTTTTTAGTTTTATAGAATGTAAACTTTTGTTGACTGTTGATGCAAAAGCTCACGATTGTAACAACTGTCTTTCAATTTTGGCGTTCTGAAGACATTACCTATCATCATTAATTAATTGGCCAGAAAGAGTAAGATCTAACCTACTATATAACTATCATTTAAAATTGCGAGTATCTAATTTCTTTGTAAATATTTTATACAAGGTGTACCTGAATAACTGCCAGAGTTTTTGAGATGATAGAGGAAGTAAAACTTAAGCATTTGAAATATAAGAAATTGTCGGGAAATGCTGCTTTAGAAAGTTATTCCACTTTGGAATTATTCAGAAAAATTGGAAAGGAATTATTCAAAGTGATTGCCGCCATAACTTCAGTGTTAGTAATGATGTGTTTAATATTCTTATAAAAAATTATGAATAAAATTTTTAGCTAAAAACTATAAAATCCACTTTTACTGCAAATCGAAGAATATGAGCGACTTACTATATAAGAGTGCCTTTTCTGTAAAACATTTATCAAGGTTTTAGAAATGAAAGGTTATACAAGTTAAAATCCATGTCACGAGTAAGTCACGCTATCATGTCACTCCCACTCAGGAGTGGAACCTCCATACTTTTGGTAAGTAAGAGTGAGATAAAAAAGACGACTTGTTCGTGACATGGATCATACAAGGTGTCCCAGACCACCCGTACCACATCTTTATTTCGAGAACCCTTTGTCGTAAATTGATGAGAAAAAAAAATTACAACCAAAGTGAACCTAAAGAATCTTTTGGTATAATTCGTAATTTCCAAAACAAACCGGAAATACCCGAAACCGGTTACGTCCGGTTTCGGGTTACTACTTTGGTATTTTAAATGGCAACCTAGGTCCAATAATTCCATTCTCGACCTAAGTTGCCATTTAAATTTTAAAGGTTTCGGGTACTTCCGGTTTGATTTGGAAATTACGAATTACTCTTAAAGATTCTTTAGGTCCACTATGGTGATAAAAACCAGTGTATGAAAAATTTCTTGTTGATATGTTTTCCTAATTGTTTTTAGTTTTTATATATAATGCAGCATTTTCCTAATTGTTTTTAGTTTTTATATATAATGCAGCATTTTCACTTATAAATGCATCTTCCAGATGATGTGGCTTAGAAGTTTCTCTTTTTTGTCACCAAGTGGATGTTTCATCTACTTTTAGAAAAAAGATTTTACAAAAAAATGCATCTTACTATCATATTTTATTTAAAGATATCTAGAAAGGAGTAAACTCCATCTTATTAATTAAGAAAACAAAGCTGGTTTGTGTACTATACTTTATCCTTTCGTATAATAATTTTTGCATAGATTAGTTTCGGCTCTTCCAAACCATCTTCAGTATGCTCGTTAAGTAGAAATTATAACTTTACAAAGGATAAAGTATATTACACAAACCAGCGTTATTTTCTTAAATAATAAAATACCGCTCCTTTCAACAAGATGAACATCAAACATTTAGAAAAACTTAAACTCCATCTGTTAACTTGCGGCGATTAGGAATAATTGTAAACAAAAAACAAATGTTATTGGTCGTTTGAGGGAAAAGAAAGAAGGGAGCCAACTCAAAGGTGTGTAATGAGATATCTGTTGAGTACAGCTAAAACTAACTTTGCTTTTTGCACCAAAAGAAAGAGTTTTTATTTTGACATGTTTGCAGCAATTCAATTATTAAAAAGGTAAAGAAAAAAGATATGATCAAATATAACGCATCTGGAAATATATTTAAAACACTTATTACTCTTAAATATACAGGGTGTTCATTTTAAAAAGAGTTACCCTAAATAACTTTCGAAAAAATATTTAATTGTGAAAATGCCGTTACATATCAATTTTTACCTTCAGGAGGACATGTTTTTAAGAATGGTAATTGCAACCCCTTTCCCTATGGATCCACCCTTTCAATTTTTTTACACGGGAATAGGGGTCAAGTGATACATCATTTGAAAGCATTTTTTACCCTAAAAATGGTAGTCATAATTTTTTTGGAAACTTTTTGATTTCTAACCTACCTAAAAATTTAAAAAAAAGTACTTAATAATGGTATTATTTATGAACTTTTAAATCACTTTTGGATAAATTGTTAAGTTTTGACCATAAAACAAGTGCTCTAAATTAACAAAAGCTAATTGTTTATAATTATTCAAAAATAAATCAGTTACCATATTTTTTTATATTTTTTTTTTCTGATAAAATACTTTTTACGTTTTACTTTTCTCTTTTATCGTGTCCTGTAAATGACTAAATTAAAATAGAGCCAAAACAAATCACATTTTTATTTTCAGGATAAACAGACCTTTAAAGTAATGTATCACTTAACCCCATTCCCATTTAAAATAATCAAAGGGGCGGTCCTGTGGGGTAGGTGGTTGCAAAGACAACTTTAATTTCATTGTAAATAGATGTCCCCCTGAAAATAAAAACCGACCTGTCACGGCATTTTTATATTAAATTATTTTTGCGAGTGTTATTTAGAGTGGCTCCTTTTAAAATGAACACCCTATATATTTTTATATGAAAACCTACTAGAACAAATTCAAATTAATATCTTTTGTAATATTTATTTTATTTATAAAAACATAATCTTTTTAGAAAAATTTCAATGCGGTAAACTTTTTTAGGAAATATTTCCTGACAATAATTCATATTTTAAGAATGCTTGGTTTCACTCCCTCTATTACCCTCAAAAATGGCACAGTTATTTAGGGGCACCCTGTATAGTAACATTAGACCAATTCATTCATCAATTTCTTATTAAGTTAAAACTTTAAGTTTATTGATTAACCCTAATCGTAGAAAGATTGCTCAATTTATAAATGCTTAATGTGCTAAAGTGTTTTTCAAAAATATACCACAAAATCAAAATGAGAAATGTAAATCAAAGAGTAATTAAATTAAAAATTACTTAGTTATATTAAATAAACCTTTAAACGTTTACGTAACAATTTTTAAAACAAAAAGCGAGTTTATTTCAAGTTTGTTTAACTAGTTAAATTAAACAGCGTAAAACCATCTGGGAGTAGGAAAGTAAGGTACTTTAAAATTTAATTAAAAATGAAAAATGATGATTTCTACTCACATGTTGTTTGTAATTCAGAAAACTGCGGAAAGCTCAACAAGTGTTTGTAACAGATGGATTAACGACTGTTTTTACCAAATACATACTCTGATTTTTTTTTATTTCCCCAGATAACTTAATTTTTTACTATCTAATTTTAACGCCAAGTAGAAGATTGTTGTAAAGGAACTAAATATAGAGTTTACGGTCAAATCAACACTTTAATTCAAGAAGCCTTTATAACTATCAAAATTATTAAAAATTCACTATTAAGACCAATCTTTCCGCTCGTGACGTCACGTGAGTTGTCCCTATTCTCTCAATGTATTTCCCACGTATATGTATGCAAAACATCAGTTTGTAGAATCGTTGTAGCAACCGTATTAATTAACGATTTTTTTTTCAAATTTGAAACATGGATAAAGGAAATTCCAATCTGCATTTTGGCCGTTTTCAAGTTTTAAAATTCTTATTATAAATGAATGTTTTAGTCCATTGCAAATAGCACAAAAAGAACATTTTCATTAATAATTTACAAAAAAATATAAGACATTTAAGAAATTGAAAATGCCCAATATGGGGAGTATAGATCGCCCTTTTAAATGCAAAAATAATTATTCCAAAATATTTATAAATAAAAGAGGTACGACGATTCCCCTAAACCCCTAAAAACGTTGCGGGAGGATTGGTCTTAATAAGTTAAGCAAACTAACGCTGTTTTTATTTAGTTCGTATTTTTTAAAATGACAATAACCAATGTATGTGTAAAATAACAGTTATATCTCGTGTAACAGTCATGTCTCACGAGACATTATAGCGCGTATTCAGCCCCGCCGTGAGGAGACCGTGATGATAACGTGATTCCTTAATAACGTAATTATCACAGCGATAAAATCGGACTCGTATTCAGTCACCGTGATGTTGAGTGTGATGAGGGAATAACTTCAAGGCGGTTGCAGCTTGTTGGCAACAGCGCAAAAATACTAACCAAACCGATAATACATATACGAAAATGTACGTAGCGTGATTAAAATATTGTAAACAAACCAAAACAAACAATATAACCCATTTTTCTGCATTACGTTACAAGTGCTGCCCTTATTCCTTATTTTAATTAAATGTGTTTAATAAATTGTTTTTTTATTACCTTACTTATCCTTTCACTATTTTCGATCATTATTTGTTAGTTTTTGAAGTATTTTGTATGTGTGTGTTCGGTGGGTACATGTGAATAAGTTCTTTGGCAATTCCATAGTTTCTCTAATGTTAATCTTGTATCTATGTTAGTTGTAAAGTATTTATTAATTATTTTAAACTAAATTTAGTTGTATTTTCATGATAGCACTAAAACCTAGTTTTTGGAAATAATTTTAAACGGGGCATTTGTTAGGTTCTTGTATTTACTTGGAGTTTTAAAAACAATTACAAAATTCGATTTAGGAGTTTTATAGTGATGTATTGGTAATTATATTAAAGTAATAATGCAAACGATATGTAAGTAGTTAGCAAATTTATCTTATGGTACTTCGGCAACTTTTCAATTTCATTTCCTCAATGAACTTAACAATGACTGTGCTAAGAATATACCTACCAAGATCAGACGGCGGAAGAGGGCTGGTAAACATCCAAGCACTTCACGACAGAGCCGTGATATCATTAGCCTGTAACGTTTTTAATAGTACGGATCCTCTTCTTAAGTTTGTAGCAGGGCATGAGTCGCGAAATATCGGAGCTTTCCTTTAAAAATCAGCACTGAAAGCAGCTTCAAACCTCCAAATTAAGCTAATTATGATTAAGCGTAACAGAGATCCTGAAAATGTGGTTGGAAAAAATCCGAGCGACTTAAGGAAACTACTCAAGGACAACCAGATAGAAGTACTAATGAACGAGCATCTGGGAAAGGCAATCCATAGTCAGTTCTATAAAAGTATAGTAGAACAAGGCTTATCTAAGAAATTGACATTCAGTTTTCTTAAGTCGGGAACGCTATTTTCCGAAACTGAGGGCTACATAATAGCGTGTCAAGACGGAGTATTCCACTCTCTAGAATACAGGAGAACTGTAATGGGTATTAATATTGACTAAAGGTGCAGAGCTTGTAGAGCATCCGGAAACAACCATGCACCTTCTATCGGGATGCTCAAAATATGCGAAGACATACTTTATTAATAGACACGATGCTGCATTAAAGGAACTATACTATCCGCTCAGACATGAATACGGCATAAACGAAATTTTAAAAATCACATTCCTGGAAACACAAATAGAAGCAGTAGTAGAAAACGATAAAGCCAAAATATTCTGGAACTTCTTATTCGCAACAACGAAACAGATCTCTCGGCTAATAAGCCAGACATGGTAGTCTGAAACAAGGGGAATAAAATAATGTATGTCGTGGAAATGTCGTGTCCAGGGGAAAGGAATGTAACTAAAAAAGAAGAAAAAAAAATTAACAAATACAACGAATTAATTTTTGAGGTACGGAAAACATATGCTGAATATAAAATCATTTTCTTACCTTTGATTATTGGAGTAATGCAGAAGGCAGTAATATTGGGATCTCTACATTTACTTCGACATCCACCCGGAAATAAAGCTTTCAGCTCAAAAACTAAGGGATCAAGCTGGAAGATTTCAACACGAAACTAATCGACAAATTACCTCGCCACTACCCAAAACATCAAAAGCAAAAGGAAAACGAAAAATTTGGGACGAATCTCTTTCAAGGGATCTATATGAGTCGATTAGAGAAGCTATGGAAAGAAAAATATCCTGATTCCAACGTTGCCACCCAACAATTCAGGGATCAAGCAGCCTATATCCAAAAAAACAAACAATGGACACTTCCAGAAAATGACCAAGCCGATGCTCAGGAAAATTTGCAAAATATATCTTTAGATACAGATGATGAAATTCAAGCTAATTTCTTGATAGAGCTTGAAAAGCATATTACTGAGCAGACAAATATTCTAGAGCTTAGCAAGTCACCTTAACAACATATCGGTGCGGCGGTCCTGCAGTGAGACTGCAAGGCTGCCACGCCGTAGGCGCGGGTCCAAATCCCGTTCAGCGATTTTTATGCCGTAAAACCTGACAAATTTTGCGGAGTAAGGATTCTGGCGGTATTTGGACGTACGGCCGCTATCTCAGCTTGGTTTTCCATAGTTTTCCAAGTTCTGTGCGGCGAATCCGGAGATAGTAAATTAAAGTCGAGTTGTGGATCGCCACACATCACAGTCATTAATTCTGTGATTGTGTGTGCGACAATACCCGATACATCGTATGATGTCTTATGGGAAGTAGAGCTTACAATACAATACACAGGCGCTTTTATTATGAAGGCAAAATAAATAAATAATAGTCCAAGTAAATCTTTGGAAAAGAGAATAAATAATATTGAAAACAAAATAACACAACATAGAAAAACAATCTCGAGGATAGAAACATACGTATTCCACATATGTAAGACAGAACAAAAAGTTGACGGAAGTTGGCGAAGTGCTTCTTGGACATAGTAAACGAAAAATCACCTATTCCGGGTTGGCTCACTCAAGGCAGAACAGTTCTAATACCCAAAAAAGGTGAACTATCTCAGCCCAAGAATTATAGACCAATAACCTGCCTTAATACAATGTATAAAATACTTACCTCTATAATTCACGAAAATCTTCTTTCATCAATACGACCTATATGGGATGATGTTTTCGAACAGCGTGGGGCAAAAAGAAAAATCATCGGCTGTAAGGAAAATCTGCTTATCGGTCGTTGTATACCTAACCCAGGATGCAAACTTATACAAGCGTAATCTATCCATGGCATGGATAGATTACAAGAAAGCTTTTGATACGACTTCACACAAGATCATAAATGAGATACTGGAGATACTACAAGTGAACTACTTGGTGCGGAATTGCATCCAGAGCTTGATGAGCACCTGGAAAACAAGATTCTCAATTAACCTGGGAAAAAAGAACAATTATATCTAATAACATCTATTACAAAAGGGGTGTTTTCCAGGGTGACTCGTTGAGCGCGTTGCTGTTTTGTATAAGTCTCATTCCAATAAGCGTAGGTCTTAGAAAACATAAAGGATACAGTTGTGGTCCTCCCAACCAAAGGGATTTAAAAGCTACCCACCTTTTTTACATGGACGACTTAAAACTGTACTCGAATTCTCTAATGAAGCAGGCATGGAATTCGGCTTGGATAAGTCCGCCTCCGTCCATGTAAAAAGGGGCAAACTGTTCGGTCATGACGATTTGGAACTGGTGGATAGTTTAATTATTGAGCAGATCACGGCAGAAAGTTCTTATAAATATTTAGGCACTGAGCAAAATAATTTACAAGACACAAATACCGTCAAGTCTAATATTACAAAACGATACACCCAAATGGTAAAAAATATTTGGAACTCTCATTTGACAGGAGAAAATAAAATAATCGCTACTAATACCTTAGCCATTCCCATCGTAAGCTATACGTTTGGTGTAATTAAATGGACAGTTCGGGAACTAAAGGATCTAGATCGTAAAACAAGAGAGATTCTTAGATGGACTAGAAATCTTCACACAAATGCCTCAGTTCAAAGAATATATATGCCCAGAACTGAAGGAGGTAGAGGACTTCAAGGAGTAGAGATAACCTACAGAAAAATCATAATTCCATGGACTATTCATGTGTGGCAGGCAAAAGATCCGCTTATTCAGATAGCAAAACAACATGAGGAAATTGGAGATAATGCTTTTCTGTGGAAAGCTGCGAAGAGATATGCAGAAGAACTCGGAATAGACATAGAAGCAAACATAGCAACATCTATTGAAAATATAAAAGGTATGATAAGAAAGGCACAACAAAACATACTAAAAAAAGAGCACACACAGAAACCTCTCCATGGCGTTTTCTTTAGACATATATTGGAAAACAACTTGTCTATACAACTTACTTTTCTATTCCTTGCGCAAATCTAAAGGGCGAAACTGAAGGTTTCATTACTGCGTGCCAGGATGGGGTGCACAACACTCTGGCACTTCAAAAACATTTATTTGGGAAAAATATAAATGCCAAATGTAGAGCATGCCATGAGCAAGAGGAAACTCTAATGCATATTCTATCAGGATGTAAGAAGTACGCGCCAACACTCTACATTACCAGACACAATAGAGCATCAAGTAATATACTATCATGTAAGACATTCCTTTGGCATAGATCCAGAACTAAAAAATGCTTTTATAGAAGAAAGTGAGGAAGCTGTGATACAAAGTAATAAGGTAAAAATTTTCTGGAACTTTCCCTTTAGTACTGTAAATCCGGTATCAGCAAATAAACCGGATTTGGTAATTATCTACATGGAAAAAAAGTTACTTACCGTAGTTGAGTTCTCATGTCCATCAGAGTCCAATATAACTAAAAAGGTTGAGGAAAAAAAGGAAAAATACCAAGCACTATTACTCGAACTAAAAAGTACTTACCCAGAATACATGGTGCAACTAAGTGTTGTAATTATTGGCGTTCTCGGGTGCATACCAAAGCAACTTACATCTGAAATAAAAAAGATTACAAATACTGAAGGTTTAACAAAAAAATTAATATCTGAAATGCAAAAGCATGTTTTATTGGGGTCAATGCATATACTGCGGACACATAATTTAAACTACGGCTAGTTACGTACCATAAACTATTGTCTTGGACTAGCTGTGAACATCTAAATAAGACGATGGGAGGTGGTGGACATCCTGGGTGACGACCGAATAAAGGTCTGAAGTTGGATAGAAACCAAATCCTGTAAAAAAAATAATAAGCAGGGAGGCCCATCCCATCTGTGGTCTTTGGTGAGTAGCGAGACCACTTCCCCGAGCAAAGTGCACATGCACACCCGACTCTAATCGGATCCTGCAGCTAAAGGCGAGTCGCTTGAATGCAGGCCGTTGGTATACAGGGCTAACACCCCTATATGCTACTTACATTTTATTCAAGACCATGACGAACAAGAAGCTGTCCACAATGAGTACCAATCGGAAGATACTCGCGGAAGAGTTGGGAACAGCGAAAACGGAAACAAGATCATAAATGCAAAAGGTAGGGGAGTGTCTCCGGTTGTGGACACACTTGCGTTTTTCGCTCATAACTTTTTTTCAAGTTAATATTATGCAGTGGTATGCACACCAGTGTAAAGCTAGAGATCTTAGCTAACTTTTTTCTGAAGTAACTATATAGATTCAGTCGATCAGGAATATTTTATCATCAATTTTTGAAGGGGTCACTTTTTGCCCAAAAAAAAATTGTATCCGGTTGTGGACACCCTTGTAAAATCGCTTAAAATCTTAAAAATATGAAGTAAAATGCATATAAATTTTAAAAAAAGGGGAAGGCCATATGTCTTGGCAGTCCATTTGATGGACTTCTTGTCCGTTAAACAGTGCTTAATGGCATCGACTAGCGCATTAAAATTGATTCCTGTTGAATCAGCCGATTTTTTCGGTGTCGACATGGCTAAAAATATAGGTACAAAAATTCATAAAAACACTGTTAAAATTTGACAGTTTTTTGGCCAAATACACGCTTTAAACGCAAAAAACAAGGTGTCCACAACCGGGTACATGAGGGAGTCCACAACTGGAAATGGTAGCCATTTTTCTTTTGTTCAACAAATTAACACAAAACAAACATTTTAGTAGAATTTGATATCACATCACAAAGTACACTAAATATACTGCATCACAAAGTGTAACGGTCATCTCTTTGCGATGTTTGCTTTCGATTTATCGCACTTGGGAAATGAAAAATATTAGAAACGCTTCAAAATTTTCATGATTTTTTTTTGTTTGCTCCCCAAAAAAACTATATGCGTGTTTACGCTTTGGTATTTGCTCAGTTTATGTGCGGTGACAAACTACAAGTTTAACATTAATCAGTTTCGCCGCATCTGTCAACTATCAAAATAGCTCAGGGTGTCCACAACCGGAGACATTCCCCTACTAAGTTTGAATGGACGATGGATTATAAGCGTGATTTGATGACATGCTACAATAAAAGTGGCTCAATGAGACGAGGCTATATGAGAAGGTTAAGGCCGTACTGGTTAGAAATCCACCCACATCTCGATCAATTCTCAGAGCAAAATCTGAGAGACCAGACTGCATTTATAATTAAATCGGGTTTAAAAATTGATGACAATAACGACAAAAGCCTTAATATGAACACAACGGAAGAGGAAGTTACGATAACATCTGAAAACCTAGATGACCCAATTAATCTAGAAATGGAAAATATATTTCTAACTAAATTAAAAAATTTGGGCGATGTAAGAGAATTCGTAAACAAATTCAAAAAAGACCCCAGTGAAAAGGATTTCAACGAAATAAACACTATACATACCAAACACTTACCTGGTAATGCTGACTTGTTGACTATTAGTCAAATGATATATGCTGCAGCCTACACTCTCGCACCTGAAAAAGAAAAAGATATATTATTACAAAAGTTCAAAGAAAGACTGAACAACAAAATTACGAAAACCAGGAAAGATATATCTCAGTTAGCCGAGCTTATTAACTATAAATCCAATGATCGCACGTTAACAAAAAAGCTTACAAAAATCCTACAGAGTTGCAAAAAGAATTATGGTTGCATAAAAAATCAACGCCTTAAGGTCGAAAAGGAAATACTCGTAGACAAACTACGTGCATTGTCAGCTGCAAAAAGAAATATTAATTCGAAGCAGAAACGGTATCTTCAAAACAAAAAATTTCGAGAAAAACCTGGCTCCTTATTTAGAGATTCACCAATGGTAGAAAATTCTCCAGCTCTAACAGATATTGAAGCCTACTGGAAAAACATATATGAAACAGCATCACATACATTTAATGAAGATAATATAATGACATTCTCTGATCAACAATGCAGAAAATTAAAAAACGACGATAACCCCGAAATGGAAATATCGACGGAAGATATAGTAAATACCTTAAGAAATAAAAAGAACCATTCTGCACCTGGACCAGATAAAATTGAAAACTACTGTCTCAAAAAACTAACATCTACTCATACCCTCTTAGCTAAAGAGTTTAACCAATTTTTAACATCCCCTGCTAATATCCCAGCGTGGTTACTAATCGGTAGAACAACATTAATTTATAAAAAAGGAGACCCTAAAGACCCTAAAAACTATAGGCCCATAACTTGCCTTAATACTATCTATAAATTGATGACAGGACTTATTAATGAAAAACTACTTACCGAAATCGAACCAATTTGGAATGAAGTGTACGAGCAAAGAGGAGGTAGAAGAGGTATAAATGGAGTGAAGCAAAACCTGCTGGTCGACCGCTGCATCTATCAAGAAGCCAGACAATACAAGAGAAACCTGGTAATGGGTTGGGTGGACTTTGAGAAAGCTTATGATTTCACTTCGCATGAAGCAATCAAAATGATCTTAAAGTCCATGAAGGTTAGTGAACCCCTTATTAGGCTTATAAGTGCTTTATGTAATGGATGGAAAACTAGATTTCTCTATAAGAGTAAAAGGGAAGGTACAGGAGACGGACATCATTTCCTACAAGAGAGGAATTTTTCAGGGCGACTCTTTAACCCCGATGCTCTTCTGCATTTGCCTCTTGCCACTCTCCATCTGGCTAATCACGCGTTAGTAAAGCATAAAAATGCTTCACCCGTCTTTAAAAACGGGCTTAGTTACACTTGCCTAAGACCCGTAATCAGCCATCTGCACATGCGCATAGAGAGTTATGATCGCTCCTCGCAGTCGCCGAATGAACATTTCGAGTTAAATCGTAATTTGCAATTCTTTAATCACACTCTAGAGTGTCTAGACGCCTGTGATTAACATGGAGGCGTGATGAACGCTCATCACGGCAAATGAATACGAAATATTTTTTAACAACGTCTTTAACGATACACACGTCTCTAAATATTTTCATCACAGGCGCTGAATACGCGCTATTTAGTTTTGAATAAAGATTATATTGGCTTATATGTTATAAGCAATAACCGTAGTCGGCCACTGCCCTAATTTTTTAGCCACTTCGCGTTGTGAGTATTGTTAACTTACCTATGAGCCTATACATATATACAGTGGGTAAAATAATTTAACCAGAACGCCTTGTGGGTAAATTTATTTACCAACAGTGCGAGAGTTTTGCCACGCTTTATTGTTAATTTCATTTGACGATCAAGCGGCATCGTATAATATAGGGTGTCTCACTTTTTTTCCAGCAAAAATTTTTTTTAGATAGTAAATGTCATTGTGAACAAAAAATTTCCTATGAACTAATATTTTTTTTCGACTCCTTAAGAAGTAACAGCGATTTTAAAATTCCAACATTTTAACGATTTTTGTGACACCCTGTATAAATTTTTATTTCTTATCATCATGTTTTTATTTAAAAGATTTATGGTTTGGATTTGGTCTTTCCCAACTTGCCTTTCTGAACATTATTGGCTGTTTTTAAATTAAGTGAATAAATTTAAAATTTATGTCAAGAAAATTAATCTGATTGGCTTACAGATAATGTCAAAATCCAAAGCACACTTGATTTAAATTTAAAAAATTCAAATAAAATGTATCTTATACAGGGTGTTTTGTTCAGAATGACATTTACTATCTAAAAAAAATTTTGCTGGAATAAAAATGAGACACCCTGTATAAGAACTAACCTAATCTAACACAATCTAAGCCGGTCCAATCTAACAAAACATGTACGGTTTCTGCCAATCGGAAATAGGACACAAAAGAATAACGAGTAAATACAAGTACAGACATAAAGGAGACTGCGCTCAGCCAGCAGTCATTTGTGTCCTACTTGCATCTACGATAAACTTTACAAAAATATTTTAAATTTTTCGCTAACCTTGTTAGAAATATATGTTATCAGCAAAGTTACCTCCGGTGTGCAGAGGCCTGTATATATAAGACATATTGTATTGTATTGTATTGTAAGCTCTACTTCCCATAAGACATCATACGATGTATCGGGTATTGTCACACACACAATCACAGTATTAATGACTGTGATGTGTGACGATCCACAGCTCGACTTTAATTTACTATCTCCGGATTCGCCGCACAGAACTTAGGAAACTGTGGAAAACCAAGCTGAGATAGCGGCCGTAGGTCCAAATACCGCCAGAATCTTTACTCCGCAAAATTTGTCAGGTTTTACGGCGTAAAAATCGCTGACCGGGATTTGAACCCGAGCCTACTATTTCTTCTTAAATTACAAAATTTATCAAACTTTATTAAGGTAAAAATATTTTTGAAAAGTGACAATCATTATTTTGGGTTGCCGGGCTGTAAGTTTTGATTCTTTTATTGAATATAAATAATATTTATCAAAAATACAGTAGGGAACCCGGTTACTTTGTGATTTAAGCACATATGTTGTTCTTACACTTTTAACAACAAGATCATCAAATCGGAGCCAACTGAAATATGCAATATGGTAATCATCAGCTAAATACTGACCCCTAGATGGTCGATTTCAAAGACAAAGCACAGCCATACCAATCAAGAAAATCTAAATCGGTTTTAACATATATTTTATTGACATTTAAGAAAATGTCGTGATTATTTTTCCTTCTTATATTTTTGTTTTATATTTATATAGGATAATTTTTAAGGGTGCAATAAAAATTTTATCGTTTCCTGCAGACTATTTATTTTCATTTACATGCTTTATTAAATCTAAAATTTCATCATTTAGTACATTTAAGAGACATCCCAAAAATTCTTCTGTTCTGATGGCAGAAAATGAAATTCTTTTACAAACTTAATCATATTATCAATGATTTGTATGTGCTTCCTATCCTAAAATAATAGGTTGCTATAGCATCATGTGATTATATTATTACATGGCGCAGTCGTGGTCAAATTTATGTGAATAATTCTGAATTTAAGATGGCAGGAAGGTATCCCAATACTTTGTTAATTTCTGGAAATTTGGAGCAGAATTTTAAAAAATTCAAACATAGTTTTAAAATTTATGTTATTGCTAATGATAAATAAAATTATTCGGATTAAGTAAAAATTGCTTTATTCTTAAATTTTATTGGAGAAGAAGGAATTGAAATTTTTAGTCAATTCAAATTGACAGCTGCTGATAGAAACAAATATGATAAAGTGATTCAAGCTTTTGTAATAATAAGAAGAATGTGTGGTTTATGAAGGATTTGTTTTTTTATAAAAGATTCCAAGAAGATGGAGAAAAATTTGATAAATTTTTAATGGACCTTGAAAAATTAATTAAAAGTTGAAAATTTGGTGATCGGGAAGAATCAATTTTACGTGATCGAATTGTTTTGGGTATAAATAATTTAAAACTACAGGAAATATTAATAAATATTGAAGAATTTGATCTTCAAAAAGCAGTGGATTTATGTAAATCGTTTAAAATTACCAGCAGTCAAGTTAGAGAATTACAAAATAAAACAAATGTTGCTGTAGTGGAACCAGTTATAAGATCTGAAAATTCTATGCAGCAGAATAATAAATTTCTATGTAAGAGATGCAAAATAAATAATTGTTCAGCTTTTGGAAAAATATTTCATAATTTTTTTTGATATTTGTCAATGTCTAATTCAAATAAAAAACCTATTGTATATAGGTGTCTTGACAATATTGATTAGCAATTCAAGTTAATAATTATAATAATTGATAAAGTATATGGGTTCTCCAAATTATGTCACCAATCAGAGGTTCAATATTTTAGAAACATCTCCATCAAGTCACCAATTATTTCTACCGGCAACAACCTATTTTCGATGAAATCACGGAACGAATGAATTACACGGTTTCGCGAGTTAAAGTTGGCATAATAATGAATGGAGTTAAAGTAGCGAGACAAACGAAAACGAATTTATGATATACAACATATCATTTGAACAATATAAAGTAATTTTGCAAATGTAAGAATCGTATATCTTAATTGGTTGAGCTCGCAAGGGAATTTATTATTATTAGTATCTACAAATTATTTATTCACATACGTATGTATGTACAGTTGCTGGCTCGAAGAAATAGGACACAATAGACGGCACGAGTAAATACGAAGCAAAATGCGCCGACGCGACTTGCTGTGCTCCGCGTAAGAGCCGGAGCTAATTCATTTCTTAAAATCAAGCAGCCGCATACGAAACTCCGCTCGCAGGTCGCAGTTATCATGGCCGGCAGACCTTCAACGCAATTCAATTAATCGAATTCATTCGGCGGCGCGGCGCGCTAAAAATTATAATAAATGGCTCACAATAATTCTGCTAAATAACATTTCATTTTACTATTCTCTCATTTTGTGATATTTACAATGTCAATTAATAGCTAATTTCTAATAGGTATTTTGTCGCAAATTTACTAAAAATAAGCATAAAATAAAAGCATTTTTATATTTTTATACATATTTATTATTTATATATTTGATAAACAGAACTGATTAAAAATAGGTAGATTTTTGGTCAACATTTTGTAAAAATTTTTGAATAAAATAAACCATAATTTGAGTTTATAACATTAAATAATTTAATAAATACATAAAATAAATTACTATTGCGTATTCATAACAAAAAATTACATAAACAATAAGTCCCAATAAATAGAAATAATAATAGATAAATTATTGTTCGTAATTTGTAAAAAAGAGTCAAAAGGCAAAAGCCAACATTTATAAAAATGTCACTTTAGTTCCAATAATCTATTAACAAATTAACAATTTTATGAATGAAATAAACTAAAACTTAACCTTATAATATTAAAAATTTACCCTGATAAATGATAAAAACATAATAAACATATTTACAAGATATTATACAGGGTGAGTTTTTAGTGCGAAATCGGAAGATATCTTTTATTTTAAGAAATAGCAAAAAAACTTAAATTACAAAATTGCATGATTTATGGATGCGCATATCAAGAAATTATTTTTATCTATACTGGGTGTTTCGTAACTGGAGCTCAGGTTATTCCATCTTTTTTTTAATGGAACACCCTATATATTTTTTTGATATTTGGATTAATATTAAGTTAAAGAATACAACGATATTTATTTTGAAAATTTGAGTGTGCTCTTAATTTTTTATCGGAAATTTTCTATAAAATTTATCACATTTAGACATATTTTTAGAAATTTATATTGGCCTTATTATAAACATTTAAACAACAATTTTTATGTCATTTTGAAACATGCACTTCGATGTATTTTTAGTATATTTTTTTTCGAACTTATCATAAATGGCGGCAGCTATGGAGGCGACAAATATGAAAACTAGATATGGATGTATTTTAATTTTTTTTAATGGAACACCCTGTATTTTTTTACAAAATATTGTTCCTCTTTAAGTGTTCTTTAACTTTTATACAAATCATTTTTCGCTAAAATTTTGTAAAAATATGTCGAAATTTGATAAATTTTATAGAAACTGCACGAAAAAAATTAAGTGCAAATTCAAATTTTCAAAAAACAAAAAATAGGAAACCAAATTTTGATTTGACTTAAATATAAATACTATAATATCTTCATATCTTGTAAATATCTGTAAATATATTTATTATGTTTTTATCATTGATCAGGGTAAATTTTTAATATTATAAAGTTAAGTTTTAGTTTATTTTATTCATAAAATTGTTAATTTGTTAATAGATTATTGGAACTAAAACAACATTTTTATAAATGTTAGCTTTTGCCTTTTGACTTTTTTTACAAATTACGAACAATAATTTATCTGTTATTATTTCTATTTATTGGGACTTATTGTTTATGTAATTTTTTGTTATGAATACGCAATAGTAATTTATTTTATGTATTTATTAAATTATTTAATGTTATAAACTCAAATTATGGTTTATTTAATTCAAATTTTTTTACAAAATGTTGACCAAAAATGTACCTATTTTTAATCAGTTCTGTTTATCAAATATATAAATAATAAATATGTATAAAAATATAAAAATACTTTTATTTTATGCTTATTTTTAGTAAATTTGCAATAAAATACCTACTAGAAATTAGCCATTAATTGACATTGTAAATATCATAAAATGAGAGAATAGTAAAATCAAATGTTATTTAGCAGAATTATTGTGAGCCATTTATTATAATTTTTAGCGCGCCGCGCCGCCGAATGAATTCGATTAATTGAATTGCGTTGAAGGTCTGCCGGCCATGATAACTGCGACCTGCGAGCGGAGTTTCGTATGCGGCTGCTTGATTTTAAGAAATGAATTAGCTCCGGCTCTTACGCGGAGCATAGCAAGTCGCGTCGGCGCATTTTGCTTCGTATTTACTCGTGCCGTCTATTGTGTCCTATGCCTAGCTGATTTAAACTGTACGCTGATAATATTCCACTGATAAATAACACAATGTGTTTAATTTATAATAATTAACCTAGAGAATATGAAAATATATAACCAAATTGTATAATAATTCAATCATCGAAAACTATATTTATTATTATATTAAACTAATTAGACGAAGAATGGAATTATGTAAGAATATTAATTTTAGTGAAGAATCTTTGTTTAATATTTCATTATAGTCTATAGATTTAGGAGAACGGAAGGAGATTTTAGTTTGTCGAAAGGAAAATTAAAAGTAAAATTAACGAGCGGAATTAAACTGGCTTAAATTAAATTATTCGAAATAGCACTGCAATCTTCTGTATTTATATAGATGTGCTAAAAGAGTAATGCGATATTAGGATGTTCAAAGAACCACCCGGAAATTGATTAAGTTTAGAAGTTAATATGTTGAAGCAATAAAAGTTTCATAAACGCATAATAAAAACAAAAGAATTTTGCTAGTAAAACTAAGCTAATAATAAATTTTATTGTCCGTAAAATTGAATTTTTCAAACAATTGGATTTTAAACCTATACTTTATATATTTTAAATTTATTTCTAAAACAATAATAAAAAATTGTTTGAAAATTTAATATACAGGGTGGTCGAGATAAAGTGAACAGTGGATATATCTCCAAAAGTAAGAGTTTTAGAAAAAAACGTTTTAAATAAAAATTATTTGGTTTTAAAATGGAAACCCATATTTTTTTATTTGAATCTGAATCCAGCAAAAAAAGAAGACAGTGTTCGCTACCTTAGGGGGGCGTTCAGGTTTGTCACCCGGCGGGTGAGAGTTATGCCAGCGCGCGCCCGAAGTCGTTCAGAAATCGCCAGGGCGCGCCCGGTGCGTCAGCCCGAAGTCGTTCAGATTTGCGACGGGCGACGCACCAAGTCACTCCGTCCTCCAGTTTCGAGCACGCGCATTAAAAGTATATAAGCTTATTTACTTGTAACGCCCTCTAGTCGCCGCGCTCTCGAGACGGCGAGGAAGTCGTCCCGCATGCGCATTATCGATAAAATCTACCAAAAACCAAAACAAACTTTTGTTTACTGTTGATTTGGATTAGGTTATTATTTTGATTTCATATTATAGCTTCTCGAAGGCATCAAACCTTCCTACAAAATATTTTTATCATATTTTCGTATTAATAATATAAATATCCTATCACGATTTCTAGTCAAAAACGATTTGAGTAACAAAATTTAGTGGCAAATTTAATTTAATTTATCTTTAAATGAGGATGATTACAACAAATCGTACTATCAATCAATAATCCTTTAATTACATTTATTTTAAGATCAATATAAATACGAATAAAATAATTTGGCATAGGAATCCAATTTATTTGCGTAAAATTGTATTGGGTTAGAAGGTTTATTATTGTTTAATTATTCTGTCATTTGTCGTTCCTGTTTTGTTGACACACCGTGGACGCCCAAAGCCGTTCATAAATAACAACACTCGTGTGACACACTACGAGATGTAAATAAATGACGTCAGAGTGCGCGCCCGAAGCCCGGTGTGACAAACCTGAACGCCTCCTAGGTATCGGATACTCTAGAGTGGATGTTACCCGCAGTCAGGAACCACTCTATTTGTAGTAGTACTCTCCTATATTTCTAATTAAATAAGAGGTCCCTTTTCCACAAGAATTATTTTGTACAAAAAAATGTTTTCTCGATTAAATTAGGTTAGAATTTATTTAGGAGAGATTCTAAAACATATATTTTTTGTTTTAAAATAATGAATGCGTTAATTCATTAAACATATGTATTTATCGAGAAATGTAACTGTAAGAAATAAAACAAATTATAAACATTAAAAATAAAAAATATATATTAAAAAACAAAATAAAAACATACTAAAAATAAATAACATTTTAAAAACAAAATTCAAACGTATTTAAAAAAATAAATAAACATTTTAAATTATAAATTACAAGAATTTTACAATTACTTTACTGATGAATTCATTGCTATCACAGACTTTGAGATTATTAGTAATTATAGATTTATAAAAATACCAGTTTTGTTTACAATTAGTTCCCGCTTTATAAAATATTGCAATTACTGTATCCAATAAAATAGCAAGAGCAACAATTTCCACGTCTGTGCCCCATGTTTTGACGGTTTCCATTTTTGATTCTTCTGAATAAACTTCCAAGCTTTTGCCAATGTATTTTTTTAAATGATTTATCATCGTTCATAATATTTATTGCAGCTTTTCTTAATTCCAAATGAAAATCCTCAGTAAGAGTAATATCTTTGCTAATTGCTCGAAAAAGGCAATTGCCATCTCCTTCAATTTTGTCAATTTTAATTGGATTTCCGAGAAATTCAGCTCTTTTCATATGTTCCCGGTTAAGAATTAAGGGTTTAAAATTAAATTCTTTGCATTTTTTATTTCTCCATTTGGTTGAAGTAGGAATAAATTGTGATTTTTTATTTGAAATATCCAAAATTTGTATATCATAATTATCATAAGTTTTCGTCATAGGTATAAGAGTATTGTTTTCATTAAATTGTTTTAAATGGAAACCTTATTGTTTAATTTTAAGAGGTCTACCATCTAAGGTAGACAATTCATATAAACCTTTACTTTCAATGGAGCTAATAACTATGTATGGTCCTTCATACGGAAGTTTAGAATTATCTCCTTTTCTGTCCACTCTTCGAAGGTTGTAAACTAAAACTTTCGAACCTAGTTTAAAAGATGTGGACTGAGAGTTCCGTTTTTCGTAATCGTCGTTTTTGAGCTTTTAGTATATTTTTATGTGCTTCTTCTAAGACAATGTTATGAACCCCTTTAATAGCTTCTAAATGAGCTTTCACACCATCTTGTTCTAAAATGAATTCCTCTTGTCCAGATAAGCTTCTAAAATTTCACTTTCTTCGTTTATCATATTTATAGGAAAATCGGTTTTCTAGCAAACGTCATTTCAAATGGCGTAATTCCAGTGGAATGATGTCTAGCTGTTCAAAATGCAAAAAGAACTCCTTGCAAAACTCATTCGCCTTGTTCTTCTTGTAAAACTTTCGGCATACTTGTTTGTATCGTGCGATTAGCACTCTCTACTAGACCATTCGCTTGTGGATGGTAGGCCGAAGTAATTCTTTGATGTTTTCTTGTTAATGTGTGAAGTTTTTGGGTTACTTCATTACAAAATTCTCGACCTTGATCATTTATTTGAATTTTTGTACAGCCGTATCTGCAGATTAATGCATATAAGAAGGTTGAAACTTCAAGGGCACTTTTATTTTTGATAGGTTTTGCTTCCACCCATTTATTAAAAATTTGGAAACGAGAGTTTTTTTAGTCCTGGTATATGTGTGATTTGATTCGAGTAAGAATCCAAAAGATATTTTCCTCATCCTCATTTGTTGACTCCATGATTGATTTTTTATAAAGAAATAGATCTGAAACTTTATTTCACATTTTAATACATTTTATTACATTATAATTTTATATTCTGTTTTTAGGTGAGAGGAGCAAATATGTGAGTCAGTATTACATCACCTAATTAAAGGTTGTTAATTAAAACAATAATATTCTTATTGGCGATTATCGTCCAAATTTGATAAGGAAATACTCTCGAAAATCCTTATCGTTTGCCGAATTAATAAAAACCTTATAGAATAGACCGTAATTTGATTAATTATGGATGTGGATTAAGTTCTTTTAAAAGTATTTTGCCTTTACAGTAATTTTGGAATAAAATCATGTATTTATAGAATTCCTTTTTAATTAATAAAGAAAATATTTAATTAATAAAGAAAATATTAAAAATTGCTTAAAAAGTACCAACTATTAAATTTTTACAAAGGAATACTTTAATAGGTCAAAACGAGCGAAATGGTAGCAAACGCCGTCTCGTAAACATTATCTGCGCAAACGATCCCGGGTAAACTAAGAATTACGTGAACATAACCTTAAAATTATTTGGAAACTAGAAAATAATTTAAGAATTTCAATTTTCGTGCATTATCTTTGCATGGGCAGTAATTTTGGTTTTAATATATTACATACCTACTTATAAAATACTGTATAAATATTCAACTAGTTATAAAATTAAATTATACTAATAGGTAGTTACCTCAAATAATGCAACAACACAAATGAACTTGCCTAGGTAGCATTTACACAAGAGTGCTTGTTGCCCAACTAAAGTTGTTCCTGCCTTGGCAGCAAAACTGTAGAGTGGTTACGGTCTAAGGCAAGAAGCACTGTAGAGTGCATGATACCGGGAGAGTGCGTGCTGACTGCTACACCGGTGCCGATTCCAACGAAAACAAAAACGATGCGCATCAGCTTCGGCAGTTGTATCCGCAACCGGCAAAGCATAACCTCAAACAGTAACATGCAAATACGCAGACAGTAGACATGCGTTTAGTGATTACCGTGAACGTCTTAAGAACAATTTCATAGTGCTCTAGAAGTGTATAAAAAAGGTGTTAATAATGAGTTTTAGATTAGAGATGCTGGAATACTTAAAAACCAACAAGAGCGGCCGTTTTTTGCAAAGTTTTTTTCTTAAAATTAATCGTAGAATGGCATCTTAAAATTTGCTTGCTTAATTTCTCAATACCCTATACAAGGAAGTAGCTACCCTTATATTTTATTTTTGTAAGCAAGTATGTTTGTTATTGAATTGATTGCATTTAGTAATGATTGATTTATTTTAATTATTAATAATAATAGAAAAACATGATAAAATAGGTTAGAATACAAGTCGTGTTCTGGGTGCAATTCCTTACCCACAAAGCGAAAAACATCGTGCATATTCGATTATCTCCGTCATATCATGTTGTGGGTTTTTGTAATATACCCAGAGCACGTTGTGAGCATTAGACGGTATTAAAATTGTCCCAATGACCGATACAATTATTAGAAACTTACCCACGTGTTCTGAGTATTTAGCAAGGTTCAAAACGCGTTGTGGGTATAATTTTTTTCCACTGCCCGATTTCGGAAATTGAGTACAATATACATATACATACATATGTAAATTGGATTTGGAGTTGCAACACAAACTGATTTTAAATATCATTTTATTACCAAGCAACATGTTCCCAAGCATTTTAATGAAAAGCTAAATTTTAAAAGTTATAATTTTATAGACGCTAACAACACGTCATGAAACCTAAGCATTAAAAGTTTGCTTTTGTAATATAAACAATATTAAAACATTTACTGGAGTATCATATTGTTGTTGAAGTTGAAAATAGGGATGCTACCTACATTGTTCTTTATATTATAAATTATTTATTCTTTGCTAAGCTTACCTAAATTATTTTAGTATTAAAACAAAGTTTTATTTATATAATGAATGTTACTGCAATTGTCTCAACAATTTTATCTTTTATTTTTTACGCTTTTTTAATTAAATTAATGTCTTAAAATGTTATTTCAAATATTATAACGTGTTATTTGAAAACCCACTTTCCAATTTAATCCATTAAATCGGAATAATTTATTTTATATAAATTGTTTAAGCCATCGGCATCGGGAAAAATCTCCTAAAATAAATGACCCATTTTACCAGCATAATAATATACTGCACCCTTCTATATACATAGAGGGGTGCACAAAAAATGGCCAACGAAGTAGTTCCGATTTTAATAGATTTTATATGAAATGAATATTAATGAATATTATGCTATGACCTTTAACCGCAAAAATATATCGTTTTATCATGATTGGGCCAATATTAAACTAATGTTTGTATTGAAACGTTGTTTATTTATAGAAATACCAATATAATACCATTAAAATAAAATTTTCAAAATAGTTTTTGGAGATCTAATCAGTACTGTAAAAACATTTTTCTTGTAGGCTTATTGTTTTTAAACAAACTTCAATAAAGTGAATTAAATGGAAGTTAAACGGTTATGTACGAGTATAACTGATCATAGAGGTAAAATTTTAATTTAAAATATATACATATAATATACAGGAGTAATAAAATAATAGTAAAATATATTGGGATTAGATTGGTTCAATATTTTTTTATAATATGTTTTTTCCATTTGCCTTTAATGGACCAATATAACCCCAGTAGCACACAATATTCCACCTTTATATAACCATTATTGTACCAACATTTAATGTTGGGCGAATATATAAACGTATTTAATATTGGTTAACCAATTCAAAAATATATAGGTATTTATATATTGACCCCAAATTGGTTCTATAATAATACTTCAAGATTAGTTTGAATTTTGATATTTAATAAAAAAACTGCAATATAATGAATAAAATATAGATAAGAAGATTAGTTCCAAACAAAATCCATTAAAAAGCTAATTAAAAAGATAAGAAGTAAGCGAAAATTATAAAATTAGCCGTTTTTTATTTCACGTTCCATACAATTAATTTACTATTACGTGATTTATTTATAAATACCTTTCATAGCGATATTTTTTCGGGTAAAATCCATTTTTATGAGGTGAATTGTTCTGAATTCTTAGTTTTAAAGTGATCACTAGATGGCGTTTCAAGTTCTACGCAGAGAATTAGATCAGAGTATCGTATAAATAGCAAGCCAGGTTTTAAATGCAACACAAATCCTGACCGCTTCATGCGATGCACGATTAGGATCTAACAGTGTAGTATGCTGAATATTACCTATCAAGGATTTTTAAGTTCTTCTAGCTATTTGCTATTTATTTAAATAATTTAGCAAATGTCCAAATCCAATCGATGGGTTATTAGTGTCCGTGAAATATTCAGTGTGGAAAATAATGGTAAGTTTATCGGACAGATTTTTTTATTGTTTTTCACTTCAAAACATAGTTAACGTTTCGCCACTCTACCCGAGGGCTTCTTCAGAACTGTAACAACATTAAAACACTTCTATAAAACTACAGTACAAACAAGTATCTGAGCAAGTTACATTACAAACTTACTACTAACTTACCTAATTTTAAGAATTCAAGAAAAACAATTGTCAAGGTATAATCGGCACATGTGTGCTTACTCATTTCCTTAATACTTAAGCTGTAATATGGAAATCTACTGCGACTAACAAAAATTGAGGTTGATGTTTGTTGAGCGAACATTAGTTGGTATAAAACCACTTTAATAGAGAAATTTTCATATAATTTCAAAAAGCACGAGGTGTACTTTTTGGTTATGTCGAATGTACGTTGAAAATGTTTTTCTATATAAGACCACTAGATGTCGCTGCCATTTGCGGACAATTTTGGTTTCTACACTATACCGGGTGTCGCCACCCTTACCATACACAGTGTTTAGCTAGATGATAATTAAACATTAAATTACAATTTATTAAATGGGGTTGTATACATAGTGCTTAAACCCTCGGTGTCCATTTTAAAATTGACTGAATTATTACGTCTAATGAAAATAGCTTCACTTAATAATCTTTTACCATATAGTTAGTTTCACTATCGAAAATTTCGAAGTTATCAAAGTCGAATGTATGTTTATTATTTATTGCATGTCTAGTCAATTCAGTTATACATTCTGCTTGTTTATGTTGTTTATCACAACTTACTTTATGTTGTTTAATTCTTTTCTTAATATACTGTTTAGTATGACAGGTTACAATCCTTACACGGGATGGAATAAACTACATTAGTTCTATCTTCTTTTTTAATTGGATCTTTTAGTCTAGAATATAAATTATTCACCGTGAAAGTATTGTAACCTGCTAATTGAACATTAGTCTTACTAAACAATTTCTTGATTTTATTAGAGATTTGTGGAGTATTAACTAATTTACTGTATATTTTATTTTCATTATTAAGAACCTCAATTTTGTCTTATGTACTGTATAAGATTTTGTTAACTAACCTAGCAGGGTAATGATTATCTGTAAGTATAGTCTCGATGAGGTGAGAATAAAATTGATATATATATATATATATATATAAGGACAAGTACATTTATTACTACCCTATTCATTCATCTCCTTATAATGGATCACATCAATCTTTTACAAGTTAGTAGTAAGGTTGTAATGTAACTTGTTCAGATACTTGTTTGTACTGTAGTTTTATATGTTTTAATGTTGTTATAGTTCTGAAGAAGCCCTCGGGTAGAGTGGCGAAACGTTAACTATGTTTTTAAGTGAAAAAAAATAAAAAAATCTGTCCGATAAACTGACCATTATTTTCCACATTTAGCAAATTGGTTATTTTTATAAGCTCTTATTTGGTTAAAACAATACGTAGAAATACATATGTATATTGGGAATAAAATACAAACCCATAACGGCGTTCACTGGCGAAAGTATATTGGTACAATTAAGGCGACCATATATGGTTGTATGTCGGTATCCAAATATTGGGAGGTAAACTATATTGGGAGAATAAGTAAACAAATATTGGGCCTTCGTTTTTTGCCAATATTGGGTTGCCAATATTGGATTTCACATAATTCCATCTGAACAAATGCATCTCCAGCCAATATTGAAAGCCATGATTTTACCAATATTGTTGTGCTACTGGGGATATTGCAAATTTAAGATCTAGAAATTAACATGTTAAGATTTGAATATCTTTAAAATAAATCTACTTTAGTTTTATTTTTTGTATGTTATACGGGGTAAAAGATCTTTTCAACGAGGTATTACCATTGTATACGAAACGTATAGCATTATTACTTACCTAATCACGCCATTTAATATTTTAGAGGTTATCTTCATAGCGCACAGGGATAAACAGATTTTAGAGGCGGCTCTATTGTAAAAAACATCCCTCTTCAAACATAAATTGACCTGAGCGAGGTTTATTTCAAAAATTTGTATTAAACTTATTTAAAATTCGCCCTTTTCCTTTTCGTTAGCCCTCCCTGTATTTAAATTCCAACATTATAAAATAATAACCAATTATTACTTTTTACTATTACTGAATAAAAATATTGATTCTGTTGAAAATATTTTGTTTTATAATTATTTGAATATACGAATTTGACACATTTATATAATATATAATTTATTCGGATTTAATTAGGGACATTTGGGAGAAATAATTTACAATCCTTATATTTTATGAATAATTTCATTTATTTATACTAGGCTTATAAGAGTCAAACAAATAAAATATTCATTTAGAATGAATATAGGGATCCTGCCTTTCAACTTTCATGGCAGAAGTAATCATATTTACTTCTTTTATAAAAAGAAAATCTTAATATATTTAAATTCGGAATAAACTTGTCTACTTGATTTTAATATTTGGTTCATATTATAGATTGAGACTATTATTTTTTTAGTTTAGTTATGTGTTATTAAACATTCTTTTAAGATAGCGATAAACTAGAAAAAATATTTAACTAAATTAGGATTTTTTATTCTATACATGCATTACATTTGTATTACAAAATGGAACTCCTTTCATTGAATATAATATTGTGTATTGAAACATTGGAATGCCTGGTGTGTCTGAAAATGTACTTATAAAAGGATAGTTCACATTTTCTAACAAATCCATTCATGAAATAGCCCAAACGTATCATACGTTTCAATATAATGTTGGCATTTTTGTGAATAACCTATGTTTATTCAAAAGAAATATTGGTGAATGTCCTAACTAATATGTGTCTATTTTAATGTAATTTAAAATTTAAGCTCTTTATATAGTGTAAGTTTAAAGTAACGCAAACAAAATCTATGCTTTTTAAATTACTAACTACTTTATTAATTGGAATTTTTAATATGGGATTCAAATTGTTTTTGGAAAACTTTATTTAAAAGGTAAAATAGTATATTAATAAATGAGCGGGGATCGGCTATGACAAGTCACTATTTTCGAGGATGAATTGCGGCACGAGGCGAAAGCCAAGTGCCTTAAGTCTGAGTCCGCGAATTGAATACTATAGTTTATCGACGACTTTTTGTTGTTCTGCTGTATATTTTTTATATTTTAATTATTTTTGTCAAAGCTTTTTGATTGGCTACCGCCTGTAACTTTTGAATTCATTGCTTATAGGTTGCAGGGTGAAGTTAGATAACTACATTCCTAAACAAGAAACGTGTTCGTATTATTCAATAGTCGTCGATAAAAGTATTATATGTTGTCATGAGTCATGACGCCGCTTTCAGTTTCTTAACGGTTTCAAAAGCACCAAAAAGTTATTAGTTGCGCAAATAATAATAAATAATAAATATGAGTTTTTTAATAAATGATTCTTTCACGTTTATGTTAGGTTAAGTTAATCAAGGACATTCATTTTTTTAACTTAATAAAAACTCATAAAAGATTATTAAAAATAGCGGACAATATCTTTATTATATCAAATTCAATCTATCGTGACGTTTCGCAACATGTTATCCCTGGCTTCATCAGACCTAACAACCTTTCATACACATTTCAAATTAACACTTTAAATAATTAATTACTTTAGATTCATAAAGAAATAACAGGTTAAAATATTATTGTGAAAATGCCATTCATGACTAACTCCATTTTTTTACGATTACAGGTTCTTTACTAACTTATCATGAACTCGAATTTACAAGATTAATTTTTCTAAATTCTAAAAAATTTGAAATAATAAGGATATTGTCCCGTAAGCCGAAGACTCCTTGAATTTTATACTCATTTTGTTTTTTTTATTAATAAAAAACATTCACTGGGTCAAGGAAGTAATTTTTTTTAAATAGATACGTTTCATTTACATCGTCATGGAATTTCATAACAAGTTGAATTGGGAATTGGGTCATTATTTGAAGAAATCATAGTACTTACATAAGAAACGTAAAAAGTAAAAAAAAATTCTTATAAAGAGCTTCAGCAAATTTGTTGGAAACATACAATTTTTATATTGTTCCAGTTTGTTGGAAATCATAAAAATTTTATCATACAGTTTTTACAAGACCAATTAGGATGGTAGATGTGTGCATAGTTATAATAATGCGGACGATACTCAAATAAAATTGACAAGAAATTAAAAGTTTTGTAAAAACACGCGTTACCAATAAATTTGTATCTAAAAATTCATAAAAAATTGAAAGTAATAAATTTGTCAAAAATCAAATCATTGTTTTATCTTAAGGTCTTTTAAACGTGCTACTGGCCAGGTAAATGTTGAATGTTGAACCACCAGGCAATTCTAATCTCCCACTTCGGGATCATTAGAAAAAATTTAGTAAGTTAACAAAATAAAATGAAAAATGAAAAACGTTTATTGTGTGAAGAGCATGACCGAGCAATGAAAGAGTCAAAATGGCTTGAATAAAATTGCGAAATTATATCATTTGGGTTTTTGCCCTTGAGTGACTTAACCTGCGCAGAACACGTTTACTTCAGAGATTTTCAGAGATTTTAGTAATTTAATTTAGAAATTTTAGTCTATAAGCTTTAATGATCTAAGGGTTGCACATACGTACTGCAGGGTGCTTTTTATTTTAACAAATAAAGTATAAAGTAAATTAGTATCAAATATTGAAGTGCAACCTATTATTTAAATTAAAATATTTAATTAACGATTATTAAAAAAAATAAAACAGTTTACATTTTGAGTTTATTGTAGAATATGCTTTCGAGAACATATTTACATCGGAGCGCGATTCTACTCTGCATAATTCTTAGCTCATTGGACATTGAAACTAAGTATATTTGAAAAAATAAAATTTTAAAATTTTAAACTGCGTGAATATATTTAATCATATTTATATTTGTGGAAATGATTTTATTTCATGTAAAAATAATTTATTTATTAATAATAATTAACGAAAAACTGATGCTCGTCAACAATCCCAGCACAGAAATTGAAATTTCATCGAACACCTGCCAAGCGAAATAAAAGTTGCAATGATTTGTAGCTCCGCCTGGCGAAGGCGGAGCCCAAAACGTAATTATTATTCGGACCGCTAGAAGCGCATAAGGATGGGAACAAAAATCGCGATAAATCATGAAATCGAACATTACTGGATACACCATATCTCAAGTTTTTCTCGACAGATTTTAAATTTTTTTTCTGATTTGTAAACGAGATTCATTAAACTAAAACTGGTCTACAGCTTTTGTGTTGCAATTTTATACAAAATTAATTATAAGCGTCCAAAGTTAAGGTACTTTTGGGTAATTATATTTTTTTTTATAGATTCTCCAATTTTTTTTCCTTGTGACATAATTTAGTTGAATGACTCTAGAATCTGAAATATAAAAAAGTATGCAAAAATATTGTTTGCACTAGCATATATGGTGTATCCCGTAAACTGATATTTTTGCCTATTAGAAAATGACTCTTAAGCGGCCTCCAGACGATGCGACAAACCTCCACGAATGTTGACATTAGTCAACTTGTCGAAGTTTTGGCCAACATTCGCCGAGTTTGCAGAACGCACATTTGCCCTTCACACGATGCGTCCAACGTTGACTTCTCTAGTTTTATCGAACTTTAACGTACTTACGAAACTATAGTGTAAATTCCAGTACCAATGAACAACTCGAAATGGTAATTTTTTCAATTCATATCAAAATTAGTATTTGTATAACTTTCTCTATTTTGCTGCTAGAGCAACCAACTATTTTTTTTGAATAGTATTAGTGTGCTTTCTTTGCACCTTTTAAAAGAGGTAATTTTTCTGAGTTTGGTAATATTATTTTATAATAAAAAAAATAAAATTAAAATTATAGAAAAAGAGTGTCCTTTTTATTAACTCTCAAATATTTTTTGGGATAGTAAATATCATTCTGGAGAAAGTTTTTTTATGGACATGTATTTTTTTATAGGTATCAAGGTTAAAAAGTTACAATTTGTAATTTGTAATTTTTACGTCATATTGACATGCCTTCATAAAAAGTAAAAAAAAAATTAGATTTAATTGCACTTTAAAATGGATCAAAATAGCTTTGTTAAAAAGAAACACCACTAGAGACTTTACTTTACCATTACACTGCAGCCAATCAGAAAGCTCTATTTGTAAAGTAAAGGCACGGGGGCTGAAGTTAGCTAAAGATGACTTGTGTCGAAATTAAACGAAAAAGACGATGCTTTCTTTACTCGAGTCCAGCGCCGTCACATGTCAAATTAACATATAGGAACGATGGACAAGAAATTTGAAACGCAAGTACATACATTCACCTAACCTAACCTAACCTAATCTAGAAACCAAACATCTCCAGTGGTTTGGTGTTTGGTGCATCATAATGAAACAAAGAAAGGATTCATCATTTTTACCCTAATCTAACCTAAACTAATTTTTTTTAAATAACATTGAAACCTGTGATTTAAAAAAAAACAGATGGCCTAAATTAACCTTACACAAAGTGCAAGCCCATCAATTCATAGCTGAAAGCTTAAAGTTGAAATTCACTTTGTCCAAAGAGTTCAGCATTTTATTGATGGGATTAACACCTTTTATTTTGAAGTAGATATTTAAATCATCCTTATCCAAAGTTGTCATTAATCATTTTATAGTTTCTTTGTTCAAAGTTAAAGCCATTTGTTTAAAGTGCAATTACAATTTCTCAAAAAATTACTAGTTCATAAGAAAATATTTGTTTAATATTCACAAACAAAATAATTTTTTACGGGTTTGTAATTTTTTATTTTTTTATTTATCATAAAATAGCATTGCCGAATACAGAAAAATGCGCTCTTTTAAAATGTGCAAAAGAAACACAATAATGCTATTTAGAAAACAACAGTTGCTTGCTCTAGTAACTAAGTGGAGAAAGAAATAAAAAAACTAAAAATGCCAAAATATCCACTGAAAATATAAACTGAAAAACTTTTGTATTTAACTTTTTTATGTAACTCTTTAAATTATAATGTTACAGCTATTATTTGTTACACCCTGGATGTAATACATATTTTACAAGAAAACTACCTAGCAGATAAAATAGTTCTTCTCTATTTTATAAATTAATTAATATTCCTGCTAGGTATTAGGAATTAAAATTATTAGAATTATTTAAATTAAAATTACTTATAATTACCATAACATTTTATTTGAATTACTGATACAGGCAATAAATTAAAACATTCGAATTGAATGTACGATGAATGGTGATAACTTCTAAACCAGATTTCAAATAATCTAGACAGAAATGTGCCAGCCTTTTTCGACACTTTTCTTTATCGCCTCAGTCGTTCGTTTTTTTGCCTATGTTTTCATTAAACGGCAAATCGTGTTCACAATGATAAAACTCAATTAGGAACAGATTTAATAAAAAAACAATTTACATATACATACATAACATTTCAGATACGTGTTTCGTTTTATTAAACAAGAAATTGATTAGAAAATTTCAATTTTGTTTAACACGAAAAGCAATTTATTGAGCAGACATAGATTATATGAGCAATTTTATTTAAAATATTACAAAATTTATGAAGTAACATGTGTTTTTGTAATAAAAGCATTTTTCTTGAAAATATAGCATTGTATTTTAATAATATGTGAAGTATGGGCTTATACTGATAGAATAAGCTTACTGCAAACGCTTCTCTCGTTTGTCTTTTTTCATTTGAGATTTGCCTAAAATGAAATATATATTATTCAATACATACGTACTTTTTAGTAGTATAGACCATTGAGGCGCTTAAATGCAGACTACAATTATTATTTACATAAAAATTTGACTGAAATTCATACTAAAAAATAAAATATTTGAACACGGGGCAAATCGATTTCAGCAAATTTAAAATGAAATATTTGTTAAATAAAATATAATAAATGATTTAAAATACTATTTATATCTTTGATGTAACCAACAAAATTATAAGATAAAAATTATTTAATTAGAATGGAGGAATTGTAAGATGTAAAATCTTTAAATTCTAATTTTTTATTATCTCCGATATCTAAAAGTAATTGACAGAATATTGCATTAAAGTTACGAATAATCTAAAAAAATTAAATGCTTCGTGTTTTGTCCTTTTAACCTTATTTGTGATGCAAAATCTCTTTGAAGTTCTTCAACATTCAACATAGCGTAACTACTGAGAATAATGCGAGTTTAGATGTTTGATCCGACGAAGAAAACGAGTCGAAACTTCCTGAATTTTTCTTTGGTTCAATATACATAAAAAATATTATATACAGGGTGTCCCAGAGTTTCGTGGAAGTAAAATTACTCTAAAAAAAAAGATATCGACATGCGGTTTTCGATAGAATATACAATCCTTTTAGTCGCACACATTTTAATAATATACCGGGTGTCCATTCCAAAATGGCAGACCAAAGTTATGAGTTTTTAAATGGAACCTCCGGTATATTAGGAAATTTTATTTTATAAAACCTTTTATGGGCCTATCTTCACTCGTTTTGCTGATATTTTCCATTTAACGAATAAAAGATCAATTTTTGAAACATCACTACTCTAAAACAGATGAACATTTTGGGTCGAAATTTTGTCAAAAAAAATTAATATCGTCCAGTTTACAGATATAATGTCAAAAACTAAATTCAACAAAATAAGGAAGTCCTTAGTAACATCAGTTTTTAAATTTTGAAAGCATTCTGAGACTTGAAAACCCAAAATTGATAATCGCAAGTTTCCATTTTATTTGTGTTCTAAACAAACAAAAAGTACTACTGTAATAAAACAGCATTATTAAAAAAAAGCAAAATAGTGAACGACGCAAATAAATATTAGGCAAATTAAAAAAAGTTCTAAATAAAATTCATCAAGAGCGATATTTTGTTTATTTTTACTGTTTCTCAGTTTGGATATTAATATCTCCTAAACCATTGAAATGCGAGCATACGAACATTATATCAATAGAAAGCCTGTAAAAATGCCATCGATTGATGTTAAAATATACAGGGTGTTCCGTCCGAAAATTTCGTTTAATTGGTCAATTTGCGATTCATAGGGCACCCTTATAAAAACTTATCACAATCTTAAATTTGACATAATAACTGAAAACTAAGTGATATTGAAATTTTTTTAATAAAATTTTAACAGAAAATGTTCATCAGATTTAGAGCAGTGATTTCTATGATTATTTTTTGATAAGGAATCTAAAAATGTCATATATATACTGGCTGTTACTTTTAGAAAAACATAACTTTGGTTCGCAATATTGGAATGGACACCCGGTATATTATTAAAATATTTTTAGAGTGTGCACCTAAAAGTATTGTATATTCTGATGAAAACCGCATGTCGATTTCTTTTTTCATTTTAGAGTAATGTTACTTCCTCGCAGCGCTGGGACACCCTGTATGTGTTAAAATACCTTTAAATCTTAATGTAAATAAACTTTTTGTCAGAACACTTTATTTCCAATTGAATTAATTAGCCAAAGTATTTAGTTTATTTTTACGATTTATTGGAAATTAAGTATTCTGAAAAAAAAATCAAATTGATTTACATCAACATTTAAAGGAAAATTAACACCAATGGAGGCAGATATATAGAAATTAGAGTAGTAACAACAGTTTTTAACAAAAAAGTGAAATCCATTTAATACTATTCCATTTAGATGTTAACTTAAATATATTTTCAAAAAAGTATATTTTTTTAATTGTTTTATTTTTTATTTTTGAGATTTTAAGGCTTGGGAATTTTGTTTAGTTTATGAAGTGTTGGAAAAATTTTGAGGTACAAAAATTTTATTTTCACTGTTTATAGATAATATGTATGTATCGAATCATATAATTAAAAAAATAATTATCTTAAAAATACAGAAGTTAAAAAAAATAAGAAAATAAATAAATATTCTTTTTGAAAATATAAATATGTAAATTAACATCTAAGTAGAACAGTATTACATGAATTTCACTTTTTTATTTTGATCGTTTTTGCAATTTTGGTCATATAAAAGATAGAAGCGTGTATTCAACGACCGTGATGAAATATTTAGAGACGTCGTTGTCGTTAATCACGTGATTAAAAAATATTTCTTCATAAGAAATATTTTGTTAAAGACGTGATTAACTTTAACGACGTCTCTAAATTTTTCATCACGGTCGCCGAATACATGCTTCAGGCTTTTTGTAATTTGTATTTGTGGGATGAACAATTCTAAGAACCAGCAAAGAAGTTGCTTCGTAAAAATCTCTCGAATTAAATATAAAGAAAAAAGAAAAAATAAAAAGCGATAACATATTTCTTGTGGTGTTACTTAGAAAAGGGTTAAAATAAAAAGCTACCATTTCGGTTTCGAAATAGTGGAAAATTTTTACAAAAAGATCTCTCTTAAATTTATCTACAAAAGGAAATAAGTTAAAAATTAATATTTTCAAAACCTAAAACTTTTTTATGTCCTCTCGTACCATCTAAGACTATAATCAGGGATTGGTAAAGTTTTTACCAAATGAGCGATTTTTATAAAAATGCATGCACATAAAATTCATTAGAATATTTTTAGTACCTTGACCGCAATAAAAATATATTTTTTTAAAAATTAACTCAAGAAGGTTATAACATCTATCACCAGTGAAGCGTTGTCGATGTAGTTACGGGACACCCGACACCCTGTATAAATATAAAATAGGAAATGATACGTTATTGTTTTAACTTTTTTCTAATAAATTCCGTGGGAAAAAATATGATATCACTTTTTGTTTTTTCATTATATTTAAATCAGTCAAAGGCTCGTTCTTCTAAAATTGTTGAGTTTTTCCCATAAATACAAAAATTTCAAAAAATAATAGCCACATGACTTTGTCGTGAACTAAAAAATAAATTGTGAAAACGCCTTGGTAGAAAAAAATTTAGTCCAAAAGAGTAACTATCAACGAAATTTTAAATTCAACTTCTTAGATTTACCGACTACCCACTTAAGAGCATAGTCGGTGAAATGTGTAACTCAGATTTGAGTTCACTACAAGCCATTTTGCGTATACGTTATGACCGACGTGTGCTTGCTTTTTTGAATCTCTGTCTAACACCAAGAAATTTTACGTCTCTCGTTCTGGACTATCACGCGTGTATTCAGATCCGAAAGGGCCAATAAGAATGCATTTGGGCGTTGCCTAGGAACTTTCTAAGCACTCGGAGTTCATTCAAACTTTAAACAATAGATAAAAATAATAACATCCCGTTTCAACGTAAACGTAATATTCACGTTCATATTCATGTTTCGAAAATGAATTTTAAACTTAAAGCAATAAAACTTATAAATAATGACACAAAAATACTATTCAAATGTATATTTATTTTAAAGCAGTGTATAAGTAGTATAACAAAATACATACAATATAATAAACATTGAAAAAAACACGTACGGAACAATATAATTTTCTATAAAATTATAGTTTATAATCACAAAGCAAAAATCACAGAGATATTTGTTGTTCACAAATAAAAAAAATAAGGTACTAATTAAACTTTCCGTTATAATATAATTATTGAATATTAAATGAGAATTTATAATATTGCAGCGTAAGTGGTATTTTTCAGTGAACAGTAACAAAAATCAAAAGAACGCTTGCATAGTGAAAAAAATTTCGACATCGGCGCGATTGGGTCGATCCTGAAATTTAATATAAAAACAATTTTTGTTAATTAAAATTTTTTTCTTTTTTCGCGCCCCCCTTTGACGTTCACCCTGGGCGAGTGCCCCACTCGCTCCGCCCTAGATCCGGCTCTGTGTCATACCCAAATGGCTGTAAAAAAAATTGAAGTTTGGTGGGAGGTGGGAGCAAATGGGCCCTTGGTACAAATATTTTAAGACGAAAAAAAAAATTTTTTTGCTCGGATTTTTGACACGGCGCCCATATTGAATTTTTTAAATGGCAACATATGTCATGAAATACTTCATTGCAAAGCAAATTTTTAGTACTTTACGACAGTCTATAAAATTATTATTTAGTTCATAAAAAATAAACACTGATAAATTTTTTTTTCTAACTTTAACTTTTTTGGATTGTCGGAAATTACAAAAAATAGCCTTTTTATTATTTTGCTTTCAAAATAAAAATATTTTAGCCTTCAAAAAAGGACTAAAACATTCTTTGACATTTTATTGTTGTATTTCAATAAAATAGTATTTTATTTAAAAAAATTTCAATTTTTTTTATACAGTCATTTGGATATGACGGCTTTGGTTCCATACATAAGACTCACTCTGTATATTTATAAAATTGTGCCTACCTTTTCCTAAAGCATTCACGCATATAGATTTTTTGGGTATTGAAATAGCTTTTGCCTTTTTGCCCATTTTTAAATTTATATAGATAAAATAAACTTAAAAAATGTATATATAAGTAAGTAGTAGTAAATAGTAGTATCCAGTGGTCAATAGTCAATATAGAAAGCCAAACACGTCAACAATAAATAATTCTAGTGCGAATGGTAGGGACGGTAAGCCACGCCTGATCGCCGGGCGCGAGTGAGTAAGTACGTTTTGCAAAAGTGAAACAGATTTTGTAGGAATTTATAGGAAGAAAATTGAACGCCAAAAATTCATAAAAGAGGGTATCATTTTTTCAAAGCTACAGCATTACAGGCTCTCTATTTTACAAAATTTCGACTCAAAAACCTGCAAAAATAATCACGATTGGGTTCAAGCACGATCATTCCCAAGATGAATCTGTACCCGTAGTAATTCACACTGAATGGCTAACATTTCTAAACCAAATTCTTTTGCCATCAAACCATCATTTCACCAAACTCTTGGTTGAATGGGAACATCGAAAATCTTGCCACCCTGGTCCTCAACAACTACTATATCTGATCAGGGAACGATTTTGGCCTATATCCGGACGTAATTTAATAAGAAACGTAGTCCATAATTTCATCACATCTTATAGGTTATAGAGATAAACCTATCAAGTTCAACCCTCCTATGGGAAATTTGCCGAAAGAGCGCATCTCACCTTCATTTCTATTCAATGCCTCTGGAATTGATTACGCTGGACCTTTTCCAATAAAGAACAAAAATAGTCGAGGATCAAAATAAACAAAATGCTACGTATCATTATTCATATGCTTTACTACAAAGGCCATTCATATGGAAATTGTATCTGATCTAACCACTGAATCATTTATCGCATCACTCCGAAGATTCATTTCGCGCAGAAATCCACTCCGATAATGCTACCAACTTTGTAGGAGCCAAAACAAATTAAGGCGGATTCACGAATTTGTTACCAAAAATTCAAATGCAATCTCAAATTTTGCCATCAATGAAGGAATAAAATGGAAATTTATACCAACTCGATCCCCAAGATTCGGTGGATTATGGGAGACCGGTGTGAAAAGCTTAAAGGGTCATTTAAAGGGAGTTATGGACAACGCTAGCCTAACTTTGAGGTGTTATACAAGAATAAGGATTAAGCTAAACAATTTTAGTAACTCAAAGCCAAGAAAAAAATTATATTTAGTACCTATCAGTCATGTCACCATGAAAAATCTGGATAGCTTGTCAAAGTTTATCAGGAAAGGATGATCCAGATTTAACATGATTAGATAGATGATAGTGATGAAGATTGCTGTTGTTTCGTAGAGAACGCCGTTCATGTCATCTAAAAGTTTTGATTATTACTTACTTATTTTTCTTATTTATAAACGAACTGCTTTGTTTAGTTCTCTTATGTAACTAATATAGTTTTTCTAATTTTCTGAAAATTTTTGTAAATGGACATAATGCGTTTAGAAAGTCTGCTCCGCATACATTCTCTCCATTATAACAACGAAAATTAAATAAATAGGTTTTTAGAGAAAACTCCAAATCTATCAATCCAACTTTAAATTAAATAAGTCTACTTTTAGATTAAATTAAGCATTATTGTAGGAATATTTTAAATCTCGCCTAACCAACTATTTGTTATAGCAAATTGACATAAATTAGTCAGTTACAAAATCTTTTAGAAATTCATTATCGTCTAATAATGCATTAGATTTTGCATTAAGAGCATCTTCCTAGACACCCGCGATAAATTTTCCTTTGGAGTTAATAACAAGGAATAGAAAATCCATCCCACTTTTCTGGAGCTTCTTTGGAAATTATGACCAAATAACTGATAATTAATGCGAATCCCTAGAGGGCGCGCGAGTTTGGGAGGAAAAATTGTAAAAAATGATGAAATCGAGCATTAGTTCTGCAGTCATAACTCAAGTCTCCCTCGTTAGATTTTCACTTTTTTTTCAGATTTATAATCTAAATTGATTATGCTACATCCTGCCAGAGAGTTCCCTTCTGCAACCCAGCAAAAAATTAATTATAGGGGTCCAAAGTTAAGGTACTTTTAGATCATTATTTTTTTTGTACATTCTCCAATTTTTTTTCCTTCGGGGAAAAATTAAAGAAATGACTTCTAAATCAACTACAAAAAAATTATACAAAAATGTTGTTCATACTAGCTTTTATGACTGCAGAACTAAACCACTATATTTGCCGTTTAGGAAATGGCTCTTAGGGGTGTCAACAAAATTCTCATATAACTTTTTACTAAATAATGTTGTTATAACATCATTACTTTTCATCATATGATGTGCCCAGTGCACACACTCAGTTCTAATTGTCCAGTAATTTGTTTCCGACCGTCATTTTTCAATTAGAAATTTGCAATAATCAAAATGTATGTAAACATCACGTTTGTTAATTTGTATTGATAAAAAATATAATAATTTAAACATAGCACATCAACAATTATCATATTAAATTAATATCAATTTAATAACAATAATCAATAATGTTTGCTGGATAAATAATAAAAAGCATTTTTATTGGGTTAAATCTGGCTATTTTATATTAGAAGTAGGAAAACGCGAATGCGGACTTAAACACGATAATAGAAAAACATTAAGATAAGAAAGTACATAAGAGCTAAGTATAAAAATAACTTCTTTCAGGGATAAAAAATATTTGCTTTCTTATAAAAAAGCGTATAACTTCAAATACAATGAATGTTCATAAGAAACGGTGAATTGCAATTTCATAGAATGATATACTTTTATTGCTTCAAGTATGCGAAAAGGACTAGAGAGAAAGGTAAGACATGCAATACGATAGAAGTTATGGCTACGAAAGGACGAAAAAGCATCGATGCATGCGGTCTCCAGCATGGAAAATCATGAAAAGATGCTAGTCTTTGTGAAGGGATAAATAAAATCGCCGTTAGTTTCGGATTTTTATCAAAGCTATTTTTGATAATCTACCTTAATACAAAAATAATAAAATGCTTATTTATTTGCGTATTAATATTGATGGTGTATGTTGCTTCAAAAGGTGATTGAATATACGGCATGACTTAGGTATGTAGGGCTTACGATATTCCTTAAAATATAATAATTATGATCCCATTTCAATTTAGTAACACAATATTATATTTTAGTAAATTATTACATAATTTAATTACAACTTAATTGGATGATTTAATTTATAATATGAGAAAATAATTATTTAGGTTAATATACGAGATCCTAACGTGTAATTTGATCAAATT
This sequence comes from Stenus bimaculatus, assembly GCA_963971135.1. Lineage (NCBI taxonomy): Eukaryota > Metazoa > Arthropoda > Insecta > Coleoptera > Staphylinidae > Stenus > Stenus bimaculatus. The sequence continues at coordinate 26,732,214 of OZ020184.1, forward strand.
AAAAATTTATGTTAAGACTAGAGAATTTTCTGTAATAGTATTATTTTTACGAAGATATCTCGAGTGATATCCTGTTTCTAAATGGCTCTTATTTCCTAACTACATTTACTTTCAACTCGGTGTGGTAACATCTGGTGGTAACAGGCACAGCATACCACAGAAAATGGCTCAACATGTATATTTCCACCAATAAACTTTTTGTTATTTCATTTGTTATTTAAAAGATTTAAATTTACATAATTTACCAAAACTTATTGAAGTATTAATACATAATAGTCAAAAGCAATTATAGCCGAACATAAATTAAGGACACAATCTTCCAAAATCGTTTACTTATTCAAATAACCTTATGCATTTCGAAGCCTTGCTTCATCTTCAGAGGAATACATTAATAAATTTAATAAAATGGAAGGATAGTTCAAACAATCTGCCTCGTAGGAAATAGAATATATTTGTAGAATGGCATCATTTTAAAAATCACAATTTGGCATTTTTTACTTTCACTAGTAAGAAGTTAAGTTCAAAAACATTTCATTTATTTGAGTACGCTGGAGATCAAACGTCACAAAATTACAATTGCTTTAAAACAAAAACCTACAAAATTCATGTAACACAATAAATAAAAAGACATCAAATGCTTTAAAAACGTGATAAAAAGTCCAATGTTTTCAAAGCAGCGTTTGAGTTATATAATTTTTTTAGAGTGTTTGTAGTTGACAAATTTCAAAAAACGCATTGCAGGGACTTCAGATAAAAAGAATAATTTCATATAAAATTTTTGTTTGTGAATAATGAAAATTTGAAAGTGAAAATATACATATGTATATTTTACATAAGCTACTGGTGTGAGTATTGATTCAAAAAAATCAAAAATTGTAATTGAAAGTATTATTTTGATTGAACGTCCTTCCAACGCGTTTTATAAAATTTGTCAACACATAAACTATGTGAAAAAATACAGATGCTTCTTTTTAAATCAATTATTTACTTTCTGTCACCTTAATGTAATAATAACCCAATTCATATAACGTAAATAATTAGTGCAAGACACCAAAAATGTCTTTATTTATCACCATAATAACGAAACAAACCTTAAGAGCATCTTTTTAGACGCCCCCGACAATTTTTTGTCGGAGATCCTAAGAGAGGATAAAATATAATCCTATTCTTGTGAATGTTCGTTGAAAATGATCAGGGTTGCAGGACGCGTGAGTTTGGGAAAAAAATCGCGATAATTCATTATTACGGGCATCTCTAGTTTGCTATGTAGTAGTCAGATTTTCAATCTTTTCTAATTTACAATCTAAATTAATTAGGGTACTCTTTGACAACTATTTATGAGTTGAAATTCTATACAGAAATATTTAGAAAGACCAAAAGTTATTAAAAATATTTTTTGCAAAAGTATCTATGATACTGCCCATAAACTACTATATTTAGCTTTTAGGAAATAACTCTTAAAGCGTGGATTACGCAGGTATAGTTTACCTACTACTAGCTAGCTTGTAAAAAAAGCATAAAAAGCCGGATAGTGGGTTAGTGGAATAGTAGATAGTGTTCCAAATTACACGGCCAGTACACAGAGTTTTATCGCACGGGCCCATGAGGGCAGGTTTTATTTCAAGTTTCATATTTACGGAAAATTTACAATTTTTTGATTTTGAAACTGGCTACAAATTCAGTTTAAAAATACAGGGGGTAATATAACTAAGTTTGTCAGACGAATAAATGGATGTCGTCTGGACTACCGAAAGAAAAGCAAACAGTTTTGCTCACTTTCTTTTACATTTAAAAATCCGTAAGCAGGATAAAAAAATGGGCATTCGGATGAGGTGGCTGAAATTAACAACCCAGAAACCAGAGAGGCGATTATTTCGTGTCGTATTAGGTTAAAACGGAATTTATTCGGCGTATGTACTATACCTTTTAGGTATTTAACAATGTTTTATGTTATAGGAAACATAAATTAGACCGGTAATCGGACATATATTTTATTGCAAACGACTTACACCATTTACCTAACGTTTCGCCCTACAACGTGGGTTTCATCAGAGCTCTGGTGCGAAAATGTAATGCAACAAGTCAAATTATAATTATAATAAATTCTCAACATGAGTACAATCATGTAACCTTTCCAGTAGTAAAGTTTTATGTTATGTTTAAATTAAATTTATGTAAAAAAACTCGCCTAGGTGGCCACACATCAAAAGACTAGACGAATGTGTGTCCAAATGCGCGAATGTATTCGTAATTCCCACCAAACGATGCGAGTAGACTTGTAATGATTTGTAGAGAATTTAGTATGGGTTTAAGCAATATTTAGTTGAGTTTTCAACTAAAAAGGACGTCTTTTATCTAATTTTGATCTGAAATGGAAAAATTACTATTTTATAATAGAGCAATGAGTTGGTTTTTGATACTGGAACTTACGCTTTGGATTCGTGATTACGTTGGTACAAAGTTCGTTTAAAACTACCAACGAAAACGTTTGCCCGTACGTTTCGTTCGGTAAACTCGACAAATGTTGGACAAGTTGACGAACGCCAACATTCGTGGAGGTTTAGGGCATCGTGTGGAGGCCACTTTAGATTACTTTTAAAATCTAATTAGGTGTTTTTTTTAAATAAATATAATTTATACACAAATAAAACGCTGTTAAATGCTTGAAACGTAGCTATTGTCTCATTTGTCTTCAAATTGACAATTGTTTACTGGCATTAGTGGACACTCTAGTTTTCTTTGTGTAAATATATCATTTATTACATCTCCAGTTTTATTAATTTTTTTAAATTTTATGTTAGGAATAAAATAATTTACTTTGTAGTTGATTTAAACAAGTAAAAATAGTTTAGTTTTCTTTATGATAAAATTTTGATACTCACGAGTGTTTTGTTTATGTCTGTAGTATTAAGTAATGCACCCTTGTTATTCTTTGGATTAAGTGTGGACAAATTTATTGCCTACCAACGGATGGAGGGTGAAACTGCTAAGTCAGGTCAACTTAGCAAGACATAAAATAAACACTTAAGTTTTTTTTTACTACATTTGAATTAAATAATATTTTATTATTTATTTAAATTTTATATTTTTAATCTCATAATTAGTGTTTGGCAGATATTTGTATTATTGTAAATTTTCAGATTTTACTTGTTTGATCATAGTTTGAGAAAAAGAAAATTATTTTATTCCACGTTAGAGATTAAGCGTAGGCTACCAAATTCACCCCGAGCTTAGGGATGAATTTGGTTTGCCCTACTTTATTATTAGAACCAATAAGAGGCTTTGATTGGCGTCTTTACTTAAGTAAGTTATGACGTAATAAGGGATGCCAAGCAAAGTCTATAAATTGTAAAGAAACCTTAAAATCATTGAATTCCATAATGTTCTGATCTAGAGTAATGTTTGTTCTTAACTCTGATCAGTCAAGTTCATTTTAGTTTGTTCGTGACGCGTTTTATTTTTTTTTTCACTTTATTGTCATTAGAAGTTTTATTTGATTTTATTCAAAAATTTAGTAATTTTTGTTTGTTCGTTTATTGTGTGATTTGCGGAATATTTTTTTAGGTTTCTATTGGTTCTTCAATAAGTTGTATTTTATTTGAAATTGATTATTTTTTTCCATTAGTTTTTTTTTCTTTTTATAATTATTTTTTTTCAGTGAATTTCTTTTTTTTTGTAATTTTTTTGATTATTTTTTTTTTATCTTAATATTACCTTTTTTTTAGTATATTTAATATTACTTAAATATTGGTTTTTTTAATAATCTTTAATAAGTTTCCAATAAAACCTTAAATACTTTAGCAAAGTAATTTAAATAAAAGTGAACTTGGCTCGATCAGGATTTTTATTCTGCAAGTTAAGAACAAGTAAGTACAAGTAATAATTTTGGATTTAGTTTTTTTTATAAACCAACTTAGAAGAAAATAATAACTCAGCTATTTGTTTAACATCAAGTTGGTCACTATTTAAATAAATGTAAACGTTGGCTTAACCCTAAAAAAGAACCCATTAATTAATCATTTAATTAACGTGCTTTCGGTCATCTTTCTTTTTAATAAATATTATTTTAAATAACACCAATGAAATAATAAAGACCAACAAGGGTTTTAAGCTGAGAGTCGACGTAAGATTTACATTTGCTTAAGTCTCCACAGAAAAGATTTCCCGAGTAATGTCGCCAATATGCTTAGTTTTCTTGTAAAATTGGATTTTATTGGTGAAATTTTATACCTTACCATGTTTATAGGGTTGTTTATTCTTATTTTGATCCGAGAAATCACCACCTGAGATGTGTTTCATCTACAGATTTCGATTTGGCAGAATTTTCTACAGAGAATTTCATTGATTCTCATTCTTTAAATTAATCTGTAATATTTTATGTGTAATACTTAGTAGTATTAACCACATTTAAAATAAATCCTGGGACAAACCAATAATAGAAGTTAATTATTTACCTTCCATTTTCTCCTGTTTTATCATTTACTGAATGACAATATTAACATTTCAATAATAGCTTATCCAAAGAATTTATATTAAATAGTTCAAATAAGTTCGTGGACCAGATAAAACGACCGCTAGTTTGAGACCACTGACTGAATTTTCAATTCTTTGATACTTCAGGATTTTCTACCCTAGTATTGTTTTCAGCTCCTTCTCTCTTAACTTTTGCTTTCCAATAAGGACTATTCTTTGAAATACGAACTGCGTACGATCTCTCATCCTCTAGGCATCCATGACATACATAGTTGCCATTTTTGTTTTAGTGAAACCGGGACATCAGTCACATTGTATGAAAATAAAAGATAAATTCTCTGATTCGATATAGTATATTACGCAACGAGCTAGAAAGTGACGAATTTTGTGCGAGTGTGAAAATAGCCGAACGAGGCGCTAGCCGAGTGAGGATATTACACGAGCAACGAAATTCACTTTCTGCGAGTTGTGTACGCTATTTTTCCGACGACCACGGAGATTTTGCGACCATTATTAATATTTTGTAGTAACAACATAACATAACCTATGTTAACAGCAGCTGACATTGAAGTTATTGATTATTTTTAGTTAAATGTAAATAATTGTAGGTGGCGCTGTTTTGACGGAAGCAACTTATCGAAACGAATAAAAAATGTTCCTATTTTATTTAAAATTTACAGAAAAGTGAATTATATAATGATTTTAATAATAAAATTAGTAATATTGGCGGGGTTAAATATAAATTTTTATTTGAACTATCCTTTTTTTGCAAGTTCAAAAAAATCCAAGAGAGGGGTTTCGGAATCCTTCGCAGCGCCTCTATCGAAAATTACAACTATTTGACAGTTACAACATCGAAACTTAAAGTCACTAGTGTTGAAATGAACGATTTTCTAAACTACTAATATGAATGACATATACGATTTTCTCATATGGTCGTCGGAAAAAAAATTTTCTTCAATTACGTAAATTCAAAACCTCAAGTCAAATTTGACGGTATTATGCAAAAAGGATCCAACCCACAGACTGACAACCCATAGGTTGCCAATTGCCAAATATGTATTTAAAATTTTGCAAAATCGAAACAAGCTTTAGAACAATCTATCAAAGGTCAAACAACCCTATGAACTCTGAAAATTTGTATACGTAATAAATAATCTAGTAAATTTTTACCATCAAATATCTCAAAATTAACTTTCAGTGGTTGGTTCCCTTTAAAATTTGAGCATTACAGTATTATACAATGTAAATTATACAATTGTTGACCTTTATTTGCAAATAAACCTCGATATATAATTTTTTATGAAAGTTCGAAGTTTTTTAAATTCTTAACTTGTTCTACTCTTTTAATACTGCTACCATTTTTCAGAAATTAAGAAATTTTCTTAAGAGACATAATCAAAAACATAATTAAAATATATAAATTAATATTGTCACGTAGGTAGTGACTTGGTAGATAATCGAGGATTTAAAGTTAACAGAAATATTTATTGATCAGAAAAAATTACACAATATAAGTACCATCTTTTGTTTAACAAATTATTTATGTTACAATATTTGTTTGATTTCTTACATGACGTGCTTATACATTTAATTGATTGGTGTTTCAATCTTGGTTCACTTGATTTAACTAACTAACTAATTACCTATAATAAACTTTGAAAAATTAATTTACAAACAAAAAAATCTGTCCTAAGTGCTACATTTCTAATAATATAAGATTTGAATTGCCTTTGTCCTTTGTTGTTCATAACTTACAATTTGTGGCTGTATACCATTTTACCGCTGGGTTTTCTGTGCTCGTAGGGTTGGCTACAAATCATTGCGGGTTATTTGCATATAGCTTGTGCTTACATCAATCATCACCATTACTATTAGGATGTGGCTATTTGAACATACAGCATGTACGAATAATTGGCTATTTGCACATACATTATGTACGAATAATTGGCTATTTGCACATACAGTATGTAAGAAATAAATAGCTATTTGCACATACAGTATTTACGAATAAATGACTATCACTATTATTTGTCTCTTGGTTCCGTCTCCGCTTCCTGAAACATGAAATAAGAAAACAAAGGCAGTTATCTTGTCGAACGACATACACACAATGAATATATTTTTTTGACAATTTTCTGGAAAGGTAATAATATATGTTGTTCTTAAAAAAATTGCATGGGATTTTTCTTTTATGGTGTCCAATTCCACTTCAAATTTTAGTAGTACTAATACAACTTTAAATCAGGATGTGGAATAAAGTGTTTGTAAAATTTGCGAGTGAATTACTTCATTACTGACTAAATTCATTTACTCCTATTGACTTCCTCATAACTCATATCGGTACGAACCCATAACTTACTTCATAATTCCCATTTCCTTGGTTGCAAATTTGACTAGGACTTGCACCCCTTTAACTTTCCCTTCCCAGCCTCGGTTCCAAGGTTCGCTAGGTGTTGAACTCTCCTCTTCTCCTCCTGCATCGTTAATACTTCCAAAAGGTTGGTGAACCATTCCCGTTCCCATTTTCCGTAAACTACACTACTCTGGCTGGCTAGGTCTCGATCGTCAGTTTCCATTATTCTTTTCATCGTTAGTTTCCATTCTCCAAAAATTTTGTTTTTTGTTGTATCTGCAACTGAGTTGTCTGCACGGGTGACTATTTCTGGGGTGTTGGTAGTTGGACAGTTTATAGACATTTTGATAGAGACAGAGATTTAAATTAAAAAAATCTGTTGAGGTTACCAATATGCATAATACAACCTCAGATTCTGCATGAAAGTGACAATTTTTCTGATAGTTGTTAAACTTTATGTTAGTACAATATTTTCCTTCAGGGTGATTTAAAAATCAACTGACGTTTTTTTCTGAATAAAAAGATTTTACAAATTCTTTTCATTTATTTTATTTTTTCCTCTCTTAAAATAAAAGATATATCTTCCATTTTCGCACTAAAAACTCTTCCCGTAAACATATGTTTATACACATAAATGTAAATAAAAATTTATATATCATATACATATAAAATAATACTAAAGAATTAATCGAAAACATAATTGCCCAAATTCGCCGAAATTAAAAGGTGTTTTCCTCTTAAACGATGCTTCAAACAATGGATAAACGATCTATTATTGATAAACACCGCCTTTTAAATTGAGGCGAATTTCAGCAAATAATAATGCACAAAAATCAAATTTTAATATTTTGTGCAATAACCATCACTTCTTGTGATATCTTCCAAACGGTTACGCATGCAATTAACCAAATTTAAACAAACCTCTGGTGTAACTACGTCCCATACTTTCTCAACATAAGTCCTAATAACAAATATTGGGCAAATTAGTTTCATTTCCAAAATGTTTATTAATTATAGCCCATATATTTTTAATGATATAACTATAATGAATATACAATAAATAATAATAAATACAATAAAAAATAAAAATAAATAAACTAAACTATGAGTTCCCACTATCACTCATAGATGTGACAATTTTCTTTCCAGCTCATAAAATAATATGTATGCTTCACCACTAACTGTGCTTTTCGCAGTAATCGTCGTTACCCTTGAATCATTATACTAATGCCACACTTGTGAATAAGCGTGTCGACAATATGCGGTGTAGTGTCCACTGTATGTTGTGCCGCTATAGTTACTCAGAGCATATAAATTGTAACGGCATTGTGTATGTGGCTCTGCAGCGTAATTCGTCATGTCCAAACCCTCCAGAGGAAAATGAACTATATCATTCAATTTTCCCTTAAACCTTTTTGTTGATGAAAACCTTTTGAAATGGATTACTAATATTTTAGGGAACTTGTGGATCTTGGAAGATTTTGTACATTTTCTTCGCTTCTTACAATTAAAACATGTAGGCTTCTCATCACCATCCAAAGTTTCCTCTCTGGTAAAACTGTCGAGGCATTGTGATAGACTTATAGGCCATATTTTTTGAGGTATGGGAAGGGACAAGTCCCAGAAACGATCGAATGTAACTGGGCAGTGACCACAGTGTATGCATTTAAGTGTCGACTTTAACTGACCAACAAAAATATCCATCACCTTAGAATTTTCTCTTCGTAAATACCTTTGACAAGACTCCGAATCACTTAATTTTTCATCAATTTCACTGTGAATTTGCGTTGGTTTGGTGGTGACCCTATTGACGTCTAAGTGTAAACCTTCTAATAAATTCCTGAGGAATTCTTGAGCATCTTACTGTGAGTACCCTATAAAGTGTGGTGCAAAACGTTGTATTTGCGTTTTAAAGGATGTTGTATTTACAACTCGATCCGATGAATCCTCCGACCACAACTCTTTTATGACTTGCCCAAATGCTTTGATTAACGCTCCTTTCATTCTCGAAGTGGTGGTGTTGATATCACTTACATAAGCATCTTTTTCGAGATATTCTAGTAGGGGCTTCTTATTGGAAAGGTATTACAGAATTCATAAAACAAGTATTTCCAATATTTTTAAAATCATTTAGACCCATCTGTTTGAAGGGACTAACGCAGTTATTTAGTACTTTCTCCTCGTCCAAATTCCTCCTCCTTTCAGTGTTTGTCGCATTTTGGAATATTGGTGAACTACTTAGTCTTGGAAAAGATGTTAAATTATTAGAAACTAAAGAAACTTTAGATGAAAAATGAGTTGGAGGAAAGTAAATGTCTTCCAAAGAATTTCCTTTAGGAAGTGTTGCTAAAACAGATGCAGTATTCCCTCTTTGTATTGCTATGCTAATTCTTTGAAGAGAAATGAAGTTGATCTTGAATCTTTGGTTATTTTCCTTCCCAAATATTTGATAAATTTCAATCCAAGGGGTCCCCAAACACCAAAAGTCTCAATTTTTAATTGGATTTAAATCCGGCTATTTTGCAGGCCATGAAATTATGATGATCGTATCCCTATGTTCTTCTAAAAGTCTCTAATCGGTCTTGGTGTATGAACTGGTGAATTTTCTTGCATTAGTTTGTTTTGACCTCCGTTGACTCTACTACATTAGTAAGATTTAATCCCTTAGAAGATCTATGGAAAGAAAACCATTCGGTTGTAATTCTACCCCTGTGTCTATTATTTATAACATACCCTTCCTTATATCTATGACCAATTAACACAATTATGTGTATTGGTCAAGACCAAGTGACAAACACTTTTGAACAACAATCTGCACTGAAAACTTTTTTGTCACAAAACACAACGTTCTGCCAATCTGTTTCGAGATTTTGTTGAAAACAATTCAACCTGTTTTCGTCACGTCTTGGCAAAAAACATATTTTTTGCAGCTCTTCTTTCCCCTAATCGTCTAGAAATTTTCCTTTGAAAATTTCAAGATGTGTCGCTGTTCAAATATCTGTATGACGAATATTTTCTTGAAAGGTTGAATGGAAATATAAAGTCTTTAAATGTAGCCAAAAAATGTATCTTTATTAAAAACATTAATTAGTCCTTATGCATTTCACAAACAAAGTTGCATCATCAGAGGAACTTGAGTTAAAATCAATATTTTAAAAAGCTAAAATAATATTTTTTTTGAAATTGAAATAATAAACGCAACGTAGCCAAAAAAGTGGAAAAACAAACAATAACTTGACGACTCTAGAGGTTGATTCCATAAATTTCTTTGAAAGCGCATTCCACATTTCATTATGTCAAGCCAATTTGGGGATTTCAGCGTTACGAATAATTTTTTGCAGCATTTACAATTATTGCATCTTGTTCTTCCGTGGTTGATATTGGATTTCGTAAGTTAGGTATTTTCTACGTTTCCCTTTTTTAGGTATCTACTTATCCACTTTTGTAGCGTAAGTGTCTAGACGTTGGAGATAGCTACAAAACTTAAATATGGTTTTCAATAATTTTATACAACCTTAACAAAGAATAAATATGTGTTATGTGTTAATATTATCCTTGTTTATAATATACTTATAGTTAGATAATGCACTTGTATAAAAGAGGTATCGTTTTAGAGTGGGCACGGAGGTGATAAAGCGTCGGTAGAGAAAAAAATAGTACATAGGGAAATCTTGGTTTGTTGTTAAAGTATTTTCAAAGAAATTCGATTCGATGTCATCAATGCATCGATATTTTTCTCATTCTTTTTTGGTTTCCTTTATAACCCATAAGGTTAACTAACCATAAGTATTTAACAAGGATATTATGAACTCGTTTTCCTTAAAAAATCTTTTTTCCTCTATGGAAATCATTACATTAAAGTTGATTATTTCTTTTAAATACACATTTTTTAATTTATACTAAGTAATAGAATTGATTTAGTATATATATGACTTTTTAAATTAGAGCGCTCTAGTTACACAATAAAGCTTAAATAAAATTTGGAACTTTATTCTGCGCATCGTCGTACATACATAAAAAATAAATATACCATATTAAAGCTCAATACAAGCCCCATAAACCGGTACTAACCACTTTGCTTGTCCGTTTAAAATAAACATTTTATAGCCCTTCAATCAAAACACATTCCCGAGTTTACAAGTTTTTAATTATTATCGTACAAAGACAAATGATAGACACCCGCGATAAATTTTCCGTTGGAGATGGTAACAAGGAATAGAAAATCCATCCCACATTTCTGGAGCTTCTTTGCAAATTATGACCAAATAACTAATAATTAATGCGAATCCCTAGAGGGGCGCGAGTTTGGGAGGAAAAATTGAGAAAAAATATGAAATCGAGCATTAGTTCTGCAGTCATAACTCAAGTTTCCCTCGTTAGATTTTCAATTTTTTTCAGATTTATAATCTAAATTGATTAGGCTATATCCTGCCAGAGAGTTAGCTTCTTCAACGTAGCACAAAATTAATTAGAGGGGTCCAAAGTTAAGGTACTTTTAGATCATTATATCTTTTATTGTACATTCTCCATTTTTTTTTCTGGCAAGAATTAAAGAAATGACTTCTAAATCATCTACAAAAAAAATTATACAAAAACGTTGTTCGTACTAGCTTTTATGAGTGCAGAACTAAACCACTATATTTTCCGTTTAGGAAATTGCTCTTAATAATAAAAGTGTTTTTTTCAACACTTTTCAACTTTAAACGCTAATTACTCTTTACACGTAACTTGCATAAAAAAAGATATTAACACCATCAGATACAGCAGTAAATTTTGATTAAAATGACATACGACATGTACCTTGTTCGTTAGAAATTAATTAACGAGAAGTCAACGACAACTTTAGAAACGTCGCATTCACCAAGTTTGCGGCATAAGTCAATTAAAGAATTTTTTTCCGCTAATCAATTTACAGCAACAATTCAGATAGCAAAATGTAATGGTTTACAACTTAGTGGAATCTTCCAAACCGGATGTAAAGGCAAGATCTTCGATGATATCCTCATTTAAAGACCTATTTAATTCGTCGGGCATGAATATAAATATTGATACTGTCAAGGCTATCAGGGTTGGTAAAAAGCTTCCTCATAAACCAAGACCTCTTAAATTAATACTGACGAATCAAAAATCTGCTATACAAATACTCAAGGCAAGTAAAACTACTGATCTTATCAATATCAAAATAAAAGATGATCTTACTATTCAACAAAGAAACGATCTACGCTCACTACGTACTACCCTTAATCAGAGGATTAACAATGGTGAAACTGACCTTATAATCAAATACGTCAAAAATGTTCCTAAAATTGTCAAGGCCAACGACGCCTCAAAAAACTCCATAAAGACAACAGCCTAAGTATACCGGGTGGAAATGAAAACCGGGTCACCTGGATAACTTTTTTATTTATAATTAAAAAAATTTGAAATTTGGCTATGTTCTATGGTTCAAAAAAACAAATTTTATGTGTATTTTTTATTTTCGAAATCACTTCCGGTTTCACCGGAAACACCATGAACTTTTTTTTTTAAATGTAACATCCCGTATTTTTATACATGGCTTAAAATACTTTTTAAAAAGAAGTATTTTTGAGATATTAGTTTTTATTTTTTTTGTAAAAAAAATTTTTTTCAAAAAAAAAAAGGTTTTCGAAGTCGGTGAAAAGTACCAAAACTAATTCTAAATAATTCAAATACCTAAATAAAATTGTAATTTGAAAAAAAATTTAAGTGGTTTTTGAACTATTAATTTTTAAACTTAGTTAATGATGATTTTATCAAATATCTCACTTTTTTTAAATGCAATGATGCCGGGTCATTCGACTTTTTAAAAAGCGGATTTTATAACGATTATTTTGGTAAAATGAGATATTTGATAAAATCTTAAATCTTATTTAATAATCATAAACCTCCCAAACAATACCATTTTAAAACAGAATGATTAAAGATATATGCAACTAATAGGGATATAATATTATTAATTAAAATAAATAGGAGTAGTAAAAAATTCCAATTTATTAAGAAAAATAAGATTATTTCTTTTAATTTTGGAGAGCAATAACAGTGCGGGAATTTTTTATATGTTTTAGTACATACACCGAAAAAATTCCTTTTCCAACCTAACATGATACGTATTAGTCGTCTCTCTGAATTATTAATTTTTGCCACCGGAACCGAACGCGTATCATTTTTCTTAGCACAACATCCGTATACAAAAAAACGTGCTTTGCTTACGGGTTTTTAAAGACGGTGAGAAAAACTGTTTGCTTGTCTTCGGTAGTTCTGATAATACCTATTTATTTCGCTATATTTAGTCCAGGTTAATTCATGTGTAATTAAATTTTACCAAATTTACATTTCATTTTTGATTAATAACTATTAATCTCTACTCTACTCTACAAAGGGTTCCCAAAATCGTAGCAGAGAGTTTGTGCGCCAATTTGGGGACACCCTGTATTATTGAATGTCTCATTTGAGAAGATATTTTTTTAATTATTTTTATACAAATTTTTAAAGGACCTTATCGTTTTCATATGGGTTTTTGGGTAAAAATAAAAATACACTAAACTTATCAAACTGAACTAATATACTCCCAATATTATTTATATACCTAAATTCTGTAAAAAATTTGCCATATAAACAGTTTTATTAGATTTTACATTATTTTTAAAAATTATGTTTATCTCTGCAACAGTGCATACTTAAATTCAAATTTTGACAAGTTTTACAAAACCACTGTCAGATAAATATTCATTCTTTAATTTACGTTTAAATTGAAAGAAAGGTAATAAATTTAAAATAAGTTTTAAATTCCAATAATAAATACGATTTTAAATTTTAATTTTAGCGTTTAATTTGAGCAAGTAAAAAGTTTTGCATGATTGTGCAAAAAAGTCTTGAGATTTCCTGTAAAAGTTACTTTATTTTATTTGGCCCTGTATTATTACAAATCTTATTGCAACTATTAGAACGTTTACTACTTAATTTAGAGAAAAATTATTACCGCCAGGAAACTGGAGAAGTATTTTTTCTGAAATATTTTAATAATTGCAATAATTGTTTAAAAATAAGACAGCGGCAACCAAAATTACATTATTTATAGAAAACACTAACACGTTGTCTAATTGTTAATTGTTCAAAAATTAATTCATTTCAAGTCCATTATTTGGCCGAGAACAGCTACCTTAAACTTAATAGCATGTATTCAGCGACCGTGATGAAAATTTTAGAGACGTCGTTAATGTTAATCACGTGTTTAAGAAAATATTTCTTATGAAGAGATATTTTTTAATCACGTGATTAATGATAACGACGTCTCTAAATTTTTCATCACGGTCGCCGAATACACGCTAATATGTTCTCAAAATTATATATTTCAATGGTATTTACATAATATCAATAATAAATTTTATTTAAATTAAAGAAGATACAAGTATATCAAATAGACCTATTAGAAATAAAATTAACAATCTTATGTCAATGCAATTCAACCCAAATGGACTAATGTATTCTGTGTTTGTATTGAGTGCAATTTTTAGGAAAAGAAAAAAAATATAAAATTGTATAATCATAACTCATAACACTTAACAAATATACAAAACATAATGAAATTGAGTAATAAATACGTAATTTAATACCTCCCTTATTTTGCAGGAGTTAACAGAGTATTAGTGAACTGAAAAAAAGATGGCGACTGTCACTGTGAATGGTGATTCTGAATCAGATAGTAGACAAAATGATTTATTGAAAAATACTTCAAAAAACTGTGTATGTGGTGCAGTTGCAAAGTCCGGTGTAAGATTCATTAAGTGCAATAACAAATATCATAATAGTTGTGCGAATAATAAGGTAAAAGCGTGTTGTGGATTGCCGTTAACATCTGCCTAACCTACCGCCATCGCCGCTTGATAAACCTGAACTATATAAATGTGAGTACTCAAAATTATTGTTTGCTGCATATACAGATACAATAAATGATCTAAGAGTTACGAATAAGCTTTTATTTGAGAAAATTAATCAATTAGAAAGCGAAAATGCCTACCTAAAATCATCGCAATACCTCCCTAATAAGGAAATCATTGATTGTAAACAAACGCAATACCCAAATGCAATAACTCCGTTATCAGCAAGACCCAATGTAGGTAACTCATCAGTTATCAATACGCGTACAAAGTAGCCTACCATTAAAATAAGAAAAGAACCGAATAATGATGAACTAGTGGGCAATAACAGTTTTCCAAATAATAAAGAAAACAATACGAGTACTAATAAATGAAACAGTAATTTAATAGAGAAGGAAACTAATTTAATCGAAATTAATCAAAGCGAGGAAAATTCTGATAATGATTGGACAGTGGTAAACCGCAAAAGTAAACCAAAGTCTGAACCCATAAAGAAAAGTTTTCCAAAACCTGAAATTATTCGAGGTACCGCAATAGAAGATAATAGCTTTAGTGCTGGTTCTCGCAAGGCATGGATATACATGGGACGTGCGAAAATCAACACATCATGTGAAGAAGTTAAGGCATACCTAGATAAGAAAATTCCTAATAAAACATTTACCGACGAAAAGTTAAATTCAGGGGATGATGCCAAAACTGCTTCGGTCAAGATTGGTGCGGATTTCGAACTATTGGACCAACTGAAGGATCCGAACCTTTGGTTTTCCGGAGTTGTTATAAGGCGTTTTAATTTTTTACAGAAACGTCGAATTTCAACCAATGCGACTTGATAGGAAGTCATCCTAAACCTTCGCCATTTTTAGTATTACTAAATGCGCAATGTATAAAACATAAATTTCCAATGTTAGTAGCCGAATTTCAAAAAATGAATTATAATTTTATTTGTATAAATGAAACGTGGTGTCGGGAAACTGAAATAAATAACTATGTATTTCAAAATTTTAATTTAGCAGATCACTTTTCGAGACAATGTTCGATATGTGCAATATGGACAAGAAATAATTTAAAAATTAATAATTTGGATCAAATATTGTATTGAACAAACCTTTGAAGTATGTGGGGTTGAATGGTTAATTAATATGAATCATGTATATATGTATATTTAATATGTATCGCTCTCCGTCTGGTGATTATGTGAGTTTCTTAAATAACTTGAATAGTATTCTTGATAAGTATTTCCCGGTAAGTAACATATTAGTTTTAGTAGGTGATTTCAATGTTAATTTTTTGAATGATTCTTATTTACGTTAAGCTTACTTGAAACCTATAATATCAAATCTAAATTGGACAATGGGGAGGTAACCAGAAATAACTTATGGGGAGGTAGTCAAATTGATAACATCTTCTCTACTGATGGTTTTTCTTTAAATGTCTTGGTAAGTGAAACTCCTTTATCATATCATAAATTATTAACTTGTTATTATAATATACCAGGAGGGAACAATCAAATTGCTTATCACCGGAGATCATACTCCAATAAAAATAAAGAGAAATTTGCTCAGAACTTAATTCTTGAGAACTGGGAATCAATGTATAACTCGAAAAATGTTCATGATAAGTTCAAAGTCTTTCTTGAAACCTTATTATATTATTTTGATACATACTTTCCTCTGAAATTATATCGAGGAAACAACCGTAATGTAAAGCCTTGGTTAACAGATTTACTTTATTTATTTGAACGGCATTAGCCTTTAATACAAAAATATTTTTTACAAGTAATACTCCTAAATTAAATACAATTTATATGATATTAGTAATACTCCCAACTCAAATACAATTTATGATTTTAACGTAACAAATAAAAGAAATAAAAGAACTGTTAATAGTAATCAACTATCATTGAAAGTAATAAATACAATGTAAGACTATATATGTAGACCGAAAATTTTAAATCACTAATAATTACAATAAATTTTGATACATTTAGATTTGAAAGATATAAGAGAGTTTCCGAACAAATTAAGGTCCTTAAGAGACTCATTACACTCATCCATCATCCTCGTTATAGGATTGTTCAAACTATAGTTCGTGGTTGGACCTGAATAGGTAAGTATGAGGGGTCACCTTTTGGGGGGACTTAAAGTTAATTTTCAAAAGAAGCTCCGGACTGTCAATAAAACCATTTACAAGCTTAAACAAAAAACACAGATCACTTAACTTCCTTTGAGATTCCAAATCGAGTAACCCATAGTTTCTTGACAAGGTAGCCCTATTAACGTCGTTATATTCTATGTTTAACCGATACGATAAAGTTTTAATAAATTTATTTTGGATTGATTGTAACTGATTCTTGTAGCACATATAGTAGGATGACTAAACGTTTGAGGCATATTCCAAATAAGGTTTTACCAATGACTTGTATAAATCAATAAAAGCGCTTATTGAGAGTTCCCTTGATGTTCTTGTTATGAAGCCTAACAATTTACGAGCTTTTGTGCAAATTATTTGTATATGCCCAATAAAACTTAATTTGGTATCAAATAAGACACCTAAATCCAAAACTGAGCCAACCGAAGTTAAAGTAGTATTGTCTATAGACTAGGCATAATTATGTATTGTTTGTAGGCTACGTAGAAAACCCATTGAGCTGCATTTGACTGGATTCAAGTACAATTTGTTCTTCCTGCACCAGGCCCCAATATGATTTAAATCGTTTTGCAGTAATTCACAATCTTCTAAGTTTTCGATGGTGAGGAAAAGTTTCAAGTCATCAGCAAACATAAAAATTTTGCGTACTTTATACTATCAGCAATATCATTGATGAACAAAAGGAAAAGTATAGGTCCACAATGAGATCCCTGGGGAACCCCTGAAGTAACTGATATCTCCCGAGATATATGATTATTGATTTTAACACATTGCGTTCTTTCACTAAGATAGCTTTTTATCCAATTCACGATCATTGTATTAAACCCAATACTGCCAGTTTTGATTGAAGTATCGCATGATCGACCCGGTCGAAAGCTTTTGCAAAATCTGTGTATATTGCATGTACTTCTTTTTGAGATTCAAAAGCTTCAATTATGTAAGACGTGTATTGAAGAAGATTCGTAGTGGTTGATCTTCCTTCGAGATAGCCATGTTGTTCGTTAATAATAATTTGCTTTGAGAACCAACTAAGTTGCTTGGATAATATTTTATCCATTAACTTCGGTATTGCTGATTGCTTGCAGATACCTCTATAATTAGTGATGACAGATTTGTTACCTGATTTAAAGACAGGTGTTAAGTAACTCTGTTTCCAAAGCTGTGGGAATTCTTCCTTCAGCAAAGAGTACTCAAAAAGTAATTGGAGGGGTTTTGATAAAGTAAATACGCAATTTTTCAGGAGAATATTCGGTATACCATCCGGGCCACAATTGCATAAATTATCCAGTTCTTCAATTCCTTTGAACAGATCCATTAGACTCACTTCAAACTTATCACAACTTACACGTTTGGAAAATGTGAAGCTTGGTGGACAATTGCTAGTTGATGGAGAATATATAGTTGAAAAAAAGTCTGCGAAAAGGTTTACACAGCCTTGCCCATCTGTAGCTACTTGATTATTGAGTTCCATTTTTTGAGGAAACCCATCAGTATTTTTCTTTCCATTAACAAAGTCCCAAAAGTATTTTGGGTTATTAAAAACGAAAGTATTTACACGTTCTAGATATTCTGAATGTAATTTGCGACAAAGAGTTTTGCAGACTTCCCTTTTATTTCTAAAGATTTCATAATCTTCGTAGCTTCCTGAACGTTTATATGTTTTGTGAGCTTCTTTTTTAGCATGTATAAGATTAATTAATTCGTAGTTAAACCATTTTGGATAAGCACTTCGACTAACAGATTTTAATGGAATAAATAAATTAATAGCGTAATTTAATGTGTTATAAAAAGACGTTACCATCATATTAATATCTGTTTGTGCGGAGTTACCAAATAAATTATCCCAGTCTATTCATGTGAGAAAGGTATTCATAGAATTATAATCACCAATTTTAAAATTAGGCAAAACTTCTTTGTATTGCATTTGTTTCTCTTGCACGATGCTATTTTTAATACAAAAATCATACGCCATATGATGGAAAGAATTATCAAGTAGTAAATCTGAGGCATGCGTTACATTAATTGTATTTAAATTAGAGAATATTAAATCCAGGTATACATTTCTTTGGTTAGGAAGATGGTTAACTTGAAATAGATTTAGATACGAAAAACTTTCTAGGATGGTCCTCACAGAATCATTGACAACATTATCCATAATTACCCCATAGTCATCATTGGACCAATTAGCAACTGGTAAATTTTAATCACCACAAATTATAACATTCGTATCAGGATGATTCTCAAGTATTTCTTCGACAGGCTCACTATGTAATTTATATTTATAATCAGATGATTTAGGCGGTAAATAAACTCCTCCTATTATATATTTACAATTGTTATATTGGAATTCAACGAACAGTTGTTCCACCAGGTTAGATGATTGAATTAATTTGGAAGCAACTGTTCTATCTGAACGAAACACATTAAAATTGGGTATATTTAATTCCAAAGAATTAACATCTTCAGTAAGCCATGTTTTAACAATAATAATAACATCATACACACAACAATTAACATTTAGAGAAAATTTCTTTAATTTTGTATTCATTCCGCCTACGTTATGGAAGTAGACTTTAATATCCAGTTTTTTGAATGAGATGCATTTGACTTATTTTCAGCTATAATGACTTAATTCTCTCCAGTAAATCATTAAAAGACTTATTCGTTCTTAAATCTCAGTATCCTGACCTAAGTGAAGCTTATAAAATTAAGAAAAAGGAGCACAATCAGCTATGTTGCTCAACCAAAAAAAGCTACTATAACAACTTAATTTCAAACTCAGAGAATGCTCAAAAATCCTCATGGAACCTAATAAAATCATTATCAAATCGAAATAATAACAACATTGTTAAAAATTTAATGATAAATATAGATAATGTTAACGCCAATGATCCTCAAATAATAGCAGACAAATTTATAGAATTTTTTATTAATAAACCCAAGGAAATTGCTGCAAAAATAAAAACTAATAACCCAAAGCTCCACGAACTTCAAATGAGTAAAGAAAGTATGTATTTAGTGGAATTCACACCCAATGAACTTTGCTCGTTAATGCAGAAGTTAAAAAATAAATTTAGCTCGGGCCCTGACGGGATACCGTGTAGCATAATCAAGGAGTTTAGAGAAATTCTATCAATCCCTTTGACTTACCTTGTGAATTGTTCATTTGAAAAAGGAATATTTCCA
The DNA here is from genome assembly GCA_963971135.1 of Stenus bimaculatus. Lineage (NCBI taxonomy): Eukaryota > Metazoa > Arthropoda > Insecta > Coleoptera > Staphylinidae > Stenus > Stenus bimaculatus. The sequence goes on from OZ020184.1 coordinate 26,752,275, forward strand.
GATTGTCTTAAGCAAACATCCGTCAAACCTATATTTAAAAAGGGTGATCCAACGGATACGTCAAATTACAGAACAATATCCATGTCTTGCTCTCTCTCTCTCTAAAGCCCTTGAGTATGCAATCCTGGACCACCTGGAAAAATTCCTAGATAAATATAAATTTATCTCAGATTGCCAACATGGTTTTCGATCCGGGAAATCAACTCAAACAGCGCTATTATCATTTTACGAAAGAATTTTAAAAGCTATTGATTCTCACGAATATCCTATGGGTATTTTTTGTGATCTGAGTCGCGCATTTGATTGCGTACCACATTCTGAATTGTTGAACAAACTTAATCGTATAGGAATTCGAGGTAAAGTAGGTGATTGGTTCGAATCCTACTTATCTAATAGATTTCAGTTTGTTGAAGTTACCTTTGGCACTATAAATGGTAGCTCGAAATCTAAGCAATCAACATTACTTCCAGTAACACTGGGGGTCCCTCAGGCCTTAGGGATCAATTTTGGGTCCTGTTCTATTCACGATATATATAAACGACATATCTGAATTCTTTGCCAATGTATTTCTAACAATGTACGCGGATGGCACATTTACACCTCAGCAACTACGATTCAGGATGTGGAAAACTCGTGTAATCACTACTTTAAAAAGTTACACGAGTGGTTTTCAGCAAATAAATTATTTCTCAATACTGAAAAAATTCACGTGATGTTGTTCCAAACTAAACAAAGATTTTAATGGTAATATAATAGAAATCTCTAAAAATGTGACTTTCTTGGGAGTTGAACTAGATAATAAACTTGATTGGCCAAATCATTCTATGAAATTAATTTCAAAAATAAATACGTCTTGTTACAAGATAAGAGCTTTAAGACATTGCCTAGATTTACCATCACTATAGAAGATCTATTTTTCTGAAATACAATCTAGATTAACTTATGCACTAATTTTGTGGGGATGCTCTTCTTGGCTGGATAAGGTATTTATTAGTCAAAAGAGAGCTATTAGAAGTATTTTGGCGATAGGTCAACAGGAATCATGCAGATATCATTTTAAACAACTTCATATCTTAACGCTGCCTAGTCTACTTATCTTGGATCTTGCTATTTATGCGTTCAAAAATAAAGATTCATTAAACACGAGAATCGCACACGGTTATCTGACGAGAAATATAAACTTGTTACTACCTGACAGAGTATGTCTAACTAGTACTCAAAAATCTTTCAAGATACTAAGTACAAAAATATATAATGCATTGCCGCCCTCGACAACCTCGCTAAATGTCTCAGAATTTAAATATAATTTTAAAAAAGTAGTACTTTATAGAATACTTTAGATAATATACTTTGTAAATCTTGCTATATTTGTTAATATTTTAATATTTTTGTGAACATGTCTAAATACTTATGTTATATGTAAGTCTCGAAAGATCAATAAATATATATTATTATTATTATTATTATTATTAATATAGTATTTTAAACAGATAAACTGACTAATAAAAGAAAATCTATACATAGTAAAAGACATATCGCACTGTTTTTGAAAAACTTTATTTTGAACTCAACAAAAAAAATTTTCGGTTGACATGATGTTACTACGATGTCATCAATCAACAGAATGATATGGTTTTTATATCATATAACAATACCTTAGTAAGAGTGTTTTACAACGGTACCAAATAACGCTGTAGTTGAGACTCCCCCCTTAAAAGAAGATTGATGACGTCATAGTGACGACATCCCAAAAATTTTTTTTTGTTGATTTCAAAATAAAGTTTTTTAAAAACAATGTGACAAGTCTTTCAGCGTTTTTAAAAATTCAAAAAAATAAGATAGTTGTTATTTTTATGCGTTACTTTAAATTCACCCCGTATAATACATATTATACTATTGCATTATATTAGTCCAACCAGGGAAACAGTTCTCGATTTTAACCTAACCTAACCTTATTTTTATACATTTAGGGACGTTAATACATTATGTTGTCTGTTCTCTACAATACGTTTATTTCTAGATTTATTAAAGAAATGTAAAATGTAAATTATTTGGAACTGTTACATCAATTCTAATCACAAAATTAAAATTTTAGGGGCTCTTAAACGAAAAAAATATTTATATTTCAACATTATATTTATTAACAAAGTAGTCAAAAGTATACTATTATAAACAAAACATCTATACAAAATTTACATTTAAAAATTAAATGCGCATCAAAGTAGTTCATTGTCTTATTATTATTCAAATATTTATTAGCAATTCTTCTTCTATGTTCTCTCCCAATCTCTAATTCCTTACTCCTTCCAAATTGCCATTATCTACATTTTCGTCCTCTACAACCCCAAACTCCATCATCATAATTTAAATTATCATTTCCTTTTTCTATACACATTACACATGCTACGTAAAACACTACAAGGGTTTACTATTTTTTGTGATGTTGTAGGTTTTTAGTATCTTTGAAAAGGGGCTAAAACCGCATTTTTAAAACCTCATTGCATTGTTCGATGAGGCATTTTGCCCTTTGATGCCAATAGATAAAGTTTTTCTCAGGTGTTCCGGGTTAAGGATTATCAAATGGAATGATTCAAGATTTTCTAAGGAGGTATCCGGAGTCTCCTAACGAAAAGAAATTGCAATGTTGTTTAAAGATTAGCAGCCAAGTATGTGAAAAATGGTGATTTAAAATTTTTAAGTCGTTAACGATGGGATGGCTCTCAATGTATAAAGTCGGCCCTTGATTTGATTGATTAATTGATAAATCATGCAATTATTTATTTAGTATGCATATTTTAGAACAAATAACATATCATCCATTTCATTAATAGATCAACTTTTCATGAAAAATTTCGACTCAAATATGTCTATACTAAAAGCACTAAGTTATTTAGTTATTATAAAATTAAATGCTGTCGTTAGACAAAGACACAATGGAAAGAATTGACTATATTTGAGTCGGAATTCCTGCTGAAAAGAAAATTTATTAATGAAGTGGACTATACCACATGAAACAATTCTTCCTGAACTTATTGCTTGAGTTGGAAAAACTATTATTTCAACCAGTATTATAGAATTTTTCATAACGCGAACATTTTTTTTAAAGAACCCGTTATACTTCTGCCGTATGAATATTTGGTTTGACTTACAAAAACAAAAAAGAAGAAATTAGTAGCCACAAGACTCTTCTGTGTTCCAAAATAAGATACTCCATTGAAAAAAATTATGACCAAATTTGCCGACTATCGCCTTAAATAGTGGGTTATAAAATTTCGCCTTCAACCAATAATATTACAAATTCCTTCGCAGCACCCAAGTTTAACAACTTATTTTCTTTTATACTTACTATTACTATTAGAGTATGTAAATAGATGATGGCTAATAGGTTTTATTGAATATATTATAATCTAAAAATTTCCTACATAGTTACAATAAACTCCGTGTAACTACAAATCGATGGTGTTCCGACAAAAGAGCGTAAGCGACATTTGGATAATTTTACAGGAGAGGCAAAAAACGTTTTAAACAAAATTTTGGTGGTTGTATAATAAAAAACATATATTGTTCTTAATCCAAAATATATTTTATAATTAAAGTAAAAATTTTTCTGTTAATTAACTAGTGATACTAATTTTTGGTGCTTACGTCTTTTTTCTAGATCAGTTTGCGTCGCTTAGGCAATCAAAAATAAAAGGAAAAAAAGACATAAGCGACTAACAATTTTTTACGTGAATTAAGGTACTTTAAAGAGATGTTAGATTGTTATTAACGATAATTATAATAATTGCTTGCAGGTTAAAAGTAATTCAGTAAAAAAATATTTCTTACATTTGTATTTTGTCTAAAAACACGTGGTCGTAGTAAGCGCCAACTTTACATATAAATCTTCGAAACTGAATAAAGTGACGATGAAAATATGTCGCTTACGCATCAATATATGGGTTTTAAACTTTAACAGATTTTTTTAAATAGTTTTAAATGCTAATATTGATGGAATTTTAATGATGTCAATAACTCATTTTTCGATTTTTTGTCGCTTGCGCTCTTTTGTCAGAACACCATCGAAATATACAGGGTGTCCCTGAATAACTGTGACAAATTTTTTGTGGTGATAGAGGAAGTAAAACTAAGCATTTCTGACGTATAAAGTATTCTCTGGAAATGCTTCCTTAAAAAGTTATACCACTTCAAAAATTTAAAAATAATATTTTTTTGTAAATAAAATTAATATTATAAGAAATATTAATTTGAAATTCTGGCCACAGTTACACATAAGGATACACATTTTCGACCAACAAAGGTTTAAAAAATATTTTCAGGGGCGTTACATTTGGGGGGGGGGTCAGCCGCTTTTTTTGATCATATCTTTTGTTTCTTTACGTTTTTGATAATTTTAAAAGTACTACTTCATTTCGGATTAAAAGTAGATTTTATAATTTCTAGCTAAAAATATGAATTTAAAAAACATCATCAAATTAGACTTTTTAATGAAAATTTCAAGATTTACATACAAATATCAAAGCAGGCGAATTACCACAACATTTTGTTAATTCCAAGTTCTAAGCAACCTTTAATATTTTGTAATTAGTGTTTGATTGTTAGTCATATTATTGCAATTTTTAAAATGCATAGATTTTCAAATGCGGAATTAGGAAGTTTCCATGTCATGAAAATGGTAATCTATATGACACGATACTATATTCTATAGAAGTAAGGATAAATTTAAATATGGTGAAAATTTTATTTCGATATCTCAAAAAACAACGGAGATATTTAATAATTTGTAAGCGCGATGTAACAAGACTCGCTAATGTGTTTTGCTCGCTTTGACGTCATAAGTCATGAATGTCACTGTCAGCTCGTGCTGTAGAGCACACGGTTCGGGCGAGTAGTGTGTCTTATGACGTCACACGTCACCACGCCAAAGCGAGTAGTACACTTTGAAGTGGAATAACTTTCTCATTTTTAAAGATATTTCAAAAGTTGTTTCAATATTAATTTTCAAATTCTTAGGATTATTATTAGGAGAAACATAAAAAAATGGAAACTTCTTAATTACCAGACATGCATCTTCCATATGGAGCAGCCCACATATTTAGTACATGATATTTTAGGTAAATTAGCCTACTTTGAAGTTGTTTTTTGAATTCATATTTTTAGCTAAAAATTATAAAATCTACTTTTACTCCGAACCAAAATACCGGAGCGACATATAATAAGAGTACTTTTTCTGTAGAACGTTGATCAAGGATTATTTCAGTACTTTTAAAATTATCAAAAACAAAAGATATGACCAAAACAACTTGATAACCCCCCCCCCCCCCCACATGTACCTAACGCCCCTGAATTTTTTTTTAAGCTTTTATTGCCCGAAAATATATGTATATCCTTGTGTGATAAAACTGTGGCCAAAATTTCAAATTAATATCTCTTATAATATTTATTTTATTTACAAAAAAATATTTTTTTGAAAATGTTTGAACTGGTATAGCTTTTTAAGGAAGCATTTCCGAATAATACTTTATAAGTCAAAAATGCTTAGTTTCACTTCCTCTATCGCCATAAAAAAATTGTCACAGTTATTCCGGGACACCCTGAATATAAAAAGATAACAGGTGAAAGTAAGCACATAGCTCATTATACTATCATGTATAAAATTGCATGACAAAAATATCATATAAAACTGTAAACATAAATACTGTATCAAATGAATATTTTTATCAAAGTAATTAAAATATATATTTTATCAAAGTATTAAAAAGGATCAAGATTCTGCTATATTATTTAAGATGATAGTCATTTACACTGGTCTATATCAAAATTAGCTCAAATAAAATAATATAGTATTTTTAAAAATTTTCGTGCGCTGAATTCAAATCTGCAAATAATAGTTTTCTATTACAACAGGTTTAAAAAACAAATTTAAAAAATCCTAAAAAAAGGCTATTGTTTTTTCTTGTTATTTTTCTAAAAGCGGCTATATTTTTGTGAGATTGGGCCACACCGACTTGTGTGAATTTAGCAATATATTCTAGCAATAGATGTTTTTTCATATAAATATTTCTTGTTTTGATTATTTTCTTTCATAATTTGCTTTAATTGAATAATATAAACCTGGGAAATACATTCAAAATTGTGCACATATTAAAACATAAAATTGTATTATATTGTGTTCAGAATTTTTGCACAATATTGTGTACACATTAAAACTATATATTTCATACAATATTGTAAAGAAATATAAATACAATATTTAGACTGCAATCATTTCAGAATATTTAAGCCACAATACTAGAACAATATTTAAACTACAACATTGTCAGAATTTTACCGCGATATTTCCCAAATATATTGTCACTCAAATGTTTGTACAATATTTCCACAACAATTCCATATGATCCCCAATATTTACAGGTTCCTGCAATATTAGAGTGGATTTCATCTGAAGAGAACCCTGCGCAAAAACCAATTTGTAACAAACTTTAGATTAACCTTGATTATGATTGGAGTACGTGATGATGTACTAGTAATTTAGAATTAAAATTCATGAATAAATCTGAGTTCCTGTAGTATACAAATCTACATTATTTAGGTTAAATAGTGATCGCTCGGGTAAAACCGCTCACGGCACAGAAAAGGTTCACTTCAGATGAAATCCACTCTACCACTTTCCAACTACACAATTTTCGTTTCTATTGGGAATTCGACAATATAAGTATTTATTTTTTATCAATGGTTTTTATAACGTGAAATTTCAGCGACTATATTTTTAATCGCAAACTTATACTTTTAAAATGCAAAGAGTTCTTACTAATTAATTCTTGTAGTGGTTATCACATCAGACATGCAATTTGGACGTCCCACAGGTTCAAATCCTGGTAAACGACAATTTTTCAATATTTCCTTTACTTATACTTCTATTATAAAGTTTATTATTTTTTAAACTAAAGGATCAACAAATAAATTATAATTATCTCTTTAGACAAAAAATATTTATTATATTTAAAAAAAAAACAAAGGAAAAGGCGTGAATGAAAATTTCAAGATTATCAGTATTTTGGAATGCTCATCATGTCAACCAAATATGAAATATTTTTTTCAAGACGTATTAACATTATAAAACATCTCTAAATATTTTTATAATTACTTGAAACTATATCATTGGTTTCATCAAACAATGTTTCAAATTAATATTTTTGAAAAAAAAATTAACCCTTTAACTGCAAGAAAAACACCTTTTATAGGATGAATTGGCTGAATTCACAAAATTATATACAAATATTGGAATATTCCATTTAAGAGGATATGGAGTCTACAAAATTATATGCGTTTTTCCCTGTTTTTATATTTCAAACTACGCGAATATTTATTGAGCTATATACAAAATAAGAATATCATATGAAAGTGGAACCTCTGCTTAAGACTTGTGTGCGTTTTAATATATTATATCCAAAATGCCCAAAAAAAAATCATTAAAAATACGTAAAATTTGGCCTATTTTAAACTTATTTTTTAGACTTAATAATTTAATTTTTCAAAAAGTCGTCGTATAGAAGTCTAGCCATGAATGTTATTTAAACTATGCAATGATAAAACTTAATGTAATTTACAAAATATGGTTGTAGTTTGAAATAATTGCAAGGCATATTTCGTAAATTTTGAACGCGCATTTTAACTGTAAAAGCAGCAAATACCTTCGTAGTCTAGGTGATACAAATTTTAAAATATAACAGAAATGAAGATTTTTATTGGTACTTTCAGCCTAATTGTGTGGGATGTACTTGGGTCAAAATTTCTTCCCCAAATTCAAGAAAAAGCTCAAAATATACGTTTACTATCGGAGCGCGGTTCTACTTAGACTCCCAATCCTCTTAATAGTGATGTTGATGATAAATCAATTCAATTTTTAACCTCACAACATTTGTATTAAATTGTTAGGAAATATCAGATACTCCATATAAAAAATAAAACAGGTTTACTTTTGCAACATGTTTCGAACCACTTTATTGGGCCATCATCAGGCAAAAACTACAATTAAAATATAAACAAAAATTACAATCAATTAAAAAAAAACAAAAAAACACACATCAATTAAATAAATTAAAAATGGGCATTTGCCAGTTATATTGAAATTAGAATATGAGAATATTAAAATTAATCTTACTAGTCAATGTCATTCAATAATATCACTATCCATATATTATTAATACTATTCATTAATAAATATTAACGAATTATTTTAGAATTAATCGTTAGATTTACAACATCACGTTTCCAGTCTTTAGGTTACGGTTAAAGTTTTATCGTGATGAATTTATGTTGGTACTATACATGTCAATTGGTGTTATAATTATACAGGGTGAAAGTAGTATACAGTGTGGAAATAAATTGTTTAAAATTATTTAGGCTAAATATTCCTTTAAGACTGCTTAATTTATGTTAATATTCTAATTAATGTTTAGAACTTAATAGATTTAAATACGGGAGTAAAGTTTAGTTGGAGTTGATCATTTAGTAAGTGTTGTTGTGGGTTTTTGTTAATCTTTTCTATTTCGAGTGCTTCTAGTAGAGTTAATTTGATTTGTATTAAACATCTTTTAATCAAACAAATATTAAAATAGTTATTCTGTAGGACCATTTACGCACTCTGTATTTTAAATATACCTACTAATAAATTAAATATTTTAAATAAAAATAGGTTAAATGCCTAATATAAAATGTATGATAATTATTAATCAGAAATTCTGTGTTTCTTGAAGTTCCTTGCATAAATATATTAGAAAGCGTACATATATTGCTTTTAGAGCATACATGTTTAAATTTAAATAATATATTTGCTCTTATTTGTTAAAGGTAGGCTTATTATACCTCGTTACAATTTACGACTTCTGACAACACATTAGTGATTTATAGGGCAATTTCATCGTCTGTTTATTAACAGCTTTATATGAAATTAACGACCGACATTTGAAATATATACATAATTACATTTCTGAAAGCTCGTTTCCTTTGAAGGTTTCTCAAATATTTATCAAGCTACTTACATGAACAAACTTTCTAAATTTTAAAGTAAGGTAAATAATCATAAAACATTATTAAATTCTAATAATTACTTGATGTAGGAGTTTACCAGATGATACATTAAACTTTAAAACATATTAAGTTATTCGTTTTGAGGTATACATAATACCATAATATACTGTCAAGTTAATTTATGTAACTTACAATTATTTCTCAATGTAGTATTATAATTAATTTTACGGTTAATCTGCGGTATGTATTTGGCGTGTGCACTTTCGGCTTTCCACTGATTTAAACCACATGCAAATTAAAGTATCCATGTGGAATAAATTCATGGCACTATTACAATCTAAAATGTAATCCAAAATATCTTTAATTATTTTATGAGCTCATACGCAAAATAAATAAAATTTGATCAGTTTTTGCAAATATTTTTAATAACTATCATAAACAACAAAAATAAAGTTTCCTAATTATAAACTTGAAACTTGAATATGAAATATATCACATTTAAATAAATGTTATAGCAGAATTTTATTCCCTCTGATCCTCAAACAATAAATTATAAAAAGATATAGAAAAAGTTTTACCAGGGGGAAATTTACAATATGCACGCAGCCCTCAACCTAAATCTATACAGAGCTAACGACAAGCTCGTGTAAATTGAAACTTCAAACCATAAAAAATCCAGGCTATAAATCTATATGTATAACAAATTTCCATTCTCCATAGATAATACGTTTCTGTTAAAAATATTTACTAAAACTAAAATATTACTATAATTTAAATCTTAAATATATCTTTCGATTTGTTTAATTTATTCTTGTTGCTTATTTTTTGTGGAATAAAAAATGCAACAAATTATCAGCGAATACTTAATTCGAAGGCCCGCGAGTTTGACAGGAAAAGCGTGATAAATCATGATATGGAGCATTACGGAGACAAAATAGCTGAAGTTTTCTGCAATATATTTTCAAATTTTTCTCTTTTAGTTAAATTAAAGATTTTTTCACAGTTAATGAGACTGTTCTTTTACTAGATGACTATTGCTATGTTTTTTGGCTTACTACAAATGACACACGTTTAACATCTTTTAAAAGGGAAAGGAAAAATGATTATTTTTTTGCTTTACCTACAGGTCTTTATAAGTTTACACACATTTGGTTTACCTGTATGGCACAGGTCGCAATTTTGACACATTTTACCACTTTTACTTTACCTGCTTGCTACAGTTCATCACATTTTTACTCTTTTTGGTTTATCTGTATGGTATAGTTCGTCAAGATTTTGGTTTTCTTCATTTCAACTGCTGTATTCATAAAACTTTTTTTCAAGTAAGTCGAAGCACATATTTTAAATTACAAAGGTTTTCATCTGAACCATTTTAGCCTGAATATGTCAAACGATTTCTAAAGTGACGAAACTCCAATGTGATTTATTAAGATGAACTTAGTTTCTTCGATATAGATTTAAGTTACTTTTAAGATTCCTGTTTATTGTGTAAGTTTAGATATTTTATTCATTATAGTGTATTTTAACTGTTGCCTGATGATGCTGAAAGTTTTCAAGGAAACATGTAGCATATGATTGTTTTATAAATAAAATATAATCAAGTTGGATATAAGGAATATTCTTAGTTTCAAGTTAATAAGCAACTATCACAAGCTCTCCAAGTTCACATACTTCTATAATTAAATGATTTTAAACAAGGGGACATCTCCAATCAATTAAGAAGTCATGACGCCCTAGAGAAACTACACCATGTGTATCGAGTTATTCTAAATATTGCCAAGAAAGATCCATTTTTATCGTCAGGTCGTAGGTATAAAAGCCCATTTCGACCCATTTAGAAAAAACTATTGAAATATCTATAACATCTCGTACTATAAGAAATTGTTTGACAGAAGGAAAATTATTTGGAGGAAGACCTGCCGAACAGCCACTTATTTCAAATAAAAATCGAAGGCCCATCTTGTTTACTCTAGAGAGCATATGCAATGGACAGTGAACGACTGGAAAAAAGTTATTTGGAGTGACGACTCCAAATTTAATTTATTTAATAACGATGGTATGAAGTATTTGCGTTGTCCAAAGGGTAAAAATACACCCAAAATGAACCAAACCGATTGTCAAAAATGTTGGTGGTTCTGTTATGGTGTGGGGCTACTTTTTCGGATATGGGGTGGACCCAGTTCATGACATAAAGGCGAAATGGGCAAATTTTTGTAATGGTTCCATATGCAGGCGAGAAAATGCCCTTGCTAAATTTTTTCCAACAGAATAATGACCTAAAACACAAGTCAAAACTTGTATGAAAAGGGTTTGAAGATCAAAAGGGACAATGACCGTTACAATCTCCGATCCTAAACCCCATAGAAAGTCTCTGGGATCAACGGGGCCGTTCTATACGCCATAAAACGTATAAAAATTTAGCAGATCTTTAATTGAGTATTGGAAAACAAAAATAAAATTCTATCCATCGTAGGTTTACACCACGCTCCGATAGTAAACGTATATTTTGAGCTCTTTCTTGAATTTGGGAAAGAAATGAATGAATTGACCCACAGTACATCTCACATAGGTAGCCTGAAAATACCAATAAAAATCTTCATTTCTGTTGTATTTTAAAATTTTTATCACCTAGACTACGAAGCTATTAGCTGCTTTTAATTTATGAAATATGCCCTGCAATTATTTCAAACTACAACCATATTTTGTAAATAACATTCAGTTTTAAAATTGCATAGTTTAAATAACATTGAAGGTTAGACTTCTAAAGGGCGATTTTTAAAAAAATTAAATTATTAAGTCCTAAAATTAAGTTTAAAATAGGCCTAATTTTACGTATTTTTAATGATTCTTTTTTGCCATTTTGGATACAAATTATTTAAAAACTGTCACATACAAGTCTTAAGCAGAGGTTTCACTTTCATATGATATTCTTATTTTGTATATAGCCCAATAAATATTCGCGTAATTTGATTGCTAAAAACAGGTAAAAACCCATATAATTTTGTAGACTCTATATCCTCTTAATTGTACCTAAATTAACCTCCAAAAATGATACCAGCTATAGACTACAAGAAGAAGATTTATAAAAAAAATAGAGGCCTTACGGAGACATTCTCTTTTCGCCAGGGCAGCTAAATATTTATAATCCCACATCTTTCCCCTCAACAATTAGATGATTTTTAAAAGGTGACAACGTTTTTCCCCTAGTCATGGTTTACGAAAATGTATCTTAAGGGAAAATTGAAATAAATTATTTGATTTTGACTTGTTATTTCGTATTTCAGTTGAATAAAATGTTTAATTTATGTGTACTTGAGTATATGTATGTCTAATACACATTTATTTATGTACAGTAGTAGGTGAATATCTTGAAATTTGGTTAAAAAATATATTGTTTTAATAATATATTCTATATTTTTTTCACAATGTACATATATTATATAAAAATGTTTAAAATATTAAGACCAAAATTAAAATGAAATTAGGGCAAATATATTAAAAAACATTCAAAGAAAAAATTTAAAAAAAAGGAAGGATAAATGTGAATAAAAAATATGATATATTAATTATATAAATAAAATATTTGATATTTATTCAAGTATTTACAGACAATGTAAAAATGTACAACAAAATAATAAAAAAAAACGTAAAAATAAATGTGCATAAAAAATATGATATTATTATTATTTATATTATGAAATAATATAAATAAAATATTTGGTATTAATCTAAGTATTTACATTTACATATTATGTATAAATGTAAAACAAAATAATAAAAAAAACGTAAATATAAATAAAATATATTGAATATCTATAAATTATTATAAACTCATAAAACAAAAACAAAAGCAAACGAAAATAAAATATTAAAATTCTGGTCAATATAAATAAAAAAATATTATAAATAATAATTAGCTGTTAATATATAAAAATATTTTTAAATAGAGATGTAATAATTTTTAGGCAGATTCCATACCAATTTCATTTATATTAATTTTAGATACTTCTGTTAAAAAAGTATTAACATTTATTTCATCCCTGTTCATTTTGTTAATGAAAGAATTAATTGCAGTATATTTTAACTTAAAATTGCAGTGGTAAAATTTTTTAAGATGAAAACTTTGGATTTTTACATAAGTGTCTACTTGAAATTAAAGTAATTTTTCGTTAAACATAAATATGGTTGGGTGTGTAGAATAAAATGAATTATTAAATTTTGCGTGAATAGATTCACAATTATTAGTGGTCCGCTGAAACATTGCCGAGTTTTCAGCCCAAATTGATGGTGGAAATGTTGCATTTTCCGACACGTATGTATCAACCAAGTAGTCCGCATATTTAAAAAGTTTTTCATTATCCGGAATAATGGTCATTAGTTCGTTACTAAATGTTTCTCCAACTTCTTGGGGATTCAAACAAGTTAAAGAAAATGTTTTCCTCATCCAACAGCCAATTTCACTTTTCCATTAAAAACATTCTCCTCGAGTTGTTTGTTGTTTGTATGTTCATGTTTTTTACAACATCATGCAATTCTTCTATAGTTTGTGGTAATATACCAGGATGTTGTTTTTTTCTTGTTGCATATATTTGCTTCCGACCATTATTAACATTTTGGGAGGTTATCGACTCAGAAACTGGCCCCAATGCTTTTCTTATAATATTGATTGGTTTTTGTTATCTTTTCACTTGTTAACGTTTTACATTTATTGGAAAATATGTATCTCTATTTAAAATAACAGTACTTTCCTATTCGGTGCAAATTTTTGCAGTACATTTTTTTCATTGCACCTCCATTTAGTTAAACCATTTTGCATATCCCGGGCATGATAAAATTTTGCACCATCGAAAACTAATAATGTTTTTCCACGTTTACTTTTAATAAATGTAACTTCCATTTTGACATAAACACACAACTTCCTGAATGCTTGGACTTTCTTATACCACGAATATTCAATAAGGGCGACGAAATTTCTTAATCCTTTTCTACCTGCTCCAGGGCGCTGGGGGAAGAATGTTGTTGTGATTGCAACAAAATTTTACAACTTAAAGGTCAGGTTGTAAATCTAGGGGAAAAATTATATCTTCGCCTTACACTTATTTTGATAGCATTGTTGTTTTTACACCAAGGTCACAGATGTTGTAAGATTTAAAAATCGACATATAATATAAATAAGAGATATAGTTGTGTTTTTTTTACATACTTTGCTCGAGCAAAAATGAGCAAATCATATTCTATCTCATTTTCTCCTATAGAACTAAAAGGAGAAGGAAGTGATTTGCTCGAGCAAATCAGTCAAATTTTGGTAAAAGAACACAACTATTATGTATAAAAAATATAAAATGCAAGTAGGTACAGACATACATATATGTACAGGGTGTTTGGTAGCAGGTAGCTCTTAGCTCGACGCGTTAATTCAATGAGGTGAGGTGAATCTTAATGGAAGCATTTTAAACTATATTTATTGTTATAAAATGTGCCACGCTTTTCGAGATTTAATTAATTTTGTGATTTTTTGATAACTATCAATCTTATGAAGAAGTGAAAAACGTATAGTAAAATTACAAACAAGAAAACATGACAATAAATTGGTATTGTACAAAGAGTAAACAAAGAACATTAGCGTGGTTAAAATTGAACACATAATTAGACACTTAAAACAATATATAAATATTTGCTTCATATATCACAGTTTATCACACTAAAAAACAATACATAGGCCCTAGTACGTATCACTCAAAAAAAACAAAATTACCTTTATTAATTTCAAATACACATGTCTGTTAAATTTCGTTCCATTACAGAAAATTCGTTAAATATACTATTCTCCAAAACCATCCCAATGTGATAAGGATTTTTAAACGTTTGAACATAAATTTACTTATAAGATGCCGATATTGTTAACTAATCACTAAATACGAACATACATGTTCCTTGTTACGGCCATTAAACAACTGACATAAATGTTTGTCATTTCAATCAGACCCGACAAAACACTGGTGACAATTATTCGTACATACGTATGTGCAAATAGCCAATTATTCGTACATACTGTATGTGTAAATAGCCATATATTCGTTCCTAGTGTATGTGCAAATGGCCATTTATTCGTAAATACTTTATGTGCAAATAGGCATTTATACGTACATACTTTATGTGCAAATAGCCATTTATTCATACATACTGTATGTGCAAATAGCAACATCCATAAAATGATTTGAATTTTATTTATTAGCTCATTGCAATCTATTATTTTAGTAACTACGTTATTGCAATTTTTCTAATTTTATTTTATACAACTCGGCTTTTGACATTGATACATTAGTTAATTATTTACTAACGGTATTTTACAAAGTTTTTTATTAATTAAATCAACTAATATGGTGCGTATGGGGATAAAATTCGAAGTCAGGATGGAGTCCGCATTTTGTTTAATCGAAAGTATCCGGAATGTCATCCAATTACTCAGTCCGCAATTAGCAGGATTGTTACCATATTCCAAAAGCTGGACGTTCACGAATTTTTTTTTTTAAATCATCTAGATGGCGTTAATTTAAACGTTTTGGTACCGTTGTAAATAAAACACTCTTACTAAGGAATTGTTTTATGATATAAATACCATATAGTCCCATTTAAAAAATATTTTGATGACGATATAGTGATGTCATATCAACCGAGAAAATCGACACGTTTTTTTTTAATATTTCCAAAAATTCTAGAAAATAAGGTAATTTTTAAGCGATACTTTAAACTCACACTGTATAATAATAATCAAAGAGTTCCGTATAAATCGATAATCTGACGAGCTAAAATAAAAAGAAGAGGTAGTTTTATTACCATCGCAGAAATAATTAACGAAATTTCAAAGACAACCTTTACAAAGAATGTCAATCAGATTCTTTATCAGAGTAGTTAAAAAATAAATTAAAAAACGTTACTTGAAATATATTTTTCTATTTTGCGTCTATAATACGGCTATTAGAGCACTCAAAACTGTTCGCTTATGGCTATAAGCGAACTGTTTTTAGCAGGGGAATGTATATTTTCGAAGTTGGTAGCATTGAAGTTTATTGATTTTAAAGTGGCAGTTGCCAAGCGATTTACAGGTTATTTGATTATTTGACAAACCTGACATTAGAGTTGCCAACTACCAGAAAAGTTACTAAAATTGAAAACAATAATATTTTATTTTAAAGGCGCAAAATACTTGTCCATTAAAATACTCGCCGCTTTGCGGCTCGTATTTTAATTATGGACGCGTGCTCCAATATGCGACTTATGAAACTATTATTACACATAAAGAAATTTAATTTAGAAATTTCGAATTTACAGTTAAATTATGGCAAGATGGTACAGTAATAATTGGATGATACATTATTTATGAATATATATACAGGGTGTCCCATTTTAATTAATCCAGCTGAATATCTTGAAAACGAAGCGATTTCCTCAAAAATGTTTTAGACAAAAATTGTAGCGGCTCGAGGGGGACATTTAATAGTGCCATGGGTTTTTAATTGTTATGGGGTTTTATGGATAAACATTTTTTTTCAAAGGGGAAGAGATTCGTAATCTATGGAAAATAATAAGAAATTTTTGAATGAAACTTTTTTTTCTAAAATAAAAAAAAGTTTATTTTATTTTTATTATTTTTTAAGAAAAATATTAATTTTTTTTACTTATAAAATTTAAAATAAAGTCAAAGGTTGGAAACAATAGGTGTCAAAACGGTTTTTCAATTTTATTTGCAATTTAATATGTTAAATAATATTTTTCAATTAAGGAAGAAGGCTTCTAAAAACAAAGGAATTTCATTTTCAGCCTACTTTGTGTTTCGCACATAATTGTTATATTGTGACAGATTTGTTTTTTGTAGAAGCTCATTGTTATTGAAACCACTGTGATTATTTAAAATCAGTCTCTCATAAAACGGCTGATTATTCACCTAGAGAAATCGTGAATATTATAAAAGTTTTGGGCCATGATAACTATCGGCACGCTGCAAGTCTTTATGTTGAGGGGTTTCCACAATTGCGTCATACAAATATTAGGAGGCTCGTTGAAACAGCGGAAAACGGTTCTCTTAGAAGAAAACGTAGTAAAACTGGTCCTAAGATGCTCCCCTCATTGATAGCATTAGCTTCTGTAAATGAAGATCCACATACATCTACAAGAAAAATTCAGCGTCTTCATGGACTTCCTAAATCTTTTAGAAGATGTACCTCTAGATTTAAGACAGCGAATGTGGTTTGAACAGGACGGAGCTAGACCCCACACTGCCAGAATTGTTAAAACGTTTTTACATAACCAATTCCCTAATATGTGGATTGGAATTGGTAGTGAAGTACACGAATGGCCAGCAAGATCTCCGGATCTTACAAAAATGGATTATTTTTTATGGGGTTACATAAAAGATAAGGTTTATGAACGACCAACTACAACTAGATAGGATATTATGATACGAATTACGGACGCTTTTCGAAGTATTACTTCTCGCACACGAGTAAACATGTGTATTGAACAAAATGGAGGAATATTCGAACATCTTATTTAGACCAGCTCTCGTAATTTAAGAACAGATCCAAATATCTTTAAGTGTATTAATTAATTACCTTTGACTTTATTTTAAATTTTATAAGTAAAAAAAATAATATTTTTCTTAAAAAATAATAAAAATAAAATAAACCTTTTTTAAATTTATTTTTTTAATAAAGTAAAATAATATTTTTTATTAATCCTTGCCTTAATTTAAGCACTTTTTGACTCCTGCGAGTTTTCTTATAGACGTTTTGTTTTTTAGTAAAACTGTATCAAAAATCCCAAAATTTGTGTTCATTTTGGTGAATATAGCGAAAAATTGAAATTTTAGAAAAAAAGTTTCAACCAAAACGTTCTTATTATTTTCCATAGATTACGAATCTACAATAAAAAATGGGGGATCCTATTTGAAAAAAATTTTTTTCCATAAAACCCCCATAGCAATTAAAAATCCATGGCAATATTGAATGTCCCCCTCGAGTCGCTACAATTATTGTCTGAAACATTTTTAAGGAAATCGCTTCGATTTCTAGATATTCAGCTGGATTAATTAAAATGGGACACCCTGTATAGCTATTATTTTATTATTAAGGCTAACAATTTAAAGAGCGATACCCGAAAGGACCCGAGAAAGGACCAGTAAAATCAAAATGAAATTATACACGGTGGTACGCATTTAATCTAAATAGTGGAAGTATCCCAGTTTGAGCAAAAAAAATAGGTAAAAATTTAAAAGAAGATAGAGAATGTGTAGTTATTTTTCACCTGAATGACTTCTTCATGGATATTCTAACTCCCATTCAGTAGTTTTCTAGGTTTTTAAGTGAAAACCCATATTTTTCATAATTGAATCTGAATCTGGTAAAAAACCAATAAAATATTATCTAAAAAGTTATCTATTTTCGGGTTTAGTTTTAACAGATTTTATTTTTTAAAGTTGAAATTTAAAATCTTTTGAAAAATTCTATTGATAATGTGAAAATGGCAAATTTTTATAAGTTAGATTATTATGAATAATACTATTTAACAAGAAAATTTGAGTAAAGGTAATTTATTGCCATCAAAGCGAACCACACATCAAAGGATAACACGAATATTGGCCCGAATGAGCGAATGCATTCGTATTCCCTCCAGACGATACGCCTAGACTTGTTATGATTTGTATAGAACTTAGTATTCGCGATTTCGATTGCGATTACCTGTAGGTGGTGCCACTATCGCGGAATCAGTTGATTATTGATTATTGGTGAGTACTTTTCATTATTGTTATTTAAATCAAATTGAAAATGTGACTAGTTAAAGTCACAAAACACTATAAATCCCTTTATTTCAAACGAAAACTGTGAATATAGGATACGAAAGTACGATCTGCGACCGTGTACAACGTTTATGTAATATTACTGACAAGCACTCGCCGATTTAGTTCAAGACGCTAAATCCAGAGAACGCTTGAAATTTGAGTTGAGGTTTGACCTAGAAAGGTGTTATTTTGATCTAAAATGGAAACATTTCCATTTCAGAAAGGACCAATGAGTTGGTCATTGGTACTGGAATTCACAGTATAGGTTCGTTATTACATTGGGGCAAAGTTCGCTAAAACTAGAAAAGCCAACGTTGGCCACATCATGTGAAGGACAAATGTTGCGTTCGGCAAACTCGGCGAAATGTCAAAACAAGTTATAAAAATGAAAAATGTTGCTGGCAACTAAAGTAATAAAATAAAAACTGGGAAACTTTTTAATAAAGCGCAATGTCAAGTCGTTGACCGTATAAATTAAAAAAATATTGGTAATAAATAATGTGTAGTTTCAGCGTTCATTCTTTCTTGTTTTGGCATTTCTGATCATTCTCAAAACTGCTCATTTTTTAAGTTTGGTTTTGTTTAATAGGTCTTTTAAAAAAGAAAGAATTTGCTAAAATATTTATACAGGGTGATTTTTATGTATAGAACCAAAGTGGTCATGCTCAAATAGCTTGATAAAAAAATTGAAATTTGGTTTAACAACATATGTCATGCAATACATCATTGGAAAGCTAATTTTTAGTACTTTATGATATAGTCTATAAAATTATTATTTAAATCATAAAAAATAAATATTGATAAAATTTTGTAATCCAACTTTTACATTTTTGGACTATCCAAAATTAGAAGAAAACAGCCATATTTTTAATTTTTTGAGAAAAAAGCTGCGACAGGTCTTTTTCAGATTTTAAAATGCCATCTTTTGGTACAAAAAATATTGATAATGTCACTGGTGATTTTGGCATTGACGTCATCGTCAATTTTTTAAATGAAAGCGTCGACTCTTTTACTCGTTTTTGTCATTTAAACGGTTACATTAGTTAATACATTTCATTGTGAAATCACCAATGACGTCATCAATATTTTCTTATAAAAAACGATGGAATTTTAAAAACTGAGGTTGACATGCCGAGCGAATTTCAAAAAGAATTAAGGTTATGGATTTTATTGGAAACTTTATCATCGCCCTGTATAAAATTGTAAATATGTAAATTAATAAAACCACTTATTTAAGTAAAAGTTGTTTCTTTTTAAAAGACTTATCAAACAATGCCAAACTTGTCCTAGGTTGCCATTTAAAAAGTCAAAGTTACTTCTGATTCTGGATAATTCCGGGTTGTTCCGGAGTTCCGGAAAAAATAAGTTCACCAATAGATTCTTTAGATTTACGTTGGTAATACAAATTTTTATTTCAGTCATGTACGATAACGCGTTCTGGAGATAAATGGGTGAGGCGGATGATCTGAATCACACTGTATATTCAATAAAATACATGGTGTTCCAGGACGAATCGAAAAAAATTTAGGAGGTGATAGTATGAAATATTTTAAGTAAAAAAGTTCAAATAAACATATGTCCGATTCTCAATGGTTACGGAGATACACTTGTTTGAATGTTTTATCCAGATAAAATTATTTATTCCATTTATTTATTATTCAGGTGCTATGAAAGATGAGTAATGTTTAAATGTTCATAATGGATTTTCAAAAATGCCACCTCCTGCTTCAACGCACTTCTAGCTTTCTTAATAACATTACGAGTAGCTCTTCTGAGGTCGTCTTGGCGTTCCTTGATGAGAGCTGCACTATTTCTAATGCGAACTATTAGTTCATCTCTTGTGTTCAGTTTTTCTTTGTAGACCTCTGATTTCATCCATCCCCAGAGACAAAAATCTAAAGGTGCATTTATGCATGGAGACGTTTCGTTAATCTCCTATCTAGACATAACATAGCTCGAGCTTGAACAATGGATATAAGCTATTTATGGCCTCCCGCCCGAAGACGATTTTTTGCGGGCTTTTCCTTACCCCTTTTGGTCAAAATTTTATGTCTGGCGGGCTTTACCGCATCGATAATCCCTTTACCTGATTATTGGCGGAGTTTGGATTCACCCGAAATTGAGAAAAGATACCCATGTAATGCAACTCAAATTGGGCACGCTGTATAAATACATATGAATATGACCGATTTGCCAATAAAAATTTAATACGGAGATAACAAACTAATTTTCAAGTACTACCGCCCTGAACCAATAATTAAAGTAGAACATGTTTCATTTTTAATAATTTTTAACTTACCAAGGAATCAAAGGTTCGTTTTGGCGCACAAGTGCCTTTTAAAAATGCGTTATTATTTTTAAAATGCTTCCATGTTGGAGTAAACACTTCTTCACTTCCCGCAGATTTTTTTGAGTCCATTACTTTTCTGCTGATCGTCTTATAAGTTTTTATGAGAAGGTCTTTCTTCTTTTTTATACTATCCACTATCCACGAAAACACCTAAAAATCATGTATATGTAATTTTACATAGATACAGGGTGTTCATTTTAAAAGGAGCCACCCTAAATAACACTCGCAAAAATAATTTAATATAAAAATGCCGTGACAGATCAGTTTTTATTTTCAGGGGGACATCTATTTACAATGAAATTAAAGTTATCTTTGCAACCCCCTACCCCACAGGAACGCCCTTATGATTATTTTAAATGGGAATGGGGGTCGACTGACGCATCATTTTAAAGGTCTGTTTATCCTGAAAATAAAAATATGATTTGTTTTGGCCCTATTTTAATTTAGTAATTTCCAGGACACGATAAAAAAGAAAAGTACAAAATAATTTATCACAAAAAAATTATAAAAAAAGTGATTTAAAAGTACATAAATAATACCATTATTAAGTACTTTTTTGAAATATTTAGATACGTTGGAAATCAAAAAGTTTCCAAAAAAATGATGACTACCATTATCAGGGTAAAAAATGCTTTCAAATGATTCTTTAGGGAAGGGGGTTGCAATTACCATCCTTATTTTTTCGAAAAAAGATGTCCCCCTGAAGGTAAAAATCGACCTGTCAAGGCATTTTCACAATTAATAATTTTTTCGAAAGTTATTTAGGGTGGCTCCTTTTAAAATGAACTCCCTGTATATATTTTTGTTACAAAAGGTAGATATAAGCATCTTCGCGCCACTCCATTTTCACAAGTAAGTAAATTTAACTAATTTACTTAAATAAATATTTTTTTAATGGTGGGAAGCGTACATTTATTTTCAATTATATTTATTTATTTCATTTCATTTTAATTCATACAATAGATCATCCATCAGGTTGGCTAGTTTGAATGAGGGTTCGGTAATTCCATTTAACTCCGATTTGCAAACATACCTAATTTTAAATTATTTTGAAAGAATTAAAATATTTGCAAATTCATTTTAATTCATAAGCATGAAAAATAATGCAAGAGGCAGCGAGAACCACATGAAATAATTACTATTTCGTCGAGTTTTATGGCACTATAAACCGGCCGCTCACCGTTCAAAATTTTTCCGATACGAAATCCACCAAAAATCGTCTTCGAGCAGGAGGTCATAAACAGCTTAAATCCATTGTTCGGTCATTGTTCAAGCTCGAGCTACGTTATGTCTAGATAGGAGATTAACGAAACGTCTCCATGTATAAATGCACCTTAAAGGTGTAATGTCTGGGGACCTAGGTGGCCAAGCAACGGGACCAAATCGACCGATCCACCTAATATTCTTAATACATTCATATTTTATAACACCTAAATTATAAATAAATGGAATAAATAAGTCTTTATGTTTTCTCTGAATAAAAACATTCAAAGAAGTGTATCTCCGTAGCCATTGAGAATCACATGTTTATTTGAACTTTTTTACATAAAATATTTTATACTATCACCTCCTAAATTTTTTTCGAATCCTCCTGGGACACCCTGTATACAAATTTCTTTTTCTTGTTATTAATAACTTCAAAATTTTAGAAAGATCATCTGATTTAGTTTGAAAACAACCCATATCCAAAACAAAAAATGAATAGGAAAAATACCAAACATATTGAAAAGTTTTTAATAATTGCTCATTATATGTATACCCAAATTTAATAGAACAACGGGATATAATTTCTAACGATATCTTTGAACTTTATATAGGAATACATTTTTTGTTTCTTCTAAAAAATTTGATTTTTGGTTCATAGCTACTTATCATTCCGATGGTTTCAATTATTCCAGCAGTTTTTGAAAATTTTTTCTATAAAAAAAATCGAAAAAAATATGACATACCTACTTATTTTTTAAAATTATTTTAAAATATGAACAAAAAATGGTGTATTACTTGGATACAGTAGCGTCTGTGTATAGAATTAATACTATCAAGAATAGTCAGTTTATCAGACAAACTATTTATTATTCTCACATCAATAAATAAGTTAACGTTTCGCCTTCAACGTAGGCTTCATCAGAACTACAATTAATGAAACACATAAAATTACTTAAAACAAAACATACCTACAAATTACAAACCTTTTTACTAGTTCGAGAACAATACTGTCACAACCACATAGCAACGAGTGCTGCACATTATTAACAGTATTTATTCGCTGTCGAGTGAGTTGATCACTACTACTATATAAAACCTTATTAATTAACCCTTTTGGGTAGTGATTATTTTTTAACATATTAAACACAATATTAAAATTCTTTTGGTGGAATTTCTTATCACTTAAAGTTAGTACCTTGTGTTTTAACTGCTTAATGATTGCTATTTTATGCGTCATATGATGAAATGATTTGAAACTCAAGAACCGATTCGAGCTAGTAGGTTTCCTATACCAGTCAGTTGAAATAGAATTATCCACATTCTGTATGAGCAAAACATCCAAAAATGGCAAACTATTATTCACATCTTCTCTTTCCACAGTAAATTTCAATCTCCCATGTATGTTGTTCAATTAATTGACCAATCGCAATGAAATTAAACACATACATATTTGGAACACAGTATTCTACAGGTCAGCTTATCCAATTTTAATTTTTTTTAATATTTTCGATAGTTTTATAAAATTCAAAAAAAAATTTAAATCAAAATTGCATCAAGCCGACCTGTAGACTATTGTATTCTAAATATATGCATCTAATTTCATCACAACTGGTTAATTCATTAATAGGCTACATAGCTTGAACTATTTGATGTTTTGCAATGATTTGTATGAGCATGAAAGAGAAAGATGCGACGGGCATGATTAGCCTTAAGAGCAATGGTGCCAGTCGCGTCTTTTTCCTTCGTACTCATATAAATCATTGCAAAACAGCATTTCGTGCGATCCAGGTAGCAATTTCTATTTATTGTTTGGAGGCAAGGGTTGCTTATTCTTTATTCGCGTTCATTCATTTTTTTCGGTCTGCAATAGACGCCGTTGCGATGTTAAGGGCCGGGAATGCGGAAAAGTTTTAGTTTATGAAGTGTTTTGATTGGAAAATTTTCACATATAAAATTCTATTATTGACCCTGTTTGTAAAAATTATGGTGGTATCGAATCATATGATTAAAAAAAATTCAATGTAATACAATTCTAAATTCTACTTAGATGTTAATTTACATAGTGTATACAAATCGTTCGGCAACACTCGTTGATTTTTGAAATAAAGCATTTTTGAGAAAAATGTTTTAAATAAAAGTTGTAAGATTCTTAGTGACACACTATTTCGAAATATTTCCATGACCTTAAACAGCAAGTTGAAGGTCAGGCGATAATTACTTATCTTTTTCAAATAGCAATAACACATTTTTTTAGCAAATTATTATAGCTGGCTTTTAGAGGTTTATGGAACATACATAAAGTTTAAATTTCCCATAGAAACCCTTGTCGAGGTCCTCGTAACATTCGTAAATAATTCGTCACTAAGAATCGTACAACTTTGATTTGAAAATTTTTTCGGTAAAATGCTTAATTTCAAAAGTAAAGCTGGGTTGCTGAACGTTTTGTACGTATTGAAAATTTAAACCCTTGTAACTATTTACTTCAAAAATTTAAAAAAAGAGATTATCGCCTAACCTTCAACTTGCTGTTATGGTCAAACGATGAAAAGATTAAATGTTGAATGTAATGCGTGCTTTTTATAGTTTTTTGAGCGCTGATTACTGAATAAATAATAATAAGCTTCTATCACGTACAGTTTTCAGACAAAAACTTATCTAATTTTTATGAATGTAATTAATAGGATAGTAATATATAACTATTTGTATGGGTTAAACATAAGTTTGTACATTTTGAATATTTATTTGGTATATTTAAATACTTTAGAAGGAACCACAAATCAAAATTAAAAACATTTGCCTTAAAATTTAATATGATCAAATTGGTCAAAACAATAAAATTAGTAAAAAGTTTTAAAATTAATTGTTTTTTATTGGAAAACACATTATTCAGATGGAATTTAATGTTTTTAGGTGTTTACTTAAAACGTGAAAAATTATCAGTTTTACAAAATACCCAAAAAAATGACGCATATTTTAAAAAAGTCCCCTCTAATTTCATATATTTCTCCGAAGCCCCTAGTTCTTAAAAAACGATTTTCTTACGAAATTTTTCGTGATATAAAATTTAGTTTTTCATCATATGATTGTATATATCAATACTTTTAGCTATATTTGTTAAGTTTTTATACAGAACAAACAGAAGATAGCGGATGTCCACCTGTTTTCTTACGACCCGTTTTTTAAGGAGCTTCGCGGTGATGAAAATATCTCAAGAACCGCAGAACCGATGTTTATGGAATTTGGTACAGAGTATCCCGTAATAACGTAGACGGACATAGTAGAACGGGTTTATCACCTTAAATTAACATAAGTTCTTTTAATACTGCCCAAAAAGTGGATATAACTTTCCAGCATTTTTGGGCAAAGTATTAGAGAAACTTGTCATCTTAATTTAAGATGATAAACCCATTCTACTATGTCTGTCCACGTTACAACAAAAAATATTTTGATAGAAAAAAATATTCTTTTTTCAAAAAAATAATGAAAATTAACATTTTTTCTTTATATTGTCGTTCATGTCTTTGAAATAAGCTCCATAAAGATATCACTTTTTTAACGGCCGTAAAACTTCACAGCAAACTCTATCAACTTAAAATAGATTCAGTGTTCCATCTATTTTATGTTAGGAGCAGTGATGGTAAGAAATATACCCTACGCAAGTAACTTCAACTAGTATAGGTCAAGTAAAAACTTGGTAAATAAGACCGTGGATAAAGAAAATGAAATGGAAATAAGTTAAATGCCATAATTATGAAACAGAAACATTACTTAATTAATTAATATTTAAAATGTTGACCATTACTTGACCCTGAACCCCCTACGTCAAGTCACTCGCGCAGAGTAATTTTATTAAGATCACTGCTCCTAAAGAAACAGAGAGAAGACACTGATTTGTTTTTAATTAATAGAGTTTACTCGAACCTTTTATGGACGTAAAAAATGGTACCGATATGGTGTTTATTTCAAAGATTGAATAAATAAAAATGGAATCTTTAGAATAAGCCACACTTTTTTAACGTCCCTAGAACTTCATAGTACACTCTATCAACTAAAGAAAATCAGTATTTTATTTTTTCTCTGGGAGCAGTGGTGGAAGGAAAAATACTTTGCGCGAGTGACTTGATATAGGAGGTTGAGGGTCAAGTAATGGTCAACATTTGGAATGAAATATATCATAATTATGGCATTAAACTTAATTTCATTCCATTTTCTTCAACCGGTTCCTTATTTGCTAAGTTTTTACGTACTTCTTGTAATCAATCGCGCAGGGTATTTTTTTATCATTACTGCTCCTAAAGTAAAAGAGCTAAAACATATACCGGGTGGAAATGAAAACCGGGTCACCTCTATAACTTTTTTTATTTATGAATAGAAAAATTTGAAATTTGGCTTTGTTCTATGGTTAAAAAAAAAAACAAATTTTATGTTCATTTTTTATTTTCGAAATCACTTCCGGTTTCACCGGAAACACCATGAACTTTGTTTTTTTAAATGTAACATCCCATATTTTTATTCATGGTTTAAAATACTTTTAAAAAAGAAGTATTTTTGAAATATTAGTTTTTATTTTTTGAGAAAAAAAAATTTTAAAAAAAACAAAAAAGGTTTTCGAAGTCGGTGAAAATTACTAACGCTAATTCTAAATAATTCAAATACATAAATAAAATTGTAATTTGAAAAAAAATTTAAGTGGTTTTTGAACTATTAATTTTTAAACTTAGTTAATGAAGATTTTATCAAATATCTCATTTTTTTTAAATGCAATGATGCCGGGTCATTCGAGTTTTTAAAAAGAGGATTTTATAACGATTATTTTGGTACCCCATATGTAGGGGAGGGGTATTATTTTGCATGTGCCTGTAATAAAGATACTTAACAGCTAGTACTTTCCATCTTAAGAAATAAATAATTTTACTAGTTCATTTAGCGTTATCCAGGGTGCACCGCGTGGAGGCGAACTAGTTTTACACCCCAAAAAACTTAAAAATATTCATAAATAAAAAATGATTAATAAAATGAGACTGGTACTTATGCTTTTATAAAATCTTTAGAACTGAAGTGTGGCTTATTCCGTATTCAAAAGCTTTAAAAAAGAAGGTACGATGTGGCTGACGTCTTTCTGGATGTCTTTCGCGATAAAGTACACTAGCAGCCATGGCATTTTTTCGACATTCACCGTAAATTAGCAACATGTCAACTTGTTCATCTCGCGAAAACATTTTTAAGATTTGATCTAAACAAAAAAGTAATCTAATGTATTATACAACTCTTCACAAGATGTTTGGACGATTACTGATTTGTTTAAACTTTATCATATTTTTGAATGTTTCTTATGAATTTTATTTGTTCAACAGAAACGGCTGACGCCACATGTTGATCAAAATTTATTTAATATTCACGAATAAAGCATTGACATTTTCTGAATATCACACATTTTGATAAGTTTAATAATAACCTAAAAAGCAGTTAATTTACTTGAACAATTTTTGTGATTTTATCGTTGTTACCTGCATTCTTCTCATTTTATTAATCATTTTTTATTGATGAATATTTTTACGTTTTTTTTAAGGGTGTAAAACTAGTTCGCTTCCACGCGGTGCACCCTGGAGAACGCTAAATGAACTAGTAAAATTATTTATTTCTTAAGTTGGCAAATAATAGCTATTAAGTATCATTATTACAGGCACATGCAAAATAATACCCCTACATATGGGACCCGGCATCATTGCATTTAAAAAAAGTGAGATATTTGATAAAATTTTCATTAACTAAGTTTAAAAATTAATAGTTCAAAAACCACTTAAATTTTTTTTCAAATTACAATTTTATTTAGGTATTTGAATTATTTAGAATTAGTTTTGGTACTTTTCACCGACTTCGAAAACCTTTTTTTTTTTTTGAAAAAAATTTTTTTTTTCGCAAAAATAAAAACTAATATCTCAAAAATACTTCTTTTTTAAAAGTATTTTAAGCCATGAATAAAAATATGGGATGTTACATTTAAAAAAATAAAGTTCGTGGTGTTTCCGGTGAAACCGGAAGTGATTTCGAAAATAAAAAATGCACATAAAATTTGTTTTTTTGAACCATAGAACATAGCCAAATTTCAAATTCTTTTATTCATAAATAAAAAAGTTATCGAGGTGACCCGGTTTTCATTTCCACCCGGTATATTTTTTTGTTGATAGAGTTTACTGTGAAGTTCTACGAACGTGAAAAATGTGGTATATTTATGAAGCTTATTTCAAAGATATGAGCAAAAATATAAAGAAAAAAGGTACTTTTTATTATTTTTTTGAAAAAAGAATATTTTTTTCTATCAAACTAAATTTTTGATGATATTTTTTTAATTTCAATTCAAAGAGCCATTGATTAGCTTTACATTACAATTTTTCTCATTTAAATTTATCAAGTAGTTTATGATCTATAACAGAATTTCGAATTAACTCCATTTTCTCTGAAAAATGCAAAAACCCGAAAAAAAACTGGGCTGTTCCGACTATTGATTTTATTGTCGATAAAATCTCCTCTACTTTCTAGGATTTTCTTCTGAGCAGTTCTTTTTGGGACAATCTGTATAGCTTGTCTTTGACTGAAGGAATTTTGATTTTTTTGAGAACTCTATTTTTAATCTAAAAAGTGGAAACGTATTTTTTTGCTTGTTGATTTAAATCAATGCCATTTAAAGAAAAATATTTTTTTGGAGAAATCCTTAGGTCAAGATTTAATCTTGAGGAAACTCATTTTACAGGAAATTTTGATTTTAGGTTAACCAGTGTCAAGTAATCGTGATCACCGCGAAGCTCCCTAATAAAACGGGTCGTAGGAAAACAAGTGGATATAATGTGAAAATAATTTTTATATCACGAACCGTTTCGCTAAAAAAAATTCGTAAAAAAATTGTTTTTTCCGTCTCCATGAGTAGGTATAACATCTTAACCCCGATTGTCTATCATCTCATAAATAGCAATTTGAGCGGGGTATTACGATTGGATTACTAACTTGAAAATTTTTAAGAAAACCGTATAAAACGTCTCAAAATTCAATGGCATGTAACGAGACAGCCAGCTCCATTTGTAGAAAAAATTAAAACTTAGATGTTTTTTGCATCAAACGAAAGAGTTGCTTATTTGCTACAAAGTAATACATGTAACTCCAAACTTATCCAGGATCTTATCCTCCTTTTGCAGTAAACTCTTCAAGTGGTACCTAAATGAAGAATCCAAATGGATTAAATCTTTTTCGAGGCCTATGACATAGTTTTGCCGTTTTTCAGTTAGATAAGTTTAAAGCAATATGAGCTTGGATTGGCCCAATCGTTTTTACAAAAATAATTATTTTTTTATTTAATAAGGCAAAATCTTTGCTGATAAGGCAACTTTTTAATTATTTATTAATATAGTTAGGTAAACTTAAAGTAGTATTAAAAACACTTTTAAAATAAAGATATATAGAACATTTGAGATAAAAGAATACAAATTTATAAAACAATAAGGTTACAGAAGAATCAGTCTGATGGAAACATTTTTAAAATATTAAGCAAGAATGGAGAAAATATTCGTAGAAAAATACTCTTTTAACTTTTTCTTGTAATTTCTACCGGGTTTTAAATATTTTGGGAGCCTATTATGTATTTTTATCCACATATAGTTTGAGATTCTTCGAAATATGTGGTTGCGTGCTTAACTTTTCCTTTCAGCGGGAATGTGGCCTAAAAACGCGGCTTTCTATTTTATCTCCCTCTAACTCCAGTAAATAATATATTACGCAACGAGCTAGAAAGTGACGAATTTTGTGCGAGTATGAAAATAGCCAAACGAAGCGCTAGCCGCGTGAGGATATTACACGAGCACGAAATTCACTTTCTTACGAGTTGCGTAGGCTATTTTTCCGACGACCACGGAGATTTTGCGACCATTATTAATATTTTGTAGTAAAAACTAAAAAGTCATAACATAACCTGTGTTCACATCAGCTGACATTGAAGTTATCGATTATCTTTAGTAAAATGTACCTAATTGTAGGTGGCGCTGTTTTTACGGAAGCAACTAATCGAATCTAATAAAAAATGTTCCTATTTTATTTAAAATTTCCACAAAAGTTATTTATACAGGGTGCTCAAAAAGTCGTTAGATAAAGGAAAATATTCAAAAAAATCCTTCTAGCAGATTATTCAAGATATGAGTACCCAAAGTTAACAATTTTATTTATACATTTTTAGTTATTTTTGCTCTTTATAGTACAGAACATAAAGATAATTCTGTTGCATTTATCAACAAAATATATTAATTTATGTTGAGAATGTAAAGATATTTGCATTTTAAAATTTATAATTTATCATAAAATTGACAGAAATTACATATTGCAACAATGTTATTCGGAATTTCTATCCTAATATTTTTTTAATTATTTTACCCTTGTTTAACGATTGCTTCCAAACAACGTACCGTGGAGCGTGCCCGCGACTTTTTAAGCACCCTGTATAATTATTTTAATAATAAAATAAGTAATATTAGCGGGGTTAAATATAAATTTTTATTTCTTTAGTTCATAAAAATCCAAGAGGAGGTTTTCGGAATTCCTTCGTAGCGCTTCTATCGAAAATATTTCAGAGTTACTGAAAACCAAAGTCACTAGTCACTAGTCTAGCAAAGATACATTTTCTAAACCACTACTATGAATGACATATACGATTTTCTCATATGGTCGTCGGAAAATTATATATAAAATACGAACAGACAGCAATAACGTTTATTCGAAACAATACGAGCGTTACGAACGAATTTTGTCTCACTCGATTGTTAAAGATTTTCAAAATTCATGCTAAAAAAGGAGTTCAATTCTCAACTTTTTTCTCTTGATATCTCATCCAATTAGTAAACAATTTTTTGAAAAATGTTTCTGAGTATCCTTAAAGCATTACCAATAACTTAATAAAGAGCTCTTCTGCAATATTCGGGACAACCTGTATTTACAACTAAATGTTGATAGTTTTTTCGAACAAATTATTATTTCATCAATTTTGAAGCAAAAAATATACTCTAAAGTTTAATATAAGTCTCTTTGAAGTGGATTTTATTCAAAAATAAAAATTTCAATAGCCAAGTTTCATTTATACCCGTTATATTGTAATATCATAACCAGAAAAGCGTAAAATGAAAAAACTTTTTACTAATTTTAAACTTTCTCTGTACAAAAATAATTTCCACTCCCAGAGGTTAAATTTTCTCAGAATTTACTTTTCTGGGTTTTACGATATTAGAATACAAAAACAAATTAGGTAAACAAAAAGTATATATATTTTAAATTTGAACCAACTTTAACAATAACAAGGTATTTAAGGGATTTCAGTAAAATAAATTTTCATTATAATTTATATAATAAATGCTATGAAAAATGTTTATAACTCAAAACTGATAGTCACAAACTTTAAAAAGTTTTAGAATATACCTTATAATTATGGCATATACGAATACAAAAAGAGTCTTGTTATGCTAATGTATGTAGTTCTTTTTAAATGAAACGGATGTATTTATTAGACTGGATTATTTGGGTATAAAAAGCTAATAAAATAAAATTGAATAATATGTTTTTAGTTTAATAATAAATTTTAAATTTTTATATAATAATCTTCATTCGTTGAAAAACTAAAAAGCTAAATTAAACTTATTGCTGCAATTACAGCGTAAATAATTTACTAAATTCTAATAATATTAATTGTTTAATAATGAATTTGGCCTTGCTGAATAACCAATATAATTTCCTAATTTGAATTCGTTATGGAATATTAATTATTTTATCATGAATCAATATCGAAATTGCCTTCACTCAGTTAAGTATAATTTGTGTGGATGAACATTTTATATTATATGTAGCTACGACTGTTATTTATGACTTCCGAGATCTATGTGTACAACGTCCTGACATCGTGGTATATGATAAAGGCTGAACCTTGGCTCTTCCTTCCTGTTATAATAGTAAATTGCT
Source organism: Stenus bimaculatus (assembly GCA_963971135.1). NCBI lineage: Eukaryota > Metazoa > Arthropoda > Insecta > Coleoptera > Staphylinidae > Stenus > Stenus bimaculatus. The sequence continues at coordinate 26,784,689 of OZ020184.1, forward strand.
TGTCAGGTTATGTCGAACATAAAGATCAGGATTTTAGTGTAAAGGTTCTCATCAATTTCCTTTGAACGCCATTATTTTATCATTTTCAACTTATATTGAACTTTTGAACAAGAGTTTCGCTTTCGCTGGTCCATCAAACTTCGTTGAAATTTATATTAAACTTGACTATGAACTGCTAATAAAATTTATAAATGCGCTCTCCCCCTGCATCCAAGCCTACTCTTTTAGCCTAATAAAACAAAAAAAATCTTTTCACTTGACTAAAATTAAAATCCTTTTTATAGTAGAAATACATATTTTATTATATGCAAATAGACTTTCTAATTTAGTGTTATAACGCAACACATTTATTAAAATCTTAAAAAAACTCATTAAAACTTATATTTAAAACATAATGAAACTAAAGTAAACCTATTAAAAAAAATGTAGATCATTTAAAATATTTCTTTAATTTAAAGCTGTATTAAAAATTTTGGATCATTTTTTTAGTTATCAATTATCCGGTACTTTCAACATGCTTAATTATAATTATGTTTTTCCTTAATTAAATCACTTCTTAGTGATGGTACGGAATTCAATTAAAATCGTATGAAGATTTTCTTGATTAAAGACTTCTGAAAGATGCAACTTATTTATTTAGGTTGTGTAGTTTAAAAGTTTAGTTGGAATTTTTATTAATTATTACTTTTCTTCTATTAACAAATAATAAATCTTGGGAATTAGAAGATATACATTACTATTGGCTATTATGTTCATGTTTATTTTTGAGATAAAACACCTAATATAGCATAAATACATTTTTAAAGTATGGCAAAAATATGTATGAATAATAGAAAGATAGATATGTAAAATAATGGCGATAAGCAAAAGACGTAGTTATGTCCTGGTAAAATTATACAATAGTGCTTGTTGAGAAAAATTTATATAATACTTTTAGATGTCCGTAGGTGAAAAATTATTTAAGTTACTTGTTACTTAGAACATAAAATGTAAGTGTGAGTGATTACTACTTTATAATATACAGGGTGTAACAAAAGTAGAGCATACTAGCCATAACATTTTAATTTAAAGAATTACACAAAAACGTTAAAGACAATAGTTTTTCAGGTAATTTCTCTATTTTGTTGCTAGAGCAACCACAACTATTGTTTTTAAAATAGCATTAATTTGTTTTCTTTGTACTTTTTCTATAATCGGCAATTCAATTTTATAATAAATAAAAATATTAAAAAAAACAAAAAATTTGGTGTAATATTAAGGGGTCCCAATTATTAACCCACAAAAATTTATTTGGATTGTAAATATTATTATTTTTCCACTCTTTAAAATACGGCTGCCACTAGATATGCTAGAGCGAACGATATTTTCATATATTTTTTATTATACGTTTAAGAGTCATCTAAGAAATTTAGACAATTGTAAAAAATTTAACGAAAAGTACCTTAACTTTGGTCCCTTATTATTAATTCTGAACAAAAGCAGTAGACCAGTTTTAGTTTAGTTAATCTAGCTTACAAATCAGAAATAAAAATCTATTCAGAAAAACTTTAGACATAATGCTCGATTATATAAAATAGCAATATCAAAACAGAAAAATTTGCTGTTTTAAAAAGTGCAAATAAAATGTACCAATGCTATTTAAAAAAAAGACAAGGATTTAACCTGGCAGTAATATAACTGAAATGGCAGTACTGAAAAAATCGGTATGGCAGTTGCAATGGGCAGAATTAAAAACTATTTTTAGCAGTAATTAAAACTGTTAGTAAAGTAGTGGCAGCAATAAAATTTAAAATAGTCAGTATACAAAATAGAACAAAAAGAAAGTAAAACGATTATGTTTGGCAGTAGGTAATTTATATGTTAATGTTATAAATTTTATTAATCATAAAAAATAATAACAACTCAAATTATATTGTATAATAAAAATAAATTATTTCAAAACGAAAATCTTTTCTCAACTTTTGGTAATCCATAATGGGCAATTGAAAAAACGTCTTAAAAACCAAACTCGGTCATAAATCACAAATATTTTCTTTCTTATGCATTTCGAGGGTTAAACCCTTAAAATCTTTTAAAGTGTTATAATAATTATGTATCGTCTTATTTTAATTTTTATTTTAAAACAACTTCATTTAACTCAAAAAACGCTTTTTTTAAAAATGCGCTCTGTGATGTAAGCGGTTCCTTCATTAAAAATTGTATGTTGTATATTAAAAAATCCAATATTCTATGTTGTGTATTCTCTTAAGATGAGGTCTGTATTGACCCATGAAATGCATATGAAATAAAATATTTGTGATTTACGATCGAGTTTGGTTTTTAAGACGTTTTTTCAATTGCCATTAAAAACAAATAAGGTAAAAATTTAAAAAATTCTCAAATAAAATAAAACTCCCGATCTTGTATCATTTAAGAAACACTGAATTAAATAATATATAATTAATTAATTAGAATATGCATAGGGCTTAGTCTGTATGTGCTCAACGTACTTGTTCTTGTTGTTTTTCGGTTGATGAAGACGTGAAGTTCTTCTGGTATTCCTTCTATTAAGGAAATATTAGAAACCAGTATAGATAATGGGAAAATACCTGATGGAATGTCTATGATACCATGGAGTATGGAGTATGCCAATCTTTGATATGGGATTTTACTCATGTTGACACAATGTGTCCTTCATATTTAAAATATTCATCTAGTTCCATTGGTGCAGTTGCTTTAATTGGAGGAAAAAATAAAATATCTAAATATAGCAAACTTTCAAGGAATTTTATTTTATCCAATTAGTTTTGAATTTTCTGGCGAATGGGGATCCCTTGGATTACAACTTATCAAAGATTTGGACAGAAAACTTAAAAATGTTACCAAAAAGCCAAGATCAACTTCCTTTTTAATTCAACGTATTAGCATAGCAATACAAAGAGGCAATGCTGCTCCTGTTTTTAGAACACTTCCCAAAGGAAATTCTCTAGAAGACATTTATTTGGTTCCCTCACAATTTTCACCCAGAGTTTCTTATATACCCATTGATTTAACAACTTTATTAATTTTAAATTGTTTACTAATGGCTCAAAATGCAACCAACTCTAAAAATTTCATGCGAAATTCTTTAGATAAAGAAACTTTTATTAAAACGTGACACATGATGATCTTAGAAGATGAAAACTTTCTTAATAATTCTTCTAGTATCTTTAAACATATGAGGTTGCGGCGTTTAAAAAATATCGATACACCTGCTTCATGAACTCTGTGATTCATTACCTCTCCAACATAAAGCCTCTTTTAGAATATCTTTAAAAAATTCTTATGTAAGTTACACTCCTATCGCTGGAAAGGAAGGAGTGTTAATAAAAGCATTTACGCAAATGGTAAAATAATTGTGGTCAGAAGATTCTTCTGAAAGTACAGTTAACAAAACGCCTTTAAAATTTCAAATTCAACATTTTACACCCCGTTTTACGTATAGTTCGCAGCAGGATGCTCAAGAATTTCTCAGACATTTATTGGAAGGTTTATGCGAAGATGTCAATAGGATTAATACCAAACCAACGAACATTAATGACGAAATTTATTCAGTAATTGACAGCTTTTTTAGACAGTAATTTAATAAGAGAAAATTCCAGTCTAATAGACATATTTTTTTGGTCAATTGGATTGAACACTTAAATGTACACAATGTGGGAACTCCTCAAAAACTTTTGATTCATTCTGGGATTTGTTGCTTCCTATACTTTATAAAACAGGGCGTATACATCTTTCTCGGTGCCTTGACAGTTTTACCAGTGAAGAATTGGATAGTGATGAGATGAGACCTATGTATCTGCTCAAAATGCAAAGACTGTGGAAATTGTACAAAGTGCTTTAAAATCTATAAGTTCCCTAAAATTTTAGATATTCATTTGAAAAGGTTAAGAAAAAATTAAATATATTGATTGATTTTCCTCTGGAGGGATTAGATTTGAGAAATTACTCTGCCAAACCAGGCTTAAATGTCAATAAAAGCAAGCTTTATGTAAACACCCTTTCTCACAGGAATGGCATGAATACAATAATTCTGATGTGACAACAATTTCCGAAAAAACAGTTAGCTTCGAGCTGCGAGGCTTATATGTGGTCATTTATCTATATTATATTATGCAAATGAAACTTTAGGACAATTACTACTTCCGTTGATCCAAGTACTTTCATGTCCTTCTTTTTCTATTTAATTGTCCAAATTTTAAAATTATGTTTTAAATAGTCTTCGAAACTCTTGCTATTATACAGAGTCGAAATTATTCCGCCAATTTTTTAATTTTAAGACAAAAACATCGAATTAACATATGTCGAATTTCGCTACATAAGGGCCCAACGACGCATTAAAGGTGGTAAGCAAACGAAAAGTTATATAAATAAAAAATACAATATATTTTTAACTGGTAAAAATTGTGTACTGTCAATATATCCCTTTTACTGCTAAATTATTTTTTCAATTGCCAAAATATTTTTTTGACTGACAATATAATCTTTCTATTGCTAAAATAATTTTTACTGCCAGAAAATACATTTTTTACTGCTCAATAGTAGAGAGGATTAGCCGGTTCTGGATCACACATTCCACATTTTGCTGGCCCCGCCTCCCATATAAAGTGCTCATAAGAAGTATCACGCCCACCCCCAACTTAAATTCCTCCAACTTGAGGTCTGATTGGTCGGTTCTCCCCTCCTTCCTGAGCTCTGATTGGTCCTTCCCCCTCCTAAGCTCCTCCTTCTTGGCCTCTTTTTGGTCCTCCAGTTGCCCCTCTCTAATTTATTGGACGACGGCCATTTTCCTAATTAGGACCCCACCCCAAGTACGCTGATTGGTTACTTGCTTAAGTAAGTGCTGCCATCTGCGAATCGGTAGCTTAAGTTACTAATTCTAGTAGCGCCATCTGAAGTTTGCGGCAAAGCGTCAAAGCTTAAAAAAACACTCGCCACCGTGAATCGAAGCCACAGTGTTTGTTTCGCGTTTTTTTAATTCCAACCACTTAGCGGTTGAGACCACCAAGCAGTTATTATTAGTAAAGATAAATATGCGATATATGTAATTGTTGATAAAATACACATGTGCAAATTAATATAAAAATCGCCAACTGTACACATTCAGAGGATCATTTACCTTAATTTAAAGAAAAGACATAAGCATGTATTCTCAATCAAACTCTACCCAAACATAACCTAATCCGACCACCACAGAGTGTATTTTAATAGAGGTAATCCTTTCGGTACCTGTGTATTTTATAATTAGTGCGCTAGGCAATGCAGCCTTTTAATGGCAAAGTTTTTTGACTTGCGCTCCACCAGCATGTTTAATCCGTTTACCTGATTTGGTGCGCTAGCCCAAATTGCCCAGACACCGTAGATGGACGAAATTTCAAAGATATTTGTTTAAAATCGGTTTATTAGTTTTTTTGGAAAAGTTTTGGTAAAATTTTGGTACAAATACGACAGACAATAATAATTTGACCGTAATTTTGTGTGGAAGGTGATGGGAGAATTTTAAGTTATTAAACGTCCTACTGGGTTGAAAAAGTTTTAAAGATAATAACTGTGAAAAGTGAAAAATTTCAGAGCTAAATTTAATCTCAAAACGGAATTTTTGCTTATTTTAGCAACATTTGAAGTCATAACTTGAAAACGAAAAGAGATAGCGAAGTGATTCTTTTTTGTCGTAAATCAGACCTTAAAAGCTTTCTGAGAAAGTATCTTAAATCGGGGTGAAATAATTTGAGGGGTTGATTAGACGAAGCGCGTTAAAAATTGCGACTTATTTAAATGCTTTCTTAAAAAAATATAATTTAATTGTTTTTTCGAATTTCAAAAAATCCCCATAGGTAGGCGGTTTTGGTTCGAAAAGTAAATTTGACTGAGCTTTTAAAATTAAAATGTATTAGTTTTAGTTTGTATTATTTTATATTTGTATTGTATTGCTTGACCTGTCTATGTTCTATGTAAGAATTTTACAGATGTTTAATAAATTATTAATATTATTATTAAAATTGAAAACCCGTTCAAAAATGGCTTGACGGAAACCGCCTACTCCTAAAATTAAAATTCCAACTTTATTTTAGCATAACTTTGCAACCCCCTCAAATATATAAATAAAAAATAGCCTATTCCATACAGAAATTATTTCTTTTAAGTGAGTGAAGTAAAATTTCAAAAATATTAAAAACTGTGAGCCCCAGATGTAAATCCATCCGACCGCGTTTTACTCTATTTTTGGAACATTTAACATTCGATTTTTTTAAGCTCAGGGTAAAAATTTAAAAGTGTTGATTTGAAGTGTTTTGTAAACATTTTCCCATAGTTAGCAAATTTCTTCGCTTCCCTATGAAACCCGAAGGAGTTGCGATTTTAAAATTCCTACCCCACTTAGAATAAACATTCCCCTTCACAATACAACCTAAATTTTTAAAATCGGACGAAAAAAACACCCTTTTTCGGACACTTGAGGGATGAATTCGCTTTCCGTTTAGGATGGAATAACTTTTCGGGATGGTCGGATCGAAAATTCGCTTAAACATACATGCAAAATTACAATTCTCTACACCTTCCCCTTTCCTTGCGGTTTTAGAATTTTTTATTATGCGTTACTTTAAATCACATTTTAAGGTGATATTTAATATATTTTTTAAATACGTCTCGATGGAGCAAGTATAAACTTTTTTGTACTATTGTAAAACACTCTTAATAAAACATTATGATATGTTATAAAAATCATATCAATCCATTTTTCAAAACAATTCGATACTTTTACCGTTTTAAAAAATTCCAAATAATAAGGTAGTCATGAACTTTATGAGTTACTTCGCCCTGTATTATAAAAACTAGATTAAAATAATACCATATAATTTCTGGATGAAAATAAAATAAAATTATATCCATATATATTAGATAGAATTCTAACCAATAATATCGTCGGCGAGACTGTGGACACAGATTCATAAATCCGACGTAAAAGTATAGTTATGGAGAAAAAGTAAAGATACCTAAAGATACAATAAAAACGTAAAATGGCAGAATTAAAATGTAGTCAATAAACAAAAAAAAGACACAACAAACCTAAAACTTTTTAATTTCGTAGCTTACTGCAATTATTTGTTACTTTTGTTATACCCTAGATCCTATTGTATATTACCAGGGTCATTAATATTTTTCGATTAGATCATGTAACCCTTTTGAGAGTAATGCGAAATCAATATCACCTTAACCTAATGATAAACAAACTCGTTAAAACTCTTTTTAACAACTCTACATACCAACAAACGTGTTTTGTTTACGTATACAAACTTTAATTATTCATTTCATAATAAATTTCAGAGTAGGAATTCATTTTATTTAGGTAAAACAAACAACATAGCTACCTTTATATTCATTCATTTCAATTCATTTAAAGGAAACTTAAAATAATTATTGCTTATTGCGTCATGAAAATTAATAAAAATATAAAAACTTCTGCATTTTTCAATTCAATTTTATTCCCCTTTTGGCATATTTTAAAATTATAATCTCAGTAGATTAAATGCATGTTAGCATTCCTAGCCAAATTTTAAATAATCGTACATACATACATTTCATTGTAAATACTGCTCCAATAGTTGCGCTTAATCTATACGGTACATTGCTGAACGCCCGCAATTAACTTGGAAAAATATAAACAAAGTTATATTCCTTCAGAACATGGAGTTTTTTAAGTTTATTTCTATATTTTACGTTTATTTTTTACTTCATTTGTAATAATATATAGAATTTCTTTCTCTTAACTAGAAAGTGGAATTTTATTATATCTAATATCATTATGTTTGAATCTAACATACTGAATGGTATATTTCACCTACCTGCCTAGTGATTGATTGTCGCAAAAATGTTTAATTTCAAAAAAATTTCAAATTAAAATTTTTTTTCAGCAATCTGATAACAAATTTTGCAGGTGTAAATTAGTTATGTGCCTAGTTTTATTGCAGGATGTAGCTCATTTAATTTATCTCCTTCTTCAAAACATTGTAGTTTTTCATATATTTGTAGCAATCATAGTAATTATTTTCCTTTTTCTCTGAGTTATCTTGATATTAGAATCGTTCAGTAGGTTATTTTGTGAACTTTATATTGGCTATTTAAATCTGACAGGTTAGTATGTTAAAAGAAACAATTGGTTTTTCGGTTTTCGGACAGAATTTTATTATTATGCAAGAATCTTACATCATTGCCGACGTTTCGCCACCATTTTTTGTGGCTTTATCAATGCAACAAGGAAGCACACAATTAGAATTCGACATTATGCCCACAGAAAACTTATGCAAATAGTTATACAACATTGGTGATTAAAATTTAAAATATAAACTTAAAATAATAATCTAATAATACTTAACAAGTCATACCTTTGATATCAGGCCAATAATAAAATTTCATAAAACACCAGGTTTGTTGGTCAATGGCGCATCAAACATTTAAATCGTGTGGCACAGCTCAAACCCCACAAAATGGTAACAATCTTAAGAATGCTAATCCTACAAGTATTAGTTATTTAATAAATTTATCTAATTATGTCTTTATCTGAGATCAATGCCCAGTTTTACACCTTAAAAAATATTCTGTACAGCAATCAAGTGTGCAAATTTAACCATGCTTTCTTCACGAATGTCAATTACACAATGTCAACGTAAAACAGGCTCAAACACAGAATAATAAATAAATAAAATTAACAGTAAGTATGGTTGCACCATTACTACAAAAATAAACAAACTAATACAATTAATTATACCGAATTCCAATGCTACTATTATTGAATAAATGTAATAATATTTCTATACACACCGCTTAATTTTTCTACATCTGTTTTAAAATTTACACATTTTTCTTCTTTATTAATATCAATCATCTCGCTTAATACGCGTTTAAAATAATTTTCCTCCTGGTCTAAGATTTTAACATTTTCGAAATTAAACGTGTGGTCTGATGTTTGACAGTGAGCTACTAGTGCCGTTTCATAATCATTAACATTAGACTTCTTACAACTCAGCTTATGCCGTTGAAGTCTTTTGTGCAAGTACTGCTTGGTTTGACCTACGTACACATTATCACAATTAGAACATGGTATCTTGTACACTACATAACTACGAGCATTAAAACTAACTTGATCTTTGAGTTTAGTAAATATTTTATTTACCGTAAGGTTGTTATAGAACACAAATTTAAAATTTTGATCCCTTAATGCAGCATTAAGAACATTTTTAAGTTTATATGATACACTAGGTACATGTATCATTTTGTGGTAAATCCGGGTAAATCACAGGAAGATCGTTCAAGGTATCATCTTTAGCCGGTTTTTGTTGTTGGTAATTATTATTGTGGAAAATGCTGTTAATTAATGTTTTTGGATAGTTATTATTTAGAAGCATCGTTTTATTATTATTTAATTATTATTTTAAGTTTATATTTTAAGTTTTAATCACCAATGTTGACACTTGTATAACTATTTGCCTAAGTTTTCTGTGGGCATAATGTCGAATTATAATTGTATGTTTCCTTGTAGCCTTGATAAAACCACAAAAAATGGTGGCGAAACGTCGGCAATGATGTAAGATGGCATAATAATAAAATTCTGTCCGAAAACAGAAAAACCAATTGCTTCTTTGAACCTGCATTACGGACGTTATTAGTTTTGGGATTAGTATGTTAATTTTAGACAATTAAGCATTTTTTCATTTAACGTTTTTTTTGACTTCGCTGTGAATTATACCACCCCTTTATTGAAATTCGTTTGCTTTCATCCTATCCAACTAATGTGTTAATTTCACTACAATTACTAGATTGAAATCCAGTATACTAGATGCTTTTCTCAATTTCAAGTAAAGCAGATCTACATTTTTGTTTATTCCCAATTTTATCTGTATGTCTCTACAAAATTTTCCAAAACTCTATATATGTCTTTAATTTTAAGAAATTGCCCATAATATTACGTAGTCATTACACTATAGTGGATTTACGGCACTTTATCCGTTTAAAAGTAATGACTAATGTATTTTTATTACAACTTAAGTATTTAATTTTGCAGTTTTTAAGTACCTCTATGAAATATGGTATAAAATGTCTCAAAAAAGTTACTATAAGCAGTGTGCTTGTTTTTTCTCTTTTTCTCTTTTTCTGTTAATTTAATTCACTCAAATAAGTTGGTGCCTATTTTTTATTATTGATTTAAAACGCATTTTTCAGTTTAATTTTTGTATTTTATTAAAAATTATTTTTAACTTGCGAAAAGTATTTAAAATTTTTAAAAATTATACCTATTTACAAGGTATATTAATTTCTAGATCAATGAAATTCGGTTCACCAAGAAAGGAACATTTTACGTTATTTCTATTTGTCGAGACAGCTAACTAAACTAAACTTCTCTAATCCATGTATTCAATTAAAAGCGGGTGGAAACGTCCAAAACATGGAGCTTGAACGCACATGTGATCTGAACACGCTTCCGGCGTTTCCTTAAAATCAGGCCTGTTCCACATTTATATTGTAATTGGAGTTTACACCTTCTATTGTAATAATGAAAATTATATGTATAATTGAATAAAATAATTTTGCCATTAAATCTTGTTAATGGATTAACTTGCATTGACTTCTTATGCACGCGCATCACATATGATTATTTGGGAAATCGGTGATTATAATAGCTTTAAATCAATGCGGTTTAATCTACTTCATTTGAAGGGATATAAATACGTTTTCCTCTTAATTAAGTTGCTTTAGTATAAATTCTTTTCAACTATCCCTACTTCGCACTTTAGAGTTATAATGGCTCAAATATAATCAAATTAAGGAATATAATGTGGTCAGCATTTAATATTATTTATTATTTTTTCGATATAAAAGCTATTTCAGTTTAATTTAACCTCATAGTTTATAATCATAGGAATACTGTATATCTATGTGATGGTATAATTATTATTAGATTAACTAGTTAACCTTATACAGTAGTGATAAAGTTTGAAAATTTAATGATTTTCCTATTAATTTTTCTTAAAACTGCCCAGATAGCTTGATTAATATATTCAAAACATCTTTTTGATACCTATACATCAAATATGATTTTAACATTACATACTCCTCTTGCTATTAATAAAAGTTTTACCATGGAAACAATTCTACAAAAGATTACTAAGTATTGGCATTAATAAAGCTTTTACCGTTCGGGCATGTGTTATTTATTATCTATAGAGAAATCTAAATATAGAGGGATTAAGATTGTTATCTAGAAACGAAAGTCTCTAATATGTTTGTGAATCTTAATGAAACAAGGAAAAAAAACCTTGTATACCAAACATCATCATAAAATTTTATTATCTCATGCATTTGGAAGTATAAACTTTATCTTTAGAGATTTAATATTTTATCAACTTATAAAAGTAAAGTAAAATTGGTAACATAAATAAATAAAACATAAATAAATAAAGAATGATCCATAGACGCAGTACATAATAGCTTGGACACTATTTTAAAGATAATCACAGCACATGGTCGGATAGAGGTAACTTTTAAGATTTAAACTAAATATCAAATATTTAAGAGCATCTTTCTAGATGTTCGCGAAAAATTTTCTGTGGGAGATAATAACAGAGAATAGAAAATCCATCCCACTGGAGCATCATTGGAATTTATCAGCGAATCACTGATAATTAATGCGAATCGTTGAAGGGCGCGCGAGTTTAGGAGGAAAAATTGTGAAATATTATGAAATCGAGCATTAATTGTTCAGCCAAATCTCAAGTTTCCTCCGTTATGTTTTCAACATTTTTCAGATTTATAAGCTAAATTTATTAGGCTACAATCTGGCGTATATTACCCTTCTGCAACCTAGCACAGAATTAATTAGAAGTGTTCAAAGCTAAGGTACTTTTAGGTCATTATATTTTTTGTACATTCTCGATTTTTTTTTCATATGCTAGAATTTAGTTTAAAATCTATTACAAAAAATATATATAAATGTTTTTTGCACTAGCATATCTGGCTGCAGCATTAAACCACTATATACGGCATTTACGAAATCACAAAACAAAACAAAACAAAACACAAACAATATTTATGAAAATTTTTTCCGTTGGTATATGTGATAGGAGTAAATAAATCGGCTATTTCGGACTAGTTCTTTATTTGTTACTATAAACTTTTCTAAACGTTCCTAAAATTGCTTAGAGACCAAGAATATTAACATGTTCTTGATCATGATTTTAACGATAACATGATAATTTTCTTGATCTCTGACCAATTTTATGTATATTTAAATATTGTTTCAGTTCTGAATTAGCTTATGAACTGTAAGCGGAAGGTTATAGTAATAAAGAACTACTCCGAAATAGCCGATTTATTTACCCCTATAACAAAACAAAAACTTTAACAAAACGCAAAACGTTTTTTTAAACTACATGATATTCTCTATGGGAGTACACATGATAAAGAGAAAATATTGTTTTTTGTCAAAGGTATGAACATTTGAAATAAAATGTTCTTTTACTACAAAATTCACTACTAAAATATTAGTAACAAAAGTATATATTCACTTTTGGTAATAATCGTGTGTACTTCCATGTAGAAATTAATTTAGAATGTTCAGTTAAAATTTGAAAACAATCTAATTAATTTGTTCAAGTTATGCTGCTAGCCCATTTGAAAAACTTAGTTTAGCGAAAAACACGTTTAAAGTTTTATTGGAATGATTTCCTGCATAACAACTTCAATTTCACAACGGTGTTCAGGCCTTTAGTTTTGGTAATCGTGTATTCAAACTAATTCCACTTATTTTAAAGATAATATGGTAACTTTTGAAGCAAAAATGAATTTTCGATTTTTTACTAAAACAAAAGATAAGAGTTACATGTCTATTATGTAAATATTAGCTGATATTCGCCTCCAGATAAAAGGAATTGTTTATCAATAATAGATCGTTTTTCTATTGTTTGAGACATATTTTAAGACGTAAACACCATTTAACACACACAAAAACTAAAAATTAAGATAATATCTTCTTAAAAAACTAATTAAAGTTGAGGCAACGATCCTTTGGATTGATATATAAACTAGGGTAATCGAATTAAACTCTCCTTATCTTTATCCAACTTTATTACATCCCCGACAAAAGCGATACTTGATATTAATTTCGGAGGTTATAGCTCTATGTTCAAGCATAAATATACAATAGGCTTAAGAAGCTCCTAAAAATACAATTCTTTAAAAATATTAATCTAGTATTTAATCACACACAAGATTAACATTTTTTTTATTTAACGCAGTAATCGTTTAATCAAGTTGATCAAATTTGATGAAGATATATTTAACCAAAAGTCACATTGATGTGGTAAGCCCAAATTTATTTATACATTCAATATAGTCATACAGTACTGTACATATACATTAATGTGGAAATTAAACTAAATCATATTGTTGTGTTATTACCCGAAAAATAAAATAAAATTACTTTTGGCATATTACTACCAAATAAATCAAAATAAAAAATTATGACGTAATCTAATTAGTTGATTGAACACTTCTTTTCTTTTTTATTTTCATCCACTTGATCCAAATTACACTCACCGGCACAAAATTCGATCCATGCGATTTATTTGATTTTACTCATTTAATTTTGACCTTATGTAATGTAATGTTTAATTATCATATAAATATGAAATTATGCACATTTTTATACAATATTTTGATATAAAAGATTTCTTTTAAATCCAACAATTGTATGTTAACACAATTGTTATGAATTTTTAAGAATTTTTAAAGTGAAGTTCTTTTAAAATTTTCAACAGTAATGTTCCTAATAGGGTCGAGTAAAGTTAAAATTAAAGTTAAAGTCTTTCTTAAACTAAAAAATGGTTTTAAGCCCAACTGATAGTGCCAGAGCTATTGCTCTTATCCAAAATGGGCGGTCACAGTACTACGCAGCTCGGGTTCTTGGCGTTTCAAGATGTAGTGTCCAAAGAGCTGTAGAACGTTTTAATGAAACTGGAAATTATTCTAGAAGAGTTGGATCAGGCAGACTACGGTGTGCAACTGCTCTTAGATTAAGAGTCTTGCGAAATAGAGACACTACTGCAATTACAGAAAGGAATGAGTTGGAACATGTACGGAGAGTAGCAGTAAGTGAAAGAACCGTCAGAAGAAGGTTACAGGAACATGGATTACATGCTAGAAGACCCGCAAATGGCCCACAATTACCAGGGAACATCGGGTAGAACGTCTACGCTTTGGTCGTGATCCGGAATGGAGCAATGTCCTTTTCACGGATGAGTCAAGGTTTTGTCTCAGATCTCCGGATGGACGTCAACGAGTATGGCGAAGGACTGGCGAAAGGTTTGCCCAGTGCAATATTGTACCAAGATTGAATTTTGGTGGTGGCTCGATCATGGTGTGGGGCGGTATTAACATGAACGCTTGTACAGACCTGGTAATTGTAAATGGACGAGCAATGACTGCAGACAGATACATTACTGATATTCTGGATCCACATGTTGTACCTTTTGCTACGTTTGTTGGCAATAATTTCATGCTAATGCATGATCATGTTCGCGCTCATGTTGCTCGCGTCATCAAGGAGTACTTGAATGAAGTCCAAATCAATCGTATGATTTGGCCTGCCAGAAGTCCCGATCTTAATCCGATCGAACATGTTTGGGACATGATTGGAAGACGAATTCGTGCTCGAATTCCCGCTCCTGACACCCTACGAGAACTAACTGCAGCAGTTTTGCAAGAATGGGAAGAAATTCCTCTTGATACTATTCAAACGCTTATTGAGGGCATGCCAAGAAGAATTGAAGCCGTAATTAGAGCCCGAGCAAGCAATTTTGTTGTTGCTGTATCATTTTCTGAGACATTTTCGTTTTTTGTTTTGGAAATAATTAAGAAATTTGCCATTATTTTCTTTATTTTTAAAAATAAATGTTACCTTTGGTTATAATGCATTATTATTGTTCTAGGTACCCTCTTAAATAATTATATATGTGAAAATAAAATATTATGAATACAAACAAGAAGTAATAAATGAGTAAAACCAAATAAATTGCATGGATCGAATTTTGTGCCGGTGAGTGTATTATGTATTTGTGATAACCAGTAAGTAATACTAAATAATAATAAAATTATTATGCCATTTAAAATGTTAGGGGTTGTGTTCATAGCACTCAGGGAGGAACAGATTTTTTCTTCAGTTCCATTTCAAAGAATATGCCCCCTTCAAACTTGACCTGTTCGGGCGTTTCTAAAAATTATATTAAGAGGATAGTCGGTGTATTCTGTAGACTATTCTGTTTTTGATCATAAAAAGTTTTCTTCGAAAGATTTTTTTAATTTTCTTTTTGGGGTACAATGTAAAATCTTCAGGCTATAATTTTTTGCAATTTTTGTCTTTGTGAAGTAAAAATTGTGCATATTTTACTATTTTCTCTAAAAACAAACCCCACGAAAACTTCAATCAATTTTTGATTTTTTTTAAACTTTATTTATAAAAGGATACCCCAAACGATGTTTTGTAATAAATTTAAAACATAAATATTGCATTATAACATCGTTATAGACGTTGGAAATTTAGAAATGTTGTTGCACTTTTAAAAATTACCCCAATCTGGACATTTTCTAAAATGTCTAGAAAATATATGTGAAAACCGATTTGGGTTTTCTTGATTGGTATGGCTGTACTTTGTCTTTGAAATTGACAAAAGTTTACATTGAAATCTCCTATACCCAAAATACGGTTGGAACCAAATTGCACAATAAAAGCAATAAACGTTTTATTATATGAATAGGTAAACTTCACACTCACCAATTTTTGTACAAATTGTGCTTAAGGTCGCGCCGCAAGATATTTCGAGCATATTTTTATTACTTATTTCAATAAGATAGGATTCAAAAGTATCAGGGGTCACTAGATTAATAATATAACTAGTGAAACTGAGAGTAATTGCAAAGAAAATGTTTGTAGATTTTCTAAAAAACGTAAAATTATGTGGTGTAATAAGTAATAAGTTTCTTATGGAAAAAGCAGGTTTAAAAACTCTGTGCATAGATGCCGCATAAATGACGAATTTGAAATTCGAATTCGTAAGCCAAGCCCACCGCAAATGCAGGGAACACCTGCAATCTCCTAGCCCTCATAATACGGTCATAAATATTTCGTCTTTTCTTTTTCATAGAAATACACTTGCGTTTCTTTGATTTGTATTTAGTATTTTGTGGTTTATACCGAGCAGGGGTGCACAAAAAACGGCCAACGATGTAGCTTCGTTATTTCTTATCCGATTTTAATAAGTGATATGTCAAATTAAATGGTTTGAAGATAATAAAAGATTAATTTTATTTATGAAAACATCAGAGGAGGAGGAGGCAACTTTTCTTTTTTAAATGGCAACATATTTATTTCGATTGAAAAAAATCATTAACAAAAATAATCTAAACCAATTATACCAACAATTTTTTTTAATTTATTTTTGTTTCTTATTTTTTTTTTAATTTTTCTTATTGTTATTAATTCAATTGTATTTTTTTTTTCGTTTTCTAGTTCAAATTTTTATTTTTTTAAGATTTGGTTTTTAAATTATTTTTAATAAATTATTAATAAATTAAAAATTATTAATAATATATTAAAAAACGAAACTTAAAAACATAAAAAACTGAAAACCCAAAAATAAAAAAAAACAATTGAATTAAATTTAAAAAAATTAATAATAATAAAAAAAATTAGAAATAAAAAATTAAAAAAAAAATAAATTAAAAAAAATATTTTTATAATTGGTTGGACACAAACATAATTTTTATGATATGACTACGTGTAACTCGATCCAGATTGCATTGAATAGTAAGTGACTCGATCCGCATTTTTTCCGAAATAAACATATCGGATTGGATTCATCAATTCAATTGAATCCAAGCGGATTGAGTCAATCGCTATTTAATCCAATCCGGACCGACTTACACGAGATAAACGTAGTTCGATTGTATTTCCATTTTTTTGCAAAACTAAATTATTTATTTGATTATTTGTTCAAATTTGGAACACGGTCTAGTTAATTATATCCAGAGTGCAACCTACAATTTTAGAAATACAAAAGTAGTTTCAATTATGCGGAGCATAAAAAGCACAAATTCAATTAGGTATTTGCTTTTACAATCCGATTGCAAGATAGACGCGAGGAACAGGATTTCCTTTATGTTGCAAATTGCAACCCGGCCGCTTATTGTTATGGGATTTAGTCAGAATACAATAACAAAGCGAACCACTTCTTACTTTAAACTTGAACCAATGAAAAGAGCCCACATCTTTTTTCTAAAACCAGACTTATTTACACTACTATTACTCTCTTCCTATTGGCTAATAGATTACTGAAGTATCAACTCTCGGGCTTCCTTGTTTTAAATCAGAGCCAATGAAAAGTAGGCTGAAATGCATCCTTTTTTTTAATAGTGGAACCATCTACTGTTCCAGAACGATATTAAAAACAGCTTACGGCGCGACCTTAACCATTTTGCACACAGCGAGTTTTATGGCAGCCCACCGCTATTTTATTTAAATTTAGTTAACGAATTTGGGTTTTAATAAAACTAAAATTGTTTATAATAATTATAATTATATTAAAAGTAAATTTTAAAAAAAATCTCTAAATTACATAATAAAAATATGACTGGAAATTATGACTTAGATAAAGTTACTATTACGAGTTGTTTAATTTGTTTAATAATTATAACATAAAAAATATTAAATATCAACAAAAAAATATAAAAAATCTTTCAACAATGATTAAATATAACTTTATAAACTACATAAAATATACTTTTAAATGGGGGAATTGTGATGTACAATACATTTTAGGAACCGTAACATATTAATATCATTTCTTTGTAAAGAAGTAATCATTCTTTTTATAAATTCATATTTTGATTTAGTTTTAGCATCGAGATTTTTTTTTTGGTAAATGTGTACTTTGCAACTTTATGTAAATGTCAATTTGAAAGTCTTTTAATTTGTCTATAAATATATATATGTTTGGGTGATGTTTATAAAATCCATCATTGAATTTGGAGTGAAAAGCTTCACATGCGTTTGTGGTCCTTTCTATAGTCATGGAATTTTCCGCCCAAACTTCAGGGGGGAAACAAGCACCTTCATTGATGTAATTATCCACCAAATAATCTGCCATTTTTGTCACTCTTTCATCATTTGGAATATCATTCATCAAATCCATTGAAAAACAGTTTCCTCCATCTTCTGGTTTTAAATAAGTTAACCCAAATATGGTCTTCAGCCACACTCCAATCTCCCTTTTTGGGTTTCTATATTCCTTTTCTAATTTTATAGCTTGAATTTTTCGGTACCAAGCTTGATGCAGATGGAATCGGCAGCCAGTGGTTGTTGAATTCGGCCATACATTTTTTAGTGCCAAGTGTATTGCTACTTCAAAATCCACTACTATTTCTGAGGGCTCAATTGTTTTTTGAAACTTTTCCCAAGAAATTTGTTTTATTTTTATATCCGGCAATAAACAAAATACCAGTGGAATGTAATGCCCATTTTAACACCGTGAATTGTAAACATTTGAAAAAAAAATTGGTACAGTTTGAAAATGTACCATCCACATAAATTTTTTGCATACCACTTAATGCATTTATATTTTCCGCACAAGAAAAAACAAATATTTTATTGAATTTATCGTTGATTAATAAAAAATCCTCTCCTTTGCTGGTTTTTACGTTGATTTTTTACAAAGTTTGATGAACTTCATCTCGGGAGTTTGGAATGTTATACTTTATTATTAGGCAATAAAAATGGGTGGTTGCTATTTAAAAAAAGTGAAGTGATTATCGCCTGACCTTCAACTTGCTGTTCAAGGTCATGGCAATATTTCCTAACACGAAAATGCAAAAACATACTGGGTGTTCTATTTAATATAAGAAAGTTGCCATCCACTTTCGGTATAACCGGAAGTTCCACAAAATCAAAAATACCTTTATTAGAAAGTTCGCAATTAGATTCCTCAGTGCACAAATTTTCAGAATAAAAAACATAACCGTTCAAAAGTTAGGGGGAGGGGGATTTACTTTATGTCAGCACTGTA
Organism: Stenus bimaculatus; assembly: GCA_963971135.1. Taxonomy (NCBI): domain Eukaryota; kingdom Metazoa; phylum Arthropoda; class Insecta; order Coleoptera; family Staphylinidae; genus Stenus; species Stenus bimaculatus. Next base: position 26,803,813 of record OZ020184.1, read on the forward strand.
TACAGGGTGTTCATTTTAAAAGGCCACCCTATATAACTCTCGCAAACTCTAATAAAAATAAAAATGCCGTGACAGCTCGGTTTTTATTTTCAGCGGGACATCTATTTACAATGAAATTAAAGTTGTCTTTTCAACCCCCTACCCCACAAGACCACCCCTTTTGATTATTTTAAATGGGAATGGTGGTCGAGTGACGTATCATTTTAAAGGTCTGTTTATCCTGAAAATAAAAATATGATTTGTTTTGGCCCTACATTAAGAGGACACGATAAAAGAGAAAAGAAAAAGTAATTTATAACAAAAAAGAATTATAAAAAAATAAGGTTACTGATTTATTTTTCAAAAATTATAAATAATTAGCTTTTGTTAAGTTGGAGCACTTGATTTATGGTGAAAACAATTTATCCAAAAGTGATTTAAAAGTACATAAATAATACCATTATTAAGTACAGCAACATAAAACTGACCCTTAAGGTATTATAATTCACACCAAATTTCAAACATTATCTGTTATCATCTACCTAGCTATGATATCGGAGTAAAAAAATATCGTTACAACTACAAAATTAATGCGTGATAAATATTAGAGTAACATACTCAGCTTTTTCTGCTCGTAAAATTTTTGCATTTAAAATAATTTTGTAAAAAGATTAATTAATAAGTCTTGAATTTGGGATTTTTCCCGGATAGGGCAAATAAAACACCTTCTATGTTTAGCTAACGTTTCGTTTACTATCTATAAACTTCCTCAGAGCTAGGACAAATGTTACAATTATTATTACGTCATATAATTAAAAGTTCATAACTATCTTATTATTTGGAATTTTCAAAAATAGTGAAAGATCGTATTGTTTTTGAAAACTTTATTTTGACCTTAAAAAATTTTTCGGTTGGCATGACGTTGATATAGTTTTTATAGCATAAAAAGTGTTCCTCAACTGGATTATTTAAATAAATTGATGAAAACCGCCATGTTAAAGTTGAAAATTTTTCTTTTGTTTAAAATAAAGTTTATCGAAACCAATGCGTCTTTTACCATTTTTGAAAAATCCAAATATTTAGACAGTTCTAAAATTTATGCCTTACTTGAAACTATTATATAATACTTATAATTAAAACACAAAATAAGTATTTACCTACACAATACAGGTTGGTTCTTACATAATATATGAATATCGCAGCACAACGGAATTATTATTAAGAACATAATATATTGTTAATGGCTTTTTAAAAATTATAATACAACCACGCTTTTTTAAATCACAAAATTGACATATGACAAGTTTAAACAACAATTACTATGCAATCCGATGTACTCAAATACGTGTGGTTGGTAGAATAATTTGCATTTTTGTTAATCTTTTTTAAAACTTTTTAATAATATATGAATAAATATTGCTCAAGTTTTCCGTATCCTTACATAGATTTATCGCCTTAGGTTCTTTGACGATGTGCACCATCTCCAAAATTTTTCGTTTTTCTAAGTTATTTTCTGTTTCCAGAACTCTAACATCTTCAAATTTAAATGTGTGTTTGTGTTCAATTGCATGTTGGGCTAGAGCTGATTTGTCCTTCTTCTTCAAATTCACGCAATCTCGTCTGTGTTGGTCCATCCTTTTCTGCAGATGTTGTTTAGTCTGTCAATTTTGAGATTTAAAAAAGCGTGGTTGTATTATAATTTTTAAGAATTGCTCCTCGCCAAGACGATTTAATGAAACCATTAACAATATTTTATGTTCTTAATAATAATTCCGTTGTGCTGCGATATTCATATATTATGTTAGAACCAACCTGTATTGTGTAGGTAAATACTTATTTTGTGTTTTAATTATATGACGTAATAATAATTGTAACATTTGTCCTAGCTCTGAGGAAGTTTACAGATAGTAAACGAAACGTTAGCTAAACATAGAAGGTGTTTTATTTGCCCTATCCGGGAAAAATCCCAAATTCAAGACATTAAGTGTTAAGGGCGAAAAAAACATTATCCAATTAATTAATAAGATTATATCTTGGTAAATATTTAATTATGAAACCACAAACAAATAATAGATATTAAAAATAGGAAATACTTATCTCCAGTTGTAGCCTGATACTTTATTTTCCGGCAGTTTTAAAGTTAATTAAAGCTATTTACTAATAAGCATTTCTTAGTTCTTCTTTAGCATAATGGTAAAAGCCAAATTTATACCATAAACATACAATAAGCTAAGTTAAACATTGGGCGTGTGTTTCTAACTTTATCTATTATTAAAAAGCATAAGTAAATATTTTAAGCGTATTTTATGATGATGAATTACATTTCGACTAAACCTTATTGTTTACACGAAGATTGTAGGAATTGTAGGAGTTGTAAGTAGATACTTGTGTAAAATATTGACAACTAATTACGTAACTTAATGAGAAACAAGGTTTAAAATTCCCAACTTATCTACGGAAATGCGTTGTTTACCTTAAGTTTAAACCAACCAAACAAGTGATGTTACAAGAGATTTTATCCTAACAATATTTGCTTAGAAATTTAATTAATGAATAACTTAAATAAATATATGTATTCAAAAAAATACTGAAATATTCACATACAAATCTCTAAAAGTACGCAATTGCATTTTAAAATTACCTCAAATGAGATGTTAATCCCCTAAGCGTACAATTTATTGCTGCGATAAGTAAACAACAAAACCAGAATAGAATAACTCTACAATACCACATCAATCAAGAACTTGAAGGATCACTGCAAGCAGGATTTTTCCGTCTATATTCCTTATCGCTGTATTTAAGAGCAATCATCCCGGTGCATTTTTAGAGGTTTGCTTGAGTAGTCCTGGACGCTTTATTTTTTAATATTTTTTCATTTTCTTTTGTTTTATAATAAAGTCCGCTCATCAACCTTTCGAACAGACAGACTCAATTTTTAAAAAAAGTTAAAATTATCTTTGAAATGTTTCATCAAATGTGTTAATCTTACACATAATATAAGAGTGAATTGCGAGAGTACAAATCAAAATATCAAAAAAGGAGTCAATCCTTTCGAAAGTTTGATGAATGTATTTTATTGTAAAAAAGAAAATGAAAAAATATTAAAACATAACGCGTCCAGGACTACGCAAGCAAACTAAGTTATTCTTTCCGCTGGGAGCTATTTCAGCGCTCCTACATAGAGAGTGGGGGTGTGCCTTAGTGGAATTTGCGATACAGTGGTGGAAAAAAGGTTGTGGAAACTTTACAAATACTTAAATATATTAGCGATATCATGTCAAAATAGGTCTTTGTAATTTAAAATAGAATTATGATTAAATATACTCAAGCTGGTCATTAAAATTAACTGAATAACCAATAAGCAGCAATAACTTCATAAAAATAAAGTAACCTGGAAAAAAGTATGGAAACGTTTATTTTCTTGCTTAAAGAAAACAAATATAAAATAATTTTAATATTTTGTTGCTTACTCTTCTGTATCCAATAAGGTTTGACATGTTTTGCAAATTGAATGTACCATAATTTTATTCTTTGACGAGGCGCTAGAAAGGTCAAAAAATAAAAGCACAAAAATTGTGCAATTTACACATAACATTGTCAAGGAACGAATAATATTTGAAATCAATAAATTTCTAACTACTGAAGTTTGTTTATACAGGGTCAGTTTAAAATAATGCATAAAGTTCATAACTATCTTATTATTTGTAATTTTCAAAAATAGTGATCGTATTGTTTTTGAAAACTTTATTTTGACCTTAAAAATTTTTCGGTTGACATGACGTTGATATAGTTTTTATAGCATAAAGAGTGTTCCTCAACTGGATTATTTAAATAAATTGATGAAAACCGCCATGTTGTATCTAGATGACGCTAGTATTAACTTTTTGGTTCTGCTGTAAAACTCTTTTAGTAAGGTATTGTTTGATGCTATAAAAACTATACAGAGTGTCCCACTTATTTTCCAGCAATTTTTTTAGGTAGTAAATGTCATTTTGAACAAAAAAATGTCTATGAACTATTATGTTTTTCCGACTCCTTAAAAAGTTACACCAATTTTAAAATTTTAAAAAATTATTGATTTTTGTGGGACACCATGTATAAATTTCATTTTATTTGAAATTTTTTTATATAAATCAAGAATCCTTTCGATTTTGTATATACCTTTAAGCCAATAAGATGCAAAATTTAACAACGGAAATTTAACCTCGTCGTTCACTTATTTCAAATACAGCCAATTAAGTTCAAAAAATTCAATTTAGTAAAGAAAAAATTCAATTTGGTAAAGAAAAGCTTCAAATAATAATTGATTTAAATAAAAAAATGTAATATGAGGAATATTATACAGGGTGTTCCATAAAAATTATTAAAATTTATCCATTTTAAAATTGCTGTAACTTTTTAAGGAGTCGAAAAAACATAATAGTTCAGAATGACATTTACTATCTAAAGAAAAGTTTTGCTGGAAAAAAAGTGGGACATCCTCTATAAAAAAATGAAGACATCATAACAACATCAAGTCAATGTCTTTCACCGTTTTTGAAAATTCCAAATATTAAGGTAGTTATGAATTTTATGCATTACTTTAAACTCACCCGGTATGTATTCCCAGTATTCGCATTTCGAAGAGGAAGTTATATTGAAGAATGATGAGTTTCTGCATTCTCGCAAATATAGAAGATTCAGCTAATTCTGATTTTGTTATTTTATTATTGGTTTTTAGTACATGTACAGTGCGCGAAATGATATTTCGTCATCTTTTTTTATGGTTATAGAGAAAATTAAATTTGTTTAAACAAAGTATACTCTAAAACATACATAGTTAACTCTAAGCTGGCAATCAATGCTTTAATAGTATATTATTCAACGGGCGGGTAATGTCACAACATTTGTTATTTGCGAGAAATGTAGCGTTGCGAGCGAGGTACGGGCGAGCAGTGGAAGCTAATCGAGCGAATAACAAATCATTGTTCGCAAGTAGATAACTGAAGCGTGGTATTCCCAAAGGATCTAAGTGCCAAATATTTAGAAATTCACTTTTATCTTTAAAAGGGCTCTACATACAATACTCCGTGTTTCTATTTTATATTCGTGTCTTTTATCTTTTATTGAAACATATGACTCTGTCTTTATTATTTAATTATTTTTTGTAGAAGGTACTAGGTCAAGCACATCATGACACTACATGCATCTTTAAAATTAATAAAAAATATTATTGAAGCCACTATAAGTTATTAGCTGTTACAAAAAGTTTGAATATGAAGTAAGCCTCGGTAATCGAGAGATCGGTATTAAAATAAAGAAGGAACTAAAACAAATGTAAAATAGTGGTATGTAAAATAAAAATTGAAATAAAAATAGTTATATTTGCATAAATAATTGTGAAAAGGTTTCCTCTAATCAATTATTAAATAATGTTAAGTCACTATTAATTTCATCTTCCAAATTAATACGATCCAATCCCGAATATCATAATATAGTGTCATCAGCAAAAACTATGTAGTTTGCTTTAATTCCAGAGAATTGAAGATTTTGAATATACTGTAAAAGGTCTTTATAACAGTTTACCACATATTCCTTAGACCAAAATAAATCGATTTAAGTAAACTTCTCTTAGTATAAAGTTCCTTGGTTCGGGCGCTATATTGCTTTGAAGTTAGAATTTTGAAATTGTTTTTCTGTTATATCTTTAAAACGGCTTATGCGATTTTGTTCAAATTTGGTAGGTTGGCATAGCTTTAGGAGACAAAAAACCCATCAAAATTTTGATTAACATCAATCCAGGGGCGTATACCTTGGTTTTTTTAATAAATAAATGTTTCAAATTTCTACACCAATGGAAGAAAACGAGTTTAGGTATGGTTTTTAGATTACATAACTTATTTACTAAACAAACGGCACTCTTTATAAGACTCGATTACTCTAACGCTTTTCGAGAAATTTGTAATTTAATTATGAGTTGAAATTAGTGTTCGTTGGAGAATATAGGAAACATAAATTAGACCGGTAATCGGACATATATTTTATTGCAAACGACTTACACCATTTACCTAACGTTTCGCCCTACAACGTGGGCTTCATCAGAGCTAAAACATATTTTCTAAAATTACACATAAGTTACAAAATTAAATTACTCATAAATACCTCTGGTGCGAAAATGTAATGCCTCAAGTCAAATTATAATTATAATAAATTCTCGACATGAGTACAATCATGTAACCTATCCAAGTAGTAAAGATGGCAAATACTTGGTTTTTACAAATTTCTATTTTATTCAAAAAGTAGTTAGACGAAAGTAACATAGGAACACGAGACCAAGTTAGGTTATAACCTATCATAGACGTAACGATGAGTAACGCTCGAACCACAGAACGTCATAAAAATAACAAATACAGCGTAAATATATATGTATACAAGGCGACAACAAAAGTATATTACAGACATGATTCAAGGAATAATTACAATTCACACCAGAGGATAAGTATACAATTCAAATTACATGACATTAATATTAAAACAAATTACAATAAATCGTACTTAATTTATCTACATCACATCTAAAATTGACACAATCATTAGACTTAATATTAACCATTTCACTCACTAAACGCCTTTGATAATCATATTCTCTATCAAGAATTTTTACTTTCGAAATATTAAAAGTATGACCTGTGCTATCTACATGGGCAGCCAAAGCAGTATTATTTTCTGAATTAACCCTATTAGGTTGGCAACTCAGTTTATGTTGATTAAGCCTATTCTTTAAATATTGCTTTGTCTGCCCAATATACGATTTCTTACAATTCAAACATGGAATACAATAAATCACATGAGACTTCATCAGCAGGTCAGTTTTATCTTTTAGAGGCGTAAATAATTTCCCCACAGTTAGATGGTTATACGGGGCAAGCTGGATATTATAATCGCTAAACACCTTTTTTAATTTGGTCGTAATATTCGGGATATTGATGAATCTACTGTAAGTTTTGACCTGTTCAATCATATCAGGCGGTTTGACATTAACAACTGGAGTGCTAAAGAACACCTTATTAATAATGTTATTAGGATAACCATTATCATTAAGGATCACCCTAGCAATTTCATAGTTGTCGTTGTGATGATGTGTATCACTAAGAGTAGTGATTTTATGCTTAAATTGCTTTATAATACCCATCTTTTGAGTGAGCGAGTGAAAAGATTTAAAATTTAGGCATCTATTCGCGTTAATAGACTTTCGATACCAATCAATATCTATGTTATTTGAATCAGTTCTTGTCAAGAGAAGGTCTAAGAACGGTAAGGATTTATCATTTTCTTTTTCCACTGTAAATTGAATCATCTCATGGATGCTATTGAAGATATTTAGAGTGTTGTCTACCTCATACTGAGGGATCGCTAAGATAGTGTCATCTACATAGATTTTAAGTATCGGGATACTGAATGGTAGTAAATTGATGGCCTTCGTTAAAACCGGGTTCATAACCAACTCAGCTAATATGGGCGACGACGGATTACCCATGGCCGTACCATCTAACTGTTTGAAAAATTCTTTATTATAACTAAAGTAGCTTGTATCAAATATGAAATTAATAATTGATAAGAAATTGGTCTTGTTAATATTAGTATGTGTAGAAATAATATTCCAATCTTCATCTACAATATCAATAACCAACTGTTTTGGGATATTGGTGAATAATGATTTGACATCAAACGATGCCAAAACATAATCACTTGGTAACGTTACTTGTTTTAAGAATTCAACCAACTCTGGCTGCCCATGTAGATAGCACAGGTCATACTTTTAATTTTTCGAAAGTAAAAATTCTTGATAGAGAATTGATTATCAAAGGCGTTTAGTGAGTGAAATGGTTAATATTAAGTCTAATGATTGTGTCAATTTTAGATGTTATGTAGATAAATTAAGTACGATTTATTGTAATTTGTTTTAATATTAATGTCATGTAATTTGAATTGTATACTTATCCTCTGGTGTGAATTGTAATAATTCCTTGAATCATGTCTGTAATATACTTTTGTTGTCGCCTTGTATATATATTTACGCTGTATTTGTTATTTTTATGACGTTCTGTGGTTTGAGCGTTACTCATCGTTACGTTTATGATAGGTTATAACCTAACTTGGTCTCGTGTTCCTATGTTACTTTCGTCTAACTACTTTTTGAATAAAATAGAAATTTGTAAAAACCAAGTATTTGCCATCTTTACTACTTGGATAGGTTACATGATTGTACTCATGTTGAGAATTTATTATAATTATAATTGGACTTGTTGCATTACATTTTCGCACCAGAGGTATTTATGAGTAATTTAATTTTGTAACTTATGTGTAATTTTAGAAAATATGTTTTAGCTCTGATGAAGCCCACGTTGTAGGGCGAAACGTTAGGTAAATGGTGTAAGTCGTTTGCAATAAAATATATGTCCGATTACCGGTCTAATTTATGTTTTGTAATTTAATAATTTGCAGTAAATATTAGAAAAAAAATAAAGAACGTTCACGGTAGAAACAAGATTTCTAACCCGAATGAAGTGTGCGACGCTGAATTTTCCCACTGCTACTCTCTCGTTTCCAGCATTGAGCAGAGATAAGTGTTCCCATTACATGCCATTACTTAATTTTGCCGTACCTCCTTTTAGGAGGTATGTACGCTTATTAAGTTAGCCTCTATAGTTTATTTATTTAGAAAACCACCTTTTCAGCAGCTATTATTTATTTGGTCAACTTGGTCAAACTCGTCAGCGGTCGCGTCCCCCGATTTCCTACTCCAGCATACGCGTCCCACCAAACTCCCGCTCAGCCGTCCAATCATGATCGACAGGCAGGTCACGTGATTATTAAGCATCTTAGTGCGACGAATTCTCCTGCGAAAAAGGTGGTTTTCTAAATAAATAAACTATATAAGACTATTAAAATTCGATACCTTAAATAAGCACGTATCGCATGTATTAGTTCCATATACGTTCTCTCCTTATTTGGCGAGGTTTTAAATGTAAAAGATAGTGAGCGAAAACTATTAGCTTGTCTACACCGCACCGATTTTCTCGGAGAATAATTTACGCGATGTAGAAAATTAAAAGCATTATTTCTTCATCAACTCTTAGATCATTTGTTGCATTTTGAATACGTTACCACAGTTGTTCTTCATTATTTATAGGTGTGATGTAAACCATGGGTTTAAGATGTTCCCATAAAAAATAATCCATTGGCGTTAAGTCGGGAGATTATGCTGGCCAATTTACAGGTGCTTCATTGCCTGTACCTATCCATTTGTTTGGGTACTGTTGATTTAAATTATTTCGAACATGTAATGTAAAATGTGATGGAGCTCCATCGTGCATAAACCATATCTCCCCGAAGCAGGAGAGGTAAATCCTCAATCAAATCTAGTAACGTATTTTGTAGATGTTGCAAATAAATTTCTCCCGTTAATCTTAGTGGAAAAATGAAAAATCAATGACAGGACCAACAATAAAATTGTCAGTTATGCCAGGCCACAAATCAATTTTAAATTTGTGTTAAAATTTGTGTTAAAAATTGCATGTGGATTTTTTTTCTGCATAAACGGGTTCATTATGGAAATTTGTTATCCCCCTTCTTGTGAAACATGCTTCGTCCGTGAACAAAATATTGTCGCCAAAGTTTAAATTTATTTCTCTTTGGATATTAACGAACCGACAAAAATCAAGGCGTATTTCAAAATCAACTAAGAGATCTTAAACTGACATTTTATGGTATGGAGTATGGATAAAGCAACTGTTCTTGAAGCACTTTATGAACGACATCTTTTCCTACTCCTAGTTCCCTGTCAATTCGTCTGGTACTTAGTTCTGGATCTTCTTCAGCACATTCTAAAATTTCTTCTTCTACTTCAGGAACCCTTACAAAACGCTGCCTTCCATAGTTAGTGGTCAGAGGAGCAAAGCTACCGGTCTCTCGAAGACGTCTCTCGATGGTGGAAAATGTTGGGTGGCTTGGTGTGCGACGATTTGGAAACCTTTCAGAGTACACTCCGGAACACACTCCCGCCAATTTCCTTGACAAAATCCATATACCATAACATATCGGTATACAGGGTGGACCATTCAACTCGAGACAAAAAAAATATTGAAAAACTAAAAGGTTTGGACAAAAAAGCTTTCAAATAATTGTTTGGTTTAAACGGAGAAAACTATGGTGCTATTTAAAACAAATAACTTTTACATAAATCATTTTTTTAATTGAGACATTTTAAATTTCAAAAACTTATATAAAAAAATTTTTTTTGACACTTGACGAAAACATTAGTAGGTATGTTCTTTATTTTCCTCCATTTAAATCAAACAATTTTTATTTGACACGTTTTTTTCAAAACCTTTTTTCTATGCTTTTAGTTTGTAAGATATTTATTTGTCTAAAGTTAAATGATCCACCCTGTATATTCTACATTTGTGGACTGCACGGCCATGATCAATTACAAAAATTTAATAACTAATAACTCAAAATATTTTTGTAATATCCCGAAACGAATAAACGAAAATATTGAAAATTGTGAAAATATTGAAAATTGTGAAAATGTTGAAGATTGTGAAAATGTTGAAAATTATGAAAATTTTGAAAAATTATGCTCTGAATTTTTTTACTTTTTACAAAATTAATAATACCTTTAAAACTATTCAACCCAGCAGGATGTTTAATAACTTAAAATTCGTCCCGTCATCTGCCCGTCAAATTTCATTAAAATTATAATTTTCTGTTCAAAATTGCATAACCCGTATTTGTAGCAACATTTGACAAAACTCTGAGATTTTTTTCCGAAATAACTAATAAACCGATTTTAACAGAATATTTTTTTAACATAAGCGGTGCTCTTCGGTAAAAATTTAAAATTGGTAACTTTCGTAGTTTTCGTGAGAAAAACTTTTTTTCGAATATTTTTAAGGTCGACCCAAATGACAGGTAATATAAAATAAATGATGTGTGGGAGGTCAGTTGCCCCCTACAACCCCCAAAAACATTTTACACCCCAAAAATAAAAAAATGGGCGAAAGTCGACCTTCTGACTAAGTTCATGTAAAGTCAAATTTTAAGTGACCATCACGAAGTTATTCCGCGTCGCTAAAGTCGATCCCTTACCTTCACGCGATTTTTAAGATTTTGGTCGGCTTGGGAGGAGTTCTTTAATTTAGGGGCGAAGGTTTTATTTTAATTGAATTTCGTAGATTTTTACGTCAAATTGTGATTGCGTTGGATCAAGAACGTTCTCCAGAATATTTTCCATCTATATTTATTTTTCTAAAATGAAAATCAAAAAAAAATATTCCGGAAAAGCTCAAAAAATCGTCATCGTATATATGAAGTTATTCCCCTTCTCAAAACTTGGGCACTCATCATCACATGTAGCGATTTTTGGGGTTTCGGGCACTTTCGGAGGAGTTCTTTACTTTATGAGCGCGACTTTCCCGAAAAAAAAATCAATTTTTATGCTTAGATCCTGATTCCGTTCCTGAAAAAAGTTTTAAACGAAAAAATAATATATTTGGTGCGGTTCGTCGTCCTCTTTAAGAATTCCAAGACAAATTGAAAAATTTTGAAAAACCCCCTTTGTTATTGACAAAAAACCGAAAAAAACTCGTGGCCCCATTTGACCCCTGTATAATTGCGGCTCGCAATATCCGTAATATTCGTTTTAACGTGTCTTTTCCGCTGAAGACTCCGGTAGAAGCGGAAATGTCGATATCCGAGGACACATATTTTTCATTTTCGCTCAAAATTTAGGTGAATTTTAAAAATTTGAAAATTCGGGTTCTAAGCAAAAAATTTTTTCCGAAACTTTTTAAAAAATCAAAAAGGTAGCATACGGAAGTCGTCCCGTACAAAATTTTGTAAAAATCCGTCGATCCGTTTTCGAGAAAAGTTGGAGAAAGTGAAAAACAAAAGAGGTCGATATCTCGGCTCGAAGGAGGAAATTTGAAAAAAAAACTCTCGGCCTGCCAGTGGCGAGTTCAGTTGGGATCTCGTAGCAACTTACCGCATGTCCGCCAAATTCATACCCAGCGATCCAAAGACAAAAAAATCTAAAAAATTCTACTTTTTCGCCCGGAACACTTGCAAAATTTCAAATCATGACCGGAACCACCCAAACCAAAAACGTCGCGAGACAGTTTTAGTAAAGTTACGGCAGCAGTAAAACGGACTCTTTACAAAAATGTTCGCTTAGTGGCGTCTTAGATTTTTATAAAAAAAATAATTGAAATAATATACCATTTCCAATGCTAACAATTGCAAAATTTCAAATCATGACCGGAACCACCCAAACCAAAAACGTCGCGAGACAGTTTTAGTAAAGTTACGGCAGCAGTAAAACGGACTCTTTACAAAAATGTTCGCTTAGTGGCGTCTTAGATTTTTATAAAAAAAATAATTGAAATAATATACCATTTCCAATGCTAACAATTGCAAAATTTCAAATCATGACCGGAACCACCCAAACCAAAAACGTCGCGAGACAGTTTTAGTAAAGTTACGGCAGCAGTAAAACGGACTCTTTACAAAAATGTTCGCTTAGTGGCGTCTTAGATTTTTATAAAAAAAATAATTGAAATAATATACCATTTCCAATGCTAACAATTGCAAAATTTCAAATCATGACCGGAACCACCCAAACCAAAAACGTCGCGAGACAGTTTTAGTAAAGTTACGGCAGCAGTAAAACGGACTCTTTACAAAAATGTTCGCTTAGTGGCGTCTTAGATTTTTATAAAAAAAATAATTGAAATAATATACCATTTCCAATGCTAACAATAAGTTAAGGTATAAATGAAGAGTTTATAGACTCGTTTTTTGTTTTAAGTATATTTTTAAACTTTTTACAGCGATCCAAAAATTAAGTAAATTTTAAGAACTTTTTGGAGCACTGGCGCTGTTTGACAGAGATATACATGATTCGTAATTCACTACTCCAGAAACCCGCCTTTTTAAGGAATAATTGTAAAATTCAGTTTATGGTGGCAGAAGCACTGCTCACTATACAATTCACGAAACAAAAAGAAAACATGTTTGATTACTCAACGAACGTAAAAGTATTTTTCGTATTTTACGAGTAGTAGCATATTTCATGAAAGCGCGGTTTACGATCCTTACTCACTACCCGTGTCAACGAGGCATTACTTTCGAATTTCGAAAATTAAATCATTGAAATTATAAACAATCCTAAATATATCTCGGCCTCTGACTGTTTACATAAATTCAAAAGACATTATTTTTGTCTACACTGCAATTAAGTATATGAACGCTAAGCTGTGTGTAATGTACATCAAATATTTAATTTTTTTTGGGGGGGGGGGCGGTATGTTTAGAAACTCAAATATTTGCTCGAACTAGTGAAATTGTCACTAATTTACTTGACGGTCACAGCCCAAACCCAAATTAAACGTTATAATACGTCAATTAAATCGGTCGGTTTATGAGTACATAGCACATAATATAAGCTTTTAGCAAGGTCTGAAAGTTTTCATTCTAATTTCAAAAAGTTTTCATAATATTTATTAACGTAAGCTTACGGATATTAAATTACATAAGTTAACTTCATCTATAATTAATAATTAGCTTACGATATTCATCGTTTAAAAAGATTTTAATCAAAAAATTTAATTGCAATTGTATAATACGAGTTTAGTTCTTATACTATCGGAAAAGACATAATTTTTTATATTCTGTGCAAGTTTTTACGCAAATAAAAATGTATTTCTTTGTCAAAATGTCGGGGACGTTTGCGTAGAAATGAGGATAATGATGCAGCCTGTATGTGCATATGAATTAAATAATTCTCATTTTAGGTATTAATTCTGCATTCTACTTTAAATATAGCTATGGGCACGCTAACATGTAATTTATTTAAATACTCAATCCTAAAAGCGTAAGCAATAAAATACGAATGCGTGACATTTAAAGCGTGGAAACTTGAACATTTCTGGATTACGAAGATATAACTGTAATAAAATCTTTAATAAAACCAAATTTAAATTTTGGCGGGTCTTAATATCCATACAGTCGGAGAATATAAAACTACTAAAACCAAACTTATTCAAGGTCTTAAATTTAATAAATTAAGTTTTCTTTTTAAGATGATTCTATTACTTTCCATACAGGGTGGTCCATTTTAAACGGATCACTCACTCTTAAAACAATAACTTAAAAAATAAATTTGGTTACAGGTCGATTTTATTTTTCGGCCGACATATTTTTTTCAATAAAATTAAAGTGATCGCTTCAGCAACGAAAATAAAAATAATTTTACGCGTTCGTCAGTTAAACCTAATTTATCAATTTATAGATGTCAAAATCGTGTCTTGATTCAATCCATTTTCCCTATGGATGAAAAATATCCCAAAGTGCTCTGGAAAGAAAAATTATTTTTGGCAGAAAAGTCAGGAAAATGTCACCAAAATTTTTTCAATTCAATCAAAAGTCAAGCATTGTACTGTCTCATAGGCAAGAGATTTCGAAATTTATTATTCATAATTAAATAACATTTAATTGTTTATTTTTCCAAATTATTATTTAATAATAAACATAGAGTAATTATGGCAGAGCATGAAGCCTGCAATCAGCAATAGTTAACGATCCAAAGCAACTAAACATACAGGAAGACCCAACTAAGAGTTTCCACCCAGGTTATTTTGAAAACAAATAAATTTTGAAAAAAAACCCTAAAACCGGTCAATTTTTATTTGTTGGGGAATCAATTTTCATGGTAGCACAAATGATAAATGAAAAATCGAACATTTTCAAGAATTCGAGAGTGTAAGAGTACTTAGAAAAATTTAAAATTCGAACCTCACTTAGAATCGGCATCCCTCTTCACGATGCAATCGGAATTTTTAAAATCTAACGAAAAAAACTTCCCTTTTCGTGGCTCCGCGCGAGAAACGTCCGATTTCGGAGTAAAAATACAAAAAGGGTCGTAGCTAAGCCACCCCCCCCCCCCCCCAATAGATGGGTTCTGGTCGGTCAAAAACCCTGTCTTCAGAATCTGGTCCCCCATAACATACTAAAATTTGATTAGATTCGGGGTGAATTTCATACAATTAGGGGATGAATTCGATTTTTCGTTCGGGGTGGAATATCTGTTTTCGGGGTGGTCCGATCGAAAAGTGACAATTACACTTTTTTCTTAAAATTTTCTCCTCCTTCCATCTACAAAATTTCAACTCTCTACAAAAAAAAACACGTTCCCCGTTCCTTACGGTTTTAGTATTATAGATAAATATTTTTGTTATCGTTAAAACTTCTATTTAATACCCGGTCACTACCCCCGTAACAATTCAGACATTTTTACAATTATTATAAGCATTTTGTTGAAATTCTGTGCAAAACTGTAAGTCATTACAGGAAATATCTGTAAGGTTTGTTATATGGGTTGTATTGGATGGTGTGCAAGGTTACCTTACATACATTTCCTGTAAGAGCTTACAGTTTTGCATAGAATCGACACATTAATCGTCGAATGTGTAAGAGTTATACATGTTCATACTTGTTGCTCTCCTTTTGAATATAAGCCAGCATTTCATTTTAGCGTGAGTTTGTGGTTTGTGCCAATTTTTTTCCTTTATTATTCTCTAAAGCGTCAAATACGTTCTTCCATTTAAAGGGAAATAAATTATTATAAACTGCCGTGTTATAAGCGTCAATAATTTCCTGCGGTACTTTGATTAATTAAGGTTGATCGTTTTTCATCACAAAGTTAATAAATACTGTAAAAACGAAAACTGATGGGAACTAAATTGAACTAAACAATTACATTACCTGGAAACAAAAAATATAACCAAATAAAATTAAAATTAGTATCTTTTTAATTCAAGATTTCAGTTTTTAAATCGCCTGTTTTAACTCCTATCCGTATAAAACTAGTATACAGAGAGTCCATCAATTAAGACCAATCCTTCTTTCGTGACGTCATAGGAATCGCAAATAGCAAGAACTGATTATTTGTATTCAAATTTCAATGTTCTGTTTTTTTGCATATTAATCGAGGTGAAAAGATCTTTCGATACACTATAACGCGTTTTAATGAACTCTACCCCTTAAATTTTATTTGTTTTGATAGGGTCAGTAGCACCTCATTTAAAAGATCTTTTTACCACAAGTAACATAAGAAACAAAAGGTTAACCAATCGTAATTTATTGGTACATCATCAGGCATACACTACAATACAAATTACACAATAATAAAACTAAATATTAATTACAATAAAAATTTTATACTACTTAGGTGTCTGTTACAAAAATTATCTTAGGCAATTTCATTTACTTCTTCTATACTTTTTCAAAGATTATACTTATAGTTTATATTGGAGTAATAAATACAAACGCATAAATAACCATATATTATATATAAAATACTTATTATTGAGATATTTATTAAGATTTTCTAATTTCTAATTTTTTCAGAGTATTGAAAAGAGGAAATAAAATTTAATTGTAGTTGGTCATTGAGTAGCATTTTATTTTTATCATTTTTAATTCTTTCTCTTTCAAGTGCTTCTAAAACCGTTAATTTAAACCTTTCTATGTTTTATGTAATATTTCTGTTTTTTCCAGATCAATTTCATTTTGGCATTCATGTAGGTGTCTTCCAAAAGTAGATGTTATTTTATTATTACATTGTTCTCTAATTCTGGTTCTGATTTTTCTCTCGGTTTCACCAATATAATAGGAGTTGCAGTCATTACATATTATTAGGTATACTCCACTATGATCGAGATCTTCGATTTTTTTTAGTATTATTAAGCAAGTTAATAAGTTTTTTATTTGTTTTTTGAATAGGGGTTTTTATGTCTCCTTTAAATAACTTATTAAGGCGATTACTAATGTTATTTTGGAAAGTGAAGCTTGTATATATTTTAGTAGTATCGTTAAGAGGTGTTAGATTAGGGATTAGATTAGATTTATTTATTTTAAGTTGCTTTTTATATTAAATTGTTGATAGTTGTCGGTGGGTAACCGTTCACACTTGCAAGTTATTTAATTATCTTGATTTCAAATTTAAGTATGTATAAACTTGAATCAGAATGCCTTATAAAACGCAAATTAAACAATTAAACGAAATTTTGAATATAATTACTATATTATTAATAATAATTACCAAATTTAACAATTTATTCAGCATAACAAATACTTACTCATTCATTTCAGATATATCAGAAATAAAAAATGTTAATGTTATCATTAGATGTTACAAATTTATTTACATCTATTCCGGTTTCTGAATGTATCAAATTAACCACTAATCTTTTAAAGAGTACTAGTTTCAATAATAAAGACATTGATGATTACATTTCCCTTTTAGAAATTTCACTACAACAAAATGTCTTTATTTTCAATAATACGTTCTATGAACAAAAAGACAGATTAGCAATGGGATCTCATTTAAGCCCATTGATGGCAGATATTTTTAAGAACGATATAGAAACAAAATATTTAATTCAAATGAAGATTCTATTAAATTAGCTAAATTTTGGCGTAGATATGTTGATAATATTTTTATTGGTACTTTCAGCCTAATTATGTGGGATGTACTTTGGGTCAAGATTTCTTTCCCAAATTCAAGAAGAACCTCAAAATATACGTTTACTATCGGAGCGCGGTTCTACTTAGACTCCCAATCCTCTTAATTTTACCTTAGAAAAAGAAAATAATAAGAACATTTTACTTTTAGATATTAATATATTTAGATCATCGAACAAACTAAATTTTTCAATTTTCCGTTAACAAAGTTTTACTGATACAATAATAAATTTCTCTATTCAAATCACCTAATGTCCAATAAATTAGCTGCCTTTAATAGCCTATCATTTTGACTTTTCAATTTTCCAATATCTTTTAATAATTTTGTTAAAAAATTGAATACTATTAGAGTTACTGGTAATTAATTTATAAAAATGCATATTCACAAAGAATTTCAAATTCAATTGAACCCAAATAATATGCTTCGTTAACTTACTTTCACACTTTCACAATTACTTAAAAAGTATAATATAAATATATCATTTAAAACCAATAACTCTATTAGTTCATTAAAAAATAATAAACAAAAAGATCCTGTTTTTTACGTCAAAATATGACAAAATTATTTTGTCAAGATATTTTTTAATCTGAAAATCTGCAGATATAGTTACATTCTTTTACTGATTATTTTATTTTTTTGATGATTTGGTAATTTTGTTGTTTTAGGTTGAAAATTTTTATTTTTAATTGGTTTATGCAATGTAAGTTATTTCTTAAAAATAGTTTATATACATATTTTATTTTTACTTATTTTCAGAACATTTAGTTATTAGTTATACTATAACTAAATGCTTTTAATGATGTTGGACGAAGACACAATGGAAAGAACTGTATATATTTGAGACGGAATACGGAACTCTTGGTAAAAAGGTGATCTGTTGGTGAAATGAACTATATCTATTTTTGTTGTTGTAAAATTGGGTTATAAAGTAAAAATATAGGTTTAGACAATGTAAATTACTATACATAAAAATATTTAAAGAATATAGAATAGCACATTCGTCGTCGACTTGGAACAAAGTTCGAGTGGGTTTACTTTCAAAGCACCGTGTGAGGAACTACTCAAATCTGAATATACATACAATTAAAATAATAAATTAAAGAACGAGTTTCATAAGGCGGGTTTGTTCCAACGAGTCGAAGAGCATATTAATCGATAATATATAAATATCAAACGAGTTCTTTATACACACCCTAAACATTTTTTTACCGGCAAAACATTATTATATCGCATTTCTACGGTTCACTAAGTGATATGGACAAGCACCATCCTATAAAAATTTTCACTTTGATGATTTTTTTCCGCCTCTGCCCCACTGATGCCGTTTTGTTGACTTTGTGTGTTTTTATAACTGTTCTCTCATATCAACATCTTGATTGCAAGTAAATAAATACAAAGAAATTGCCAATATTTTTGGTATAAACTCGTCAAAAACAACAAGTAAGTAAAAACAACAAGAAAATGAAGCCCGAAGCGGGTCAGCTTTTAAAGTTAATGGTTTCGGTCCCTAAAACCGTATAAGCTTTATCCATAACCAGTGGCATCCAGAATTTTCTTTTCAGGATGCACTTTGTCATTAAAATAACTAATAGTTCTTCTTGCTTTATTGTCCTATATAGGGAGGTCCAACGAAAATGAAAAGGACGAATTTTAATTTAGTTAACACAGAATTTTGAAAATCGCTAGGGAAGATCAAATCTGTTCGTACCTGTACGTTGTGGACACAACTCCTAAAATTTGCCACGATAAGATCTTTTTACCACGAATAACATATGAAAAGAAAAGTTAAATGGATCGATTGGTTTAAAGATTTAAAATGTTTACTGTTTTCCCTTTCCCTTTCATGCCATTTTAATTTTTAAAGTTTGTGTCAATAGGCCACAGGGATGAACAGATTTATGCGTAAGTTTCATTGCAAAAAATTTCCCCCTTCAAACTAAACTTGACATTTCCGAGCGTATTTTCGTTTCACCCCAAACCACAGTACAGCCACGCGCAAATATATAGAGGACACAAAAGAAATATTCTGACCCAATAGCAAGCATTCGCAAACACGAGATCGCACGAAAAAACCCCGCCCACGTCTTAAGGCGACCGGTTTATTTGGTGGCATAAATATGTCTTAAACTGAGGTGTCACATTTAAAAAAAAGTTTTTTTTTACTGAAACTCGAAATTTTAATGTACAATGTCGGTTTTTCACCATGCGGGCAAAGTGAAAACAAAAACTCATGTCGACTGATTTTGTTTTTCGAGTCTCTTTCTAAATCCAGTATCATTTGTGGAAATAGTCAGTTGGCGTTTTGTTGACGTTGTATTTTTGTTTCTGCCACTTCATATTAAACCCCTTTTGCAAGTACATAAATAAAAATAAAATGGTGATATTTTTGGCTAAGCTCGAAAATTAAAGAACGATATTCGGAAATGTTTACAAGCAAAAGAAGAAGGAATTTCAAGAAATTGAAGAAGATTGAAGCATGTGTGCCTTTTAATTCAAAATCTACAGATCCTCTTCGCAAGATGGAAATAGTTATAGGTTTGTGTAAGTTGATTATAGTTTTCGCTGTTCAAGAGCATTCCTTCCCAAACTAGCCGTTTAAAATCGTCTTCCCCAAAAGAAGTTATATCCTGTCAGAACTAGTACTCTTTAATATTACATACAATTTTAAAAACTATGCGTATTATACCGCCCCTCTCCCCTGCCCAAACTACTAGGAATATCCACTAAAAGAAATTTTATGTGCAAAACTATAAATACTGGAGCTATTATAGATCTTTTTATCATAATAAATTATTTATGTGTACATATAGGTGTTCTACAAAACGGCGGAACCGGATTTTCAATATCTAAAAACTTCCGCTACAATTTTCCAATAAAAATTGCGTAAAAACGCAATGTTTAATTAACAATTATGAAAAAAATGTAATTTTTTAAAAAATCTTTGCACCGTTTTGTATATTAAATATCGCATTTTAAAATTTAGAAAGAATTATTTTAAAATAATAATTTATAAGAGTTGTAGACAAATTCCATTGGTGAAAAAAAACAGTACATATGTATAGTAATGTCTGTATATTTTATAAATAAGTTTTTTCTCTTGCGCTTGCGCATATAAACGATGTTTACCCGTAGTGGGTTAAAAGTGTATTAAAAATCCTGTTTATAAAACTACGGATATACCACAAGTATTTTTGCAACCCATATAACATAGTACATATAAATAATATATAATATAATCGTATTAACAAATTATTTTAAATACATATTATTCATTTGTATTTACAGATAATTTAGATTTGTATGTATGATATTGATGTGATATAATATTATTATATTAGGATTAAATTTTGTACATTTGTATTGATTATTTATTTTGCTAAAATTGCTTTTACCCGAAATGATTTTATAAAATTAAATCATGCTTTTGTTTCCTCTCTGTTGATCTGCATTTGATTTAGTTTAGTATTGAATAAACTCGCTTACATTTAAAGCGGCTGCGAATTGATTGAATGACAGATACAAAAGATAAATAAATTATTTGGACCTTTTTCTTAAGTTCATACATAAAATAAAAGTGTGATAATCTTCGAACTAGAGAACTATTTATTTAAGAAAAGATTGGTCAGGGATGCTCACTAAAACGGATTCAATTTAAAAAAACATTCCCGTTTTTTATTATAATAAAAAACATATGAACCTATATTTTTATGCTTAATTATCTGTTCTAAATAAAAGTAAGAACAATTTTTAAGTTTTCAAGTTTTTTGATTACACACGTACAACGAACATAAAACATATGTGCTAAATATATAAAACCCAAAGCCGCAAGTGCTAACAACTGCATACAAATTTATGCAACGTCATTTCTTTTTAATGTTTACTTCACTTTTTAAACATTATTTGATGTAGTCTTTATGATGCATATTCATGAGTGTAACCTTTCTTTTTAATTCAGGGGAAATTTACACTCATTTATTTATGAATAAATTCTCTCACAAAAATTTTAATATACATATTAAGTTTTTACCCGAAATTTACAAAAATATTAATTTAAAAACAAGTACTTTAAAAAAACATTTTAAGAAATCATTTCAAACTTTGTACTCATTTATTTGCTATGAACAACATTTAAATATGATTTTAACTGATAGGTATTTACCTGCCAATTATATGTAATTAAGATTTCAAATTGTATTTGTGGATTATTAAGAAGAGCTATATTTCAACGAAATGCCAATTAAACTGTTTCCATGAATCTAAACAAATTTCTTAGATATCAGGTCTAAACAAAATAGGTATTGTCACATAGGCAAGATTTTTCCAAATTTATTATTTATAACTAATTAACATTTAAAAGTATTTTTTTTCCAAATTATCATTTAATAATAATAATTGATTAAGTAGGGCAGAGCATGAAGGTTGAAGTCGGTAAATGTTAACTTTGGACTCATTGCAACTAAACATGTATGATTTTCGAAAATGCCATACAAAGAATATTGCTGACAAATCGAACTTACGAGACCGCTAATCACTTTAAGAAAAGGGATTCGAATTCGGACAAGGGTGCCGAACAGTGGTACAAGTTTATGGTGAGAATCCAAAATGTAGAAGTGAACCAAGATTGGAACATCAATAGGTTAAACGTAGACGAATATTATGTACAAAATTAAAGAAAGATAGTAAGATATGGAGAGTAATTTGTTAAATAAAAATATTAAAAGGTAAGTCCGTATTTATTATGATATTCTGTAGAATTTAATAATTAGTAAATAATTTTTATGATCGTTAAAACCTCTATTTTTTACCTAGTCACTACCCCCGTGACAATATTGGTAAATATTTATTTTCATCTACAGGTTCTAGGTTTTTATATTATGCTTTTTTCTATTTTGGATCATTACTAAGGCTTGTAAAGAACTGAAAGCTATACTGAGTAGTAAAATTTATTTTTTTAAAGTTAGTAGTACGCAAATGTCAATAAAAAGTGACTAGTCAAATGCATAATACATCTTTCATAATTGTTTTCAAATTTCCCTTGAATTATGAATTTTTAAAGTTACTTTAAATTTTCAGCACCTACATTTTAATTTTAATTTTAATTTGATATAAAAAGTGCAAAATAGAAAAAAATAATATAAAGAACTGATTTCATAAGACTTTTTTTTCTAACTAAAACTTCGACTCGTTAAAAAACCCCGACGTATAAAACTTGTTTTTTTATTATTTTAGATAAATTTTTTATGCCCTTAATACTAAATTTCTTGAATTTCCCGGATAGGGCAAATAAAACACCTTCTATGTTTAACTAACGTTTCGTTTACTATCTGTTAACTTCCTCAGAGCTAGGACAAATGTTTCAATTATTAGGTCATATAATTAAAACACAAAAATTAGTATTTACCTACACAGTACAGGTTTGTTCTTACATAATACATGAATATCGCAGCACAACGGAATTATGAAGAACATCTTTGCGAGGAGCAATTTTTTTAAAAATTATAATACAACCACGCTTTTTTCAAATCTAAAAATTACCAAAATCACAATGTCATCAATCCTCAGTTTCTTACCCTTACTTCAACTTAAAGTTGGTAATTAACAACAGTTTACAGTTTAATGTTATAATTTATAATATTACTTTAATAGAGATGTAAGAACTAATTCTACAAGTCACGATGACACTTTCACCATCTTTAACAATATCCACAAGAATTGACATATGACAAGTTTAAACTTTTTTTATAACATATGAATTGCTCAAGTTTTCCGTATCCTTGCGTAGATTTATCGCCTTAGTTTCTTTGACGATGTGCACCATTTCCAAAACTTTTCGTTTTTCTAAATTATTTTCTGTTTCCAGCACTTTAACATCTTCAAATTTAAATAAATGTTTGTGTTCAATTGCCTTTTGGGCTAGCGCTGATTTATCCTTCTTCTTCAAATTCACGCAATCTCTTCTGTTTTGGTCCATCCTTTTCTGCAGATGTTGTTTAGTCTGTCCCATATAGACTCCTTCACAGTCCTTGCATTGTACCTTGTATACCAAATTTGTTTTCAACCCTTTTTCTACTTTATCTTTAGTTCTCGTATATATGCTTCCAATGTTGTTGTTGTTGTATTTAATTACTTTGACATTATCTTTGTTAAATACCTTTTCTATCTTCTTCGTTAGGTTGGGCATTTCTGGGAGTTTATAATACCGTAATTTGTCCTGAACAACATTGTTTCTGTTTATTTTATTCCTAGTAGCAGGATTGTTATATAATATTCTGTTAATAAGGCTTCTTGGATAACCAATCAATCAGGTAATTCGATAATAGTTCAAAATTACTGTCCCAAAAGGTTTCATGACTTAATGTTTTCACCCTAAACTTAAGGCCCTTTATAAGTGCGATTTTTTGATACATCGGATGTTGTGATTTAAAAATTTAAAATTCAAAAATCTATTTGAAGTTAATGTTTTCCTGTACCAGTTTGTTATGAGTTTGTCCTTTTCCCTTATTATCAATAAATCAAAAAACGGTATTCTGTTATCCTGTTCTAATTCCAAAGTGAATTTCATATTATTGTGGAATCCATTCAATATGTTCAAAGTAAAATCTATCTTATCCTCCGGTTTTGTTTTTTAATATTCAATTACATATTAGAAAATAATGAATAAATTACTTTAAAATAGTATATTATTCAACGAGCTATTTTCTCGCGAGTAGAAAATATACTTTTTTACAACTTTTTTTATGCAAATTTGTTGAAGTTATTTTCGTCTTTTTGACATTTTTTCAATTCTTCTAAGTAAATTTCATTCTGTGGTAAAATGCATTACCCAATATTTTGGCCATTGCAGCTTTGTGATTGGCGTGCAAACGGTCCGAGCATGTTGAATGATGTCAAAAATTTAGTAATGAATTTCATCCAAAAATTCAAACGTAATGAATCGTTTATTTAATAGATTAAACAAAAAATTTAAATCCAGAATACATTAAATTCTGTAAAAAGAAATATTCAGCTGAGCTAAGAAAATTAGAAGGTATACCATCAGGTAGTGTAGGATCTAGTAAAGTTTGCCCCCTTTTCGAGGCTATGGGAATTTTGAATGCACACATTAAGATATTAATAAAAATATTTACCTTTTTAATAAGTTTACTTAGCATGTTCAAAATAAATTGCAATTATTGTTGATCTATAAAAGGCAATGCTGCGACCGCCAATATTAATTCACCGAGCTCTTCCAACTCAGTGTGCGGTTCACAAGAATATCATTTATTGACACTTCTGAACCAGACAATAGTTTTTCATTTATTACCGAAAACAATTTTTCAGAAACGGTTTCTGAAGAAAATAGAACCCACTTTGAAAATGCTTCCTTGGGAGAATTACGGAGAGAACAGAATACAAGAAAAAAACGTCAAAATCTTCTACCACCAAGTTTAGAAAAAGCATGGAATAGAGTATCTTCTTACTTACAAAACAAGGAAAAGATCACTAGAAAATTGTCAGAAATTAAAAATGAAACTCTTCGTGACGATGTAAAAAGAGAAATATATGATATATTCGTAAAGTATAAAAAAGAAAATTACTATCTCTAAACAAACATTTAGGTACCTACCTATCAAGAAAAGAAGAATATTATTTTATTTATTATACTTCTGTTATTTATCTTTTATACTAATTTTCTATATACTTTTTTTTACATATTTTCTGATATTATTTTGTGATTATATTTATAAATAAAACTTTATTTTATGAATAAAATATGTTATTAGTTAACTATTTCTAAATTTTAAGAAAATTTCTACGCACGTGACATAAAAGCATATTTTTTAAAGTATAAATGTATTATTGAACTTTTCGTAATATATTATAAATTATATAATTTAGGGCCGGTTTATTCACCTTCCAATAAAGTGTTCAATAAAGTTACTAGGGAGCTATTTACATGTAAAAGTGATCAGTAAATTAAACTATTAAATATATTCAATTTACTGTTAGGTTTTTACTACTGGGAGGTAATAAATAGTTCTTTTTATGTATAAATATATTATAAATTGACCTCTCAGTTGCGAAAACTTTCAGTGAATTGATATTACCAAATAGTTTAATTTACTACTGAACACTTTACTGGAAGGTGAATAAACCGGTCCTTAAATTTATAAAATGTTTAAGGCCCGATTGCACCACTAGTCCTTAAAAGTGTTCCCTTACTAAAGTGAATCTTAAAATTAAATGCACCTTAACTAATAGTTCAATTGCACCACTAGAATTAAAGTATTACTTATGTTAAGTGAAAGGTTAGCTTGACAACACTGTAAAAATCTAGGGAAATTTCCGTTTTTTGCATGTTTTGTGATTCTAAAGTATCTAATTCTGTAGTATTACTCCTAACCTATAATTTCGACGACGTTTCTCGGTTTTATTATTGTTTTCGTTTTTACCTTAAAGGAAATTGTGATAGTGTTTCATAGTCAAATTTTAACTGTTTTGAATTTATTATTTACATACGGATCCACCTACCAAAAGATTCGTTCAACAAACTTTTCCCAAAAAGAAAGGATTCAATGTGTTTTTAAATTCAAAAGCATTGTAGAAAATAAAAAGACTATTGGGGCTACTTGGAGAGACAAAGATGAAGCTTGGTTACAAATTACAAAAGAATTCAATGCATCGTCCCCAAATGATGTCTTCAGATCTACAACATCACTTAAAAAGGTTTACGATTATGAAAAGTGTAAAACAAGAAAAGGGGCGGCCCAGGAAAGGCAAAAAATAATAAAAACAGGTGGTGATGTTCCTCGAGTAATTTCAAAACCCAATGATCTAGTATTGGAAATTATTAATCAAAAACTATTGTTGGTTTGAGAAATCCTTGTAACATTGACGCTATTTGTGACGCTGGAGAAACTATGGCAGTACAAAGCGAGGAAGAACAAAATGCTAATGATGATGAAGAGTAAGATAATTGAGGTAATGTGTATTTTATAGTGATGAAAATGTTGATTTTTGCGACCTTGTCATTACCTGATAGTTATATTTTTCAACGCATTAAATTTATTATAATACTAAAATTATTAATTAACTAGAATGAAGATAAAGAAAATCCAGGTGTGTTTAGACAAAGATCCATACATAAGTGAAACTCCAAGATCCATGGATTGGGGTAACTACAAGCCTCTTCATCTAAAGCAAAACATATCAACCAAAAGTTAGAGTAATGCAGGGATAATAATAATTGGATAATTGGTCATCCCACGAAATTGAAAGCGCTTTAAGAATGGAGCTGTTACAACTCAAAATTGAAATAATAAAGGAAAAATTAAATGCCTTAAGAAACATGCCCAGTTAATTTTTTAGAGTGGTGCAAATAGTGTGATATTTTTTATAGGCAAGCGCCCATTTATTTTTTTCATTTATACATTACGTTTAATTTTTTTCGGTTAAATTGTAAAGAATGGAATGTTATTATTTTTTTAATATATCTTTTTATATATTTTTTGCATTTGGAGAAAGTTTATGTTGACATCTGCAATCAAGGTTTTTTTTTAATTTCTAACAAATTGGCGTTTATTTATATATTGTGATAATAATAATTGACAGAATTTACATTTTATGTTATGTGATTAAAAAACATTTTTTCCTAAATATTTTTTTTCATAGTTACAATCTAGAAAAATAATTATCCAAGAAGAGAAAGCACAGTTTCTCTTCTAAGGCGAAATATTTTAAAAAGACTTAGTTCGTCCATCGATTCAAAGTATTAGCCCTTTTAACATATATTCTATGGGGAATTCCCACTTCTAATATCTCTAACACTTCAACATTATCTTACAAAACTGAATTCAACTCAAATTCAACATCCATTTTATTGCAAGTTTTTTTTTTTAATTTAGGTGAACTGAAGTGAATGTTTTGAATTTTTAGGTTAAGAAGGACTTTAAGTGGCAGAATTCTTCGACTTAAATTTAAGATAACCTTGGGCATTTAAGTGTTCCTTAAAACAATGATGCAATGTACAAAGTAACACTTAAGATATATAAGTATTCCTTAACGTTTAAGGAGCAGTGGTGCAATCGGGCCTAATTGTTGAAGCATTCATCACGTTTCTGTTATTTCCGGTGAATACATTAATCTGGAAATTGGTTGATGTTCTGTATTTTACATATGTGATGGGATTTAAACATTTGAAAAATAATAAAATGTTCGATTGTAGAAACATTACTCGTGTCTCTATTATCCACCATTTACATGTTTGTCAAGTTCAATGAAATACGTCCACGCTGATTATGCAGTTTCTTTTATCTCAATTCTTCGAAGACTATTTGCAGAGAAATCAGAATCTAATTATAATAAACTTATAAATAATTAATAAATATATTTTATAGAGTTCTAATACTTTTTACTAATAATTAATAATTACGGTGTCATATCCACTTATGTCACGCATATTAACCGATCGGCGAACTTTCAGTGAGAGTATTAATTATAAAAATGGTTGCAATATTTTAAATGGGTTCTCATATAAAATTGCCGGACGTGTGAAAGCGGTTTTCCACAAGAGTTATTTGGTAAGCGGGACCGCTGAGCTACTTCTTGTGAAAAATAAATATAACGAATCCAATAACTTATTTATTAGATGATAAGCGTGATCAACCCATAAAAAGAGCATTTTGCTCGGAGGCTTGCAAAAAGCTAAACTGAAAATGCATATCTTGTTGAAAAAATTGATAGAAAAAATAATAATAAGTTTGTAAAGTAGCTTGGGCTTGATAAATCGTATAATAGATAAACAGAAATATTGTTTTGTAAAATTAATGTAGTAAATTGCAAGTGTATTTTTTAAAGTGCTATAAAATATATTAATTTATATCTTATAATTTAAATTTGGTAATTCATTGAATTAAATACTTTCGTAGTAAACATATTCTTTTATAGTAGATTCATTAATTTAGAATTTTTAAAATTTTAAATTATATCCTTCACTTTACAAACATGTATAAAATCTTCATGGTGGGTAGAGAATTCGAAATAATAAGAAATCTTATTTAAATATGTGGCGAATGTGCAAAGCAACTAAGTGTAGCTCCAGCTGAAGAACGTATAGAGCTTTTCTTTGGAAGCTACAATCTCTTCCGAATTCTAGATACATATTTTATTTAGAGGTTTTTAATCATGAACGCCTTCATGATATTCTAGCCCCGATTTTGATAAATCACACAATTGATGGATTACCAAAAATAATATTAATTTCGTGTTTAACATATTCAAAATTTTAATGAATTAAATAATTTACTTGTAAAAATTATTTTAAATGTAAACAGTTATTTAAATTGTGTTGTTATAAAGTAAATAATACCCTTGTTTATATATGTTACCGTTAAATCCCGAAATCATTAAAAACTAGTTTTAACTAGTCAAAACTAGAAGTAACTAAAGAAGTTTGTTGAAACTAGTTTTAACTAGTTAAAACGCGATCTAACAAACTACATTTGTAAAAACCCGAATAAATTGAATCTTCAATATTATTTCGGGATATAACTAAGAGTTTCAGTCAAAACTAGTTTTACCTGATCGTTGATTTGTTAGAACTAGTTTTGACGTAAGAAACCAGTAAAAACCCGAAATTCAGAATATTATTTCAAACCAAAATATAACCTAAAATTTTGTTTGTGTCGTAAACATTGTGTGCTCTGATAAATAATAATAGTATGGCAACTTGAAACAAGAATTTACCAATCAGTTGCTTACGTTAAGGAATCAAAATAAGGAAAATCATCATTCAGTAATGAGATTCGTAAATTCATGTTTCCAAGTTGCCATAATATTATTATTTATCAGAGCACACAATATTTACTACACAAATAAAATTTTAGATTATGTTTTGGCAGTGGCGTAGCTTCAAATTTGGCACCCTGGAGCAATTCATCGGTGTGCGCCTACCCCCATAAAAATAAAATACCAGATGTCCACTAAACTAGGGCCACCGCTGTAATTTCATTATTTATAAAAATACAAATTTGAAATTTTAGTATGTTGTATGGCATAAGAAAACGCATTTATTGAACTAAAAAAAATGCCACTTCAGGTTTCACCGGAAATTACATCAGCTTTCTTATTTTAAATGTAACACGTTATTTTTTTGTACTTATTATTATATTTTTTCTGACCTTTCAAAAAGAATTTTGAATTTTTTTTTGTTAATTTTTTTTTTAATAAAATCTATTAAAACTACTCTTGTATAATTTAAATAGGTAAAATAAATTGCAAATTATTAAATTCATTCGGTCGTTTTTCAGAAACTAATTTTTAAAATGCGTTTTTTGCAAATATTTATTTACCCTTTTTTTAAATCTTTTTAATTTTATCAATTTATCAACACCTGTTTATAAATATGTAAGGTAACTTAAGGTTTCGACTTACATCCTGGGTATCATTGTAATCGGAAAAAATCCTTTAGCTAAATAGGGGGTGGCCCCGCTATCATGCTATTTGAAGAAATAAAGATATTTGCAAAAAAAATATAAAAATTAATTTCTCAAAATCGACCGAATGAATTTCATAATTTACTATTTATTTTACCTATTCAAATTATTTAAGAGAAGTATTAATGGATTTTATTAAAAAAAAATCAAAAATTTTATATATAACATACTTGGAACTTACCAATGTTTAATAATAAATACAAAAAATAGGGTTTTAAAATAAGAAAGTTGATGTCATTTCCGGTGAAACCGGAAGTGAAATTGAATTTTTTTAGTTCAATTTATGCGTTTTTTTCTTGTCCCGGACAACATACAAAAATTTCAAATTTGTATTTTCATAAATATAGAAATTACAGAAGTTTCGTGGACACCTGGTATATTTGAAAAACCAAAATTTTTTTCAAAAGCCAAAAACAAACAAAGATATCCAGCGAAAAAAGTTACAATTTTATATAAGTTTTTTAAAGTGTTCGTAATTAAATTTTAATTTCGCTTTTTTCTCTTTTGCGCCCCCTTGATTCGTGCGCCTGGAGCAGTCTGCTCCAACTGCTCCACAGTAGCTACGCCACTGTGTTTTGGCTTGAAATAATATTCTGAATTTCGGGTTTTAACTGGTTTCTTACGTCAAAACTAGTTCTTACAAATCAAGGATCAGGTAAAACTAGTTTTGACTGAAACTCTCAGTTAAAACCCGAAATAATGTTGAAGATTCAATTTATTCGGGTTTTTACAAATGTAGTTAGTTATATCGCGTATTAACTAGTTAAAACTAGTTTGAACAAACGTCTTTAGTTACTTCTAGTTTTGACTAGTTAAAACTAGTTTTTACTGATTTCGGGTTTTAACGGTAACATATATACTTATACCTATAGGTTTAACCGGGACACATAAAAATTACCGGCAGATGGAGCGCGGTGTTTGATTTAGTAAAATTCAGTTAAGAACTTTACCCGTAGCCAAGAGCCAGTGTTACACCTGTGGTTACATCTACCACCTACCTGCAAATCCTTTTAGACTACTAGCCGTAAGGGTGTCTCGTCTGTGAGCCTCTGTGAGTCTATAATTGCATTGCCTTCCTTTGGAAGCAGGCAATCGAAGAATTTTTTATTCAAATTTAACTATTTATAGTTCACATGAAACAAAATAATAAAAAAATTAAACTTTCAGTTGCCTTAATAACTTTTATTTTATACGTCATTTAGGGTAAAAAGTATTAACGAGAAAAGATTAACAAGTTACACCATAAAATAGTTTATAAATTTTAAAGAAAGTAGATTTAATAACATAAATTATATTAAAAGTCAGTTTTTTAAACATTATAAATACATAATATTACCTACATATATGTATATAAATAAAAATGTTTTAATATTGTATTTTTTATTATGTATATTTTTGTAAGCTGATAATTAAAAACGATACCATTATCGAAGAAGATTTTATACCTACTTTGTAAAAATACGACTATTTAATTAATTCAAAAATACGAAAAACAAAACAAATAGCCCATGGGTCATAATCCCCCCGGAGAACCAAAAAGTCCCCCCCGGGGAAAAATTATTAATTATTGCCTCATTTTATTTTCCCATTCATTTGAACAGAAAATAGCTCAAAATAGACATTGATATCTTAGTTTTTCCTGTGCTTTTGAAACCCCCAAATTCGTAGAGATTTTTAATTTGATTTTATATGACGTACACCTCCCCCCCACCCATTGTCCCCCCGGATCGCTTATTATCCCCCTTGAAATATTGTTAGTATAAAGGGCGATTAACCTAATATTTAAAGAAAATATTTAAACTAATATTTCATTAAGTAACTCCTAATAAATTACATCTTCAGTGTATTGTTTCATACCAAATTTAAAATCTTTACTACAATCCGTTTTCAAATAAACGAAAAACCTACTTTTAGATACAATATTTCAGGGGCTGTTCCGCCCTTAGGAAATGAAATCGGACATATGTTTATAGGAAGTTTTTTTCTAAAAACTGGTTGTAAAATCGCCTCTTAAAATTTTGCCGCTTAATTTCTGGACACCCTGTATACCTAATAATTATGAAAGAAATATGGTTTATTACCCTAGAAGCATAATTTTGATTTGAAAATTATAATAAAAAAATACGTATCTTTAATTTAATCACACCCTACTTTATAAATTAAAAAAAAATATGTTTCTTAGCGAATTGCAAAAAAAATTAAACAAACAAACAAATATAGGTACAATAATTAACAATATAAGTACGTATAAAATTTTACAGAAGACCTCTTGGACAAATAATAATCACTGATGTTTTAAATTAACATTTTTTTGATTTTCTTTTACACCTATTTTATTAATAATTGACTCCATTTACATTCGTTAAAAATTCTTGTAGTGATTAGTAGATCTAATACATATATCAAATGTTCCTGACAAGTATTTTCTTCTTTTAACAAATTATTATATGGACTGCAATTGATAGCGCTGGTAACTTTTCTTAAAATCTCCTTTTTTAAAAGATATTTTTCTTTAACAGAATCATAGACGTTAAGAAATGTTTTTAAGCCAATTTCACAAAATAATTTAAAATTTTCACTAGGCACTTTTAGTGATGTAAATTTGTTTTCCGATTTAATTTCATACGTTTTGTGAAAAATTAAAAGTTCATTCTTGTCACCAAGGTCTTCACCAGATTTAGTTATATTGTTTTCACATACATCACATTTAAATTTATTTAAACATTTTCGCGCTAAATATCCAGAAAAGTAAACACTTGCACATTTTTCCAAGGAATCATCTTTTACATTTTCTTTGGGGCAATTTTCGGGATCCGATTCAGACTCCACCGGCGTATCTTCAGAACATTTCATTACTTCGTTATTTGGCTCTCCATTTTTATTGGATGGTTTTTTTAGGCATTAAAATTTCAAGATCATTAAATAAAACTTCATCATCATCAATAATACAGTTTGCTGTAATTGGAGGTTTTATAATCATAACAACTGCATTTAATCTAAATGATGTTCTAAAATGGCGAACAGTGGGATTTTGACTGTAACCACCTTTTTTCCTAATAATTGAAAAAAAGTTTTCTAAAACATCCTGATTAAGCTGCGCGATTAAAAGATAACTCTTTCCTCTTTCTTCCAGCTCCTTATGGAATCCTAAAATAGCCCGTATTGTTAGAATTAATCCATTAAAGCAGTAGGGTCTGGTTTCTTTTCCGTCAATTTTTCTAAGGTCTTCCATTAAAGATATACCTCTTGTCAACGTTTCCCTAACAATAAAATTTTTATCATGAATCCCACATTTGTAAGGATTACTATTGTACAATGTTTGACTATTTAATGAATCAAATAATTGGTCTAATTGTAGTACAAAATTAGCAGTATCTACAGCAGTGGATGTTTTCAATTCTCCTCTAGATACGGCTGTTTTTATAGCAGCAGAAACACTTTTACTAAATATTTGGGTGGCTAATTTAACTGACAGTTTTTGGAATGGGTTAGGATAAAGATAAGCTGGAGTTAATTTTAAAAGTGATTTTGTACAACTATTTTTGCCAATATCATGGTACATTCTTATATCCGAAAAACAAATTCTTTTATTTTCTGAAACGTAGTCTCCATTTAATAAGTTATTGCGCATACTTTTAAAGAGGTAGGAAACATCAAATAAACCAAAAATTTTGTACTCCTTAAAGTAAAAAAATAGATTTTCTTGGTTATTCCCAATAATGTGAATAAACTTCTATTACTGCTACCTTGATCACATGTTATAGTTTTTGGCTTAAGGTGATACGGAGTCAAATGTTGAAAAACCGACGTTTTTACCTTTCATGATTTTTTTAAAAGTGTTTCGAATTGAAAAGTCAAAAAAATAAGAAAATACCAAACTAAATTAAGAATTTTACTTTCATTTATAATTTTTGTTATTTATGTATCTATAATACATTTGTGTAATTTTGCAAGAAAAACTTCTATATTTATATTTTAATTTTTGCAAAACTATGCTGGTATAAATATAGATAAATGAAAAATAAAAATTGCATATAAAAGTACAATTCTTACTTAAGTTCGGTATTTAATTATTTTTTTTAGTTTCCAATTTGAAACACTTTAAAAAAATCCAGGAAAGATAAAAACATCGGTTTTTCAACATTTGACTCGCTATCACCTTAAGACCAATCTCGAATAACTTTTCCAAAATATTAAAAAGAATATCCTTAAGATTTTTATATTTAACCCCATTATTAGATATAAAATATCCTATAGGTAATTTCCAATTGCAATAGATGCCTCTAGCCATAAATACGAACGCCTCGTTGCCTACTTTTTGTGCCCTTCCAAGTTCTCTCAAGTCCTCAAAACCTTCAATATAATCCATGGTTTTTGAAAATTTCAAGCATCGAAGTATATAGAACATTCCTTTTCGGTATCTGTCATCGAATCCACTTTAATTTTCCTCCAGTTTTATAACTTGAAGATTCTATCCAAGTTTTTATAGTTGATGGGGAGGGTAATATCACTCCATGGCGTCTTAAATGTTTATACGCATATGGAGATTTATAGTAAAGAGATACTGCAATTTTTTTAATCTTTTAACCATTTAGAGTTTTTTCTATGTAAAATCTGCATTCTTACCAATGCTTTTGATTCTACCGAGCTATAGTTTACCGAAGAGCATACTTTATTTTAATTTGCTTTTAAGTTTTGATAATTTTACCCTACTTTGCTTTAATTTCGACAAGAGCTCCTGATCTTTGAGAGAAACCGAAGCAATAGGATTTTTAAAAGATTTCGATTGAACGTTCCCTTCTTTATCTGGTATATCCGGCAAATCAATTATTTCCGTAAGCCATTGTTTTGACTCGGCGGACAATTGATCTGAACTATCAATTTCATCACATGTAGATACATTAAAACCGTCTCTATTTTTGATATACGTTTTTGTTGGTTTGAGCATTGGAGATGATCGTCGTCAATTATGGTGGTATACAAGATAGGAATACTATCGAGTTTTAATCGATGTCTTAAAGAATTTACAAAATCCTTCTCAACAAAATGATTTTCACACACAACCTTTTTCCGCAATTCTTCTAAAGAGAATTGAAAAAGTTTTGCATTTCCTGTAACAAAACACATTATAAATTAGATATATGTTTTCAAACTTCCTTAAATAATATAATTCAATATGGCCCTATTTCATTTTAAATCATACGTATATTAAGTTGAAAATTCATTTATAGCTACCTGCAGGTGTGGGAATTTGTTACTTATTTGTTACAATAAAAAATGTTGGCGGGCATCGCGATAACTTGACTCTTCGCATGAGGACAATTATTACGGTATCCAAATTTGTCACTTTAAAAGAATTCCAAGATACACTCGTTTTTTTTAATTATCAAAAAAATAAAAAGTAAAATGTAGTAGGTTCTTGGTTCAATGATATCGGCATCAATTAAAAATTATGTTGTATAAGTTTAATTCAACTTACCTGAATTTATTATCCATTTTTTGCACATTTCCTCCTCGTTTGGAAATCTGTAGCTTTTTAATCCAGGATATTTTCTAGATGTTTTCTCACAATTTAAAAACTGGCACTTATTACCGGACATATTGTTATAATAGGTTTTAAATTTGCAGGCAAATAAAAAATTAAAGTAAAACAATAAATACACTTTCATAGACAATTGACACTAGACTTTAGTTGATGAAACTTGTTCAATAACTAAATATAAAATTATTTTGATTTTCTTTTTAAATGGCATTTTTCTATTGGAGAGGGGGAAGTTTTTCGTAATTAACGGATTAATGCTTAATGGGTGTCGACCGATAAAACCTTCCATTGTGCTTCTTATTTCCTAATAATAATAATTAGGATTAGGAACCTAATTATTATTTCTAAGAAAAAAAATCCGCGTATGGTTGTAATTAATTGTTTAATTTCTTACAACAAAAGCCAAAAATAAGAAGCTACTTGAAATTTTATATTTTCAAAAATCAATCATTTTTACAAATTTTTGAACCCTAACATATAATAATTGAAATATAATATAAGATATAAAACCTCAAAGTGATGGATAAACCATTAATATATTTGATATTTATTTTTATGTCAAAGTTTTATGACTATTTGGGCTAGCGCACCAAATCAGGTAAACGGATTAAACATCCTGGTGGAGCGCAAGTCATAAAACTTTGCCATTAAAAGGCTGCATTGCCTAGCCCACTTATTAAAAAATACACAGGTACCGAAAGGATTACCTAAATTAGAATACACTCTGTGGTGGTCGGGTTAGGTTAGGTTTGGGTAGAGTTTGATACATTTTGATGCGGAAAAAGTTTTTAAAATATACATTGTAATTTGGTGTAATAAAGTGTTAGAAAAATTTAGTTATTTTTTGCTAATAAATAGAAATTTTACTAAAGTTTTGAAACGCGATCTCCACATTTTTTGAAAAATATAAAGGTATGATCATTAGCGTCGCAGGTCAACCCCGAAAGTTGATGTGCGCTAGTGAACTACCGGATTAAGGTTTCGGGATAATTGGCGTCCTCTTTTCAGGTACAAGAGCGCTACCCAATGCTGCCAATAAATTCGGCTACAAATGTTAATTCTTATAAAAAAATTCAATTCTTGGAAAAACAATTAAAATTACCCTTCCTTTCTTAACGCGATACAGGGGTCGGTCATTAGACAGTATTAACTTATAAACACTGTAAATATTGTTTACACCCCTAATCCCCAAAGGCAATTATCGTTTTTATATTAATTCTATTATGTAACGAAATAAATACAAAAATAAATTTGTTATTTTATTTAAAACATATCTTTTAGCTTTCGGCGAATATTATAGAAAAATAATTATTTTTAATATAAAAAATATTAAATGGACAACTAAATATAACCTTTTACAATTTTTAAATAATAAGTACACAGTTAATAGTTTTCTTTTGTCGGCTTTAATTTTTGTTATTCATTTTTCCACAGTTGTTAGGGGCTAAAGGATTATATATTTTCTTTTTAAAATTATTTCCAAGAAAAGGGAAATTACGGAGTTGCTTTTTGGTAATTTAAAATTGTTTATGGAAAGCAATTAGAGAGACTATGGTTTAGCTTATCCCTCGGATAGGTCATTTTTTTTAAATGCCACCTATTGATATAAAAAATATTAATGAAGTCACTACTGATTTAGCAATGACGTCAGCATCGATTTTTTTAAATGAAAATCCCCATTTTTTTTAATAGTTTTCGATAGACATTCATCTTACTTAAACGATGAAATAAAAAATGATTAATTTGTATATTTGTTTAGAATTCTTGATTTGTTATGATTACTATTACTATATTGATTTTGAAAAAAATATTTGCTACGCCATTGGCTTACTAGAGGGTTTTCTTTTTAAATTTGAAGTTATACCGACCTGCATATTTGGTTGCCTACATATCAAACCACAACCATTTTAGCTCACCCTGTAATAAAATCACTGCCAATATTTTTTGCTTAAGGCGATAGTCGGCAAATGCGAGCGCTTGATTTTGAAATTCGCTTGATATTTGGGGTTTTGCTCATAATTTTTTTTCTATTGAAGCTTTTTTAAAATTTCTTTTTTTGGTACACAGAAGAGTCTTGTGGCTACCAATTTCTTCTGGTTTTGTTTTTGTAAGTCACACCAAATACTCATACGACAGCAGTAAAATTGGCACTTTTAAAATACCTGGTCCTAGAAAATACCATTTTTCTTTAACAAGGGACCTTCAAATTAAGATTTGTAAAATTTTCTCTTATCTAAATACACAACTTCACAAAAGTGTTATTCTGTTTTTCCGATTATATCGAGTATAAGGTTTAAAACAGCAAGCAAAACTTGCTCATTTTTAGGTCAGATTTGATTGTCTATAAATCTAAAAACTCAATAAAAAATACAAAAACAAAATAATAGACATGTTATGCCAAGTATTAATGAACTACTACTACAAAAAAAACAGAATTTCATTTACTGGTTTGTCTAAAAAATGGTATTCCGTAGAGTCACATTTTACGATCACAAAATTTCGCCGACTATCGTCTTAAGAGGATAGAGAGTCAAATTAAATTGCTGCAAATTTAGCGGTTTATTTTGAAGAATTGTATCTATATGGGTACAGATACAAAAAAAGAAAAACTGAATGTGAAAGTAGAATTATTTCTTAAGGGCCGTAGAAAGCGATATTTTTTGTATTTTAACTTTAAACACCCCAAAATAAAATCTCTAATAATGCAAAATAGTTGAGTTTTTAACGTTTCATTTTTACAGCTAAAATGTTATGATTTTAAAACTTTCTTCTTCGAGGGCCCTGGAATATACTATTATTTAACTAATGCAAATAGAAAACTTAAAAAAAATGTCAAAGACGCGGTTGTAATGTGTAAAATGATACCCATTTTTACAGTAAAATTTACTGATATTCGCTTCAACGTTTAAAGAATTTGCTTATTAATGATACATTCTTTTTTCCATTGTTTGGGACATCATTTTGGGAGTAAATAAAGTCTGCTAACTTGCGGGGATTAGAAACTAATATTTCTCGTCACATTTGACTTTCTACCGCCTTAAATTTATAATTTTATAAATACATATTTACTTTAAATATACGAAGGAGAAACATGAAAGGTAAAGCACTATTAAACAGCACTTGAAAAGTTGCAAGCTTCACTCCAAAAATTGATCCACGCAGTGAGAATCGAACTCACGACTTTGGGTTTAGCCCCCATTGCTCTACCATCTGAGCTATACGCGGTCGACCAACACCGCCCGAACCAATCCTTAAAGCTACACTTGCAACCCGATATACCAACTAATGGTTGTGTAATATATGCATTTACTTTAAATATACCTACTTTATTTATTATAAATAAAAATAAAAGTATTGCCTGACATCTACCCCACAAATACAAACTTATCCGCATCCTTCAACCAGAAATAATTTTACCGTGCCCTCTCTAGCCGGCGACCACAAATAGGCCAATCCGGCGACCACACGGGCCTGATACTGGTTTCCAAATAAATACATTACGCTGGCTAACTATAAGTATATATAAACAAGGATATTACTTACTCTGAAAAATTATAGGAATAATAAACAATTTTTGCACATTCAAATTTGATGTTATTTATTTCTTGAAACTCATAAAACATGAGTGAGTGTGCTGTATTAGAGTGGTTTTCATCTGAAGAGAACCCTGCTCAGAAATCAACGTTTAAGAATATTTAGATTAACTTATTTTATGATTGATGTACGTGATGATTTACTGGTCAACTAGAATTAAGGTTTCTCAATTAATCTGAATTCCTGTAATGTATGAATCGACATTATTTAGTTTTTATAATAATCGCTCGTGTAAAAGCGCTCGCTGCGCAGGAAAGGTTCACTTCAGATGAAATCCACTCTAGGAAGTTTTAAAATTAAAAGAATCTAATTGAATTCAATAATTATTTATTTTAAATACATATACAGGGTATCCCGTTCGTGGTTCACCAAACATCGGGGTTAGAAACTAGAGCAAATTTAATCGAAAAAAAAACTAACATTAAAAGTGGAGGTCTATCTTTTTTAGTTTTAGAGCTAGATCGTTTTAAATTTTACATCACCGAATTTTCTCAAAAATCACAAAAACCCTAATAACATTTTAACCAAAGAGCGTAGGGATTAAAAAAATATCTTTAGCAAGCTAAAACCATCCTCTTTCAATTGATGACAACAGTGATAAGTATTTGTTAAAATGTTGAAAAAAAAATCGTAAAAAAATGTATAAAAAATATTCTTTTTTTAGTTTTTGAATTTTTTTTTTCCAAAACAAGAGCCGTTAAATTTGATTTTTTAAAGTTTTCTCAAAATTCTTCATATTCTTAACAAATCCAGAAAAAAATCATATCGTATCCTTCTGAAGTTACTCCTATAAAAACCAATCTGAGGCAAGTCTAATAACATCGGAGGATGGACAGAAGAGGAAATTGTTATAGAACAATTGGAATTCCATCAGGTATCACTTATAGCCTAATTGAAAAGCTATGCACCCCGTTGGACAAACCGCCTACTTAACAAACTATGCTTAGTACATTAGTACTTTTCGTAGAAGTAACTTCAGAAGGTTTTAGTAAGTAAAGAAGAAGAGCTACGGCATGAAAATTACCTGGTTTGTTAAGAATATGAACCAACTCAACCCCAAATAAAAGCTATATCCGTTCTTCAGCCGGAGCTGTACCCAGTTACTTTGTACATTTGCCACATATTCGGTGAAGTTATTATTATTTAAGCGGAGACAAACGTTCGGTTAATCTTCAAGGGTAGGAAAAAAACAGCATTAACGAACTAGATTAAAAAGGTTTTAAGTATAAATAACACTAAAATAGCGTTTTATAATTTGAAATGTAATGATCAATTGTATTCTAAGTTAAAAACTAAGTTGCCACCAGGCAAACGGAAAAATGTAATCTATTCCATTAATTGCAAAGACTGTTCGAAAATATACATAGGACAGACTAAACAACATGTAGAGGATAGGATAAAAAACCACATATACGACTGTAAACCGGCTAACACTAAGAAACTGAACAAAACTGCTCTTAGTTTGCATCATTTCACTGATAACCACAATTTTAACTTTGAAAAATATAAAGTTTGTGACTATGAGAGTAATTATAGGAAAAGGTTACTAAGTGAGATGATTCACATTAAAAAAGCAGGTCATAATGCAGTTAACTTGAAGACAGACACGCAGAATCTCAGTAGAATCTACTCATATTTGATTGATAGTTGGATTAGACCACCAATTTAACGTTGTACATTACTTACGCTTACATAACTTAATACGTTCTGTTGTAAACTTCATGCGACTTAAAAGGATTGGTAATGGAAATTTTTGGATTTTAGATTTATTGAGTTGGTAATCTTGTATGTCAAACATCAGATGTTAATGGTGGTGAATAACCTTCCTAATCGTTGCCAAAAAGTAATCCTTGATTAAATAATCAATCCTTTTAATTTTTTAATTTTAATCAATCAAAAATTATAGATTTTGCGTTCGTCTACATGGAAGTTACTTTGTTTCCGATACTTTACTTTGATGGTGAACCATTTTTTTGATGTGTTCGAATTTAAGGAGAATCACGACACTATTGCGAGACTTGCAAGAGGTAATTAATTAGTTAAATTACTACATACTTTGTAATTTTGAATGTGAAATAATAATCAATACCACTCTCCAAAAAATTTTAAATATTTTTTAAAAAATTTGTAAAATGTAATGTTGTTTTTTTGAATTTTTGTAGCCTTGA
The DNA here is from genome assembly GCA_963971135.1 of Stenus bimaculatus. Taxonomy (NCBI): domain Eukaryota; kingdom Metazoa; phylum Arthropoda; class Insecta; order Coleoptera; family Staphylinidae; genus Stenus; species Stenus bimaculatus. The sequence goes on from OZ020184.1 coordinate 26,845,132, forward strand.
TAAAGACGGCAACTAACCGTCGAAACGTTGGCCTAATTGTTTAACAAAGCAATAAAGAGTTGAGTTCGTTAATGCTGTTTTTTTCCTACCCTTGAAGATTAACCGAACGTTTGTCTCCGCTTGAATATTTCACCGGCATTATGGGTTTTTACAACGAAACAAGGACATTTTATGGAGATGGAGCAGTGGATGAATTGAAGAGTTGGCAAAGGAATAACAAGAAATTGGCGAAGTTAAATAGTCAACATGATTTTCTCATCAAATGCAGACAAGAAAAGGTATTCCCCGCGCACATACAGCGGAATTATAAATTTATAAGTTCATCGTTAGTTAACAACCACCCGTACAGGAATAAAGTGCAACGCATAGTTAACACATTCAAACAAAAAGTACTTAACATAGAGATCAAAATCATTTGTTTTACTATTAAACAGACTAAGAAAAATATTGACACCTTAAAAGAGAGTTTAAATAAGACTCTTCCTAGTATAATTGTAAATAATTTTGAGAGCCATTTAATTAGTCTATATGGGTCGGTGAATAAAGTTAATAAAAAAATTCACAAGAATAAATTTAACAGATTAATTGTCAATAAAATAAGTACTCCTTCAATGGAAGAAAATAACATCAGAAAAGGTTTCACAATTAATTTAACTGATATTGTAATACCAGATTTTGTCAGTCTTCAACTTGCATTGGGACCAAAGTTCGCTTTAGAACCTTCAGTTCAGGAATTTCCTATACTGGAATTTCTCAAGGACATTGAATTTTGTATATCCTCTAATGATAACTATGAAAATAAAGATCGTGTAAGAGCCAAATGTACGAACATTTTAACCAACCACTTGCATAAAAATACTGTTAATAAAAAACCAACCTTTGAACAACGCAATTTTGATAATACTAAAAGTTTCTTAAATAACCATAAACAATTGTTGATAACAAAAGCGGATAAAGGTAAACGCACCGTAATTATGAACGAAGAAGATTATATTAACAAAATGAACGACATTGTATTAGACACTAAGTACTATAAATTGCTAAAACGGGACCCAACTGCTAAATATTCAAACTCTTTAAAATTATTGATACAGGAACTGAAAATTAATGACAACATAGATGATAAACAGAAAACGTTTCTAACCAATAACAATCCTTTACCACCAAGGATATACGGATTGCCTAAGATCCATAAGGAGAATGTTCCACTGCGACCGATAGTATCTTGTATAGATTCATTAAATTACAATTTACAAAAGATGTTGGCTTCCGTTTTAAGTAACTTAACACCTTCACTTAAATATAGCATTAAGAATAGCATAGGTTTAAAAGAACTACTAAGTAAGACTGTAATACCGGAAAATAGGGTACTTATTTCACTGGATGTTAAATCCCTATATACTAATGTAAGAAAGGAACTAGCACTGGAAGTTGTCACTGAACGGTGGAGTCAAATTGAACCATTCACCTCTATCAATAGAGAGTTATTTTTTCGATTGCTTGAAAGTGTGTTCGATTCTAGTTACTTTTACTATAATGGAGAATACTATCAACAAGTGTTAGGATGCCCAATGGGTGCTCCGTTGAGCCCAATCATAGCAAATATTGTGATGGATCATGTAATAAGTAAAGCAATTGAAAGGATGGCCTTCACAATTGATTTCTTTGTGATATATGTAGACGACTGTCTTACAATGGTGCCACTAGATAAAGTGGATGAAACTCTACTAATTTTTAATAGTGTTAACCCTGATATTCAGTTTACGGTTGAGAGAGAAGTAGCAGGGAAGTTACCATTTTTAGATATCCTTCTAATTAAAAATAATAATCGTATCATCACAGATCTTTATAAAGAACCTACGGACTCAGACAGGTTCTTAGACTTTTACTCACACCATCCTCTCAACCAAAAACTGAATATTATCACTCAATGTTTAAGTAAAATAAGTCTTTTATCCGATCCCATGTTCCATAAATCAAACATCGTGAAATTAACTAAAACACTCAGACTCAATAACTACCCTACAAACCTTGTCAAGTCAATTGTGAATCAATTTAAGTTTAGTAAACCTCCTGAGGATGTACCATCCGAAGAGGTTGTAACAAAACCTAGTTTCTTTAAATGTCCCTACATCCAAGGGGTGTCACAAAAGATTAAAAAGGTTTTAAGTATAAATAACACTAAAATAGCGTTTTATAATTTGAAATGTAATGATCAATTGTATTCTAAGTTAAAAACTAAGTTGCCACCAGGCAAACGGAAAAATGTAATCTATTCCATTAATTGCAAAGACTGTTCGAAAATATACATAGGACAGACTAAACAACATGTAGAGGATAGGATAAAAAACCACATATACGACTGTAAACCGGCTAACACTAAGAAACTGAACAAAACTGCTCTTAGTTTGCATCATTTCACTGATAACCACAATTTTAACTTTGAAAAATATAAAGTTTGTGACTATGAGAGTAATTATAGGAAAAGGTTACTAAGTGAGATGATTCACATTAAAAAAGCAGGTCATAATGCAGTTAACTTGAAGACAGACACGCAGAATCTCAGTAGAATCTACTCATATTTGATTGATAGTTGGATTAGACCACCAATTTAACGTTGTACATTACTTACGCTTACATAACTTAATACGTTCTGTTGTAAACTTCATGCGACTTAAAAGGATTGGTAATGGAAATTTTTGGATTTTAGATTTATTGAGTTGGTAATCTTGTATGTCAAACATCAGATGTTAATGGTGGTGAATAACCTTCCTAATCGTTGCCAAAAAGTAATCCTTGATTAAATAATCAATCCTTTTAATTTTTTAATTTTAATCAATCAAAAATTATAGATTTTGCGTTCGTCTACATGGAAGTTACTTTGTTTCCGATACTTTACTTTGATGGTGAACCATTTTTTTGATGTGTTCGAATTTAAGGAGAATCACGACACTATTGCGAGACTTGCAAGAGGTAATTAATTAGTTAAATTACTACATACTTTGTAATTTTGAATGTGAAATAATAATCAATACCACTCTCCAAAAAATTTTAAATATTTTTTAAAAAATTTGTAAAATGTAATGTTGTTTTTTTGAATTTTTGTAGCCTTGATAAAGACGGCAACTAACCGTCGAAACGTTGGCCTAATTGTTTAACAAAGCAATAAAGAGTTGAGTTCGTTAATGCTGTTTTTTTCCTACCCTTGTTATTATTATTATCTGCTTACTGTTTATAAGTTCAATTATAGTGGGTACAAAAAATAAGAGCTCATGGAATGTGCTCTACTTTAACCGAACACCTGCTTTAAAGCCGGTTTTGGAAATTAAAGCAACCGAATGGAAGTTTTTGAACGGTTCCACTCCAAATCTGATAACTTTGGACCCGCAGTTGTTGAGAGGAAAAGCTTCGAACAACAATCTCTTTACTTCATACTTAGACAATCGGGATAGAGCTGAAAGTGGTTGTAAGTTCAAGTCGTTTTCTCCGCAAAACTTTTCCATTTCTGCATTGATATTCTCCAGTGAAGAAACTGTTATATGTAACTTATCTTCAAAAAATGTAGATGGTTGAAGTAGAGGTTTGTAGCAAATCTTCGACTTATCACTTTCGTCTTGCAAATCTTTTAGGGGTTTATCTTCATCTTCTTGACGATTTTAAAGTTTTTTTTTAACATTTTGTAGCTGGTGTACGTTAATCGAACTACTGATATCTTAGAAATTTTTATACCAAAGTTTTGCCCAACCTGCAATTTACTATTATTTCCACTTCACTTTTACATTATTTTTATTTATTTTTAGTATGCACAATTCAAAATACAGTCTATTTTTTTGAAGGAAGTGGAATTTAATTTCTCACTTTTACTCATGAAAGAGGCCAATAAGTAAAGTGAGCAAGAACATGGCGACTGGGCACATCTTAACGAAGATATAGTATACATACTTAAAAAAGTCACATTCGGGTTCAATAAATTAAATTGTAACACTTTTCTTGTCGATTCAGGAGTTGAATCTCCTCGAAATAAAAAATTGCATGGAAAAGTTTAATGTACTCGTAATTTTTTCTTAAGAATTGTTTTAAATAAGACAATTTTAGATTATTTTTATATAATAAAATATTCTTTTTCATAAAAAGTATTTTTATAATTTAAAGATAAAATAGTTACTTCTCTAAAAACATTTTTGTAAATTATTCTAAAAAGAATTGATCATTATGGAAATAAATATTACTTATTAAATAAATGAGATTGGTCTATTTATTTGTGAATGAACAGTTACTAATCTTCGAATTCGTGTACTACTTTTTTAACTTTGGCTCTTTGTGCCTAAATAATAAGTGGTACCATTACAAAGTATTATCTATTATACAAGTATACATAGTGTCACTAGAATTACTGACTTAAGGTACCAATTCATAGATGGCAGCACTTGATTGATTCACCATAGCGACTTAAGCCACTAATTCACAGATGGCAGGACTTGGTTGGTTACTTAAGTAGTTAGGGGTAAACCAATCAGCGAGCTCTGTGTTGGGTATTAATTAAGAAATGGCGCCCGTTCAATAAAATTGGAGTGGAGAAGGGGTCTGGGTGGGGAATTAACCAATCAGAGGCTTTGGGTGGATTTAGAAGGGGAGGTCGGCCAATCATGACTCGCGTGGGAGAAGTTATGATGCGGGTGTTCGACCAATTAGAGCACATATGGAGGAGTTATGGTGGGGGAAATTTCATGATGTCATATGGGTTTTTTACATGAGGGGCGGGGCTTCATCCAATGGTTGCATGAATGAGCTCGGAACCGCGAATCTTATCTACTCCTATATTTTGGACTCAAAGGACTAACTCTGAGTCAGTAATTATCATTAAAGTCTCTTTAACCGTAATCCATAATAAGAAAGATTGCAGATCTAATTGCATCAAGGAAATCATAAGAATCTTTTTGTTATTGACCCCGGTCAACATGAATTTTGAGTCTAACTTTTGCATACCTGATTTTTCTTTCTTTCGCACTATCAAAATGCATTGTATATTGTATCGCTGCAATATTTGTTCACACAATTACTACAAATCACGTACTTTAAATATTTTTTGCTTTTCCCCCACTCGTCCCCACCTTAACTTAATTAAAATACGTTTCTCTTTACATGGTCATACAAAAATTCAAATATTTATTGATCATTGTAAAAGGGACAAAAGCAAAGTTTTTTTTTTAAATAAACAAAGAATGTGACAATTTTCCGATATAATGAATCATACTCATTTAAAAAGAGACTCAAAAAATATTTTTTTGGCCGGTGTAAATTGAGAACATTTGAAATTTTACCGGAATACGGGTTTATAAAATACTGTTTTATTGAAGAATATAGAATTTCAGTGGAGTCTTCTGGTGAGCCATTTAGTCTGTAGGCTTCCCCAAAACAATTCCATAGACCAGGGTAACTTGTTTCCAAATTGGATGTGGATATTTCAAGAAAGAAATAAATGGCTTAAAGACCAAGGTTGTCGATATAAACATCTGATTGTACGAGAGAAACCAAAGTTGTATTAGACAATGAGGAACTACTAAAATAGAATTCGCGTTTATGGACTTGATTGTTCTTAGAGTGTTAAGAATAATAGCAAAGGGTGAAAAGGCATTAAAGAATGTATCTTTCCAAGGCATTGAGGAAGCATCCACTGCATTGTAATTATTTGTTAGTGCCTCATTTTAAATAAGTTAAGTTTTTACCTTCGAATCTTTTAATGTAGATGAAAATGTTATCAATATATTTTTTTGTTTCTAGATAAATGAAGGCACTTTATTGTGCTTAAATGTATTAATAGAGCTTGCATGCCACATGCTCTGAAATCTTCACGTGATAAGATGCACCCTATTGCTTTAGCCTGAATGCAAAAACTTAATTTGCTTAAAGCTGTTAAAACATAATGCATTGGTTTAATTTGATATAATTTGAATTACATTAAATTTCAAATACGGAAGACTGTTTACTGCAAAGTACAATTAAACGGTTTAAATATATTATTTATTTAAAATGTAATAAATAAATGTTTTGAAAAAAATATAAAAAAGATTATCAGTATCATGTTAATTAATTGGTTTAGTAGGTCTTAAGAGGATAGTCCGCCAAATGTTTGAAATGCGTACTCCTCGCTAGTAAAAATTGATTTTTTGGTGTTTGAAATAAAAAAATTAACAAAAACGCTCTTGTTTTGCCTTGAAATTGAATTTATTTATCATATAGAATTTTTTTTTGATGTATATAGTCTGTTATAAGGGAGTAATTTTGAAAAAATGATAAAAACGCATTTTTTAAAAAATTACGCACCTATAATTTATTAAACTTAAACAACAAAAATTCTATATGAAAAATAAATTCAATTTGAAGGCAATACAAGAGCGTTTTTGTTAAATTTTTTATTACAAACACCAAAAAATCAATTTTTACTAGCGAGGAGTACGCATTTCAAACATTTGGCGGACTATCCTCTTAAGGATTAATGATCGTAGGTCTCCAATTAGAGAGATATTTTAATGGAGAACTAGCAAAAATAGTAAAACTTGCAGTGTAAGAAATGCTTGTTTCATCTAGAAAAAAAATCATAACGAATTTGCTTTCTTCGAATTATAAATCAAGTTTGCATAATTTACATTTAGAGAAATAATAAAAATATTTTAAACTAACACATTTTACATACAATATTAGTATTTGCATTTTGCCTTCTGATTATATCCATCAGACAAAAATAGTTACACGTGCCCGAAGGAAAAAGTATAGGGTTTTATGTCTACAGATGAAATGCAGGCACCAAAGACGACTATCTTTTTATACTTCGTTGCTCTTTTAGCAAAAACGGATTAAATAGAAAAAGAGAACGTTTTTGATCTCAACCCCCACAAAAAATACGTCACTGTTATATACATGATGAAATCATTGTCAGAAATATTCGAGAATGAAACTTGATTTTTGTCACAACTTCACATTTCCACCCTATGCAGATCAGTCAGTTCCTGTAACAGTTCCTTACATTGGAATTTATTTAAACTAAATAATTTTCTATTATAACAATTCTAATACGATAAAGCATATTTTTTATTAAATTATTATTCCCTCTCTTTCTGAGGAACCTCAATCAATTAGTTACCGATTGGGTATTATAACAGTTAATACTAAATAGTATTTTGTACAATTGTTTACATTAGAACTCTGCATAGGTCACGGAAAAATGTAGACAATGTAAAGTAAAATAAATAAAAATAAATTGTATTGATTGTAATTTCAAATACCAAGCAAATGTGCTGATCCAAAATGCATATGTGTAATAGGTTACCAAGCTACGATATTATGAATATATTTATAATTTTTATTACTATATTTATAAATAAGAGAGAAACATTTTGATGATTTAGTTATTAAATAAAATATAAACAAATTAGCATGTATTCAGCGACCGTGATGAAAAATTTAGAGACGTCGTTAAAGTTAATCACGTCTTTAGGAAAATATTTCTTATGAAGAAATATTTTTTAATCACGTGATTAACGATAACGACGTCTCTAAATTTTTCATCACGGTCGCTGAATACACGCTATTGAGTTTGTATCACCAAAATCCTCTCTTATAAGTTTATGCCTATGTTTTGTATGATTTTTTAATATATGAATGTGAAAGTAACGTAATTCAATATAAATAAGCACTAGCTTGTGTTTATTTATTTATTTTTAGCTCAATGGGCTGAAACAATTTGTATGGTATAAACCAGAAGTACTACCTATGCTACTGTTATTGATTTAATTAACAGGGTTGCTATTACAAAGTTGAAAATTTAAGTGATAAATTAAATTAATATTGTCTATTTTGTCAACTAAAATAACTTTATATTTGGTATTCAAAATACGTTTGTTATACAAACAAAATAATATTAAACATAAAATTTTATTCGTCTGATGAAACTTCCATCTAAAAATTGTTTAGTTATATCCACTGGCTCAACAAAGAAGTAAAATATGCTCCGGGAGCACCTTAAGCAACAACAGTTTTTTAATATCACTTCCGGTTTATTGTAGAAATTACTAAAACAATACCTTGAGGAATAGCTTAAACTTTTTGTCCAATTTATTGAATAGATTTCGAACAGAAGTATGTTTAACGATTTACATATGTATAGGTACAAAAATCAATCGTTCCAGTAGCATCTTTCTCTATCTTACTATACAAATAATATAGTTCACATAATACTACAGGGTGTTGATTTTAAAACAAGCCAACTAAATGACTCTCGAAAAAATAAAGTATTGAAAAAAATGCCTTCAGAGGTCGAATTTTACCATACCTAAAAAATTTTACAAAACGATATTCTATAATCAGGCTAATTCTAATTTAATTTGTTTTAAATATATTACTTTTTTACGCCTAATTTTTTAGCCAAAGCTTATTCAATACTTACTTTTAAATGCGACCAATTTCTAACATAGAAAAATGTGTTTTTCTTTTTTGTTTAGTCTTATTTCCCAGAATATTTGATTATTGCTCTGGAATGGTTATTTAAATTTTTGTTGGATAAGTTTCCTCGCTAAAGCTAAGTATGCAAATTGCTTACGATAACCCCGGAACATACACACGTCTGTTCTCTTTTCATTTGTTAAAAGGAAATATTGGTGGATGGGTGAGCAATCCTTGCATTACAAATTTATTTATTGGGGCAAACCTTTCAGACAACTACATGTAACTCAATTTTGGTGACAATTTAGGCTTAAAACGAGGATAGAATTTGTTTAAAAAAAGCAATTGGTTTTGGGAAATGAACCGTAAAACGTTTCCTATGTATATCAAAAAGAAGTTTAACTTTATTAATAAATTTTGTACTTAAAAACTATGAACGAATGAAATGACTACAAGGTAAATTTGAAATTAAATGAACATCGAATAACTGCTTGAGGTCGTCATTTTAAGGAAATCCCTGGCAAGCGGAAATCGCTACGGCGATTGTTCCGCTACCACCAATTTCTTGAGCTAATTTAATATCAGATTGATAGCAGGAAAATGGAAACCAAATTTAAAAAACTTTCCGATCATTAGTTTTTAAGCTACCAAATAGGTTTAATAACGAAAACAAAAATAAACAAATAAATAAAACAGGTTGGCTAGTTATATTTTAAGCCATATTAAAGTAAGTATACTATTTTTTATTTAATAATCTTTTCTTGGCTTTAAAAACCTTTTTGCTTATTATGTTTCCGGCATAAACAACTAATAAAACTAACATCAAAATAACCTTTATTTTATAACTCTTAAATAGGTGAGGTATGATGACAGCTTATTTTGTAAGGCCGACTTATAACTTATAACATGGCTAAGCATAAGATAGTGATTCACCTAAGGAATGAACTACAAAATATGTTATACAGGGAGTCCCACTTGAAGTTGGACTGTATGGGTATCTTTGTAATTATTGGAGATAAAAAGTCGGTCAAATGTACAAAGTAGTAGAGATTTGTTCCATTATTAATAATTCGTTGACAAAACAATAGCGAATCGTTCTTACGCTATCTTTAAAAAACAAGAAAATACGATTTTTAAAATATGGCTATATACAGTTATAGTTATGATTTGTTTATTTTCGGTGATACCCAAAAATTTTTAAGACATTATACAGGTACTTTTTGTGTACAATACAGTAAGACAAATGAATATTTTTTTTCGCCAATGGATTGATCGATAACACCGTATTTTTAATATGAAAACTATAAACATATCGGGTGTAAACGAAACATGGGTCACCCTACAATTTCTAAAAAAAAGTTTCAATATCACTTCCGATTTAAAAATAATCAATAGTAATATATACAGGGTGTTCATTTTAAAAAGAGCCACCTTTAATATCTCAAGTTTAATGCGAAATATAAATAATCGGCGAAACACGGAAACTTTATTTCGGAGGGGGAAACTTAATGAGATAAAAAAGTTGCCCACAGATGTCACCCCTTTCTCTGCAACCCCTTTCACCCCATAATTTTAAATTGCAACCCCCCACTTATGATACATCATTTCAAAGCATTTCGAAATCAGAATACACCGGTATGATTAATTTTAAAATTGGATCATTTGTTAAGATTTTATACCTTCGTTGTTTCAATCAGTTTTAAATCTGTATTATAAACGCCGTTAAGCGAACGTTTTTTTATAAAGAACCGGTTTTATTGCTGCCCTATGACTATTTGGTTTGACTTACAAAAACAAAAAATATAGACATTGGTAGCCACAAGATTCTTCTATATACCAAAAGAAGAAATTTTAGAAAAGCTACACTCGAAAAAAAATTAAGACCAAAACCGCAAATATCAAGCGAATTTCAAAATCAACCGTTCAAATTTGCCGACTATCCTTTTAAAAATCACATCTAAAGATAAACATGCATTATGTATAGATTCATAACAGCCGACAAACCGCAGATCAAGTTCTTAATCCTGAATCTACCACCAAGATCTATCGCCAACCGGAAACATTGTAAAGGCGTACTTTTTGAAAATATTTTTTTGCTTTTTCCAAGATTTAGCGCGTAGTTTAGATATATAAATTACAAAAATTGTATACAATGAGTTTTAATATTTAAAAAGGAATTCTAAGTTAATGACATTAACTTAATAGTCGTAAGGTGGAAGAAAGTCAAATATTCAAAAACCAACGTTTTGGTTATTGAATATTTTGTTTTAAAAGTATTTATGTTGACACATTAAAAAAATTGGAGGGGTACCACCTAGAAGTATTACTATTATGTACATTTTTTTACACAAACTACACTCACTTGAGTATTGATAAAGTTTCTTTTAGGTAATAGATAATTTTAAAATTTTCAGTGGTTATTTTAATCGATTTAATTTGATTGAGTAAATGCATTGAAGGGATGGCATCGATAATATTTATTGTTATAAGAAAGACTTATGGCATGATTAAGTTTATTGATTAAGCAAATTTAAAGAAAGATGTAAGATATAATACAGAACCGCGATGCTGATGAAAGCTTTGCAAAGCAATTAACATTTATCACACCTAGGGACTACTAACTGCTTTAATTGTGTTTTGAAACAAAATTATGAGCTACGCCAATCAAGTTATTTGTACGAATAAGTTTTACATTTGGGTATAAACGATGCTAATCAGAGGACTTATACCAGATTAACTTAACTTACTTAAATTTAATTTTAACTTACAAACAAATAAATATTAATACTCAATGTTATTAACTAAGTAAGAAAGATTAGGTATTAGATTTGGGAATTCGTTTTTGGTTAGAAACTTAGAGAGAGTATTTAACACTGCGATTACATAAGGTCGGAATTATAAGGATTATGCAATAAAGCTACGCCTAATAATTAAAATTTATACTCTACAATGGAGTTAGCAAATTGCTGAATTAGATGGAACAATACGAAATACGAAAAATTGATTTACGTTTTGTAACTTTTTTTTCTAATTCACCAACTTTCCCTTCCTTACAAGGATAAAAATCAAATGTTCAAAAAGCAGTGTTTCGGTGATTTAAGAGTGTTTATAGTTGACAAATTAAAAAAATAAATTAATAATAAGAAATTTGCGCTCTATTGAATAATTAAAATACTTTCATACACAGTTTTTGTTTTTTATGTATCAACACTGGTGTGGCCGTAGTAAAAAAATTAAATGTAGAAACGTATTTTACACAAACTACGCACACATGGGTGTTGATAAATTAAGTTAGTGATCTAATTATTTATATCTTGAGGACTTAAATGTTTCATCTTATTTTTATATTCGCGACTTCGAGTACCTGTAGAAACAGCTGATCCAAGTGAGGAAAAATTTTACCCGTTTATTTATAATTTACATAAAAGCTAATTTAAAATGATTTTTGCTCACAAAACTAATGAAACGTTACCTCACCTTCCGGGTTGAAAAAAATTCTACTAGATTCCTCCTGGAATTCTGAAATCGCGAATTATTATTGATGAAGTGATAAGAATATCATTGATATTTTTTATAAATACACTAGTTTTAATCTTAACGGCGAAAATGCAACTAGTAAGTAGCACGAGACCGACTGGATAAAGCACCACAATAATAGCTTTTATCCAACATACCCTCCTCGTCACCATTCCAAACCCGGAGCAAGCGGATATCGTTGAAATCAAAATTTCGAAAGCCCTTTCTAAGATCTGATTGAGAATCAGGAGTATTCCACAATTTGAAGAGGTCAAACATGCGAGAGGTATCATCTGGATCTCTTGTGTCAGTGACTCTTAAAAATGGCTAAGGCAAACAATTAGGTTGAGGCCAAGGACCTTTCAAATAGACCAACGGTTTTGGTAAGGTTACTCTAAGCCATTAAGTTGGTTTAGGGAACGCTTAAGGATCCAGAATTGAAATTAGGACTATGGTATTTCCGACACTGCAAATCGGTCAAGCAGGTGCTGAAGCGAGTGACCCAAATCAACCTGCAATATACTAGATCTGCTTCAGAAACTCTATGATCAATACAATCATTTGACGAATATAATGCCTAACCGTGAACATTTGTATGAAATAATAGCACCCAACCAGTTGGAGACACTGCTGGAGAGATGGCAGGCATGACCACCATCTGGCATCCAGGTCCGTAAGTAAATATACCACGGCTATTATACACCTCTCACGAAGGACTAAGCTTAAACCAACTCATCATTCCGTCAACACGAAAGAAAGAAAGCAGTTTCATTAGAATCTTTCTTATATCAAACAACCTCTCGATCAACTACTTGCAACAATGTTCTAAAAATATTCTACGCGAACCCGTTCCAGAACTGTCTGATGATATGGACAAACTGCAATCACAAAAAACAAACCCACGAACCCCGATTAAAGATGAAACATGGGCACAAGTAATCTATACTTGGAGCACCCTAGCTCCGGAAGGAACACAATTGACGAATGTTACCTCCACTAGCATAGAAGCAGAAGATGGACTCTTTCTCCCAGATTCTAAAGTGGGCTACCAACAAAACCATGTTTGTGTCCAGTTCCTGAGAGACAAGATATTACCTCATAAACAGCGTTGCAATAAGACCTAAGTCGCGGTCGCATCACGGCCCGTGTTGTATGCGAAACAGAAAGATAGGAACGCTGAAACCGCGTTTATGTAACTCCAGTGCAATTCAAAATGCATTTATTATATCATTTCATTTAAGAAACAACTTGAAGAATATAATCAGTATTCACCGAATGCTCACTCTTAATAATGCTTTTGTATAGCACTCACCCTACACCCTACCTAACCCCCAATGGATGGATCAAATTTTGGCACCAAAATTTAGTGTAAAATAAGGCATTGTTATCCTTATTTAATATATTTGCAAAATTCACTGGTTTCAAAAGGTTTAAAATTTTTGCAGCATAACTCGGCAACAGTTAAACGTAGGTAAAAAATGATCAGATCCCAAAAAGGATAGTTTGATGATGTTCGTTCTAGTTTTCGAAGGCCTTTACTTCAAGGCGAGAAAATAAATAATATTTTCAAATTGTTCTAATTTCTTATGAAATAAAAATATGTTGGTCCATATTCAAGTTTTTCTTCAGAATGATATTTACCATCCAAAAAAAATTTTTATGTCAAAAAAAAGGTCATCTTTAATTATTTTCAAAATTTTTATTTTTTTATATCATTCGTTTATTAACACGTTCATGCTGCGCGGCAACTGGCGGTGCACATGTTCGTGTTGCGCGTCATCTGGCGGCGCACGATTGTTGCTTGCTCACACCTGTATACGCGGAATGCTATAAAAATTTGTCCAAGAAAAAGGGCAGAGAGTATGCCACTAACAAAACTAGAAAAGTTAAGACGTATTGTGGGCAGTGCAAAGGTCAACCAGCACTTTGCTTGAAATGTTGTAACAAATTACACAAAAAACAATAAATAATGAAGTTATAAAATAAATAATATTGAATTTTTATGTTATTTTTTATGGAATTTGAGTTATATGTATTTATAATACCGAACTATTATGTTTATGTTATTGAACAAAAGTTATGTATATTATACGTTATTAATTATGCTTAAAAATAAATGTTTTTGATGAATTTGCGTAAAATTTTCATTCTTTTAACACAATCAAATACGTACCACCGATGGTACGCACCGCCCGATGAGACAGACTAGTGCGGGCCACCGATGGTACGCACCGCCCGATGAGACAGTCTAGTGCGGGCCACCGATGGTACGCGCCGCCCGATGAGACAGTCTAGTGCGGGCCACCGACGGTACGCGCCGCCCGATGAGACAGTCTAGTGCGGGCCACCGGTGGTACGCGCCGGCGTGAACGTGTTAAAAAAATAGCACTGCCAAATACAAAAAAAATGAGTTCTTTTAAGAAGTGCAAATAAAATAAACTAATGCTATTTAAAAAAAACAATGGGCTAGCAACAAAACAGAAAAGGATATTAAAAAACTAAAAATATCAAATATTGCGCTGAAATTAACTGAAAAACGTTAGTATCTAATAAATAATCAACTGAAGGATAATTCCTTTGATCTACCTTTTTAGTAGCAAGGTTTTTTTGTACTGCTTAACAATTCCATAATTCATCTTACGATGTTTTTGTTAATATTTTTTAATGTGGCTATTTGCACAGTATGTACGAATAAATGACTATTTGGACATACATTATACATGAATGTATGAGCATTTAAATTAACATTGCAATATGTCGAAATATAAATTTTATTAGACGTATCTAATAATTTAGGAACATTTTAATTTTCTAAATTTTGATTTGAATATAATTAGTATATGCAAAGAGTTCTTACTTTTTAAGTAAAGTAAATATTGAAAAATTGTTCTTGGTCAGGATTTGAACCAGGGACCTCCAAATCTCAAACATGGATCCTTATTATTAATAATGTTCATTTTTTGCAGGTGTTCCAGCGTTTTGGAGTGAATCCCTCCCAGTACTCGGTGCGGCGGTCCTGCATTGAGAGTGCAGGGCTGCCACGCCGTAGGCTCCGGTTCAAATCCCGGTCAGCGATTTTTACGCCGTAAAACCTGACAAATTTTGCGGACTAAAGATTCTGGCGGTATTTGGACGTACTGCCGCTATCTCAGCTTGGTTTTCCACAGTTTCCCAAGTTCTGTGCGGCGAATCCGGAGATAGTAAATTGAAGTCGAGCTGTGGATCGCCACACATCACAGTCATTAATACTGTGATTGTGTGTGTGACGATACCCTCTTATGGGAAGTAGAGCTTACAATACAATACTCCAATTATAACGGGAATGAAGACTCTCGTATTCGGGGTAAGTAAGTCTTAGTTCAAAGAGAAGGTCTGTGTACTTTTTCACCTTTTCTTCCTCTTTAATTATTATTTTTTTTCGGATGGGCAAGACATCTCGATCACGTACATGACCTTCTCTGTGATATCTAAGATGACCATGTCAGGTTTATTGGCCTTTAGCTGCCTGGTCGTGGAAAATGGAATGTTCCAAAATAATTTAGCCTTTTCCCCTATCACAATTACCTCCAAAATCGGATTTTCGTAATGAGGTATTGGCGTCTCGTCTATACCATATTCATATCTGATGGTATTGTACAATACTTTTAAGGCGTTATCATGTCTAGCTATGTAGGAAGTTTTAGCATATTTGCTGCATGCCGACAATATGTGGATTGTGGTTTCATTGCAAGATTTACATGCTCGACAACGAGTATTTGGAAGTTGTTCTCCAATAACAGTTTTTCTATAAGCAAGACTGTGGTATACTCCGTCTTGTACTGCTGTTATGTACCCTTCAGTCTCTGACTTAAGCGAGGAATATTGAAGAAAGGCAAACGTAAGCTTTTTCGATAAGTGCAACTGATCAATATTTTTATAAAATTGGGAATGTAAACTCTTTTCCATATGTTCCTCGAGTAACATCTCGATTGTGCCCACTTTTGTCTTGTTTCTTAGTTCTTTTTGATTCAGGCTTTGTATGCAGTTTGGACGAGTTCTATTTGAATCGAAATTCATTACAAGATTGATACGGTCGGCAGCTGTTTTTGCTGATTTAAATAAAAATGCGCTATTTCCCTGCAATTCATGGTCCCGTACTATTTTGAGTATTTTGAGTCGAAGAGTTTGGATGTCGACTACGTTCATTTCTTATTATTTTCCTTGTGAGACGATCTAATTCCTTCAGCTCTGTACGGTTCCATTTTATGGCTCCGAAAGTGTGTAATAGTATCGGCACTGCCAAGGTGTTGGTGGCTTGTGATTTATTTTTAGCGGTAAGTTCGGATTTCCATATATCTGTTACTGTTTTTTGGTATTTTTTAATAAGAACCTTTTTGATTTCAGTGACGTCACGCATGCTTCTTTGTGGTACTCCTAAATATGTGTAGTATTCGTTTCCCGGAAGATGTTAAATTTCCCTACCATCGCTAAGCACAGCATTTACTTCATTGTTATCAAGTTCCAGTGAAATATTGCACATTTATTTAGTCCGAATTTCATGCCTCAATCATTTGAGAACTCGCTTATAATGTTTAAAGCATCCTTTAAGTATTGTTCATTCTGAGCATAGATTTTAAGGTCGTCAATATAAAATAGGTGGGTGATCCTGTTCCTCCTGTTAGGTGGGCCAGATTTATAGCCTGAAAAGCTTCTGAGGGCGATAGATAGGGGCAGCAAGGAGATGCAGAATAGGAGAGGACTTAGCGTGTCGCCTTGGAAAATGCCTTTTTGAAATTGGATTGGGTTTGTTTTAGTTTCTTCCCTTACTCTTCCCAAGATTATACGGGTTTTCCAATTTAGCATTAGTGTTTCTAGAGTGGCTATTATTTGACGATTAATGTTCATGTGTGTCAAGAGCGATATGATTAATTCGTTTGGAGTTGAAACAAAGGCTTTCTCATAGTCCACCCATGCCATTGATAAGTTTCTCTTGAACCTAATTGCATCTTGGCATATGCCGCCATCAGTAAGTAAGTTCTCCCTTATTCCAGATATTCCCCCTTTACCGCCTCTTTGCTCAAAAACGTCACTAAATACTGGTGTTATTGTATTAAGAATTCTATTGTAAAGTACCCCTGTAAATAGTTTATAAATTGTGTTAAGGCACGTAATGGGTCTATAGTTCTTTGGGTCTTTTGCGTCACCTTTTTCATATATAAGGATTGTTCTTCCTTCTGCCATCCATGCTGGTAGTTTTAGTGGTTCACTAATAAAGCCGTTAAAAAGTCTTGCTAAGTGTTTGTGCACGACCTCCAGTTTTTTCCACCAGAATGTGTTAATTGCATCGGGACCTGGTGCGGAGTAGTTGGATGTATTCTGTAACGCTTCCTTAATTTCATTTGCTGTTATTTCTATAAAGTTTTAAGCTGCTGGGATTTTGGTATCGCAAGAAGTTTTGAAGTTTAATATGCAGGTGTTATCCAAGTTGATTTGTGATTTATTTTCGTACATATTTCTCCAGTACTTCTCCACTTTGGCAGCATTTAGTTCAGTGTTTGTATCTTGGTTTTGTTTTCTTAGGAGTCTAGCTGGATGTTCAAGAAAGATTTTGTTTTGTTCCACATGTTCTTTGTCTTTTCTACCTTTTTCCTTGTTGCAACTAATGACCGAACTTTATCAATCATCTTTTCCTTTATAGTTTTCAGGATATTGATCTTAACCGTATGATATTTTCTCTTTATTTCATCTGAAATTTTCCTTATTTTTGTTGTGTATCGTCTTCCGTTCTTAATATAATCAATGAAGCATTCCAATTGTGATATTTGTTTTCTTTTATTATGTATTCTTAATGTAAGTTTTTTTATTCTTTGATTATACTTGTCAATCTTTTTGTCTTTTTCTTTTTCATATTTCATACGCACATCGCATTTTCCAAGGCACAGAGAAATCGGAGTTACACATTTTGCCGGCTATCCTGTTAAGTGGGATGCAAAGACAACATTAATTTTATTGTAAAAATATTCTCTCCCAAAAATGAAAATTGACCTGCCACGGCATTTCTATTAGGTATTATTTAATCCTGAAGGAATCCTGGAACATGCGTTGGCCGCTAAAGTGGTGTACTTAGTGCGATTTGAGTCGCTGCATAAATACTGTTCCGCATTGTATAGTATAATTATTAATATACATATAGGTATTTATCCGGAAGAATTAATTTTAACGGTTTGAATTATGGCTGAAATTTAATTAGCAGCTGGTCAATTATTAGTGGAGAGCCAAAGTTGTTAATTGCAATTTAATAGTAATTTGTGATGAAAATTTTCTGTCGTTCTAAATGAGATATCAAGTATAACTATAACGAGGTTCAAATATAACTGAATAAACACAAATAAATAAATAATAATAATAAATCATTTATTGATTCTAAGTTTACATCATAATTAAATACTTATTTATACATTATAAACGGCGCAAGGACCAAAAGGAACAGGATCAGCAAAGCTACCGAAGTAGCGCTGTTTTTCATCCAGTCCTCAACAGCAAGAAAACTGAATAATATTGAGATAAGTATGCTAGTATACAAAATGTTATAGATTAATATTGGTAGCATTAGTATAGTTTTGCAATGTAAATAACTATATCAAAGATTTGTAGCGTTGAAAACGGCCATATTAATAATACAGGGTGTCCTGTAACTACACCGACAACGCTTAACTGGTGATAGTAGACGTGAAAATAAGTCGATTTGACCCTAATTATCTATATCCAAAAATGCACCCCGAAGAAGTTATAAGCTTCTGAAGTTCATTTTAAAAAAATATTTTTTTTAATTGCTGCCAAAGTAATAAAAATTTTATGATGAAATTATGTATACGTGCATTTTTATAAAAAACGCTCATTTGGTAAAAATTTTACCAATCCTCGATTACTGGAAATGGTTTTATATGGTGCCAAAGGATATAAATCACTTAAGAACTTTTTTGGTATTAAAATTTTTTAGTAAAATATTATTTGTTTTTGTAGAGAAATTCAAGATAAATTTTTTTTTGTCCCTTACAAATTTTGCGTAGGAAGTGCAGTTTCTGAGTAACATTAAAAAATTATTTAATAAATGGTAAGTAAGTTAGGCTTTTTAACATAAATTTTTAAGAAAATATCTATTTAAAGCCCAAAAATTACCATTGCGTTTACCCCATATTAAATGCATATTCGCATACTAATTAAACTCGAATTTAAATTTTAAAATTAGGAAATCCAGTTGAAAAGTTGAAGATGTAGCTTGTTACCATGGTTACGGTTTTAAAAACACCTGAAATTAAATCATTCTTTAAATTTTATTCGAAAATAGCACATCCTACTCAAAATGTATAGGAGACAAAAAATCTTTCTCTTGAATTAATCTACATGAGGCAATACATTTTAAATTAAAATTTTAAATACCAAAAAAGTTTTTAAGTGTTTTATCTCCTCTCGTACCATGTAAGACCATTTCCGGTAATCAAGGATTGGTAAAATTTTTACCAAATGAGCGATTTTTATAAAAATGCATGCATACAAAATTTCATCATAAAATTTTTATTGCTTTGGCAGCAATTAAAAAAAATATTTTTTTTAAATGAACTTCAGAAGCTTATAACTTCTTAGGGGTGCATTGTGCATTTTTGGATATAGATAAATAGGCTCAAATCGACTTATTTTCACGTCTACTATCACCAGTTAAGCGTTGTCGGTGTAGTTACAGGTCACCCTGTATATCCAACAACCGGGGATTAATTAGATTTTTTATGCCAGTTTAGTTCGTTAACTTAATGGGAAATTCTATCATGTTTACGCATACCAAAGATCAGACGGGCACAGGAGGTCTGTACTACTTGAATTCTCATCAATATAAGAATTATAAAGTTGATCACAGAAATTAAAATGTAGAACAAGTGCCTCACATAGCCTCACTTTGGTCTTTTTACTAAGTAATTCCCGATATAGATATAAAGATTTCAGTGCTAAGAAAGATTTCTTAATAAGGTGAGTTGTATTATATCTAAATAGCAGGTCCGTGTCAAGGAGCACGCTGAGGTTTTTTTCGCAACTAGACAAGGCTAGTTTTTCTTCACCAAGATGAAGGTGCAAGTTTTTCTCTACAAATGATCTTTTGTTTTTAGGACCGAAAACAAGTGCTTTCGTTTTAATATATAAACTGACCACTTACTTTTTTTAGTTATAATTATGTCTTTTAAAACTAAATTAATTTAGTGTATATTATAATGTAATATATGTTTGTTTTTTTTATTAATTTTCGATCCCTGGATTTACCTGTAAAAGTATATATCATGTAGAAAAATATTTTTATGTGCACAAATTGTTGTTAAATTTGATATTTATATGGGTATGGAGGATATTTGTGATAAATAATCCAAATATTCTCATCAACATGTATACATTCCATTACGAATGTGTTAATTGCATTTGAATTTAAATTTATTCCCATAATAAAATATTTATATTTATTTTAAAGTTAAATGTAAATTAAATTAATGAAAAACTTATACTAATTTCAATTATTTTCTCGAAAAAAAAAATTAAACCCTTTCCGTTTTATATCCTTAAAATATCTGTTCAACATGTGGGAATGCAATTTATAGCAAGAAACACATAATCCCAAACGATTTTAGTAAAGACCTTACGTTTCTGGAAATATTTAAACAAATTTTCTCTTTAGGGTTAATAAACTAAATGACGGAAATTTAAAGTTGTTAGAAATCTTCGAATATGAATAGAATTGACCGCAATAATATGTAATTGGTCTTACCGCCAATTAGAAATTATAACTTTGAAGTTTTATGATCATTTAATAAATTGCTGTATTTTATAATGAATTGCAATTTTTAATAATGACGAAAGTTTTGTGACCATTTAATAAATTGCAATATCTTAGACAATACCTCCACTATTATTTTAGACAACACCTCTACTAATCCAATTGATTGTATATTTGAATTTATTTTGATGTAATTTAGTGATTATTTACTTAATTATTTAAGCAAGTATTTTTCCGTTTCTTTTCTAGACGTGTGCCTTCATTATTGGTTATGTAGAGAACAGATTCTACATGAACGTTTTTGAAAAGCACTCCAAAGTTAAAGAAAAAAAGAAACTAATTTATCTATAATTTAATAAAATTTTAACAAGACACAGTTTAAAAAAATTTATAAAAGAGTCATTTAAATTTTCTTTTATAGCAGACCTCTTAAATTCCGCTTAACTCCAACCCAGTTCGCCCCTAACACTTTAGAAATACAGCCTGGATGAACGTGTTTTAGGAATATGCGAAAGTTGAACAATTTCATTGAGAGATTGAGATCTGAAGAAATGGATTTCAGATTTCACATACACAATGTTTTCATAAAACATTAAATAAGATTAAATAATGTCAATTTATATGCACGATCAATTGTTCTTTAATTTTTGTAAAATATTAAGACTTCGACAGTTGGCCTGCCCCTAACCTAACTCAGGAAAAAATTTTTTCGAGGTTTTTAACCTTCGAAAATACTAACCTTATACATAGTACAACTGATTTTTCGCCCCTACCCCTAATTCATAACTATGTATAATGTGTCCCTAATAGCGAACTACTTATTTCATTTTTTATAAAAATTTTCATTCTATCGATTTAAACTGGCGCCCCCTTGGTCAGGCGCCTTTGTGCGTGGCATACAGGGCTGCCTGCCTGTAGCGGCATTTTAAAAGGGGCGGAATAATATGTAAGGTGCCTACCGGTCACCCTGTATATTTCGCATCTATTTTATTAATCATTCTTATGCTGTTAAATGCGCTTGTGTGCTTAATCAGCCCTATTTCTAGAGAATAGTTATTTGTTTTAATAGTTTACTTAAACTCATTTTATTGTAATCTTAAGTTAGTCTATATTTTGAGTCTGTAATTAGACGTTCCACGTACACTTATTTGTAAAACCAAATAAACCAAATTGTAATTAAAATAAAGTTGTTTTTAAAAACCATCTTGGAACTCAAGTTTAAATAATTGGCGCAGTCGGTAGGATCCAAAAAACAAAATTTTGAGTGCATATCAAGATATTTATTTTTCGTTTTAACGATTAATTTGGGAAACACATTTGGACCGGAAGATTGGTTTGGCAGTTCTCCAAACATCGAGAAGGTACTTTCCTGAATTTCGGACCAGCTTGATAGAATTTAAAATATTTTTACTGTAAGTACCAAGCTTTTAGAGGTTTTGCTTATTTTAATTCAATGAGTGTTAATTCTGCTGGAAATTCAGTACCAAATTCAGACTCAGATAATTTAAATCCGCGAGATCGTTCTCGTTCCCCAGTTTTATTAAGAAATCAAACTATGGCGCTTAAACCAGAATATTTGCATATGATCCCTGAATTTCATGGGGAAAGCGAACTCATTTCCCGTTTTTTAGACATTTCAGAAAAATTAGTAAATAAATTTTATAATCGGAATGATGTAAATGACTTCCAAAATGAATACTTGATGTCAAGTATTTTAGGTAAAATAAAAGGGGAAGCGGCAGTAAATATTTCGTCAAGTGTGATTACTTGTTAGGATGATTTAAAGAGCGCACTTTTAAATTGTTATAGCGATAAGCGCGATCATTTTAGCCTTAATATTGAAATTGTTAACTTAAAACAAAATTTTAATGAATCGCCTTTTGATTTTTACAATCGATTACAAAAATTATTAAATTTACAAATGTCTTATATTACAATGCATATTGCTGATATGGCGGCACGGAACGCCTTATCTAATTTCTTCCGAGGAACTGCATTGCGTGTTTTATTGCGTGGGTTGAAAGATCCCATTGGGTCACAAATGCGCATTAAAAATCCAGTGCAATAAATATGCTAACAAATGATTTTCAATTAGAAATCGCGGCAGCCAAAATTGATAATAAACCGAAAAATAATACTAATGCACGCGTTTTCTACCAACCGCAATCAAATTTTCAGCCAAGATTTCAAGGTTTTAATGCACCCCGATTTCCTTTTAATAGCAATAGAAATGGCCCACAGTTTAACCCACGTGCAAATAATAATAATTTTAATCGATTTCCAAAATTTAATAATAATAATCAAAGATTTAATAACACCAATAATTATCAAAATCGTAATCAAAATTTGTCTGCACCAACTCCAATGTCTGTTTGTACAGCCAATACTTCACAACCACAGGGTGGAAATTTAAATCGGCTCTACAATATTGACGAGATGGAGGAATCAAATAATTTTTTAGGGAGTTTGCTGAATAATGCTAGCAATTTACCATTTTTTTTTGATAGTTTATATAATATTAAAATTTTAATTGATATGTGAATCCCGAAGTAGCAAGTAAGATATTTAAAAATAATATTAAAAATGATCCTTTTGATGTAGCCAGTGCACATGGTATTACTCATGGACATTTAAGTACTATTATTCCATTACAAAAATAATTTAGGTCACAAGTTGCCTCAAAGTTAAAGTTTTATTTATTTATTTTTTATTCAAGTTTTGATGTTTTGTTAGGGATAGATAATTTAAGAATTTTAAAGGATATTATTGATTTAGATCAAAATGTCCTAGTTGCTCCAAATATTCAAATACCACTAAATTATCGTGAAGTTCAGGATGCAGCTATGAATTGTATAGTAGTACCTGCAAGATCTGAAAAAGTTATTCGAATTCCTATATTAAATGTAAAAAATGGAGAAATTATAATTCCTTATATGAAAGTGGGTAAATTAGAATGTGTTACAAATGTAACTAATAATATTGCATTATGTACTATATTAAACCCTTTGGAGCAAGAAATAAGTTTTAAGGCAATAAAGCCCTTAAATGTAGAATTACTTAATGATGAATATAATGTTTCTTATTCCTTAAATAATTTCGAATCATTCATTGAATATGACGATCGACATGGTATTTTTAATAATTTAACAAATAATGAATTTAATACTAAAAATAATTTAAATGTAGGAAAATTTGACATTTCTAACATTCGTTCAGAGCATATGAACGATGAGGAAAAATATGTAATTACTAATCTAATAAAAGAATACGCTGATATATTTCATATTGATGGTGCTAATTTAACATTCACCAATCAAATAAAGCATCGCATTATTACAAATGATGAATTACCAGTATATACAAAATCGTATCGTTACCCTGAAATTCATAAAGCCGAAGTGGAAAGGCAAATTCAAGATATGCTTAAGCAAAATATAATTCGCCCCTCGTATAGTCCTTGGTCATCACCAATTTGGGTGGTGCCAAAAAAATTAGATGCATCGGGTAAACGTAAATGGCGGGTAGTTATAGATTACCGCAAATTAAATGATAAAACAATCGGGGATCGATATCCTTTGCCAAATATTTGTTAGATAAATTAGGACGTTGCCAATATTTTACAACATTAGATTTAGCTTCGGGGTTTCACCAAATTGAGATTCATAAAGATGATACTTGCAAAACTGGCTTTAACACACTAAATGGTCATTACGAATTTTTACGAATGCCATTTGGACTCAAAAATGCCCCTGCAACGTTTCAAAGAGTCATGGACAATGTTTTACGAGGTATCCAAAATGAAAAATGTCTGGTTTACATGGATGATATTATCATTTTTAGCACTAGTTTACAAGAACACGTGGAAAGATTAAAGGAAGTATTTAAAAGGCTACGAAGTTCAAATTTTAAAATCCAACTTGATAAGTCAGAATTTTTACGTAAAGAGGCTGCTTATTTGGGACATGTTGTTACTCCCGAAGGTGTTAAAGCTAACCCAGACAAAATTAAAGTTATTCAAAATTATCCTATTCCCAGGACCACTAAGCAAATTAAAGGCTTTTTAGGACTTTTGGGTTATTATCGGAAGTTTATTAAAAATTTTGCAAATTTAACAAAACCACTAACAAAATGTCTTAAGGAAGATGCTATTATTAATGTAACCAATCCGGAATATCAAAATTGTTTTAATCTATGTAAAAATCTTTTAATTAATGATGTTGTGTACCTACTCGGTCAGGACGATAGGCGTCGTAGTTAAGGTGACAAATAATTAAATTTGCAAGAAACAACTTTAACTACTATACAACAAGTTTATTTGGAGAAAAATACTAACAGTTGGTTTTACAAATATACAGTTACTAGGTTTAGCCGACGATGTTGTTCACTAGAACTTGGTAACTTGAAATAGTGTTTGATGAAAGAGTGAAAGAGAGTGAGTTCTTCGTGTGCAGCCCTTTTAAGGGTGCTCGTAGTCGATGGTCTCGTAGTTCGTAGTATCTCTCTGATTGGTTAAACTCACAGGTACTTAAATTAAATATGTTCAATTACAAAATTCTGCTTAATACTAGAAATGCCTAATTTAGGGATCTAAGATAATCTCCCAGGAACAAGGTCGTTGCAAAGGAAGTGGAAGGTAGATATTTCGTAGAAGCATTAAGGAAATGATAGCAATAAATATACAAATTACTTAGAACTAAATTACATACAAAATACTAAATTAATATTAAAAATGTTAATAAACATATTGTTTATGATAACACACATGGTACATGTGGATGGGCACACAACAATGAACCATTACTTTAATATCCAGATTTCACTAGAACTTTTATCTTAACAACTGATGCTAGCCAATACGCTATTGGTGCTGTTTTATCACAAGGTAAGATCGGAACTGATCTGCCGATAGCTTATGCCAGTAGAACATTGAATGACTCTGAAACAAATTATTCAACCATTGAGAAAGAACTTTTGGCAATCGTATGGGCAGTAAAATATTTTAGGCCCTATTTGCTTGGCAGAACATTTCAAAGAGTAACCGATCATAAACCACTTCAATGGCTCATGTCAGTTAAAGAGCCCAATTCAAAATTGACTCGTTGGCGATTAAAATTAGCAGAATATGATTATTCAATTGTATATAAAAAGGGTACGTTAAATAGTAACGCTGATGCTCTCTCGCGTATAGAATTAAATGTTCACGATGACTTTGATAATTTTCTAGATCAATTCTTTACCGAACCCAATAATCAAAATGATTCCTTATTTGTGGAACCAAGCTCTTTGGGTGATATTGAAACACTTCTTGATAATTTTAATGAAAATAATACTGATCACGGTGCGACAATTCACTCTAATCGTGAAGATCCTATATTTAGCATTCCTATTGCGGAAAAACCTGTTAATTTAGGTAATAATCAAATTATAATTTCGGAGGTAGATAATTGTCCTGCAGAAGTTAAAATGGTGAAGTTATTCCAAAATCAGAAAATGAGGTTACTTGTTCAATTTTCCAAAGCCAATTTTGAAGACGATGTAATCAAATTTATGACAACATACATTGTTCCTCAACTTAAATACTATTTATATTTTGAAAGTCCAATCTATGAAAAATTTTCTAGTATCGTTCAAAAATATTTTACAAAATCTAATTTTATTAAATGTGCGCAAAAATTAGTCGATGTTGAAAGGGACGATGTTATTAATGAAACTATTCAGATGTATCACGAAGGGAAAACAAACCACCGTGGAATTGACGAAGTTGAGGCGGAATTAAAAAGAAGATTTTATTGGATTAATATGCGTAAAACAATTCAAAATTATATTTATAAATGTGAGGTTTGTTTAGTTAGCAAATATGAAAGGCAACCATTAAAGTTATAATATAATATTACGCCAACTCCGGCTAAACCATTTGAAATAATTCATATTGATAGTATTGCTTTGGAAGGTGCCAAATTCTTCACTATAATTGATTCTTTTTCTAAATATGTGCAAATGTATCGCTTAAATTCGTATCAAGCAATCGAAGTTGTTAGAATTGCATAAGATTAAGTTACATTTTATCAGCTCACAGCATCCTGATTCAAATGTGATGGTTGAAAGAGTGCATTCAACAATTATCTAGCACATCCGTTTATTAAATAATCAAGAAGCATTTAAGAAAGAACCTATAGAAATTAAAATAAATTATGCAATCTTAGCTTATAATTATTCTATGCATTCTGTAACAAAGCTTATGCCTATTGAGATTATCTCAGGTCACATTGATGTTGACTCACCTTTTGATATTGACTTAGAATCTAAATTTGTGAACAATTATGTTAGTAATCATAAGGATAAAGTTAAATTGTTGTATGGAAAAATTAATGAAAGAATTCAGGGGAATAAGGAACAAATTATTAATAATAATAATAGTTTATTTGCTCAACAGCCAATAGGGCAATTACAGAGAAATACATATAAATGATAAAAAATAATATAACAATATGCAATATAACAAAATACCAGATTAAAGTGATTACATATCAAATAACACATTCTTCACACTTAGATTTAAATTATTTAAGATTCGAGGTAAAAATGTCAGCATTAAACTGAAAGTCATTATAGTTTCTGAACATCATATAAAGCGGTGAATTACGATAGTGATTAGTACGAGGCGTAGTATACGTAAATGTAAGACAATTTCTGGCAGAGAACCGTGGTACATGAAATGTTATTGAATTGACAGTACATATATCATCAACTAAGATATGAATCAATATAAATAACTAACAGATTGAAATTATCTTGTGTCTGTTTTGAATAGACATGAAATTGAACTCTAGTAGTAGATCACTGAAAGTTACGCTCCAGTCGGGATACAATACAATTTATTATGTTTAAAGTAATAACAATATTTTAAAAACTTTTTTTGAACACTTTCCAACGCATTTATGTACTTTGAATATAAAGGAGCCCAAATAATACAGCAGTAATTAAGTTTACTTAATATATACGCGTTGAACAGAACATATAATGTCGCAAGGGATTGAAAGTTTTTACTATTGCGGATAATGAAACCCAGCATCTTATAACATTCATTAGCAGTTAACAAAATGTGTCTGTTAAAAGTAAGCCCCTGATCATAGATAACCCCAAGGTCCTTGAATTCACTGACCCTGTTTAGCAATTGACCAGAGATGTAATTTTTATAGTGAATAGGATTGTTGATACGAGAAAATGATAATACACAACACTTTTGCACATTGAGGCTAAGTTCATTTGTTTGACACCATTCTAAAAGTCTATTGACATCCTCCTGTAAGTGCAGGCAGTCCGTTTCACTTGAGACACTAGCGTAAAGTTTTAGGTCATCCGCGTAAAGTAACACATGAGATAACATAACAGAACATACTTCGTTAATGAACATTAAAAATAGAAGAGGGCCAAGGGTAGATCCCTGCGGAACACCACTTGTTGCAATATATGACTTCGAACTGACGCCATTGTAAAAAACAGTTTGCGGACGATCATGTAGATATGAAGAAATTATCTGGATAATATTATTGTTTATTCCAAAGTCATGTAGTTTTTGAAGGAGCTTTTTGTGCCTCATTCTATCGAAAGCTTTGGTCAAATCTGTATAAATGACATCAGTTTGACTCCGGGTGTCCAGATTATTGGAGATGTATTGGGTAATGTTGAATAAATTCGAGTCTGTAGATCGACGTTGCATACATCCGTGCTGATGTATTGAAATTTTATTATGAACCAAGGAATATATGTGATCAGTCAGAATTGCCTCGAAAACCTTAGAGAAGTTGCTCACAATGGAGATTGGACGATAGTTCTCAATTTTCTTCTTACTGCCTTTCTTAAACACCGGACATACTTTTACATGTTTCCAAACTGCGGGAAATTTACCAGATATTAGAGCCAGATTGTAAATAAAGGTCAGACGTTTATATAAAATTTCAGAACAGTCTTTTAAAATAAATGCTGGAACATTGTCCAAACCCATAGTGAGTTTAGGTAGAAGTTTCTTTAGGTGTGCTCTTACAGAATCTTCAGTAATTTTATAGTCCCCAAAATGACATTTCGAAATATCAGGTAAGTGTAAATCATTATCCGAGGCAAGGTAGGCGTTGCTGAAATAATCCCCAAACCCATTAACAATTTCAGTAGGGTTAGTATATATTTGGTCATTAAGTGTCATGATACCTGGAATGCGGGTAGAATTCTTGGTCTTGTTGACAAAGGACCAAAATGCTTGTGGATCTTCACGAATGTTACCTTCAGCTTCTTGTATGAACTTTCTCTTAGCTTGTTTGATAGAATTTTTAACATCATGTCTAGCTCTTACAAATTCTGCCTTAATGGTTTCATCCGAGGTTGATCTTAATCTCCTTCTACACTTATCTCTATGTCGTACTTTGTTTTTAATTTCAGAACTAAACCATGGTGGATCATTGTGATCAGAAGTGGGATTTTGTTTCTCTGGTGATAAATATCGCTAGTGATACGTATCGCCAGTCATTTATCACCTCGTTCGATAAATCGGTATTTTGTTTCCTAACATATCGCCTTGCGAAGCGGAATGAATCGAGATATCGCCAAGCGACGTTGCCGATGATATTTTGTTTATATTCTATACATTTTCGAATACGGGCGAACTTCACGTCGTTTAAATGTAAATACAAGAAATCAAAATAACGAAAAACATAACCTCAAAAAAGTTTTACAAAATACATAATGCGAACGCAACGCAAGTTTGTGAATTGTAATTTAATTATTTATAGTGCAATTACTAAGTTTTTACCTATAGTGAATGAAGTCGAAAAAGAGAGACGTTATTTCCAGAGGAAAAAGTACTTTTTATAAAGTTAAATTGATTTCTTCAACCTTCGAGTTGCCATATTATCGGCAAACTACTAAATTTCTAATAAAAATTGTATCGTACCATTAAACCAGTCTGTTTTACTAAATAATGCAGGTATTAACACATTAAACAGTTAATAAAGAAGTGACTACTGGTAAAAATAAATCTTAAAGTTTGCGGTTTACTCTGATTTACTCGAACTGGCAACAAAAACATTTCTTCTTCTTAATGCTAATTCCTGTAGTCTCTAGGAAAAATATCTGTTGACCAGCATCACTTTTGTAAGGTCTAAAAGAAAGCCAAAAGTAAAACAAAGTACACCACTAAATTAAAGGAAAAGCTTAAGAAGTTTCTAGAAGATGGAGGTTTGAGCATTAGAATTGATAAAATGGATTTACAAAGTGGTAGAGATATTTTAGATTTAAACAATTATTTCGTATCAACAAGAGGTTGAGGCAAACATTCACAAAATTCCAAAATAAACAAAGATTTTCACAGCGATGATGTTTTTTGGTCAGGGTAGTTAAAAGAGATGGCATTGAACTGTCGCAGCTCAGCTATCGCTGGCTATCAATGAAGTAGCAGGACTTATTGTGACCAACATGTCCCCATGATGTGAGACATTATGGTCCAATAAAAGAAAGGGGTGAGAGTGCTGAATAGTGCATTCCCTAATAAAACGCGTTTCCGAAAGATGGCGCCACCATGCACCTTCGGCGCCTACAAAACTTTATTCAAATTTATATTTATTAGCCAAAAATAACGATATTTTTCTATCACAAACCTAACTAAATGGCAAAATATATTATAAAAATATTTGTCGTTTCAAAAAAAAGTAGCGTAACATGGATAAAAACTAAAGTAACATAAAAATAAAATTAAACTATCCCTAAACTATCTCCCCTGTATTACCAGAATAAATAATTTAAAAACCTTTACCTAATCAAGAAGTATCAACCTGTACTTAACGAAGCTAACCAAACCTCCCCGTATCACCAGACTAAATAACTTAAAAACCTTAACCGTATCAAGAAGTATCAACCTAAACCTAACGAAGCTAACTAAACCTCCCCGTATCACCAGAATAAATAATTTAAAAACCTTTACCGTAAAAAGAAGTATCAAACTATACCTAAACTAACCAAACCCTTTATCACCATAATGAATAATACTATAATTTCATTTTCAAAAGGGTAAAAATAAATAAGATGGGCTTATCAATACAGCTAAAACGGTTAAGTTTTTTAAATATTGCAAAGGCTCTGTGTTACAAGACGTTTGTGGGGATGCGCTATTCAGCATTTGGACCAAGAAAGATACCAAGAAATTGATAAAATCAAATCATTTTATTTACAGTTTCTTTTTTAGGTTTGTACAAAATTAAAACTTTCCTTGAATTATTAGTAGGAGAACTGACTGCACTAAAGTCTCCCTAACATAAGACAGAGATGTTTCTTGTTTTTTTATATTCAGAAATGTGCCATCATTTGTTTCTGCTGAAACTTGACCGAAATATTAAAAAATGCCTCCACCTCTTTTGAAACCCTAAATTCACTATACAACTTAACATAGCTGAAACTTGTGCCTGGGGTAGCACATATTTCTATGAATTTGCTTAAAATTCTAAACTGACTGGTACAACTTTCAATTTTATTTTCTATAACGGAGTCGATGTTTAAAAAGATGATGGCACATTCTCGAATACTTAAAAAAACTACCGATTTAACAAAAAACATCTGTATGTTATGTTGGGAAAACTTTACTTGAGTCGACTCATGGACTTTATATCAGTTGCATTGATTTTACTCATGTGCCATTATAGCAATATGTAATCCAGGTAAAAATCTTGAGCATATAATTACATCAAAAGGAAAAAATACCACTCCAAGCTCATCCAGATTGCTGCATCTATGGTTAGGGGCTAAAAATTAATATACATTATTATTTATATAAACATGTTTATTCAGTTTGTACTAAAAAATATACTTCTATATTTTTGATCTTATATCTTTTTTTGTTGGGAAAGACAACATTCTCCCAGAATCCTGCCTGCGCACCAATATTGAAATTCTACATATTATGTTGAAAAATAAGGAAATTCCTTAAATTTCAAAATTTAATCTATTGAACAAATTAATCATTTTGAAACCATCTTTAGAAATTGCTTTCTTTATTATTTAATGCAGGGCGATTTAGACCAAACGTTATAACTCTTTATTTTGAAAATCATCGGTTAGTCTTGAATGGTATTGTATTTATAAAGTAAAGTCAAAAAATATATTGATCTACTTTTAAAGTCAAGAGAACCACAAGTTTAGTCCGAGTCTCGAATAAGTCACCTTTTTAGTATCGTTCTTACTAAGGTCCCACACTTGAGTGGGAGTTCGATGATAGCCTGACTTATTTGTTACATGGATTTTAACTATAAAGTTTAAAATGGGAACATATTCGGTCCTTCATTATTGGAAATTATAGGTTTTTTGACTAAAAGTAAATTTAAAAAAGCTATTAAACAATACCAAACCACACTCGACACCTACCTATTGTAACTTATGATTTTCTATTATTTACCCGGTGAGAGAAAATACCTTAGGTCTAAACCTAAAGGCCGTTTTAGACGGGCACAATTTGTTACCAAAATTTTGTTCCCAAACCGACTCGGATGCAATTGCGCAATGTGCAATATCCTCCTGTTCAATATCAATTTTTGTTAAATTTTAGCATTTTTGCTTTAACTCTGCCTGAATGAATATTAAATTTTGGTATTATAGAGACTAAAAATTGTATCCTACCTTTTTCAACTGTTTTACAGTCTTAATGTCTCTCCATCAGTGTTTAATTTTTGTTACTGCTCCTCCCAAAGCATATTATCCATCCTCAATTACCTCAAACTTGAAAATCTTTTAATAATACACTTTTGGAAAAAAATCTTTATACAAACGAAAAGATATTAATTTGAATATGCATAATAATTAGATTTCATAGTATCTTCATTCCATTCATTTTACAGTTGTTTGCACTTTTCTTCACACACAAATTTTAAATTTTGAGGTTATGTGTACGATAACGAACGTGGCGATACGCGTTTCGCCTGTATTACTCCTTGCGATAGGTATCCATGGGATACCGCATGTAAATAGGGATATTTCGAGAAACAAAATACCGATTTCGATATTTATCGCTTGACGCGGGAAGTCATGACGTATTGGCGGAAAACCATGACGTTTTGGCGAAGTGATAAATATCGCCAGAGAAATAAAATCCCACCTCAGATTTATTAGAAGACTTCGTTTTAGGAACGTATGCATCAAATAGGGTGTAGATTATTTTATAGAAGGTATCGCAAACATCATCACAGTTATTCATCAGGTACAGGTCGTTCCATTCCGTTTCACACATTCCTTGATATAGTCCATTCAAATCTGCGCGCTTAAAATTGTAGGAGTATTGACTTTCGCTGGGACCAAAGTTCGGTACAGAATCCTCAGTGTCGATATTTAAATGAAGCGCTGGGTGGTGAATGTCTTCAAGAACCATCGGATTTATATCATGATCAACATTGCAGACTAAGTTAGATGACGTGATTATTAAGTCTAATATACGATTGTTAGAATTCGTCACAAGATTTCTTGTAAATTACAAAAATCAAGGAAATTGTTGAAGATATGGACTAAATTATTATTATCTGTGGATATGAGACTTTCAGCATAGTTAGAGATATTAAAGTCTCCGGCTATAATTAAATTATCTTGAGAGTGAAAATTTTCTTCAAGAGTTTCAAAAAGGGTGATATATTGCTCAACGTTAGCACTAGGTGGAATATACAAACATACTAGTATGATTACGGTATTATTTAAACTAAGTTTAACCACTATGACTTCAGCTAATGAGTTAGGAATCAAAATATCAAGCTTCTCAGATTTGTATATATTTCTGATACCAATAATTAGTCCCCCTCCTTTCTTGCCCATTCTGTCATTACGATAAACATTGAAGTGGTCAGGGAATATTTCATTGTTAAATACACCATCATGAAGCCAGGATTCCGAAATAAGATAAATGTTATGTGAAGTAGATGTAACGCTGTCGTAAAATTCTTGAAGTTTGGTGTTAAGGCCTCTCACATTTTGATAGAATATTGAAAGCATATGGTGTTGAGCAAATACTAGTATTTTGAGCTTTAATATTGGACTTAATAATAATTTTAATTACTAAGTTAGTTTCACCCTTGGTTTTTCTGGATTCCAATTCATCAATTGTCGACTTTAATTCGTTCCCCTGAGCTACTGTTCGATCAGCTTGAGCATGTGCATTATGTTTTAATGTATTCTTATTTTTCAGTACTTGAATGGCATCATGTCTATTATAGAAGATAACTTTTAGAGGTCTGGGTTTGTCAGATCTCTTACCTATTCTGAATGATATTCTTACTCTGTTAGCACCAACAATTGGTTCAAGCAGAGATTCAATGGTCGCTTTATCTTCATCTGCTTGTAAAACAGACGTGGTTGCTGTTGACTCAGCAATATTATGCATAAGAATATTAAGTTCTCTCCTTTTCCTATCCTCAATTTAATTAAAAATGAGATTTTCATTATTAACTGAATAATAAGTTTCAGGAGTTGTAAAGTTGTTACGACTGATGTTATCATCCCGTTGTTCTAGAGTTTCGATTCTTAACAAAAGTTTATTAATAGATTCTCTAAGTACCATATTTTCATTTCTTATCTCGTCAAAACTGACCAAAATCTTTCTAATTTCACTCATCTCTTCTCTTTGCTTTTCAAACCCACAAACCAATGTAGAAACCGACTTCTGCAGATCTTTCATAGATGACATGAGATCAATAAGAAGCTTGTTGTCCATATTTATATTCATATTTGTATTTCTACTATTCGTTTCTGGGGAACTGGAACAACAATCAAAATCATCATCCGAGAGAAATAAAGCCTGATTTCTATTAGCCAAGGTTTTGGTACAGCTAATATGGAAGACATTCGAACAGTTAACGCAGTCCAAACGGGCCTTACAGACATTACGGTTACACTTGTGGCAGATGGTACTATCTTGAGAGTTCATTACAAATGAGATAATTCAAAAGAAAATAAAAAAAATGAAAGTATATTAAATGGGAACAAGGAAGAAGGGAGAACGGGGTTCACAAGTCTTCACACCTACAGTGCCCTTTGTGGTGACTGACAGTTAAACAAACAAGAGATAGGCAACGGAGTGTTAACATGTAATGACAAACATAGGATAAATTCAAAATAGTGTCTCCTTTGAAGCAATAAGAAGTAATAATATTTAAATTATAGGCAACTAATTAGCATAAGTAAACATACTAATAAACGTAATGAAGATCGGGAACCTTTACCCCAAATTCCAGATCAAATATTTGTTAAAAACAAACAAAAGCAATCAAAGACTAAAAATAAGTTTAAAAAAGAATCTTTAGAAATTATTGATCCAAATTTAAAAACTTTAAATTAAACCAAGACATCATAATACGGTGGAAAAAATTCATTTATCAAATATTAAAAGACCAAGGGTAAAGCATAAGTTTTCCAAGAAAATTAGAAGTCATAACAATAAAGAAATAAGTTTTGAAAATTTTGAAAAATGCATTCATAACGGAAGTATTAACCATAACCCTAATGTAATCGAAATTGAAGACAGTTTATTTAGTGCACCAGATGATTTTTCATTTGCACCCTGCGTGAGTAAAGACTTACATATGGGCGCTGGAATTGCCTTGGATTTCAAAGGTTTGGACAAGTAGAATTACTACGAGCCCAAGACCCAGAATTATTTTCGTTATGTTATCTAAATGATCAAGGTCGATATGTTATTTATTTAATAACTAAACTTTATTACTATGATAAACCAAGTTATGAAGATCTTTTCAAAACATTATTAAATCTAAAATTATTTTGTATCACATTGGGTATTCGAAAATTAGCTATACTAAAATTGGGGTGTGGGTTAGAACAATTAAATTATAATAAAGTAAAATTAATGATTGATTATATTTTTAATGATTTAGAAATACTTATTCAAATTTATTTAAATCGCCCTAATGCTAATGATTCCCTTCCAGGTCCTTCTTGGGCACAATAGTGCAATGTGTCGAAATAAAGAATATTTCGGGAAACTTAGGAATCCTTCCAATAAATTTGGGACCTGCAAAACTACAAAAATCTGAACACACGTACACGTTTACGATTTATCTCCATTATATAAAGAGTTTCAAAAATTAAATGGGCAACATAATTTTCTAAAAACAATGCTAAAAAACTCAAAATTTAGGAAAGACTTCGAAAATTATAATCAAATTTTAAATTATACTTGCAAATTAATTACTAATAAAATTAACAATATTAAATTGCATACTCATGAACGAGTAAGACAAAAAAGAGGTTTAATAAATGGGCTAGGAACAGTTTTTAAGGCTATAACTGGAAATCTAAATGCAACTGACGGCGATCGGATTAACGCTATTTTAAGTCTTTTGGAAAAGAATGAAAACAATTTTGAAAATCAGTTAAATAAGGAAATTTAATGACACTTTACGAAGTATTGAACATAATGAGTTAACGTTAAAATCAAAGATAATGCAAATATCTGTCGTATTAAAGGGCCAAATTGAAAATCAAAATATTTTATTTGTTAAGGATCTACTAAATCAATTGAATATTCTGTATAATACTATTTTAAGAATTTTTGAAAATGTTGAAAACTCTATTTTGTTTTGTAAGTTAGGAATTTTATATCCAGACATCATTCAACCAAATGATTTATTTTTGGAACTTCAAAAAATATCACTTCATTATAATCAACAATTACTTTTTGAACTAAAACTGGAAAATATTATGAATTTTGAATCGATAATTAATGTTAAATGTAAAATTGATTCTGATAAAATTAGTTATTTCCTATCAATACCGATTAATTATGAAGAAGATTTTGAAACTTATTATTTAAATTTCATACCCACTACACATGAGTCTGAAATGTGACCATAATTCCAACGGTAAATTATTTATTAAAGTCAAAATGTAAAAATTAAATCCGGCCTCTAAAAACTTTATGTACCCAAGGTATTAAATATTATAAATGTCAAAAATCACTGCTTACGACAGCTGAAGCAAAATGTGAAAAGCAACTAGTGTTAACTGCAGATTCTACGCAATGTCTCTACACTCGTTTAAAAATAAAATAAAATCACCTAGAAGTTTTACCAATGGTAAACCAATATCTGGCAGTATTTCCATCATCTGAAGAGATTAAATTGTCTGCAAAGAAGATTCCGAAATGAAGACTCTACTTGGAATTTACCTAATTAAGCAAGAACATTGTCAATTATTTTTCCGAGACAAAATAATTTCCTATCAAGACTCAACGTATGGAAGTCCAATGGTTATTGCAAGCAAAAATCTTCACCTACAAAAATCAAACTTTACAAATTTTACGATTGAACTTCAAAAACTAAATTTACAAGAAATTTCAACAATACGACAATTTTCAAGTTTGAATCACCAGCCAAATTATTTGGTACCAAGTTTGTGGACCACTGCATTGTATGCTGTTCTAATATTTATTTTGGGATATTTGTTGTTCCAACGGATCCAGAAGAAGAAGATGGCTACCAC
Organism: Stenus bimaculatus; assembly: GCA_963971135.1. NCBI lineage: Eukaryota > Metazoa > Arthropoda > Insecta > Coleoptera > Staphylinidae > Stenus > Stenus bimaculatus. The sequence continues at coordinate 26,882,393 of OZ020184.1, forward strand.
TACCACTTCTCCAGCCGTTGCCGAAATCCAGTCTCCATTTTGCCTTCCAGGGGATGCCAAAATCTAATGGGGGAGGAGTTACCTACCGGTCATCCTGGCCAAGGACATTTTTCAATTTAATCATTTTCCGAAAGCTATTAGTCTTTATATTAACATTCCTTTGTCCGAAAGACACGAAAAGTCCTTGGTCATTGTTCAATTGTGTCTAACTGGTTGATGATGATAATAACCATTATCGATTCTCCCAATTTAAGACAGAACTGAACATATTCGAAATTGGGTCCTAGGTAGTGTAGTGGTTATCACACCAAACATGAGATTTGGAAGTCCCAGGTTCGAATCCTGGCCAAGGACATTTTTCAATTTAATCATTTTCCGAAAGCTATTAGTCTTTATATTAACATTCCTTTGTCCGAAAGACACGAAAAGTCCTTGGTCATTGTTCAATTGTGTCTAACTGGTTGATGATGATAATAACCATTATCGATTCTCCCAATTTAAGACAGAACTGAACATATTCGAAATTGGGTCCTAGGTAGTGTAGTGGTTATCACACCAAACATGAGATTTGGAGGTCCCAGGTTCAAATCCTGGCCAAGGACATTTTTCAATTTAATCATTATTTACAACACATTTTTAAACACAAATGGGCCGTAATTATTATAAAAAGATGTTATAGACCGAGTAATTTTATCAGGCGACTCTACTTCATAAAAAAATGTTTCCCAAAATATGACGTTTTTTACTTGAATATGAAAGCCGTATTTCCCAAACTTCAGCAAATTATTTCTTTCCCCGAATATAATTTGTTGTTTCGAATGTAAATAAATGTAAGCACTCATAAATAAAAGAGGACACAATTTTTTGTTTAAAATTTGTTGCAGTGTTACCAAACTGATTTTTCTGTTTATAGTCGGGGTTTTTCCTAATTAAAGTTTTAAATTTACTTCCTCACAAAAACAAACACTTGAAAGCATTTTGGAAATATGAGTATGTAGATATTTTGATTTATTGTATATAAATTAATTGTTAATCCATAAATTACAATGACTAAACTGTTTATTGCGCGGGAAACTTAACAATTACTAGTAGGTACAAGAGCTTTAGGTTTGATAAAGGTATTAAAGTTCACTATTTATGCAATTCACTGAACAATGCTATCAAATTTATTTGTGGACACATACATAATCAATATTACAAATATTAATCTCAATTGAGTAAACCTGTAAAATTCTGTTGTTTTAAATCCGTGGGTAATAACATATGTAAAATGGTTATTTATTAAATTTCGTTTGGAATAATACAAATTAATATTTAAAATAGATTCATTGGCATATTTGCATACATTTTATTATCGCCAATTTAATTTGTTATCATATTATCAAATTTAAAATAAGCTGCAAGCTGAAAATCTAGCACAGTAATAAAAACTCGGCAAAAAGACATGATCGATAAATGCATAAAATTTATTTGCCTTGCTGAATAATCTTATGTTGAGGTTTGGTTACTTTTATAATCAATTCAATTGTCATTTACCTAATCAATTCAATTGTCTAGATTCTAGATTATCATAATTTCATAAAAAATAATATTCAACATAAAATCTAAATAGTAAGTTATTTAAAACTGCATTTTTTTGTTACAAAAAATAGTAATTTGTGACTTTTGGAATGCTGTGAATCATCAAAATTGATAACTAATGACTATGCATGCGTATAGGTTTCCTTTCATTCTTTAGTATTAAACTTGCATTCTTTGTGCTCATCGATCATGTTCTTACATGAATAACATTCATTTCCACATTAATAACGTTCATTTTCACATGAATCACATGAATACAATTTACTATAGATATTGTAATCTATAATCTTTATTAGTTTTCACCAATAAATATCAATCCAGTTTTAATCACATATACAGCCAAAGACAATTTATTCGTATCGTGCATTTTAAATATACAATTATTACCTTTTTTACTAGAGTAAATTTGACTTCCTCTTGGTATATTGTATAAATAAATAAATAAATATATTTCTAATTAAAAAACCTTAATTTTGACAAACATCTTCTTGAAAAAGTGATATAGATAAGTATAAATAGGGTTCATGGGTAGGGTCAGTATAAAAAAAAACAGATTAGCATGTATTTAGCGACCGTGATGAAAATTTTATAGACGACGTTAAAGTTAATCACATCTTTAAGAAAATATTTCTTATGAAGAAATATTTTTTAATCACGTGTTTAACGTTAACGACGTCTCTAAATTTTTCATCACGGTCGCTGAATACACGCTATAGAGTTATGTTTGAATAAAATTTTATTACTTATCGTAGATATAACGTATGCTTTAAAATATTTAAAAACTTACCGAAATTAAACGTAAGAACTCGACCACCCCAGGGTGATCAATCCTGTCATGGTCGAATTAGTTTTACAGTAAATTTTTCTTAGTTTGTGCTCTTGTTGTAACAAATATTTTTTCATCAAATAATATTTTTTAATTCGTCAGAATTTATTTCAATTTGGGATAAAGCGTCGGAAGATACATTTTCTTTTCCCTTAATGTATTTTATATCGAAATCATATTCTTCCAAAACTAGCCGAAATTTTGTCAGCCTACTTGAAGGATTTGTCAAACTAAATAGATACATAAGAGGTCTATGGTCAGTAAAATTAGTAAATTTTCGTCCTAACAAATAAGGTCTAAAATGTTTTACTGCCAAGATAATGGCAAGTAGCTCCTTTTCAATCGTACAAACATTTTTCTCTTCCTTATTAAGTACTCTACTTCGGTATGATACCGGTTTGTTGTCACTATTTGATAATACAGCCCCAATTGCAAATTCAGAGGCGTCTGTTTTTAAAATGAAATTATTTTGTTCCGAAAAATTTGAGTATTGCAAAACAGGAGGTTCAATTAAAGCTGTTTTGAGAGTTTTAAAAGCTTGGTCACATTCATCAGTCCAATTAAATATTTGTCCTTTCCTACTTAATTTATTTAAAGAATAAGCTATGTTACCAAAATTTGGAATAAATTTTCGATAATAATTTACAAATGCCACAAATCACTTTGTTTCATTTGCGTCTTTTGGCGTTGGATAATCCTGTACGACTCTATTTTTTTCAGGATCTCGAGAAACACCTTCCGTCGATATAACGTGACCAAGATATAATATATCCTTTTTTAGAAATCACATTTTTTTGGATTTAATTTAAGATTTAGAGATCGGAATCTTTGCAAAACTTTGGTAAGATTTTTATTGTGATTTAATAAGTTATTTCCAAAAACGATTATAACATCCAAATAAACAAAACAACTCTCATAGTTCAATCCCGACATTGCAATCGTCATTGCTCATGAAAATGCACTTGGGCTGATTTTTAGACCCATAGGAAGTCTTTTTAATTGGTACTGCCCCCTTTCTGTTGTAGAAGCTGTGCACGGACGACATTCCGAATCTAATTCTAAAAGCCCCCGTCAAAATCGCCCCGTCAAAATAACCCCGTCATAATAGCCCCCGCAAAATAGCTTCCCGACAAAATTGCCTTGTAAACTAAGAACTAAGAGCATTTACCATTTTCTCCGAAGAACTAATATGGCTGACTTAGAGGATTTGCACTAGGATATTTCTACAAAGAAACATATTTATTTAATTAGATTTGGAAGCCGATAAATTCAAAATACGGGGAAATTATTATAAACGGACAAGTCAACTTGTCTCCCAAAAAATTATTAGCAAAAGAAATAACTAAATTTTTCTAACAGTATTACCTCACCAAACTACAAGATATATTTTTAAAACCTTTTCCGCATCAAAACGTATAAAACTTTACCCAAACCTAACCTAACCTAACCCGACCACCACAGAGTGTATTTTAATTTTAGTAATCCTTTCGGTACCTTGCCTTAACAACTTTAGGTACTTATCCATAATTTCCCCGTAATTTGTATTTATCGGGTTCCCAATTTAATTAAATAATTCCTCTTAATTTGTTAATAACATAATTATCCCAGGTGCCTTCAAATTTTATCGTGGTGATAGGATTTTGTCGCAGGGCTATTTTGACGGGGCTATTTTGTCGGGTGCTATTGTGACGAGTCACGGCGAGAAATATATTGCCCCTGATATTGAATCCAAAATTTCTGTTATGCAAGGTAAAGGAAATTTTTCATCTTCAATTTGTTTATTTAATAACCTGTAATCGATTACCACACGCCATTTTTTATTTCCGCTGTTTTAATCTTTTTTTTGGAACTATCAATAAAGGTGATGATCATTGAGATCTTAAGCAATTTCGCGTGGCTTGTGGTATCATCATAAAATTATGTAAAAACGGTATGATGGTTAGGGAATAGTATGCTGTGTATGACGTCATGATGACGTCAGCCGAGTAAAACTACATACCACACGCGAAAACGAAATTTAAAACTTAAATGATCTTAACCTCACAATTCATAAGTTGTTTACATAAATATGTAGTAACCACACTTTTGAGCATGGTTAGTGATTCGACATACCACTCCATCATACTATTTCGTTCATGACGTCATTAAAGCCACGCGAAAATGAATGGTATGTCAAATCAACATACTTTTCATGATACCAAAGCCACGCGAAATTACTTCTTGCCTCTTCGATTATATCATCGTTTAACATTTTTTCTACTTGTTTGTGTATTTACTCTTTTTGTGCATAGGGTAAGCGATAAGGTTTTACATATACGTTTTTCTGTAATTCAATATTTTGTTTATAAATATTGGTGACCGTAAGTGGGTCAGATTCTAATTGAAAAACGCCAGCATACTTGGCGCAGACTCTTTGTAATGAAAATTTCTCCTCTTTTTGCAAGTGATCAGTTTTAAAAAATTTTGGGACGTTATCCACTCGATCAACTTTATTTATTGTTAAAACTACAAATATCATAATTTTTTAATTTATCAACTTTTGGGTTAAAATTTTTTAGATTTACTAAATCAACACGAGTGTTAAGAATTTTAACTGGGATTAAATTATTTTCTGGAAGGGCAATACTTCCTGCAACAAAAACTTCTTCACTCAGCTCGTGTGATAAATTTACACATTCCTCTGTATCATCAACATTGCAATATTTAATTATTTCACATCGAGGTGGAATTGTTATGAAATGATTATGTTTTGATTTACTTGGTATACTTATTTTACCATTATGTAACCAGAATGATAACACACATTTTTCGAAATCGATGGTTGTTGAATATTTTTGCAAAAAGTCAGCTCCTATTACTCCATGTATACCAGATTCAAACCCTTTAATAAGCAAAAATTCGTGACGAATTTCCACTTCATTCGCTCAAAGTAATATATTTATTGAAACCAGGGATGTACTTGATCCCGAGATTCCTTTAATTCTAATTTTATTTCCTAAATTTACTCTTTCATCCTCATTAATAATTTCCTTAAAAACTACATTAATAGATGCATCTGTATTAATCAAAAAAATTAACTCTTTCACCCATATCTCATTCGCATAAAATGTAACTCGTTTTTAAAATTACTGCATCGTCATCGTTAGACTCGAAAAAATGTATTTTTTATCTCAGTAGTTGATGGTTCAGACGAATTATTTCCTTGATCGTCATTAATATAAAAAGTTCGAGGGTTATTTCGGAAACTTTGTCTGCGATTAGAAAAAATTTGTCCGCGACTAGAAAAATTTTGTCCACGATTTGGAAAATTTCCACGACCTCGATAATTTGAATTTTGTTGTCCTCTATAAAATGATCTGCCCGGATTTTGAAATGGTTTATTACCGTCGAAATTATTTTTTGATGACGTATTTGCTGAAATTTGACCATGTCGATTTCCGCGATAATTAACAAATCGATGGCCTAAGTGCAGTTTTTTGCCAAAATGAGTTTTTGACAGAAATCAAATTATGATAGTCCGTTTTATTAACTGGCAATAGCTCGTTCATATTTAACCAATACAAATGCGCAAATTTGTCACGTGCTAATGTCTCGTGTGATAAAGTAATATGCAAACAATGATAAGTTTTTCGTTGTTTTCTCCCATATTTGATTTTTGCACTTAGGAGGTAATGCCCCTCGGTCATCGAAATCCTTTTTATTTGTTCCGACCATCAAAATGAAACATCTGTTGAGGTTCCTTAACGTTTCCTAATTCTTCATCTTTGACTACACGAATTTTATTTTTTTAGCAGTTGGTGACAATGATTTCCTATTGAGAGGCCTATTCTGCAACTTCGAGTGCGGCGGGGTGTTTCGCATGCGAAAGATGTTCGACTCCGCTACGAGTTCCTCTCGCTTGAGTTCGGTCACTCGGATTGGTATTCTGCAATGCCATAGGAATGGATTCCTAATACTTCAATCAACGCGTACACGACTTTTTCTTACAGCGTTGACGAGGTTTAATTTGCTTCTTAAGCAATAAGAAGGCAGGGATTCTTTAATCCGATTTCTATGATCCGATCATATGTTCGCTGTCTGTTGCATCAACGGTTGCAGTTTGTTCGTTTGTTTATGTTGGTTAGATAATTAATTATATTAATTATTAATAATATATTAATATTATTTTTTATTGGTTTATGTGATAATAATAATACAAGTTTTTAACAGATATTTTTTATTTTTGGAGAATTTTATGTTTATTTAAATATGTAATAAATAAAAACACTGTCATTTAAAAAAATCTATTTTATTTCACAAGCAAAAAATTAGATGTACATAAAAATTAAAAAACACATCTTTAATTGATAAAAAAATATCAAGGGTTAAATTTAATTGTGGAAGTTATTTCGAACCAATTGTGCACGAATATTCCTTGCCCTCAAGAAATCTTTATTTGCAACGTTTCTTGGTTCAAAAAATGTTCAATTTTGCTAATTAATAATTTTTATTACATTGTTGCTGATCATTTTGATAGTAAATGCAACACCGTATTTGTCCAATTCCACCAGCCGAGCTTCCTTTCTCCTGCCAAGACCCAAGCGAGTGACCTTCGGCTGCAAAGGGATTGATTCGTGCGGTCGAAATTGTTAGTGAATACCAAAAACTCGAATGACAACCGAAAATCCCGGCTTCGACTGCACGACTCCACCTGTGGAAAGTGCAGAATAGGTATTTGAATGGTTGTTATAACAACAGAAAACATAGAACTCTTGGACAGTGAGAGTTTAATTTAAAGTTTCTGATTTTAGATTTAAAGTGGTAGATTTTTAGTTTATAACTGGTGAAAAGTTATTATGTATCCTATCTGATATTCCGAAAATTGCAAAAAATATAGCAAGCCCTTAATTTTTTATAAATCTTAACATATCTTCACAAAAATTAATACTACATATTTGAGTTTTCTGATTTGACATTTAATTAATTTTTTTGTTGGAAATTAATAATTTAAATCAATTGAGGAATTATTCTATATCCTACCAAAAATTTAGGAAACCTAAAAACATAGCAAGTCCTTTTAAATCAGGAAATTTGTCTACGATAATCAATGCAACAAATTTGACACATCAATGCTACCAACTTCGTAAGTGGGTGCTGAAATGAGCGCGCTAGGACCCATTTCGACACCGCTAACATTTTTGAAACAGCAATGTTATAGGCGCAAATTATAAAAAATATATTTTGACGTTTATTGATGAATTGACCAAATTTGTGCAATGCATATCTATACCAGATTAAACAGTGACCGAAAGTTTCGTAAAACAAATTTTATGTAAATTGGGATATCCTAAAGAAGTTTTGACTGCCGAAAGAGCCATGAAAATGCTAGGCATCAAGAAAAATCAGACCTGCGCATTTAGACCAGAAACATACGAACTTTTGTTTGGAACTAAACCGAGCACCCCAAGCAATATTCAAAATTTCTCTAAACATTCTTATAACTACCATGACTACATTCATAATCTTAAGTATCGATTAAAAGAAAATTGGGAAGTTGCGAGAGCCAATATGCAATATGGTAAAACGAAAAGAATCTTCTAAAGAATATTTTGATAGAACGGAATTATTCGGTTGGCGATAAAGTTTTATTATTAGACGAAAATCAAAAGAAGGGAAAATCAAAAAATAAAATTGTGAAAGTACATAAAAGTAAATTAAAACCATATTTTGATTAAATATATTTAAGAAAGTGTATTCTAGCTTTATTTGTTGCAGATTCTTATGTTTAGGAACATATGCCTTCCCGAATTTTGTATCTGTTAATTGAACAGAATTTATTTTCAGTGCGAGAATTATTTTGAATCATAATATGGAATAGCCAAGTTTTATAGTAAGACATGGAGTTTAGTTACAAATTTGGACCTTAAAGAACATTTTAGTTATCTGGAAGTCATAAACCAGTATCATCAAAAAACCAGGAATTTAAGTGAATTACCTCCATATCAACAGATTTTCTCAAACATATACTTTTTTATTGGACGTACTCTGTAAGAAATTTTTGGTGAGCAGTAAAATTATTTTGGGAAATTCGAGCGTGACTAGAACATAATTTACGAAATGGTGTCTGATAAGCGACAAAAGCGAGGATTATTTGATTTTGTAGGTAAATGTATAAAGTTTTTATTCTGAAATTTAGATAGTGATAATACAACTAGTGTAATCGTGATTTGTGATAATCACGTCGGTTGTCGATTACTTAGAAGAAACAGACGGTTAACTCGAATATTTTTTTGATACTGCTTAGTACATCTTTCAACGTTTTTACTTTTTTATTATTTTTTTAATTTTCAATTTTGGTTGTGTTGAAAACGTCGAAAAATATTCAACTTTCAAGCTCAATTTACAACCTTATTAAGAAATTGTTTTAAAAATTAAAAACGTCATTTGGTATTCCCTTTAATTCATTTTCAGGATTAATTTACAAAATTCAATTCGATTGACTCTTAGTTAAGTTATGTTTATTTTAAAAGACCAATGTAATCATAGGAAATTCTAAGTTAATTTAAATTATTGGCATCGCTTTCGCACAGTTATATGTTTCATACGCACATCGCATTTCCAAGGCACAGAGAAATTATTATAGTTACACATTTTGCCGACTTTCCTCTTAAGCATAATTAAATTAATATTTCACTCATGAGATTAACTATTTAGGATTAAAATAATTGGTAAATGATTCGTGAATTTAATACAATAGTATTGTGAGATTGAAACAGCTTCTTTGGTTAATGCTATTTTGTTTTTAAAACGAGGTGAAATTCGCCCTTTGGTTCTCACTGCCTCAAATTTGTGTTAATGTTAGTCAAAATTGTGAATCCGAGACATGCAGCAAAGCCTCTCGTTTAAGATTTATTAAATATCATTCCAAGGATAATGATGAATCGGACTACAGTTCTACTGCGTCTATTTCAAGTCAAGTACAGACTCGTTCGGCGTCCACCAGCAAATATCGAATTCCTGTAATTCTTGGAAGATGAAGTGTTCATTAAGATACGTGGTCGCATCTTCTTTTGGGGAATTCTTGCTTCAGCGTCTTTCAGGTATATCGCATGTAAATATTTTGATATATTATTTTACTCTGCATTTTAAAACGGTAGTAAGTAAGCGCTCAAGACGAGTACGCAGGTGGTACTTTACCTGTGTATATACAGTAAATGCTGTAATTCGTTGTGTCTTTATATCTGTAAATTAGGCATTTAAAGAATAAATGAAGAGTTACTTAAGTGTTTACTTTTAACGACCTAATTGGTGATACTAGTGGTTCCTGGACCATCATTTAAATCAGGTGATGGCAGCTTCCCAAAAAGCAAAACCACAACATATGACGTGAGTTTTTTTTATAAAATTTGTATTAGGTAGTCCCATGGGTTCGGAAAATTCATATACCTACAATTTACCTCAGTGAATATTCTTGTGATGTCTAGTTTTGAATAAAAACAACACAAAGATTTTCTAATAAACTATATTTTCTACTTTATGTTTATACATACACTTGTATGTATGATTTCTCGGGAAAAGTGTATTTAACGTTCCTAGCTTGGTCCCCACCTTATAAAATCCATCACTCGTTTTTCTGTTATTACGCCAAGCACATTATGTACTTTATCTTTAGTTCTATCTATGCAAGGTAAAGTTACAGTTTTTTCTATCTCTATTGCTGGAACTTTATTATCTGATAATTGTTTTATGACGTTTGCTTGAATTTCAAGTTTGTCGAAGTCTTCTCCGGGCCAGTTTATCCATTAGGCCAACCTTTGCCGCAATAAAAAAATATTTGTTTCAAAATCGACTTCAGAAGCTTAAAATTTCCTTGGGGGTTAGAGATGGTTTGTTATTATTAGAATTATTTCCTAATTGTTAAGGTTTTCTAGATATAATATAACCCTTCGCTTAAAATCTCAATACGTTTACAGACTGTCCCAATTTGTGTTGCATTCCATGGTATCTTTGTAATTAATAAATTTACAGATTCGGTTAAATGGGAAATGTTTTGCAGTTTTTATAGTCATTTAGATGGCATCTAAAATAATCAAAAAATCCGAGGCATTCTAAAGAAAAACGAAAAATGCATTTTCTTTAAAAGTCTATTATTTCATTCATTAGAAAAGTTAGAAAATTTTTCGGGTAAAAGTTATTTATTTCGTAATTTAAATCTAAATAGGTTTTTTACAAATACATAACAAACTCGGGTTTCAAAATATCAATAGCAACTTTCTTATTTAGAAAGGGCAGCATATTGGATTAATTTAAGTAAGCCATGACTTTTTGACAGGTCTTCTTAAGACAAATGATGATTCAAGCTGTAACTTTAGATGATTATATCGGTTTATTGTACACCAAGCTAGAATTAAGTTTTAGTAATTGAATAATCATTTAAAAATGGAAACCTTTCCATTAACTAAATGAACAATATGACATGTTTTGGACTTGTATTCTACAATAATTTAAACATTTTATAGCTCGAATCGTCATTTATTTCAGTCCTGTCAAAAAATCTTAGCTTATTTAATTTTAGTCAAATAATATCAAATATTCTGTAGTGTATTTAGTTCAAACATGGATTGTAATACATCGTTAAAAATGAAAAATTCAGTATGGCGTGCATTTAAAATAAGAAAGTTGAAAACCAGAGTTTGTGTTATGGTTGTAAGAAATATATTTACATTTGTAATGACGAATGTAAACATATTTAGTAATGACGAAACAAGTAACTTTAATTCGAAAAATTTGTGTAACTTTCCGTTTTCTGATTATCTTCGGAATGGCTTTGAATTTTTAATTATTTTAAATGACATCTCAATCAGTATAAAAAACTGCAAAACATTGCCCATTTAACCGAATTTGTAACTTTTGTAATACCAGAGATACCCATGTAATGCGACTCAAATTGGGACACCCTTTTCGATCGGACAGTTTTTCCATTATGTCTGGTACAATATGGGCTTCATTATACTTTTGTTTATTAGATCCTTTTACTCACATTGTTATCACCTTTTTCAATTCACTTCTTTAAGTACACATTTTGTTTGAGAACTTGTTTATTATTAAAATATTTTATGTTTGAATACGAATTTTTTTATTATACATTTTTCTAGCGAAACTTTAAAATTTAATTAAATAAAATTTATGAATTAAATAGATATACGTAAAGTCAACACGAAATTAATTTTTATAAATGTAAATGCTTTGCGTATAATGAAATTAAATTTTCCCCGAGCAATTTTTCTTTTGTAGTGAATTGTGAAATGCACTTAAACATAGATAGTAATCTAATTTCGGTTGTTTTTAAAAATGGTCGCTGCTAAATTAAAGAATTGTTTACTGGATCAGAAAATGGTGAAAATTACTATACAGGGTGTCCCAGCGCTGCGAGGAAGTAACATTATTCTAAAATGAAAAATGATATCGACATGCGGTTTTCGATAGGATGTACAATACTTTTAAGCGCATATTTTCAAAATATTTTCATAATATACCGGATGTCCATTTCAAAATAGCGGATCAGAGTTATATTTTTTTAAACAGAACACCTAGTATATTATGACATTTTTCGATTCCTTATCAACAAATAATTACACTTTGTATAATCTTTTATGGGTCTATCTTCACTTGTTTTGCTGATATTTGTCATTTTAGACGAAAAAAGAACAATTTTTGAAAAATCACTGCTCTACAACAGATGAACATTTTAGGTTGAAATTTTCTCAAAAAATTTTCAACATCGTCTAGTCTACAAATCAAAATTTAAGTTTGCGCAAATTGAACAATTAAACGAAATTTTAAAGTGGAACACCCTGTATATTTTATCATCATTCGATTGAATTTTTTTACAAGCTTTCTACTGATATAATGGTTGTATGGTCGCATATCAACGGTTTAGGAGATATTAATATCCAAACTGAGAAACATTGAAAAATTATCAAAATAGCGCTATTGATGAATTTGATTTTAATTTGCCTAATATTTATTTGTCTCTCTATTTTGCTTTTTTATAATGTTGTTTTATTACATTAGTAGTTTTTGTTGTTTTACATCAAAAATATAATCGAAACTTGAAATTATTAATTTTGGTTTTCTAAGTCTCAGTATACTTTGAAAATTTTGAAATTGATTTTACCGAGGAAACCCTTATTTTGTTGAATTTTGTTTTAACGCCCTTTTTGTACTTTTAATAATAACTAAACCGAAATAGTGAACTCTTCTAAAGAAGAAATGGTAAGTATGCTGTAAAAGCGCTTGGTGAAGATTATAAATTAGAATCATTGCATATTTTATCATCTAAAAGATTTTTAGGTCTTGTAGTTTCCTCAATGGTATTACAATTTAACATAAGTCCTCCTTTTAAAAAAAAATATTTTAGTATCTCCTGCTTTTGCATCATTCGGATTAATTTTTGATTGAATGTCTTTTTTAGTTTGGTCGCATGTTTGAATTATTCTTGGTTTAATTATTATATTTTGATGTATTTATTTTGATTTGAAATATTATCTGGTTTTTTTAAATTGAATTTATTTTTTTGCTCTTCTTTTACTATTTCACTGAAACTTAATTTTTCAGATTTTATTTCATCTTGTTCTAAATTTATCTTTTTATCTATATTATTAATAATTTTAGATATTTCAATTACTTTTTCTTTAATTAAAAAGTCTTCAAATTGATTGTCAAGTTTTTTGATACATCCATCATAGAACCATTTTAAATTATTATACTTTTTTAGCTTTTCAAAACACATTTCATCTAAATCAGTACATTTAATGTGAAATGCTTTTATGCAAGATTGGTTAATACATTTAATATAGCTATCTTTGTCATTTACATTTATTTTAGATTTATTGCAAAATATATTAAAATATAGTAAAATATAAATTCTTTCTATCCAACTTTATTTTAAAATACAATCTTAAGTTGCAACTAGTTTCGCCAAATCATTGGCTTCATCAGGCAAAGATTGTGAATTGATGAAAATAGAGAACTAAATAACACAAATAAAAATATATAAACCAAATGTACATAAAACCAATAAAAATAATGTAAAATCTTTTCAAAAATGAGTATATGCAATTTTAATTGCTTACTGACAAAATATATTATCATTTAATAATTTAAAATTAACATTCTTGTTTTCTAAATCTTTAACATTGGTTATATCATCAATTTTCTTATTTTTTAATTGACGTGGTTTACTGCTAATACAATTTTTACAAATCGATTGATTTGTTTCCTACTTTTTTAAATCATTCCTTGTTAAATTTGTGCAATTTATATGGAACCATTATTTCCCACATGGATTTGAACATGCAATTCTATATTTACTTTTACTTAATTGCAAACTCTACAATTATTAATATCTGATTTGTTTTTTTGTAAATTTGACATTTCATTATTTCTTGTTGTTTTTGATGATTCAGCTTCTTTTATATCTTGTGAGAGTATATTGAAATTTTCCAAAAATTTCTCTATTTTATTATCCTTAGGATATTTTTGATAATTCTCATCATTTGAATCACTATTAGAATTCTTGTGTAATTTGTTTTTTGTCATTATACAAATATAAACTGATATAAGTTATTCTTTCAATTTTCAATATTATTTATCTTCATTTATGTAGATCTTTGATATTTATTTCCCTATCAATTCCACAAAATTGCGAGAGAATATTAATTATAAAATTATAACCGACAGATGACAATATGACTTATAAATTGACTTAATTGCAAGTTTCGATTATATTTGTGTTATAAAACAGCAAAAACTGCTATTATAATGTAACAACAGTATTAAAAAAGCAAAATAAAGAAGTACACAAATAAGTATTAGGCATATTAAAAAAAATTCATCAAGAGTGCTATTTTGTCTATTTTTTACTGTTTCTCACTTTGGATATTAATATCTCCTAAACCATTGATACGCGACAATACAAACAGAATGCTTGTAAGAAATGTCATCGATTGATGTTAAAATATACAGGGTGTTTCTTTTAAAAATCTCGTTTAATTGTTCAATTTGCGTTTACCAAGGCACCCTTATAAAAAATTATCACAAAGTTAAATTTAACATAATAGTAGACTAGACAATGTTGAAAATTTTTTTACAAAATTTTAACCCAAAATGTTCATTTGTTTCAGAGCAGTGTTTTTCAAAAATGGATCTTTTTTGGCTTTAATGGCAAAAGTCAGCGAAACGAGTGATGATAGACCTATAAAAGTTTATACAAAGTATAATTATTTTTTGATAAGGAATCCAAAAGTGTCATAATATACTGCGTGTTTCATTTAAAAAAACATAACTTTGGTCCGCCATCTTGGAATGGACACCCGTTATATTACTAAAATATTTTTAAAATGTGCACTTAAAGGTATTGTATATTCTAAGGAAAACTGCATGTCGATATCTTTGTTCATTTTAGAGTAATGTTACTTCCTCGCAGCGCTGGGACACCCTGTATATATTAAGTCGTTTGTCAAAATCAGTCGATAATTTAACTATGTATAATTTGAGCGGCATTTAAATGTGATTACGGCTTTACTCTAATATAGATTGTTGGAACTGAAAATTATATAATTATTTAATATGATTCCACCTTCACTTAATGTGCCTGATTCAGTGTTCCTTTCATACATGTATATCTATGTAATTATGGAACCCAAAGCTTTGACCACATTATTTCATAAATTTTCATTGTGTTGTTATAATTCTCTTTGTGAAATAACCTATGCAGAGAAAACACGGAACGTACATATTAATTCTTATTGGATTTTCGACTCTTCCACTCTTTCCTTCTTTGCAAATATCCTTTATCTCACAAAGCAAATACGAATATCAAGCAAATATTTGATAATTCAGTCTTAATAATTCTACACTTTACTTATTACTTAAAAATTTTAAATTAATCCTTAGCTTCTAATAGCAATATATTCTTAATTTATTTAGTGTTAATTTGGTGGAAGTTACACTTTCTATTTACTTTGGATGTTCTTCACTCTAAACAACTATTGACGATATTGTTTATACCATGGTAACATGCACTCCTAAACCTAAGATAATAACATTATTGTGATGGGTATAAATAGGTTAAAATAAATTTGTATGCCTTCCAACAAAGTAATTTTATCTCAACCCAGAAACTGCAATCAAATAGGTGCTTCTGCGAGATGTAATTTAGTACAAGATAAATTACATAAAATAGTTGAATTCTTTAAATTCATCACTAGTTTAAACTAAATTTATTAGTTTTTATTATATTTACTTTTTTGGCATTTTGCGACTATATTATAATATAAATATTTTGCTTGTATATATTTTTGTTTGACAGTAAATGTTTAGAGGTGGGAAGAAACGTATATATTTAGGTTCTTGTATTTTTAAGATGCTAACGCATACCTTAAATATGAATAATGGAAAACTACACGTTGACAGATTTCCGTTTCCAGAGGTAAAAGTTTTATTAAGTTGCCATGCCTTAAGTTCTTATAAAGATTTTTTAAAGTTTTATTATGAAATTTACAATACTACTACTAGAACTTCAAAACTTTTAAAATAGATTAAACTTTAATGTTTAAAAAATTAAACAGGAATGTTATTTTTGTTTATTATTTAACCTAGATAGTTAGAGGTTGCATAATTGCCAAAAAAATTCTTTTGTTCCTATTGAAACAATATACTATTCTGTTACACAAATATGAAAACACATGTGATTAATATAGATAATTAAATTTATAATCAAGTAAAACTTGTTTTTCTCAAAACTCTTAGTTAAAATCTGAAATAATACCTGGCTATATTTTATTTTATTTTGCAAATTATGAGACAATGCATACGGCGCGGCAATGCGATAGACTACTATTTCAAAGGTAAACATTTGATTGAATAGAAACAATGATACATTCAAAATGAGCTGATTGTTGCAGATAAATGTGAAAAATAAAATGTTGTAGAAATATTTTTTTCAGGTTTTTGCAATTATTTTCAGTCAGTTGAGGTATAAACTAGGTAAAAGTGACTCTAACAAATAACTATAGTTTGTCTAGTTTGGTCTACTTAAATGTAGTTTGCGCTGATTTCAAAATTTAATACAACTACATTTTTTATACCCTAAAACAAATAAAAGAACGTTTAAATAAAAGTTTCATTAAATTAAATAAATTAACATATTAAGAGCATCTTCCTAGACACCCGCGATAAATTTTCCGTTAGAGATAATAACAAGGAATAGAAAATCCGTCCTACTTTTCTGGAGCTTCTTTGCAAATTATGACCAAATAACTGATAATTGCGAGTTTGGGAGGAAAAATTGTGAAAAATCATGAAATCGACCATTCTTTCTGCAGTCATAACTCAAGTTTCCCTTGTTAGATTTTTAATTTTTTTTCAGATTTATAATATAAATTCATAAGGCTACATCCTGCCAGAGAGTTACTTTCTGCAACCTAGCACACAATTAATTAGAGGGGTCCAAACTTAAGGTACTTTTAGATCATTATATTTTTTTTGTACATTTTCCAATTTTTTTTCCTTCTGGCAAGAATTAAATAAATGACTTCTAAATCACCTACAAAAAAAATTATACAAAAATGTTGTTCGTACCAGCTTTTATAACTGCAGAACTAAACCACTATATTTGCCGTTTAGGAAGAGGCTCTTAACATATTTGTATTATACAGAGTGTTTGCTTAATTGTCCAAACTACACCGAATTTTGTTGTATCAAATGGAAATCCCCGGAATATTTTTATATTAGAAATAGAGAAAGAAAGCTAATACAACCTTTCATCGTTCTTTCTCCGTCTCTCCTACTTATGTAAAAATATTTTTGTCTTATTTTATATCTTTTTATTAGAGATAAGGCTGCCAAATCCGATATTGACGTATTCAGAAAAACAAGATCTATTTTCTCAGAACTGCACAAATTAATATTGATGTTAAAGGTGCATCTTTTATTATTAGGTAGCTAATAAAATCTATATCTTTATTTGATGATTTTGGATGTTTTCATTAAATTAAGGTTGTTTTTAATTTTTATAACTTTTCTTTTCCTCACCACCTTTGAAGGACAATAGCTCCCTTAAAAAGTAAAATCGGACATATGGTAATTTTTTTATATCAAGGGCCGGGAATGCGGAAAATTTTTAGTTTATATAGTGTTTTGATAGGAATATTTTGAGATATGAAAATTTTATTACTGACCCTGTTTATAGATATTTGGTGTGTATCGAATACAATTTAAAAAAAATAAAAAAAAATGATCAAAATAAAAATGTGAAATTCATGTAATACTATTCTATAACCCCCACAATTTCAATGAATTAATTGTTCGAATTGACTACCACCAACTTCCATACAAAAATAAAGATTTTGTTCAAAATGCCGTCGAACATTCTGCAGCATTTCAGGCGTGATTCGACGGCATTCATTAACAATACGCTGTCTTAAATCATCCAAAAATGCTGGTTCAGTAGCGTAGATTGTGTTCTTTAAGCTCCACAGAAAAAAATCCAAAGGGGATAGATCTGGAGACCTTGCTGGCCATTCAATGGTGCCACGCCTACCAATCCATCGAAGAAATCTGTGGTTTAAATACTGACGTACCGGCAGCGCAAAATGTGGCGGAGCTCCATCCTGTTGAAATAGCAACTGATCCTCGAGGTAGCCCTCACCATGTTCCATTATGTCAGTAAGTAATGGATCAATGAGGTCTTGTAGCAACTCCAAATACATTGCTCCATTTAAATTATCGGGCAAGAACAAAGGGTCAACGATTCGATCACCATAAATGCCCGCCCAAACATTTAGTTTCTGTGGATATTGGGTATGTACTTCTTGGAATATCCCAGGTTTGCTATCTGCCCAATATTGACAGTTGTGGCGATTAACTGTACCATTTAAAAAAAAGTGCTTTCATCCGAAAAGCAAATGTTAAATAAAATATTTGGATTTGTAGCAGCGCTTTTCGACATTATTTCACAAAACTTTAAGCGGCGGTCAAAGTCACCTTCATTCAGTTTCCGAGCTAGTTGAATTTTGTATGGGTGAAATTTATGGTGTTTCAAAATTCGCTGAATGCTGGTTCTACTAATACCTGTTACAATAGCCAATTTTCTCGTGCTTAATGTTGGATCAATGTCCCAAAACCCCTACTTCATTAGCTTCGTTCCGTACTGGATTTTCAGCACGCCTCTTTTTATTTTTGACGGGCCCAGTTTCTTGCAATTTTTCGATTAAAGCCAAAATATATCTTACACTTGTTTGTTTGTCTTAATGTTGTTGATTAAACACTTCGGTCGCTCTTTGGGCACAGTTATTATTTCCAAAAAAGAGGGCTACAATTTCAACCCTTTCTGCAATTGAATATACCATAATTTTTAATTTAAAATTAATAAATGCCGAATATTGTTGTTAAAGTACAATAACATTTTACTTTTTTCTAATTTCTTTCTTTTTTCTTTAATATCCTATGAACATAACCAGTGTAAAATTTTTGAAATTTACAGAAATTATTTGGACTTTAAATTTTAAATGAATAGTAATTTTTGTAGTTAAAATAATTATTATTGTGCTATTAGATTCAGGGTGGTTGAAGCAAAAGGGATGACATTTGTGTAAAACTTTTATAGGACTTTATGTTTCACTATCTGAAAGAAAAATAAACTGTCACTGCATTTTTAATTAATTTATTTTTACCGATTAATTTAAATACTTTATGAATTCGATTATTTTTTTGAAACAACGAATAGATAGATTTTCATTTAATTTATACAGTTGAATTCCAGATTTAAGCAGCTTTTAAATGATATATTACTCAACCCCTCTTGCCATTTAAGAAATGTGAGGGTTATCCGCCCCCGCTTAAGGGTGGGACGTGAGAGTACCTAAATCCATCTCATAATGCGTCCCCTTGAAAACCAAAATCGACCTATCCGAGCGTTTTTCCAAAAATTGAAGTAAAATACCAACCGGGCTGTTGAAGTTTTCGGTGGGCCACTCTGTATGATTCAATACCTACTATCTATAAAAAAATAAAATTTTGTACGTCATATTTTTTCTATGAAAACACTTCATAAAATAAACAAAATTCCCGAGCCTTAAAATTAGTCGTTGAATCCGCTTAAAAAATTTGGCGATATAATTTCGACTCAGAATTTCCAGAATTTATGAATAAATGTATAATTAAACTTTAAAGAAATATAAATATAATAACCACCGAACGAGCGGTATAAAAGAAACATAAATGCATAAAAAATTGCCAAAATAACAGGCAACGAGTTTACTATTGACAATCCGCCAATAAAATTACAGGCAAAAATTTGAGCGCGATTAACAATAAAACTATTTAGTAAATGGTATTAATTAAAAAATATTCAAAGTCACCTTTAAATTACAATAAAAAAAAGGAACAAGGAAGGATTTTAGCTAGCCGATAATTCCGCAGAAACCGTATCTTACTAGTAGCAGTTCCAATTATTAGAGCGTAGGAAATAAGCTGGAGGTCTCACCGAAATAAGCAGCAGGTTCAGGTGTAATTAAGCAGTAAGCAGGTATTAAACATTTAGGCCAGCGTAATCCAAAACAGAAACGAGCATGGCATCAAAGGCAAGCAAATATATTTCCATCGAGCCTTCCTTGTAATTTTCTGGACCTTATTTTGGTAATCACGTTCGCCTGTCTGCGGGTACCTCCTCAATGTCACTAAATTTCCAACTACCATCTGCGGCCGGATCTCGGGTAACAATTACCCAGTATCTCCTGGGTACTTTCCATCAGTTTCTAGTAGCAAAAAGAGGTGCCCTGTAAAGTAGCCGAACGTAAAATAGCCGAACAGTGAAATAACCGAAAGTGAAATAGCCTAACCGTAAAGTAGCCGAAAGTGAAATAGCCGAACCGTAGTTTAGCCGAAACGTGAATTGGCCGAGCCGTAGATTGGTCGAATCAAAAACCGTAAAGTAGCCGAACGTAGAATAGCCGAAAGTGAAATAGCCGAAAGTGAAATAGCCGAAAGTGAAATAGCCGAAAGTGAAATAGCCGAAAGTGAAGTAGCCGAAAGTGAAATAGCCGAAACGAAATCTTAAATAGAATAATTACTCAAATATTAATTTGTGTAATTAATAAAATAATATTCCTAGAGTTTTCAAATAAAAAACTGTTTAAAAATATTTATTTAAGGCCACAAATATCAAAAATTCATAAAAAATGCGTATTAAAAAATATTTGACCTGGTGGGTCTGTCTTGTTATATTTTTTTTAATTTGCTACTTGTTTGGAAATAACTATAAACCTAAGGCGTTTTTTGGCGATTAAAAACTTTTACGAGTTGTTACGAAATTCAGTAACTACTCCATTTTCGCGAACAAAATTGACTTGTAGTTACTTCAACTATGACGTCATACCTATAAAAATTGTTAGCGAAATCGTAACTATGGTAAGGAAGCAGGTTACTGATAGCAGTATGTATTTCCATCCTTGTTTTTTTGAATTCTACTAACTTCACACGCAATTAATTATTATTATTATTGCTATTATTATTATTATAAGCTTCCTTTAACATTAGGTGTGCCCCAAGGAAGTATTCTGGGGCCACTATTATTCATTATTTATATTAATGATCTGCATAGCCATTTTGTAGACTCGGATGCGATACATTACGCCGATGACCCAAACATATCTGTAAAAGGTGAATGTTTTGATATTGTCGTTCAAAAAATGAATGAACATCTAGAATATTTAAAATCTTGGTTCTCTGTTAATAATTGAACTTTAAATATAGGAAAAACTGACCATGTGTTATTCACTTTAAAAAATGTACCAAATGTACCTGTTAATTTAAATTTATCAAAGCATAGTTTCTTGACTTATATTTGAAACCTACTCTTACATGGAAACTACATGTCAATGATCTAGCAAGTAAATTAACAAAAAATATATACCTTTTGCGAAATTTAGCTAAGTCAGTAAACAAAAGCGTCATCAAAACTGCTTACTATGGTCTATGTCAATCTTTATTATCTTACGCCTTAATTGTCTGGGGTCATTCGTTTGAATCAAACCGAATCTTTGCACTACAACGCAGAGCTGTTCGCATAATTGGAAATATACCATATACTGCGGATTGTAAAAATACTTTCATTCAGGAAAATATTTTGACATTGCCATCCTTATTTATTCTCGAATGTTTAATTTATGTTAAGAGAAACCTTCATTGTTTTCAATTGTTTACCGATATTCACGATCATGACACGAGATTTAACTCCAATATTGTAACAACATCATTTAGGTTAAAAAAATCTCAAAACGGACCAAATTATTTGGCAATCAAAATTTTTAATGCTCTTCCTAGCGTAATCAGACAAAGTTCTCTAAATATTTTTAAGTTGAAAATTAAAAAACACCTAGCGTTAAATGCGTTCTATAATTACGATGATTTTTTTAGGAGTAATTTTAATTCATTACTGTAATAGAATTAATCTTGTAACTATTATTGCAATTTTCTTTCTGACTTGTGTTAAATGCAATGTATTGTGTATGCACCAATAAAGATTATTATTATTATTATTATTATTATGATCAAATTGGTGAAAATACATTTCCCTTAATTGAATAAAGGCCAATGTTCCCTCTTAATCAGTTTCATTGTGAACTTATGATTAAATATAAATAATTTTTTTTATGATTTAGCTAAATGCATTTTCATATTGTATCATTTCTATTTTTTATTTTACTCTCTATTGTTCTATAGCGATGTTTTAATTTAGAAAACAGTCAGATTTCAAAATGTAGTAACCAATGCGTTTTCGCGGTGTTTCAAGCTGTTACTGCGTATGACGTAATAAGTACTAACTACTCCTTATAACTACTGTTACGAGCTGTTAGTCGCGAAAAAACGCTTCTAGTATAAAGAATAACTTCACCGCAGTGACACTGATCTAGTCTACGTTTTCAGAACGCCCTTCTGTTACTTTACTGTATGATTGATTCCACCGATTTACGATTCGGCCAATCTACGGTTCGGCCAATCCACGTTTCGGCTATTTCGCTTTCAGCTACTTCACTTTCGGCTATTTCACTTTCGGCTATTTCACTTTCGGCTGTTTCACTTTCGGCTATTTCACTTTCGGCTATTCTATGTTCGGCTACTTTAAGGTTTTTGATTCGACCAATCTACGTTTCGGCCAATTCACGTTTCGGCTAAACTACGGTTCGGCTATTTCACTTTCGCCTACTTTACTGTTCGGCTATTTCACTTTCGGCTACTTCAGTTTCGGCTATTTCACTTTCGGCTATTTCACTTTCGGCTATTTCACTTTCGGCTGTTTCACTTTCGGCTATTTCACTTTCGGCTATTCTATGTTCGGCTACTTTAAGGTTTTTGATTCGACCAATCTACGTTTCGGCCAATTCACGTTTCGGCTAAACAACAGTTCGGCTATTTCACTTTTGGCTATTCTACGTTCGGCTACTTTAAGGTTTTTGATTCGGCCAATCTTCGTTTCGGCCAATTCACGTTTCGGCTAAACTACGGTTCGGCTATTTCACTTTCGGCTATTCTACGTTCGGCTATTTTACGGTTTTTGATTCGGCCAATCTACGGTTCGGCCAATTCACGTTTCGGCTAAACTACGGTTCGGCTATTTCACTTTCGGCTATTTCACTGTTCGGCTATTTTACGTTCGGCTACTTTACGCGTCACCGCAAAAAGAAAAGGAAGAGCAGAAAGGGATTTTTACAATGCTTAAAGCTAAAACCTACTGGTAACTTGAGAAAGTGATTTATATTTCAATTAAAAGCGCTAATATTAAATTTAAGTAATTATGCTCTATGAGCGAAAATCAAAATGTAATTAAATGCTTGAAGAGCTGAGTAATAAATTGGGTTTCTAAAGATGAGATGAAAGGTGATAATGAACAAAAAAACGATCAAACCACATGAGCGGTATTCCGCCAGAATTTAATAAATTATCTACTATCGTTTGATTAACTACGGATTCAAACAAAAGAAAACAAACGATATCGAGCAAGGAAAATTACAACGTACCTCAAACAGACTTGATACGAGGACACCACTCAAGATGTGCACATCAGGACAAACACACCCAAACTGGCCTCTCGGAAAATTTTCCGCGCAATGCCTCGCGTCCCTGCGGCTTAGCAATATAGCCCGCGAAATCATAAAATTTCGAATTTAAAGTAAGTGACGGTTATAACCGTTACAATATTTTAAAATATTAGTGCTAAATTTGTTTATTTGATTCTTAATAATAATCAAATATTTAGGAATAAAAACATAAAAAGACTAGAAACAATTTCCGTTCGTTAATCCCAATCTTTTTTCAAAATGTATACCATATTTTCGGACGGAGGGAGTATAATGTTTGTATTGTCGGATGTCAGTGGTATAGGAGACACTTACAAACAGTGAAAAATAAACAAAATAGCGCTCTTGATGAATTTGGTAGAGGAGTTTTTTCTAAATTTGACTAATATTTATTTGTGTCTTTCTCTATTTTGCTTTTTTAATAATGTTGTTATATTAGAAGTAGTTTTTGTTGGTTTACAACACAAATAAAATAGAAACTTGAAATTATTAATTTTGGGTTTCAGTCAGAGCGTAAAAACAAAATTCAACAAAATAAGGGTTTCCTTGGTAAGTTCTTAAATTTTCAAAGCAAACCAAAATTGATAATTGCAAGTTGCGATTTTATTTATATTGTAAAACAATATAAACTACTATTGTAATAAAATAACATTATAAAAAACAAAATAGGGAGAGAAACACAAATAAATATTAGGCAAATTTAAAAAATAATCCTCAACAAAAGAGGTATTTTATCAAAATTTCACTGTTTCTCAGTATGGAATGGTGCCATCCGAAGATCATTACTGCTGACCTTTAGAAACCTTCAAATCATGGTTAATCTCGTAAGGAACCTGAAAATTAACGAAGTAATAAATCTATGCAAGTCACACCTACTACCACCAAGTATAGTACCTCCAAAGATTTTAGCTTCCGATCTAAAAAAATTAAAGGCTCACCTGGACTCAAAACAAAGACATTTGGTATTAAACTATTAAGATAAATTGGTGGGGTACTATCAGCTACCTATCACGGATTGTACTTTTTCCAATGACACTTAAACTATACATATCAACATTCCGACTGTACAAAACAGCCGTAAATGGAAGCTTTTTGAACTTATAACTGTGCCATTCGCCTGGAGAAATACAACTTGCTCTATAATGCAGTCACAATTGTTCCTGGCTGTACCACTAGATGGCCAAGCCGAAACTAGGACTATTAGCGGACCAGCATTGAAACAATGCCAACCATTCAAAAACAAGCTATGCTTCATATCAAGAATTTCCTCAGACCCCATGTACGGATCGCAGTGCATAAACAAGATGTTTAGCAGCCTTTCTATAGATGACTTGAGGCGAGCTTGTCCTTACCAATGCCAACCATCACAATCCATGCTGATAACCGAAGTTGATAACAACATCTTCATGGTAACTTACCCAAAGAAACACACCATTATCGAATGTAACAAAGTATCTACACACTTAGAAGAGTCGGTATACGGACTGCCGGGGGCAATTGAAGTCAACATTCCCTGCCATTGCCGCCTAAGAAGCAACAATGCGACGTTAATACATAGCCGCTATCCCTACGATAAACGCAAGACATTAGAACCGGAGTACATACATCATATACTGAAGCAGAGTTGATGGCTAATATCAACTGCGATGGCGGTCCGGGGTACGGGTACGAGCTCATCTAGATCACGAAGTTGTTTTCGCGACGTTGTCGCTCGTATCTTTCATCAGTATCATACTACTCATAAGCGCCCCCATCTGGTTTTCCTGGAAACGACGAACTAAAGGGAGAAAGAAGTCTTGCACATCCAAACGTGAAAAAAAAGATGAGCCCAGCAATGACGAAAAGGGTGAGAATATTTTACGAGGAGTTGGATTGCTACATTTACCTTGTGGAAAATTTCCTATATATTTTGAAGAAACCAAAGAAGAAGTTGATGTCTGATGCTCCAGTGCATGAACGTGATTGAAAAGATAATACTAATAATAGGGATGGTCTAGTTCGAACAGGATTCAACTGTATTACTTTACATTTTCAAAAGTACGCACTCATCTAGCATCAGAAATAGTTTGAGTTTTTTTGGTTGTTTATTGTTTGTTGTCTTTTTTATAAGATGAGACTTTTTTATGGGAATTTAGTTTTTGATATTGTAGCACGGGACAGATATTTTTTGCGATTTTAGTTGTCACTCAGTCAGCTAGTTGGGCTACAAATTATTAATTTACTATTTGTATGATTGGGAATATTTCATTAATTTTTCTTTCTTTTAATTTTTATGCATGGTACCTAATGTTGACGGAAGCTTCGATGAGAGGGGATGGCGGACCAAAAGATCTGAAAGGAGTTCATCAAGTTAAAACAGACCAGGATGTACCAGTCGCCCCACCACGACCCAAAGTTCCGAAAAATACAGGACTGAAAACTTCCAATCGCTATTTTGGGGGAATCGAACCTAGATGTTGATTCCGATGGGCAGTCGACTCAGAAAATCGTCTCTACATGCGAACTGGGAATACCCTACCGCTGTAGCTTTATAGTCTTCTTATGAAGATACTACAAATTTACTAAATGGCCCTGCCTGAGAACTGAACGTATCCTGAGTAGGATCGAAGGTTGCGCGCTCTTTTCATCGGTTTAGTAAAGTTACCCACATACTTTTTTTTAGTAATTAATGTTAATGAAATATAGATGTATGTGAACTTGCAGAAGATTTGGATAAATATTTATAAGTAAAGAGGTTAACCACGTCAAATGATAAGATGATAGTATTCTCACTTATTGGTACAGTAATTAGTTGACTAATAAGGGACTGTGAGTTGTTAATACTCCTTTCGTTGGAAAAACCCGAGACTTGTCTCAACATCTTATTGAGCCACTTTGACAGTAAGTACGTGGCTGAATCCACGTATGAGACTACAGGTCTCACCGGAAGACTTGACGGTGTGATATTATCCATATTGTCGATGTCCACCTTGTGTAACTTAGGAAGACAGTAGAGTTTTGGAACCACTGGGTTAGATGATGTCACACAGAATTTATTAAAGTTATTTAGGTCAATATTTTGAATAACTGCTTTAAAATTTTTCAAAAACTTCATGTTCTGATTTGATTTAAGTTTGACAAAAATGTTGCTAGACAAAAACGTTTCAACCATTCAAGATCAAGTTGGATATAAGGAATTTTTTGAACCCAGTACTTATTAATGAAATATACCTTACTGCCGCCAATGTGGTACTTCTGTTCTTAAGGTGATAGGGAGTCAAATATTGAAAAAAACGACGTACTTATCTTTAATGAATTTTTTAAAGTGTTTCGAATTGGAAAGTCAAAAAAATAAAGAAATTCCAAACTAAAGTAAGAATTTTACATTCATTGCAATTTTTGTTATTTATGTACCTACAACTATATTTGTGTAATTTTGCAAGAAAAACATCAATATTTATATTTTTATTTTTGCAAAACTACGCTTATATAAATCTAGATACATGAAAAACAAAAATTGTATATACAAGTACAAGTCTTACTTAAGTTCGGTATTTTAATATTTTTTTTTTGTTTCCAATTCGAAACAATTTAAAAAAATTAGGGAAAGATAAAAACATCGGTTTTTCAATAAATGACTCCCTATCATCTTAACTGTATTTTAGGCATATTACAGTATGCAGTATTCTAATATGTAAACGCTTTTGTAATTTAGAATTTTTTTTCTATATTTTTAACGAAAACGGCCACTAATGTGGTAGTTTTTTTTGTATGTTATATTACTTGTTATCCAATTAAGGTGAACCCTCATGTAATTTTAGGTATTTTTTTTAATATTATTGTTACTTTTTCAATCGCTGGTGGCAGCGATTTCTAAAGGCGAGGGTAATGTCACAAAGGCGCTATTTTCTAAAAAACATTTTGAAATAACACTTTAATATTTTATTCATTCAAATCAAAGCATTTCGAATGCGGAAATGCAATAATTGCAAAAGTGCCTTAAAAGACATTACCCTCTGCACGTGTCGTAAAATCGGCATTCCTGATGGCTCTGCAAAATTTATTACAATTGGACAATTATTGCAATAGCTTTAATTACATACTACATGTATAATAACACATTAATACTAATATGACCCACTGCAATAAGTATTGCTGATCAATCAGGATAGTCTCCGATACTAAAATTTTACAGAGTACAGGCATTAGGTGAATAATTGCGAAAGTGTTAACAGGTTCAAAAAATAAGTCCTGCCCTAGGTTTAGGATGCTCGTCCCCACGAGTTTATAATTTATGTAAGTACTATTTAAGTTTTGGCATGTACCTAAAATGTAAAATTAACATACTTGGTAATTAAATTATGAGTCAAAGTACAATTTTGTTTAATTTATAAAATTATAAAACCTAAGCGTGACAATATCTCCTAATTCTAAATCATTGATATGTGATTACACAAACATTATATCAATGGAAAGTTTGTAAAAAATGCCATCGATTGATGTTAAAATATACAGGGTATACCATTTGAAAATGTTGTTTAATTGGTCAATTTGCGTTTCATAAGGTACCCCGATAAAAACTTATCCCAAACTTAGATTTCACATGATAGCGCTATAAACTATAAACTAAACGCAAAATGTTCATCTGTTTTACAGCAGTGAAATGGCAAATATCAGCAAAACGAGTGAAGATAGACCCCTAAGAGGTGATACAAAGTATAACCACCTTAAAAAACATAACTTTGGTACGCCATCTTGGAACGGACACCCGGTATATAATTAAAATATAACGATAAAAGTTATAGTGAAAATAAAAGCTGGCTTTTGTAATGTTACCACATCCTAATTGTCGTATCGCACCAATTAAGCAACAAAATATATTGATGATACACATACATATATTGTTAATTCGGAGCCAAACGACAGTAAACGTACTTTTTGAGCTCACAATATAGCTTCTTCTTCTTGAATTTTGTGAAGAAATCTTGACCCACAGTACACCCCACAAAATCAAGCTAAAAGTACCAATAAAAATCTTCATTTCTGTTATATTTCAAAATTTGTACCGCTTAAACTACGATGGTATTAGCAGCTTTTACCGTTAAAATGCGCATTAAAAAATTGCGTTTTTTTTTTAATTTCAGCCATATTTTGTAAATAATATTCAATTTTATAATTGCATAGTTTAAATAACATTCAATGCTAGACTTCTAAAAGACCAATTTTTCAAAAATTAAATTATTAAGTCTAAAAAATAAGTATACAATAGGTCATATTTTACAAATTTTTTTTGGCATTTTGGATATAAAATATTAAAAAACTGTCACATATAAGTCTTAAGCGGAGTTTCTACTTTCGAATAATATTCTTATTTTGTATATAGCTAAATGCATATTCGCGTAGTTTGATAAATAAAAACAGGTAAAAACCCATATAATTTTGTAGACTTCATATCGTCTTAAGTACAAGTTTAAATTGTTAACATAAAGATGTCTCCAAGAAAATAACCGTTATTGTGACTTTAAATTATTATACCCAAGTTTATAAAAATTCAAGAGTACTAATTCCAAAATAAAGGTAATTTTTTTTAATAACTCATATGGGTACAACAAAATTAAAAAACCCATCATCTTTTATGGTAAGTGACATGAATGTGTATCAAATACGGGTAAAAAAAGTGGGGGTTTTCTTCTAAAAAAATCGATGATGAGGTCATTGCTAAATCACCAGTAACGTGTCAATAATATTTTTTTATATACCAAGAGATGACATTTAAAAACTAAAATTTATTTACCCGAGCGCTTTTCTCAAAAATACTTAAATACGGCAGTTACGAATTTTCTTCCAAACTTTATCATTACCCTGTATAAACATGTATAAAGGACCTTCCACATACAATTGTGAGAAAATTATATTATTATTTTTTGTATTAATTTTTAATTATTATGAAAATATTTTAGGAAGTTACCAACCCACTTACACATTCTGGATTACCCTGTAGTGTAATAATACACCTACTAAGAAAATTTATATTATTTAATTAAGTAGGTTATGCGTATTTAGTAATTATTAATAACATTAGGTATAAGTGCGAGTCCAGCGTCCAGCTGATTGGGCATTGTTGCACAAAGCACAATCAGCATTAGTTTTAAGTTGTAATTAATTATTAAATTAGTTTTTAAGTTCAGTTCCTTGTTTGTCGTCAAAGTGACCAAATGGAATAAAGTTGTTAAACTCATTTTCTCTGTTTTCAACCAACCCCAACAGACCCATCACAACCCTTTATTCTTCAATCTTTTCTGGAAATTTTCCAAATCTAGTAAATATGTATGGCAATTTTAACGCATCTGTCACCTCCTTAATTCTTCGGCTAACTGAGGATTGTGATACTGCGGTGTTAATGTTTTCAGCAAATTTCAATTATAATTATATTAATAAAACTATAAAATTTTGGAATACCTAAAAATTAAGAATAAATTTAAAACTAGTTTATTTATAACATTTCTTCTACAAATATTTTGTTTCAATAGTTATTGGACCATTTCACATACTTTTACCGATGCATCGAATGCTGAAAGGTTTAGTCTTGGTTTCAAAAGTTCAATTAGCTCCTGAGTCATTTCTTTCTGCACCAATTTCTAACTCCTCGAAGTCTTAAATTGGTTCTAAATCTATTTGATTATCTAACGCTACCATTTTTGTTACAATTACAAGAAATATTTTTTAATAACCTAAAATTATGCCACTTTTACAATGAAGTGTCAAAATTTAACGCGAAAACGCATGGTTAACTTTCAAGTGATCGTTCTTATGGAAATACCTACTCTTTCAATTCTGTATACGCTTCTGGAGAATACCACTTATTGCAACTATTGAAATTTAACAGAAAAAGTATGCGACGCACGGTCGTATGGATTGTAGAATCGGTGGCCAGCCCTTTGACTTCCGCACGGAAAACCGCCAATTTAGGGAGCGTAAGGCAGCGCGAGCGGCAGCGGCAGGGGCATTAGAAGTGACCCGTTTACATTCTCGGGCGCCCACTTCCATGATCACTTCCCTGCTCACTGCCAGCGAAGTGGGCTGAGTGTAAACTAGGCATTAGGAATAATTGTGAAATTTGGTGGCAGAAGCTTTGCTCACGATAGACTTCAAAGATAAATCAAATATATTTGATTTCTCTGCGAAATTCGTGTTGTGATTGTTTTAATAATTGGTCTCCACGCGTTCTGGCAATGTGAAAATGTAAAGAGTTTTTTCAGTACCAAAAAGTTTATACTTACGCCATCTAGATTCATATTTTTATTTTTTCATACTAGAAATTAAAAATATTCACAGTTAAATTGATTTGACCCTACATTGTAATTAACAAGAATCTCCTAATAAAAATATTCTATATATTTGAATTGTAATATTAGTTTAATATGTTCATCCGAGCAAAATATTTTTGAAGATCTTTCGCTCAAATACTGTGCTCTCTAAATTGTGTAATCTATTAAATAGAATCGAATCAGGTTAAAATTGAAAGCAATTTCATATATCGAACAACAAGTACGGTACATACCGAATAATTGAAGAGCGAGCCTTCGCTATCCGTATAAGTACACACAATTCTTGAATTTTTTTTTTTTTAAATTCATACTGTAATGAATTCGGTTATAAATCTATTTACTGTAATTTACTTTTTAGCTTACTGTCTTCACGTCACGTCAAATACCATATTGTTTAAGATTATTATTAATTATTACTTACTCACTCAGAATAAAATTGAAATTAAAATTTTTATAGTACTTGTAAATTATTACGATAACTACGAAATACATTTTAACTGTTTTGAGAGCTAATAAAACTTATAAGAGATGAAAACATAAATGTGTTTTATTACCGGCGTCAATAGAAAAGCAAAACACCATATTTTACACTGCTTTTATTTAATTTATAACAAAAAACTTAAAAGGATTCATATCTCAACCCTTGAACCCTTTGTTCGGCTTAAAACTAAGTTAAAAAATAAAAATTCAAAAAATATTTAATGGTAATTGTTAAAACAGCATAAAATTAGCTTAAATCATGCTCTATAAGTAAATATGCGACAATTTACGGAATATTAATTAAAAGTGTTTCTAGTGTTCCACTGGATAACTCCATCTTGCTATGGATATAAAACAAATAATTAATTAACTACTCTAAGAAAAAATCACGTTTTATTTATAGCATTGGGCAAAAACGCGATATTGTAAAGGCTATTTTGAGGTTTACTGGACGAATTCTACAGCCCTTATAAACTATTATTCTAAAATAATTCTTTCAGAATTTAAAAATGCGATAATTAATCTAAAAAACGGCGCAAAGCTTTTTTTAAAAAAATACAGTTCTTGTATAAAAATGGCGTTTTTATGAAATGTTTATTGGAATAATGTAGCGGAACTTTTTGAGATATTGAAAATCGGGTTGCGCCGTTTTGTAGAACATACATTTAAGTATTTATTTATGGTAATTGATTAAATAATAAAAGTCCTGCTTGTAGTCCAGTATTTGTCGTTTTGCAATAAAATTATGTTTATTGGATTTTATTCAGTGTGTGGGCAGCGGAAAGGGGCGGCAAGATATGCATTGTTTTTAAAATTGTTTGTATTATTATAGGGTACTAGTTCTAAAAGGATATAACTTATTTTGAGCAAGACGATTTTGAACACGCGGTTTAGTAAAGAATGCTCTTAAGGGATTACTCAAAATATAGGACAACTTAATTTATAAACACATATTACAAAGTATTTAAGACGTTACTAATCAATAATTAATGCATGTAAATTATATTTGAAGTAAAATTTGTAAAGGTAATATAAAAGATATTAATTTTTGTTACTATTACAATTTGCACAATAGTCTAGATAACTTTTTTTCTAGAGGAGCTTTTTTTAAATTTCTTTTTTTGTTACAACGATGAGTTTCGTGGCTACCAATTTCTTCTTTTTTTGTTTTAGTAAGTCAAACCAAATAATCATACGGCAGCAGTAAAAGGGGCTCTTTACAAAAAACGTGGGCTTAGCGGCGTTTTACCCAAAAATAGGAAACCAATTGAAATAATATTTTTTTCCAAAGCTAGCAATAGTTTAAGATATAAACGAAGAGCTTGACGTTTCGTTTTTTGTTTTAAGTATATTTTTAAACTTTTTACAGCTATCCAAAAATTTCTTAAAAGTTTACCTAATTTTTGGGATGCTGTGAAAAGTTTAAAAATATACTTAGAACCAAAACGTGAAACTCTTCGTTTAAACCTTAACTTATTGCTAGCGTTGGAAAATAAATATTATTTCAATTATTTTCTTATTTTTGGGGAAACCGTCGCTAAGCGAACGATTTTTGTAAAGAGCCCGTGTTAATGCTGTCGTATGAGTATTTGGTTTGACTTACTCAAACAAAACAAGAAGAAATTGGTAGTCACAAGTCTCTTCTGTGTACCAAAAAAAAAATTTTATAAAAGCTTCAATACAAAAAAAATTATGAACGAAACCACAAAAATCAAGCGAATTTCAAAATCAAGCGCTCACATTTGCCGACTATCCTCTTAATAAGAGACATACCAATTAATGAATGAAAGTAAATGAAATCTAAAATCATTTATTAGTATGAAATTATTAAAACCGATTAATTATAAGTACGTTGTGTTAACCATCCGATCAATGGATAATATATCTTCTTAATCATAAATAGCTTCGAAGAAGCCCCCGTGGTGGTAGTGAAACGTCACCTCATATTTATATGAATATGAACAAATAAAAACAATTGTTCGATTAACTGAGGAAATTTTATTTAC
This sequence comes from Stenus bimaculatus, assembly GCA_963971135.1. Taxonomy (NCBI): domain Eukaryota; kingdom Metazoa; phylum Arthropoda; class Insecta; order Coleoptera; family Staphylinidae; genus Stenus; species Stenus bimaculatus. The sequence goes on from OZ020184.1 coordinate 26,915,712, forward strand.
GACATTGACCCGCGTATGCTACAACTACTATCGTTTAACATTGTTTTGGTTATTTTGTCGATTTTACAGTAGTGATTAATTAATATTTATTTTATGTCCTATCATATTGTATAAACGTGTCTCAATTTCAAAAGTTCAAAATGAAATTTATATGAAGCGAAATCAGAACCTATGCAGGAGTGTTCCATTTGAAAAGAAGCCCTCTGAATAACTTGTCTAAATAATTTAGTTAAAATTGCTACGACAGGTCGATATTTATTTTTAGAGGAACATCTATTTACAAAAAATTAAGGTTTTCGACCTTTTTTTAAAATAGGAATTGCATAATGTAACAAGTCTTTTTGCTCATAAAGTAACAGCTTTTTGAAATCGCGAAAATTATTGTTAGTAATTTAATCAACGCTCATACCATAATTATCAAAGGATAGTTTTATTTTTAAATCTTGTAAAGTTTCTAATTCCATGCAAAATATATAACGAAAACTTGAAATATCGAAAAATAAAGGGGCTATAAAAGCATAGTGAGGATTAAAAGAAATTTTTATAGCAAATTAAAAATGCAATAATATTTCTCATTTCTCGCATTTCATGACCTTTTTAATGTTGCTCCGACTATTGGAAAGATTTCTAGCAGACTTAATAAGGCTTTTTAATATTTTTTGGGAACATAAAATTTTAATTAAAAGTTATTTATACTCATTATATATTTGTCTTTGTTTTATAATACATGGATATGAAAATAAATTTTGATTGATTGATTCAATTCAATTTAATTTAAAAATTAATTTCTGCAAATGCACACCTAATAAAACTTCTAAATATTCAATTCGTTGAAAGTCTAGACGTATTCATCTTTTTCTAAAAAACTTTTACTGCTCATAAATTGGTAGGAATATCTTTACAGCTTTAATTCATTGTAAGTTCTAAAGATCACGTTTATTATTTTCCAAATATGTTTTTATAGTAATTCCTAAATTGAATTATATCACGCAAGATGATTCAAAATTGTTTATACATTTAAAAGATGGTTAAACTTATAAGCGTGTATTCAACGACCGTGATGAAAATTTTAGAGACGTCGTTAAAGTTAATCACGTCTTTAAGAAAATATTTCTTATGAAGAAATATTTTTTAATCACGTGATTAACGATAACGACGTCTCTAAATTTTTCATCACGGTCGCTGAATACACGCTATAGGCTCCTTACACACTGGGCGTTTTCTGACGCGCGCGACAGCAGCAAATATACGCGGGTTGCCGCCGGTTTGCCGCCAGGTTGACGCTTTAATGTAAATCATATGGGACTACGCTATTCCTTTACACACTGGGCCACTGGGCGTTTTCTCGACGTATGCTACACGCAATAACTTCGAACCAGCGACAACCCGCCGTCAGCGTTGCTGCTGTCGCCCGCTATAATATACTTCGACTCTGCGATAACCCAGAGTCAAACCGGCGTCAACTTTGCTACTGTCGCGTGCATCAAAAAACACCCAATGTGTAGGGAGGCTTACTGTAATGTTGTAATTCAGGTTCTTAAGTCCATAAAGCAGATAGACATATTTATTTTTCTACTTACACGACTTAAGACAAGTGTACTTGTCGCCACAATTATTACCTTAATACTAATTACCTACATATTAATTAACTAATACTAACTAAGCATTTTCCTCTTTACCTATCTTATGCTACCACTACAATATCTTATCTCCCCGAAAAATTAAATATTTTCAGAAGAATTTTTTGGGAATTGGAATTTTTTGAGAAAATGAATGTCCTTCACTTATATTAACGTGACTGGATAAAAAGTATTGCACTTAAACGATTCTCCAATAGCATACATGTTATTGAAACTATTGCATTCTAATGAATAATTAACTTGTTAATGTAGATATTTATCGGCTATTTATACTTTTAAGAGGATGATGGTTGTGTTTTAACAACGCTTTTAGGTACTGGTAATTTCCATGTGTTTTTTTTTCGATTTTAAAGACAAACTACAGCCATACTAATTAGGAATACCAAAATAAGGTTTCTCATATATTTTCTACAGATTTTAGAAAATGTAAATATTATATTATTTTATGTAATATGTAATATAACTATGCAAGGTGATTCTGGAAAACCTCATTAGAGAATTTTATGGAAAATTTAGAAATCACTCTACATAAATATAAAACAAAAAATATTGTGTCTACATTTTCTTCGATGCCCAGAAAAGATATGAGAAAACCTATGTTGATGGTATTCTTGTAGTTTGTCTTTGGAATCGAAAAAAATTTCGTCTACCTGTCCTCTTAAGCTCATATTTCATTTCCCATTGAGCCTAATTTCCAAAATTTTATAAATAGATCAAAATCATATCTTGCATAAGAAGTTTTATTTGGATGCAGCTTCTCCGAATAGTTGACTGATCGAAGCAACTCTCTTTTTTATTTACCTTGTAACATACACATGTCAATTCGCTTATTACAAACTAATTACTCGCTTCGTCCAAAAAAAAATTCGTCGCTTCGTCCATTTTGATTTATTTCTTGTCCGAAAATACGATATAACTCAGACACAACTTAAAGTCATTAATTTTCCAAAATTTATCACATTAGAAGAATAAAAAATAATTCTCCATAAGAGGTTTTTTCCAAGTAACTTGCTTTCTAATCAACGACCAAGAAAAATAAATACACCAAATTAAAGCACAATTAAAGTGGTGGTACCCACTTTGCTTGTCCGTCGGAAATAAATTAATGCTCCAATCTAATCCAAAAAAGTAAAAAAAAATTAAAAATGTACTTAAAACAAGAAACCAATTATTGAACTCTTCGTTTATACCTTAACTTATTCCTAGTTTTGGAAAAAAATATTATTTCAATTAGCTTTTTATCAGTGTTATAAATGCAACTAAGCGAACGATTTTTGTAAGGACCCCTTATACTAATGCCTATTTTGTTTCACTTACAACAATAAAGCATTAAGAAACTGGTAGCCTCAGGACTCTTTTGTGTAGCAAATAAAAGAACTTTGAAACTTTTAAAAAAGCTCAACTAAAAAAATTATGACCAAAGAACATTTATATTTTTTTGTAGAACAGTGTTATCGCTGAGTTAAGTGGTATGTGACATTTTTCTTCTGCGGCAATAAAGTGCCTATCCCCGATTTTTTAATTTTTATTTCATTATAAAGATCAAGTCTAATTAAATACATATATCGAATCAGTTTTTTTTTATATAGTTTCTATAACGGCCAAAAATTTAAATTTTATGTCGCTCTGACGTCACCTTTCCGAGCTTTTTATCTGGCAACATTGCAGTAAGTCCCTGTCTTCTCAACCTCCGTGAAGCTCCAGAAGCTGATTTAGGTTGGCATCATTGTTAAAGCCAAAACACACCTGTCAAAAGCAGTCAAAAGATGTCGCACGTGGCCGCACGCCGCAAATAACAGATGGCGGAGCGTTAGAGTCAGTTCGGATCGTTCTCATTGGTTGTCATCTCATCGTTAATATTCGGTTCAGGTGCAACGTTGCCACCTAAATTACTCGGAAAAGTGACTTCACGACGATAGAAAATTTAAAATAAAAAAACCGCCAGCACCATTTGAAAGAAGAATTGGTATTTATTAGTATCTTTTAAACAGCTACCAATCAGCAGACACCAATAACTTTAAGAATGCAAAATTCCAAGCAAATATGCGGCGAAAGTCAATTAAACATAAGTTTTTTTCCTAATTAACTTACAACAACAATCCAAATGTCCATGTTTAATGTGGAAAATGATGGTGCAGGTCACTTGTCCGAACCAATTAAGTGAAATTTAACGAAAAATACATTTTTTTCAATTTTTTTGAAGTTTAAACGCTAATTAATTACCGCAGTATAAAAAGTTATTCACATCAAAAGATCAGAAATTTATTTATGATTACGGTGTTATGAGCCATCAATAACTTTTAGAGGGCCAAGTTCAAAGCAAATATGCTGCGAATATCAATCAAACATAAATTATTTATTAATTAACGATTCGTATGTTCACAGACAGAATTTTTAATGTGGATAAAGATGATGTTGGTCACTTTGAATGTCCGTGCCAATTAAGTGCGAAATTAATTAATATCACAATTTTTTCAATTTTAATATATTTATTTTTATTAGTACTCCTAGTTAATTGATGGACGAGCAAAGTGTAACATACCACCGAAATCACAATTAAATTTGTTCTTCTTCTTTTGGTGTAATTAACTTTTTTAATTAGCGTTAAAACTTCATAAATTCGCCCGGAAAAGCAACGTGACCAATACCATCGATATCCTCATTACAAATTCTATTTGTGGACATATAAATATTTGCTCTGAGTTAATTATTAAAATTTGGTTTGACTTGGCGCACAGTGCTTTAGTGTATAGGTCAGGAGGACAAAAACAAAAACAATTAAATAATATTTAAAATATACAATTTATTATTTACAAAATTTTATTAAACCAATTTACAATTAAAATAAACACAGTTTCCAAATAAAATACTGCCTTCAAATATTCAGGGCGTTCCAAGAGTCCCGGGACGGGAGAATAACTTTTAAACATGCAATGAAAAAAAATTAAAAATTTGTAAATATGTACAGGGTGATAAAATCTATATTTTGTCATATTTCGGGACGTTAGTGCTCCGTTTTTAAATTTCAACTCCTATCGAGTTTGGTCTCATTTTAAAGGTAATAAAGAGAGAAATGCACATTTATGAAAGTCGTTTTCAGAAGTCGGTATCATAACTCTTTCAGGAATTACAACAATTTAACGTACCAATTGGGAGATTGGATGTGTTGGAATTGTTTGTACTTCTTGTTAAAACGTAAGAAAAATTTTTGGAAAATTTTTATTTAAATTTGTAGACGACCACAATTATATTTTGAAAAATTGTTTCTTTACAAAAAATTAAAAGTACAAAAAATTCAAACACATGCGATCTCCTATTTTGTACTTTAAGACCAATCCTCCTTTCGTGACGTCATAGGAATCGAAAATGGCGAAAACAAATTATTTGCACTCAAATTTCAATATATTGATAGTAAAACTCATGCATATGAATTTGGGACTGTATTGGGTACTAATCCACTAAGGCACACCCCCCCACTCTCTGTGCAGGAGCGCTTACAGCTTCCAGGCTTAAGCAAAATTTACTTTAAAAAAGTCCCCTGTAACTTTGTTATTAATAAACAAAAAAAATTGAAATTTTGCACATACAAAGTTAAATATATGCTTCTTCGAACGGACAGACTCCTTTTTTGATATTTTGATTTATAGTCTCTTAATTTACTCTTAAATTGTGTGTAAAATTAACACTTTTTGATGGAACATATCTAACATAATTTTAACTTATTTAAAAATTGAGTCTGTCCGTTCGAAAGGTTGATGAATGTACGTTACTGTAAAAAAAGAAAATGAAAAAATATTAAGAAATAACACGTCCATGGGTCTCCAAGCAAACGTCTAAAAATGCACCGGGATGGTTGCTCTTAAATGCTTGCAATTTTTTATATAGTTATGATATCAACTTCTGGTTTTCAGAAAAGTATTTCTCTTTTTATTACTTTTTTTATATAGTTATGATATCAACTTCTGGTTTTCAGAAAAGTATTTCTCTTTTTATTACTTTTAAAATGAGACCGATAGGGGTTGCAATTTAAAAGATTGGGGAGCACCCCCCCCCCCCCCAGGAAACCTCTTAGTGAAAAAAACGTCCCGAAAAATCACAAAATATAGTTTTACCATCCTGTATACATATATTTACAGATTTTCAATTATTTTCTTGACACGTTCAAAAGCTATACTGCCGGCCTATGAATTTTGGAATTCCCTGTATATTTTAAAATAATTAGGAGTATTAAGAATTACATTCAACAGCGAATTGTATCACAACAAACTATTGGCATTCGATCGCTCTTTTCGCGCAAGGAACATATTTCTGCCAGCTGTGGATTGATTGCAGTAGTCGCAGTTCATTAGGCAGTGACTTTGCTTAATGAAAGAAAATAACAAAGCTATGTAGATGCATGTAGATGCAGGAAAACTAGATTGCACCTTAAAATATATGCACAAAGCAACATGAATATGCAAAAAGTACAAAATGATAATTTGAAGTAGCTAAATTAATGAAATCTTTAGACAAGAACAAATTTCATAATAATATTTATTACCAAATAATTAAAGATATTAAATACAATACAAAATATGCAATTTTAAATAAAATTCCCCACATCCCACCACAAAATTTTAAAGCAAGATTATTTAAAAATGCCATTAAGAGTGACTTCCTAAACTGCAAATATAGTGATTTGCGGCTGCAAGTAGATGCGCTGGTACAAAAGCATTTTTATAATATTTTTTTTGTAAAAGATTTAAAAATCAAAGATTTAATAATTAAAGGTTTAAAAATAATGGCGTCGTTAATTTTTTATATAAAACAACAACTAATTGGCGGCGATCCACTTGTTTTCCTAAGACCGTTTTTTATTATGGGGCGTCCACATCTGAGCCCGTACGCGAACGCGGCAAGCTGAAGCAATGCTTTTTGTCCTATATATTTGGTGCAGAAACAGATGCCTTGCTTCGTTCACGTACGTGCTCAGATGTGGACGCGCCTTTAGAGCTACGCGATGGGCATAATAACTTGACGCTGAAAAGTCTAAGTTCAAAATTTTTGGTAAAATTAGTTTACTCAAGAGTAAATCTTGTTGCTGAATGAAGGATTTATCCGAAAATTTATTTAAATATGGCATTGGTTTAAATGAAAAAGCGAAAAAATGTCTTTACCGCGTTTTATATTTTTGCTAGTTATAAATAGAGTTCTCAATAAAATCAAAATTCCTTCGTTCAAAGACAAACCACCTACATATATAGAGAAAATAAGCACCAAAGTTCAGCAACATCGGTTCAGTGGTTCTTGAGATATCTTGCTCACCGCGAAGTTCCTTAATAAAAAATGGTCGCGGCTAAACTAGTGGATCGTCGCCATGTTTTTCTTTTGTTCTATATGTATAATAAAACTTACCAATTATTATTTATAATATTTAAAATATCTAAAATAATATTATAAAAATACAAATAATATGTCTTAAATCCATCTAAAAGTAAATTAATTAATATTAAATATTGAAAAAAAAACTTTCTACTTGACCTAGTAGTTGAAGTCACTCAGGTTAATTGTTTACTAGCACTGCTCCTAAAGTAAAAGAGGTAGAATACCGAACCTTTTTCTAATTCAGAGTTTACTGGGAAGTTTTACGGACTTAATAAAAATGGTATCTTTATGAGGCTTATTTCAAAGATATGAGCGAAAATATCAACAAAAAAGGGAATTCTCAGTAGTTTTTTAAAAGAAGAATGTTTTTTTTTCTATTAAAATAATTCTTTGAAAATGATTTTATAACTTCAAGCCAAAGTAATGCCACAAACTAATGAGTTTGCTTTACTTTGCAATTTTTTTCATTTAAATTGACCATTTCAGTGTTACGAAATACTTTATAAACTATAACTTAATTTTGAATTAAATTTGAACAAAATTTAATTACCTATTAAGTTTTTTGTCGATGAAATTTCGTCTAATTTCTAGGATTTTCTTCTGTTCACTTATTTCTGGTTCACCCTATATGTAACAAAAGTAACACATAATAGCTGTAAGTTTTTAATTTAAAGGGTTACATAAGAACGGTAAATACAATAGTTTTTCAGTAAATTTCTGTGCATACATTGACATTTTTAGTTTCTGCATATCTTTCTCTATTTTTTAAATAGCAGTAGTATGTTTTCTTTGAAAATTTGAAAAGAGCACATTTTTCTGTATTCTGCAATGCAATTTTATGTTAAATATTTGTATTGTAAATATCATTCTGAACAAATAATTCCTTGTGGACTAGTATTTTTTTCGACTCCTTAAGAAGTTATGGTACATGGCAACATAACGTTAAAATAAATAAAACTTTCAAATTGTTTTTACGTTTTAAATAAAAAAAAATGGGTGATTTATACGAAACTTTGTCTTCGGAATGACATTTGCTATCCAAAAATTTTTTGAGGGTGAATAAAAAGGACACCCTTAATTTTGTTTTCAAAGTTTTAATTATTTTGATTTTGTTTTGTAATTATAAAATTGCATTGCCAAATACATAAAAATATTTCTTTTAAAAATTGCAAAGAAAACATACTAGTGCTATTTAAAAAGCAATCGTTGGTTGGTTGCTCTGGCAACAAAATAGAGAAAGATACAGAAAAACTAAAAATATCAAAACATGCACTGAAATCTACTAAAAAGCTATTGGCTTGTATTCAGCTATCGTGATGATAAATTTGGAGACATCGTTAACGTTAAACACGTGATTAAAACATACTTCTTCATAAGAAATATTTTTTTAAAGACGTCTTTAACTTTAACGACGTCTCTAAAATTTTCTTTTTTATGTTACTCTTTAAATTAAAAAGTTACAGCTATTATGCATTACTTTTGTTACACCCTGTATGTTTTTGTTAACCTCTGAAATTAAGCAACAAAAATATGCATTAAATAGAGGGGTAGTTCAGTAAATATTGCACATCCTAAATAATTATTCTCAAAGATATGCACACGTTACTTTGGTATGCATAAGAATATTACATGTACTATGTACATTTTTAGTAGACTTCACTGCGATGAATTTTAAAAGAAGGAAAAGTAATTAAGAACTTTTAAGAAAACTGCGGTTTAAGATCTTATACTCAAGGGAAAATAGGTGCTAAACTAATCTTCTCTGGGGAGAAAAGCAAAAACTGAAGTAAGTTGGTTAAGCCACTTTTTACACTTGATGCATTTAAAATTACAATCTCATGGGACATATGTCTGAATATTTATCACACTAATAAACAAGACAGGAAGTAGAGAGCATGAAAACATTAAAATTCATAAACTTGCAAGCATTAATACTGTTTAGGTTGATAAATCTTTCCGGTGGTTACATCTGAAATGCAATTCACGGGGGTTTAATGTTTGTAAAAGACAATCGAGAATTCCTGAATTTCTTCTTAATTTGATATAAACTTTTATTTAAAATTTTTATATTAAAATCAGTATTACGTGTTTTTAAAATGCATATACATTTGGAAATCTAATTACAAAAAAACATAATATCCCAAAATTTAACTTGATTTTATTAATTTATATTTATATAATAATCAGTCAGAATTAATCCTGACCTGAACTTGGCAACATTCCGTTTGCAGTTCATCGGTCACCTTAAACGAGATAATTAAGAAGATACTCGGCGAAATGTTTGAAAAGAGTACTTTTCGCTAGTAAAAATTGATTTTTGGGCATTTGTAATCAAAAATTTAACAGAAACGATGCCTAGTGCCATTCAAATTGAATTTAGTTTTCATATAGAATTTTTGTTTTTCATGTAGAGTTTATGATAGGGGCGTACTTTTTGAACAATGATAAAAAAATGCGTTTTTATTTTTATTCAAAAAGTACGCCCCTATCATAGATTCTACATGATTAACAAAAATTCTATGTGAAAACTAAATTAAATTTGTATGGCACTAGGCATCGTTTTTGTTAAATTTTTGATTTTTTTAGATAGTAACTGTCTATCTGAACAACAAATTTTCCATGAACTTATTTTTTTTTTTAATTCCCTAAAGAGTTACAGCAAATTTAAAATCTCAAAATTTAAAAGATGTTTGTGAGCACACTAGATAAAATCATTTTGTTATAATTTTTTTATTTAAATCAAGTAAACCTTGGATTTTAATTCCTCCTCTTAGTCTAAAAACAGGCCTATTGGGAATCTACTCTACTCTACTCTACTTAACTTTACTGAGTTAACTTATATTGTGCACATAGTGCATGTTGATATAAGCATTAAACTGTAAAAAAAATATTGCAAAGTATGTCTGGAACGATGCGTGAATCATTATAAGATTTGCAAAGTCTTATTAAAAAAATCTTCTTTTTTTACTGGATTCAGATTCAAATAAAAATAATATGGTTTCCATTTGAAAAAACTGAGTTAGAGTTAGAATGACCATGAAGAAGGTGAAAAATAACTGTTCTTATTCTGTGGCCCCTTTAAAACCAAATAATTTTTATTTAAAACGTTTTTTTCTAAAAGTCTTACTTTTGGAGATATATCCATTGTTCACTATATCTTGACCACCCTGTATAGGAGATCAATGATGCGGTGTATATCATGAACCGACAAGAAGTTGTATATACTTAGCAAATCATCATAGGTTCTTAACTTAATCGGAGTAAAACCATGATAAAATAAAGTAAAATTATTTATTGTTGATTATTATCAAACGTTAAAAGGAATTATAAACTGATTTCTAACTGCTATTTACTAATAAACTAAATCTTTGAGTAATAAGAATTGTACTATCAATCAAAATTATTATTGACAACTTGTAAAAACTAGTTACATTAATTATATCATACTAATAATAATTTAACCAAAATTCATAAATCACAACACTTCCACATTTTGGATAATTATTAAAAAACACCCATATTTCTTATAAATTTCAAATGCGAATTTTTAGGTAATCCTTTTGTTAATGCATGTTCCAATATATGAAATATGCATAATTCCATCATTTACATGTTTTCTGATAAAATGATATTTTACATAAGTATGCTTTGTCCTTGGTCTAAAACCAAAAATCACAAAATATACTTATTGCATTTTCATCCTGTGTTATTAATATATTTTTTTAAACCTTTTAACCATATACCTTCTTGTACAGCATTTGATAGAGCTATGTACTCTGCTTCTGTTGTAGATGTTGAAATAGTTGGTTGCTTTTTAGAACACCAACTTATTGCACCAGAATTATAAAGAAATACATAACCAGAGGCCATATTCTGGAAACGGTCCACACGATGTCGCATACCACATTCATCATTCTGTCTTTGTCAGTTTCATGAATAAACAAGAGTCTGTCCTTGTAATGTGGCATGCGACATCGTGTGGAGTGCTTCAAGAATTCGCCTGCAGTTGTAGAACATCTGTCATCTGCATCACTTGCCCAATCAGAATCTGAATATCCTGTTAAATCTAAACTGTTTTTCTTAAATGTTAATTTAAAATTTTGTCTTGATTTAAAATAACATAAAATCCTTTTTACTGCTAAGCATTGATTTTTTCCTGAATTTTTATTGACTCTGCTAACAATTCCTACTTCACAAGAAATATCTGGTCTCACAGTAACTTCATATAATAATTGTTTAAATGTGCCAACCTCTCATGCCAAAAATCATTAATATTTTCGCTAACAACATTCACATTATTTGAAGATTCATTAATTTTGTACATTCCATTGTAATTAGAAGCGGTTGCTAAGTCAATTTTCTTATCAATTATTTTACAGCCATCACAATCAAATAATGTTTTTCCTTTATTTGCATTTTTTTTGCTGATAAAATATTCAATTTTGCATCATGTATATGCATGACATCTTCAACAATAATATTTTTGGAATACTCAAGATTAATTCTTACATTTCTTCTACCAACACATTTTAAATGTTCGCCATTTGCTACCCCACAACCGTATGGTTTGTTTTAACTACATAATTTTCTATCAATCCAGCATTATTTGTTAAATGTGTAGTAGCTCCAGAGTCAACATACCATCAATTTTGCTCATTAAAGACATTATTACGCATTGCAGCAAAAAATTATACATAATTATCTTTCTTAGTTTCACTTTTGTTAAAAAAATCATGTTGCGAATTTCCTGAGTGGTTCTTTTTTGGTTTCTTACATTCTGAACTCTTGTGTCCAATTTTGTTACAATTATAAAAACGTATCTCTTGGCTTTTAACATTCCTTTTTGCAAAAAGTGCTAAATCATTGAATGATTTATCTTCTAATGTTTTAAGGTTATCTTGTAAAAGTAAATTTTTGACAAAATCAGTTGTTGTCTTTTGATTAGAATCTTGTATACCAAGAATTAAGGGCTTAAATTGTTTTAGAACTCCACCAAGAATAATATCACCTACTGCTGTATCATTTAATGGTTCACCAATATTTTCTAATTGTTCAGAAATTTGGAAATTTTTATCAATATACTCTTGCATAGTTTTACAAGAATCATATCGAAGTTTAAATAAATTGGAATAAAGACCCGCTAGTCTTACTGTTCCTTTGTCATCGTAATTTTTTTCTAATATTAACCATGCTTCTGTAGAAGTTTTGGCCTTTTTAGTTTCTACTGCTACATTCGGTTTGATTGACATATAAATCTTTGCCAATGCACGTAAATCTAATTCAGGATCTACATTAGTATTTAATTTCGGTTCAATGCACTTCAAGAGCCCAGCATCAACAAGAAATTTTTTTATCCAAAATTTCCAGTCATTATAATTGTTATTTCCATCTAAATGTTTGGATTCAGGTAATCCACGAACAGCCGTAGATGAAATAACCGTTGATTTTTTAGCTTGAAGTTGCAATTGAAGGTCAGATATTTGTAATTGTAAAAAATCAGCTTCGGTTACCATATTAATATTTACGTCGGTACTCAAAATATCTAAATATTTGCACTAGCATATCTAGTGGCAGCTGTAAACTGCTTTTTTGCCTATTAAGAAATGACTCTTAAGGTGTCGAAAAAAATATTAGTTTATAGAATTTTTTTGTTCAGAACGACATTTCCTGTTTAAAAAATTGTTTACTGGAAAAAAAAGTATGACACCCGGTATAAGTAAATAAATTACATACACGAGTCAAATTTTAATAAAGCATACTACAGATTTGTCCTACCTAAGTTTTTATTAGTATTTAATTTAACACAAACATCAAATATGTTTGAAAAGGATTTATTTACTTTATTATCTTTTATTATATTTTCTGAAGTAAAAATAATCGTATGTGATCTGGAAATGCAGCAAATAAGAGAATAGTCAATAAAAGAAGGGCTTAAGTAAATATTTAATTCACTAATTCTTCAATTTCCTAAAAACTCCATGAATTTATTTGATGATATTCTCCTCGAGATAAAAGAAACTGTTTATCGATAATAGATCGTTTATTCATTGTTTGGGACACCGTTTAAGACGTAAACACCATTTTAATTTCGGCAATTGCGAGAAAATGTATTTTAAGCAGAACATTTTATAGTATTTAATGACAAAGCTAAATAGTTTTTCTGCTGACCTAACTTAAAATGCAATAATAATTTCTGTATTTAGAAACGTCGTTAACATTAAAGACGTCCTTAAAAATATTTCTTATGAAAAAATAGTTTTTAATCACGTGTTTTAAGTTAACGACGTCTCTAAATGTTTCAGCATCCTCGCCGAATACAGGCTAAGTCCTTTTAAATTAGGACGGCAGTATTTAAATTTATCACTTTACTAATAAGATAACTTTGTAAACATATTTAATTTTTGTATAACAAATTATAAAACAGTTATTATTTATTATTTTATATTTAATTAGCAGAATTTGAATTTGACAGCATTTAAAGATGTACTTAGTATCCTCTTCACTTAAATGACTTCTCTCATTAATGCGTTTGACCTAAATGGTTAAAACAACAACTTTGATAAGCACATACCGACATGCAAGTTCAATCATCGTGGGCGTTATGGCAGTAAGTTCTCGGACTTATCGCAGTTCATTAACAGATGTAATTACAGACATTAGGAATGTTGTATGTTTCACTCAATTTAAATAATTTTATAAACCAGAAACTACTCATTTTATTACTGATATTTAGTAACACATATGAAATATGGCGTATAATATTTAAATTAAAAAAGAATGCCATTTCCTGTTAAACTTGCGGTGAAATTATAATTATAGTAATATTTCATTTTTCATTTTCATAAATATAGAAATAAAATATTTTATACCCGGTATATAAAATATAATAAAATAATAGAAGTAAAATCATACTTGAATTACATGTAATACATTTTTACTTCTTTTGACTTTATTTACTGATTCAATAATAAATAATTTCATTACAATACAGGGTGATTCTTTAGCTCTGCGACAAACTTTGTCATATAAAAGCAGTTAGTGACTTTTTAAAGGAAGGGAATGATACGTCCATTTGTTTTAGTTTTTGAGTTAAGGGGGTTTCAAGTTTTAATAGAATATTGTTAAAAAACAAAAAGATAAAGTTGGCCATTGAAATCAGTACTAAACAACGTTCTCTTTGAGAATGAAAAAAGTAGAAATTGTTTCGTTACGTCAGCAAACTATTTTTTAAGTTTTGAATAAAAATGTTTCAATTTACGAATAAAGAGAATGTAGATTTTTGTATATGGGTTTTGTGTTTTGTAATGGAAACTCTAGACAAGCAGCACGAAAATATAAACACAGGTTTTCAAAAAGACATCAACCATTCCGTGCCATATTCAGTTTATGTGCTTATTGAAAATTTAAACGCTTGTAACTTCCAAACTATTTGTTTAAAATAAATAAAAAAAATTGGTTTTTAAACCTGTAAACATAAGCTATAATATGCAATAAAAATGCATGGTTGATATTTTAAAAAAGTAAAGTGAACTTCCCGTGACCTTTATCTGGTCACTGGATATTAGGCTAATATTTCTAGGGACATATGAAGGATCCTATGTACCAAACACAATGATAGCAAAGTTTATCACTCTGTATAGCATAACTATTAGTAATTTACAAAACAAATAAAAAACTATTTTAAAATGGTATTTGAACAAGTATATGTATAGTAAATTAAACAACACCAGGGGGTAAATAATACGTTTCGTTTATGAAGAAACTGAAATAAAAGCTTCCGGTGCGGCGTTTCATTCTAAATACAATCGTACGTGAGAATTGATATTTCGTTTTATCAAAACAATATTGGAACTCCTTTCCATCATTTATAGGACATATAAAAAAGTAGTTTGCTTGATGAAATTATCAACCTGACACTTTTATAAAACTTCCAGGAAAAGAGTTAATAAAAATACTAAACTTATTTTACGAATAAAAATAACAAAAAAACCATTTGTTAGATATAATCCAAATTCAGATTTGACCGGGCGCAACGTTAAATTTATGTCATCTTAATCCGTAAGAAAAATTAAATTATATAAGTTCAAGAAATTATGAAAAAATTTTAAATGTAGTAGTTTAACCTGTTTTTTTTTCCAATTTATATGAAGTTTCAAATTTGGCGCGTTAATTTGCACTGTAAGCTAGGTTCGCAACATTGGTTTTAGTTCAAACAAAATCGAAGAGATGGACTACAATAAAGAAAGCGATATTTAAATATGAACAAAGCGATGAGCAGTTATGGTAGTTTCGCCAGGCAAGGCTGTATTATATTGCAATTTGCAATTAAGAGCATCTTCCTAGACACCCGCGATAAATTTTCCTTTGGAGATAATAACAAGGAATAGAAATTCCATCCCATTTTTCTGGAGCTTCTTTGAAAATTATGACCAAGTAATTAATAATTAATGCGAATCCCTAGAGGGCGCGCGAGTTTGGGAGGAAAAAATGTAAAAAATCATGAAATCGAGCATTAGTTCTGCAGTCATAACTCAAGTCTCCCTCGTTAGATTTTCAATTTTTTTTCAGATTTATAATCTAAATTGATTACGATACATCCTGCCAGAGAGTTCCCTTCTGCAACCTAGCACAAAATTAATTATAGGGGTCCAAAGTTAAAGTACTTTTAGATCATTATATTTTTTTTTGTACATTCTCCATTTTTTTCCTTCTGGCAAAAAGTAAAGAAATGACTTCTAAATCAACTATAAAAAAATTGTACAAAAATGTTGTTCATACTAGCTTTTATAACTGCAGAACTAAACCACTATATTCGCCGTTTAGGAAATGGCTCTTAACCAGTACATACCTGCGTAGCACATTTTCGCAGAGTTGGGTAAAATAATTTTTTCGGCGACCATATGAGAAAATCCTATATGTCATTCATATTAGTAGGTTAGAAAAATATATCATTTCAACACTAGTGTGTTTGGGTTTCTGTTTTCTACTTCTTGTAATTTTCGATAGAGGCGCTGCGAAGGAGTTCCGAAAGCCCCCTCTTGGATTTTTTTTTAAATTTTCAAAAAAAGGACAGTTCAAATAAAAATGTATATTTAACCCCGCTAATATTACTAATTTCATTATTAAAATCATCATATAATTAACTTTTGTGTAAATTTTAAATAAATTCGTCACTTTCTAGCTCGTTACGTAATATACTATTTTATTTTATTTTAAATACAAATTACTTTTTTTATTCAATTTTATTTGAAATACTTTCTATAAAATAGGTACTACACCAAAAAAGTATTTGAAATATAAATACTACAAAAGAAATATCGAGATACGTGTTCTTATGAACTCGATACTTGTTTATTTTAAGCTGTTCTTGAGATCAGCTGATACCCATTTGCGGCACATAAATCATTAGAACAATAATGTTGCAGAACATAGAACGAATAATGTTAGAATTGGAAAGTGTTTGAACCTGAAAGTGTTAGAGCCGTAAAGTGTTACATCGAAATGTTGTAGAACAAAAACTGTTAGAACGAATCATAGCAGAACGAAATTGTTACATCATTAATAATTATTTATGTACATTGTTTTTACAATCGCTGTTAGGAATCTTTATTATAACAATTTTTATTCTACTACATTTTGATCTAATAGTTTTCATTCTGACACTTAAAGATTCTTCTTTTAGATTCTGACTACTTTCGATCGGCTATTTTTCAATTTGAACACTTTCCAGTTCAAATATTTTTCGTTATATCACATTATCGTTCTAACAATCTGCAGAACGCCAGACCCAACACCCAACTGAACCCAAAATCATAAACACACTCAACACAAGTAACAAACATATATGAAAATTTTGTTTGTTTGTCTTTATCTTTAAATTTGCAAAGATTGAATCCAAAAAGTATTTCAAATACTTTTATTACTTCAAAATATCAAAATACATTTTAAAAAAGTATTTGTAATACTAACTATTTGAAATACTACCCAACTATGTTTTTTTTGGGGGGGGGGGGTTGTCACCTTACTACGGAGTCCGACAATTTTTGTTCACGAGCATTTTCTCAAAAAATAATTAAAATTTCATAATTTATATTATTAAAGTAAGAATTTTCTCATTTTTATTAATTTTATTAAAAATTTCTTAATAAAATAATTCCTTTGGGGGCAAGACCCCCTCGCACCTACCCCCTTGTGTGCGCCACTGTTCGTACATCATTATGTGTTGATGTAAATTGAGATACGAGATACATCGATAACCGATAATTCGATTCATATTCAATTTAACCATAGGTTTCCAAAATTATCTTCTCTGCAACTTCCCTTTTAAATTAAAAATATGAAAGTTAATTTGTTTATATTATTTTGCAAGAAAATTTAAAAACAAATTAAAACAAATCAAGTCTCCACGATATTTTGTTCAAATACTATGAATTTTTAAATAATATACAGAGTGATTTATAAAGGAATATAAGAAAATCATAAACATATTCTACATAAAAAAAGTGTTTTAATTTTTTTCTATCTATCTTCCTATAAAAGTTATTTAAGAGGCTGTAATTTTTGTAAAGGCGATTTAAATGTAAATTTTTGTCGATTTCAAAGACAAAGTACAGCCATACCAATCAAAAAAGGTAAAATAGATTTTCACATATCTTTTCTAGACATTTAAGAGAATTTTGAGATTTTCTTTTTTTTTCGTATATTTAAGTGTTATATTTATTTAGGGTGATTTTTGAAAGTGCAACAATTTTTCAAAATTTCAAAAGCCTATAACGATATTATAATGCATTATTTATG
Source organism: Stenus bimaculatus (assembly GCA_963971135.1). NCBI lineage: Eukaryota > Metazoa > Arthropoda > Insecta > Coleoptera > Staphylinidae > Stenus > Stenus bimaculatus. Next base: position 26,933,513 of record OZ020184.1, read on the forward strand.
TTTTAAATTTCATACAAAACACGCCTCGGGGTATCGTTTTCTAAATTAACATTGAAAAAATCGAAGATAAGTAAGTTTTACTTTTTACTTCACAATGACAAAAATGAAGAGTCTACATTGCACCTCAAAATGAAAATTAAAAAATCTTTCAAAGAAAACTCTTTATGATCAAAGACACAACACCATACCGAATACACCGACTATCCTCTTAAGCTCAAAAATAAATAAATTCGAACATCTTGGATACTGCTTCAAGTTTAAAAGAAAACTTATTTTAAAAGTAACAGTAGAAACATCTAAAAATAACATTGATAGGAAATCTTCTCTGAAATTTTCTTTGACGAGTTATTCGCAGATTTCCAGCGCATAATTACGCAATTATGAAAAGTATTGACTCGGAGGAAAATTCTCGATCTTCTGAATCAATTCAAGGAATAATTCGCACAATTATAAGCGCAGTTACGCATCTCCATTTTGGGGAGCTTGAACAGGGGTGAAGTGGTAAGGATGTAGCTGTTCTTGATGTAAAGTCTAGGCTAAACAAAATTAACTAAAAGCTAAAAGCTGTAATTGTAGCCCCATTTGCTGCATATTTATTGAAGGATTATCCATCACAATATCTACTACAGCATACAGCTTCTTCCGATTCTACCAAATCTGGACGTATTTTAGCGCAAGCTCCTTTTAACCGAGGTATCCTAATATTCCTCACTCTTCTGAAACTTGCAGAAAATACTTCATGATTTGGAATTCTTCTGTTTGTAGGTGGTAGTTCATACTTTCTCACCGATGCGATGAAACAAATATAATAAAATATAAAAAATAAAATAATTTATTATCTAACATTTGAGAGAACACAAAAATATCCAATTAAATAAGAAAATTTAGGGTAACATTATAATTATTATTTTTTTATTATTAATATACTCAGTGATATTATTATGATTATTTGAAAATGTTATAGCGCCCCTCGCCTACATAATAATGACATAAGGGAGCTAGATAATTATAACATCTGCCTCGCTGAAAATGTTTCGAACAATTATCATTTGTGCAAGTAAACTATGCATAATAGTTGTCGCAATACGAGATATGTAAATTAATTCTAAACATAATCCGACCATTTTTGTTGAGAAACCAAAGCACCAAATTAACAATTCCAATAAAAATACATTACAAAGAGTCACTTACTTCAACAGAGGTATTAATTCTTATTATTATTACAACTTCTTAGTTGTTCAAAGTACTAATTAAAGATGATTGACACAAAATCTCTAAAGAGTAAAATTGTATTAAAACATTGACATTGATATTTCATTATATTAAACAGTGGACGTATTTTCGAACTCAATCGAACTTTTTCTCATGCGAATGACAAAGTTCGATTAAGAGCATCTTCCTAGACACACCCGCGATAAACTTTCCGTTGGAGATAATAACAAGGTATAGAAAATCCATCCCACTTTTCTGGAGCTTCTTTGCAAATTATGACCAAATAACTGATAATTAATGCGAATCCGTAGAGGGCGCGCGAGTTTGGGAGGAAAAATTATGAAAAATCATGAAATCGAGCATTGGTTCTGCAGTCATAACTCCGGTTTCCCTCGTTAGATTTTCAATGCTTCTTCAGATTTATAATCTAAATTGTTTAGGCTACATCCTGCCAGAGAGATACCTTCCGCAACCTACCCCACAAAATTAATTAGAGGGGTCCAATGTTAAGGTACTTTTAGATCATTATATATTTTTTGTACATTTTCCAATTTTTTGCCTACTGGCAAAAATTAAAGAAATGATATACAAATTTTCGAATTTAACACATTTTCTAAAGGAAGATATTGCCACGAAAGATAATTTTTGTGAAAAATAATTATTAGTATTTTCTAAATTTAATTGATTTAAGTTGATATATATTTACTCGCGTTTATTTTTTAAACACTCACAAATGGTAAATACACACCGTCGCCGTCGTGTATAAAATCGCGTATCATAATAATATTTGACCCCTAATGCTGACCAACAAAAAACATTGAAACTATTCTGTATGATTTAAAGAGCGCGCGAGCGTGACTCGAACATTCGTAAAGACAATTAGCAGATTAAATATCGGCGAATAAGCGAAGAATGATGAGTTGATGATCGAAGAATACCATCCGCTCTTACCCCCAGTGAAGGTATTAAATAGCCATTAGTTGTATAAGGTAATTATGTAAAATTTCTGTAAACTTTCTCTAGTTATTAAGTGTATTTATAAGCTTATGTAATCTGATATAATTAGGTCATTATTGAAATAAATACTTTTTCGATGTATCGTCCACTTTGTTAATTCTGCCGAATCAGCCCCGCAAATTCCCCAACAACCAAGACGTAACAATATTTATGTTATTTAGCAATCTGAATCTGAAAATGTAATATTATTTCTTATTTGATGATGTATGGCATTATTTAACTCAAAATTGTCAACAATTTAAAGGTGTCAAATTTCATTGAAAACCCCCGGACAAAAACCTCCAGGACATAAGCCCCCGTGCAAAAAAAACCTCAACAAAACACACCTGGATAAAATACTAACCTAACCTAGTTGTATAGTAAGGCTTTATGTAAAAATTTTAAATTGTTCTTTTCCCAGTAAAAATTTTAAAAAAGGTAATTCAAAAGTACTTCCAGGTACGAGGAAAGAAATACAAAACACAATGGGTTTATGTCCAGGAGGTTTTTGTCCGTGGATTTTTGTCGAGGAGTTCTTTGTCGGGTTTTTTTTTGCACGAGGGGTTTATGTCCAGGGGGTTTTTGTCCGCGGGTTTTTTTGCACGGGGGTTTTATGTCCAGGGGGTTTTTGTACGGGGGTTTTTTGTCGAGGGAAATTTTGCACAGGGGGTTTATGTCCAGGAGGTTTTTGTCGGGGGGGTTTTTGTCCGGGGGGTTTTTGTCCAGGGGGTTTTACTCCTGATACAGGCAGTAATGGCTTGAAAAATATAAATTATTTTCTAAATTAATTTTTTTAGCTTTTTGGCCATAAAAATTTATTTAGTTGGCGTTTAGGTAATCATTCCTAAATTAAATCATTTTTTTTTAATTTTATTCGAAAACATTTTATGCAAAATTTATAAGGAAGAAGAAATCCCTTGAATTTATCGACATAAGACAATAAATTTTAAATTAAAATTTTCAATACCTAAAAAGTTTTATGTGCTCTCGTACCATCTAAGACCGTTTCCGGTAATCGAGGATTGGTAAAATTTTTATAAAACGATCGCTTTTTATAAAAATGCATGTACACAAAATTTCATTAGAAAATGTTCAGTATTTTGGCCGCAACTAAGACCATATTTTTTAAAAAATCAACTTTGGGAACTTATAACTTCTTAGGATTTTTGAATATAGATAAGTAGGGCCAAATCGACTTATTTTCATGTAAGCTATCATCTGTTAAGCGTTCTCGGTGTAGTTACGTAAATTTCTGAGCATATACCTATGTATATCAAATAATACTAGTATATGCCTACACATGTTCCCATCTGCAAGATGGCAATTATTTAATTAGATTACATCTTCAACATAACCAGCATGACGATGAACACTTGATTCGAGAGACCTACAGTAAATTAATAAAATCTTTTAGTAATTGAAATTACACTCCGAGCACCACATACCACCTGCTTAAGTTCACTCCATATTCTGCAATGGAGAGGACATCACTCAACAAATCATTGTTGCTTACTACATGTTTAATACTGCTTAGTATATTAAGCACTAAAATTTTCGCTACGTTTCCTCTAGATTTCAAGGTGCATTTAAAAGCAAATTTTTGGTTCCTTTAAATACCAACCTAAGCGGACCTGAATTTATTACTGGATGGGCATGTGTGTGCAAATCAGAAGCTAATAGAGTGTTGGGAGTGTGTAAACATATGCCTCCGTAATATGAAGCCTCTTTTCATTATTTAGAACTTTTAGAAATGTAAAAGAATTAAAAATATAAATAGGTAAATTTATGAATGAAATAATGCCTTTTATTACGTTTTTAGAAAAACTATTAATATAGAGGGTGATGATAAAGTTTGGAACAAAATTCGTAACTGCCATATTTAATTTTTTTGAGAGAAAATCGCTCGGACAGGTCAAATTTAGTTTTTAAAATGCCATCATCATTGACATCAATGACGTCATCATCATTTTTTTAATGGAAACCCCCACTTTTTTACTCGTTTTTGATAGACATTCATTTGTCACATAAACGATGATATGAATAGGTTTCAGAGGAATTAAAAATATAGTACATTTAAAACATTTATTATAAGTAGTAAAAATGTATTAGAAAAAACAACAGTACAAAAAACTTTAGTCAAACAATAGGCAATCTTTAGTTTAATTTAAGCTAATAAGGCTCATAAGCGACATTACATTATTCATAATATCATAATTATAAAAATAAATTGATAAAAAAACAAATACTTAAATGATTGCGGATAATGGTCTACACAGCTGGATCCTTATAAAAATAGTCAAAGAAAAATACTCGACCAATTCGGCAATGACGTGGAGACTAGTTCCTGACAGGTATTGCCAACTGCTATTGAAATAAGTTTTCTTTCCACCAAGATGAGTTCAAATTCCACACTATCAAATTCACCAGAAAAAACCATAATGTATGTGAACTCGTCTTCTTCGGTGACAGATTCCAGGCAAATATGTCCGCTGATAAAACTTTCGTTGGAAGATTTTAGGCCTACCAGGTTGCCTTCGGCTGGGTGGTTTTCAAGTTGGGACCTGAACTGCTCATAGTTTTCGTAATTTTATGAACAAACTAGGAGTATTCATAGATACGAGTACATGAAAATCGGGTTTTGAGTGATTGAAATTTTGAAATAAAAGAGATAAACGTAAGCTACATACAAAATTTTGAGGAAATATTGTCATTTACATAATATCAAGATAGCCCAAATACCTAGGTTTTATACAGATTTTCTAACAAAAAATAAAATTAAACTACTATTACAGCTCATGTAATAATGAATTTGGTTTTGCATAAATCATTTGAGCAACATTACCTTTTTTTCTAAAATTTTTAAAAATAGTGAAAATAATGTTTAATTTTAACACTCAGTATTTCGTATCGAATTTATAAAGTTTATTTTAAAATAAATTTCTTTGACTATTCAACTTACAAGTGATTATTTTTTGTGACAAGTAAAACGTCAAAAATATCAGCGATTATTTTGTGACGATAATGTCAAATTTCAATAAGTTTGAAGTTAGCTGTCAAATTTTGTACAAAAAAGTGAAAAATGTTCGTTAAATAGTCCTTTAAATATGCACTCTTGTTCAAATTATAAGTCGAATATTTTTCATACATTACCACTCTTGTCATTTGGGGTTAAGTTGGGGAATTTTTAACCCCAACATTCGTGGTAATGACAGTGAAAAATATTCGTCTTAAATTTGACCACTCGTGATATTACATACGAAAATTTAAATATGTATTTCTAAAGAATTTTTATCTTTTACGCTTTATTGTTGGAAAAAAGTAGAGAAACATGTGTAACATTTTATTATAATATACAAAATAATGAAAAATTTTATTTCACATTTTACCCAAATACTTAGTTTATGCTTATCCATCATGCCGCGAGGAATAAAAATTTCAAAAGTAATTAAAAATTTTATAATTAGTGATTTTAATAAAAAAGTGTCACAAGCTGATATTTCTAGAAAGTATTCGCTGCATAGATGCTTTATATCCAGAATTATAAAAAGGTATAATGAAGGTGGAACAGTAGATTTCAAAAAAAGTCTGGACGGTCACGAAAAACAACATTACGTGAAGATAGAACGCTTATAAATATTTCAAAACAAAACCCATTTTTATCCTCAAACCAAATTAAGGCCCAATTTGATAACAATCAGTTTTCAAATATTACATCACGTACTGTCAGAAATAGACTAAGTGAGAACATTCTTATAGCTGAAAGACCAGCAAAGAATCCTCTACTTTCAAAGAAAAACAGACGTGCCCGAATTAAATTTGCTCACGACCACATTAATTGGACTTTAGAAGATTGGAATAGGGTAATATTCAGTGACGAATCAAAGTTTAGTTTGATAAGTAGTGATAAAATCTAATATATGAGATGTCCTAAGTGCAAAAGATTACATCCCAAATATGTTCGACATACAGTAAAACATGGTGGTGGATCTGTAATGATTTGGGGGTACTTTTCTGGTTTTGGAATGGGCCCCATTCATCGTATAAATGGCATAATGGATCGTTTTGTGTATAAAAATATTTTAGAGAACGTTATGGTCCCATATGCTGATAGCACTCTCCCATTACGTCACTTCTTTCAGCAGGATAATGATCCGAAGCATACATCAAAGTTTGTAAAACAATGGTTTGCTGAAGAAAAAATTAATTTATTGAAATGGCCATCACAATCTCCGGATTTAAATCCAATTAAAAACCTTTGGAGTATTTTGGATAACAAAATTCGCAATTAAAATTTGGACGTTCTCTTTTCAGCGCTTCAAAAAGCTTGGGATGAAGTAGATCCAATTTTAGATGTGCTGATATACTTAAGAACAACGGGTATTGGACAAAATATTAGTTTACACCTTAATTTTTGTATTTTTATATGGATAAATAATAAGTTTCTAATTGTTGCTCTACTTTTTTTCCAGCCTTATTACTAAATTATTATACTAAACCTACAGAATATTGTAACCTATATATTAAGAAAATGTAAATGTTGCTCTACTTTTTTCCAATACTGTATATGAAAGATGTGTAAATATCTTATTTTTTTACCAAGTATAAATTACTTTCAAAAAATAAAATTAAGTATAAATATTTTCTATAAATATATATGTATCAATATAAAAAATAAAATTTGGTATATTACTTACATTTTTAGAAGAATTTATACTCGTACAATCTGTGTTTACGGAGTCCATGGTATTATTTGCTTTGAAACAACTATTGTAGCAATACTTTAACATTGATTTACAAATCAACCACCTGCGCATTTATATTAAATTTTAAAGAAAATTAATTATTTGTGGGGAGGGGGAGAACGGAGAATTGGAGGGTATTTATGCGTACTGTTACACAAATTCACCTTTATATTTTTGTCTCACGCATTCTGAAGAATTGTTCAGATTGGGTAATTTTGTAATGAATTACTGCACATGGTTTTGGTTCACTAAGAAATTCTAAATATAGAGGTAAATCTTATTTTTGTACAAGAATTAATTTTAAAGTTGTCCATAGTTTTGTGTGTTGTAATTTACTTTTAAGAAAACGTGTTTGTTATAAATAAAGATCTTTGTAACCATTGAAAATGGGGACATACATATAAAAATTGTTTATGTTTTCACCTATGTTGTTAATTAAATACTCATATGTTTCATTGTATTAATTTTTAAATGTTTTTTAGCCTTGAAAATGACAAGATTATTTGTCAAAACGGCCACTCATGTAAAGTGAATTTCTGTAAATAAAAAGTGTTCGTTTTTATGCTGATTTCGTTAATGACACTCTCCTGACTATAATTAACTATACGAACGTATGAGAAAATCGTATATGTCATTCATATTAGTGGTTTAGAAAATCTATCATTTCAACACTAGTGACTTTGGTTTTCTGTTTTGTAACTCTGAAATACTTCTTCTAATTTTCGATAGATGCGCTGCGAAGGAATTTCGAAAACCCTCTCTTGGAAGTTTTTGAACTTGAAAAAACCGGACAGTATCTTCTGGTCTTTTGTGATTTGGATATTTCGAGCATTGCAATGTTTTTTACCTTCTCAATTGCGTCCACGGTCGATCTGATGCTCCGAAAGCCAATTTGATTTTCGGCCAGGCCACCACTTTCCTCGAGCTCTGCCAGTAGTCTTGTGGTAAAAATTTGCTATTGTAGTTTTCCCATTGTGTCTAGTAGGCTGAGGGGTCCATCCACCTACAAAATTACATCTCTCTACGCACAAAATCACCTTCTCCCCTTCCTTGCGGTTTTTGTATTATTAATGAGAAGTTACAAACAGCATTTCATTAGTGCATAAGTACAGATCTTCCCACTCTAAATCACTATGATTAGTTATCTGACTAATGTCTCGATTCTGTGCAAACTCGTAAGCCGTATCTATGAGGTATCTATGGAAACCCACATAACAAACCTGACAGATATTTACGGTTTTGCAAGGAAACTTAAATTAAAGATGACCCAAACAACGGGTTCCACATATGTAGGATAATATTCAATGGGCAGAGCTTCCGTCCGTTTTTGCACCAATTACAAAAATTATTATTGAAAATATTACCAAAGCTGGCAATTACCATGAATAGTGGTCTAAAGAACACTTGTTAGTTACATAATAGCAAGTTTTTATATTTTATAGCATACCTTAATTTCCATTCTACTATCATGTCTGCTGTTTTATGTATTTATTAGCCTCTTTGGTAATAATTTCAGGACTATACAACATTTAGTGAGGGTGATTTTTTACCCCAGTTAGTGGTAAATCAGCTGGTTGATAAAATCTAATTAAGTGGATTTTTTCGAACAATTTATTTTGAATGAACAATGAACATACATTGGTGCCTTCATTTAATTTGATTTTATCAACCAACAAAACTACGAACACAAACCGTCAAAAGTAAGTCAGATTGTGCGAGGGAAACTTACTTGTAGACTTATACTCTATATGGACTACATACATGCCAATTGGCGTTTCTTTCACTTATCCTAAAGTGTATTGCGTTGAAAATTAATGACAACTCCATCTATGTTTTATGTGTAAAAAAACTCTGTGACAGTGACTATCGCTAATTAGGATTCTATCGTATATTTTTACATCCTTTTACAGATTTCTAGAAATACGAACTAATTAATTTCAATTTCTAATTGTTATTAAGACAGTCATAATGGCTAGAGTGTGTATTAGAAGAAGCTATATTAAGGCTCGTCACTGAAAATATATTTTTAGATGTAATATTAGTAAAAATAATTTACAGGAACCTATACAACCTGCGTATCCAAATATATTTCAAATCGATATTTTTTTTTATATTTCCTTATTGTACCTAATACAAGTCTTCCGTAATTTTGCTACTTTAAAGAAAGTAACACCCAAATGTAAATAGTAACTTACATTTACATACACTGAAAAGAGCCTTATGAAGAATAATGTCTTTCATATTTAAATATTTAAATATTTAAATATTTGAAAATTTCTGTATCTTCCAACATATCTAGTTTTATACCTGCTTTTCTTGATGTAAAATTACTAAATTATTTTCTTTATTAAAGTTATGGTTATTTAAACGGAGATGTAAACCGAAAATTCCCTTGTCATTATTTCTTTTGTACAAAGAAAGAACGTTGTTCATTATGAAGAGGTGAAAGTGTTGTGCCGCCCTCTCGTATGGAGGAAAAGAAGTAAAGAAAGTGAGAAGTACGTGTGAGAAAAGGAAAAAAAGGAGATGGCGGGGGAAAAAAAGAAGTAGAAACGTGGTGGCCGGGATTCAGTGGGAAAGATGAAGAAAATGTAAAAGAAACAAATAAAGTTAGTGAAATTAAGTCACATTCAGTGGTCCTTCGGGTTCCCAGTTTAGTGGCAAATCAATCACGTCAAGTGCCATAGTAAAGTGTCACCTCAAAAGTAAGCAAGTTTAAACGTGTATCTCCACCAGGTAGAACACCTGCAGTTCTGACGTCATCACACAGCCTTCCTGTTTGTGCTCCAATTGTGCTACAAAATAGTGGCGGCAAGTACGGACAAATTGTAAAATTGTAAATAAATATAATTCATTATACTACTTGTTTTTCGTTCCCTTTTCAATCTCAATAAACTGCTCGAAGTAAAAAGTAAAATAGAACTCAAAACCTCAACAATTAATACTAGTTTCAATAGATCTGCTGGTTTTAAAAACTACTCTTGAGTTACGACAAACTTAAAAATTTTTTTTTGCTAAATGATTTATGGCTATTAAGGAGAAAATTAATTTATGTTCTAACTTAGGTAACTATTTATTAATAGTTGTTGATAAATTAATAAAATAAAAATAATAAAATAAAAATAAGTAAGTACACTTAAGGAGTGGTCCCCCTATCATGAAGTTTGAAAAAATAAAGATATTTGTAAAATACTCATTTTAAAATTTATAATTATTAATCTCTCAAAAATGGCCGAATAAATTTCATAATTTGCAATTTATTTTATTTATATAAATTATTTAAAAGTAGTTTTAATAGATTTTATTAAAAAAAATACCCACAAATAAATCCAATTTTTTTTTTAAAGTTGAGAAAATTTTTTTTTTGTTATAAACATACTTGACTTGATTTTCGGTGAAGACGGAAGTAAAATTGTAAAAAAATTTAGTTCAATAAATACGTTTTTTATGCCATATAGTAGAATTTTAAAGTTTTATTTGCATAATTAAAAAAAATACAGTCGTAAACTAGTTTTGTGGACACCTGGTATATGTTATAGTCTTTATTTTAAAGTCAAAAGCATCTTCTAAAGTTAAACTATTTAAGCTTCCAATCATTGTATGTATTCAAAAAGCGCAGTTTGCATCAATGATGACTTATACACCCTCAGGAAAGTTAAATTGCAGTATGTAATAAATTATTGTTTAACATTATGTTACTGTGTAGAACGTTTCGCAAATTCTACAAAGCTCTAATTCTATTCATTAAAGTCAGCTTCGCAATAACTCTTTCAGTAAATTAATTAAATATAATATTATCAAACAAATATAATTTTTTAATATATTTGTATAATAATAGATATCAAAACTTTACTTAATATCGTTAAATGGACTTACTGATTTTTTATCCAAACTTAAATTGTTAAATGTTTTAAATCAATATTGAAACTTTATGAATATTCACTATTGGCATAGCTTTCAAAATGTCCAATAAACTGATTCTATACGTTCCTTGTTTACTAATTAGCAGTATGTAAAATAAAAACAAGCTGCAGACTGTTGATAAATAAAAACTCAAAATTAATAATTAACTAGATAACTCTTTTAATGTCTCAAGCATAGACAAACTTCTAGTCTCGTAATTTTTTGTTCTTCACGAAGTACCGAACGTTAAAACTAGAAAACTGTTTTAATGTCTCAAGCATAGATAAATTTCTAATCTTAAAAAATTAGTAGTTAGAATCAAAATTTATTTTAATATACAAATTGATTTTTTAAAATAATAACCATAATAGCAACTCCAAGAAACTAGTGATTTTGTTAAATTTTCTTAAATCTTACTCAAAATTATTGAATGACCTATTACTAAGCTAAGGTTATTTTATATGAAATATCACTTAATATAATACAAAATAAAGTAAATATAGACAGAGTCGATCGATGAGCGACTTAATCTGATCACACCTAACCAAAACCAATCAAATACAAAAATAATAAAATATTCTTCTGGTGGAAAATTGTGTAAAGCTGATAAGCAAGTACATCTGAAAAAATATTTTTTTTATTTATAACGTAACCTCATGTTGTAGTTTAATTGGCTAGGTTTTCTGAATGATCTTTTCTTTGCGAATAGGAATTAATATAATAAACCAGATGTTAACTTAACTTTAATTATGGATTCCCCAATATCGAAACCATCCGGTTGTTACTATAAATAAAGTAATCACCTTATTTTATGTAACATAAAAAATATGAAACCCAAAAGAAAATAAAAGGAGACATGTAATTGTCTTTTAATCATAACCGTTTATAAGTTTTAAATAAAAACAATGTAGAGAACAATAAAACGATTATCATAAATTTAAACTGGCATCTTATGATGAGGTTCTTCATCTTGTTAAGTTTTCGCAAAGCACTTGTTTTTCATTATCAAAAAGCTGCAGGCCTAATATTTGCATATTTATATTAGAGAATAATTACGAGTACATCATTGAAACTGCAAGTTTTCAAATTAAAAGCAATGATACCAAACATTAAAGTTGTTTAAACTTTATTCAGCGAAAAAGTTTCCGTCAGCTTCAGTAATATGAAACATTTAAGAATTATACTTTTGGGTCTTTCGTATAAAAAAATACATAAATGGAAATATTATGAAAACTACCGACTTAGTTCAAAGAAATTCGAAATACAGTTTAAAGTAACACACAAATTTATAAGTACTACTTTTTGAAAAAGTTAAAACATATATTATCGGTTGACATTACGATGCCATCAGAGTTTTTTTAATTGATTTGATAAGGTTTTTTAAGTATAAACTAATACCTTAGCATCTTCCTAGATACCCGCGATAAATTTTCCGTTGGAGATAATAATAAGGAATAGAAAATCCATCCCACTTTTCTGGACCTTCTTTGCAAATTATGACCAAATAACTGATTATTGGGAGGAAAAATTGTGAAAAATCATGAAATCGAGCATTAGTTCTGCAGTCGAAACTCAAGTTTCCCTCATTAGATTTTCATTTTTTATTCAGATTTATAATCTAAATTGATTAGGCTACATCCTACCAGAGAGTTACACTCTGCAAGCTAGTACAAAATTAATTAGAGAGGTCCAAAGTTAAGGTACTTTTAGATCATTTGTACATTCTCGATTTTTTTTTCCTTCTGGCAGGAATTAAAGAAATGACTTCTAAATTATCTACAAAAAAAACAATCCATATAGGTATTAGTTTTCTAGATCTAAAATTACAAAGAGTGAATGAACAGTTGGTTTTTGATATATTCAGAAAGGTTACCAGCACTGATTGGTCAATTGAAATAATAAAGATGTTAACAAAAAACGCATTTTAAAAATTAAATAATTTACTTTCTCAAAAACTGTTAATTAAATTTCATAATTAAAAAATTTAATCAAAAAAAATTCAATTTTTTTTTGAAAGTTCAGAAAAAAATTGTTTTTGTCACGAACATTCTTGGAACTTACATTGGTAAGATATATAAGATATTTATTGAGTTCTTTCTACCATACATGTCACACTCGTTACAATTAAACAATATAAAGCACATTAATTGCAAAACATAAATATTCAAATATATGAGATACGATACAATTGGATTCGTTTAAATTTTTAACATATTAAAATATTCAGATAGTTTATAAAAGCAGTTTTCTATTAAAAAATCCTTTAGTTGGTTTTTAGATTTTTACTCTTTTTAATGTGATTCGGTAGTTTGTTATATATGTAACCCCATGCACAATGGGGTAAAAAAATTTGTATAGCTAAATTATTTTACATTCCTGTTGGGTAAGAATGGTCTAGTACAAGTTTAAAATCTTTTAGATTATTGAATATAAATATACCAAACTTATACATATAAATCGAACATATGGTTAGTAATTTTTGTTCCTTAAAAGTTCAGCGGCATGATTCCTTGAAGGAAAGGGTAAATTGAACATAATTCTAATTACGCTCTTTTGTAGTACAAATATTCTTTCGATTACAGTAGCCTGACCCCAATTGACTATGTTGTAAGATTCCACAGAATAGAAGCAGGCATAATACAGGTTTAATAGGTTCCCTTGATAAAGTTCTTTCTTGATTAAAATTATAGCATAGGTGACTCTAGCTAAGGTTAAGCATACGGCATTTATTTAGTAATTCCATCGAGATTTACTCCTAATATCCGCGTATGAGTTGATACATCTAATAAACTGTTTGAGGTAAGATTTAAGTTGAGATCCGTAGGAAATTTTTGTCTGTATTTGAAATTGATTGCTACTGTTTTTTCCAGATTAATAATAAAGCTATTTGTATTACACCAAGACGAGAATTCGTATATAACTTTATTACCCCTGTACCGCAACTTCTCCAAGTTGTCGCCGACAAGCAAGAACGTTGTATCTTCTGCGTACATGATCGTGTAACCATTTTCAATACTGTTTGGTAAGCCGTTTATAATCAAGACAAATAAGAGCGGTCCAAGGATTGAACCTTGGCCCGCACCCAGAGATATTGTCTGGCTGTTTGATAGTTGGTCTTTGATGAGTACTGAAAATTTGCGATTAGTTAAATAGGAACGTATCCAGTTATTTGCTATACCTCTAACTCCTAAGTTTTCTAGTTTTGTCAAAAGCTTGTCGTGATCTAGTGAGTCGAATGCTTTCGAAAATTCAAACATTAAATTTTTGTGTTATTTCGATTAAGACAGATTCCAAATTTTTTCCATGTACAAATCTATTTAATCAAAAGGAGAAGATTAAAACGACCTACTTCCAAACCAACGTTACAAACTTTGTTTGTCTTAACAAAATTTCGTGTCGTTTATTTTCGTAATTTACATGTCTGTTAATTTTGTGCTGACTCATGTTTTGTCTTTTTACGATTTTCAGTTCTTAACTTTTTAACAATTTTAAACTGTGATATTGAGCTTACATTTGACACGTCTGTACTATAATAATGTTTTATAAGTTTTTCTAAATTTTCCACCAATCTACCATTAATTGCGTCTTATAAAGTTCAACTTTATTTATAGAGTCTTAAATATTACTCTGATGATGGGATTTTCCCGAAATGCGTAAGTGTTAAGACAAATAAAGTTTGTAACGATGGTTTGGAACTAGGTCGTTTTAATCTTCTCCTTTTGATTATGGATCACCAAGCAGTAGTTAACTTTGAACTTGAAAAAAACAAATCTATTTGGTTGAGGTACAATAAGATCATATTTTTCAAAAAAGTTAGTAAGTCTGTCGCCATTGTTTTCTCATATATATTAGAAAAAAACTAAATTAAGTATTGGGTTTATAGTGTTGGTCCCCTTTCTTAAAGATTGGTACAAGCTTACCATGCTTTAAGGTGTTTGGAAAACATCCCGAACTGAAAGATTGGTAGATAAGACAAGTTAGGATCTCTGATATGGCGAAACGGCTGTATTTGATTATTTTTTGGGCTGTATTATCCAACCCGCAAGAGTTTTTGTTGGGGAATTCTGCAATAATTTTACAAATCTCTTCTGGAGTTACGTCGGTTAGATAAAAGGTATTTGCACAAGTGAATCTGTAACTATATATGTTGGCAGATGAATGATTGGTGAAATAACCAGCAAATTCATCAGCCACATCTTTTCGATCTACAATTTCTTTACCCGAACCGTTAATTAGTTCAAGTTCCGTTTGTTCTTTTTTGTTTTTGCCTTTGCGTTCGTTAATGATGCGCCGCATTGTTCTTAGCTTTCATTGCCATAAACATCCTAATGGGGTATCATAATTTGCCCAGTTGTAAATGTTATTGGAGTAGTAACGAAGATTTAGGAGTACAAATTGTAGGAAAGGCAATGTCACGAAATAGATTCCAACAAATTTTGACATTTTTACATGTGACCGATAATAAAAATATTAAATGAAATATTCCTTAGCAGAAACAATGGTACTAGAGAATTGAACATAGATGAATCCATGATTCGTTTTAAGGGGCGCAATAGTCTCAAACAATATAACCTCATGAAGCCCATAAAACACGGATACAAGATGTGGTGTGTTGCTAATATGACAGTCTTCATACTCCAATTTGACCTACATCAAGGAAAAAATTAAACATTAGAACAAGAAATTAATATTTAATATTAAAATAAAAAACTCACTCTATTTTAAAGATATTTAATGAGCCAGAACATTTTCGTCAACCAATGTTGACATTATCAATGGCATTAAATGACAGAAAAATACAAACATGGTTTCTTAGGAAATAATTTTTGAAAACTTAATTTGGAAAAAGAAATATAAGAAATGTATACCGGGTGGAAATGAAACTAGGGCCACCCCTGGCATTTCTTTATTTATGGAAATAAAAATTAAAATTTTAGTATCTTATATGATCTAAGAAAACAAATTTTATGGATCGAATAAATCTTTCATTTTACTTTCGGTTTATCAGGAAATGGCATCCACTTTCTTATTTCAAATATAACCCCCTGAATTTGAATTTTTTTTTGGTAAAAAATTTGAGTAAAACCTACAAAAACTATTTTTAAACATACATATGGGATATCACAGTACCCGGAAAAAACCCTCTATTTAATTAGGGGGTGGCCTTTATATCATCCCATTTAAAAAAGTAAAGATATTTCCAAAAAACGCTTCTTTTAAATTTAGTTAATGAAGATTTTATCAAATATCTCACTTTTTTTAAATGCAATGATGCCGGGTCATTCGACTTTTTAAAAAGAGGATTTTATAACGATTATTTATTTTATGTATTTAAATTATTTAGAATTAGTTTTGGTAATTTTCACCGACTTCGAAAACCTTTTTTTTTTTCGAAAAATTTTTTTTTTCGCAAAAAATAAAAACTAATATCTCAAAAATACTTCTTTTTTAAAAGTATTTTAAGCCATGAATAAAAATATGGGATGTTACATTTAAAAAAACAAAGTTCATGGTGTTTCCGGTGAAACCGGAAGTTATTTCGAAAATAAAAATAGCACATAAAATTTTTTTTTGAACCATAGAACATAGCCAAATTTCATTTTTCTATTCATAAATAAAAAAGTTATAGAGGTGACCCGGTTTTCATTTCCACCCGGTATATATAAATATATAAATTACGGGGCTCGTACGAAGTGTTGATAATAAACCAAGTATTTTTTAATGTATTAAATCCTAAGTAAGACATTAAAGACTTACATTTTTTTGTTTTGAAAATATTTTGAAAAAACACAAAATCTTATGACTTATGAGAAATTTATCTATTAAATTAAATCACGGAGTTTCTACGACGGGGGAGATGATCAACCAAATATTTTATAACGTAATACATCCTAAATAAAAACATAGTAAAAATTAAAGACTTACATTTTTTTGTTTTCTAAATGTTTTGAAACAAATTAAAATTTTATAAGAAATTTATCAATCAAATTAAATCACGGGGCTTGTACGGGACTGGGGATAATTAACCAAATATTTTTTAATATATTGCATCCTATGTAAGAACATAGTAAAAAACATTTTTTTGTTTTGGAAAAATTCTCAAAAAAACTTAAAATTTTATGAGAAATTTCTAATTTAAATTAAATCATGGGGCTTCTACTAAATATTTTTAATAAAATTTGTTGGAACTTTTTTAAAGAAATCGAATTGAGGGGATGGGTATGTGTAATTAATTATTTTTTTGCATATATGAGCAAGTTTACGACCACATGCAATTTTATTTTTGGAAACGAATGTAAAATTGAATGCATTCGGATGTAACTTCAAGGTGGTAAAATTTCACTGTAATATGTTAAACTTAATTACACTTATAAAATAGATTTATACGAACAAATCTATTTTTTTATATTCTTTGTACGTCCCGGCTGCAAAAATCAAATATTAAAAAAAATATATTAATTATCCATTAATTTTTTCATGCGATTTAAATGTATAGAAACAAGAAATAATTGGACTACTTTTTTTAATTAAGGGGCTTAGGCTTTAAAGGGTTAAACGGATGATTACTTTACGGAGATACCGATTTTCTCATTTCTCGATCAAAACATTTACGAACATATTAAAAAGGTAATAGATAATTTTGATACAACAAATTGTGCTGCAAATAATGTTTATAATATTCCATTAAAAATAAGAAGGTACTTGATCTTATGAAAGACGAAAATGTTGGAAAAATTATGTCAGAGTTTATCGGATTAAAATCTAAAGTGTATGCGCAAAAACTACATTTAACGGGAAATTCATATGACGAAAATGGCGAAAGGTGTTAATAAAGCTGCACTTGATAAAAATTTTATTGTTAACCAAATAATTTCGATTCATTGCGCGTAATCGAAAAATCAAAACATACACCGATGAATGTAATTTTTCCCATTTTCGCGTGATGAATGAAAATTGACGAGTGGTTTCGAGAGCATCCGATAAAGTATAAATAGCGCCCCCAAATCTCTTTGTGAGGTTTCTTGATAATCGAAGATTAACAATAATTAAACGAATGGGGAAAGATCAAAGATTTAAATAGGTTTTTAATCATTAGTTCACCATAGCGTATGAATTAGTTAGAACTGCCTGTTTATGTTACAAGTCGGCATAAACACTACTGAAAACTTTACTGGAAGCTAAATAAACCGGCCCTAAATGGCATAAAAAACGTTTATACTGAACTAAGAAAAATTACAATTTTACTTCCGGTCTCACCGGAAATGACATCAACTTTCTTATTTTAAACGTAACACCCTATTTCTTGGACTTATTATTAAACATTGGTATGTTTATGACAAATGAACATTTTCTGACAATAAAAAAAAAATTTTTGGTAATTTTTTTAAATTAAATCTATTAAAACTATTCCTAAATAATTTAAATAAGTATAATAAATTGTAAATTATGAAATTCATTGGGCAGTTTTTAGGAAATTAATTTTTAAAATGAGTTTTTTGCAAATATCTATATTTTTTCAAACGGCATCGAGCCATATGAAAAAATAAAGATATTTGCAAAAAAGGCATTTTAAAAATTATAAATATTAATTTCTCAAAAACTGCCAAATTTCATAATTTATCCAATTTTTTTTTTAAGTTCAGAAAAAGAAAACTAAAGTTTTTGACGAAAAATCTCGAGAAGCAAAAAGTGCTTAAATTAATTTTTTTTAATTTATTTAAAAAATGTTTCTATCATTTTTTTAGGACAATGTAAAATTATTTTTTTTATATTAAAATTAAGGATAAGGTCCAATGGTCACTTTTTGCCTCTTGCTATTATTCTTTCAAAACTTTAGTTTTCTAGTAAAACTATCGAAAATCTCAAAATTTTTGCCCATTTTGTCGAATATCACTAAAATCACGAAAAATTTACGAATCTTCAATAAAAATTATGGGTTCCCATATGAAAAAAATGTTTCCCCCATAAAGTTCTCAAACATTTTTAATGAAAACGATTAGTTTTCAAGATATTCAACTGGATTAAATAAAGTGAGACACTCTGTAGTATTATTAATGTAAATTAAAATATTTCAATTTATTTTTAACATCTTTTATTCGTTTTTAAACATTGCTTTTGCAAGAATTGCATCTTTTATTCTAAGCAAAGGAGTTTTTCGTGACCCAACATATTACATTTATTTTAAATTTTTATACCTAAAATATTCCAAAAAAATCCGATAATTTATAGATAAAGTATAAATAACACTATGAATGAAAATTACATGCTAATAGTTAGATTAACGATTACTTTGTTTGTAATTTAATATCTGATTCGTATATTGGTTAGTAAACACATACAATCCCACTAAACGCAATTGTAAATAAATCCTTTTCCTCAAATTGAAACTTCCAATTATAATTTTGCAAATCCAACTGACTCTCAGAATGATTGTGTTATTTGATTAATAACACAATCATTCCGTTTTGAAATTAGGTACAATGAATTTTGTATATTTCCTATCAAAATATTTGGAATATTTATTATGAAGATTATTCTGCAATCTCTTAATTAAATAAATAAATGGAACAAATGCCTTTAGTCTCATTACTTTTACAGTTAAATTTTGAATTTTCTTTCTATATTAAATTTAATTTATATTATAACTTATTTTTATGAATATTCGAAGAATAATTTGTCGAAAAATCACTTCATGAAGTGATTAAAAGAACCTACTACTTGTGGTGTCAATAATATCAGAAACCATGTACATGATATTATTTTCTTAAAAAAGATGTAGTTTATTGAATATGAACCTTTAAATTTAACAGGAAAGTGGTTGATATATTTACAGATTACAGAACGTATGAACTTTACGCCAATATTTTTTTGATGCAATTGCAAAAAATAGATCTTATTGAGGACAAAGGTATGTACATAATTTTTCCGGTCAGCTTAATGACTACATTAACTAATAAAATAATATTTGGAATTAAAATAACTACAATTAATTTTCGTATTAACAATTAAATTATAATTTTGAACTAGAGTAGTTATCATCTGATATGGCACTGCGCAGAAACTCGGAGGCGTACGGAAAACTGTATTACGAAGCTTTACGGAAAGCGTACACTGCGCACTAGCCTGTTTTTAGAACAGAGCGAGGAGCGAGTGGGGCAGGACTTAGCCCGTCATCTCATACTGCATTTACACACTCGTGCTCGCCATTCGCCTCGTCAATCGCCAAAAGATTCTACGAAACATTCGTGTCAGTTTGCTGACACGAATGACCGCTTACACACTCGCGAAATGTTTCGTCGAGTGTCTCTCGCGATTGTATATGAATTATTCAGTTTTCTATCAATCGGTACCAATAGAAAACCTAGACCTAAACTGATCGTCCATGTTTATTCATTTTTTGAATTATCTCTCATTTGCGGGGTCAATCTTGATTTTAAGCCGCGTATAAAAGTAAATCCGCCTCAGCGCTCCTTCTAAACTCAACGCGAATGTGTATATTACCGCATGGGAACCTGGCAACTTACATTATATAAACATCTTGGAAAAAATACAGAAAAGATTTCTTCGTCATATGTATTTCATTGAAGAGGGAATCTACCCAGACTGGAACCTTTCATACACGCACTTTTAAACAAATTCTCCATGATTACTATTTATGACCGACACAGGGTCACAGATGTATGTTTCCTCTACAAATTGGTGCATAGCTTAGTGGATGACAGTAATCTCCTATACTCCTTGGATTTTCATGTACCTCGTACATCTTCAAGGAACTGTCTGACTTTTTCTTTTTCAACACCTAGAACTCGGCACTTTTCCAAGTCGCCAATCTACAGAATGATTCGAAACTACCATACATTTCAATATAATGCGGACATCTTTGATGGCAACATCGGAAATTTTAAGAGGAAGGTTACGGAGTGCTTTAAATGAACTCACTTAATTACAGTGCTTGTGAATCTTAATTAATAAATTAACAGATTATTCTAGTTATTTTCTATGTTTAACTTATTTTAACTTACATTATTATAATATTTTCCCTGTAAATGGATTATTATCTGTTGGGTGAATAAAGTTTATTTTTTTTTTTTTTTTTTTTTTTCTGTTTCAGGGCTCTAGCGTCCCGTTTACGACTTATACCGGTTCTTTCGAACAAGGTATAAGTTTCCTATTAAATTTCTCCTAACACTTTTCTTACAGTACGACAAGTTGCCAGGATAACCGCTTTTTGCGCTTCAAGGTAAGTATTTTCTTCTATTTCTAATTTTTTAAGATTTTGTTTCAGGCTTTTTGGAATCTCTCCAGTAGCTCCAATAATTATTGGGATAATAAAGACTTGTTCCTGGTTCCACATTTCCTTAATTTCTTCAGCCAGTGGTAAGTATTTTTCAACTTTTTCTTTATATTTATTCTTTACATTAGCTGGTAGGGGGATTGCTATATCGATTATGTATGTATGTTTTAGTTCTTTATGTATTAGTATTATGTCTGGGATGTTGTGTTGTATGTGTTTATCTGTGATAACTTTCCAGTTCCAATATATTTTGTATGAATCGTTTTCAATAAATTTTTTAGGCTGGTATAAATAGTAAGGCTCATTATCATCATT
Organism: Stenus bimaculatus; assembly: GCA_963971135.1. NCBI lineage: Eukaryota > Metazoa > Arthropoda > Insecta > Coleoptera > Staphylinidae > Stenus > Stenus bimaculatus. The sequence goes on from OZ020184.1 coordinate 26,954,975, forward strand.
AAGTTCGTGGTTTATACATAATTTTTTATATACAATTTTAGCGACGTTGTTATGTCTTTCCGTGTACTCTCTTGGGGCTAATACCGAGCATCCACTTATAATGTGGTCAATGGTTTCTCCTTTATCTGCACATAATCTACATTTGTCGTCTATTTCCTGTTTCATTATGTGTTTTCTATAGTATTTTGTACTGATGACTTGGTCCTGTATGGAGAGAATAAATCCCTCAGTTTCGGAGTATAAATTGCCTTTATATAGCCAGGAGAAAGATGCTATTTTGTCAATATGATCCTGATCTAAAAGTGCTGGGTATTTGCCATGGAGTGGTTTTTGTTTCCACGCTTCAATTCTACTTGCTGTTGTTGTGATATTTTCCTGAGGGTTGTACTCAGTGTTCTTTAGTTTTAGTGGTGTAATATTTGTGTCATTTTTAATGACTGTACGATGTAGAATGCTTGTTTGTGCCTTTTCAATAAAGTACATTCTGGTCTTACTAACCTGACTGAAGTGCATGCCATGTATATTTAGAAGCCCCCTGCCTCCTTTTGATCTAGGTAGATGCACTCTATGAATTGAGCTTCTGGGATGATGTATTTTATGTTTAGTGCATGCAGTCCTTGTCTTTGTGTCTAAATTTTTAAGTTCAGTGTCAGTCCAGTTAATAATTCCAAAACTGTACGTTAGCAGCGATATTGCGAAGGTGTTTATTGCTCTTATTTTATTTCTTCCAAATAGTTCCGTTTTTAATATCATTTCTAACCTTTTAAAATATGCCTTCGTGATTTCCTGTTTTTCAGTTTTATATTGTATTGTGTTTCGCTGTCTACATCCCAGATATTTATATATTTCATCGCTTTCCATTCCTGTTATTAGTCTTTCTTGGTCTATTTGGTATCCCTCATGCTTCACCCATTTTCCTTTTTCAATACTGCTTGTCCTACATTTATTTAGCCCAAATTTCATATCAATATCTTCACTAAATTTAGTTGTTATATTTAGGAGTTGTTCAAGATGTGTTTTTGATGAAGAATATAATTTCAAATCGTCCATATATAACAAATGACTTACATTGACTTCAGAGTCATGTAGAGTGTACCCTTTATTGTTTTTATTTAGCATTGATGTTAACGGTTTCAATGCGATACAAAACCATAAAGCACTCAATGCGTCTCCCTGAAATATTCCCCTTTTGATAGGTATATCTGGTGTACTAATAGATTTGCTATTTATGTTGAGTCTTAGTGATGTTCTCCATTTTTGCATCGAGTTCTCTAAGAATTTACATATAGTTGGATTTATTTGGTATATTTGCATTGCCTGCATAAGCCACGAGTGTGGGACGCTATCGAAGGCTTTCTGATAGTCGATATAAGCCGTATACAGTGGCTTTTTCTTTTTTATTGCTTCTCCAGTAATTATTTCATCTATAACCAGTTGCTCCTTACATCCTTTAGATCCCTTCCTACAACCTTTTTGTTCTTCATCCAATAGTTTGTTAGTGTCTAGATGAGAATATATTTTTTCCGTGATGATAGAGGTAAGTAGTTTGTAAATTGTCGGTAAGCATGTTATGGGGCGGTATAGGGAAGGGTCTTCATAGGTCCCTTTAGTTTTTGGGATTAAATATGTAATGCCTTTTGTCATAAAATTAGGTAGTTCTTGTCTTAAATGGATAACCTCTGTAAATATTTTAGAAAGCTTCTCATGGCAGGCTGTGAACTTCTTGTACCAGAAGTTTTGTATGTTATCCATTCCAGGTGCTTTCCAGTTATGTGTTCTTTTTATAGCCGATTTGACATCTTCTAAGCTAATTTCTTCATCTGTCATCTTCGTATGGGTCTTTTCAGTGACGTTACTTTTTTCATCAGTTATCCATTTGGAGTTTTTATGTAAGACTGAGTTACCCCATATATTACCCCAAAATTCAACCAGTTTTTCTTTAGTTGGTAGAGTGGAGTTTTTGTGGTTACCTTCTCCACTTCTTTGTTCACTGCCTCTAATTAATTCCTGATAAAACTTCCCTTCATTATTGTAGAATAAATTATTGTCTTTTTTGCGTTGGTAGCTTTTTTTGAATCTCTTAAGCCTTTTACTTGTTGCTGCTAGTTGTTGTTTCAGAAGTTCTAGGACTTCATTAGTTGTTTTTAGTTCAGACGAGAAATTTTCTTTCATGATTTTTTCAGCCGCGTTTTTGACTTTTATACTTGCTCTTTCTTTTTGAGATTCGATTAAATAACTTATCTTTTTTCTTATTTTATTTATTTTTAGGTTTGGTCTGGTTAACCATTTTGGAGTAGAAACTTTTCTGCCACCGATTTTATTATTTATATTTTCTTTTATTTCCTGATTATTTAGTTTTAATGTTGTCATTGCTCCACAATAGATAAGAGAGTGTAGTTGTGTTAAATCAGTGTTAGAGTTGATCATCTTTCCGATTTCATCATTAATTCTTGATATAGTTGCTAGTGATTTTGAGTTAATTATGAGTTTAGGCAGTTTAGGTCTTAGGGTAGGATCCAGATCACTGTAGAGCATTAGGGTGTTAATTAGGGAATTTTGGATGTCATTTTGTTGTATATCTGTTACGTTTTCTTCCGTATTTGTGTTATCTCCCGTGTTTTCTTCTGTTACAGTGTTGTCTGCTTCTGGAGCCATTCCAAGTAATATTGCTACTTCTTTTTTGATGTCATTGATTCTCTTTGCACTTACTCTATTGTTTAAAAATATGGATCTTTTTTGATCAATTATGTTCTGAATTGTTTTATTGGTTAGTTCTGGAAATTTCGTTATAACTTGTCTGTGTAGTTCTGTACTGTAAGTTTTTGAGTTTGTTTCCAATTCTGTTATTTGATAGAAACATCGAACTATAAATTCATTGATTTCTAAGCTCCATTTTGTTCTCTGTTTCTGATTCTTCGCTTGAGCGGGTTGATGAATATTTTCATCAACAACACTTTCAGCGATTGCAATACGATTTCGATCATTTCCATGTTCATTGCCTGTGGTGCTTGTAGACGGATGGGTGTCACCACTTCCACTACCATCAGCCGCGGGTGAAGTGTGGCGGCTCCGACATGAGGTCCCCTGCTCCCTCAAACCGCCTCGGTTAGTTTGACTTCTAGTCTTAACAGCAATTTAACATACCAACGGGCTGCTAACCATATTGGTAGATAGCATAGGATACCGCGGGGCGCAACTTCCCGATAGTTATAGACTAGTTATGTTTCCAAACTAGTTATAAACTACTCCTACGGATTTAGACCACTGGTGTTTTTGGGTACCTCATCTCTTAGCTCGGGTAATGTGGCGTCGCTGCTCGCCAACGGTCAGGGAGAGATGGATAAGTATACTGACCGCCCTGCATTATGAATAAAGTTTATTATTATTATTATTATTATTATTTACACATTCGCGCGAGTGGCGAGGCGAGTAACGAGGCGAATGTGTAAGCAGTACGCTCATCGTTCGCCTCGCGACTCGCCTCGCTATTCGTGGCGCTCGCCTGGGAAGCGGTTTTCCCGGTACGAGTCAAAGGAACTACGAGTGACGAGGCGAACTTTTTGTGGACCGCTTACACATTCGCGTTGAGTTTAGTACGAGCGCTAAGGCGGATTTACTTTTATATGCGGATTAAAATCAAGATTGTCCCCGCAAATGAGAGATAATTCAAAAAATGATTAATCGTGGGCGATCAGTTTAGCCTCGTCAATCGCCAAAAGATTCGACGAAACATTCGCGTCAGTTTGCTGACACGAATAACCGCTTACACACTCTCGAAGTGTTTCGCCGAGTGTCTCGCGCGAATGTATGGGGAATATTCTGTTGTCTATCAATTGGTACCAATGGAAAACCTAGACCTAAACTGATGGTCCACGTTTAATCATTTTTTGAATTATCTCTCATTTGCGGGTTCAATTTTGATTTTAATCTGCGTATAAAAGTAAATCCGCATCAGCGTTCCTTCTAAAATCAACGCGAATGTGTAAGCGGTACACACAAAGTTCGCCTCGTTACTCGTAGTTCCTTTGACTCGTGCTGGAAAAACCGCTTCCAAGGCGAGCGCCACGAATAGCGAGGCGAATGACGAGCGTACTGCTTATACATTCTCCTCGTTACTCGCCTCGCCACTCGCGCGAATGTGTAAATGCTGTATTATACTCGCGCGAATGAATGGGGAATATTCAGTGGTCTATCAATTGGTACTAATGGAAGACCTAGACCTAAACTGATAGTCCTCGATTAATAATTTTTTGAATTATCTCTCATTTGCGGGGTCAATCTTGATTTTAATTCGCGTATAAATGTTAATCCGCCTTAGCGCTCCTTCTAAACTCAACGCGAATGTGTAAGCTGTACACACAAAGTTCGCCTCGTTACTCGTAGTTCCTTTGACTCGTGCCGGAAAAACCGCTTCCAAGGCGAGTCGCGAGGCGAATGACGAGCGTACCGCTTACACATTCGCCTCGTAACTCGCCTCGCGATTCGCCTCGCCACTCGCGCGAATGTGTAAATGCGGTATAAAGGGTTGGGTAGAGGCACTACTTACAAAACGTGTATAAGCCAGTTAGAGTCGAACGCAACTGCTTAGCCGGCAGTCTTCGTAAATAACCGAAATATGGACAAGAGTCCGCGCGCTCAGGAGTGCGGCAAGAGGGGCAACGCAGGTATGTACAATAGAATTCTCGTCGAAGAGAGCGCTTTTCCGGCCTTCCCCACTCCCGTAGCGTACGTACGTGCTTAACGCAGGCCATTATAATCTGGTTCCAGGACGTGGATTCCTGAACTTTCACATAGTGAATGTTAAATTTACCTTCGTCAAAATCTCATCAGCGAATCCAAATTCACTTGATCTGAACCAGGCGAATCAAGATTCACGAGTGAAAGTTTGCGCATGCGCTCGAGGAAGGTGAATTTAACATTCACTGTGTGAGATTTCTGGAATCCAGCCCATGGGCGCTTGTATTATTCATTCTACTTGAGATTCGTTGTTAAAATAAAAAATTGTGTATTTTTAGTGACTTTATTATTTAAAAAATGTAATTAATTTTCTTGATCACGTTAAAAATATGCCAGTAATTTTATTCCAAATATTAATATAATTGTTTTATTGCCGACTATATACTTCTATATATACCCGGATGAAATTTTAGTTGCTTAATATAAGCTATGAAGGTCTAATTTTTTAATTTTTTCATACTTCCATATTTGTTAATTCTTATTAAATTTTACTTTTATTTTTTTACTTTTTATACATTAAATAATAAAATGTGGGAATTAATGCCTGAAATTGCCTAAAAATGTATAACTAATGTTTTCATGTTGAATACTAACTGCTCGGTTTAAATTTCGCGCGGCGCATAGTGTCCCATATCAGATGAAATAGCTAATTCGATTTCTGGATAAGTTACATGTTTTAAAAGTGATTGTATTTTTTTATAGTTTAAAGTGCTGCTTGATGATTTCTCCAAATTTACAATTCCGGTTGTAAATATTTTATAATTATACCCCAATCCCTTGAAATGTTTCCTCTCGAGGTCTTAGTAGGTAGGTAAGGTTCACTTTTGCTTCAAGGTTTGGAGGAACCAATCTATGAATTTTCGGATCCACGTTATCAATGCGCATAATATTCAACTAGTGCGCATGTCCGTAACCGCTCTAGGACAATAATTTGCAAGCGTGGAAATAACGTATTACTTCTATACCCAATAACACACTCAAAACTTTGTAAATAAATTGCAATTTTTTTTACGGATCTGGTTCAGGTCCATAATATAAGGGAGGTTAATTGTTAGGAGAAATCTGTAATATTTCCTTACGAAATTGAAAGATTCGTTTTCGCAACTAGTTTCGTAGTCATCATCAGGCGAAATCAACAACAATTTTTAACCATTTATTATTTTATACAATATTAATAAAACAATTTAACACTTATGCATATTAGTTTTAAAAAAATCCTGTTACCAATAGTACAATGATGTTTAGCTTTTTATGTTAATTAATAATATTATGTGCCCACTTTAAATTTATTATTATAGAGCTTGTGCAAAGCATTTTTTTTTAAATATCTATTGATAAAAATAAAACTTATTAGTATGTATACTTAAAATAAAACTTGTTACTTAAAAGTCAATTAAAAAATTATCATTATAATTAATAACATAAAATAATACAATTTTGGTCTTCATCCATTTGTTTGAAAGATAATTTTTTTATATTACTACTAGTACTTAATAACCGCGTGCTAATTTTTAGGTTATATATTTGCCTTCAACATTTATTATTTTGGATTGGTATACGTGTAGACCGGGAGCTCGTGACAGTTTTTGTCTTCCATTTCATACAGCATGCCTTTTGGAGGAGAGAATATTTACCATATAATAAGAAAGAAAAGCGGGTACTATACCCCTGCACGCTTGCCCATCATATGGAAAATGCATTTCTATTTTCACAAAAATGTTCTCTGATTTAATATTGCTTGCCCTTTTAGCAAAAGATAGTTAAAATAAATTTTAGTCTTGAAAATTATTGGCATGCGATTCGCAATCCCCCAAAGGGCTTAAACGGTCATGTGATCTTGTAATGCCAATGAAAAGAATTAAAGTTTGTGTCGTAAAACTACCATAAAAAATTGGCATGCGCCCCTCTTTGGCTCAAAGATGGAAAATTTAGGAAAACTTTAAAATTTTCACGAAACTTTTCTAAATTTTTCACCCTCCTTGTTGTCAATTATAATACCTTAGTAATTCAGATTCAGATTAATGTACAGAATAATACAAGCTATTTATTTCACAAATCTCAATCAATTAATAAAATAATAACATAATTTCATACATAACTAAGTATTATAAACTAACAATAAAATCGTGTATATTCAATGAACATTTTACCGACAATCATTTCCAGCCTATTTGCATTTTTTTAATAGATCAAAGGATATTGCAGTAAATGCAGTAAAGAACCGTGTCTGATTATGGGCACAAACCCATCTTTACTCGAACGTATACACCAGTAGATGATTATAAAATACTTCCCTAAGTTCTAACTCTGAAAGGAAACGCCTTTCAAGATATTAAAGGTTTAGTTTTAACAGTTCAATTTGTTCTATTTTGTAACACTTCGGCTATCTTTGAAGTTAACATTTATGGTCATGTTGGTTACTTAAAAATAAAAAATAAAGCATATTTAGTCTATTTAGTACTACTATACCTCTGCCATTTCTAACCTATTCCTTTATTGTTTGCTTACAAAATATTGAATTATTATATTATATCTCACGAACTTAACATAATGCAGTGAAATTTTGCAGAGGTAAAACTTTTAAGATGTACTTTAAAGATAATTAAACAAATAGGGGTTGCTACGTAAAAAATAAGGCGATGACATCAAAAGAACCTACGATAACCTCACCAAAATTCAATTTAGTGCAAAATTTCGTCAACTAATTAAATTAAAACTAAGAAAACACTTTTCATAAGCTAAAAATTTCTTGAATATCATATTTTAATTCAGGTTTCTGTGGTTATCGCTTATTATTTCATATATTTTTGTAACTTTCGTATATCTATTAATTTGTAAACGAAGAAATATTTTAAAGAAATCTTATTTTATTTAAATTATCCTACATACTTAAGAGGATAGCGGGTGTATTCGGTAGGGTCTTGTGTTTTTGATCATAAAAGTTTACTTCGAAAGATTTTTTTAATTATCTTTTTGGGGTGCAATGTAGAATCTTCAGACTATATTTTTTTAAATTTTTGTTTTTGTAAAGTAAAAATTGCGCGTATTTTACTATTTTCTTTGAAAACAAACTATTTTCGATTTTTTCAAAGTTAATTTAAAAAAGGATACTCCAAGGCATGTTTTGTATTAAATTTAAAACATAAATAATGCATTATAAATCGTTATAGGCTTTTGAAATTGAGAAATTTTTTGGGTTTTTAAAAATCACCCTAAATAAATAAAAAAACAAAAATATACGAAAAAATGGGAATCTTAACATCCTCTTAAACGTTTAGAAAAGATATGTGAAAAGCGATTTTGCTTTTTTGATTGGTATGGCTGTACTTTCTTTGAAATCGACAAAAAGTTACATTGAAATCGCCTATTCCCACATTACACCGGCTATCCTCTTAAAAGAATATGGCTAAGGGTTTTTAAAGTTTTAATTGCATGTAAGAGTGAATGAAGTTCAACTCTTGTTACCTAAAATAAATAAAATTAAAAGTTAAAAAAAAAACTCATTTCGGAAAATTGCTGCTATCCAGTTCTGCGCCCGCGTCTTGGTCTAAGTCTACGTTGGCGTAGCCTAATACCATTGTTTACTGGAGGAGGTATTTCAACTCGATAAACTTGAAATCTGGGACCCATATCAATACCATGTTCCTCTCGATATCTTGCAGTATTATAGGCCTCTCTCATAACATTAATGACTAAAATTACTGTAAGCATGTATATAGATAATTAATAATAGATTGAACTAATAAATATAATACTTACCCAGCACAGTAGTCATAACTAAAAAAAATTGATAATTAGTAAAGTATTTATAGTTTGGATCGTAAAGAAGTAGAGGGTGTATAAAAATTTTACAAAGAATCTTACTGATATATATATATCACGTTAAAATAAATTAACATAGCTAAAAAAATTATTTTTGCGCAAGAAATAAGTATAAAAAATAAGTCCTTGCAGAATTCTAGGGTATAAAAAACTGGTTATTATTATTTTTTCTTCGTAATAAATGAAGAAATCCTAACCCAAAATCTAATACCAAATTTTGAATTATTTTAGTTTAAGTTATGACACAAAAACAGAATATAAATTATTATCAATTGTATTATGCTCTTGCTCAGGATTAATAATTAGTAGTAGGTCCCGCGGGATGTATCGTTGTCACTCTCTTCAAAGCTTTTTTCTCTCTAAAAGACATAAGTTTTTCAGATGCTAGCTGTTGATAGAAGGGGAGATGTTTAGAAAAACTAAAAAAATTAATGCATTTTAAGAGAATAATAAAATTAATCAATATATAGATGTAATAATACGGTTTGCATCTTGTACACTTGGTCCCAGCTAGAAGTAGGACAAAAGTAACTAGGGTCTGTTATACAGGGTGATTTTTATTTATGCAACCTGCCCAAATGGCTGGATAAAAAAATTGAAATTTGGTGGGATCAAATGGCGCCTTGGTACAAATACAGGATGTCCGGTAATAACGTGGACCGACATAGTAGAACGGGTTTATCACCTCAAATTAAGAGGATAAGTTCCTCTAACACTTTGCCCAAATTTCAATTTATTTTCTCACAAGACAGATAATTTACTATGAATAAGGTATACCTGTTAAAAATCGATAATAGTTTTAAAGATAATCTCAATTAAAGTTTCATAATTTATTGTAAAATTTATTTTTTTATTAAATCTAGTAGGTCGACATAAACATTTAATATTTTTAAAGAAATTGAATTGTTTTTACGATTTTATCACACAAATAGAGTCGCTTTTTAGTACTTTTCAATCATCTTCTAAAATAATATTCCATTATACATTCTTTAAATTGTGGTATTTGTGGAATGGCCTACTTGATTTAACAATAAAAGCACATTTTTATTTTTATTTCGAAATTTTAACAGAAAAAGTTGTGGTAAAACGTAGATTCTAAGTTTAGGTAAACTGGTAGTAAATGAATGAGAAGTTGCAGAACTAGTATACCATATCATAAAGTACTAAAAATTAGCCCCCCATGGTGGATTTAATCGACATAGCTTCATAGGAAGAAAAATTATGTGGATTTTTATTTTTTGAAAAGTGATCTTTAACTGGGTGTAACTTTGCAGGGAAGCATTTTTGGGCAAAGTGTTAGAGAAACTTTTCATCTTAATTTGAACTGATAAACACGTTCTACTATGTCCGTTCATGTTATTACGGGACGCCCTGTATACAGGGTACCAGCAATATTACAAGGGTGAATTCTAGAACTTCTTTAGAGTTGAAAAGTCCATATAAACATATGTCCTAAATGTAACCGTTAACGATTTATTGATTATTGTAGAATTTATTCGGGTAAAATTTCAATTTGACGAATTTTTATCAATTATTTTTTTATTGATTACATCATTGTTGTTTATCGCAAGAAATTTTCAAAATTATTTCGATACACAAACCCGCACGACGCAAAAGAGATCGTTCTGTTCCCAATATGGTTGCCGGTTTATTCCTAATAATATCGCCAGTCTGCTGTATTCTTTGGCGTAATTATTCAAATGTGTGCAATTCAGTTGCATGAGCAATCTGTTTCATGTGACTTCAAAGATAAAAATCCAATGGAGTCAGGTCCGGCGACCGTGGTGGCCATGTAACGGGTCCTCCTACTCCAATCGGATAAATTCTACAACAATCAATAACTCGTTAATGGTTACATTTAGGACATATGTTTATATGGACTTTTCAACTTTAAATAAGTTCTAGAATTCATCCTCGCAATATTGCTGGTACGTTTTGGGACACCCTGTATAAGAAACAACTTTTTTATCGCTCGCATTTTTGACACGGCAGCCATCTTGAGTTTTTAATGGCAACATATATCATGCAATACATCATTAGAAAGCTGATTTTTAGTACTTTAAGCCCATAAAATTATTATATAAATCATAAACAATAAACATTGATAAAATTTTTTTTGTCAATTGTATATTCCTAATCTATGATAAATAATCAACAACTTTTCATTTTTATTCTTTATGTACTTAATACTGTAATGTTAATTGGCGGTAACACCTATTTAATAAATAATTAAGAACGTCCAAATAAATACAGAAAATGTAAAAGTAAATTTAAAAAATGTTATTTATAAAAAAACGTAAAAAAGTAAAGGAAAAATTAAAAACAAAAAAAAAATGGAAGAAGATTAAAACATTTTTTTTAATTCTAGAAAACGTTATTTATATTATGGATTCAAATTAATCTTGAAATAAGTTTATTCTACTCATGTTGCCGTTTAAAAAACAAAAGTAGTTTTACGTACGTTTTATAAAAAATAATAATTTTTGAATATCCGATTGTAGTATTCTTTAAACCATTTAAATTGATATTTATATAAATCTGAAAATTAGTTTGAAAATAATCCATATTCAAAACACAAAATAAATAGAAAAAATACCAAATATATTGAACAAATTTTAATAATCGCTCATATACTCAGATTTATTTGTATTGCTTACTTTATTACCAGTCATAACTTCTTTAAACAATATCAGAAGACAGCAAAAGCTTTTCCAGAAATATTTAATTTTTGGTTTACATATTATTCTAATGGTCTCAGATGTCGTCATTAATTAAAAATCTTGAATTAATAAAATAAATGTTAAAAAGTTAGTTGAAAATCTAGTATACATTCACAACTTATACTCCTCAATTTAACACTATTTTAACCCCAACCATCCGTAAATCTACTCCTTCGAAGCTTGTAAGAAATTTGAAAAAATCAAGAAAACATATCCTAATTGTATTATTAGAAACCCCAAAATTCAAATCTCTACTCTATTTTGTTTTAAAATAAACAAGCAAAACATACAGTTCGAAACAGCTTCCTTACGAATCGAAACCACACATAAGTTCATATAAACTTTCGTCATTTTTTGACATCTACTACCTACTGTATAAAAAAAGTCCCACATATTATCACATATCCTGTATAATAAAATTGAAAGTGGATAAAATGTACAATATTCAATTCGTAACATCACATTACGATCCTAGATTGTACGTTTTGTAAGCAGAAATTAAATCTGTAACCAGATTTACTCGAGCACATCAAGTTTTTGAAATATTATCATATTGTATAATATCACAAGAAGTTAAATTTTCTTCGAAAAATGTATTGAAGCGAGAGCTCGTTGCTGTCGCAATTTCATGAGTAAATTGTCATAAAAAAACGAGGCGAAGCCGAGTGATTTTTGAATAATTTACGAATGAAATTATGCAACGAACTCGAGAGGATTCAAAAATTTTACCTAGAGAAAATTTAAATAAACGCGCGATATTCATCATGACTATACAGGGTGATTCACGTTTATGTTAAAATCTGTCTGATGGTGATTCCTTGGATAAAAATAAGAAAAAATTCCTACAAACATGGGTCCGGAAAAGGTTCGTTAGGAAGATTACTTTGAAAGTTTGGCAATTGATTTCTGATATTAGGGCGCATATTCTAGTGCATTAAAAGCGGGATGTGGCTATTTGCACATACAGTATGTACGAATAAATGGCTATTTGCACATACGGTATGTACGAATAAATGGCTCTTTGCACATACAGTATGTACGACTAAATGACTATTTGCACATACAGTATGAACGAATAATTGACTATTTGCGCATACAGTATGTACAAACTGTCAAGTTTGAACTCTTAAATGGAATGGTCCAACCTTTTTTTAATAATCTATATAATTTTCTGAATCCAAAAATACCCTATAAGTCGTATTTTGCATCAACTTAAGGTTTATAAAAATTTTGAAAAAATGTTTTAAGTAAATTTTAGGCTATAAAATTCAGTTTACTGAGCACTCATGGCTTTCAAGTTTATTTTATCTTTTATAATATGTTGTTGTTTCATTTTGCTATGTCATTTAAATGTAGCAGTTGGCAGTTGTTTATGAATGGATTGTTTTCAAATAATCATAAAATCGATAAAATAATTTTGAAAAAATAAAAAAATAGAAAGAAGACTTGAAAAAAATTACACTTTTTAAGTATCATTGGATTCAGAAAATTAGGTAGATTTAGATGATTAAAAAAAGTCGATTTAAGATTTCAAACTTGCCAGTCTAATATCAGCCACGTCGCCACGTGATGTAAGAAAACAAAAGCAAGGTCACAGATGTTGTAAGATTTAAAAATTGACATATAGGAGATATTATGTATAAAAAAAGATAAAATGCAAGTACGGACATACATATACTGGGTGTTTGGTAGCGCTAATTCAAGGAGTAATCACATGGAAGCATTTTAAACTATATTTATTATTATAGAATGTGCCACGCTTTTCAAAATATAATTAATTTTGTGATTTTTTGATAATTATCTGTCTTATCAGATTTACATTGAATTAATGCTTCATTTGTAATTAAATCTTCTGGGAAAAATCATATTGTGTAACTTAAACATGTACATTTACTTTAATTTCATACATAAAGAAGTTGATAACCTTTTACAAAATGAAGAAAAAAATTGAAGTCTGAGAAATTGTTAATTGTAGGGTTGGGTTTCAACTTTGATATTAAGTACTAACTTTTTACTAAAAATGTTAAAATAATCTTAAAATCTCTTTGGTCAATAATCTTTTAAATAAAAAATTATCCTAAAAATATTTCTTGGAGGTTTTCAATGATTTCAATATTTTTTCCTTCATTATGTAAAAGGTTATCAACATCTTTGATGTAAAAAACTAGAGTACCTACGTATTTAAGTTACAGAAAATATTTATTTCCAAAAGATTCAACTACAATGAAGCATAAATTCAATGTAAATAAGATAGTTCTGATAACTTTTACAAAAACACAATTGTGTAATAATAAATTTAGTTAAAAATGCTTCCATTATGATCCCCTATCACCTCCAAAAATTCCATCTACCAAACACCCTGTATATTTTATCTTTTGTTCAGCCGTTTGGTGGCGCACACTGCTGGTGTTTCAATTATACATGCATACTGTATGTGCAAATAGTCATTTATTCGTACATACTGTATATGCAAATAGTCAATTATTCGTACATACTGTATGTGCAAATAGTCAATTATTCGTACATACTGTATGTGCAAATAGTCAATTATTCGTACATACTGTATGTGCAAATATTCATTTATTCGTACATACTGTATGTGCAAATAGTCAATTATTCGTACATACTGTATGTGTAAATAGTCATTTATTCGTACATACTGTATGTGCAAATTTTTATTTATTCATACATACTGTATGTGCAAATAGTCAATTATTCTTACATACTTGTTGGAGCGGGTTTACATCTATTATTTTAGATGAAAATCTCCTTTGTTAAGTGGATTGTGTGAGTAGGTTGATGGTGTAAAACAAGCTGAATTTCGTTAATAGTAGTTACTTTATTAAAAGTTACAAAAAAAAATATAGATACAATGTTAACAAACGTGCGCTCTGTATGATGGGTAACAGGCGACTGGCGCGCAGCGCCCAAAATCTAAAAGCATACATCAAACATCTGGAAGCGTTTTTATTCCTATAGAAACGAGCTAAATTGGCGCGAACAAGGCGGCGCGAGCAAAGTGGCGCGAACAATACTGTATGTGTAAATAGTCATTTATTCGTACATACTGTATTACTGTAGCCACATCCTTAAAAGAGTTTAAAAGTTTTCGGGGATAGTAAAGTCGAGGATGACTACCATTATTTTAAGCCTAACAATTTTCCCTCTAACTTTTTGGAGATTCTAAGTTTACTAAAATTAATTATCCCTGCTCATTTCTCCACAGAAAAACTCTTTTGGCTCATGTAACCAATGTTCTTTATTTTCTTATAAATGCGGATTTTATTCCACAACGTCAGGTACTAGAAATTTCTAATTTCTTAGATTAAAATTACAAAGTAGGCGTGGCAAGTACTTAAGCTTGCCACCTTATGTGATTTTTTAAAAAGTTTAATATAATATTTTAATATTTGTCAGGTCTACTTTGTGATTTTATAGAAAATTAGAAATTTCAGCAACTGACGTATTGGAATGAAATCCGCATTTACAAGAAAACGACAAACATTGGTGAAATGAGTCAAGGGACCTTTTCTGTAGAGAAATGAGCAGAATTATTTTAGTAAACTTAAAATCTCCAAAAGGTTAGAGGACAAATTGTAAGTCTTAAAATAATGGTAGTCATCATAGACTTTTTTAAACTTTTTTAATGGACTAGAACATGCGCCCTATTATCAGAAATCAATTGCCAAACTTTCAAAGTATTAGCTCTTATAATAACTTTTTTATTTACAGAAATACTAAATATTTGGGATTAATAATTGATAAAAACCTGAAGTGGAATACAGATATTAAATACATCACAAAAAAAAAGTATTATACAAATTTTACCAACTTCGAAATATAATACACTATAATTGTCTGAAAACTGTATGTCAAGCGTTAGTTGAATCCTTAATAAGTTATAGTATAATAGCCTGGGGTGGGGCGTATAACACTTACATAAAACCCGTAGAAATAACCCAAAAACATGTTTTAAAAATAATTTCATTTAAAAATAAGCTATATCCTACTAAATTATTGTACAAAATTTGTAATGTGTTAAATATCAAACAAATTTTAATTAAAGATTAATCATAAAATTCGTTTTAAAACATGGTGATTATACTCTTTTGAATCACGAAACCAAAACAAGAGCAATAACAAATGCGAATCTACAAACTATTAAGTGTTCATCTACTTTAACAATGCAAAACATTAGATACCTAGGACCTAAAATTTATAGAATTAACAAAATCCCTAGAAGCTTGGTTCTTCATATTCAATTAATGAAGGAAAAGGTAAAAACTTAATTTCAAACCAAACAATCGATGTTACAATTTTATTAAACCATAATCTATGTATCCTGATGCATTTCGCAACTACAATGTTGCATCTTCAGAGGAATAATTCACATAAATTTGCTTTTAACAAACTAAAATAAAACAACTTTGTCACACAATTATCTCACAATAGTCTAAAAAACCAACTTACATGAACAGTATATGTAGTTTTTGGCGCAAGTTATTAGAATTGTCAAATACATCAATAATTAATCAACTATAATCATTAGGAAACCAATTAGTCAAAATATAAGATGTCGAAAATGGTTAAATTCAAGGTTCCATATCCAAAAATACTTCCAATAATTTAAATTTATATTTAAATTTTAAATTTATATAAGGACGATAACTACACTTTAAAATTGAATTAAAAATCTAAAACGTAAAAATTGGACGACGTACAACACTTTAAAACTGTAAGGCCACGAGGTGGTGGTGCGTGTTAATCATAATTGCTGGTTGATTTTTAGGCGGTACAGGAAGGTTAGTTTTTGACCACTAACTCCATCCTTCAGAAAGTAACAATATCAAAGTCAAAATTCACAGATAACTATAACTTGCTGTAATGAAAGTTGCATATAGATATAAATTCGTTAACAATAAAATTTATAGTTAAAATCGACCATTAAACAATAAATTATCAAACATCTAATGCTAGAATCTATGTAAACATTCAAAAAGTGACGAATATGTAAAGGTGGAAACGACATTGAGTAAATTGTCTGTATCAGAGTGACTATGTAAGTAAATCTCAACTTCTTCTAAAGAATCCAAGTATTGACTGGCATTCTGTTGATGTAACAGACTAACATTTTTATTAATATCGAAATGGTGTTTGTGTAATCTAAGGTGTAAGCCAAACACTGATTTATCATTATTAATTCTATGTAATGAGACCAGGTGCTCTCTAATCCTAACTTTCAGCGCTCTACCTGTTTTCCCGATGTAAAATTTATTACAACCACCACAGCTCTACCTATAAACCCCCGATTTATTTAAGAAAGGAATAAGATCCTTGTTTTTACCAAAACCTCCTTCAAACTATTCTTGGACTAAAACACTGTTCTAACTTCAGGACAAATTTCACTGAAGATCTTTTTAATATGATAAGAAAATTGATTGTTATAAGTAAATACTGCATTGTGATTAATCTCTTTAGTTTCCTCCAAGTCTCTAATAGAGTAAGCCTCACTATGTAGCTTTTGACATAATTTCTTATTTAATATATCAACTATCAAATTGGGATTGTAACCATTGTTAAATGCCAGCTGTTTGATAACATTCAACTCCCTATCATATTCATTATTGTTTAAGGGAATATTTACTAAACGATGTAAAAGAAAATGAAAAAATGCGTGTTTGTGAGGTAAGGAGTGACTTGAAGAAGAGTGAATAGCGTGATCCGTAGTGGTTGGTTTTCTGTATATACTATAAAGCAAACTGTCCAATTCACGTTTAATATTGAGATCCAGGAAGTTAATAGATGAATTCTGTTCTATTTCTAATGTGAATTTTATAGATGGATGGAGTTGGTTGACATAATTGAAGAAGGCCATTAAGGTTGAATGGTCACCATTCCAACCAATCAGAATATCGTCAACGTATCTATTGTAAAACAAGATGTTATCGTTGTAAGGATTAACTTTATTACGAATGAATTTACTTTCAAAATCTGACATGAATACTTCCGCTAGTAATGGTGAGAGTGGGTTACCCATACCTAGACCTTTAGTTTGTTGGTAAAAAACGTTGTTAAATTGGAAGAAATTAAGCAATAATGTAGATTTGGTTAAATTGTGTAAATCGTTAACGAAATTGTCACTTAAATTTGAAGAATTTAATAATTGTTGTAAAATATTCATCGTATCAACTACAGGAATATTGGTAAACAAGTTTACCACGTCTAACGATACTAAAGTAGTGTTGTTTTTCAGTTTAACCCTCTTCAACTTCTCAACCAACTCCATTGAATTTAAAAGACTAAATCTTAAACGGTATTCTAAATTAGTGTTAAGTGTTTTGGTTAGCCATTTACAGAGTTTGTATGTGATACTATTACAGAATGAAAGAACCGGTCTAATTGGACAGTTTGCTATATGTAACTTCGGTAAGCCATATAATCGAGGAACACCCGGATTCATCACGTTGAAAATTTTAAAATCAATGGTAGAAGAAGCTGCTATTTCTCTCATTTTGTTTTTAAAAATTTTAGTGAACCTGTCAACTCTACTAATATCTACCACCTTGAAATATTCCAAATTGTCATTTAAAAAAGCTTCTACTTTGCCAAGGTAGTCGCTAGTCTTAAAAATAACAGTACTTTGTCCTTTGTCGGCCCTACTGATGGTTCTTTCATTAGTTTTCAATTTGTCTTTTATACTATTTAAAATGTCTTTACAATTTAGATCAAAGGTAGAATATTTAACTTTTATGGTCTTAATGAAGTTATTGCATTTGTTTCTAATAGATTCTTTTACATCATTAGATTTAAATCTGATGTTAGATTCAATTTCACTAACTAATTTATTCATAGAAGCTTTAAAATTACAATCTGTAAAACAAAATTTGAGGATGGAGTTAGTGGTCAAAAACTAACCTTCCTGTACCGCCTAAAAATCAACCAGCAATTATGATTAACACGCACCACCACCTCGTGGCCTTACAGTTTTAAAGTGTTGTACGTCGTCCAATTTTTAGGTTTTAGATTTTTAATTCAATTTTAAAGTGAAGTTATCGTCCTTATATAAATTTAAAATTTAAATATAAATTTAAATTATTGGAAGTATTTTTGGATATGGAACCTTGAATTTAACCATTTTCGACATCTTATATTTTGACTAATTGGTTTCCTAATGATTATAATTGATTAATTAATGATGTATTTGCCAATTCTAATAACTTGCGCCGAAAACTACATATACTGTTCATGTAAGTTGGTTTTTTAGACTATTGTGAGATGATTGTGTGACAAAGTTGTTTTATTTTAGTTTGTTAAAAGCAAATTTATGTGAATTATTCCTCTGAAGATGCAACATTGTAGTTGCGAAATGCATCAGGATACATAGATTATGGTTTAATAAAATTGTAACATCGATTGTTTGGTTTGAAATTAAGTTTTTACCTTTTCCTTCATTAATTGAATAAAATTTATAATTTACTACCAGTAAAAACAAAAATAAGTAAACTCATGAAAGATCTTGATTCCTGGATAATAAACAATTATGATCACATTCAGAATTATTTACATTGGATAAAGTGTTTCAAATCATATTATCTGCTTTTTATTAATATTTATAAAAACACTCTGGTCTTTTTTTTTCTCTTTTTTTTCCTCTTTTTGTAGTTCTAACAATCACTTACTTATTAATTAAATACATTAAATCATTAAGTTACACAAACAGGCTAAACAACCCATCGTGTAAGAAATATTCATTTTTTCGGAGTAAAATAACATACTGTTATATTGTTATATGTATATATTAATAATGTATTGTTGTAAACCTTACGCTGAATAAACATTTATTATTATTATTTACATAAATAAGATTTCCTTCGTCCCTTTGAGTTAAAATATTAATTGAACAGTTTTTTTTATATAAAACAACCTTAAATACCAGTCCTGCCAGAGCGAGACACTCCTATAAATTTAATCAGACGTAAAAAAGTTGAAAACTTGATCACGTGTCAAAATGAAGCGTTCTGATTGGCTTAGAATTCATTGAGTTATATTGTCAGTTGCAAATTTAAGGTTCCAAGCATATTTTTATGGCAAATAATTATTTTTTTAAATAATATCTTGATAGAATCTTTCTTCATGTTTATAAGAGATAAATTGCAACCTGGCGCTTTGTAAGAATTAAGTAACTTTTGTTCTAGCAAGTAAACTATGATTTTTATTAATAATCTGGGTCAATTTTACCGAAATATAGCCGCTTATACAAAAATAACAAGAAGAAATAATAGCATTTTTTAAATTAAATTTGAAAAATTTGAAAAGCTGATGTAATAAAAATATATTATTTACAGATTTTCGTGTACGATTGTTTTCTTTGAGCTAATTTTGTTGTAGACAAGGCATATTATTATTAGAACGCTAATTTTGTTTGATTATCGCTTTAAAAATAATATAAAGATAAATAAAGCACTAGTGTATATTTTTTCAAATTGAAAAGATTGAAGTATTTTTCAGATGGTAAATATCATTACCACTAAAAAATTCCAATGGACTAATATTTTTTTGGCTCATTTAGAAGTAAATCTTAATTGGCAATTTAATTGCCAAATTGTTATATAGATACGATCGGGATTCATTAAAGTATAATACTTACATAAAAATGGATAACAAAATACTTCAAATAATTCACTTCTTCGGAGAACAAATTTACATTCTTCTTCCATTTTCAAATATTTAAAAGAAGCTAGAATAGGGCTTCGACGGACCTCAGCAATAATGGAATGTAAGGTATAACAAATGGTAGATTAAATTAAATAGTCACGTGTTGTGTAGTAAGAAATGGAACATTTGAAAGGAAGGGACTATCTTACAAATATTTTTCAAAACATAAACATACATTCAAAGTAACTATTTAGTTTCGTAATTTAATTCCAATGTTATTATATCAGCTATTAAATCGGATAATATTTAAATGTTTAAAAATAATCTTTTTATTAATTTAATTTAATATTCATGTTTCGCCAAATCATTGGTTTCATCGGGCAAATATGTTAAAAGTTGATAAAAATAAAGAAATGGTATCAAAAAACAATCCAAATATATGAATATGAAAACAATCAATAAAAATTGTGCAAAGTTAAAATGTGTTTATCTGCAATTGTAATTCTAAACTGATAAATATATTAATATTTGAATTAAATAAAATTAAATAAAAATTCTTAAATTATGGTTATACACACATTAGTTATTTTACAAGTATCTAGACTTAAGAGGATATTCGGCAAAATGTGTAATTTTTTGTAATTTTACATACACGTTGGACGGACGTGTGCTTGCTTTTTTGTATCTCTTTCCAACAACAAGAAATTTCGTGTCTCTTTCTCTTTCAATTTCAATAAGACGGCATTTCGGCGTTGCAAAGGAACTCATTCACTAAAGCTCAATCCAGACGACTCGACGAACCTAGGCCAAAGTTTGGCGTTCGTGCATTTGCCAAACCGTGTGGAGGTTAAACGCATCAAAAGTATAAGCCAACGTTGGCGTTCGTCTACGTTCGCTTAGGAGGTGTTAAATTTTACCAGAATCAAAGGAAACGGCGAACGTTGGCCGGTATGCATGCATGTATTTGGATTTTCCCTACACACTACGTGCCTTGACTTATATCTTAAAGGGGTTTAGGTAATGTAAATTGCTGTACATAAACATATTTAAAGAATAGAGAGCACAAAATAGTACGTTCGTCGTCGACTTGGGATAAAGACCGTGTAGGTTCGCTTGCAAAGCAAGGCCAATGTTGGACGCACCGTGTGAGGTTCGGCCAACGTTTGCCTAAATCTAGGTGAGTTCACGAACGCCAACATTGGGCGCAATTCGACGATTCGTCTGGAGGGATCTTAATGAAATGCAGTGCGTATTTTTTTACCTCTATTTTTTTGTAAAACTGGTTGTAAAGTAAGAACGATAGATTTAGATAATGTAATTTACTATGCATACAAATATAAAGAATTCAGAACACAAAATAGCACTTTTGTCGTCGACTTGGGACAAAGTTACCCACTTGAACTTTGTCTCAAGTCGACGACAAACTTGCAAAGCAAGACCAATGTTGAAAGCACCGTGTGAGGTATATACTTGAGTGCACTCAGTCAAAACAGCATTGATAAATAAAAATGACTATATTTATCTCGAGCAACTCAACCCAGCTTGAATTCGGCTTGGCTTGACCTCTACCATTCAAAGTACATGACTTGACCTGCTCAAGCTAAACGTTTTCAATTATATCCAAACGAAACGCGTTTCGAACTTTTACAGTAGTAGCAATAACCATCTATTACTTTTATTTGAACTATAATTTTAAACGGATATACAACAACTAATATTTTCTTTATTATTATTTTTTATTTTATCTTTGTTCTCTGGTAATAAAATTTATAGAGAATAAAAATATTATAAAAAATTAATATTTAAAAATAATATAATAAATTGTGTATAAATACTTTTTTAACCAATTTATTCTATATGATTATATAGAAAAAGAAAAATAATCTAACAGATGAATAATAACAGTTTATATGACAAAAATAATGAATTAGTTCGAATCCCTAATAATTTTTTCGCTCGTGTTTCCTATTGTACACAAATTTTTTATATGGTAAAATTATTATAAACTAATGAAATATTGAAAAATTATTATTAACTTCAATAAATCACAGAAGAAAGGGTTAGGAAGACCACTACCAATATTTACTTTTGTTACAAGGTTGGTAAACAAGCAAAAAAATTAGGAAAACTTCATATTATACCGGGTGTCCACGGAACTGGGGCCACACCTCTAACTTCTTTATTTGTAAATATAAATATTTGAAATTTTACTATGTTATATGGCATAAGAAAACGAATTTATTGAACTAAAAAAAGTTTCAATTTCACTTCCAGTTTTACCGGAAATGAAATCAACTTTTTTTTAATATAACACTCTATATTTTGTACTTGTTATTAAACACTGGTAAAGTATGAATTCTCAGCAAACATGAATTCTAACCTTACTGACAGTGGATCAAATCGACGACGCTGAATTTTCCCACTACTCGTTGGAAAGTTGTGGTAGGGACTAGGGACTCCCACTCTGCTCTCGATCAGCATTACGCACGTAGAGAAATCTAATGAAATGAACAGCTCTGCGTTCCGATGAGGAATGAGAAGCCCCGCCCATTTCTCAGTTAATCGCACCTTCTAAAATGCTAGGACATACGATAGTAATAGTGGATTCTCCGTTATCATTACATTCCGCTACCTTAAACAAGCACGTACTTAGTTCAACATACGTTCATGCTAAAGTTGTCGTGGTTAAATGTAAAAGAGAGTGAGCGAAGCTATTTGCTTGTCTACACCATTCCTGTTTGCAAAAAAATTAAACTATAACTATGTTTTTGATAAAAAAATTTTTTTTTGATCTTTCAAAAATCTGTAATCGGAAAAACTCCTCTATCTAAATAGAGGGTCGCCCCACTATCATGCCATTTAAAAAAATAAAGATATTTGTAAAAAACGCATTTTTGAAATTATAAAAATTGTTTTCTCAAAAACGGCTAAATAAATTTCTTAATTTACAATTTATTTTACCTTTTTAAATTATTTAAGAGTAGTTTTAATAGATTTTACAAAAAAAATTCAAATTTTTTTTTAAAAGTTCAAAAAAATTTTTTTGTCAAAAACGTACTTAGAAGGTAGAAGTGTTTAATAATAGGTACAAAAAAATTGGGATGCTACATTTAGAAAAAAAGTTGATTTTGGATTTTTTTTTAGTTCCCTAAATTCATTATTTTATGCCATATAAATATAAATATAAAATTTCAAATTTTTATTTTCATAAATAAAGAAGTACGGGGTGGCCCTAGTTCCATGGACACCCGGCATATTTTTTTGCTTATACATATATTTCACTTATCATTTTTAAGGGTCACCTATGTTACTTACGCCGAGCACCGATTTAAAAATTAAATACCCTATTTAATTAAATAAAAACAACTATATACACATTTTTGCATAATAATTGAAAACTATTGTGCATATTATTTATGTGTGAGATTTTTTTTGTTGCTGCGTTTAAATTGGGCTGATTTTGCGCAAAAACAACGTTTCGTGGAACCATGTTAACATGTTTATGATTACAATCGATTCATATTTTATGTCTCAGCCTAATATAGCAAAATTATTTTCATACCTTGATTAGTTTTTGAGAAATTTTACTATAAAATAGAGCCATATACCCAGCGTTAATATTTTTTAATTCTTTTGCGATAATTTGGTCCTGATATATAGTTTCAAATGCTACTAAAATTTTGTACTAAAATATAAAGTGTTCTATGAGTTATTGGAGTTACCGTAGCACCCTATTTAGCATACTTCAAAAGTAACTCTCAATAATGTGAAGAGTTTGATTTTTGACGTGAAAGGAGAAAAAATGGGATACTGATCACATACTTAAGAAGTAAAAACAGCAAAAATAAACGAATAATAAAATAAATAAACAAATTCTTAGTTACATATGTTACGTATTAAAATACAGGGTGTGTCGCAAACCACCTCTTTATTTCGAGAACCCTATGTCGCTCATTTGATGAGAAGAAAAAATTTACCACCAAAATGAACCTAAAGAATCTTTTGGTGTAATTCTTAATTTCCAAAACAAACCGGAAGTACCCGAAACCGGAAGACGCTTTGGAATTTTAAATGGCAACCTAGGTCGAATATGGTATTGTTGGAAAGGTCTTTTAAAAAGAAACAACTTTTATAAAAATATTTTTGTAATATCTTGCATAGTTACAAATTAAACGAAAAAGAAATATGCAAACAAGTGACCATTGGTTTTTTTAATTATGAAAAAATTAAATCCTTACCATCATCCGCAAATGGGCGAGAGATATATATAAATAATAATGTATTATTAATGTAAAATATCGCCTATATTATTTACATTAGACATTTAATGTAATATATATATATATAAATTATTTACATATATTCTTTATGTAAATAATTCATACATAAAATATTAAATATTAATTTCTACAAAAATACTAATATAAAATATCGCAATTATTATTTACATTAAACATTTAATGTAATATAAACGTGTACATATGACATATATTATATTCAGTATATTTTTGAAAATAATATATAAAAGTCCTGGCCAAGGATAATATGCATAAAATAATAAAAGCAAAATATTCTGCAAAATTGCGCTTACCAAAGAAATCCGACATTCAACACCGACACTTATTAGAAAAATTTATAGAAGTTGAGTTATAATTTATTTATTTTGTTTTAAATAATTTTGACTACTTAATTTTTATATTTAATTACTTTTATTTTGAATGTTTTTATAGTTTATTTTTTGTTAATTTTCTTTTGAATTATGGGAGAAGGGTTAAAATTTATTGTTTATTTTGTTATAACTTTCTTTAACTTCACTAATTTATATTTTTTTTTTATTTGTATTAAAAGTGGAATTGCTTTAAAACAATGTTTTTGTGTCTTCGTTTCATGAAGCCTCGATGGTTGAACGGTTAGGTGGCTTGATTCGACAATTTGCGACTGTAACGGCGTGGGTTCGAATCCCGCAAAACCCACTTTAATTTTAAGTTAAGATAATATTAATCTATTATACTTGTGATTACTAGAAATGGCCAGGTAGCAGCTAATACTACATTGCATCGTCCAAGCAAAAAATGATATTTTTTGTTTTTATTTATTTATATCCGATACATATTTTATATACAAAAATTTACATAATTTAGACATAATTACCTATGCCCAAATATGGCTGACATCCTGACATGATTTATCCATAATTTCTCTCTAGATTTTACATATATTTTCTTATACATATGTAATATATACATTTACAATTTTTATAATTTAAGAAACCATTTTTGTCACTTTTTTGCTTTTGTTTCTTCGTTTAATTTGTTAATTATGCAAGATATTAAAAAAATATTTTAATAAAAGTTGTTTCCAACAGTACTATACTCGACTTAGGTTGCCTTTTAAAATTCCAAAGTTACTTCCGGTTTGTTTTGGAAATTACGAATTACACCAAAAGATTCTTTAGGTTCACTTTAGTGGTAAATTTTTTCTTCTCATCAATGTGCTACCCCAGTAAACCAATTTGTAACTTATATATAAAATACACATAGATAGCTCGTAAATTCTTCTATGTAGCTAATTTAACGTAAAATATATGTATATTTTACATATATAATATTATATTATTTTCTCTATGTAAATAATAAGTAAAATTTATAATGTGTTATTTATATAGAATTATTTACATATACAATTCATAAGTTCGTATATTTATATTTTATATATAAATAATAATGTATTATTAATGTAACATATCGCCTGTGTTATTTACATTAGACATTTAATGTAAAATATACCTACATAAATTATTTACATATATTCTTTATGTAAATAATTCATACATAAAATATAAAATAAAATAACTTTTATTAGAAAAATGTACGGAAGTTGGGTTAGAATTTATTTATTTTGTTATAAATAATTTTAACTACTTAATTTTTATATTTAATTTCTTTATTTTGAATATTTTTAAAGTTTAGAATTTTTTCCTAATTTTTTTTAAATTATGCGAGAAGGGTTAAAATTTATTGTTTATTTTGTTATAACTTTTTTTAACTAGACTAATTTATATTTATGAATATTCAATATATTTATGAAAATAATATATAAAAATCCTGGCCAAGGATATTATGCATAAAATAATAAAAGCAAAATATGGCGTGGGTTCGAATCCCGCAAATCCCACTTTAAGTTTAACATGGTTTAAGTTAAGATAATATTAATGTATTATACTTGTGATTACTTACTAGAAATGGCCTGGTTGCTGCTAATTACTATATTGTACCGTCCAAGCAAAAAAATGATTTTTTTTTGTTTTTATTTACTTATATCTGATATATATTTTATATATAAAAATTTACATAATTTAGACATAATAACCTATACCCAAATATGGCTGACATCCTGACATGATTTATCCCTAATTTCTCTCTAGATTTTACATAAATTTTCTTACATGTTATATATATTTTACATAAATAATACTTCTTTTGGTTTACTGGGACCTTATAAATCATAAAGCAAAGATCACACAAAAAGTTGCGTAGAAACAAAAAATAATAAAAATTTAACATTTTTTTTTGTTTTTCCAATAATTTCCAAACTATGAAAAATATTAAAAATGTTGTTATAAAAATTGTTTGTTTTTAATAGACCTAACAAACCATACCAAACTCGACCTATGTTGCTATTTAAAAAATTAATGTGATCTCCGGTTCCGGATAGTTCCGGGTTATTCCGCATAAAAACAAGTTCACCAATGAATTGTTCAGGTTCACATTGGTAATTAATTTTTTAAATCGGTCAATTTTTATTTGGTGGGGATCAATGCATGAATGTATTTATTATAATTGTGTCCTTATATAATCTAGCTTTAAAGGCTGTTTCAATTCATGTCAACTGTTAAAAATACTTTATACCGATCTAACGTAAAAATGCTATAACTTCTCAAATCTTTCACCAAATTTCAAAAAATATGTGATACCTGTATAGAGAATTCTAGAAGAATTAAAACTAATTTAAATGTTAAGGAATTTTTGGAGCGCTGTAAAAAAGTTGAAAAATATTCTTAAAACAAAAAACGAAGTGTCAAATTCTTCGTTTATACCTTAGCTTATTGCTTGCATTGGAAAAACAAATATTATTTCAATTAGGTTTTTAGAATTTTTGCAAGCGTCGCGTCGCCGTCGTTAGAGAACGTTTTTATTTAAACGCCCGTTTTACTGCTGCCGTATGAGTATTTGGTATGACCAAATAAAACAAAAACGAAGGAATTGGTAGCCACAAAACTCATCTGTGCAGCAAAAAAAGAAATTTCAAAAAAGTTCCACTGTAAAAAGATTTGTGACCAAAACCGCAAATATCAAGAAAATTTCAAAATCAAGGGCTCAAATTTGCCGACTAATAACTTATTAGAAATAAGTAATACATTAAATTTAAATAGTATTTTAATAACTTCACAATTTATTTTTTTAAGTTAAAACTTAAAAAATTATATTATGAAGTTCCTAAAGTACTATTTAAATTTAATAAATTACGAAAAAAAAACCCAACTTCATATTACAACTTGTGATTTTTCAAAGTTCATAAAAATATAGAATTTTAACTCTTTCTATTTCAGTCAATTGGTGAAGAGGATTTTTTTAACTATTTTTCTGGGGATCCCCGAAGGTTCCCCAACAGCGTACGGGAAAGCCATTTTTTGGACATTCTCTATACCTAATAATAATGAAAATGTTCGAAGAATTATTTTACCTGTAAAAGAAAGGTTTGGTTTTATATTTAGAAATTTATTTTCCTATTTCATTTGTCAATTTTTTTATTGTAATCAATATCTTACTACACGTTTCGTTTCTTCGTTATCTTATAGGTTGCAATGAGACGACCCGCGTAGGCTACTAAAGGCAGCCGCGACGATCGTTCAAGCGCGCCCAATCTAAGTGCGCTACAAAATTAAAAAGTAAAAGCCACACGCGATAAAAAATTTATATGTATTAATCAGAATGTGGATAAAATTTCATAACATCATAATTAAAATTATTCTTATCATGAATAAAAACTGTAATTATTAGACTGACTAATTATTAGATCTATAAAACATAATTATTATTTTTATATAAATTAACTCGATGATTTGTTTTTTGTTTATCATAAACATACAAATTAGGTCATTGGTCATTTTTAAAGAATTTCAAAACGGAAATTACGAAATTATGAAATTTGTAAATGTGTAATTCTTACAGATTTTGAGTTTTTTAATTGATATTATTTTTTAGCAAAGCTATTGTAAATTGATCAGGTGTGACATACAGGGTGGCCCAACTAAGAGTTCCCACCCAGGTTATTTTGAAAACAAATAATTTTTGAAAAAACCTTGAAACCGGTCAATTTCTATTTGGTGGGGGGCCAATTTTTATGGCAACGCAAGGGTCAACCCCTCACCCAGTTATGCAGGGAAACTACCTTCAGAAATCTTAAATGGCAATTGTGGTCGAGTAATACATCATTGTAAAGCTCCTACTATTCTCTATACAGCTGTCATATTTTTTTAATTTGATGGAATATTTGAGAAGTTATAGCATTTTCACGTTAGACATGTAAAACGCGTTTTTAACAGGTAACATTGGTTAAAAAGGCTTTTAAATCTTGATTTTGTTAAAAGTTACAATAAAAATAAATACAACCATACATTGGTCCCCCACTAAATAACAATTGATCAGTTTCAAGCTATTTTTCAAAAATTACTTGTTTTTAAAATAACCTGGGTGGGAACTAAAAGTATTTTGAAAAAAGACTCTAAAACCGGTCAATCCTTATTAGATAGGGAATCAATTGTTGTAATTATTTTTAACAAAATCAAGCTTTAAAGGCCTTTTTAGCACATGTCACCTGTTAAAAACACTTTTTACATGTCCAACGTAAAAATGCTATAAAAAATATTCCATCAAATTAAAAATATATGACAGCTCTATAGAGAATAGTGGGAGCTTTACAATGATGTATCACTCGACCACTTTTGTCATTTAAGATTTCTGAAGGGGTAGTTTTCCTGCATAACTGGGTGAGGGGTGGTCCCTTGCGCTAACATAAAAATTGGTCCCACACCAAATAAAAATTCTTATGAAAGGACATAAAAACACTAATTTTGTTTAGTACTTTCATATAAATTGTATAAAACCATCATTGCCACGAAAATTCCATCAAAATATATGATCCATTTTCATACAAAATCAGGTATTTTGAATATGGTATTTTTTTCTTATGAATCCATATAAAAACCATCATATTGTTGAATTGAACTTCATATAAAATTATAAAAATCCGATATTTCTACACAAATACCTACAAAATATGGGTTCCTTTCTCATAAGAAATCAAATGTTTTGAATTAGGTATTTTGTTCTTATAAAACCATATAAAAACAACCATACTCTTGTTTGGCAGTTTCATATAAGATCATATAAAACCATCATTGTCACACAAATACCAACAAATTGTATGATTCCTTTTCATACAAAATCGGATGTTTTGAATTAGGTATTTTGTTCTTATAAAACCATATAAAAACCACCATACTCTTGTTTGGCAGTTTCATATAAGATCATATAAAACCATCATTGTCACACAAATACCAACAAAATGTATATTCCTTTTCATACAAAATCAGATGTTTTGAATTTGGTATTTTGTTCTTATAAAACCATATAAAAACCACCATACTCTTGTTTGGCAGTTTTATATAAGATCATATAAAACCATCATTGTCACACAAATACCAACAAATTATATGATTCCTTTTCATACAAAATCAGATGTTATGAATTAGGTATTTTGTTCTTATAAAACCATATAAAAACCACCATACTCTTGTTTGGCAGTTTCATATAAGATCATATAAAACCATCATTGTCACTAAAATACCAACAAAATGTATGATTCCTTTTCATACAAAATCAGATGTTTTGAATTGCATGTTTCATATAAAACCAAGTAAAATTAATGTTCACTTACTCTTATAATTTCCCATGAAATCCATTGAACTTCTACCAAACAATTTCTTATAAAAACATACAAACTTTTTGAATTGTTGCCACGTAAAGTCGAACATATTTTGTGTATATTTTTTCTTGTAAAATCAGGCAAAAACCATTTAAAATAATCAGTCTATTTCATATAAAATAACATAAAAACTATAAATCCAATATTATTTCTCATACATAATACGCCGAAAATCACTTTGCATGTTTCATACAAAACCAAGTAAAATTAATGTTCACTTACTCTTATAATTTCCCATGAAATCCATTGAATTTTCACCAAACAATTTCACATAAAAACATACAAATACAACATTGCCATACGAAAACTATCAATATTTATATAAACTTGTCGTATATATTCAGATGTATTTTGTTACCTATAAATCCTCATAAGAAGAAAAATTGATGTTCAACCGTAAAAGTACGAAAACCATCAAGGGTTTTACTTGCTAAAAAACGCATACACCAAAATCCTAATAATCCATCAAAAATCTTATGAAATCATTCAAAAAAAATATAAAAATAACGTTTGATTTTGGTTGGCATTTTTAGTAGGGATAGTAATCCCAAAATATTTAGGGAGTTACATACTCAAACTCCTGAAATTTTTGGTGACCGCCTTATTGGTCCATATTTTATAGAAGGAAATCTAAATGGGGAAAAGTATTTAGATATGCTGGAAAATTTTATTCATCCAAATCTTATTGATATCATCGAAAACGATAATCGCTACGTTGGAGATCAGCTGATATTCTAACAAGATGGCGCACCTCCGCATTATTCAAGACAGGTCAGAGATTTCTTAGACAGAACGTTTCCTTGAAAATGGATTGGACGTAGAGGTCCTTTGGAATGGCCCGCCCGATCTCCGGAGCAAAGTCCTCTCGATTATTTTCTTTGGGGACATTTAAAAAATAAAGTTTATGCTACGGAACCAAGATCTCTCGAGGATTGCAGCAAAGAATTATCGATGAATGCTGGCAAATAACTCATCAAGTTTTACAAAATGTAAGAACTCGTTTTGAATAAAATTTGTATTATTGTAGTGAGACATATGGTGATCAATTTGAACATTTAATACATTAAATTATTTTTATTTTAAGTTTCAAGTTTATTTTCTTTTGTTTTTCTCAAATTATAATTGCTTATTTACAAAATTAAAATAAATTCGTTGTTAATGACCTAATTATGAATTTTTCCAAAACCGATTGACCGATTTTAATTTTCTTTTTTGTATGGTTCTCAGGATAAAAAGACCTTTCAAACGAGGTATTACTTACCCCAACATGCCATTTAAAATTCTAAGGGTTGTGTCTGTAGCAATCAGGGATGAAGAGATTTCTTCAAAATTTTATTTTAAATACCTAATAATAAGATAAAGGAAAAATCGTATCTCAACTTTAAGAAAGAGGTCTCTAGGGTCCTTATTGAATCAGCACCGTACTCTATACAAGACTTTTTAATAAAATGTGATATTTCTGTAAATCTACATTATATACTTTACCTCTACTTTCTGTCACACTTCAGAGCCTTTCGACTCGTCATTCTGTCATAAGTAGTCTTCTTACTTTATCCTCACACTGCGACCTTCCAGTTAGGCAACGTGGGCGGGAATCTCGGATTGTTGCTAATAGTTAGCTACGTGCGCTCTCAAGATGTTTAGGGAGCCAAGAATAACGTGTTTTTGCATGTTGGTGAGTATTTGATTTATTTCATACTTGTTTAATTCAGTGATTTTTTCAGGTTTATCTCCTTAGTAGTGCTCCGCCTAGTACGCCGATGATTATGGGGATGAAGGTGAGTTTAAAATCTTTATATGTTTTTCTCAGTTCATACATTAAATCTAGATACTTTTCCCTCTTCTCTGTTTCTTTGGAAATTATATTAGTTTCGCATGGGCAAGACATCTCAATGATATACATTTGTTTATTTGCCATTGTTTGAATTACGAGATCCGGTTTATTTGCTCTTAATTGCTTCGTGGTGCTCCATGGGAAGTTCCAAAATATTTTCACAGTATGGCGGGGCTGGGGTTTTATCTAAGGGCAGTGTCGTGGCGCTTGTTGTATTTGTTAGGTGCATATTTCGGACACGAGGATAGAATGTGCATCATTGTCTCTTCTGATTGTCAGCAGGCTCTGCATCTTGTGTTAAGGGTTGGGATTTTCATAACCACTTTTCTGTAATGGAGTGTATTGAATACTCCATCCTGGCAAGCGGTTATATACCCGTCTGTCTCTGACTAGTTCCAATCAAATTGAGTTTAGTTTTCATATAGAATTTTTGTTTTTCATGTAGAGTGTATGATAGGGGCGTACTTTTTAAAAAATGCGTTTTTATAATTCGTTATTATAAAATTTTTGATTACAAATGCCCAAACAAACAATGTTTACTAGCGAAAGGTACGCTTTTCAAACATTTCGCAGAGTATCTTCTTAATAAACTATTTTAAAAATTACTTTGAGACGTAAAGAATAAATCGATGTGTCCATTATTTGACAATATATTTGCTGCTCTTGTTATACGGGGAAAACCTATAATTCGATTTAATTTGTTGTAATCAAAATATGGTAAATCATTATTTCTTGTAGAGTATCCTTTCGGTTTGACCAAAAAAATCAATAAGCTCAATAACTCGGAGCAATTAATTTGAAAGTGTACAAGTTTGAATAAGAAATTTAGATCTAAAATAATTCTTCGTTCTTCAAGTGATTTTAAATTCAACGTTTCCAACATAACTTATTTCGTCTTTGGAAAACCCAGCTCTAAAACCAAATACATAAACTTTTTTGGACTCTTTCAATTAACAGGTTCATATTATTGTAATATGGAGTCCAAATAGTCGAAGCGTACTCTAATTTTGAGCGTACAAATTGGATAAATAATAAGCGTAATGTATCGATAGTAAAGTCTCTGGAGATTCTACAGATGAACCCCAGCATTTTAAGTGAATCATTTACATTTCTTACTTATGTGTGCCTGAAAAGTTAACTTATTTGAAAATAGTACACCTAGATCACGAATTTCATCAACTTTAATAATTTTTACATAATTTATAAGGTACTCTCTTTCAAATGATTTTACTTTACGACTAAAAGACAATAGCCTGTATTCAGCGACCGTGATGAAAATTTTAGAGACGTCGTTAAAGATTAAGAAAATATTTCTTATGAAGAAATATTTTTTAATCACGTGTTTAACGTTAACGACGTCTCTAAATTTTTCATCACGGTCGCTGAATACACTTACATTTTTTTTATATTTAACGGCAAGTTATTAATAGAGCACCAATTGTGAACATATAACATGAATATCAGATGGTGATTGAATAGCCTTATACAATATTTTAATATTGTCAGCGAACAGTAGAACATTACAATTATGTATACAATGAACGATGTCATTAATTAATAACAAAAATCGGATGGGCCCACGGTATTGGATATTTCTTGTATGGTATTTTTACTTATATACCTTCTTTTTTCAGCTTTCAATCAATGTGAAATAAAAACATATTTTAAATAACAATAAACAACCTAATTATAAAAATTTTCAAATGAATTGTATTTTATTCCCACTGTAACATGTAACATACCTCATTTTTCAATAAATACTTGATCGATTATAAATTATAAACTAACCATCACTTACACATTTCCTTTACCTACAATATTTAAGATCAGGTGATGTGAGACCACTCCTCATACAGTGGGTCAAAAAAGTATTGATACACCTTAAAATAGGTCTTTTAAGTATTTTTCACTATATTAATAAAACAACGTTTACCACATATAAAGAAAAATTTTATTACTAAATTATAAACAATTAAATTTTAAGATAAAAAAAATATTGCTGTGACTTGGATTTATTAAATTAATAATTCCTTAAATCCAAATTAATTTTATTTAGTTCTACTAGTTTTATTTATTTAAAATAACTTGAATTAATTTTAGGATAAATCTACTAATACACCCTATTAAGTACGTCGTATTTCAGTTTCAAGGGAAGTTTTAATACTGACAATGATTTATTTTGCTTGATGTATATACTGATAATATTTTGGGTCAATTTTTTAATTTTATTTTACATCTGTTGTCATTTTTTATAACTATAAAGGTATTACTTGGAAGGTGTACAAATACTTTCTAGACCCACTGTATATTTGTAAATTCATGGTTTGCTTAAAATTTTAAATTTGTTATCAACATTTGACATATTTCGTGGATATACAGGGTGATGATAAAGGTTTTAGTTTTTAAAATCCTATCTCTTGGTATAAAAAATATTAAGGACGTTACTGGTGATTCAGCAATGACGTCATCATCCATTTAAAAAACTCACTTTTTTATTCGTTTTAGATATATATTTATCTCACTTTAACTATGATATAAAAGAATGATTGCATTTGTAAACAAATTATTGAATAAGAAACTTTTATTATTAACTTAACCTGTATACGGGGTGATTTACATTTATGTTAAAATCTCTGTGGTGGTGATTCCTTGAATAAAAATCAGAAAAGAATTCCTATGAACATTGGTCCAGAAATGTTTCGTTAAGCCGGGTTGACACGTTCCAAGTGTATACTTGGACAAAGTATACTTGGACGATGCGCGCGCATTACTTGAATAAATACACTTTGTCCAAGTTGGTTCACACGTGAAATGACTTGGATCCACTTGGATCATCAGTTAAAATATCGTGAGGCAGGGTGTGGCGCTTGTCGCGGATATGATATTTGCCGAGATGGAAATTCGCAAAAAAGACTGAAAGAAAAAAAAAGAAAATTTGGACCCGAAAATGGATTTTAAGACGTAAGGCTTCTTTCGATTGCTGAATTTCGTGCATCCTTATTTTTATAGTCTTTTAATCTCACATTCCATAAAACTTCTTCTGCCTCGTATAATTCCATAAATTTTATGGTTTCTCTATCAGTAAATCTTCTCATATTTTTTCTTTTGCGGAGCTCTTTTCCACCGTCCGATTCAGTAGCCGCCATTTTTATTGTTTACAAAATTGTATTTTGGACCAAGTAAGTTGGCCGTCGTCTTGGATATAATTTCAAAGCCAACTTGGCTTTGATGAAACTGTTTACACGATCAAAGTAGCATCCAAGTAGTGCGCGCGCAGCGTCCAAGTAAACTTGGTCCAAGTATACTTGGAACGTGTCAACCCGGCTTTAGGGAGATATATTACAACTCAAAGAGGGACGCAAGGAATGTAATTTTTGTTAATAAAAAAAGTTATTATAAGAGGTATTACTTTGAAATTTTGGCGATATTTTCAGATATTGGAGAGTGTGTTCAAGTATATTAAAGGAATTTAATACAGTTTTCGGGGATGGTAAAATGAAGGATGACTACCATTATTTTAAGCCTAACAATTTCTCCTCTAACCAAGTTATTTAAATTAATTTTATGGAGTTTGGGCAGACCATATAGCTTGGGAATCGAAGGGTTGGAACATACCATCATATATGGGTTAAAGTCTACTAGTTGTATTTCTGTTATAACTGCTTTGAATTTTCTATTGAAAAGAACACCCGGGTCCTTATTTAAAATTTTGAAGTTGTTATTACGTATAAATAGGCCATGGTCAACCAACTAAAATATTTTAACCTCAACGATTCTCACATTCTCCTCTCACTTGATGTCGTAAATCTGTACACATCTATTCCAATCCAGGAGAGTATTCAACTCACCAAAAACCTCTTAGCGGAAGCTGGGGTAAACAACTACGACCTGAATGATTTATTAACCCTCTTGGACATTTCACTAAGTCAAAATTTCTTCTCCTTTGATAAAAAAATTTTTGAGCAGGTGGACGGTCTAGCAATGGACTCTCCACTAAGCCCTCTATTGTCAGAGATTTTTATGATGAAAGATGTAGATACTTTATTTAAGTCAAATAATGCGTCAGTCGCTAAAATTTGTTTCTGGAAGAGATATGTGGATGACATCCCTATCATATATGAAGGGGATCCTAATAGCACCATGGACTTGCTTAACTTTGTTAACAGCCTACATCCAGCCATCAAATTCACTTCAGAACTTGAGTCTACTATTCACATCCAATTTTTAGACATTGACATTCAAAGACGTACAAACAATTTAGAATTTAGTAACTACTGTAAGTCAAGCTTTACGGACACAGTCATTAATTACAACTCAAATCACCCAATGAGTCATAATTTAGCAGCATTTAACGGCCTATCATATAGATTATTCAACATCCCCATAGTCGAAAACAACAATTTTTTGATTATGTAATTAAAATAGTCCTGTACGATAACTCGTATTCTCAATCAGTTCATAGTGATAACACAATTATCTCATTCGCTTGTCTGCCATACATTAACCCCTTTGGGTACAAACTCTCACAACTTTTCAAAAGGTACAACTTCAAAATATCCTTTAGAACTAACAACTCAATTACCATTTTCAAAAACAATAAAGATAAAACGCCGATAATGGCAAAAATCGGAATTTATAAATTACTGTGTAGTGACTGTTATGCAGAATATGTTGGTCAAACAAAAAGAGCCTTTGATGTTAGAATCAAAGAACAGCAATTAGACTAAATAAACCAGAAAAGTCTCACTTTGCACATTACATCTTGGAGCACAGTCATAATTTTGAGAGAACTAAAGGAATAGAAATTTTGCACATTTTGAACCATACCTCTTCGCTGAACTACTATGAACAGTTTGAGATCACAGGTAGCTTAAATCATAACTCAGCCACCAATCTTAATGTACAAACAGAAGTGTTTCATAAATCCTACTTCGAGAACCTAATGAATCTTAAATTTGCTCTGGAATAATGTTTAGGCATTTAATATATATCACACAAACTCAGAAATTGGGCTTGACAAACCTTAATTTTTGTTTTATTGTAAAACTTTCCCAACCAAACTAGGTCTGGCAAACTTAGTTACACATAATTAGTGTCCACTTAGATTAATTCCAAATTTTTTGTTCTCATTGAAATAAGTCTGACAAACTTATTTTTCACATAACACATTGTTGTACATGAGGTGGTATATCCATATAAATTGCTATAATACGGTCGGATGTTCTTAGTGATCACTCTTTGCGTCAACACATCAAATAACAGCTGTAATCAACTGCGTCATACGTCCTTTTTTTATTTCAACATTTATAATCGGAACACCTGCTTATAACATGAGAGTTTACCTTATCAGAAGAAAACTAAAACTAGTTCTATAACTAAATAACAATGTTGATCTAAAATATATTTGAACACCGACTGTACACCTGGTAAGTCATTGTATTGCTTATCTAATTACGCATATGTAATATACAATATATTATTGAACTCCATAGATAATGACTTGATCTGCTGCACAATTTTACTAAAAAGTTTCCAACTTTGATTGATAAGCATCTTAATTTAACATATAACTATTTATTCACCTAAACTTCAATTTATTGGACGCCCATTAAAAAACAAAAGTTTTCATTATTGTGATTTAACGTATTGTAAG
This sequence comes from Stenus bimaculatus, assembly GCA_963971135.1. Classification (NCBI taxonomy): domain Eukaryota; kingdom Metazoa; phylum Arthropoda; class Insecta; order Coleoptera; family Staphylinidae; genus Stenus; species Stenus bimaculatus. The sequence goes on from OZ020184.1 coordinate 26,992,443, forward strand.
TCTTATGTTGGGGTTTGGGATATGATTTTTGTCGCTACTTTATTGTTGCTTTTATTGGCAAATGAACGTTGGAAAATTAATGAGTTAGCGGCGATTTATGTTGGCGCACCAAATCAGATAAACGGATTAAACATGACGGTGGAGAACAAGTCACAAAACTTTGCCATTAAAAGGCTGCGTTGCCCAGTGCACTTATTATAAAATACACAGGTACTGAAAGGATTACCTAAATAAAAATACACTCTGTGGTGGTTGGGTTAGGTTAGGTTTGGGTAGAGTTTGATACGTTTTGATGCGGAAATTGTTTTTATAATATACATAGTAATTTGGTGAGGATATAGTGTTAACAAAATTCAGTTATTTTCTGCTAATAAATAGAAGTTTTGAAACGCGATCTCCACATTTTTTGAAAAATATAAAGGTATGATCATTAGCGTCGCAGGTGAACCCCGAAAGTTAATGTGCGCTAGCGAACTACCGGATTGAGGTTTCAGGATAATTGGCGTCCTCTTTTCGGGTATAAGTGCGCAACCAGATGCTGCTCTGAGTTAGTTATTTGAGTAGATTGCAAACGTTAAGAGGACTGGGAGTCTAAGTAGAACCGCGCTCCGATAGTAAACGTATATTTTGAGCTTCTTCTTGAATTTGGGGAAGAAATTTTGAGCCAGAGTATATTCCACAAATTAGGCTGAAAGTACCAATAAAAATCTTCATTTCGGTTATATTTTAAAATTTGTATCACCTAGACTACGAAGGTATTTGCTGCATTTACAGTTAAAATGCGCGTTCAAAATTTACGAAATATGCCTTGCAATTATTTCAAACTACAACGATATTTTGTAGATAACATTAAGTTTTATAATTGCATAGTTTAAATAACTCACGGCTAGAGTTCTATACGACAACTTTTTGAAAAATTAAATTATTAAGTCCAATAAATAAGTTTAAAATAGGCCAAATTTTACGTATTTTTAATGATTTTTTTTGGCCATTTTGGATATAATATATTAAAAAACTGCCGCACACAAGTCTTAAGCAGAGGTTCCACTTTCATATGATATTCTTATTTTATATACAGGGTGGTGATAAAGTTAGGAACCAAGGTCATAACTTCCGTAAAAATTTTTTTGTAAAAATCGCTCGGACAGGTCAATTTTTGTTTTAAAAATGCCATCTTTTGGATTAAAAAAAATATTCATGACGTCACTGATAACTTCACTATGACGTCATCATCAATTTATTTAAATGGAAACCCCTACTTCTTTTACACATTTTTCATAGACCTTTTTATCATATTAATGATTACATAAAAATATTTAAAAAAATTTCAACCATTTTTGAAAAAAAAATAAATTTACTCAAAAAAAAAATTATTAATTCTCAATGAAAATATGGCAAGAAAAATAAATTAAACTAATTTTTAGTTTAAAAATAACAAATTATTATTGAAAATATTCGAATTGTTCTTCTTTACACAATTGGAATTTTCTTAAAACTAATTTTAAATAAAAATTAATGAAAAAGGTAATTGAAATAAAATGTTTAGGTAATAATAAACTTTAAATAGAATTGTAATTTATTGTAAATTTGAAAAAGCTTTTGATATTCAAAATTTATTGAAATAAAAGTTGCCTTTATAAAAGTGCTTTAGTTGACGTTATTTTGTATGGCAAATAAAATTTTAAATCCATTCACCAATGCTTGACTAGCTTACTTCGTTTATTTAATAATAATCAACAATTATTAAGTTTTGCGAAATTAAAAATGCCTCGTTTAAGCGAACGCGAAAGAATCGAAATTTTAATTATGGTAGGATACGGCGATAGAAAAAGAACCCATGGGGAAGCTTGTGCTTTGTTTAATGAGCAATATCCAAATAGACCGCAAATCTCAAGATCTACAGTAAGTAAGTTAGTTGCAGAAACAGGATCTGTAGGAGATTGGTCTCGACAAGGACGGCCTCAAGTGAATGAAGAAACCAAATTAAATTTATTACTTGCGATTGAAGAAAATCCCAATATTTCAACAAGAGATATTTCAAGAAATAATAATGTGGATCATTGCTATGTCGCAAAATTATTAAAAAAGGAAAAGTATCACCCATACAAAATAAAACTCATAGAAGAGTTAAATGAAGATGATCCCTATCGCCGGCGCCGACTGCAATTTTGTCAAGAAATGATGGCGCGATGTGATCAAAATCCAAATTTTTTAAGTAGTATAATTTTCTCCGATGAAGCTACCTTTCAATTGAATGGATCAGTGAATCGACATAATTGTAGGTATTGGTCACAGGAAAATCCTCATTGGGCCGTAGAATCCCATAGTCATTGGCAGACGTTTTATAGGACCTTACTTTTTTAATGAAAACCTCACTGCCGAAAGATACTTGAATTTTTTGCGGACTGATTTGCTACCAGTTTTACTTCGCATTTTCCCCAATTATGAAAATCGCAATATTCCTAACCAAAACATTTGGTTTAACAAGATGGGGCTCCTCCACACTTTGGCAGGGCGGTGCGAGAATTCCTTAACACCACGTTTCCCAACAAATGGATAGGTCGGGGGGGACCAATTGAGTGGCCTCCGCGATCTCCCGACCTAACGCCCTTAGATTTTTTTTTGTGGGGACATTTAAAATCAAAAGTTTATTTCAATAGACCTAATAATTTACAAGAATTGGAGCTTAGAATTAGGACGGAATTGCAACAAATTGACGAAGAAGCTATTAACAATAGTATTCAGAGTGTCTACACTCGAATGGGACAATGCCAAATGGTCAATGGGGAACAATTTGAACATTATCGTTAAAATTTGTTACTTGTAAATTAAAAATTTACTTTTTATTGTAATATTTTCATTGAGAATTAATAATTTTTTTTTTGAGTAAATTTATTTTTTTTTTCAAAAATGGTTGAAATTTTTTTAAATATTTTTATGTGATCATTAATATGATAAAAAGGTCTATGAAAAATGTGTAAAAAAAGTAGGGGTTTCCATTTAAAAAAAATTGATGATGACGTCATAGTGAAGTTATCGGTGACGTCATGAATATTTTTTTCATTCCAAAAGATGGCATTTTTAAAACAAAAATTGACCTGTCCGAGCGAGAAATGTATACGTTTTTAAAGTTTATTTCTGAATATGGATTCACGTCAGGCTCTAGCATTTCTAATTGCTTTCAAAATTGTGGAAAGCCTAGGGTCTACTTGAGACTAAATAGTCTCGAGAGTAGTCTCGAGACAAAACTCACAAATGTATACGGACCTGAGAGCTCTCTCCGAGACAAGTCGGTGCCGATCTCTGATACTGCACATGTCGCAAGTGGACACGTTAATTTCTGCTCTCGTGAGCGAGTCTCAACTTTTCTGATTTAGTTTGAAAAGCTGAGACCACATGTTGAATCTTTTTCAATGTAAATATTTTGTATATAAACACAAAATATTTATATTGAAAAAGTCTCGACCTGTGGTCTCAGCTTTTCCAACCAAATCAGAAAAGTGGAGACTTGTTCTCGAGAGGAGAAATTAACATGTCCACTTGCGACATGTGCAGTGTCAGAGATCAGCACCGACTTGTCTCGGAGAGAGCTCGCAGGCCCGTATACATTTGTGAGTTTAGTCTCAAGTGGACATTAGGCTTTACAAACGTATTTATCCGCAATATTTACATATTTATTCCTTAGTATTTAACGCAAGAGGCGAGTTTTCATATTGCTGGTTGGGACAGTTAGGTTATTTTAATAATAAAAGTGGCTTTTGTTACATAGGTATAATTTTAATATAACACAAAACTTTATTTAATTTTGAAAAATAGCTATATTGCACCATTTGCCTCTCAATTAAATTTCTAGCCTGTTTCAAGGCCACCAAATTGTAAATTAGCGGTAAATATGAAACTAAAACAAAATCAGACCTTAGAGCCGAAAACGGGGAATTCTTGTACTTATATTATAAACTGAGAAACAATGGCGATAAATTCAGGGAATATTTCGGGATGTCTATTGCAAGTTTTGACAATATTTTAGCAATATTGAGGCCACAACATTTTGTTAAATGGAATACAATTATGTGCGGTATCCCATAAGTTTGGAAGAACGCTTAGTTAGTAATTACATTAAGAAGATAGTCGGCGAAATGTTTGAAAAGCGTACTTTTCGCTAGTAAAAATTTATTTTTGGGCATTTGTAATCAAAAATTTAACAAAAACGATGCCTAGTGCCATTCAAATTGAATTTAGTTTTCATATAGAATTTTTGTTTTTCATGTAGAGTCTATGAAAGCCCCGTACATTTTGAATAAAAATAAAAACGCATTTTTTTATCTTTGTTCAAAAAGTACGCCCTTATCATAGACTCTACATGAAAAACAAAAATTCTATATGAAAACTAAATTCAATTTGAATGGCACTTAAATTTTTGATTACAAATGCCCAAAAATCAATTTTTACTAGCGAAAAGTACGCTTTTCAAACATTTCGTCGACTATCTTCTTAAGGTAAGTTTATTTTATATTTAAATTCAGTTAAATCATTTTATCTTTAAATTATTTAAATATCAAAACAAAAATATTTTTCGTTTGAATACCTATATCGGGTGTAAACGATACTCACCTCAATAATTACTTTATTTATCAAAATACAAATTTAAAATTTAACTATGTTGTATGGTTCAAAACACATTTCATGCACTAAAGATTTTTTTAATATAACTTCCATTTGTACAGGAAATAATCAACTTAGTTTTCTTAAATGCAACATCCAACTTTTTTGTTCGCAGTTTAAAACAATTTTAGAAAATAATCATCTTCGTGATATTTTTTAATTTTTTTTTTAAACTTTAAAAAATAAAAAAAATTAAATTTTTCCTCATCCGACGTTGCTAAAATCTACCAAAACTCATACTAAATATTACAAATACCCAAGTAAAATTATAATTTGATAATTATTCATATAAGTTTTGACATATTAATTTTTGAAGTTTTTTGAAAAACAATTAAAAAATATCGTAAGTATAATCTAAAATACATTTTCTAAAATTGTTTAAAACATAGAACAAAAGAATTGAGTGTTTATTTAAAAAAATAAAGTAGCCGGTAAATCGGAAGTGAAATTGAAAATAGTTTAAGTGCATGAGATAGTTTTCTTCAACCATACAACATAGTCAAATTTCAAATTTTTATTTTCATAAATGAAGAACTTATACACATGGTATAAAATAGAAGCTTCCTACTGTTTTATTTTTACAATATTTGTTTTCAAATATTTTATCAGAAAACCTCTACATAACATCAAAGGGAAGATAACATTCTGTATTAAATTAAAAAATAATTTACTTAATATTAATTAATCTATTAAGAAAAGATATAATATTTACAATGTGAACAATTAATTTAGAGTTTGCTAAAATTTATAAATTGATAAAATATAATTCTTTACATATAATACAAATATTATTTCCCGTACTCTGACATACTACTGTATAATCAGGTGGATTTGAAAAGCCATAATTATACTCATTTGACTCTGGTCTATGTGTCGGTTATTGAAGGGGTTGTTGAAGGAGATATTGTGGCATTAAACCGTGCCATTATTGATAATGTGGAGTTCCATATCTGTACATGTTTAAATACGCATTGTTGAATTTCAATAATTATTATCACTTTTTTTTTCTCGTCGGAAATTTTTGATATGTGTGGAAGTAAGCTTTCAAAGAAACTTAAATCCTTTGATTCCATGGAAAGTAATTCATTTTTTTTTGCTCCAGCTCTATCATTTTTGCATAATTGGACTCCTTTTCTCGTTTCCTCTTTGAAGTTTTTTTTATTAATTTCCCTGGGTTCGTTGTTAGGTGGGTTTTATAAATGGGAAGGAGGAAAAAATCCAATACGGAATCTATGGGGTCATGTATTAAGAACTCTGAATTTGAACCTTTTGTTTTTACGTCCAAATTTCCTAGATTTTCTCTTGGCGTAAACTGAACTTTTTAAAACAAAAGACTATTAAAATACTGCCAGCTTGGTTGCATGAGATCCCGTTTTTAGGTTTTAATGCCTGAATTATCAATATTGTCACTTTCAAAACCATCGGCTGACTTTGGTTTTGGTAACTCTAGGCGAAATTTGTCTCTTAAATATTTCCAATCTATTTCGAAGATCTCTACCTAAAAAGTAAAGTAGTTTACATATTTAAATAAAATCTTATATATTTATATTTTAAAATTAACGCATTAGAGTTAATGACGTGAAATGGTTAAAGTGATAGGGAGTAAAATCATGAAAAATGAATGTTTTCATCTTTCCTGATTTTTTTTAAGTCTTTCAAATTCATGAAAGATAAAAACGTTGGTTTTTCTACATTTGACTCCCTATCACCTTAATAGCCGGTTAATCACGGTATAACGTCATTAAACGTAACATGTACAGACACACACAATATAAGTAGTAATAAGTCTTGATTTTCAGATTTCTTGCGACGGGAAGGAATTTCTGAGATCTATCTCTAACCTTTAAAGTTGGTTTCACAAGAGTAAGTAAGCAAAATTATTCATTTTATGGTGGTTTTGCTTTGGGAATGTCTACAACTAACATTGTATACAGGGTGTTTCTAAATATATGCGAAGAAATTCTACAGGCGATTCCTTGACCAATTCTAAGACAAAAGTAAAGAATAAAAATTTTCTCAAAAGTGCTCTATTTTTTAGTTATGGGGTGTCAAAATTTCTATATATTTTTTCATTTTTTGAGTATAACTTCTTTATTTTTTAAGATAATTTGATCAAATTTGAAACACACTCTAGTTATTATAGTCGTAACAAGATAAAAATATCAAATATCGAAATAAAATACAGGGGGATGTATGTTGGGAGTATAGACCCCATTTTTTATGCCATAACTTTTTTGTGCTACCACACTTAACATTTTAAATAATATATTCTACTTCCTTGATTTTTTCTGAAAATTTTTGATCTCTTTAATTTTTTCACAGCTGGTACGGTTTAGAAGTTATTTAAAAACATGAACGAAGTTGTATGCCAATTTTAAATTAAACAGGGGTGGTTTTCTTTTCAAATAAATACCCGAGACTTCCTAGAAGACTATTTGACCAATTCTAAGACGAAAACAGAGAATAAACATTTTCTCTAAAATGCTTCGTTTTTAATTTAAATTAAAATAAAACTAACAAAATAAAAAAAACTTATTTATAGGATTACACGTTTTAGGGATCGTTTTCCATCAGAATGGTGAAACTTTTAATATTCAGGATACTGATAAAAATTCTTATGGTGAACATTCTATATCTACAACCTCCAGGGAAGCTTGTAATATAAGGGAACAATTTTAAAAAAATTTAAATGAATGTTGTAAATTTTAATGAAAAAACTATGTTTTAATTTTTAAATATTTTTTGTTTTTGTTTGTATTTATAGTTACTTATAAATATTGTTAATTATTGTTTAAATTTTATACAATAACCATATTGCACATTGCACATACAGGGTGGGCCAACGAAAACGAAACAGACGAGTTTTAAAATAGTTAATAAAAAATTTTGAAAAAACGCTCAGACAGGTCAACTTTGGTTTCGAGGGGGACATATTTTCCAATAGAAGTGATTCAAAAATCCATTCACCCCTGTGCCCTATGGACACAACCCCTAAAATTTTAATAGGGATGGTGGGGTAAGTAATACCTTGTTAGAAAGATCTTTTTACTCAGAGTAACATACAAAAAAAAAGTTAAATCGATCGATTCGTTTTAAAGATATTCAAAATTTAGCAAGTAGAGATTTCATGTCTTTTAAAATTGTGCTATGAACACCACGCCTTCAATTTTAAGTGTTTTGATAGGGTAAGTAATATCGTTTCGAGGGGGACATATTTTGCAATAGACCTGATTCAAAAATCCATTCATCCCTCGCCCTTTGGACACAACCCCTAAAGTTTTAATAGGGATGGTGGGGTAAGTAATACCTGGTTAGAAAGATCTTTTTACCCAGAGTAACATGCCAAAAAAAAAGTTAAATCCTTCGATTCGTTTTGAAGATATTCAAAATTTAACATGTAGAGTTTTCATGCCTTTAAAATTGTGCTATGAACACCACGGCTTCAATTTTAAGTGTTTTGATAGGGTAAGTAATACCTCCTGGGAAAGATCTTTTAACCCAAAATAACATACAAAAACATGTAAAACGCAATTTATTTTCATTTTCTACAAAAGAGAGATTTTAAAAAACAAATTTAAATTTATTCGAGGAATTGTTTTAAATTTTGTAACATCTGTAACATAAAACGATTTATAACCACATTGAGATTCTTTTTATCAGTTGTATTTTGTATTAGTGGTGATTTTCATCGTGTTAAAACTGTTTATGACTAATTATTAGAAATCAACATTTAAAATTTTGTGAACTTCTGTAAAAGCTTCTGCTAGCAATGGTTTATACAATTCCAGAAAGGGTTGAATTAATCACTTTTTATTTTAAAAACGATGAGAATGCTCATCGTGCAGCTAATTTATTTAATGAACAACATCCAAACAAACATTGTAACCGAAAATACGTTCTGGAGTTGGTTGCAAAATTTAAAAATACTGGTTCTGTTGGTAATAAGAAACGCGATCCTGGTAATGTTCGTCCAATAAGAAATGAGGTCGTTGAAATAGGTGTTTTGGGACAAGTTGCTGCAGATCCAACTTTAAGCACAAGAAAACTGGAGACTGTGACTAACATCAGCAGAACAACCATTCGCCGAATATTGAAAGGTCACAAATATCATCCCTATAAAATTCATTTAATTCATGAGTTAAATGAAGATGATTTTGATAGGCGACTGTAATTTTGTGAGGTGATGACGGAACGGATAATTGCTGATGAAAATTATCTTTATAATATCTGTTTTTCTGATGAGTGCACTTTTTTCTTAAACTCAACCGTTAATCGTCATAATTGTCGATATTGTTCAGATGAAAATCCTAGGGTATTTCATGAAGTTCACACTCAAACTCCTCAAAAATTGAATGTGTGGGTTGGAATTTTTGGAGACCGTCTTATTGGTCCTTATTTTCTAGATGGCAATCTAACAGGGGATATGTACTTGGATCTACTTCAAAACTTTGTTCATCCATTTCTTGACGATATTATCGAAAATGACGATCGTTATTTAGAAGACCATCTGATTTTCCAACAAGACGGAGCCCCTCCTCATTACACACGGCCTGTTAGGGAATTCTTGGATACGACGTTTCCTGGGCAATGGATTGGGCGTAGAGGACCTTTGGAGTAGCCGCCGCGATCTCCCGATCTTACTCCCCTTGATTTTTTCCTTTGGGGGCATTTAAAAAGTAAGATTTACGCAAGGGAACCAGGATCTCTAGCAGAGTTACGACAGAGAATTATTAATACTGCTGAAATGTTACAAAATGTAAGAGTTCGCTTTGTGCAAAATTTGTACGTTTGGATGGAGGTTGGTGGAACTCAATTCGAACATTTAATAAAATAATAAAAACATCCTTGAAAGTGTCGGGATCGATGGGATTCTTTAAAGTGTTAAGTTTTCTTCAAAAAGATTAGTTAAGTTTAGTTTGGTTAAATAAAAAATAATGTGCAATACTGTTTTATTTTGAATTCTTTAAAACAAACCAATCGATTTCACTTTTGTTTTTTTGTATGTTACTTGTGGTAAAAAGAACTTTCCAAGGAGGTATTACTTACCCTAACAAAACACTTAAAATTGAAGGCGTGGTGTTCATAGCACAATTTTAAAAGTTATGAAAACTCTACTTGCTAAATTTTGAATATCTTTAAAACGAATCGATAAATTTAACTTTTTTTTTGTATGTTACTCTGGATAAAAAGATCTTTCCAACGAGGTATTACTTACCCCACCATCCCTATTAAAATTTAAGGGGTTGTGTCCATAGGGCGCCGGGATGAATGGATTTTTGAATCAGCTCTATTGCAAAATATGCCCCCCTCGAAACGATATTACTTACACTATCAAAACACTTAAAATTGAAGGCGTGGTGTTCATAGCACAATTTCAAAAGTTATGAAAACTCTACTTGCTAAATTTTGAATATCTTTAAAACGAATCGATCAATTTAACTTTTTTTTTGTATGTTACTCTGGATAAAAAGATCTTTCCAACGAGGTATTACTTACCCCACCATCCCTATTAAAATTTAAGGGGTTGTGTCCATAGGGCGCAGGGATGAATGGATTTTTGAATCAGCTCTATTGCAAAATATGTCCCCCTCGAAACTAAAGTTGACCTGTCCGAGCATTTTTTAAATTTTTTTTTATTAACTATTTCAAAACTCGTCTGTTTCGTTTTCGTTGGCCCACCCTGTATATAATAAATAATCTAGTCTATAAATCAAATAAAGTATTTTTTACAAAACAGTAGTTTCATTTTATCAATATTTCTTATATTTTGTTGATTACAATTTAAGGGCATCTTCCTAGACGTCCAAGATAAATTTTCCGTCAGAGATAATAACAGGTAATCGAAAATCCATCTGACTTTTCTGGAGCTTCTTTGCAAATTATCAGCGAATCACTGAAAATTAGTGCTTATCCCTAGAGGGCGCGCGAGTTTGGGAGGAATAATTTGTGAATACTCATGAAATCGAGCATTAATTTGGTCCCAAAATTAAAAGGAACAATATACAAAATAATTTGAAATTAAAAATTGATGATGGGGAAATTAAATTCTTAAACTGTGAAAGGAACTTGGGGGAGGTTTTAGATACAGATCTCAGATATCGTTAATATACAACGTTGTTGATTCGACGAACCTTTGCGGCAGTAAAATGCGTATACAGGGTGTCCCTTTTAAAAGGAGCCACCCTAAATAACTCTCAAAAAAATAATTAATTGTAAAAATGCTGCAACAGGTCGATTTTTACCTTCAGGGGGCATCTTTTTATAACAAAATAGGAATGGTAATTGCAACTCCCTTCCCTACGGAGCCACCCTTTCAATTTTTTTAATTGGAAAGCGGGGTCGAGTGATACATCATTTGAAAGCATTTTTTACCCTGATAATGGTAGTCATAATTTTTTTGGAAATTTTTTGATTTCTAATCTACCTAAAAATTTAAAACAAGTACTTAATAATGGTATTATTTATGTACTTTTAAATCACTTTTGGATAAATTGTTAAGTTTTGACCATAAAACAAGTGCTCTAACTTAAAGAAAGCTAATTATTTATAATTATTGAAAAATAAATCAGTTACCATATTTTTTTATAATTTTTTTGCGATAAATTACGTTTTACTTTTCTCTATTATCGTGTCCTGTAAATGACTAAATTAAAATAGGGCCAAAACAAATCATATTTTTATTTTCAGGATAAACATACATTTAAAATTATGCGTCAGTCGACCCATTCCCATTTAAAAAAACTGAAAGGGTGGCCCCGTAGGGATGGGGGTTGCAATTACCATTCTTATTTTGTCATAAAAAGATGTCCCCCTGAATTTTTACAATTAATTATTTTTTAAAGAGTTATTTAGGGTGGCTCCTTTTAAATAGACTAATAAACATAAAAGTTGCAGGTCTATTTTTTTTATTCAAAAGGTATAACGGAATTTATTTTTCAAACTCCATAACAGAAAATAAAGTTCTTAGAAAAAAAAAGATATTTTAGCCAACAAATGTTATAATGCTAATAATTAAATATCGGCATACTCTACTTTAGAAAACTGGTAAGGCATTTTTAATTCAGCAAAAACTAACCCAATAACCACAAAAATCGCAAAAAGAATGGTTTAAATTTTACAATACCGAGATTTTAATGCCACATGTTAGTAAATTAAATTCAAATTGTAACAAAGAACATAATTTCTTTTTAAAATAAATTTTAAATAAATTATGTTTTTATTTAATTAGTCTTCAAGTTGAATTTTCTGTTTTGGAGTTTGTAAATTTAAAAGTTCTGTAACTTTTGAATAAAAAAAATTGACCTACAACTTTTGTGTTTATTAGTCTTAGAATTGAACCTAGTTTACCCTCACAAAATTTCCGCATAACGATATGGTACACCTTGTATATGAATGAAGATGTGTTAAGTCCAAATGCTAAAATAAGCCTTTTTAATGCACTAGCACTGTCGAACTTTAACTTTTGCTTAAGTGTATATCACTTTTGCCTTGACCAAGTTAGTATTAAGCGTATCAAACAAATTCAAAACTCGTACTGATATTCACAATATTAATATAAGAAAAAAGAATCCTATTAATATTCCTAAACATAATTTACAATTATTTATACGGTATTGCAAAATTTGCTAATGAATTTGATTATGATTTTTTAACACTTTCTACATTTAAGAACTACCTGAAAAGTTATTTGTTAAGAAAACAAAACAGGAGTATGAGATCTCACATTAATTGGTGTGCATTTAGTCTTTAGTCTATTGTTTTCATGAACGTTTTTTGTTTTTCTTGTATACTACGTTAGATAGATATGTTTGATAATTATATTTTAATATTTATTTGTTTCGTGGAATTAATTGTTATTATAGGGTGTAAAGGAAGAACAGCTGGTATTTACCATAGCTGATTTAGACCCATTTGGTACTACATTGTTCTATATACTTCTATTATGTGTATTTATGTGTTTATAGTATTTTATTCTTATGTATGTATTACTTTTGTTATTTATTTTGTATTCTTGTGCCAATAAATGATTTGTTATTATTATTATGTATTATAAAAAAAGTTTCAGCAAAACTGTTTAAAGTTTTGAGACGTGTCACCTTTATCTATTTGTGTCTTCAATTATCCACGTTATTGAAGTAAAAAAAATTCTGTTATTTAACAAGTTATAATTATTTTTGGTGCTTACGTCTATTTTCTAGATAAATTTGCATCGCAATCAAAAATAAAAGGAAGAAAAGACGTTAGCGACTAAAAATTTATAACGTGAATTAGGGTACTTTAAAGATATGTTAGATTGTTATTTATATTAATTATAATAAGTTCTTGCTGTCTAAGAGGATTAGGAGTCTAATGGTGCAATTCTGCGTTTTCGCCTGTAAAGTTACATATCTGTAAATCTATAACTACTATAGGATCTGTAACTATCTATCTTACAAATCCGTTAAAAATGCAATTCTGCACATGCATCTGTAAGCGCTGCTTTTACAGACGAAAATTAGAACTACTAAAGTAGTAAAGTAGTAAACGTCACTTTACGAGTGCAACTAACTTCAGACTTTACAATCACGCGGAGCATTCCTTCCTTAACATTGTAAAGGCTATTTTAAGGTTTACTGGACTACTTCTACAGCCCTTATAATTATTATTTTAAAATAATTCTTTCAGAATTTAAAAATCCGATAAATAATCTACAAAACGGCGCAAAGCTTTTTTTAAAAAAAAATTCATATTTTTTATAGTTCTTGTTTAAAAATGGTGTTTTTATGCAAATTTTATTGGAATATTGTAGCGGAACTTTTTGAGATATTGAAAATCGGGTTGCGCCGTTTTGTAGAACATACATTTATCTACATTTAAGTATTTTTTATGATAATTGATTAAATAATAAAAGTGCTGCATGTAATCCAGTATTTGTCGTTTTGCACATAACATTTTGTTTATTGGATTTTATTCAGTTTGTGGGCGGCGGAAAGGGGCGCCAAGATATGCATTGTTTTTAAAATTGTTTGTATTATTATAGGGTACTAGATCTAAAAGGATATCATAAATAAAATACAATAGTGGTATTCCTAATTGTTTTAAACAAAAATAAATATCTGTTTTGATTTTTTTTTGTTTAAGACGGCTCAATACCAAATGCGTTTCTCTGATGAAAACAAACCGTTTTTTTCTCGGTTTTTTCTTTATTATTTTAATATTAGCAAATAATTTACAAAAAAAATCCAAACGCAGGTAACTAATATTATTTGTAATGTGTCATTATAAAAAAAATGTTTATATTTTCACCAACAAATCACAAAAAATGGAAAAATAAGATGTCAACAAAATATTATTGTTTTTATCATTTTTTGTGATTTGTACAAAAAATACAATTTTTTTTACAATATCACATTATAAATAATATTACTTACCTGCATTAGGACATTTTTTTGTAAATTATTTGGTTTTATAAACATTATAAAGAAAAGAACGGCTTGTTTATATCAGAGAAACGAGTTTGATATTGAGGGGCTTAATAATACATTACGAAGGCTTAATAATAACCTACGCCTTATTATTTTACACATAACTTATTATTATTTCTTATTTTTACTTGACAGTGAAACAAACCAAGAAAATATCAAAGACACTATTATTAAAATATTCATTAGCCTTAAAATGCGAAAACTGTAAGCTTACGTGCGCTATCAATCCACTCGTAAATATTTACAAATCCGTAAAGATATTTACAGGAATCTGTAAGCTACAGGTCATCCCAGAATTGTAAATTACTTACAGACTCGTAAAGTCTTACAGATATTTCTTACAGGTCCTGTAAAGTAACGCAGAATTGCACTATAACCGCGCACCGAGAGTATAAGTATATTTTGAGTTTCTTCTTGAATTTGGGAAAGAAATCTTGACCCAAAGTACATACCACATAATTAGGCTGAATGTACCAATAAAAGTCTTCATTTCTGTTATATTTTAAAATTTGTATCACCTAGATTACGAAGGTATTAGCTGCTTTTACCGTTAAAATGCGCGTTCAAATTGCTTAGTTTAAATAACATTCATGGTTAGACTTCTATACGACTTTTTCAAAAATGAAATTATTAAGTCCAAAAAATACGTTTAAAATAGACCAAATTTTACGTATTTTTATTAATTTTTTTGGCCATTTTGGATATAAAATATTAAAAAACTGTCGCATACAAGTCTTAAGCAGAGGTTCCACTTTCATATGATATTCTTATTTTGTATATAGCTCAATACATATTCGCGTAGTTTGATATATAAAAACAGGGAAAAACCCATATAATTTTGTAGACTCCATATCCTCTTAAGGTGATAGCGAGTCAAATGTTGAAAAACCGATATTTTATCTTTCCTGAATTTATTTAAAGTGTTCCAAATTGGAAACTAAAAAAAATAATTAAATACCGAACTTAAGTAAGAATTGCACTTTTATATGCAGTTTTTATTTTTCATTTATCTAGATTTATACGAGCATAGTTTTGCAAAAATTCTTAATTTAGTTTGGTATTTTCTTATTTTTTTGTCTTTCCAATTCGAAAAACTTAAAAAAAAATCATGAAAGGTAAAAACGTCGGTTTTTCAACATTTGACTCCGTATAACTTTAAGTCCAAAAAATCAGTATAAAATAGGCGAAATTTTACGATTTATTTTTGGGAATTTTGGATATAAAATATTAAAAACTGTCGCATACAAGTCTTAAGTAGATGTTCCACTTTCATATGATATTCTTATTTTGTATATGTATATGTTACCGTTAAAACCCGAAATCAGTAAAAACTAGTTTTAACTAGTCAAAACTAGAAGTAACTAAAGACGTTTATTGAAACTAGTTTTAACTAGTTAAAACGCGATCTAACAAACTACATTTGTAAAAACCCGAATAAATTGAATCTTCAATATTATTTCGGTTTATAACTGAGAGTTTCAGTCAAAACTAGTTTTACCTGATCGTTGATTTGTTAGAACTAGTTTTGACGTAAGAAACCAGTAAAAACCCGAAATTTAGAATATTATTTCAAGCCAAAATATAATATCAGAGCACACAATGTTTACTACACAAATAAAATTTTAGATTATGCTTTGGCAGTGGCGTAGCTTCAAATTTGGCGCCCTGGAGCAATTCATCGGTGTGCGCCTACCCTCATAAAAATAAAATACCTGATGTCCACTAAACTAGGGCCACCACTGTAATTTCATTATTTATAAAAATACAAATTTGAAATTTTAGTATGTTGTATGGCATAAGAAAACCCATTTAGTGAACTAAAAAAAAATGTAATTTCACTTCCGGTTTCACCGGAAATTACATCAGCTTTCTTATTTTAAATCAAACACGTTATTTTTTTGTACTTATTATTATATTTTTTCTGACCTTTCAAAAAGAATTTTGAATTTTTTTTAATTTTTTTTAATAAAATCTATTAAAACTACTCTTGTATGATTTAAATAGGTAAAATAAATTGTAAATTATGAAATACATTCGGTCGTTTTTGAGAAACTAATTTTTAAAATGCGCTATCATGCTATTTGAAGAAATAAAGATATTTGCAAAAAATTATAAAAATTAATTTCTCAAAAACGACCGAATGAATTTCATAATTTACTGTTTATTTTAACTATTCAAATTATTTAAGAGAAGTATTAATGGATTTTATTAAAAAAAAATCAAAAATTTTATTTGAAAGATCAGAAAAAATCATTTTTTGTCACAAACATACTTGGAACTTACCAATGCAAATACAAAAAATAGGGTGTTACATTTAAAATAAGAAAGTTGATGTTATTTCCGGTGAAACCGGAAGTGAAATTGAATTTTTTTAGTTCAATAAATGCGTTTTTTTCTTATGCCAGACAACATACTAAAATTTCAAATTTGTATTTTCATAAATAAAGAAATTACAGGGATGGCCCTAGTTTCGTGGACACCTGGTATATTTGAAAAACCAAAATTTGTTTCGAAAACCAAAAACAAACAAAGATATAAGATATCTAGCGAATAAAGTTACAATTTTATATAAGTTCTTTATCGTTTTGCGAATTTTTAGTTTCTGTCGGTTTTTAAAGTGTTCGTAATTAAATTTTAATTTCGCTTTTTTCGATTTTGCGCCCCCTTGATTCGTGCGCCTGGAGCAGTTTGCTCCAACTGCTCCACAGTAGCTACGCCACTGTGTTTTGGCTTGAAATAATATTCTGAATTTCGGGTTTTAACTGATTTCTTACGTCAAAACTAGTTCTTACAAATCAACGATCAGGTAAAACTAGTTTTGACTGAAACTCTCAGTTAAAACCCGAAATAATGTTGAAGATTCAATTTATTCGGGTTTTTACAAATGAAGTTAGTTAGATCGCGTATTAACTAGTTAAAACTAGTTTGAACAACGTCTTTAGTTACTTCTAGTTTTAACTAGTTAAAACTAGTTTTTACTGATTTCGGGTTTTAACGGTAACATATAGCTTAATACATATTGAGAGTGGTTGAAAAGAATGTTTTTCTGAAATTACTGCAGTTTTCTTTTCATTAATTTTTGAAAATCGAGACACGAAATTCGTTATAACATGCCACTGGATTGCTTGAATTCTATTTTAAGATACGAAAATAATTTAAAAAAAATCTTTTATTTTAAATTTTTTATTATGTTTTGGGCACAAACTTTGATACAGCGAGCACGCAATTGCTTGAAAAATGATCTAAAATAGTTTTTATCCAGTAAAAAAAATTTGTCTTATTTCGATAAAACACTTAACTTTACTACTACTATTAAATTAAGGTTAGGTGCATGAACATATGACGTGCGTTTCGCATAAAAAGTAATCGATCGAGTGCCCTATACCCACTCGTTCATTCCATGCGGAAATTTCCGCATGCGGTTCGACTTACGCGACTCGAGAATACCACTTTTAGAAACGAATAGAAACTTGACAGTAAATGTAGGCGAAGCTTGGTCGCATACACTGGAGAATCGCAGCCCGGCTTTGAAGAGCTCCCCTAGGAAGCGAAATCGGACGTATGTTCATATAAAATTTTTATATTGAAATTAGTCCTTGAGTTGGCCCAAAAAATTTGGCGGTTTAATTTCGACTCGCCATGTATAAATAAAAATATGTGCTTTTTGTATCGTAATATATTCCCCAGTCAACAAATTCTGATTGTAAATAATTTTAAATTATATATTGCAGTACTACTATTTGAAGATAAAGGCTTTATTTTGCTCAAATCCACCCACACCCATGTGTTTCGGGACACAATAGATACGCTTTTTTGAATTTATTGTGTGATAAAAGTCGCTTTTAGTTTAAGCGTGTGTAGGTTTACTTGTATGTGTTTATTTCTTGTACTTTCTTTGTTCAGTAAGAGAGTTAATAATAGTTGTTACTCTTATTGATGTTTTATACCTTTTACGTGGCCTTGGCAAAGAAAGTCTACAAAAATCCGAAAGGTTTTCTTTGAAAAAAAGTAAGAGCGATAAAATTTGAGGATTATAGATGAAAATTTTATATTTCATCTACACTATGCCTTTACATATTTTTTATTTATAATCATTTTCTATAATAATTGTCTTTTTAAACTATAAACTTTGTCAGTTTGAAAATACGTTTCGGTGATTATTTCACCTTATTCATGAAAAAAGATTAACAACTGTTGTAAGGATAGTACATAAAACTGAAGTTTTTGTAACAAAGTTTCTAAAATTATAAATTCAAATTAATAGCAAGTGTATCTACAGGTAATTAAATAAAAATATAACATAAAAGTATAAAATAAATACCTGAATTGGTGTGAACAACATAGTTCATAAAAGGGTTTAAGCCTAACCTGAACGTTAAAATATGAAATTTTTGAGAATTTTGTTGAATATCCTACGGAGTTTTATAAAAAATCAGACAAAAGTTTGTAACACATTCCGTAATTAACAGGATTGAAAGAGAGAATCTTCTTAGTTCACCATTCGTTAACAAAAGAGATACTTACCAAAAATTCTCAATAAAATTTTAATGAAAACTGACAACCGTAGTACTGAAGGGAAATTAGCCGTAATTGTAAGTAAGCAATTGTCACACGATAACAAAAAGCGATTTATACAAAGTGTTTAAATGGATGTTTAAAATAAGACTGTATCTGTTTTTTGATTAACCGCGGTGTTCTGAAACCTCCTTATTTTTATCATTTCACTAGTTAACTGATCAATTTACAATCATATATATGGTTATAAATTCATGATTTTATACAGGCTGTGTATAAATACGTTTCTATAATTTATGTCACGTATTCTTCAGAAAATACTAAGCTTAAAATATTATTATGAAAATGGGAATGTGGAATGTTTCCAAATTAATTAAAAATAACCATATTTTCAATAAATAAGTCTTCTTATTTGTTTTATAAAACATTTAGGTAGATTAAAAATAGTTTTTATGCAAGGTTTTTATTTAATAAATTTGTTTTTCTCTACTATTGGCTCCCCTCATTTTTGAGATGTTGGTATTTATAAATTTCTTTTAAGCTAAAATTGATAGCTAAGGAAAATAAATCCACCATTTTGGTATTAACATTTTATACAAGGTGCCCATATCGTTATGCAGAAATTTTGTGAATGTAAACTAGGTTTAATTCTAAGACTAATAAACACAAAAGTTGCAGATCTATTTTTTTATTCAAAAGTTACAGCAGAATTTAATTTTCAAACTCCAAAACAGAAAATAAAGTTCTTAGAAAAAAAAATATTTAAGTTAACTAATACTCTACTTTAGAAAACTGGTAAGGCATTTTTAATTCAGCAAAAACTAACACACCGAATAACCAAAAAAAAACGCATAAACAATAATTTAAATTTTAAAATACCGAAATCGAGACCGAGATTTTAATGCCACATGTTAGTAAATTAAATTCAAATTGTAACAAAGAACATAATTTCTTTTTAAAATAAATTTTAAATTAATTATGTTTTTATTTAAATAGTCTTCATATTGAATTATATGTTTTGGAATTTGTAAATTTAAAAGTGTTGTAACTTTTGATTAAAAAAAAATTTACCCACAACTTTTGTGTTTATTAGTCTTATACCGCATTTACACATTCGCGAGGCGAGTAACGAGGCGAATGTGTAAGCAGTACGCTCGCCTCGCTATTCGTGGCGCTCGCCTTGGAAGCGGTTTTTCCGGCACGAGTCAAAGGATCTATGAGTGACGAGGCGAGCTTTGTGTGTCCCGCTTACACATTCGCGTTGAGTTTAGAAGGAACGTTGAGGCGGATTTACTTTTATACGCGGATTAAAATCAAGATTGACCCCGCAAATGAGAAATAATTCAAAAATTGATTAAACGTGGACGATCAGTTTATGTCTAGGTCTTTAATTAGTACCAATTGATAGACAACTGAATATTCCCCATACATTCGCGCGAGACACTCGGCGAAACACTTCGCGAGTGTGTAAGCTGTCATTCGTTTTCAGCAAACTGACGCGAATGTTTCGTCGAATCTTTTGGCGATTGGCGAGGCGAATGGCGAGCGCGAGTGTGTAAATGCAGTATTAGAATTGAACCTACTTTACATTTACAAAATTTCTGCATAACGATACGGGACACCTTGTATTTATAATTATTCAAAGAATACTCCACTTAAATTATTGACAGGAATTTATACACACCCTGTATATTGTTTAGTCTGTCCACTGTAGAACTTTATACATTGATTGCACGGAATATCATAAACACCATTTCGGTTAAATTTAGTGAAACTTTTGATTTTAATTTTGAGTACTATTCTCTGTTCGTTTTATAATTATTGAAAGAAATTGTAATATTTTTGTTGGTCAACACCTGTTTAATCTACCTGATAGTAGTGGTATGTAAAGAATTTTATGATACAAATACAGATTATAATTCTTACTAGTCGGTATTTCCAACTTATCAGAGTTAAAGACCGAGTTGATCAATTTAACAGGATAATCGTTCAAGCGTAATTTCTTAAATGTTCATTGGAAACATAAAATTTACAACCAGACAAAGAAAATATCTTCTTTAAATTTTGAGTTGTTATGTTTACTTTCTGAGATACTATAATAGCTAAGCATCTGTTGATATTTTATACAGATTTGAAGTAATTAATTGACTATCGATTTCTCTACTTATCAAAATATCTAGGAAAAGTAACTGTTTATGATTTTTTTACTTAATTCATTTAGTTTTATGAAGACATGGGTTAGTACAATTATTTGTATTTATTTTGTTGAAATTATCGAGACGAAGGGAGTTTATTTCATCTTTTTACCCTACAATACAAGCACCGGCACCAGGACCGATCGCACTAACTTAAGCCCCTTTTACGTACAGCCGAACCGCAAGATGCGAACCGCGCGGTAAACAGATGGTCTTCGTTCACGTATGCTGTGAAACGCGAGCGTTTCTAAATTTTAAACGGAGTTTCCAAGGCAGCGTCAGCATTATCAGTTAGTATAGTGCGTTCTTTCAATACGAAAGCTGGTTGTTTTATAAATGGGAAAGGCGAAGATATTAGTCCTATATTTATTATATAAAAATAAAAAAAATAAAAAGGAGGAGAAAAATAACTATAGCAGTACATAAAATTAATCAGATGAGAAACATATCCGGATCATTTACGGAACTTTTTTCTACAGTGCAAAGTGACCCAGTCAAATTTTTAAATTATTTTCGTATGCCAGAAAAAAGCTTCAATGAGTTGCTTGCAACAATTCACGATCAAATTATACGGACAAGAAAATCTATTACAGTAATTACACCCATTGAAAGATTGGCTGTCACTTTAAGGTGATTTTTATAAATTATGAATATATTTTTTAAGGAGTAACTATAAAAATGAACACAATAGCATGTATTCAGCGACCGTGATAAAAATTTTAGAGACGTCGTTAAAGTTAATCACGTCTATATATATATTTCTTATGAAGAAATATTTTTTAATCACGTGTTTAACGTTAAAGACGTCTCTAAATTTTTCATCGCGGTCGTTGAATACACTCTATTAACTATATGTATAAAAAAAATTATAAAAATATAAAAATATATAAAAAAATTAAATTAAAGAATAATAAAAAATAAAATATTTACCCTATAAATATGTCAAATAATATTATAAATTTAAATTAAAAAATATTAAAACTTAAAACTTTTAAAATATTAATATGTATATTCATATAATATATAAAAATATAAACTATCCTCAAAAAAATATAAATATATAAAAATATATAACATAAATAAATGTGTATTTAATAATTCAACAGAATATTAAAATTAGTAATGCATTACCAATTGCGGGAGGGAAATTCGTTAGGAGGTGAACTGTATTGTGTAGTAGGTAAATTTGATTGTGATGTTGTGGGTGGGAGAAATTGGGTTGCAGGAGAAATATAAGCTGATGATTGGGACGATGAGGCTCTTTCTGGGACGCTGGAAGAAAATTGAGTAGATGATGGTATATTATAATTTGTATTTGAATATGGGGCGCTGTGTTGAAAAGAATTTACTGGATAAGGATTGGGAGGCTACGGTTGGTAGGTAGCGGCGTTTTGTTGGGGATATTTTATCTGCCTGATTAATTTTAAAACCTCTGTCCTGAATATAAGATTTTGATCTACGGTAAATTAATTTAAAGTTGGAATTAAACTATTGAAAAATTGCTTGTGTTCATTTTTTTCCGCTTCTTTTTTCATTTATAAATATGCTAATATTACTTCTTCAAATTTATTGTCATTTTCTTTATCTTCCTTAATTCTTTTATTTCTGGATCTTTTTTTTCTTTTAACGTCCTGGATTTCATCCTCGTCTTTCGGGTCGGATTGAAGACTAGTATCTTGCCTACTTATGAAAATAAAATTGTATCTATTGTTTTTTTAATTTTAAATATTTTTTTACCTATTTGGGGTATTCACTTTTTCAAAAAAACCCATCATTCCTGAATGACCATACAGGTGCTGCTTTCTTCGGCCATCGCCTGATTTAATATTTTTTGAGTCGCGTTTGGACCGCGAGTAATTGTCTTTAGTGTTCTTTTAACGTTGTTGAACTTTTTCTACTACAAAATTAATAAATATTATCTACAGTTAAAAATAATTTTGATTTGTTGTGTTTTTAAAACTTTATAAGAAGCCTGTATATGTATATATTAAAAATAATAAATTGTATTTAATAGGTATATCAATTATGGTGCAATTCTGTGCAAATATGTAAGTCCTTACAGGAAAAACCTGTAACGTTTGTTATATGGGTTGTAATGGAAGTTTTCCATAGATACCTACCCCCATATTCTTGAAACGGTCCACACGATGTCGCATACTACGTTCATCATTCTGTCTTTGTCAGTTTCATGAAAAAATAAGAGTCTGTCCTTGTAATGTAGTATGCGACATCGTGTAGAGTGGTTCAAGAATACGCCTGCTGACATACAGGGTGGCCCAACTAAGAGTTCCCACCCAGGTTATTTCGAAAACCAATAATTTTTTAAAAAACCCTGAAACTGGTCAATTTTTATTTAGCGGGGGACCAATTTTTATGGTAACGCAAGGGACAACCCCTCACCCAGTTATGCAGGGTAACTACCCCTTCAGAAATCTTAAAAGGCAATAGGGGTCAAGTGATACATCATTGTAAAGCTCCTACTATTCTCTATACAGGTGTCAGATTTTTTTTTAATTTGATAGAATATTTGACAAGTGGTAACATTTTCACGTTAGACATCTAAAACGTGTTTGTAACAGGTAACATGGGTTCAAAAGGCTTTTAAAGCTTGATTTTGTTAAAAGTTACAATAAAAATAAATACAGCCATACATTGAACCCCCACTAAATAACAATTGTTCAGTTTAAGGCTATTTTTCAAAAATTACTTGTTTTCATAATAACCTGGGTGGGAACTAAAAGTATTTTGAAAAAAGACTCTGAAACCGGTCAATCCTTATTAAATGGGGAATCAAAGTATGATTGTAATTATTTTTAACAAAATCAAGCTTTAAAACCCTTTTTAGCCCATGTCACCTATTTAAAACACGTTTTACATGTCTAACGTGAAAATGCTATAACTTCTCAAAAATTCCATCAAATTAAAAAAAATATGACAGTTGTATAGAGAATAGTCGGAGCTTTACAATGATGTATCACTCGACCCCTATTGCCATTTAAGATTTCTGAAGGGGCAGTTTCCCTGCATAACTGGGTGAGGGGTTGTCCCTTGCATAACCATAAAAATTGGTCCCCCGCCAAATAAAAATTGACCGGTTTCAGGGTTTTTTTCAAAAATTATTAGTTTTGGAAATAACCTGGGTGGGAACTCTTAGTTGGGCCACCCTGTATATTTCCTGTAAGGACTTACAGTTTTGCACAGAATTGCACCATTATTTGCAACAATAAATTTTGGCTAAATAACACAGTTATGCTGGTTTTTAAATGAAATTCTATATACCACGTAATTTAAGTATTTGAAAAAATATCATTATTTATGTACGTAAACCCTGCAGAACTCGCGCGAAAATTATTGTAAATAGTTTATCTAATATAATATACAGGGTGTCCCACTTTTTTTCCAGCAAAATTTTTTTTTAGATAGTAAATGTCATTTGAACAAAAATTTTTCTATGAACTATTATCTTTTTTCGACTCCTTAAAAAGTTACAGCAATTTTAAACATGATTTTCTGGGTAAAAAAACCCAGGCGCGAGTACTCTAGGGTAAATAAAACCTAATTCATATTTTAGGTACTTGGCAACTGGCAATGGCGAAAAATTGCAGCAGAATTCGACAGTAACACAAATTTTCCAAATTTTCTTGGGGCCATGGATGGAAAACATATTCGGATTATTAAACCATCTGATAGTGGAAGTTTATTTTACAATTACAAAAATTACTTTTCATTAGTACTCTTACCAATTTGCGATGCAAAGTTTTACTTATGTGAACGTGGGAGCTTACGGAAACGACAGCGATGGAATTAATTAATTTAAAAAAAATTGACTTTTTCGAAAAACTAGAGAGTGATACTTTGCATATCCCACCACCATCGCCATTACCCCAAACCGAAGACAATGTACCCTACGTTTTTATAGGAGATGAAGTGTTCGGAGTTTCCGATAATATTTTACAACCATCCGCTCGTAAAAATTTAACATATAAAAAAAATTTAATTATAGGCTAAGTTGGGTCAGAAATTATATAGAGTGTACGGATCCTGGCCAAGAAATGGAGGATATTTCATCGCCCTCTAAATGTAAATGAAGATTTTGCAAGAAATATATTGAAGGCATCATTAATTTTACATAATTTTGTACGAATTTGAGATGGGTACAATTTCGACCACGCACTAAATTCTGTATTAGTTAGTGGCACAAGTGTTTTTTCAAACAATATTGAATTAGAAATAAGATCATGTACCAATGTGCGAGATAAATTCGCCAACTATTTTATTTCGGAAGTTGGTGCATTAAGTTGGGAAGATAGTTGTATATTTTAAAAATATAAATAGATTGCCTTCTTTATATTTAAAATAACTTTCAATGTACCTACATGTTTTTTATTTAATATACAAATATTTTTGTAAAGTGATTTTGAGTTAACGAAGACTAAAAATGCCTAAAAAAAAGTCCAATCGCGTTTAACATTCACTAATTATACATTTGACGATTTAATCTAAAAAGTATAAATTTTACGTTTATTTAACCCCCTAAATTTTTGTTTAGATACTAAATGTTAACATTGTTTATAAATAGACCTAAAACTAGAATAAAAGATAAAAGATAAACGATAAATTGAGTTGTTTTAACAAAAATAAAATAAAAATACTTACCCCCAGTATTATCAAAATTTTTAACTGTCATTTAATTTTAAATGAGGTTTAATTTGACATATATAGTATTTTTATAAAGTTTGAATATAGCTTAAATGACATTTAGCTGCAAAATAGACTATATATGTTAAATTAAACCTCATTTAAAATTAAATGACCGTTAAACGTATTTGATAATACTGGGAGTTAATCTTTTATAATTCTATAAAATAAATCAAAATTTCTACTTTGCTAATTTATTTATTCCATCCGTTTCTTTCATGCGGTCGAAATTGCTTATCGACTTTTCGGCCACTTTTGTCCACGCCGCAAGTTTAATGTCCTTATTTTTATAAGAATCGCTGGACAAATCCCATAATTCTGGGTACTTTTCGACTTCTCTAATAACTTTCTCGGTGTCTATAAACAGCGCTAATTTTTCGGTCTGATTTGACGTGGATTCGTCCGTTTTAAAACAATGTATAATACTGTTTAAAAGGATATTCAAGCTAGAAGCAATTAATCAAAGGGAAACAAACGCAAAAAGTTGGATCAGTACTAGTCAACTTATAGATTTGGCACCAACAACATTATTCACTAAAAAAACACAGAAGACAATGAGATCACTGACTTAGTATTATAACCTCCAAAACAATTTTGTTTTGGTCTCAGGAGTATAAATGAAATAAAATGTTCTCGAAATTATGTTAGCAGATTTTAATAATATATTAAGCAACGAGTTTCATAAGTCAAGTATCATTGCACTCATCCATTAAAAAACTCGCCGCTACGCGGCTCGTTTTTTAAACTTGAATAATTGACTTATGAACGAGTTGCTTATACTATTTTTTATAATTTGCGCAAAAATTAAATAAATGAGGAAACTATTCGACGTACAAATATTTCTTTATTTTTTTAGCAGTTGGTGACAATGATTTCTTATTGAATGGTTGTTATAACAACAGAAAACATAGAAGTCTTGACAGTGACAGTGACAGTTTAATTTAAGGTTTAAGTTTTTAGATTTGAAGTTGCAGATTTTTAGTGTAAAACTAGTGATAAGTTATCGTGTATCCTACCAGATATTCCGAAAATTGCAAAAAAATAGTAAGCCCTTAAGTTTTGATAAATCTTGACATATCTTCACAAAAAGTTTATGAAGGTTATAAACATGAGTAGAAGAACAGTACGAGCTCCGGACTTATACTGTTCTTGGACTTTGGACTCCCCGATTCACTTCTTTCCAACGCTAGCAATAATCTGTTAAAATTTAATTTAATTTTTAGAGCAATGTAGAAACAAAAACTGGAAATATCAACCGACTTTCAACTTAACCAAAATCTTGAGATTTCTGGAAAGGAGCAAATAATAAAAAAAAAACAGAACATTAAAAAAATATACAAATTTTTAATAATAAAAATATATTACGTTTTAAAGAAACATAATCGAAAAGAGTACCAAACAATATATACAAAATAACATTACAAAAAATATATACAAAATAACATTACTATTACAAATACAGATACAAAATAACATTACTATTACAAATACAATTAATTTTTAATAATCGTCAGTGAGTAGGTACACTAAGTTGTCAGCATCACAATAATTTGTGATCATGTCTTAGTATCCAACTAGGAATTTGGATTGATGTACCGTGGATTCACCGTTTACCACCACATGACACCTTGACCTAAAATAAATTCGGTCCTTGGACGTAGGGTGCTTCTTAATTTCGATTGCGTTATCGAACCTAATACTTTCACTCCCGGTATTGATTCTGAAGACGCACCATTTAATGATCCCACATGCGTAATCGATGTTCCAGGTGTAAATGAAGAACTCTTCGTATACTTGGAAATACGAAACATGTTAGTCGTTCCTCGTGCTGCGCCCAAGAACAATAATTTTTTCTAGAATAAATTCTTTTTTCGCGGTAGAATAGAAGAATCTAGGATGATGGGGCTAGTAGTGTCCTACAGTGCTGGTAAGGCTACCTTCCTAGTTGCAGAAGTCGAGGCCGATCATTTGCAGGGGACACTGCAGGGTACGAAAATTACATGATAATTCATGCGAAATAATGTTCATACCAGGAACAATAGTTTCGCACTCTGAATTCTCGTGTTTACATGGAAATTGGAGTTTTGCGTGGATCTTCTCTAGGTTCCAAGATCTTGCAGACTCCGATAACTGACCTCTCCACGTTGGACAACTGGGACGTTTCGTAAAACAGTTGTGGCAACAACTATGCCCCATCTTACACCGTAGGTGGATGCATGTATAATCTACAAACGGGACACTTGAATTCAGCAATGATGTCATTCACTTCAATTGTCCTTTGCAAATCAGAACTGAAAATAATAATAAAAATTAGTTTAAAGCAAAAAAGCAAAATTATTACAAATTTTCAAGGAATATGTTAAACTATAGGAAATAAAATAATCTCACCTCATGTTAGAATAGCTTGTAATAAAAAACTGGGCAAAATAAAAATCTTGAAGTTGAAGGCTCCCATCATTAAAGGAATACTCATTACTAGATATTATACCTGGAAACTAACCCTATAGGTAATTGCAACAAATTTTAATATTTTAAAATTATAATTTGTAAATTTTTATTTATAAGAATTATGCGATATATGAACGAAATATTGGTTATTTTTTTTTTTCAATTTTTGAAAAAAATTATACAAATAATATATGCAAAATGAGCAAAAATGAATAAAATTTTGAATCACTGTGTGGCGAAACTAGAGTTTCGTAGGGTCGTGGGGGACAAGGTGTTGAAAAAAACGTCAACAATTTTGTAGAATCACTGAAAATATATTTTGTTATAGAAAACCACGTGACAATGAACAGTAAAACGCAAAAATACAAAGACAGAATACAAGATCAAAACGAGTAGTTCCAAAATTTAGACTCACCTGAGGTAAACGTGTCGTTTGTCGAATTAACAAACAGGTACGGCGTTTGGGAGCCAATCACCAACGATTCAACAATTAATTAAGAGCACGTAAGAAAACTCACTTTAATGCACCCTACGATCTTCAAACCGGCCCACAAGCAATTGAACTAATTTACATATCACAATGAATATTACCGCACATGTTTGCGACAAACTTTAAACTCGGGAATCGCCAATTTAAGATAGCGAGCCCGATAATGCGTAAAAAGAGTTGCAGGGGCATGTTTTGCTACAACTCAGATCTGCGATGAGAAAATTTTCTTGAATGTAATGTAATTTTAAAGTTTTTTGGCTAAAAATAACCTAACATGGTAAAAAATAATTACCGTTTTTGAAATCAGTACTAAAAATTATACGGAATTCTCAGAAGTTTGGTAAAAGGGATTAAAGATATTTTTGATAATTTATTATTACCTACACTTGCATTTTTAATGACAAAAATAAAAAAAAAACATTGTTTAATTTTTGTGGTTTTTAAAATCGTTGATTTGAGTTAAGCCCTTTGTACAAAACTTGAGAGTATTTAAGTTAATAATTTTGGAATAATAACTGTAAGCTGTAAACGAAATTTTATTGAATTTATTTTCTACAAAAAATGTCCTATAAAATACCGTATTTTTTTATATTATTTCTCAAAAATAATAAACATAATTAAACAAAAATACCTTTATTGTCTTAAAAAGAATTCAAATTATTTTAAAAAATTGATAATAATTTTAATTAACTAATGATAAAAATCTACAGGGTGTTACACTTTTTTCCAGCAAAAAATGAACACTTAAATCTGTTCTCAAAATCCGTTGCGTTATAAAAAGCGCCTGTACTGAAAGGTAAAAAAGTTAGAGGAATTCCAAGTGAAACTTTAAAAAAATTAAGAATTTGTAAAAATTGCACTATTTTACTTATTGCATTTATAAGATGACTTTCAAAGATTTGTAAAGAAATAATCATGTGAGCTTAACTTCATTTAAATAAATTAAAGAATTCTGTAAAAAATAAAGCCGAGTTTATTGAAAAATTCTCAGGGAAACATTAAAAAAATGAGATTTTCTAAAAATTACACTATTTAACTTGTTAAAGCTGCAAGATGATGTTTAAAAATTTATAAAAAAATAACCAAGTGAGCTAGAATTAAATAAATTAGAGAATTCTGCAAAACATAATAAAGTTTGTTGAAAAAATCCAAGGGGAACATTAAAAACACTGATATTTTATAAATATTGCACTATTTTACTTGTTGAAGTTGTAAAATGATTTAAAAAAATGTATAAAAATAACTAAGCAAGCAAGAATTAATGTAGAGGTCGATTTGAATAAATTAGAGAATTCTGCAAAAAATTAACTCGACTTTGTTGAAAAAATCCCTGGGAAACATTAAAAAAACTGAGATTTTGTAAAATAACTCTATTTTACTTGTTTAAGCTGAGAAATGTTTTTTAAAAGTTTATAAAAAAATAACCAAGTGAGCTATAATTAATTTTGTAGTTAATTTGAGTAAATTAGAGAATTATGCAAAAAAATAATCTCGAGTTTGTTGAAAAAATCCAAGGGGGACATTAAAGAAACTTAGATTTTGTAAATATTGCACTATTTTATTTGTTGAAGTTATAAAACGATAAAAAAAATATAAAAAAATAACTATGCAAGCTAGAATTAATGTAGCGGTCGATTTGAATAAATTTGAGAATACTGCAAAATAGTTGATTTGAGTATTTTGCAAAAAATAAACTAGAGTTTGTTGAAAAAAACTAAGGGGAAAATAAAAAAAATGAGATTCATCCAACAACATTGTAAAATATTTTTATGTCCTTATAATCTCTGTTATTTTTTTATTTTTTTAGAAATCACTTTTAAGGATTTAAAATTTAAAAAATCTTTTGGCAATTCTAAAAAACAATACATCTGATTTTGAATCGCTGGGATCTGTGATGAGAAAATATTCTTGAATGTAATGTGTATTTACTTTATAGTTTTTTTACTGGAAAAATATTTTCGAATTTAATAATAAGGTTTTATTTATTTTTATTTTAACATATATTAAATCTTATTACTTATTTGTAAAAATTACCGTTTTTTCGTTAGTTGTGTGAAGTGCTGAGGTATTTAATATCTTAATCAGCATAAAATATTTCATTGAACTTTGCAGCCATGTGTAAACTGCGTATATCTCAGAATGATGTAAGAAAATCAATATTTTTTTAAATAATTTGTAATGTTAAATACATATTATAATTAATTGGGACATAATATAAAATATTAAAAAAAACTTCATTCCAATAATTGGGAATTATTTAACAAGTGTATGCAATGGAATTTTTATTATTTACTAAATTTTTATTTTTATGTGACATGTATATGAGTGAAATGGAGTGGTGTTTAAATTGCAATCTTGCAAAAAATCAGTATAAATATTGAACATTTACTATGCAGAAAATAGTTCCAATTTGTATCGTGCAACGGCAACCAAGAAGCAACAGTCAGCAAAATGTTGAAGAAGAATTCAAAAGTGTCGAAAAAGATGTCCAACTTCAATCCATACTACAAACCGAGACCCTCTACCTCCAATGCAGAAGAACGGAAGCTCAAGATTTGCGAACCATCCTCATTCCTCCAGGACGATTGGCAGTTAACACCATCCCAACTGCAAAAAATCGATGGCGATGTAGAAAAAACATTCCCATCACCACAGCTCAACAAATCCAGTGATTATGGGCTCAAATATGAAACTAGGAGGCTGTTGTTTGGAGAAGTCTACCCACTTAACACTTCCGGATCGAAAGTGATTAGATTTGGAGTGGATCCCTTCAACAGCTTCCAGCCAGTTGTTTTGATATCGAAAACTGGGTACGAAAATGATGTTCGGTTCAATCGAAGCACCTTTAACGAATTATTATTCTTCGTGCCGAACATGATAAATACCATGAACAGTAAGGGGGAAGATGTTATCAACCTCACCGAGTACGTGGTGAACATCCAGAGCAACTGGGCCCAGCTTAAGAGGATTGACGGGGACGAGAAAATAGCTTTCTATCTGGGGGTGCAGTCGCTCCAAAACCTGCAAGACATGGTCCTATTTTATCTGGAGAGGTGCAACATTGTGGGAGTCCGAAATTGGCAGCCCTTCGAAGACTTCCTCCACCAAGAATACAGCAGGGTCCTGAATGATAATCGGTTTGAGGTCCAGAATTCTGATATTTTAGCACAAATCAATGATGATAAGAATGAGGATATTCGACCATTTTTGTGCGAGGTGTATATTAAGTTTAATTCATTTTTAAAGAAAAAAATTGAGGATCTCTTAAATTTAAATTTGCACACCAATCGTTTGTATTAAATATGTTTATTTTATTTTAAGGTTTAATTTTTATATTTAATTTTTATGTCTAATTTTTATATCTTTTATAAATAAATGCATATTTAAATTTTATTTTTTTTTTATTTTTAAATTTATTTATCCTAATTTACAAACTAAAATTAAATTAAACATGGTAAGTAAACATTTTTTATCATAATAAATTATTTAAATTTAATAACATTAAAAGTAAGTTAATAAATCGTGCTTGGTTCCAAGAAAACAAGTTCAACACTACAAAACATTATTTTTGCTAATCCAGCTATTATGAGTTTTATCAAGCCCGAGCCACTTGACAAACACTTTATCATTCTTTTTTCTAATAATTTTTTCAACGAGATATGCATCTTCGTGTTTAACTTTTTGGTATTCCTCCGAGTAAAATGCTCCTTTTATGGGTTGGCCCTGCATATCCTCTAATAAATACGTTATTGGATTGGTTATATTCATTTTTTTTTACACGAAATATCTCAGTGGTCCAGTTTACCAAATAACTTTTGTCGAAAACCGCTTTTTGCTTGCTAATTCTTACGATATCACCAACATTTAGTTTACCACGTCCGGCTATTTTTATATGAGAATAAACTGTATTTAATAAAATATATTCATTTATCTTTGAAACGTCAGCAGGTTTCATTTTTATTGTTGTGTGTTTAGCATTGTTGTAAGATTCGATAATTTTTTCCAGAACATCACACCACTTATACTTTCCAGCTAAACTGAAGTGTTTGTAAATTTTTTCCTTTAATGTGCGAATAACATGTTCAGCAATAGACGCCTTCATGATGCTAAATGTTGAATAATGATTTATTCCGTTGATTTTCATAAGTTTTGAAAAGTTTTTATTGTAAAATTCTTTGCCTTGATCTGTCTGCAAATTTGAAGGTTTTCTCCCCATTTTAAATATTGCTATCATCGCGTTTGTTATGGTGGATCCACTTTTATCTTTTACAGGAACAGCCCATAAGTATTTAGAAAAACAATCAATAACAACCAAAATATACTTGAATCCTTTATTTTCCCATGCGTAATGTTGAAATTCAGCTAAATCCGCTTGCCATAAATCATCAATTCCCTTTATAATAGTTCTTCGTCTATGAAATTTTTTTCTAGCTGGTTTATGAAGTTTATTTACAATATCTTGCTTTACGTCGCTCATTTTTCTTGATATAAATATTGATTGTGAATGTACGATTTAATTTCTGCTATACTCTTATCGATTTTTGAATCCATCTGATAGAGAAGTTTATTTGAAACTGAGTCGAGAGTTTTCTCTAAATTTGCTATAAGCTGATTAGTTTTCATCTCAGAACTAGAAATCTTCTTACTCATGGACTTATAACATCTTTTAACATATTGTTTATATTTTCATTATGCTCATTTTTTAAATTGGTTTTTAAGTTATTTTTTTTTTATTATTTCAAATTCTAAATCATCAACGAATTTCTTATTTACTGCATCCATTGAATCGATTGGTGTTGATAGTTCTATTAATCGTCTGTTTTCAAGATTAAAATTCCCATCTCTGGTAAACAAAAAGCCTGGACCTGGAGGACCAGGTTTTATCGAATTGATATTTTTTAAGTGACGTCCAAATTTATCGACGCTCATGATGTCAATCATAAATGATAACTGGATATTTTTGATTTAGCACACCTATTTATGTGAATTATAAAATTAAATTTGCCTCTCTAAGTTCTTCCTCAATTCTAATAATTTCGTTTTCATGAGAATTATTGCCCACCCCTCTTGACGCATGTAATAAACACAATCGATCTACAAGCTCATTAGGGTCATCCCAGTAAACATATTCCAATGGTATTTGTGTTAATTTCAAAAAGCCGGTTCCAATTCTATTTCGTGATGCTCTTGTTGTAGGACCGATGTAAGTCCGAAATCGGTTTCGAAGAGTTGGTTCGACAAATAAAGGTCTTATTAGAGTTTAGTAAAAAATTAAATAAAAACTTAGTAGTAAGTCCAATTCATCTTACACAAAATAAAAAAAATAAACATATTAATTTGTTATACATTGAAGAAGGCACAAAAAGTCATTACATTTTAATCAAAAACCTATCCAGATTAATTTCTTCACAAGTATCATCCTATGAACATAAGACATTTTTGTGTGATGCCTGTTTAACCTTTTTTTCATCTCAGTTACGCTTAGATCAGCATTGTTTAAATGATTGTAGCCATGTTTACACAATTCTTCCGTCAGAAGATTTAAAATTACAAAAAAATGGCGATTTAATTCCTGGCAATATATTAAAATTTCAAAATTATCAAAATAAAATGAAAGTACCATTTTGCATTTATGCGGATTTTGAGTCACTAATCCAACCAATTTCAACATGTCACCCTGATCCATCTGGCACAAGTTACACCGAAAATACTCACATTCATGTACCCTACAGTTTTGCTTATTATATTGTGTGTTCATATAATAATTCCTTTAATAAATTTAAAACATATACGGGCTTAGATTGTCAACAAGTTTTTATAAAATCCATAGAAAACGAAACGCAGATAATATATGAAAATCATCTTAAACCGATAGTTAAAATGAATAATTTAGATCCTTTAGATAAATTAGTATTTTATGCAACAGATGACTGTTATATATGTGGTAAAATTCTGGATGATGATAGGGTAGCTGATCATTGTCATCTCACAGGTCGATTTATTGGACCCGCTCATAAAAGGTGCAATTTAAATTACAAGGTACCGAATTTTATACCTGTTTTTTTTCATAATTTGGGAGGATATGATAGTCATCTCTTCATAAAAGAATTATGTGAACATGCAAATAGTAACCTCAATAAGACTAATGACGAAATGGACCCTACTTGTAGCAATGATGATTACGAATACGATGAAGAGGATGACAAAAATTATAAAGATTTTCCAAAGATTGATTGCATTGCACAAACCAAAGAAAAATATATTTCTTTTTCGAAAAAAAATAAAGTTGATATTTATTTGGATAAAGATGAAAAAATGAAGAATGTACACATTAGATTAAGATTTTTAGATTCATTTAAATTTATGAATTATAGTTTGGATAAATTGGCAAAAAATTTGACAGCTGAAAAATTTTATCATTTAAAAACACATTTTAATGCTTTGGAAAAATTTAAATTGGTTACTAAAAAAGGAGTATTTCCGTATAGTTATTTAGATTCAATGGAAAAATTATTAGATGAAAAATTACCTGAAAAAAATCATTTTTTTAATTCATTAACTAATTCAAACATATCAGAAGATGACTACCGGCATGCAATTAATGTTTGGACATCTTTTTCGTGTAAAAACTTAGGAGACTATTCAAACATATATCTTAAGACTGACGTATTACTTTTGGCTGACATATTTGAAAATTTTAGATTAATTTGTATGAATACATATGACTTAGATCCAGCTCATTATTATACTGCTCCTGGGCTTAGTTGGGATGCTATGCTTAAATATAGTGATGTAGAATTGGAATTAATAACTGATTTAGACATGTATCAAATGATAAAGAAAGGTTTAAGAGGGGGTATTTGCCAGTGCAGCCTACGTCATGCGAAGGCGAATAATAAATACATGTCTAAATTTGTTCCTCAAAAAACATCATCATATTTAGCATACATTGACGCTAACAATTTATACGGGTGGGCAATGTCTCAATACTTACCTATTGGGGGCTTTAAATGGCTATCTGGAGGTGAGATTGACGTTTTAGATATTTCAAATATTTCTGATGATTCGCCAATTGGATACTTTTTCGAAGTCGATATTGAGTACCCAAGAGAATTACATAATAAACACTGTGAGCTGCCATTTTTGGCTGAAAATATTTCACCTCCAAATTCTAAATTTAACACCAAAAAGCTTCTTGTAAATTTATATGAAAAAGAAAAGTATGTAATTCATTATAGAAATTTAAAACAAGCTTTATTTCATGGCCTAAAAATTAAAAAAATACATAGGGTTTTATGTTTTAAACAAAATAATTGGTTAAAGAAATATATTGATTTGAATACCAGCTTAAGACAAAATTCTAAAAATGACTTTGATAAAGATTTTTATAAATTAATGAATAACAGCATATTTGGGAAAACTCTAGAGAATGTTGATAAAAGAAGAGATATTCAATTGGTAAATCATTGGAAAGATATTGGAAAGCGTAAAGGAGGTGAAAGTATGATTGCCAAACTTAATTTTAAAAGTGCAACCATATTTTCAGGAAACTTTGCTGCCATACATTTAGAAAAACTTAAAGTAATTTATAATAAACCCATTTATGTAGGATTTTCGGTGTTAGAAACTTCAAAATTTTTAATGTATGATTTTTATTATAATTTTATTAAAATAAAGTATGAAAATAGAGTTAAGCTTTGTTATATGGTTACAGACAGCTTTATTTTATATATTGAGACAGAAGATTTTTATATGGACATAAAGCATAACAATGAGATGTTTGATACTTCAAATTTTGATTTAAGTAATCCCTACGAAATACCACTAATTAATAAAGCAGTATTGGGTTTAATGAAGGATGAAAATTGTGGGAAGATAATGTTTGAATTTGATTTGATGTAGTAGGTGAGTGGACTAAAAAAGTGAAAGGTATAAAAACGTCTGTTGTTAAAAATGAAATAACAGAAAATGATTTTAAAAAAACACTATTTGATCCTCAAAATATTAAAATTTATAAGAAACAAAATTTATTCAAATCCATTTATCACACAATTTTTTCCCAAACCCAAAATAAGGTAGCATTATCATGTAATGATGATGAGATATATTTGTCAAGACAGAGTAAATACTCTTGCTTGCGGGCATTACGATATACCAAATAATGATGCAGATTCTTCAAAGTATACTTAATTTAAATGCTATTTTTTTATTTTTGTACATGTATATTTATTTTATTAGTTTTAGTTTTAGAATAATTTTAAAATATTTATTTTATTTAATATAATGTATCATACTAAATTTTGTTTATTTTGTATTTTGTAAATATTTTGTAAGTATGTATATTTAAAATAAAGGTAAATACACACACATTATGAGTTTAATCACCCCACATACCAATGTCTCAGGTAAAATACGATATATATTACATATCTAACTAAAGAAATGATTACTGCTTGGTGGTCACAACCGCTAAGTCGTTGGAATTAAAAAAACGCAAAACAAAGACTGTGGCTTCGATTCACGGTGGCGAGTGTTTTTTTTTAAGCTTTGGCGCTTTGCCGCAAACTTCAGATGGCGCCACTAGAATCAGTAACTTAAGCTACCGATTCGCAGATGGCAGCACTTACTTAAGCAGGTAACCAATCAGCGTACTTGGGGTGGGGCAATAATTAGGAAAATGGCCGCCGTCCAATAAAATTAGAGTGGGGCAACTGGAGGACCAATAGGAGCTCAAGAAGGAGGAGCTTAGGTGGGGCAGGAACAATCAGAGGTTGGGAAGGAGGTGAGAATCGACCAATCAGAGCTCAGGTGGGAGGGATTTAGGTGGGGGGGGCGTCACACTCCTTATGGGGACTTTACATGGGAGGCGGGGCTTCCAAATTGTGGATTGTGGATGATCCAGAACCGGTAAATATCCACTACTAATAAGAGTTGTCATTGCAACCCCCTTCCCTACAGAGGCACCCTTTCAATTTTTTTAAATGGGAATAGGGGTCGAGTGATATATCATTTTAAAGCATTTTTTACCCTGATAATGGCAGTCATATTTTTTTTGGCAACTTTTTGCTTTCTAACCTACCTAAACATTATAAAAAATTACTTATAATGGTATTATTTATCTACTTTTAAATCATATTTGGATAAATTTTTACGTTTTGACCATAAAACAAGTCCTCTAACTTAACAATGATGCGTTACTCAACTACCATTCCCATTTAAAATAATCGACGAGGTGGTCCTGTGGGATAGGGAGTTGCAAAGACAACTTTAATTTCATTGTAGATAGATATCCCCCTGAAAATAAAAATTGACCTGTTACGGCATTTTTACATTAAATTATTTTTTCGAGAGTTATTTAGGTTGGCTCCTTTTAAAATGAACACCCTGTATGTATAATTATAGACATTTAATTTAAATATTCGAAATTTTATACCCTAATGATTTCAAAACACAACTGATTGTTTAGATTTTTTTTAAATTTGTCATTTTAAAGTAACTACTTTAAGTGGCAAGTTTTTTTGAAAAATGATTATAGATATCAAAAATTTTTCTGTGTAAACAGGGAGTTAAACCGAACCACTCTAAATAACTGTTAAAAAGTTTAAAGTTTTAAGTTTTAAGTAAAAAATTGCCCTGACAGGTCGATTTTCATTTTTAAGGGGGATAAAATAAAACAAAAGTTTCATTGCAATTCACATCTCTGCAGATCCACCCTTTTTTTTGAAGCGAATAGAGATTATGTGATTACTTAAAAATGCTATCATCCATGTACTATGCAATCAAATAGTCAGGATATTTTTTTTTCAAATGATGTGTCTCACTATTGCCGTTCGAAAATATCAAAGAGGTTGCGCTGTAGGAAGATTTCCCCCCAAAAATTAAAATTGACCTATCATGGCATTTTATCATTAAAATTGGTGAACTTCATCTAAATATCTAAAAGTATTATCGAATTTGAAAAACAAGTGGATGTACCGGGTGTAAACTAAACATGGATAACCTCAATAATTTCTTTATCTACGAAAATAAAAAGTTAAAATTTGAATATTGAATTTCAACAAAAGACCTTCTAGGCACAATTTTTTTTTAACACCACTTTCGGTTTTATCGCAAATAACATCAACTTTATTTTTTTAAATAAAACACCCTATGTTTTCATAGTTTAAAACAATTATACAAAATGAGTATGTTTGTGATATTTTTAAAAAAGTTAAAAATAAATTGTTTTCATCCGAAGTTGATACAATCTACCAAAACTCGTTCTAAATTATAAAAATACCTATATAAAATTGCAATTTGTAAAATTATTAAAAAGTTTTTGAGATAATATTTTTTAAACTTTTTTGAGGAGCAGGTTTGACAATACAAAGATGCTGACTTACTCGTTTTTCAAAAAGTAGATTTTATAACGATTAGTTTGGTACCCTGTATGTAAGGTCAAATTAATTTGCATGTTCTTTTTTTCATATATAAAATAAAGAACAATATATTAAAATCAAATGCAAGCAATGAGTTTTTACTTTCTTTCTTTAAATGGAATCGATCAATTTTAGTTTAATTTATACCGTTGAATTCCAATTATAAGCAGGTCTTAAATGATATATTACTCAACCCCACTTGCCCTTTAAGAAGTTTGGGGGTTAACGGCCCTCGTTTAGGGGAGCGACGTGAGAGTGCTTAAATCCGTCTTATAATGTGTCCCCCTTAAAACCAAAATTGACTGTTCGGTTATTTTTTTGAAAAAAAAAATTAATTAGGTATCAAATAATCCACATTTGAAGTTTTCAATGAGACACACTGTATCTTAATAATAATAATAATAAATAAATGTTGTTGTTTTTTAATACTAGACATTTAAAAACACGTACACGAATTGATTTGTTTCTAAACAAAATATCACAAAGATACTTATTTTCTAAAATTGTTTTAAATTATAAACAAAAATTGAGGTGTTGCATTTAAAAAAATAACCTATATATAATGAATGATTTAACGCCATCTTTAGCAAGCGTAAAACACCACGCTCCCCAGGCCCAGAGGGCGTAAAAGTATTGGCGACCGTACTTTACGCCCTTGGGCCAAAAATTTGACAGTTCTTATGGTTTTGTTATTCTGTGGTTCTGAAATGACATTTACAATTGGGTGTTTTTAGGTTAATTAAGGTTGGTTGCGTTATAACCTCCAATAACCAATAAAGTTTTAAAAACACCTTCGTCCACCTCCATAACAAAATTAGTTGTTTTTAACAAAAAAACTACAACACTCCACTAAACTTCTTTCAAATTATCAAATTTCAAACTTCAAATATGACGCCATTAAAATTGTCGGCGAAGAAGTGAACTTCGCAAAACAATTATAATATAGTACATAAAAGCTTCGATAGATGTTATCTCTAAAAATATCAGGTATGCGAACTTATTTTTACAACATTTTAATTATAGTTAATTAAAATAAATTAATAAGTAGGAAGTGCAAAAATCTTGTATGTGCCACTGGTGTAAAGTTAATTTAAGCCCATGGTACATAAATAGCTATTATGTTATGTCGGGTAAAACCAGAAGTCATATTAAAAAAATTAGTTTTGTTGAACCATGCAACATAGTCAAATTTGTTGTTGTCTGCCGGCTTGTGTGATGGGGATATTGATGATTTCATTGATCTTTTGACCATTTCATTAAAACAAAATTTCTTCATTTTCAATGATTGTTACTATGAACAACAAGAAGGTCTAGCCATGGGTTCACCCCTTAGCCCCTTAATGGCAGAAATATTTATGAAAGACATCGAAGATAAGATCTTTAACTCAACTGTCGATTGTGTTCGGAAGGTTGTATTTTGGCGTAGATATGTAGATGACATCTTGGTTTTAGTTAATGGTAATCTGGATGATGTAAATCACCTATTAAATTTAAAGAACAGTATACATCCAGCTATCAAATTTACGGTTAAAACGGAATCCAACAACAAAATTCCATTTCTAGATATACTTATTAGCAAACATGAACGTAAATTAGCCTTTTCCATCTACCGGAAGTCCAGCTTTTCGGACACAGTCGTCAGTTATTACTGAAACCATCCAATGTCGCACAGGCTGGCAGCCTTCAATAGCCTTTCTTATAGATTGTTCACAATACCCATGGTATACAATGACTTTGTAAAAGAGGTTAACCTAATCAGACTTATTGGTAGAAACAACTCCTTCCCTGATGATTTAGTGAAGAATGTAATCTCCAAAATGAAACTAAATTTATTATACAAAAATGCTTATTCACAGTCTAGTCCTCTACCAATAGACCATAAATTTGGAGCGATTACTTACTACAATCATGATTGTTATCAATTTTTTCAACTTCTAAAGAAACACAACTTCACTATTTCATTCAGAACCAATAACTCACTGAGTACAATAAAAGACAATAAAAGTAAAGACCACCCATCAACTAAAAGTGGTATCTATAAACTCAGATGTGCTTCCTGTTGTGCAGAATATGTTGGTCAAACCCGAAGACAGTTTAATAGTAGAATTAAGGAACATGAAGCGGCCATAAGATTAGAATATCATGATAAATCGAACTTTGCTGACCATGTTTTAACTGAAGGTCATACATTTGATCCTGACACGAATGTCGATATATTACATTTTGTTTCAGATTTTCACAACCTTAATTACTTTGAAAATTTAGAGATTTGTAGAAGCACAAATAACCCTAAAACCAACAATGTCAATATTCAATTAGATCATACACATTCAAAATTTTACAATAGTTTAATTAAAATAGCTAAGTTTTTTAAATGACACATAAAATTTCAATATTTAATTTCAAACAAATATTTTTTACACAGTTACACCCGGCATTACATCGACGTTCGTGTCAGTGGTTATGTCCGCTTCATTTCCTTACGGTTTGCTCGGAACCGTTCGGAGTTGACACTTCCGAACGGAGTCGAGTAGCTTCGGGGCGATTGGAGGAAGCCTCCATGACTACTTTTCTGTCAGGATTTAACCTACAATCATCCAACGAGGTTTCTAAAATTAAATTTTCAAAAAACCTTTTAAATTAATTTAAAATGAGATTGTACTCTAATAGAGTTAAATTAAAAATACTCACATCCACTGAACCCGTATTTTTTATGTTGACAACGGCTATGTATTTGGTGAGTTTGATCCCCCTTAAAGTCATTATAATTTTATAATTTCATATACTTATTGTTTTTAGGCTTACGGCATTGTATTGTGATGTGACAAATATTTTTAACGTTTTGATTTTTATTTTACCTGAATGGTACAGGTCGTCTAAAGTTTTTTACCTGTACACATGGTGCGACTAAGTTATTATATCTTTGGTTTACCTGTATGGTACAGGTCGTCGATAAAAATCTTTCACTTTTTGGTTAGCCTGCATGGTTCAGGTCGTCTTATTTTTTGGTTTACCTGTATGGTACAGGTCGTCAAGATTTGTTCAAGTATTTTATTTGTCACTTTTAAATAACACCTTTTTCCATGTAAGTCGAAACATAGTTTTATGAATTACTTAATTTTCACCTGTTCAATATATTTTTTAGCTTGATTATTTTAACTCTTGTAAATTGAAGAATCCCCATGCAAGTTATTGGGATTTACTAAGTTTCTTCAATACATATTGTAAGTTAATAATGTTTGTTTATAACGTAGGATATTTGCTCATTGTACTAATTTTAGTAGTTGCCTGATGATGCTGGGAGTTTCCAGCGAAACATGTAGCACATAATTTTGTTTTTTAAATAAATTGATAAAGTTGGATAAAAGGAATTTTTTGAACCCAGTACTTATAACAATGACTAGTAATTGCACGTGGCTTTAATCAGTAAAAATTGCAAAAATAGTGGCGCCGTCGGACGAAGCATTCAAATTGGTCGGAAAGAGCCTCCACACGTTCCGACTTAGTCGGACGCTCGAGCGGTCGGGAGACGCCGATCTGATAATTTGGTTGAGTACAAGCCTCCACACGATCCCATTTACCTCCCGACCTGACCAAATCCACCCAACCTTCCGACCAAATTGGAACGTGTGTAGAGCGCTTTTTCAGCGCGAGACTTAGGTCCCGAAGAAGGAATTAAACAAAAAAATTAAATTTTGGAACCCAAATAATAATAAATTGAATAAAAATGACGTCTGGTATTTTCAAATACAAGAGGCTTATTCGTTTCAGCATAATATTATATGAATCGTGGTAAGATGGTTAGTGGATGGTAAGTGTTTTTTGATATCTGACTTACCATTCCCACTTAAATACACGGAGCATGGTTAGTGGATTGACATACCACCACATACCACGATCACTTACCACGAAACTCAAGCGAAAATCAATAGTATGTGAAATTCACTTACTACTCATTGACATACCACCACATACCACGATCACTTACCACTTCAAGCGGAAATGAATAGTATGTGAAATTCACTTACTACTCCACTTACCACTGCCAAACGAATAAGCCTAAGGACAGTTGCATATTACAAATAAGCAAAGATGCTGCTTTTGTGTATGGACAAAAAAAGGCTTAAAAGTGGAATACATTACCCGAGATGAAGATTTTTGGCGTAATAAAATGGAAGAAAAATTAAAAAATTATATAATGTTTACTACCAGAAATAATTGACAATAGGGTTAAAAGAGGACTAAATATTCGTGATCCTTCCTATATTGCCGAAGCTAAAAGAAAGTCCAAAGATAAAAAAAAGAGTATAATTAATTTTATTATTATAATTATTGTGTGGTAATACGGTTAGGTAATTGTTTTTTAAAATACACTCTGTAGTGGTCGGGTTAGGTTAGGTTTGGGTAGAGCTTGTTACGTTTTGATGCGGAAACGGTTTTTAAAATATGCATTGTAATTTGGTGAGGTTAGTGTTAAAAAAGTTTAGTTATTTTTTTTGGTTAGAAATAGAAGTTTTGTAGCCACTGAATTTGCATGGTGCTGCCTTCTTTCGGCAACGCGTTTTATCAGCGATT
The DNA here is from genome assembly GCA_963971135.1 of Stenus bimaculatus. Lineage (NCBI taxonomy): Eukaryota > Metazoa > Arthropoda > Insecta > Coleoptera > Staphylinidae > Stenus > Stenus bimaculatus. The sequence goes on from OZ020184.1 coordinate 27,035,908, forward strand.
GCGCTATTCAGCACTCTTACCCTCAAAATGATGATTTATGTAAACATTTATAACTTTTGAACGAAAAAGACTTGAACTTTTTTTTCTATTTTTTTCTTACCCTATGCTGCCCGCTCAAATAGAGGAGGTCCTGGTGATAATATGCAATGGGTACCTAAGTTCATTTTTAGGTTAAGGTTAATGTACATATTAATATGTATTTTATTTTTTGTTTTACAACTTATTAATTTACAAATTTCCTTTAAAAAATAAACCTAACCTAACCTAAAACATTACTTATCCAAAGAATTGAGTGAATACACCAAGATAGTCAATTATTAATTAGGTCAATGGGGTAGAAATTCGATCGAAAAAGAAAACTTTTTACGTAAGGTACAATATGTAATATCCTCACTTTTAAATTCATGGGTTAGCTACCCAGCGTGTTGTATATAACATCCTTGATTCTAGTACAGCATTTCATTGACTTATCTCCAATCGTTTTCGTTTCGAGGAGGAATAAAATCAATATGTTAGGGACTCTTGTATTTTTGGTTTAGATGTCCTTTCAATAATTTGTTTAGTTTCCATTTAAAAAAAATGCTTTCCTCTCATGGACTTGTTGTGCGATGAAGTCACACAAATTTTAAATAGGATAAATGTCCGCAATTTCTAACATTATTTGAGGTGTTCAACCGTTAACATTTTTTTTTAAATTCGTTTATTTTTTGTATTAATGAACGAAATTGGTTATTTTATAATAAATAATATTTTAACATAGTAGTAGTTTAGTACTTTATTAGTAAAATATTCAAAAGCATATATATTTTAAAGTTTTGTATTCTTTCCCAAACTTACCTACTTTAGTAACATAAAGTTTTATTTAGGTAGACAAAAGCAACTCCATAAACGAATATTAATGCCTAAGGAATACTTTTTTCGTATCAACGCAGACGTAAAAATGTGAACTTTGGTTTTCCACTTTAAGTCTATCTGGGTGTAAAATTCTTTTATATTAAAAGAAAATATTTCTTTTTAAGTTTTAAGTTTTTTGCCTATTTACCTAAATATTTTGCTTTTATAATTGAGTTATTAAAATTACTACTTAATGAAACGACTAAAATGGATAGGATTTACAAAAAATTAAACATCTTATTTACTCGGAATTTTATGTTTAAAATCAATATACCATCAACAGCTTTACCTAAAAACCTTTGAACGCAAATCTCTTTCGAAGTCCAATTTTCAACTTAAAGTTCATTCATAAACATATTAGAGAAGTATATTAAATATTTATAAGAGCATAATATACCTGTCATATTCCAATTTTTCTATTATACAATAAATTTTGTATATACATAGATTTACATTTTGTACTTCAAGAAATGAAATTGTAAAGATTAATCTTTTATATACTTTTTGCTTATTATATTGGTTGAATTTTTATACGGAAGATTATTATACATGGTATCTATCTATGTTATTATTGGACAGAAAAAAATGGTTAAATTGTCGAAATATTTAGTAGAGGTTTGTTCATATATTGATAAAAAAAATAAATTTGCTTCATTTGCAGTTAATCCATTGCCGGCGTCGTGTGCATGGGCCACATGTACCATGTAAATACATAGTGCGCGTGTGCTATTAAAAACATTATGTTTATTAACATAATTCATATTAATTTAGTATTTAGTATTGTTTTGTTTTAAGTTACTTGTATATTTATTGCTATCATTTCCTTAATCCGTTAATGTCTACCTTCCAATTCCTTTCATCTACCTTTACAAAAACCTTGTTCCAGGAAGATTAGCCTTAAGTCCCTAAATATCCCATCAATATAAGTAATTTAGGTATTTCTAGTATTTAGAATAATTTTGTAATTGTACGTATTTAATTTAAGTACTCTCTTTTACTCTCTTTTACTCTCTTTTATTCTCTTTTACTCTCTTTTCCTCTCTTTTGCTCTCTTTTACTCTCTTTTCCTCTCTTTTACTCTCTTTTACTCTCTTTTACTCTCTTTTACTCTCTTTTACTCTCTTTTACTCTCTTTTACTCTCTTTTACTCTATTTTACTCTCTTTTACTCTCTTTTACTCTCTTTTACTCTCTTTTACTCTCTTTTACTCTCTTTTACTCTCTTTTACTCTCTTTTACTCTCTTTTACTCTCTTTTCCTCTCTTTTGCTCTCTTTTACTCTCTTTTACTCTCTTTTACTCTCTTTTACTCTCTTTTACTCTCTTTTACTCTCTTTTACTTTCTTTTACTCTCTTTTACTCTCTTTTACTCTCTTTTACTCTCTTTTACTCTCTTTTACTCTCTTTTACTCTCTTTTACTCTCTTTTACTCTCTTTTACTCTCTTTTACTCTCTTTTACTCTCTTTTACTCTCTTTTACTCTCTTTTACTCTCTTTTACTCTCTTTTACTCTCTTTTACTCTCTTTTACTCTCTTTTACTCTCTTTTACTCTCTTTTACTCTCTTTTACTCTCTTTACTCTCTTTTACTCTCTTTTACTCTCTTTTACTCTCTTTTACTCTCTTTTACTCTCTTTTACTCTCTTTTACTCTTTTTTCACTATTCTTTCACTCTCTTTGAAATTCAACATTCTAGTGAACAACATCTTTAGTTAAACCAGTGAGTATAGATAGGATATCTATACTCACTGGTTTAATTAAGTATATGTGTAATTGTATAGAACCTACTGTAAATATTACTTTCTTCAAATAAACTTGTTATACAGCAGTTGATATTGTTACTTTCAAATTTAGTTATTTGCCAACTCAAAGGCTCCTCATACACTGGCGTTTTTTGAGAGGAGCGGAGCGGGTCGGGTCGTTTTTTACGCCGCAAAACTAGCTCGTACACTGAGCGTTTTTGCAGCGTGTTGAGGTGTCAGATGCATCATGGGAAGCTAAATCAGAAATGGACGATGTTCCGTATCAAGCATTTTTGGAGCGGAGTTCGCCCGCTAGTGTACGAGCACTGGTAAGAAAGCATGTGTTGAAACATTTATAAGCGGGTATTCCGCTCCGACCCGCTCCGCTGAAAATTCAGCATGGGCGAGTGAGAGCTTTTCGCCCGCTCCGACCCGCCAACGCCCACTCCAGTGTACGAGCTCCGATAAGAAATGTTGTATTTAAACCTAGTGTATGAGCAGGTTAAAAACTCGAGCGACGGTCTGTCTATCAAACGCCAATTTACGTTCGGAAACACTCTGGAGCGTCGCTTTAGTCGCTCTCCGAAAAACATGGAAAATATATACTCGACATGCGCTGTGATGAAAAACGAATGTCAAAAATCAAAAATTTGATTAACCGAAAAGCAAGAGTTTCAGATGCTTCAATGGTCATTCGAAAATGCATTTGAAACTGCCTTCCAGTATAGTTTGGAATAACAGTTTCATTATATTGTTTCATTCGTGTTACATTGTACTTTCTGGGATTTTTTGTAGCTTCCAATATTGCAACAAATAATTCTTCCAATTCATTTTCGCTGTCCGAATGTTCTAAACTAATAATTCAGAGGACAAGTTAGCTAGCGCAATTATTGCTTGATTTTTTTTGTTCCATTTTTAATGTTTCTTATTATATTAAAATAAAATCGTGCTTATATTTTGTTTCAGTTTTAATCCTATTCAAATCCAAAATTGTCAATAAGTGCGCTACTCGCTCCAGCCATCGTCGTCCTTCGAAATCAAAGGCGTCTCTTCCACTCCTTGATCGCTCTCACTCGATTCACCTTCTAGTCCAAGCGTAGTTTTCGAACGCAGCCCAGAGCTCGTATACAGGCGGACGAAATTCGCTCCAAAATACTTGATACATTTAATTTAGCTTCGCATGATGCATCTGGCACCTCAACACGCTGCAAAAACGCTCAGTTTACGAGCTAGTTTTGCGGCGGAAAATACGACCCGACCCGCTCCGCTCAAAAAACGCCACTGTATGAGTGCCTAAATACAACGCCTATCGTCCTGACCGAGTAGGTACTTTTGTACTTAATATGGACCAGAATAACAAAAACCAAGGGGATGACACTCGGAGGAGTGGACTAGAGAATCGTGTTAACAGAGGCTTCTAATACACAACCAATAACCTCTCCAAACGGTTGAGGAAGCGACGAAGAGGTCAATAGGACCATATTCAATTTGACACGATATGATCAAAATGAGTGCAGCAGTCCACAAGAGTATGAAGTTCCAATAGATGAGGCACGCCAGATGGCCTTAAAACCTATGGAGCCGGTAAAGCCTGAACAAGGACCTAACGGACCAGATCTGGTAACACAGCCTCATACAATCAAATCACTGGCGGCATCAAAGTTGGATTCTTGCATCTCAACTTTCAAGAATGCCTCATGACAACGGACCAGATCAAGGTCGTTCAGGAGTTTATTCTGGACAAAATTGTAGAGAACGGGATAGGGGGTAGCCGCAGTAGTGCAAAGCCGAGCATCCACCAACTCCACTCAGACTGGGTTGGCTAGCTTTCACCTGGGCCGACAAAGTCACAGCTGAGTGGTTAAAAAGCATCGAGGCCGAGCTCAAACGCTGGGAAGGAGCCACCCTTAAGGTACCGCTAGAGACAAATCTGCCTCACGCGCAAACCCTAGGCTACCTCCCATCAAGTCAGGACTACTCCAACGAGAAGATCCTGAACTTAATAGAGGCCCAAAATGACCTCAAGGCTTAAAGCTGGAGGATCCTACGGCGCAACCCGGTGGCTGACACATTTTCAGTGGACGCTCGGTCCGGTGAGATCCTGGACAGGAAGTCCTGTCGGATCAATTATGCCTTCGGCCATATTCAGCTATACATATATATATAATATACAGGGTGATGATAAAGTTTGGAACATAATTCATAACTGCCATATTTAAGTTTTTTGAGAAAATCGCTTGGGCAGGTCAATTTTAGTTTTTTAAATCCCATCTGTTGGTATAATAAAAATATTAATGACGTCTCTGGTGATTTAGCAATGACGTCATCATCGATTTTTTTAAATGAAAACCCCCACTTTTTTTAGTGGTTTTTGAAAAAATTGTAACATTTGTAAACAAATTTTCGTTTAAAATTTTTTTAATATAAACTTAAAATTAGAGGCGGCAACTGGCCAGATTAAGGAGGTCACTGCATCGGAACCTACATTTTCCAGGTCAGGAACAGGAAGGGTAGTTCGAGTGCGCAAAGGCGGTCAGAGGGGAGACCTAATTGCACTAAAACGCCTAGTTCTCTCTCCAGGAGGCCAGCCGGAGCCTGCAAAATAGGGAACGCGAGCTTCAGTGATGAAATGCCTACAAGTCAATTTCCATCATTCAAAGGCGGCCTCTAGCGCCTTGAGTCGGGGATTTACTTGAAAGAAAATATTGGATTCCTGGATCAAAGAGGGCCTTCCACATCAACTAGCGTGAGGTGTGACAATCCAATGCTCGGGAATAACATTAATTTTGTAACTGTTACAGAGTTCCTCACCATAGATCTGGTAGCGGCAGTTGTGGAGGCATCCCAATCCCAATCCCAATCCCAATCCCAATCCCAATCCCAATCCCAATCCCAATCCCAATCCCAATCCCAATCCCAATCCCAATCCCAATCCCAATCCCAATCCCAATCCCAATCCCAATCCCAATCCCAATCCCAATCCCAATCCCAATCCCAATCCCAATCCCAATCCCAATCCCAATCCCAATCCCAATCCCAATCCCAATCCCAATCCCAATCCCAATCCCAATCCCAATCCCAATCCCAATCCCAATCCCAATCCCAATCCCAATCCCAATCCCAATCCCAATCCCAATCCCAATCCCAATCCCAATCCCAATCCCAATCCCAATCCCAATCCCAATCCCAATCCCAATCCCAATCCCAATCCCAATCCCAATCCCAATCCCAATCCCAATCCCAATCCCAATCCCAATCCCAATCCCAATCCCAATCCCAATCCCAATCCCAATCCCAATCCCAATCCCAATCCCAATCCCAATCCCAATCCCAATCCCAATCCCAATCCCAATCCCAATCCCAATCCCAATCCCAATCCCAATCCCAATCCCAATCCCAATCCCAATCCCAATCCCAATCCCAATCCCAATCCCAATCCCAATCCCAATCCCAATCCCAATCCCAATCCCAATCCCAATCCCAATCCCAATCCCAATCCCAATCCCAATCCCAATCCCAATCCCAATCCCAATCCCAATCCCAATCCCAATCCCAATCCCAATCCCAATCCCAATCCCAATCCCAATCCCAATCCCAATCCCAATCCCAATCCCAATCCCAATCCCAATCCCAATCCCAATCCCAATCCCAATCCCAATCCCAATCCCAATCCCAATCCCAATCCCAATCCCAATCCCAATCCCAATCCCAATCCCAATCCCAATCCCAATCCCAATCCCAATCCCAATCCCAATCCCAATCCCAATCCCAATCCCAATCCCAATCCCAATCCCAATCCCAATCCCAATCCCAATCCCAATCCCAAACCCAATCCCAATCCCAATCCCAATCCCAATCCCAATCCCAATCCCATTCCCAATCCCAATCCCAATCCCAATCCCAATCCCAATCCCAATCCCAATCCCAATCCCAATCCCAATCCCAATCCCAATCCCAATCCCAATCCCAATCCCAATCCCAATCCCAATCCCAATCCCAATCCCAAACCCAATCCCAATCCCAATCCCAATCCCAATCCCAATTAGACTGGTGAGGTCCACGAGAATGACTTCGCGTTTTAGTCACCGCCAATGATTACATTTTTGTGGTTTCTTATGCTGTTCCCTAAATTATGTAGGTATTTTTCGAAAACCTCCAGCGTGGTATTTGGGTATATATAACACAAGTAGATTCTGGTGCGGTTTATAACACACTAACAACGCGAGTTGCGTTTCTTCACAAAAAAAATAAAAAAAATAAATAAAAAGTTGTGATGATGAGAGACAGCCACATATCTACAGAAGATATTAAAAACTCACTGAAAAAAGTACAAAACTTCTGGCTAAAATCATTCACAAGCACGCACTCCAAATTGGCAGATATACTTAATGATATTATCGAAAACCCGAGCAAAATTCCAGCTTTCTTCACAACTGGAAAAACCTACCTCCTTCCTAAAACACAACCATCCAGTAACAGTCCAACCAAGTATAGGCCGATCACCTGCTTACCGACGATGTACAAACTATTTACGTCAATAATTTGCAACAAAATCTACGAACACCTAGATAAACACAACTTAATTGCAACTGAGCAAAACGGATGTAGAAAGAGAAGCCAGGGATGCAAGGAACTTCTGGTCATAGACGAGGTTATTTACGGCATATATTGGCTATCAGAAGGCTTTTGACAGTGTCCCGCACTCATGGCTTCTCGAGGTATTGATCATCTACAAAATAGACCCACGTATATGTAGCGCATTGGAAAACATAATGGGCAAATGGAAAACAGTCCTAATGATGAACCAGAGAGAACACCAACCTTCCAAAATCGCGACTATATGCATACAACGCGGTATCTTCCAGGGAGATTCTCTCAGTGCCCTATGGTTTTGCCTTGCCTTAAATCCTATTTCCACAATGTTAAACAGAGTTAAAAAAGGATATACTTTAGCTAATACATCGCAAAAAATTAATCACCTGATCTACATGGATGACATTAAACTAATAGCCATTTCGGGGATGACAGAATACCTTGGATTCCATCAAACAAGAGGAGTAGACCAGAAACAAACTAAGACTGCTCTTACTGACAAATTCGCCTCGAGTCAAAAACATCGCCAAAACTAATCTATCTGCAATTAATAAGTTCAATTCAAAGATGTGGTGACTCATTATAAGGTGTATGTGTAGACAAATAAAGAAGTGTACTTGACCTTATATAATTTATTAAAATATCACTTAACCGGTTTTGGCATGTTTGCCATCCTCAGAAGTGAACTGCAAGAATTACAATATATTTTATTTTTGAGTTTAAGTGTAAATTGATGACTTAAATAAAGATAAGAAATTTGGTCAAATATTATAGTCAGTATATTATTAAAACATTTACCTGAATCATGTGATGTGGACTTCCTTAATAATGCTGTATACGCCGCTGTACTTGCGATTGCACCTGAAAAAGAAAAAGACAAAAAGATTGACAAGTATAATCAAAGAATAAAAAACTTTCATTAAGAATACATAATGAAAGAAAACAAAAATCACAATTGGAATGCTTCATTGATTATATTAAGAACGGAAGATGATTCACAACAAAAATTAGGAAAATTTCAGATCAGATAAAGAGAAAATATCATACTGTTAAGATCAATATCTTGAAAACAATAAAGGAAAAGATGATTGATAAGGTTCGGTCATTAGTTGCAGCAAGGAAAAAGGTAGAAAAGACAAAGAAACATGTGAATCAAAACAAAATCTTTCTTGAACATCCAGCTAGACTCTTAAGAAAACAAAACCAAGACACAAACACTGAACTAAATGCAGCCAAAGTGGAGGAGTACTGGAGAAATATGTACGAAAATAAACCACAAATCAACTTGGATAACACTTGCATATTAAACTTCAAAACTTTATGCGAAACCAAAATCCCAGCAGCTGAAACCTTTATAGAAATAACAGCAAATAAAATTAAGGAAGCGTTACAGAATACATCCAACTATTCCGCACCTGGTCCGGATGCAATTAACAGATTCTGGTGGAAAAAACTGGGGGTCGTGCACAAACACTTAGCAAGAATTTTTAACAGCTTTATTAGTGAACCACAAAAAACTACCAGCATGGATGACAGAAGGAAGAACATTATATATAAAAAAGGTGACTCAAAAGACCCAAAGAACTATAGACTCATTACGTGCCTTAACACAATTTATAAACTATTTACAGGGGTACTTTACAATAGAATTCTTAATACAATAACACCAGTATTTAGTGACGTTTTTGAGCAAAGAGGCTGTAAAAGGGGAATATCTGGAATAAGGGAGAACTTACTTATTGCTGGCAGCATATACCAAGATGCAATTAGGTACAAGAGAAACTTATCAATGGCATGGGTGGTCTATGAGAAAGCCTTCGATTCAACTCCACGCGAATTAATCATATCGCTCTTGACACACATGAACATTAATCGTCAAATAATAGCCACTCTAGAAACCCTAATGCTAAATTGGAGAACCCGTATAATTTTGGAAAGAGGAAGGGAAGAAACTAAAACAAACCCAATCCAATTCCAAAAGGGCATTTTCCAAGGCGACACGCTAAGTCCTCTCCTATTCTGCATCTCCTTGCTGCCCCTATCTATCGCCCTCAGAAGCTTTTCAGGCTACAAATCTGGCCCACCTAGCAGGAGGATCAACAGGATCACCCACCTATTTTATATTGACGACCTTAAAATCTAAGCTCAGAATGAACAACACTTAAAGGATGCGTTAAACATTATAAGCGAGTTCTCAAATGATATAGGCATGAAATTCGGACTAAATAAATGTGCAGTATTTCACTTGAAAATAATAATAATAATTTATTTATTACCCAACAGACATGTATGTCCCATTATAGGATAAAATCAAAATCATATAACAATTACAAGATTATAAGTGATCAGATAATACAGAAATAGTAACATAAGATAAGTTATAAATTTGCGAATTAAGCAAAAAAAAATAAAAGAACAATGTTGAAGTTGAAAATAAAAAAAACAATAGGTATTAAAGTTGAAGTATAAGACAATATTTAACTTAAATGGGAAGACTTGATAACAATGAAGTAAATGCTGTGCTTAGCGATGGTACGGAAATTCAACATCTGCCGGGAAACGAATACTACACATATTTAGGAGTACCACAAAGAAGCATGCATGACGTCACTAAAATCAAAAAGGTTCTAATTGAAAAATACCAAAAAACAGTAACAGATATATGGAAATCCGAACTTACCGCCAAAAATAAATCACAAGCCACCAACACCTATTACTATTACACACTATACGTGTGTCGACATCCAAACTCTTCGACTCAGCGAATATACTTACCTCGACACCAAGGGTCCGCTGTCCATTGAAGATCTGCACGAAAGAATAGTAATATCGGTGGCATGCAATACATATAATCAAATGATCCACTACTCAAAATAGTACGGGACCATGACTTGCAGGGAAATAACGCATTTTTATTTAAATCAGCAAAAACAGCAGCCGACCGTATCAATCTTGTACTGAATTTCGATTCAAATAGAACTCGTCCGAACAGCATACAAAGCCTGAATCAAAAATAACTAAGGAACAAGACAAAAGTGCGCACAATCGAGAAGCTACTCGAGGAACATATGGAAAAGAGTTTACATTCCCAATTTTATAAAAATATTGATCAGCTGCACTAATCGAAAAAGCTTACGTTTGCCTTTCTTCAATCGTCCTCGCTTAAGTCGGAGACATTGTTGTGTGCCCATCCACATGTGCCTATAACTATACATAGTGCGCGTAATTAAGAACATTATATTAATTAATAATATTATAGTAATTTAGTATTTAGTTTTATGTTTATGTTTATTTTAAGATGTATTTATATTACATCCAAATCTTTTAACGAGATAAGTATATAGTTTAATGTTCATTGTATTTTTATATTTATTGCTACCATTTCCTTAATCCTTCTATGAAATGTCTACCTTCCACTTCCTTTACAACGACCTTGTTCCTGGAAGATTATCTTAAATCCCTAAATTAGGTATTTCTAGTATTAAGCAGAATTTTGTAATTGAACATATTTAATTTAAGTGCCTGTGAGTTTAACCAATCAGAGAGATACTACGAACTACGAGACCATCGACTACGAGCACCCTTAAAAGGGCTGCACACGAAGAACTCACTCTCTTTCACTCATTATCAAGACACAGACACACATTTCTACTCTTTCACTCTTTCACTCTTTCATCAAACACTCTTTCAAGTTACCAAGTTCTAGTGAACAACATCGTCGGTTAAACCTAGTAACTGTATATTTGTAAAACCAACTGTTAGTATTTTTCTCCAAATAAACTTGTTGTATAGTAGTTAAAGTAGTTTCTTGCAAATTTAATTATTTGTCACCTTAACTACGACGCCTATCGTCCTGACCGAGTAGATACACAACAACATAACAGCAGTACAACACGGAGTATACCACAGTCTTGCTTATAGAAAAACTGTTATTGGAGAACAACTTCCAAATACTCGTTGTCGAGCATGTAAATCTTGCAATGAAACCACAATGCACATATTGTCGGTATGCAGCAAATATGCTAAAACTTCCTACATAGCGAGACATGATAATGCCTTCAAAGTATTGCACAATAACATCAGATATGAATACGGTATAGACGAGACGCTAATACCTCATTACGAAAATCCGATTGTGGGGGGAGTTGGGATAGGGGAAAAGGCTAAATTATTCTGAAACATTCCATTTTCCACGACCAGGCAGTTAAAGGCCAATAAACCGGACATGGTCATCTTAGATTTCACAGAGAAGATCATGTACGTGATCGAGATGTCTTGCCCATCCGAAAAAAATAGAATAATTAAAGAGGAAGAAAAGGTGGAAAAGTACACAGACCTTCTCTTTGAACTAAGACATACTTACCCCGAATACAAGAGAGTTTTAATTCCCGTTATAATTGGAGTACTGGGAGGAATTCACTCCAAAACGCTGGAACACCTGCAAAAAATGAACATTATTAAAAATAAGGCTGAAGTAATAATAAGTAACATGCAAAGGCAAGTCATATTAGGATCACTGAGACTATTGAGAACACACGAGACTACTTACGACCACCCTTAGTAGTTAGCAGTCCGCCTTTAGTTGCTTATCCAATGGGAAGTAGCTGAAGAGTATCGAAGAAAGAGTGCAGTAGTATGCCTTGGCCTACGCGCGAGATGCTGTACTTTTCGCCCCTAAAAAAATAATAATAATAGCAGGGAGGTCCATACTATCTGTGACCTTTGGTGAGTAGCGGCACCACTTACCCGAGCAAATGTGCACAAGCACGAATACCCGCGAAAACCTTATGAAAGCCTATGAGCGCGGAAAGTGGTCACCACTAATTTCGTAAGGTGGATTTCCTTCCGCTAACCACCAAGGAAAACCATTCACTCGTTCAAAAAAATAGAGGAAACACTCGTAATACTGCCCACAACGCTCACGGTTCGGATACGGAGCATAACAAAGTTGGGAGCAGTAACGAATCATCAAAGGAATCATTACGCTCTAAATGGTTTACCCCGCAGAACCTACGAGACCAGGTTGCATTCCTAAAGAGAAAGAATTTTAAATTCCCCACAACTACAATTAACAAAGAACAGTCGAGTACTGACCATCAATCAACAACCTCAAGTTCATCGGCGTCTGATACAGAAGAGGAGCCTGAAACTGGTGATATAGATGAAGAACTGGAAAAGAAATTTATACACAACCTAAAAATCGCTAGTTTAGAACAAACAAAACCACTGGAAAAAAATAAACAAGTAGTAAGTCCTAAACTCCTTTAAAAAATCAACCTAATAATAGATAAACACCTGCCAAGAAACTGCGACGTTTTTAAATTAAGCCAGATTGTATACGCTGGAGCAAAAACTGTTCAGAAAAGTCCTATTAATGGAAACTATTTATTGAAACTCAAACGCCGTATAACTAAAATCGAAAACAAAATAAAGCTGAAAAGACAAGAAGCATCTAAAATCAGTTCAGTGATTCATTACATTACTAAAAGACTTGAATTTACCGCGAAAATAAAGAAAATATACAACAACCTAAGAAATCGACTACACATAAAGCACGTAAATGTTTTTAAAACAGAAAAGGAAAAGGCATAAGATAAAATTCGATCATACAAACTTATAAGAGATAAAATTGCAAAATCTATTAGATCGGTAGAACAAAATAGCAAATTTAGTAAATCGCAATCATCGGTATTTCAAAACAGAAACAACACACAACCAAACATAACTGAGTTTGATGCATTTAAGACGTTTTGGTAAAACTTGTATGAGACTGACAGCCAAGCGGAAATCTATAATGAAGAAATGTTTCCCGCTTCTGTAAAAAATTGTCAAGAAAGGAGAACATCATAGTAAATATCACCGCGGAAGAAATTCAACAGCTCCTGCGGGATAAGCCAAACTTTTCATCTCCAGGTCCAGACGGCATTGTCAACTACTGGTGGAAAAAGCTAGATGCCACAGATAAAATATTAGCAAATATTTTCAATAAATACTTAAATGATCCAGAATCAATACCATCTAGATTCCCGGAAGGACGAACTATCCTCATTTTTAAAAAGGGAAATAAAAACTCACCGGGGAATTATAGGCCAATTACATGTCTGAATATAAATTACAAGCTCTTCACCAGCGCCTTACAAAAAAGAGTTGAAACATGTATTGAGCCAATATGGAGTAAAATACACGAGCAGAGAGGCTGCAAAAGAGGAATATCGGGCGTTAAAGAAAACCTGCTTATAGATGGCTCGGTGTGTCAAGAAGCCATAAGGTAAGAGAAATCTATCTATGGGATGGATTGACTATAAAAAAGCCTTCGACAGTACGCCGCACAATCGCATAATACACATACTGCGAGAAATGAACTGGCAACTCATACAAACGATTACGAGATTAATGTCCTACTGGAAAACATCGGTCACCTTTCCAGGCAATAAGGGTCAAACCCGAACATTTAAGGTTGAATATAAAAAAGGCATATATCAGGGGGACTCTTTAAGCCCGATCCTTTTCTGTATCTAGCTAATTCCCTTATCCATCAACCTAAGTCAATGCGACGGGTATCTAGCAGGACCACCAAATCGAAGGAAGAATATAATTACGCATCTGCTTTATGTGGATGACTTAAAAATCTATGCTAAAAATGAAGAAGAACTTGAAAAAATGTTCAACCTTGTTAAAACCATTTCGAACAACATGAAAATGGAATTTGGCATAAGTAAGTGCGCAGCCTTTAACATTAAAAGAGGCAAAGCTTTAGAGGAACAGGAGGAGGATATAGGATTAGCAGATGGAATAGCAATTAGACACTTGCAGCAAAATGAGTTCTATACTTACCTTGGGGTACAACAAAATACCATGCATAACACCAAACACGTAAACAGGGCACTTACCTTAAAATATGAAGCTGCCATTAAAAAAATTTGGTCGTCCGAGCTAACCTGAAAAAATAAAATCCAAGCAACTAATAGCCTTGCAGTCCCGATACTCACCCATACTTTTGAATAAAGTGGAACGTTGATGAGATACTTAACCTAGACAGATATACCAGACGAGTGATGCAAGAAAATAGGAGCTTACATCCAAACGCGTCCGCCCAGAGAATTTACATTACACGAAGAGAAGGTGGAAGAGGACTTATCTCGCTAGAAAACCTACACGACCGGCTCATCATCTCCGAAGCATGCCACATCTTTAGCACAAAAGATCCACTTCTGTTAATTGGTCGAGACCATGAAAAAGCCAGAAATGGAGGATTCTTATTTCAAATGGCAAAAAGAGCTGCTAATAGGTTAGGAGAAAAAATTAATTTAACCGTCACACCACCAAAACGTGACAGTCTCGAAGCCTTGGAATTATCAGACCTAAAAATAACCCGAAAAAATAAGGTGCAATTTAAACTCACCTCAGAACATTTACAGAAAAATCTGCATGGCCTATATTTTAAAAATATGGAAACTCTGAACCTAAACAGACGACTAACGTTCCAATTTCTCCAGTCATCGGGGCTAAAGTCAGAGACAGAGGGGTATATAACCGCTTGCCAGGATGGATTATTCAATACACCCCATTACAGAAAAGTGTTTATGAAAATCCCAACCCCTAACACAAGATGCAGAGCCTGCAGAGGATCAGAAGAGACAATGATGCACATTCTATCCTCGTGTCCGAAATATGCACCTAACAAATACATCAAGCGCCACGACACTGCCTTTAGAGTTCTATACCATCACATAAGGCATAAGTTTGGAATAGATGAAACCCCAGCCCCGCCATTCTTCGCACCGGTCTCCGAATCCGTGGTACAAAGAAAGGATGTGAAAATATTTTGTAACTTCCCATGGAGCACGACGAAGCAATTAAAAGCAAATAAACTGGATCTCGTAATTCAAATAATGGCAAATAAACAAATGTATATCATTGAGATGTCTTGCCCATGCGAAACTAATATAATTTCCAAAGAAACAGAGAAGAAAGAAAAGTATCTAGATTTAATGTATGAACTGAGAAAAACATATAAAGATTTTAAACTCACCTACATCCCCATAATCATCGGCGTACTAGGGCTGATAAGCTTTACTACGGAGATAAACCTGAAAAAATTCACTGAATTAAACAACTATGAAATACATCAAATACTCACCAACATGCAAAAACACATTATTCTTGGCCCCCTAAACATCTTGAGAGCGTACGAAGCTAACTATTAGCAACAATCGGAGATTCCCGCCCCCGTTGCTTAACCGGAAGATCGCAGCGTGAGGTGAAAGTAAGATGACTACTTATGACAGAATGACGAGTCGAAAGGCTCTGAAGTGTGCCAGAAAGTAGGACATCGGCTGAAAAAAAATAATAATATTAATAGGAGTAGAGATAACCTACAGAAAAATCATAATTCCATGGACTATTCATGTGCGGCAGGCAAAAGATCCGCTTATTCGGATAGCAAAACATCATGAGGAAATTGGAGATAATGCTTTTCTATGGAAAGCTGCGAAGAGATATGCAGAAGAACTCGGAATGGACATAGAAGCAAACATAGCAACATCTATTGAAAATATAAAAGGTATGATAAGAAAAGCACAACAAAACATACTAAAAGAAGAGCACACACAGAAACCTCTCTATGGCGTTTTCTTTAGACATATATTAGAAAACAACTTGTCTAAACAACTTACTTTTCTATTCCTTAACTCCGCAAATCTAAAGGGCGAAACTGAAGGTTTCATTACTGCATGCCAGGATGGGGTGCACCACACTCTGGCACAACAAAAACAGGTATTTGGGAAAAATATAAATGCCAAATGTAGAGCATATGCCATGAGCAAGAGGAAACTGTAATGCATATTCTATCAGAATGTAAAAGGTACGCGCCAACACTCTACATTACCAGACACAATAGAGCAGCAAGAGTAATATACTATCATGTAAGACATTCCTTTGGCATAGATCCAGAACTAAAAAATGCTTTCATAGAAGAAAATGAGGAAGCTGTGGTCCAAAGTAATAAGGTAAAAATTTTCTGGAACTTTCCCTTTAGTACTGTAAACCCGGTATCAGCAAATAAACCGGATTTGGTTATTATCGACATGGAAAAAAAGTTACTTACCGTAGTTGAGTTCTCATGTCGATCAGAGTCCAATATAACTAAAAAGGTTGAGGAAAAAAAAAGGAAAAATACCAAGCACTATTACTCGAACTAAAAAGTACTTACCCAGAATACACGGTGCAACTAAGTGTTGTAATTATTGGCGTTCTCGGAGGCATACCAAAGCAACTAACATCTGAAATCAAAAAGATTGCAAATACTGAAGGTTTAACAAAAAAAATAATATTTGAAATGCAAAAGCATGTTTTATTAGGGTCAATGCATATACTGCGGACACATAATTTAAACTTCGGCTAGTTACTTACCATAAACTTTTGTTTTGGTGTAGCTGTGAACATCTAACTAAGCCGATGGGAGGTGGTGGACATCCTGGGTGACGACCGAAAGGTCTGAAGTTTGATAGAAACCAAATCCTGTAAAAAATATTTGATGCAGGACGGTCAGTTCTTACCCATCTCCCCCTGACCGTTTGTGAGTAGCGAGGCCACATCTCCCAAGCTATCAGATGAGGCCTCAATGAGATCTGAAGTGCTTACGATCCAAATCGGCATTGCAGCCAAAGGCGGATCAGAAAAATGCATGCCGTCGGTTTACAGGGTTAACCCCCCGGAAGCTGAAAACGTGTTCAAGATAAGCATAATGAACAAGCTGCCCACATTGAGGCTCATTCGGAAGAGTCTCACGGAAGAGTTGGGAGCAGCGAAAATGACATTACAAACAGCGATACATCTACCAGATTCGAATGGACAAACGAGATGCGTAAAGACCTTATGATTTGTTATGAGAAAAGTTCACCCCAGAAAAGGGGATACATGAAAAGGCTGAAGCAGCAATGGACTAACCTACACCCGGAAATAAACCAGTTTACGCCGCAAAATCTAAGAGACCAGGTCGCGCTAGTGGAAGGCCGAACAACTTTAATTTACAAAAAAGGAAACGCGGAAGACCCACAAAATTACCGACCTATCACATGCCTTAATACTGTATACAAAAACATTACATGCGCAATATTCGAACGTATCCTGCAGACAATACAACCTTTATGGGAAGGACTAAGTGAACAAGGCGGTTCAAAAAGAGGATTATCCAGAATAAGGGAAAACATAATAATAGATAGATGTGTCTACCAGGACGCTATCCAATATAAACGTAACCTATCAACAGCTTGGATCGACTACCGGATAGCGTTTGACTCATCATCCCATGAGATCACATACTACAATGTCTAAAAATACACCCAGACATCATTAATACCGTGGAAAAATTGTTTACGCTATGGAGAACCAAATTCCTTCTAAAATGCAATGGAAAAACACACGTAACTGATTACGTCTACTATCAGAGAGGTGTGTATCAAGGAGACTCCCTGAGTCCATTGTTATTTTGTATAACGTTGTTACCAATCACAGCTGCCCTAAGAAACACGAAAGGGTATTTAGCGGGTAAACCAAACCATAGAACAAACAAGATCACACATTTATTCTATGTTGACGACCTTAAAATTTATGCAAGTAGCAAATCGGAACTAAATGATCAACTGCGACTAGTTCATAAATATAGTACAGACACAGGCATGGTCTCGAAAAATGTGCAGTTTTCAATATGATAGGAGGTAGAAATCCTGAAATTTCAGAAGATGCAGAAATAGTAGATAGTCTAGTGATACGTCATCTCCAACCAGGCGAAACTTATACTTACTTAGGACTCGAAGAAGCTGCTGTCCAAGTAACAATAGACCTTAAAAGAAGCTTACATCTAGATACAGGAATAAGGTTAAAGAAATATGGGCCTCACTGCTTACAGGCAAAAACAAGGTTTCAGCGACTAACACATTAGCAGTACCTATACTAAGCCATTCCTTTGGAGCAATTAAATGGAACCACAACGAAATTCTGGAAATCGACAGACAAACCCGGTCGATTATGACCACCTATCGAAGTCACCATCCAAAATCCTCAGTGCAAAGGTTGTACTTTGCTAGAAAGAATGGCGGCAGAGGATTACTCAATGTGAAATATACACATGATGCTGCAGTGATTAACTTCGCAATCCAAGTAAACAAGTCCAAAGATGCGTTGTTAAAGCTAGTAAAAAAACATGAGGTATGCGATACAGGAGCATTCCTATTCAAGGCAGCTGTACGGGCGGCCGATAAACTTGAGCTTCCGCTGAAACTAAAAGACTTTAAGCTAGGTGACAAGTCAGGAAAAAGCTTGGTATGTCGACCAGAGAGCGAAATAAAAACAACTATCAAAACAACTTGGATAGAAAGACAAAAGAGAGAACACAAGGAAAAGCCAATGCATGGAGTCTTCTTCAGAAACATCAACCAAATCGGTCTCTCAGAGAAGCTCTCTTTTTCGTTTCTTCAATCGGCGTCTCTAAAATCCGTGACTGAAGGATTCATCATAGCCTGCCAAGATGGAGTCCTCAACACAATGGCTCACAGGAAAAGAATCTTTGGCATCCAAATAAATAAATCATGTAGAGCATGTCACAAACATCCAGAAACAATAATGCACTTACTATCAGCGTGTCCAGTCCTAAAAGAAAGAAAAGAAACCGAAAAGATTGAAAAGTACAGGGACTTATTATTTGAGTTTAAAGATACTTACCAAGAATTTAAATTTGTATTCATCCCCGTCATTATAGGCGTTCTGGGTGGACTGAAAACGAATATCAAATCATACTTAGAAAAAATAAAAGCTTGTAAAAAGGAAGCAGAAACACTTATCTGTAAAATGCAGAAATGCATAATCCTTGGGTCACTACACATCTTACGAGCACATGAAATGTCCAGAGGTCCGCTGACGTAAGGTTTCTTCCTGGATTGACGGCCCATCCCTCGGACGAGGGACGCCGTTAATCCACATAATGGAATGTGTATAATCGCGAGCTGCACACAATCTGAAAAAAAAAATTGATCATAAAAATTATGACTTACAGAGTAAGTATCAGACAAATCAACGTTACAATAAAATTACATTTACAACAGGTAGTAGATACATCTAAAACATTTGAACATAATTTAAAAACCCTTCTATATCGTAAAAGGCATTCTCAGTAAGCAATTCTTTCATTTTTTTTAAAATTTACTATAATTTAGGTATTTAAGATTATTGGGTAGCGCATTATATACCTTAGTACTTAAAATTTGGTAACTTTTTTGTGTAGTGCATAAATTAACTTTTTCAGGAAGTATTAAATTCTGATTTCTGGTCAAGTAATCATGAGGATTTCTTTTATTTATTTCCGACTTGTGCAGGTATGCATATACTTGCAGGATTTTAATTTTCATGTCTGGTTGTTCACGGCTCGTGGCCGTCCACAGTTCTTACCACGAAATCTATGTCCACTCTCATCGCATAGAGGGCAGTGTGCTTTTTTTGTGCATCCTCTTTGCTTATGGCCCATCTTTCTGCAATTTATGCATAGCGACCTTCTATAAGGGCCTTCGCACTTGTCTTCTTTGTGGTCGTATGACCAGCATCTCCTACAGCTGTCCCAGAGGACCCTTTCCCTTATGAGGCAGTCTGCCCGGCCTATCCGTATCTCTTTCATTGCGATGAGCCGGTCTGCCTGTTCTTGTTCAAGTACTATCGTGGCATTCTGTTTTTCTCCGAATGCAGGTCTTATTGAAGTAATGTCGCTTTCTTTGACGTCAATGTTTTGCTGGTCTCTGATTGCTTCTATTATCTCCTGCTTCCGGGTGTCGGGGTCCATTTGTTCTATGTGGACGACTTTCCTACCAAGTCTTGGTCTGATTACCGCTTGGTTTTCTTTGAACTTTCCGCTAATCTCTCTGCTTAGCGCTTCAGCATTTCCAGTTTTCACCTCCATCAGCAGGTCCCCACTTCTTGTTATCCTCTTGGAAGCCACTTCTACCCTGATTTCTGCTAGGTTTATTTCGCTCTTTAGTCCCTTTACAAGTTCGGCGTATGTTCTCCCGTTTGCTGAAATAATGACCGCTTCATTCCTTGGCCTTTGATTCTTTCTAACAACATTTGGTATTTTAGGGTTTTTATCCCTCTCTGTATTTTTTACCCTTTTCAGTTGCAAGATACAAACAATATAAGTTGTAATGATCAAGTATATTTAATTAAATGGCATTTTCAAAATTCTATTGTAGAAATGTTAATATACAGGTTTGAGAAAATAATTTTTTTAATAAATATGTCAGGAACAGTACTGGGACAGGATATTAAAAAAGAAAATTTGGTGAACACTATTAAACTATATAAATGGCAAATAAAAATAAGAACAGTTTTTAATTATAATTTTTAGATTATTGAAGAGAATATAAAAGGTAACAAGAATAAATGTAAATATATTTATAAGCAATTGAGCTGAAAGCGGATTTTAATTTGATCGTTGAATAAGGGGCGGAAATTAATTTTTAACACAAATTAGTCCCGAGTCGTGCCTGAGAGCATATGAAAGCAGATCTTTGTGATGCCATTCAGATTTTCTCCTTAAATCTTTAGGAGAGATTATTATAAGCTCCCGAGTGGCGTCACCAATATACTGTATACACCAAGACAACAGGACCCTTAAGGGGTTTTCCTATTCCACTGGCCTTAAATAACAAAAGAAGCTATGCAGTTGAATCGCAAATATCTTTCTGTCTATCATAAATCGTAAATACAAAAGTATAATCTGATTGATAATTTAAATATTTAAAATATTTGGTGAATAAATATTATAAGTTTCTTCATCCATTAAATAGTCTAAATTACTAATAAATTTAACAAAATTTTTGTTTAAAACAAATTAATCCGTTCGATAGAATTCGCGAGATTGTGTAAAGTTTTGTCGTATACTTAAATGTTATCAAACATAAGTAGAATATAGCGGTGCAGTTACAAAAGAGACAGTTTTCACTTTATGAGATAATAATTTCTGAAATAGTATGTATAAAATGTAATACAAAGCAAATAAAACCGCTAGAAAAACCATTTATTCCTTCCGAAAACACGTAATGTGCCATTATCTACGGAATTATTCGGAAAATTGCAATAAATAGTTTTATATGCCTTTAACGTCTTTAGATCAAAGAATCTCCTTTCTTTTGTATATTCATTTTTATGATTACATTTTCAAGGCACTATCATAATATATGAAAAGCTTAAGCAATCAAATAAACTTTTCGTTTTGAAATGACATTTTTCGTCCCTTTTTCAAATTTATAGTCCTAGATCTCAAAAGGTCTTTATCATCCACTTTCCTTTCGAAAACCTCGTTTAAAATCATTTTTATTTTGCGTGTAACCAGCGTGAAAACTTGTTCATGTAAGGTGGTGCTGGATTGGATATTGGATATTAACGTTCACAGCCCTTTTAAGAATATCCTCTTATGTACCTATAATAATATAAACTAGGTGTTTTAGTAGATGTGTTTATTTAAATATTTTTTTAAAGAAACAATAATTTGAAATTAGATGCAAGGGAATTCGTGTCCGTAATTAATATTAAAATAAAATACTCTTCGGCTTATTCGGACTATTTATTAGTTACTATAAATTATTATCTATTGAGACGTTTCGCCAAGCACAATTCGCTGGCTTCATCAGACCCATAACAATATTATTTTTTACATATAGACATAAAACTACAAAAAGATAAAAATTACCTGAGACAAACTATCAAGTAACACGTTATATTTTAAAAATAACAGCAATTCATGCTCAAACAAAATTAGTAAAATCATCTAGGGATTTTGAGACGATTGTTATGTAAGATATTTTTTTAAATATATTAATTATTGAGTTACAACGTTGAATATTATCAATATCACCGAGTAAGATGTTAATCAATGCTATATCGTATATATTAATTGATCTCATTAAGTTTAAATAAGATTTTAGTTTAAACACTTTTTTGATCGAGCGCATGGAAATTTTTTTATATTTTTTAAGGTCATGACACCAGATCATGATGTTAGTGCTCTACATTAAACTATAGAACTAAAATTAATATACTGTATGTGACAAATGACAAAAATCTCTCCCCACAATAAACAGTCAAAATTAGGATATTCTAACATCCACGACAACAAATATTTATAATATTGATGCATAACATTAAATGCATAAAACGTAATCAGTCGGTAGATGATTTCATCGATTAACAACTTAAAATCAAGGACGATCACCATTAATGATGTTACAATAAATCGCACTTAATCTATCACTATCTGACCTAAAGTTCACACAATCATTTAATTTTATATTCACCATCTCATTTGTCATTCTTTTTTGATAATTCTGTTCTAAATCTAATATTTTAACATTCTCAAAGTCAAAACCATGTTTCATTGTTTGGAAGTGATGAGCCAATGCAGTCATACCATCTGTGTGTGTTTTATTAACATTGCAGCTGCATTTATGTTGCTGTACTCTGGTTTTAAGATATTGTTTGGTTTGACCAATGTAACAAAGTTTACAATTCTTACATGGTATTTTATAAACCAAATTAGACTGCATTAGATCATCAGTTCTACATTTTAATCTAGTGAAAACTCTACCAATATTTAAGGAGTTATATGGGGCTATTAATAAACTAGTATCTTTAAAAACTCTTTTAAGATTATCCGTAATGATGTGGATATTAACCATATCTGCATGTATTTTGGTGATGTATAATCAGGAGTATTAACTCTTTCTTCATTATGAGTTGTACTATAGAAAATCTTGTTAATCAGTTTGAGGGGATAATTATTTTAGAGAAGTATATTCTTTGCTATCAAAAAATTCTTATTATGAAATTTTTCATCACTCAGAGTAGTAATCCTATGTTTAAACTGCTTTATTATTGCAATTTTCTGTGGTAGTGAGTGGAAAGATTTAAAATTAAGGCATCTGTTGGAATTCATCTCTTTCCTATACCAGTCAACATCTATCTGGATATCATCATTTCTAATGAGAAATAAATCTAAGAATGAAAGACATCTGTCTGTCTCTTTCTCAATTGTGAAACAAATTTTAGGATGCATACTATTGAGTATGGTTAACGTGAATTGGATTTTGTCTTCAGGTAATATGATAAAGACATCATCTACATAGATTTTTAAAATAGGTATTGTAAAATCAATTAATTCAATAGCTCTAGTAAGTATATTGTCCATTACTAGTTGTGCTAGTATAGGAGAAGATGGATTCCCCATCGCTGTGCCATCTAACTGCTCATATAGTTTAATTTTTTTGCAAACAGGAATGGTGTAGACAAGCAAATAGCTTCGCTCACTCTCTTTTACATTTACACTTTCGCATGAACGTATGTTGAACTAAGTAATGCGGTACGTGCTTGATTAAGGTAGCGGAATGTAATGATAACAGAGAATCCACTATTACTATCGTATGTATAATATAAACTTTTTGGATGGTACCTTCACCTGTTCTCCAAAGTTCTTTAGCCATTTAACTATACATGGAATAAAAAATGGGCATTACATACCATTGATGTTTTGTCTGCTTCCAAACAACCAACATACATTTATTTCAAATTATAAAAAATGAATGTTCCGAAAAATATGGACTACAATTCTACCCAAAGTCAGTAGTTTGCGACTTTGCTATGGTGGAAGTATTTTCAATCTCCAATATCATTGGCTGTCGATTCCACCTACACCAAAGTTGGTTTAAGAAAATCAAAAAATTTCATTTATGTAGAGACTATAAAGATACCAATAGTGAAATTGGAAACTGGATTAAAAATATCTTCGAGCTTACCTATCTCCCATCTCCACCGGGATGTTAGTGACACGTTTGTGGATTTAATGTCAACTATACCAGAAGGACCCGCTCTACAGAAGTTTGCCGATTATACAGGGTGTTCCGAAATTAGGCGGCCAACGTTTAGGAGGTGATTCTACAACTAATTTTAAGAATAAAACCTATATCCGATCTCGCCTCCTAAGGGAGCTAGAGCCCTTAACATGTATCATCAAAAATTGGTTTTTTGCTCGATTAATTGAAAACGAATTACTGTAGAGATTTGAATAGTTGATAAATTTGTAAAAGAAAACGTAGTATTTCCTCCACGAATTTGGGTAGAAAACTTTGTTAGTATGGAACGAACCACAAATAATTGTGAGGCGTTTCATTCCAAATTTAATCAATCATTATATGCACCTCACCCCACAGTATACATTTATAGAGACATTATCAGATTTTGAAATCGACACCTACATAAAATTGCCAAGTATTCTTTTAATTAAACTATTACTTTGGGTGCAATAGCAAAAATTAACAAAATTAACTTTTATATTAAAAAATTGTATATTTATTCCATAATTCTCAGTACTCAGTATTAATTATTTCTTAATATATTCTATGAATTACATTATGTTTTTATTTTTGATAGATATTTTCTTTTAGTTAATAACATTTCAAATATGCATATGAATATTTTCTAATTTTAAAAGTAATAAATATATTTTTATTATTGTACTTATACTTTTTTTTCCTGATATTTTCACTAAATTTGTTATAAACAATCTTCTTTTCAAATTCACTTAGATCATTTTATATTAAATTAACTATATCAAATTTTGTGGCCATTTATCAGTAAGAATTGGGAAAAAATCAATAAGGTATCATTTTCCTTGGCCGGTCGGGGGAACGGATTCAAGAATTTTAAGACCCTAATTAGTGGACGAGGAAAAGAATACAAGAAATTAAAAATATTATATTGCTCAGGGGAAACAATACACAGCTTGTCGATGAGATGATTTTTCTTTTTTCAAAAACATCTGAAAAACAATAGTCAACTTTTGAGTTTCAAATGGCAACAGCAGTGCAAAAAATTAATTTCAATATAATGTGAGCCAATAAAATAAGTACAATTTATTTTATTTTTTTAAGAAATAATACAAATTATAATATATAATTTCATTTTTATTTTTTGTGTACCTAATGTAATGCTAATTACGTTGTTTCAAATTGGCGATTTCTAAGATCAGATACGCCCTCTCTGGTGCGAATTATTAACTAAAAGATACAGTTATCCTAACCACTCATAACCTGATAAAATTTGACAATTACTGTATCTTTTAGTTCAAAACCTGGCATAGAGTTCCAAACAGCGCCATCTCTTGGTAATAGAAATTCCCAATACACTAAGTTAAAAAATAAGTAAGAAGTTAAGAAATACATAAAAAGTAAAATTTAAGAAAATTAAAAACAAAACATTATTACTTATGTTAAAATTATTCTAAATAACTCTCAAAAAATAACAAATAACAACGATATGACATGTCAATTTTAAATGGGAATAGGAGTCAAGCTAGACAATATTTAAAAGCATATTTTACTGTGACAATAGCAGTCATCATTTTTATTGCAACTTTTTGATTCCTAACACAGGTAAAGGATAAACTCACTTAATAATACCATCACTTATATAATATGTATATATATTGTTAAGTAAATTTCAGATAAATTGTAAAGTTTTGACCACAGGACAAGTGCAATAAATTTAACAAAACCAATTATTTATAATTATTTTAAAAAATAGTTTCCATATTTTTAGTAGTGTTTTGTTATAAATTCCTTTTTACCTATTCTCTTTTATCCTGTCTTGAAAATCAGGAAATTAAAACTGTGCCAAAATAAATCTTATTATCGTTATAGGGGAAATGATCTCATAAATGATGCGTCCCTCGACCCTCCTTCTAATTTAAGGAAATCAATGGGGTTGTTCGATTGAACGAACTGTCACGGCATTTTTTCATTAAATTATATTTTCGTGTTAACATGTACAACTTATATGTAAAAAAATTTACCAGAAAGCCTCATTTAGAGCAAGTGTGCATTTTTGTCATGGCTACAAAGAAATATAGAACAAAGTTTATGTTTGTATAAATTTGATGAGTTGCCTTTAACCTTTTGCATATATTAATCTGTAGGTTTAATTTCATAATAATTAAATTATAAAGTTATGGGTTATAATTAAACCCTGTAAATTTATTATAAATTATTGAAAGTATACTTTATAAGTTTACGAATTAGGGACCCTATTTATTTTATAAGCCAACGTATTAAATAAAAAGTCCCACATCAATCAGTTTTTTTACTAACATAGTACAAAGGAAACAATTAACTAATGTGCACTAACTAATTATGTTGTATTTAACCCAATACTTGTCAGAAGTTATTGCGGTTACATTAAATGAGATTTTAATCTCTTAAAACTTATAAGCACCTAATTATAATTTTATTTCTAATCAACTTTTGTTGATTTTGAAGAAAACAAAATCTTAATATGATAATGAAAAGGTGATTACCTTTTGAAAACTTATGGGATTCTTTGGGGAAACTAATTTGTGAAATGATGTGAAATCTTTAGAAACATTTGAAGAGTCGTCAAATAAAAAAAAACTAATGTATAACGTTTACTTTATTCATTACGACCCATGTGTAATAAAAAAAATCTATAATAAATACCCATGTTGCTTCTGAAAAGTATGTTATTATAAAATAAATTTCGAAAACACTTTGAGAATAAAATGAAAGAAACATTAAAGTTTTATAATCATTTTAATGGAAAGATATTGTAAGTAAGCAATCACTAATAATAAAAAGAAACGATTTTAGTTAATAGTTGCATTTGACACCTTATCATGTATTATAGATCATAGAAACTAGAGCCAATATTGAATACCATTAATTAAAGTCAGGATGGCTGGGGCAGAAGGGATGACATTTGACGTAAACTTTTATACGTCAATAAGTTTCCCCGTATGAACGTGTTTTGTTGAATTTTTAATACATCTCATCAAACCGAAGTTATTTAGGGTGGATCGCTAATGGCGATTTTTTGTTATAATTTGTGATAGGGTGATCGGATTTTAAAATTAAACATACCAGCATATTGTGATCTTTCTACCCATTAAAATGAGGTGTCACAACTTGGATGGTGCTATTTAAAAAGTCAGGGTGGCTGTGGCAAATGGGGTGAGATTTTATACATCATTAAGTTTCCCCCTCTCAACAAAAATTGAACTGATTTGCAGATTTTTTGTAAATTTTATCAAACTGAAGTTATTTAAGGTGGATCGTTTTCAAATGATCACCCTGTATCTATTTTTATGTGTACTTTTAATATACAAATTTATGTATCTGTTATGTTGACAATGCACTTGTGTTTTTACTGATCACCATGTACAACATGCTTAACCGAAGCTTTCGTGCGGCTTGAGTCCCTGGCTGTGCGTTTCCAAGGCGCATCGCATTGTGAGTAAAGCCACGGGGCGTAAGATCGCATATGACATTGGAAATAATGTTTTAGTTCGCGGTCGCTGCTCGTCGGGGCGCCACTGAAATTTCTCTATCTCTTTTTAACTTAAAGTATAATAGTACCATCTCATTTCATTAGACTGAAAACAGATTTCTAACAAATTCTAACCTCACTAACTGTGATAGTTTATTCGTTTAATGTGGTTTAATGCAGTTTACAAAAATTAGTAATAAAGTGTAAAGAGATGTATAATTAAGGTAAGAAAAATACGTAGTAAAATAATGGCATTTTCAGGGAGTATAAAATTTAGATGTAGATATCCCAACTGTGATAATATTTATTTTAAAAATATTAGATATCCTTCTTTCCAAAGTAACACTTTTTTAAATTTTCTGCCTTTACTGAAAGATGTTTATCCTGGCTTTAAATTTTAGATTTTAGTGCATAATTATTAAGTAGGCAAGAATTAAATCAATATCATTTATGTGAAGATCGTTTTGAAGCGAATAGTTTTACTAGTTCGTTAAAAACAAAGCTTAGTAAATTTGCAGTGCCAAATATACCAAATTTAGAAAAATAAATAAATTAAAAAAATTAGAGAAACAGGATAGATTTTGTTGTTTAGCTTTCGATGAGATAGCTTTATCGAAGGGCTTTACTTATAATGCCAAAAAAAGATATGTCTGTGGGTTATGAGGATTTAGGGTCTTTGGGACGTAAGAACAAACCAGCCGATCATGCTTTAGTTTTTGTAATTCAAGGTTTATTTAGTCAATGGAAGCAGCCAATAGCATATTATTTTACAAAATTTAGTAGAAATATTAAAAGAAATTATAACCGAGTTACAAAATTTTGGTTTTTGTGTAGCATCTGCAGTTTGTAATATGGGGGCAACAAACAGAGGAGCTATAAACTATTTGATAAATGAAAATCGTGATAATATTTGTAATGAACCAATTTTTAAAGTTAATGGCCAAGATATAGTTGCACTTTATATTTTATGATGTTCCCCATTTATTGAAATTAACAAGAAACGCTTTGTTTAAATATTACATAAAATTCGGTAATAATAAAGTTGCTAAATTTCAAGATATTATAGTTTGCTATGACATTGATCAATCAGATCCTCGCTATAGCTGTTATATAAAATTTCTCGTAATTATTTTAATTTAGAAAAAAAAAGGAGCCTAAAAATGAAAGTTAGCATTGCAGCAAAAACTTTAGGGTGCCACATGACAACTACTATGGCAGCTTTAGTAAAATGAAAGAGTTTACCACCAGAATAATTAGATATAGCACAGATTTTATAATTCATGTAAATAAATTGTTTGATAGCTTAAACGTAGCCAACTAAAACGTCAAAGTACTAATAAACTGTAAATTTTAGTACACATCATTTACATTTTAGTTTTGAAATTTGAATTAATCAAACTAAGAAGCAATCCAGTTAAATATTTTTACATACCAATAAATTTACCTATGAATCATTATTGCCGTAGATTCCAGCTATTTGTAGATGAAGCTCTACTAGAGACTTCTTCAACCTTAAATACAACACCAATCATAGTAATGTAAGTAAGCACAATCATACAAAAAATTTATTAATTACTTTAATATACTTTCTTTTTAGCCTTCCCAATCTATAAATCTACTTCTACCGCATTAAATGGTTGGATTTGCGTAAGTCAGTAAAACTCATCTATCAAACTCTACCTGTGTTTTATTAATTAAATAAATTATGTTGTAAAATATAGAATGTTCAAATAATTATAATATATTGATATTTACAAAATATTCATGTTATTTAATTTAAGCCTCCAATTCAATAATTTTTATTTAAAATAGGATATTTGGAAACTTATATCAATAAAATAAGTTTGAATATTAATTTTATTTTCGACAAAATTAAATGTAATTAAATTTGGAATTATTAATGCACATCTTTAACTAATTTTATTAGATGTTAAGTAATATTTTAATTAAAGATGTGCAATAAGAATTTTAAATTTAATTAAATTTAATTTTATTGAAAGTAAATATTTAAATATGAAATTTAAAAATCCCGCCTTTAATAGCTGTCAAATTTAGTTCTGGTCCCCGCGTGGGGGGGGCGCTATTGATTGTGGT
The DNA here is from genome assembly GCA_963971135.1 of Stenus bimaculatus. Lineage (NCBI taxonomy): Eukaryota > Metazoa > Arthropoda > Insecta > Coleoptera > Staphylinidae > Stenus > Stenus bimaculatus. The sequence goes on from OZ020184.1 coordinate 27,065,601, forward strand.
GTTTCCTTTTTTTTAACGTGCAATAGATGTCTCTTATTATATTTATTTCTCTATCAGTAAAGCTAGTCAGGTAGAATTCTAAGTAAAGTTGTATGAATCACAAAGTCGGGGAGTGCCTGGTTAATATCAGCACCGACTAAAGGTGGGGCGAGATTAAGGGATGTTCCTAGCTGCACGAAAGCGTCTGCTTATTGGCTGCCTTAGCATTTCTTTTGTGTACCAGTTTTCGTTGAAGCATGTTGTACAATATCTTTAATAAAATAATAAAATATAAAAAACGATGTCACATTGAAAATTTCGACTCGATACCTTTTGGTTTTAAGAGAGATTTTATTTTTATTCATAACCCTTAATTTCTTTCCTTGTTTAAGTATTAATTAAATTAAATGTTTAAATTGTGCATCATTTTTTACAAACAATGTTACATTTTATTTTCAAACTAATTTTTAACTTTAGGAAATGTTTCTCGAGATATGCCCTACAGCCATCAATCATCCTATTTCTTATATCTCTAACATTCAGATGGTGTTTTGAATACAATTGTTTTTACGTGCTCCTAAAGACCGAAATCCAATAGAAAAAGATCGGGTAACCGCTGCCCATTCTATGAGACACCACCTCTTCGTCCGATCCATCTTCCTGCAAATAGGTCATTTAACCACTCTCTTACCTGTAAAACATAATGTGGTGGTGCTCTGTCATGTTGAAAGTATAAATTTTCTTCATCAAGAAACAAGTTGCCTTCCTCATCTTGCTGATTTTCTAAATCTTCTGTTTTAAGAAGATCAATTATATACTCAAGGATGTGTAAATACGAGTATCGTTCCACAATTAAATTTTCTTCCATAAATATTGGTCCTATTATAGCATCTCCTAAAATTCAAGCCTAAACATTAATTTTTTGAGGAAACAGCGTGTAAATTTCAGTAGTTAGATGAGGATTTCCCAATAACAAGTGTTATGTCTTTTGACAAAACCGTTTAAATAAAATGTGCATTCATTACTCATCACTAAAGCAAATATTGCTAACAGCTATCGGATTTTGGGCAATTATATCATTATTCGTTCACAAATTTCAATCCTTCTATCTAATTCAAATTAATAAATTTCATGAATTTTTGCATCGGTTCTATTACGGGTTTATGGCTTACATGCTTGTGTGGATGAATTCTTTAAATTATGAGATGACAGTAATTATCCTTTACAAAAAGATTAGAAGCTAAAATAATGTTATTTTTTTCAATAAAATCGATGTTAATATATCTGAACCTCAAATAATAAACTTTTTGTTGACATCAGGTGATCAGATTTTAAAATGAAATATAGCACTCTACTGTGCTACTAAAACTCTTTAGAATGAGGTGCTATAAGTGTAGGGCTGTAATTTAAAATTTTAAAGTCAGGGTGGCTGGGGCAAAGGAGATGATATTTGGGATAAACTTTTGTACGCCATTAAGTTTCCCTCTCCTAGAGAAAATTTTCACCAAATTTTTATACATCTCATTAAACTGAAGTTATTTAGGGTGGATCGTTTTCAAATGATCACCCTGTATGGATGATAATAATCATCTTTCGTATCACTGCCGCTTTTATAGCTAAAATCGCATCCTAAAACTCATTATTGGTATTTCCAATGCAAACGTTTTTCTAATTTTTTTTCCTTAAATAAAATTAACATCATTCCTGAAGATAAAATATTGCCATTATCGTAAAATTAGAACCGAACGTAATCTAATAATACTCAGTTTACATTTATATCAGTTTAATAATTATAAATTACTGTTTTCTCAGAAGTTAAAGTATTCTTTGATTACAGCCTTGCAAAATGTTTAATCATAAATTAAAATTCTTTTAAATAGAATTGTTTGGGTATTTCAAATGTATTTTAAATAAATGCCACTTCTTTTACTTCTATTGTTTCGAAAAGTGCGACTCGTTAATGCCGTATTAACAACAATGAAAACACAAATGTAGTCACTCTAGCTGAAAAATGTATTCTTTCAGTTAAAAGCGTTTTATCATAAACAACCTCCATTTTGCGAGATTCCTATTTAAGATAAATTCTGTTGTGTTTGTTTTGTTCATATATCTCATTTTTAAGCGTATTTACCCTTAATAATTATAAATCCTTGAAAAAATTGAATAATTATTTAAAACAATACAGAAAAGGCTGGTTTTAATTAAGTAAGTCAGAGTTATTGTCAGAATTAGAGCTTTTTTATACGTTACTAAAGAAAATAAATTAAATAACGAATATAAAGATTTTTGTTTATTATTTTCCAAGCTGTAAAGAGATAATTAAGTATCTAGAATTACATACACCTATGTGTATTGTGGTTTCAGGACAAATTAAAGTAATGGTAACATTCAAAAAATATAATAATCTCTTTCATTTCGACCCTTGTCATGTAAGAGCATGCAATCTGTTATAAATTGTTTTATGTGTATGTGTTTATTGCTTCTATATTACGTTCTTTTTATAGCACACCAAAGATTCTGTCTAAAGCTGTAATATTTATGTCTACCACAATCTACATTACATTTTTTATTACGTTTACTATGAGAGGGACGAATTATCTAATTTCATAGTTAGAAATTGTATAATCAAGCAAAACTAGGTGTATGATAATGTCATAGGCATATTGTAATGTAATTTATAAAAAGGCGACAATATGGGTAAGCAAGTGACTTTTTCGTGATTTGAAATGCAGCCGAGAATCAAAGGAAATAAATAGTCCATAATATTTGGTCTTCCACACAGTATTTTATTTTTAAAACAAGCACATCCTTTTTTACTGTATCGTTTAGTACCTGACTTTTCTATTTTGACTATGTTATGTTAGGCAAATTGTAAAAAGCCTATAATAAGCAGGTATAAGGAAATTTGTATTCTCGCGCTTTAATTCTACCGGCATTTTATGATTTCCCTAGTAAAAACACGAGAAAGTCATGGGTAAGCATTTTCCCGGCTAATAAATATAATAATTTAAAATAATTATACATACCTTGAATTCAACAAGTGGTGAAAAATTCGTTAGAATAGTTTACTATTAAGTTTAGCTACTTGACAACTTGGCTATAGAATAAGGTAATTATTGGTTTTATCAAAAATTATTTTAAGAAATAGGACATTTGGTGTCATACGTTTGTAATTTAAAAAAATACATATACAGGGTGTCCCTAGTTTCAGTTTACTAACCAAATCTTCGCTAGTTGAAGAGATAAAAAATCAAATCAAAAAAGATTTTAATGGCATTGATGATATTGACATTAATTGTATTGATGTCATTTACTTTCCAATTGCACCATTAAAATACTGTCCTTTTAGAAGCCGTCATCAACTTTTTTTGCAAATAAAAAAAATTGGTATAAAATTAGGCTTATTTTTTATTTTGTAATAAAACAAGTACTATAGTCGATTTCATTAGTAGATCATCTTTTCAGCAGGAATCCAAACCCAAATATTGACAGTTCTTTCAAAAGTATCTTCGTCTAAAAACACTAAAAGCATTTATTTATAGCATAACTAAATAACTAAGTTTTAGTATTGTTAAACGCAGACGCAATTGAAAGAACTGTCTTTATTTGAATCAATATTTCTCCTGCAAAGGTGATCTATTATTGAAATGGCCTATAAAATAAATTATAATAAATGTTCAAAATTCACAATGGTACATTGTACACAAGCTTCAAAATGTAAACAATGATTTTATTTATTAATTTATACATATGAACAAAGTCATCTTTGAAAAAATATATTTATTGACATTTGGCGATTCAAATACAAAGACACAACTTGTGAGTTATTCTGTTAATCAAAAATAATAAAAATAACATGCTGTCGTATTCAGTACAAAGTTGATAAACTGTTTCTGTTTATTAAAGTAGGAGGTCCCATTTGAAAAAGAAACTTGATGATGGCTTCTTAAGAGTCATTTTTTGATTATCCTAAATAGGGTACCACGTCCTCATAAATAACTCATAAACTAATTAATATTTTTGTACCAAACTTTGGTAGCATTAAAAAATATTTATAATGACCAATGTATCACAAAAGAAATTTAAAATATTTACAGTAAGTGTATTTTTTAAGACCCTTAAAGTGCTCCTAATTTACAGTTAATTTACTCAAAAACTAATCAAAGTATGAAGTTAAGCTCGTGATACATAGGTAAGGCATAAAATATGAATCGATTGGTACCATAAATACGCCAAAGAAAAATTTCTTTAATTAGTTATTTTTCAACAAAAGTTGCCCAATTTAAACGCATCAACAAAAAAAACTCATAAACATAAATAATATGTACAATAGTTTTCAATTATTATGTAAAACTGTGTATATTGTTGTTATTATTTATTTAAATTGAGTATTTAGTTTTTAAATCGGTGCGCGGCGCGAGTAACATAAATGACCCTTAATGGGGCGTATTCTACATCTGAGCACGTACGCGATCGAGGCAAGGCGAGGAAATGCTATTTCTCCTATCTGATTTTAGTCCCGCGAATGCGCTGTATACGCATAAGAACTATTTAAAGCGCCAAACGTCAAATTTAGAGGTTATATCTTAATAAATCGCATAAAATTGTAAATGAGCACTTTCGCATTCTAAAATTTTCTAGGCAATCCTCGTCTGTATAATTTACATTAATTATTTTGTCCCAGTTTTCAGTGTAAAACTGAACTTTTATCATTTAGAAGAATGCTGTATCACTCATCGTTATTAGATTTTAAGAATGTTTTTGTATCTTTTTTTTGATACATTTATGGATTGTTTGTATAAAAACAAAAACTTAACCAAAAACTTCAAAATTGACAAGTTGCGGACTAAATTACAGAACTTAAATTTATTTGGTACTTTAAGGTTAGGTTTAGTATGAGCGATGTATACGCAAATAGACTAACAAGTAATTTGATACGCGGACCAGCTTAGTCTACCTTTAGTACCCCTGGTGTATACGTAGTCATAAAAAACTTAGGTTGATTTCATTTTGTAACTCATTAACATTAGTTAATTTCCAAAAAAAATGCGTTTTTTATCATTGTACCAAAAGTACGCCCCTATCATAGACTATACATGAAAAACAAAAATTCTATATGAAAACTAAATTCAATTTGAAGGGAACTAAGCATCGTTTTTGTTAAATTTTTTATTACAATTGCCCAAAAATCAATTTTTACTAGCGAAAAGTGCGCTTTTCAAACATTTTGCCGAATATCTTCTTAAGTTACATTTTAAATTGCGTAATTATGATAGTTTAGAAAGTGCTATGGAATTAGCTAGGTCAGAATTTTTCGAATATAACATGAGGAAGACAAAATACAAAAAAATGTTATGTTTGTAATAAGGCAGGACATTTAGCTAATAATTATTGTTTCAGGTATAATTGTAATTCTAATTTTCAAACTTTTAATCAAAAAAATGTTCCTCGTAATAATGGTAATTATAAGCGGGATTATACATCGAATTCTAATACTCGAGTAAATACAGTTAATGTTTCTAATGCCAATAAGACCATAACATGTTTTTACTGTACAAAATAAGGTCATAACTTAATAGATTTTCGCAAAAGGCTAGTAAATAATGATAATAAAAATGTATCGAATCAGCAAAATTCTTTAAACTCCCAAGAGCCGTCAATGAGTGGTCGGTCAGACGTACGAAACTAAATGATCACGATAATGAAAATGTAAACATTGAGATAATTAAGAGAATCAATAACGATAAAATAACGTTTAATAATAAAAGGGTTAAAAAGAGTGAAGTTATTGATGATTATAAAATAAATAATGAAAGGATTAAAAACAATGAAGTAAATCTGGATGAAAACAAAGGTATTGATAATCATAATAGTGTAAAAAGGAGCAATAAAAATAATATTGAAAAGAAAGAAAGGATTCAAATTTGTTTAAATGTAACTAGAACTCTAAATTTAAATAAAAATGTTTATAAAAATCAACTTTTTGTAAATTTTCCTACTTCGGTATGTTATTCTAATTACGTTAAATTATTGTTAGATACTGCATCGGACATCAGTTTATTAAAAAGTAGTAAAATTATATCTGATATGAAAATAATTGATTAAACAATAACTATCCGAGGATTATCAGATGAATCATTTTGTACATTGGGTATTGTAAAACACGGTGTATATAATGTTAATTATCATATTGTCGATATGTTCCCTTTGAAATTTGACGGAATAATTGGAAGTGATTTTTTGCGTGTTAATGATTTTAGAATTGATTATAAACTATATAAATGTTGATTAAATAAGTACTTTCGTTACAGTAAGAAACTGAACCAGATCTTCGTATCGTTATGTACAAATCCAAGGAGCGTAATCTGATTAAATTTTAAAAATGAAAATACCGAATTTCCAAGTTCACACTTTTGTCACCAGATGGCGAGTGGAATTTTAAAGTATAGTCAATAAAATATGAAAAACAGAAATTAAATCATTAATTAACAAAAAATATTAAATATTACTTATGAGGTATTAGTATATTCAGAAAAATATGCGAATTCTAATTAATAATAGAAATTGATATTAAAAAAGTTACCAGTATACAGGATGTACAAAATGTTCAGCAACGCCCATTAAGTATTGAAATTAAGCATTTTTGCGAGAAATATTTCTAGTAATAGTTGGACGATTCTTAGTGATGAATTATTTAGGAAAATATTCAGGCAATTGCCATGACCTTCACCAGAAATTTGAAGGTCACGGAATAATCGCTTAAGTGTTTGTAAATAGCAACCACCCATTTTTATTGTATATTATTATAGGATATTTTTACAGGTTTACAGACCGTATTTTTTTCTTTTTTTAGGTGAAATGAAGTTCATTATAATATTCCTAAATAATTCATCACCAAGAATCGTACAACTGTTATTTGAAACATTATTCTGAAAAATGTTTCAACCTGTGTACTTAAATCTAAGCTTATAATATTAAAACCATTAATTATTTAAACAGAAAATCCTTTTTAAAAATATATCATTCCTTTTATTAGTGCCATTGGCTATTAGTCGATTAAGTAAATATAACGGCTTTTCATGAAAGAAGTAGCTGTAAATTTTCTTTATTTTCAGGATTTTTTTAATGGTCATTGATTTGATTAATTGGGACTATTAGATTAATGTTATGGTTGGTGATAAATGTTTTTACTTAGGTAGCTATTACTTTTGTAATATAAAGTGGAACAAATCATTTATCGGGGCAAATGTTAAAGATAAGTCCATTTTTCCTAAAATAATTCTATGATAGGTGTTATTACCTTTTAATATATTTCTGGCTTATGGGACTTCCATTTTTTACTCAAGTTCCGGGTTATAATTCTACACTTTCTTGATTTTCTATTTTAAATGGCTTTACGCTTAAGAGAATGTCAAGATAATATATAAAGAAAGTTATTAAATCAATATTATTTTATTTCATTATTTATGGGGGCCAATGAAATAGTCAATAAACTTAAGATGCATAAATATTGCGGTCAATTCCCATTAGCAGGAGAAAGTTCTCAACCTAATATGTTTGCAGTAGATAAATACTAAGGTCGGTAAATTTTTCTTTCCATTTTAATTTAATTAGATTGGAATCGCGCTGATAAATATTCCTAAACTAACTTATCAGCAAGTTCTCCTAAGAGGGCTTGTGTTCCGACGTGAAAGCTACAAGTGCCTTTACCGAAAAGGGTATTATTTTCCTGAAACGACAGCAGAACGACATTATTACAATGAAACAGCGATTGAAGAAGAGTGCGAGGAGCTTATGATGGTGAGCTCATTAATTTTAGCTAAACAATTCCCTCGACTCTCCATTGCATAGTCTCATCCACACTTAAATAGATATAAACACTGATATAAAGCTGTTAGGCGTGAAAGCCGACTTTTCTCTGCCCCTGGTCCGTTTCGGATAAGAAACTAACACAAACCATTAGCTTTGTTCGACGCACAAACCCGTTAAAAATAGAAACTCAAAATTTTATACTTAAGGACTCATTCACTTAAAACCACCATTTTGTTTTCATTTGTGGTTTCTTACAAAGAAGTACAACTTGCATTTTGTGGGACAAAGATTATTTTTTGTTTAAATCTATATTTTTTTATTTTAAATGGGGTTGAAAAACGCAAAATAAAAAAATAGGAAATTTATGTGGTCTATTTCAGGGCGTTCCATTCGATTCGCATTTGAAATAATTGTCAACTGTCACATGACATTTCTTTTTGAATTTACTACTTAAAATTAAAACATGTTTTTTTGTGATAATCGGTAATGTATTATATTACTTACATGACACTTTTTACAAACCAAAAAGTCATTTTTCTATTTCTTGTGTCCATTAATCGCATGTACCGAATGAGCAATGGACACCATAGCCATAAGAAACGTAGGTATATTATTCAGGGTGAGTTTAAAGTAATGCCTAAAATTCATAAGTATTTTCATTTTTAAAAACAGTGAAAGACTTGTCGCATTGTTTTTAAAAAACTTTATTTTGAACTCAACAAAAATTTTTTTTTGGTTGTCATATCGTCACTATGACGTCATCAATCTTTTTTTTAATGGATTGATATGGTTTTAATATCATAAAACAATACCTTATTAAGAGTGTTTTATCACGGTACCAAAAAGAATATTGTACTGCCATCTAGATGTCAATAAAAAAATTATTAATTTCACCTTAAAGGATAGTTTTAAGTAACGCATAAAATTTATAACTACCTTAGTTTTTGGAATTAAAAAAAAAAACGGTAAAAGTCGTTTCGCACTGTTTTTGAAAAACTTTATTTTGTACTCAACAAAAAAAAAATTATCGGTTGACGTGACGTCACTACGACGTCATGAAACTTTTTCTTAAATAAATTGATATGGTTTTTATAATGGTATTATGAAAACAATACCTTATTACTAGTTGTGTTGGGATTTTGGTATTTAAGGACAGTAATTAAATAAACAATTATTTACACTTAAGCTGAAGTGTAAATAATTGTTTATTTAATTACTGTCCTTAAATACCAAAATCCCAACACAACTATTAATTAATTGGACATAAATCGTTAAACTAAAAAAAATACCTTATTACGATTATTAAGATTGTTTTACAATGGTACCAAAAAGTTTATACTAGCGCCATCTAGATGTATTTAAAAAAATTTAAAATTTTCCCGTAAACGATAGTTTAGTTTAAAGTAACGCATAAAAATCATAACCCCCTTATTTTTTCGAATTTTCTAAAACCGCAAAGGACATGTCGCATTGTTTTTACAAAACTTTATTAAGAAATCAACAAAAAACAATTATCGGTTGACATGACGTTACTTTAAACTTTGAACTATACTTTAAGTTGAAATTTAATAAATTTTTTAATGACATCTAGATGGCGCTAGTGTAAACTTTTTCATACCGTTGTAAAACACTCTTAATAAAGTATTGTTATATGATATAAAAACTATATCATTCCATTAAAAAAAAATTAATGACGTCGTAGTGACGTTATGTCAAACGAGAAATTTTTTTGTTGAGTTCAAAATAAAGTTTTTTAAAAATAGTGCGAACCGGCTTTTACTATTTTTTTAAATTCGAAAAAATAAGATAGTTATGAATTTTATGCTTTACTTTAAACTATCCTTTAAGGTGAAATTTAATATTTTTTTAATGACATCTTGATGGCACTAGTATAAAGTTTTTGATACCGTCGTAAAACACTCTTAATAAGGTATTATTTTATGATATAAAAACCATATCAATCTATTAAAAAAAATGATGACGTCTTAGTGACAATTTTTTTTTCTTGGGTTCAAAATAAAGTTTTTTAAAAACAATGCTACACATCTTCTACCGTTTTTGAAAATTCCCAATTATAAGGTAGTTATGATTTTTATGCGTTACTTTAAACTCACCCTGCATGTATATGTAGGTATAAATGATAATTTATTTTTATGAAATTTAATATTTAATTCACGAACTCCTTTAAATACTTAATTTTTAATAGAATCACGTTCTTCTAATGTTTCTACAGCTATTAATAAATCATCAAAATAAACAATCACCTCATCAATATTAACAAAATACTATTGATTAACTTGTTGAAAATATTTCGGAGCAAAATTAAGACCTACAGGTTTTAAAGGCTGCCAATACCAATTGCCAACTGTAGCACCCAAAAAAGTGAACTAATAGTGCGAAGTTTACTAGATTGATTATCAAGTTGTATTTGATGAAAACCATGTTTTATACCTCGTTTAATATATTTACTTAAATCTTGTGGATCTATGCAAATTCGAATGCTTTTATCAGGTTTTTCCGCTAAAATTAAGTTAGTGAAACATTCGGGAGGTTCATTAGTTCTTTCAATTATATTTTCTTTCTCTAAATTATCTAATTTAGATTTTGTTCATCCATATTTATTAAAGCAATTCTTCTAGGAGGTCTAGTAACATGAATTACATTTTTAATTTATTTGGAAATTTTCCTAAACATATAAATAAATCATAAGTTTTTTCTAAAAGTTTCAATAGAATTACATATTACATAGGTACTAAACTACCTGTTCCGGTTATTAATTCAAGTTTGGTGCAAGCTTCTAATCCTAATAATGGTTTTGAATTTACAATAAATTCTAATTTAAGATTACTATTATAAAAAATAGAAGACAAACAAAACACAATAGATTAACTGCAAATTCACCATATGACTTATTTTTGACATTTGAAAGTTGTTAAGTTAACTTAACAACAAAGAATACAGGTTAAATAATCAACTTATATGAAAAATTTGTTGAAACGAAAACAAATAGTTTCGTCAATTTTAATACAAAATGGAATTTATTTTATCCTGATTTTACAATATAAAATTTTATCGAAATTTTCTACAAGCACATTCTTAAAGTTTTTGATCCTTTTATCTCACAGCGAATATCAGCAACTGTTAAATGATTTTAATAATAACAAAAAATATTGGTATTGATTTATGGACCAAACCTATTTAATAGAGTATACAAGTGTATCCATTTGCACCGACTCGACTTACGTCGCGTGATAAATGTAAAACGAAAATTGGATTTGATTTTTTAAGAAGAAATAGGTGTTTTTTTTAAAGTAAATTAAAATTTAAAAATAATGATAAAGATGGTCGTTTACACCGGCAACTCGGCAATTCCAAGTCGACACCGGAGGACTCGGCACGAGGACAATTCGGCACCGGGATATCTTGGCTCTCGGTATTGGGTAGGTCGGGACTCGAAGCAAAAAATCGATTTCACTCGCCTTTTTATGATTTTTATTGAGACTTTAATCATAGGTAACTATATATTTTCTTGATATAATTCATAGTTATTAATAACTCTAAAACAAAAAAATAAATTATGATTAAATATTGGTCACATTTCATAGTTTTAATTACTTTCTTCAGTATTCGCGCATCTGCTTCTTCGTAGCATTTTGTGTTTTCAAGATAAAAGGGTGACATGGGTGGTCTGAATGACATAGTACATGTCTGTCAGACGTTGATTTTAAAATTTTTGAAAAACCCTGTACTTATATTCAATAAAATACTTCATTAGGAATCAGGCAATTGAATATTAATTCTTCTTCTGATTTAACATTTAAGATTTATGAAAAGTAACTATGAATATCTCATGAAAAAGACTAGTAAATAATAAAAGGGTCAAATTTTTTTTTATCAGAAACACATTTTTACCACAGTGTCGACCTATCTAGTCCGGACTTATCCGGTGCAGAGATGCCCCGGTGCATATTTATCTGGTGCCGACTTATTCGGTGCCAAGTCCTCCAGTGCGGACTTGGTATTGTCATGTGCCCCGATTTTTGTTAGGGATGCGATAAAGAAAGTGAGACCCATTTCGAAACAACGCAAAATATAATTTTCCACAAGGCTTTATGTACAGGGTATCCCAATTTTTTTTTAGATAGTAAATGTCATTCTCGATAAAAAATTCCTATGAACTAATATTCTCTTTCGATTCCTTAAAAAGTTACAGCAATTTTAAAATTTTAATGAATTTATTGGGAGGCCCTATATAAATTTCATTTTATTTTGTTTTTTTTATGTAAATCAAGTATTGGCTCTTCTGTGTACCAAAAATAGACATTTTAAAAAAGCTTCAATAGAAAAAAAAATATGAGCAACCTCAAATATCAAGCGAGTTTCAAAAAACTTAAGTCACAGACGAAGCTAACATAATTACAAACTCAGCATTGTATATATGAAGCAGATAAGCTTTGGCCTGCTTTTGCTTAAGAAGATAGTCGGCGAAATGTTTGAAAAGCGTACTTTTCGCTAAAAATTGATTTTTAGGCATTTATAATCAAAAAACGCATTTTTTTATCATTGTTCAAAAAGTACACCCCTATCATACACTCTACATGAAAAACAAAATTTCTATATGGAAACTAAATTCAATTTGATTGGCACTAGGCATCGTTTTTGTTAAATTTTTGATTACAAATGCCCAAAAAACAATGTTTACTAGCGAAAAGTATGCTTTTCAAACATTTCGCCGAGTATCTTCTTAGCGAGACTCTTCACCCTCTTCACATACTTCACACAAAGTTTTTATTATAACTCCTCCATCCTCAAGTCGAGGCATATTTCATGGGTTGAAAAATGCACGAGAACTGACTGTTGGCGTTTCTTCAATTTTGTGGACATCGTTGGTTTCTTTCACGGACTGGGACTCGGACATTCTCTTCTTAGTGAAGTACTTGTAGCAAACCAGACTCCCGCAGTGACCATTATGATGTAGATTGGAATTACTCAATAATTTACTGATTTACTTTTGTTCAGTTTGGCAAAATCGATATGCAGTGGGCGTTGTCAACCATTTGAACCAAGTTCTTCTTTACACTGACGGGTGTTTGTTCGCAGGTTCCCTTGGTGTATGTGCTTATTCGTAGAAGTTCAAATGTGCAATCTCCTTTTCTTGTACCATCAATGAGATTATTTTCGGGACCGTAATATACAGAGTGAAGATCGATACATGGCATCCATACATATTGGTAGAAATATTTATTCATGATCAGATATTAATCTCTTGGAATTATCGTTGTGGAGGTTCTGGTAGGAATGGAATACAAATGATAATAATTAAAGGTTTCAGGAATCATTATTGGAAAATTAATTACGAAAACATTTTTATTACCCGAAGAATAAGCTTCCACTTTCAATAAATTATAATATTGGTGTGTATTTTCTGGTGAATACCGAAAAAATTTTGATCAGACGAATAACATTTCACGATTATTTTAAAAATCGATTCCAATTCGCTAATTTTGCAGTAATTTTGCAGTATTTTTGATTACTTCCAATTGAGGTAATTGTGGAATTAAAAGTTTCAATTATTTCGGATGTAAAAGAAATTTCTTTATTATATTTATTCGCAATTTCTTTTTGGTCAAAAATTGCCTGATTGTATCGAGTTGCATCATTCGAATCTATATTACCAGAAATGATTGACTTTTGTTAGAATGAGTTCTTTTCAAATTTTGTTTATGTAGGTTTTTATTGGATGTTTTAACTTTAAGTTCATCATTTATGACTACTGTTTATTTAGTATATCTTGGATTAAGCTTATTTCTTGTGTTTGTCGTATTTTTTCGATAAACGTTCGTGTTAGGTTCATAAGTTAAAGGATCGTGTCGATTTTTATTATGATAATCAATCGTATGTTCTTTTTGAGTTAATAATTTTTCGTTAAGCGTTTTATAAATTTGTTTAGTAATCTCGCGATGTTCTTGAACGTAATTATTTAAAAGTTGGTTATTTATGTTAATGTCAAAAGGATCTCTGGTATTTAAATGACCGTTAATTATATCAATTGGTTTTTGTTTTGTAACCGAATGTATTGAATTATTATATCCTAAAAGTGCGTACGGCATTTGATTTAAGATATCTATCTTTCCATTATTCTTACTCTGAATTACTCTAAGGTGTTCAATAATGGTCGAATGGAAACGTTCAATAGAACCGTTGGATTGGGGGTTATTTACCGTGATGTAGTGCGGTGTAATTTTATGTGTTTGGAAAAACAGAATTTTTAAATTCTTTTCCTCGATCCATTACAATAACAGAAGGTAATCCGTGATGAGTCATAAAAATTAAAAATGCTTTTATAACCTCTATACCCGACGCTGCCGTTAATGGGTATGTTTGGACATATTTTGAGAATGTGTCAATTATTGTTAAAAAATTTTGTCCCTGAGCTTGAAATGTATCCGCGTGAATAATTTCGAAAGGTTTTGAAGGGGTTGGTGTCAAAGCTAATTTTTGTCGGGGTGGATTTTGATCGTATTTCTGTAATTGACAAATTTCGCAAAAATTAATATAATTAGTAACATCGTTCTTAATACCTAGCCAATAATATGTTCTTTTAATTCGCGTTTCGGTTTCTAAAATTCCACGATGGTTTGTTTTTCCTTCATGAAAATTTTTAATTATATCTTCTTGTATGTCTTTCTCAGGAATATCCTCTAATATTAAATTGGTTCTTATTAATTTGTACGCGTTTGGCATCCCTTGTATCGGTTCCTCATGACTGGAATGAATGGTATTGCCTTCTTGTTCATCAGCTGGTTCTTCAACTGATATCGTATCTTCAGTATCTATTTCACTTAAATTCCCTGTCAATGACATGTTTTCAGCATCTTGTTCTTGCCGGTTCTGTCTGTTTTGCAAAACGTTATTGAAAGTTTCAGAGGTGTGTATCTCTACGCGTGAAAGGGCATCTGCATTTGTATTTACCTTTGCTTTTTTGTATTGGATGTAATAATCGTATTCCTCGAGGCGTAATCTCCACCTGACAAGTTTGGAATTGAGCTCCTTCATGGACATTAACCATTCCAAAGGCTTGTGATCAGTGACAATCCTAAACCTTCTTCCGAATAGGTACGGTCGAAAATGGGAAGTTGCCAACACGATGGCTAAAAGTTATTTCTCTGTTGTACTGTATTTTTCCTCTGCGCAGTTCAAAGTTATAGAGGAATAAGCTATCGGTTTGTCTTGTCCTATCGGTCCTTGTGAGTGTATTGCTCCGATGGCTACATTACTCGCATCTGTGGTGAGATTATATTCCTTTGTGAAGTCCGGGTATTGGCTCGTTAGTTAGCAATTGCTTACAATCTTCAAAACTCTTTATAAATATTGGAGTATGTTCGATTTTCTTACCTTTCTTTAAGCAAGTAGTTAGAGGTTTCGTGATATTAGCGAAATCCTGTATAAATTTCCTGTAATATCCTAACAATCCTAAGAACGCTCTGTCCTTAACCGTTTTTGGTAGTGGATATTTCTGAATAGCTGATATTTTTTCGGGATTTGGTCTTACTCCTTCCGCTGTAACTACATGTCCTAAGTAGGCTACATCTTTTTTCAGGAATTCGGATTTATCTAACTGCAGCTTAAAATTTGATTCTCGTAGTCGCTGAAATACTTTTGTGAGATTCACTAGATGTTCTTGGAGTGACGTGGAGAATATAATAATATCGTCGAGGTAGACTAAACATATTTTATTCTGCAACCCTCTGAGGATGTTGTCCATCACTCTCTGAAATGTGGCGGGTGCATTCTTTAGTCCCATCGGCATTCTGACGTATTCGTAATGACCGCTCTCTACACTAAAAGCTGTTTTTTGTGTGTCTTCTGGGTTCATCTCTATTTGATGAAAACCACTAGCCAAGTCCAAAGTGGTGAAATAAGTGCATCTTCCTAACTTATCTAGGACGTCCGTGATGTTTGGTAATGGATATCGGTCATCTATCGTCTTCTCATTGAGCTTTCGAAAGTCAACTACGATTATCCATTTTTTCTTCCCCGAGGCATCAACCTTTTTTGGTAAAATCCAGATGGGTGACGACCAAGGTGAGTTACTTGGGCGTATTATTCCTTGTTGTAATTGTGAATAGATTTGACGTTCCACTTCTGGCTTGTGCACGAAAGGGTAACGATACGACATAGTGTAGATAAGTGTCTCATCTTTAGTTTTTATACAATGTTTTACCTGATTTGTGAAGCTTAAATTTTGGTTTTCCATTTGAAATATGTCCGAATATTTTTTGCATAGTTTTAGAATTTGAGTTTTTTCTTCATTATTCATATGAGATGTTCTAATTAAATTTTCAATATTAAAATTATTATCTTTAATTGAGGGATTATTACTGGAAAATTCCATATTAAAAATTTCAAAATTATTTTCTTCAAAAGGGAATGATGTTACAGGTTTTTGCATACACAATATTATTTCTTTATCGGCATTGTTAAAAATTTTGACATAAGCAAAACCATTTTTCGCCTTCGTTAAAGTTTCCTAAATTAAACAATTTTGAATTGTTTGTTCAGGAATTAAATTTCTCCGTTTTGTTGTTCTACGGGGATGTTAACTCACATTAAGGTGTAAGGATCAATTTTCCTTTTGAAAAGTACATTTTGGCAAGATTCTTGATAAAGAATTGGAATTTGTGAATTTGGTGTAATTCATTTTGAATTGGCAAAATCCAAATTGGCGTTTAATAATTTAATATTGTCTAAACCTAGTAATCCGTCAAAACGTTCATAAAAAGATAATTAATATCGTTCCTTCGAAATTCCTTAAAAGTAGGAATTTCTGCGCAATATTTATGATCAGATGACTAAAATAATGTAGAAACTGTAAAAGGTTCGTAAAATATTTTTTTGTAATAATATTTGGTTGCTAAATCGGGACGAATAAATGATTTGGTACTACCAGTATCAATTAAAAGTTTTAATGGTGGATCTAAAATATTGATATAGGGCAGTTCCTTTTTTGTTGTAAACATATGATGTTCAACTACGTCTCGTCCAGGGTTTCGGCTGGTTCCTGAAAATTTTCTTCCAACATTTCATTTGGTTGAAACTCGTAAAGATTGTTCTTCATATTCGAAATCTTGTTGGTATTGTTCTTCAACTTCTGTGTTAAACAATTCCTCAGATATTAAATTTGGTCTTTGATAAGTTTGTTTCGGTGGCTGATTTCTGAATTGAGGGTTTGTGTTCCTGGATGTTGTTGACATTGGGGTAGGTCTCGGCTGAATTTTCCTAGGATTAGGTTTCCAGACGTTTGAATTTTGTAGTGGTGCTGGTCACCCTCTTCACACACTTTACACAAAGTTTATATTATAACTCGTATTATTTTTAATGAATGATTTACTATGAAACAATGTATATTTACAATTCGTAAGTGTTTATAAAATAAACACAAACAAATAGAAAATACACTTCAATTGTATATATCGTGACAATATAGTCGAATATAGAGTAAATAGTCCCCTAAAAGATTAACGAATACGGGGAAAGTCCCTGCTGGGGTGCTCAGATAAAAGTATGAATCAAATAATAAGTAATGATAATAAAATACATAATTCATACCGCTCATTGGTCGAAAGTAAAGATTTGCATAGAAAAATTGTACTTGTATCGGACTTCTTAAACCTTTAGGTGACTCCATAGGCACCTATAACACAACTTCATGTTTGACAAAGATCATTATATAACAAATATTTTTATATTTACAAGTTATTATATAAATTTTTAATGATATTTTTATTGATATTTTTTATGATTTCTCACTTTTATAAATAAAGTAATAAAAATAATATAAAAGAAGGTTTGGTAATTAATTATTGTAGATTGTGTTTTGTTATTAATTGAAATTTTTAATTGTAATAAGAATGAAAATTGTGCATTGTTTTTTCAAAAAATAAAACACGTTTTATATTGCATTTAAAAAATGTCATTGCATGGTGTAAAAAACATCTTTATTCGTAGCTGGTAATTTGCGTGTATTTGAACTATTGTATTTTCGGAGCTATGCAGGAATAACTGATTTTGAGATATATCTTGCTCTAACTTTTGAATCTAAATAGGCGACATTCCTTTAGTAATAAGGAATTTAATTACTGCTCTTCCATACGTATTGTAAAATGTGCGCGTATAAAGAGAAAATCTTTTATCCTCCATGGTAATTTTCGGAACAAAAATCATTTGTTAAGAACGCTTCAATGTGCGAACAGCATTATTACATATGTGTCTGCATTCTGCATTCTGCATACTTTTAATTTGCAACTTCCTATTCGTTGTGAAATTCGTGAATATTCATGTTCACAGAAAACGATTTAATTTCGTCTGCCACTGTAATCTAAAATTTACTAGGACTTTTTTATTTTAAAGTATCTAAATGAGTTTTAATATTGTCCAAAGTTCGTTTCGTTTAAAACTTGATAACGAAGAGGTAGACATTTTAAAATGTGTCATTTTTCTCTCGATGCAACACTGAAATATACAGTTCACGCTGAGATAGGTCGATTTACATTTTTTAAATATTTGCACAATCCTATCTTGTAATTGATAATTAATAAGAAGAAAACTTAACGATGATTTGTGAGAGTAATTAATATGAAAAACAGGAGAATAATTAAAAAAATGACAAATAATATTTTTTCTTATTAATAAAAGACCTTTTCATTAAATACCAGTTTAATAAGATGGATCAAACACTTTATATCAATTCTGACCATTCGGTAGATAGTTAAGCTGTTAATTATAATTTTGAGGACAAATTTGGCCATGTGCTTTTTGAGTACAATCCCAATGGCATCGGTTAGGTACAAAATTCAAATATATGTAGTTAATAATACAATTAAGCGATAAAAAATTTCATAAGGAGAACTTTGAATTTATAAAAAAACATCCTAATAATAACAATAATAATAAGAATAATCATTACCCTTCTCGTCTTGTGAATAGAATTTTATATAGTATTGGAAGAACTGACAACTCCATAGAATTAGAAAATAACAATATCTACTGCAAATTTGTTTACTACCCTACGGTAACTGAAAAAGTAAACAGATTGCTAACTAATACTAATGTTAAATTGGCTAGGTATAACATATATACGGTTATCGACTTATATTCAAAATTAAAGGATCCTATAAAGAAAGAGGATAAACTAAATGTAGTTTACGTAATTCCTTGTAATGATTGTGACAAAATGTACGTAGGTCAAAGTAAACAGTACATCAAAAAGAGAACACAACAACACAAATTGATTTGTGACCCGGTAAACTATAAAAAGGGTACAGATGGAGTTACGGCCTTGACCAAACATTGCATAGAGTCAAAACACAATTTCAACTTCGATAACGTAGCAATTCTAGACGTTGAACATAATTATCATAAGAGATTAATCAGTGAAGCGATATTTATCAGAAATAATAAGTGTGTTAACTTTAAAACAGACACTGATGGGTTAAGCGCAATTTATACAGGTTTAATTAGTAAATTACGGGATAAAAGTAATAAGCCCGGTGGTTAATTAAAAAAAACCACGTTAATCTTTATATTGATAATTTGTAACGGTATGTAGAGTAAATATAAAAAAACCATAAATGATTTGTAAATGGTTCTGATTTTTAGATGTTAATTTTTTAATTTTTAACACACAGTATATAAATGTATAGTTTTTATTAGTGATCGTACTGTATATAGATTTCGATGTAGCGCCATCTAACGGAACTTGTGGAACTACATAAATTTGAACTTTGTACCTAACCGATGCCATTGGGATTGTACTCAAAAAGCACATGGCCCAATTTGTCCTCAAAATTATAATTAACAGCTTAACTATCAACCGAATGGTCAGAATTGATAGAAAGTGTTTGATCCATCTTATTAAACTGGTATTTAATGAAAACGCATGATTTTGATTATAATTAGTATTATTTTTGACAATTTGTTAAAAATACAATAGGTATGCATAAATTATAATATGATATAATAATTAACCCAGTAAATTCATTTATAATAGTAATTTTACTAAGCGTAATGTTCTTAAATTATATAATTGTTGAAATCGTTCCATAAAGTTTCTGTTCTTTTTAGCTCTGAAGAACCCCCCGCTGTGGAGGCGAAACGTTATCACATTTATATGTATTAATTAACAAATAACAAATTTGTCCGATCAACTGAAAAGGTTAATTCTCAATAACGGACGCTAAAAAGGCATATGGTATTATTTTTTCTTATATTTTAAACTCCGATTTATTATGCATATAACAAAATCGATACTTTATCTAACAATTTTTATGAAACAGGCATGTTTAATTTCAAGAATTTAATTTATTTTATTAAAATAAAATAATCTCATTAACAGCCAACAGAATAATTTAATAAAAATATTTAAATTGATTCCCACTTGCGTCCATTCAATTGGCCAAGAACTAAAATTAAATTAGTATATAATTATGAACTTTTCATAAGTAAGATCTAAATTATGGTTGACTTATTTTTGTTAAATAGCATTAGTATGATTTCTTTGCATTTTTCAGAATGTCGAACACATATGTGCAAACCTCCTAACTCATTTTCTACTGAATACTTTATATTTAATACACGTGCTCTCGAAACGTAGCATTTTAGTTCTTTTTTAAGATTCGAGATACGTTAAATTTATGTTGTAAAAATAAATAATAAATATTGAAAAAAATTATCGTATAGAGTTCCTGATATTTTATCATAATAAAACAACTTTGAAAAAAACTTACCACTTTAATCCGCAAATATTTATTTATATGGTAAATATTATTCTGCACAAAAATATCCTGTGGACTATATATTTTCTGGTATACCGCGTGTACACGAAATTAGAGGTACCTCTGTCCTTTCTTTATTTATGAAATCCATAAATTGAAATATTAGGGCTTTCACACGATCCGATTTGATCGGACTGTCGAATTCCATGACTAAAGGCGGTTGCACAATTGACGAGAGGGGTACGTTACGGTTATGAAAAAGAAAGACAAAACATCCGAGTTCCTTGTGAGTAAGTGAGTGAGTGAGCATGCAATTTGCTATTTTTATACTCATCCACTCACTCACAGGGAACTCGGATGTTTCATCTCTATTTTTTATAATCGTAACGCATCCGTTCCGTCAATTGTGCAGACGCCTTAAATCGGATGCCGCATCCACGCGGTCAGATCCGATCGACCGATCCTGCCACCTCTTGCACTAAAATATCTGTAAAGTGTCCGACCTTCTGATCTGATAATTTGCCGTCACGCTGTCCGATTTACGTTCCCATCTGACCAAATTTCATCTGACCGCCCGACTCAACGTTAATTAAATATGGGAAAGAAGCCGTTTATACAAGCAATATCAATATTTTTTCGATTTTTCTCTGAATTCCCTGATAAAAGCTTGATTTTAAAAGTTAAAAGTTAACGGGGAATTAACAATAAAATTGACAGATAAAATGTATCAACAAACGTTCTGCGCATGTCGAGTAACTTTGTCACGGTCAAAATTGGTCACGAGCTTCGCGACACCTCCGGTGAACGAAACTTTTTCCGAACGGGTTAGAGTAAAACACTAACTAGGTTTCCGAGCACTCTAGTTGAATAGTCCTCGGGCAAGGTTACCGAACGCAGTCCAGATCGGAAGCTAAATCAGACCGTGTGGAGGCTTCTTGTCAACCAAATTATTAGATCGGAAGGAGTGACTCTCGGTGTCTTCCTACCGCTCGAGCGTCTGATCAAATTGGGCCGTCTAGTGACAGCCCCACCATAATTGCAATTTTTAATGATTAAGAAGATAGTCGGTAAAATTTTTTTGTTCAGTAAATTAGCGGAAACGGATAAAGATACGAAAAAAATAAAAAATGCATGGAAAAATAGAATCCTTTCTTCATGGCACTAGGCATTTATTTTTTCAAGTTTTCACTTTTAAGTTCCCATAAAAACATCCGCAATATCGCAGAAAAATGCACATTTTTAACTACATTTTACGGAGGTAATATGGGTAACTTTTAAAATATGCCTCCCTGAGTCCATAAATATTTAAATATTTATACAATACAAAAAAAAAATTAAAAAAATCAAGGGTAACGCTGTAATTAATGAACAAAAATATGCCTTTTTATCAATTTTTGTCATCGAATTTTCTTCCTATAAAATCGCCTCACTCTAGCAAAACGTACTCAGCTTGGCGCGGCGATATTTTTTAGTATAGGCTTTCGTATAGTTGATGAGAACAAATTTCTATGTTAGCTGGTCCAGATCCGTGACTTAAGATTTTGAGAATCTCGCAAGAAAAAATATATTTTCGGGGTATTTTACTGAAGTTAAAAATTTGCAGATAGTTAGTTGATGAAATTTTCATCACGAAAAAAAATGTTAGCTGCAAAATCTGTGTGATTTAACCTGTTAGCTGCGCGTATGATCATGTAACGGGGAAGGTATTTTTTTCGTATCGAGCTGAAATTTTGTAGGTGGAAGGAGGAGAAAATTTTAAGATAAAAGTTTAAATGTCCCTTTTCGATCGGACCGCCCCGAAAAAAGTTATTCCGCCCCGAACGAAAAATCGAATTCATCACCCCAAATTCGGACGTTCCTTGCGTGGAGCCTCGAAAAGGGTAGTTCTTTTCGTCAGATTTTAAAAATTCCGGTTGAATCGCGAAGACGGGGGGGGTTCGAATTTTAAATTTTTCCAATCACGCTAACACTCTAAAGAAAATTCTCGAAAATGGTCGATTTTTCTTGCTTTTTTTCCGGTTTTCGTCGGCTTCAACTTTGAAAAATCGCACCCCCGACCGGAAAGGGGAGCGCCGAAATTTGGCCCCTTTTATTCTCACATCCTGGGGATGGACGATGGCAGTTTTTAAGTCTTCGGGCGCGACGGTGGGGCGTTGCGGTGCCGGCACGCCGAGTGTACAAATTTAGCTTTTTCTCGGGCGGCAAAAATGCTAAAACTGTGCGGCTTCGAAAAGAAGATCGGTAGGTGAAAAAAATCGCGATTTTTTGATTTGCCATCTCCATACCATGCTTCATCAGGAAACGAGCGCTTTTTTTGATATCTCAATATTTTTTCTGTACTTTTGGCGCCCTCGAATTTGTAGTTTGAAATTAGTGCTTTTTCGACGCCGACTTTGAAAATTCGTAACTTTTGATAGGGGTCGGCTATTAAGGTCGAATATTTTTTATTTTGCTAAATTGACCCCGAGCTTCAGAAAAAAATCGAACGTAAAATGTTCAAAAAATAGCGCCAAACGCGGCCGGACGGTTGTACCTGTGAGCATCCTTAAATTAGCGACTTGTAATTATTTGGGGTTTTTCAAAATTTAATCAATGTTTATTTAGTAAATTAATTTCGTTGAAGATTGTAAGTTAGTAGAAAGGTTCTCGCAAGTTTTTAATATTAAATGTGACCGGGTGATATTTATTTTCGGTAATTCAATATTTTTGGAAGTAGTATTATTTCTTGTATGTTTAATTTTGTAAATAAATAATTTTAAGTGTTATGTTTAAATGAAGTCTTTGAATTTGTATCAATAACCGTAATCCCAACGAACCCACTCAATTTAAATATGTCGTATTATCCTCGGTTGGTTTCTGAATTTAACAATTCAGAAATTATTAAAGTCTCCCTTTCAAACTAACATCTTACTTTTACAATCGGGGGTAGTTCACATACCACTGGCACCCACAGTTTATAATAAATTTCAAATTTAACTTCATTTCCCTCAAAAGGAATAATGTTTACATACCATAGGCTATTTTTTGTTTTTATACTCGAAGGGGTTGGAAAGTTATGCGTAAATTACCTCAAAACTTTAATTTTAGGGGCGAATGGCTCCTGTCGCGCTATTTCTTTACCGATATTGAATTTTAAAAGCTTAATTGAATGTACTCATCGATGCAAATTCACCCACGCATAGGCTTTATTAAATTTTGTAAAAAACAATCAAAAAATATTTTTTTAAAATCGCACTTTAAAGAGTTTCAATTTTTTTACGCGTTTCGGTCTCATAAATCCCTTAAATTCCATTCCACCCCACTAATTGCACCTACCCTAAAAGCTCTTTAGATCCATTTTACTACAACAAAAATCGCTTCGCTATCTCTCTCCGTTTTCGAGTTATCACCGAAAATGTAGCTAAAATAAGCAAAATCTCCATTTGGGGCCAAAATTTCGGTCTGAAATTTTTCACTTTTCACAAAACGTTTAATAGCTCCACCAAATTCCGTGAAAATTATAATTTTCGGGTTAAAATTGCGCCGCCCAGAACTTTGTACCAAAATTTTGTCAAAACTTTGCGAATTATTTCCATTAAGCCATTTAACCGATTTTAACAAAATATTTTTTTAAATGCTTCCATTCACGGTGTTTACTTTCGGTAAAAATTTGAAGCCGATAACTTTTATAGTTTTCGAGAAAAAAGAATAAAACCCGATTTCCATCAAAAATTTCAAAATCGATCCCGCAAATGAATGATAATAGAAAATGGATGTAATGTAGGGGGTCTTTGCCCTCTACACCCCCTAAAAAAATTTTACTCCCCAAAAACTCAAAAAAATATTTTTTTTAGGTAATGTATCATAAAAAATAATTAAATTTAAAAAAATATAATATGCTAATATCAGTAATTTTTAGAAACTTATCTACGAATTTTTGTTCCCTAATTTTAGTTATTAAGCTAAATATGAATTTTTCAAAATACACCTTTACTCATTTATCAGAATGCCATGTTTTATATAAAACTTCATAACTTTTGAACGAAACATCGTAGAGACTTGATTTTTTTTCTATTTTCTTTATACTTTAAATGTAAATTATTAACTTTCAAATTTTTAATTTGAAACGCTACACCCTTGTTATTATAGCAAAATTTCTAGTTCTACTGAATCCAAATAAAAAATCCTGGTAATCGACTCACCGCGTGCTGCAAACGCGCAGCTAACACGTTTAATCACACCCGGTCATCAGCTAACAATTATTTTTACAATTTCCATACCATCAATTGCAATACAAATTAATTTCAGCTTCAGTAAAATAGTCCGATTTTTACAATTTCGCAGCTAAACATTTTTTTTTCGTGATGAAAATTTCATCAACTAACTATCTACAAATTTTCAACTTCAGTAAAATGCCCCGAAAATCTATTTTTTCTTGCGAGATACGCAGACTCTCAAAATCTTAAGTCACGGAGTCGCGTCAGCTAACATACGTTTTCTTCATTTTTCTACGGAAAACTAATCCCTAGAAACTGGAAATTATCAGTATAATCACCCATGAAAAATTGACGCTACCTTCCGGACTATTACCTACCATTTCCAGTATCTGTTTATTCATAAATTATGCAATATTTGAAGATTTATTTTGGTTTCGGATATAACATTTATTCGTTTTGAATGCATTCATTTATCAACCCGTTTACGTTTTATCTCTTGTTTTATTATCATGGTGATATCATGCCCAAATGGCTGGATAAAAAAAATGAAATTTTGTGGGATTAAATGGGGCCTTGGTACAAAAATTTTAGGATGAAAAAAATTTTTTTTGTCGCTCGACTTTTTGACACGGTAGCCTTCTTCAATTTTTTTAAATGGCAACATATGTCATGCAATACATCAATGGAATTCTAATTTTTAGTACTTTACGAGAGTCTATAAAATTATTATCTAAATCATAAAAAATAAAAATTGATAAAATTTTGTTCTCCAACTTTAACTTTTTTGAACTGTTGCAAATTACAAAAAATTTTGAAGGGTAAAATATTTTTATTTTGAAAGGAAAATAATAAGAAGGCTATCTTTTGTAAAAAAAAGTCCAAAAAAGTTCAAGTTGGAAAACTAAATTTTGTCAATACTTATTTTTTAAGATTTAAATAATAATTTTATGGACTGTCGAAAAGTACTAAAAATTAGCTTTCCTATGATCTATTGCATAACATATGTCGCCGTTTAAAAAAATTCAAGATGACTGCCGTTTCAAAAATCCGAGCGATAAAAATATTTTTTTCTCATCTTAACATATTTGTGCTAAGGTCCCATTTGATCCCACCAAATTAGAAATTTTTTTGTGCAGCCATTTGGTCACGACGGTTTTGGTTCGATACATAAAAATCACCCTGTATATTACTTTGTTTTGGATTATTTTTATGTACTGGAATTATTTATTGTTGACGACTTTGGCTATTTACATTGTCTATTGACTACTGAATATTATTGCTTATTCTACAGGGTGTCCTCTAACTACACCGACAACGCTTAACTGGTTATAGTAGACCTGAAAATAAGACAATTTGGCCCTATTTGGCCGTTTATAACCGTTGTGGATGATGGCCCGTATTCTAAGAGGTCATATAGAAACAATTATAACGCAAATTCAGGTGTAGCTTGCATTATAGGTGAGAAAACAAATAAAATATTGTATTTAGGAGTAAAAAAGCAAATATTGTTGTATATGTTACATTCACCATTCAACAAATCATACTTGTTTCAAAAATTATAATGGTGACATGTATGGAAAGCGCAGCATTTCTTGAAGGTTTCAGGAACAGCATAGAGACCCACAGACTTCGGAATAAATTCCTAATTGGCGATGGAGATAGCAGTGTATTTAAAAAAAATATGCGACAATAGACTTTATGGACATTTTTTGGTTGACAAAGTAGAGTGCAAAAACACCTTTTACGCAATTACTGTAACAAACTACGAGACATCGCACCCCGAAAGCGTAGTTTTAATGTTGTAGGGAAAATCCTGTTGTCAAGAGGCCTAGAATTGCCACGACTTCTGAGGTGGAAGTTTGTAACTGTTTGTTGATCTCGGTTGAGAGACACGTTAGATACTTTATGTCTCTCTCTTACGCACAAAACCATTCCTAATGTGGAAACGAGATCAAAATCGTAACCATAGTAATGCAATAAACAATCCACGGTTCTCGGTTCGTTAGGAGTTACAAACTTCCACCAAATTCATGAGGATATCTTAAAAGACATGAAAGAAGACTTTATAAACAATTTGACAAATGACATAAACAATATTTTTAAGGAAACTATAGAGGAAAGTCACAGCATGAAATGGATGAACGAAAGACGTAAGAGAATTACTGCTTCAAATTTTGGAAGAATTTGCATATTAAGGGCAACCACAGACCGAACTAAAATTGTAACTGACCTAATGTTTCCTACATTTGGAGGAAATACATATACTACTTATGGCGTTGATAATTAACCCGTAGTACTGATTCACTTTGAGCGTGTAATTGGGAAAATATAAGATCTCCCGGTCTTATTATTCATGAAGATTATCCTTTTCTTGCCGCATCTCCCGTTGGCCTTATTGGAAACGAAGGAATAATAGAAATTAAATGTCCATATATTGCCAAAGACATTTCTTCAGTAGTGTTTTCCGACAAAACCTGCTATTTTATAGTATGGTCGCCAAAGGGAATGCTGTATGAAGAAATAGAAATTGATCCAATGTTTTGTAGGGAAAGATTCTACCAAAATTAGATCAATTTTATTTTGGTTATTATTTACCATAATTGAAAATTAGAATTAGAATGATTGAAAGAAGATAATAAGTTAACTTAGTCAGTTGCAAAACAATGCAATAGAGAAATGTAAAAATATTAATTAATTAAGAAAACAAAGCTGGTTTGTACAATATACTTTATCCTTTCGTATAATAATTTTTACATAGACTAGTTTCGGCTCTTCCGAGGCATCTTCAGTATGCTCTGCAAGTATATACATTTAGTTAGTTGAGTTATTAAAATTTTAATCGCGTATAATTAGTTAAGATAATAAAATATTACCTGTTAAAATCTAAAATCTAAAAGTTTTAAATCCAAAAATTCAATTTATGTTTTATTTTAATTTAAATGTTTCCAAGGAAAATCATAAAACAAAAATTTTTTGGGTTAATAATCATAATGAAGGAAAATTTGAAGTTGTTAAAATTCTTTGAATGTAAGTAGAATTGACCACAACAATATTTAATTTGGCTTACCGTCAAGTAGAAATTATAACTTTGAAGTTTTGTGATCATTTACTGTTATTTAATGTTATATTTTGTAATGAATTGCAATATTTTATACTGACTTTGAAGTTTTTGTGACCATTTAATAAATTGCAGTATTTGAGATAATATCTCCTCTATTATTTTAAACACATCTCCTGATTTAATTGATTGTGTATTAGAATTTATTTCGTTGTAATTTACTAATTAATAACGTGATTATTTAAGGCGATAGTCGGCAAATGCGAGCGCTTGATTTTGAAATTCGCTTGATATTTGGGGTTTTGCTCATAATTTTTTTTTATTGAAGCTTTTTTAATATTTCTTTTTTTGGTACACAGAAGAGTCTTGTGGCTACCAATTTCTTCTGGTTTTGTTTTTGTAAGTCACACCAAATACTCATACGGCAGCAGTAAAATTGGCACTTTTAAAAAAACCTGGTCCTAGAAAATACCATTTTTCTTTAACAAGGGACCTTCAAATTGAGATTTGTAAAATTTTCTCTTATCTAAATACACAACTTCACAAAAGTGTTATTCTGTTTTTCCGATTATATCGAGTATAAGGTTTAAAACAGCAAGCAAAACTTGCTCATTTTTAGGTCAGATTTGATTGTCTATAAATCTAAAAATTCAATAAAAAATACAAAAACAAAATAATAGACATGTTATGCCAAGTATTAATGAACTACTACTACAAATAAAACAGAATTTCATTTACTGGTTTGTCTAAAAAATGGTATTCCGTAGAGTCACATTTTACGCTCACAAAATTTTGACGACTATCGTCTTAAGCAAGTATACAGGGTGATTCAAAACTATTCCGCATCCTTTTAAGGGCAGATTCCTCTCATGAAAATAAGAAGAAAAGTTCCTATAAACATGTGTCCGATCTCGCTTCGTAAGGGAGCTAGGGCCTCTTAAAGGTGTTGTTAATAAGAAGGTTTTTCTTCGATTATTTCAAAACGAATTAAATGACAGCTTTCAAATTTGGTACGAATCATAATACAGTTGGGACACATTTTTGTGAATTTTTTCAAATTTTTTGCATGTTTTAAAAGGGTAAATTTAACGATGGTTGAGGTTGCAAATGATCATAACTTTTTTTTGATCAACTTTTACAATAGTTTTTTTTTTTAAATTAATGTTCCCATTTAATTCTTAACAAAAAAGATACTCTTATTTAAAGTCGCTAGAATGCACCGTTTCCGGAGAAAATGCATTTTTCTTTTTTATTGATTGTCAACACAATATAACATAAATATATAATAAACACAACATAACCATTAATGCAGGCACATGTCTAGAAAAAAAAAACAGATATATTTGCTTAAATAATCACCTTAATAATTAGTAAATTACATCGAAATAAATTCAAATACACAATCAATTAATTCAGGAGATGTGTCTAAAATAATAGAGGAGATATTGTCTCAAATACTGCAATTTACTAAATGGTCACAAAACTTCAAAGTCAGTATAAAATTTTGCAATTCATTACAAAATATAACAATTTAGTAAATGATCACAAAACTTCAAAGTTATAATTTCAACTTGACGGTAAGCTAGATTACATATTGTTGTGGTCAATTCTACTCACATTCAAAGAATTCTAACAACTTCAAATTTTCCTTCATTAAGTTTATTAACCCTAAAAATTTGTTTTATGATTTTCCTTAGAAACATTCAATTTAAATTAAAACCTAAATTGAATTTTTGAATTTTAAACTTTTAGATTTTAAATTTTAACATGAAATATTTTATTATCTTAACTAATTATATGCAATTAATATTTTAATAACTCAACTTACTAAATGTATATACTTGTAGAGCATACTGAAGATGGCTTGGAAGAGCCGAAACTAGTCTATGCAAAAATTATTATACGAAAGGATAAACTATATTGTACAAACCAGCTTTGTTTTCCTAATTAATTAACATACCGCTCCTTTCAACAAAGTGAATATCAAACATTCATAAAAACGTAAAAATACTAGTTTTATATTTTTGTTTTTTATCAACATTCAAGTAAAAATAGAATAGTACGTTTCTACATTAAAATTTTCATTTTTCGTTATGTTTACGCGTACATAGGTGTTGATGTAAAAATATTATTTATAGGTACTTCCTTTATTTCAGAATTTTGTATTATTTTTTAAATACCTTCTCTTGTGCCCATCATACAAAATTGCAAAGTGTATGATGGGCATCGTTTTAACACATAAACATAGAAAAGTTGTATACTTAGGAGCCTTCATTACAATTTTATAATGGATATATTTGTAATGAAAAATAAAAATTATTTTTTTAATCTGGAAAAACTTTACAATATTGTATTAATATTAATATATTTAATGAGGGATTGCAATTTCAAGTTGTAAATACACTGGAGACATCATTTTCTAATTGAGTAACCTTCTTTTTCCAGTAATTAAATTTAAAGATTTCATGTTGGTAATGCAGTTAACGTTTCCTTAATAAGATTTTCTCTATTAATTCGAGTTTCAATTAGGTAGCTTAAATTGTATAGATAAGGTTTTATTGTTAGCTGCCAAATTGCCAAAATAAGTTATTTCAGTATTTTATTCGAGAGGTCATTATATGAAATCCTATAAATCATTTTATTTTAGTTTTAATTTCTATAATAAAGTCCTCCAATAAATGAAGTAATTTCCCATCATATAGTAGTAAACATAAATTTCTAATTAAAATCATTTCAGAGAAAAACAGTAGGTATATTATTCATCGAGCGGGGAACGGGTATGACAAGTCACGAAGTTGAATATTTGATACGTTTTAGGTACTTTTGTCAAATAAATTTGACCTAACCTCTAACCGTTGGTAAGCTACCGAGCAAAATCATGCATTAGTTGCTAGCTTGACCCCGTGGATAAAGAAAATATGCGGAAATATGGCCTTTTGAATGGTGGATTTATTACTCACGTGGTGACGTTAGCTACCTAGATTTCTAAACAAGAAATGAGTTAGAATTATTCACAAGTCATTGCTTTACACACGGACGTATGTATGTATCCTTCTCCTGTCCGAAGGAATACGATTTATGTGCGGACGACCGACCAAATGTAGTTTCATTCAATTTGATAATGAGAACAGCTCTTTTTATATTTTCGTACGCAACGATCTCTTGTTTGCCTGCCGTGGTCATTTTCACCTGGGAGGCGTTCAGGTTTGTCACACCGGGCTTCGGGCGCGCACTCTGACGTCATTTATTTACATCTCGTAGTGTGTCACACGAGCGTTGGTATTTATGAACGGCTTTGGGCGTCCACGGTGTGTCAACAAAACAGAAACGTCAAACGACAGAATAATTAAACAATAATAAACCTTCTAATCTAATACAATTTTACGCAAATAAATTGGATTCCTATCCCAAATTATTTTATTCGTATTTATATTGATCTTAAAATAAATGTAATTAAAGTATTATTGAGATTGATAGTACGATTTGTTGTAATCATCCTCATTTAAAGATAAATTAAATGAAATTAAATTGGCCACTAAAATTTTTAACTCAAATCGTTTTTGAATAGAAATCGTGATAGGATATTTATATTTAATATGATAAAAATATTTTGTAGGAAGGTTTGATGCCTTCGTGAACCTATGTAATATGAAATCAAAATAATAACCTAACCCAAATCAACAATAAACAAAAGTTTGTTTTGGTTTTTGGTAGATTTTATCGATAATGCGCATGCGGGACGACTTCTCGCCGTCTCGAGAGCGCGGCGACTTGAGGGTGTTACAAGTAAATAAGGCTTATATACTTATAATGCGCATGTTCGAAACTTGAGGACGGAGTGACTTGGTGCGTCGCCCGTCGCAAATCTGAACGACTTGGGGCTGACGCACCGGGCGCGCCCTGGCGATTTCTGAACGACTTCGGGCGCGCGCTGGCATAACTCTCACACGCCGGGTGACAAACCTGAACGCCTCCCTGAAAATACGAAATTGGTAAGCCGGAATAATATATTCCCATTCCCTGCAGTACTCATGAAAGTTCCACAGTACAAACCCTCGAAACTCGTTGATGTGGGAATAAATTGAATAAATAAAAAGATTTAAAAAAACACCTTCTATGCGAGTAGTATTAGAAGCCGTCGTTATGTTATTAGCTAAGGTTTTATATTTGCATGCAAATATTTTCTTATGTTTAACGCAAGAAAATAATAAATTTATACCACCACATTTTAAAACATTTTAGATGTCTCCTTAAAAGTATTATACAATAAAGTTTTGAATTAAAAAGTTCCAAGAGAATCCATGCAAAATTTTCATGTAGTGTTACAAACGAATGCTTTGATATATTATGTAAAATATTAAGAAACGGGTTGAAATTTTTCCATTGAGCATTTTAATATGAAAAATAATATTTACGAATTAAACTTCCAACCTTTTAAATTTTCTTTTATGGAAATAATACATAAAAAGTATTAAATAAAAGGTAACTTATAAATATATAACTTTTCATAAACATCTTACTATTATTAGATTTTTATAGGAATTGATAAATATTTAATTATTTTGCTTTCATTTTCTTTCAAGATTAAATCTTGATATATTGATTTTATTATATGCTAACACATTTTTTATCTTGTAAAAAAAACTTTGGATGGTTATTTGTTACCTAAGTTAGAAAGACAGGCTTTAGCAATTATTATCTTTACTTTCTCTGGTTTTCCTAAACTTTTATATATAAACTCTCCTCAATAATTTGATAATTTAGACTCTAAAATATTATATTTTTAAATTTGCATTTGAAGGTCAAGTTAATATAACATATATTTTTAATCTACATATGTATATGCGTTTATGAAGCATTCATAAAACTATTTTAAACATTCTTTAAATGATTTTTTATAATACTAAAATGCATTAGATTCTAAAAACATTTCAAATATTAAAATCACTTTAACTAATTAAACAACATATTAACCTGTACCAACGAGCTAATTGCTTTTAGTCTCTACGTTCGTCCATTATAACATTTTATTTACCTTAAAGTTTAAATTCAATCTTCAAAGCAATTTAAACATATCTGCTTTAAAATTGTTTTTTGCTACTTAAAAAATCTAATTTATTGTGCTTTTAGCCATTTCTATCGTAATTGCTGCATATTAGTCTATCAAAAAAAAATAATTATATTTTAAGGTATAATGGGTCCCAGTCAGAAGTAGTACACAAAAGAAACACGATTAAATGTGAAGTAAAAACAGTAGCGTTATTCCAGCCGGACCACATTCGGTATTTTAAATAAAAAGTTTTCCAAAGTATTGACTCGTATTGCACCATTGAAAATAGATATTCCCCCACTGTATTTAATTATAGTTTTAGTCAAAGCTGATGTAATTCTATTTGGGTGCCATCTATACTGTAATATAGTTTATTAATATTGAATTATAATTGTCTCTTCTTAATTGTATTTTATCTGTATTACAAATGTTTATCTTTCTATGTGCAATCAATAAAGGGTTTTTTTTTTGGGCGAGTAGAACGTATCTATGGATGGGATAAGCGCTCCGAGATGCGGAATAGCCATTTATGTACTTCGCTCGATAGCTCGTAAAATGTGCAGAGAACCTAGAATCTAGAATGACGTCTTTCTGGAGAATTTGGGTAAGTTGATTTTCTTTTTCCTTACAGCCTTTAATTTTCTTCAGGTTATTTGCGCATGAATTTGGGATTCCACCCAGGACCCCTATGATTATAGGTATAAACACCGTTTTATATTCATGGTAAGAAAGTCTTAATTCAAACAATAGGTCTCGGTATTTATCTATCTTTTCTTTTTCTTTTGCAGTGATATTCTTTTCACCGGGACAAGAAAATTTAACAATGTATAAGATTTTATCTTCTTTGTCGAACACCTCCAAATCCGGCTTGTTGCCGCTAATTTGGTTTGTGGTAGAGAATGGAAAATTCCAATTTATTTTTGCCTTTTCATTTTACACGACGGAAGTTGTTTCGGTGGCGTATGGAATTTTTGGTACCTCATCTATGCCATAGGTATTTCTAAGGTGGAAATATAATGATTTTAAAGCAGAATCATGTCTCCGTATATAGAGGGTAGGTGCTAATCTCGGGCAAGCCGACAATATGTGTATGATTGTTTCCTCGTTTTCCCCACACATTCTACATAATACACTAGGGATCTGAAACTTTAGGACCCTTTTTTGATAAGCTAGTGTTCTTAAACTCCAACTTGACAGGCAGTTATAAAGCCTTTAGTTTCGCTTTTAAGTGTTCCTGAGTTAAGGAATGCGAAACATTGTTTTTGTGCCAGGCCTTGGTCCTATATATTTTTGTAGAATATGCCTAGCATTGGTTTTTTGCAATGTTCATCCAAAAGTTTATCATTGAGTAATTTCTTAACGTAGTTTGATCTTTTGCTCAGGGAAAGATGTAGGGCGTTGTCTTTTGCTCCGGTATTGTTGAAATTCAAGCACATGCCCAGCTCATTAGCACCTCTCTCTGCACTTTTGAATAAGAAAGTTCCTACATTCGCAAGTTCGTGACTTCGGACATATGTGGTAAGTTTGTCAAGACTGTGGAACGTCAAACAGGCTTCTTGGATCACCGCTAAATTGTGAGTATTTTCCACACTTAGCAGTCCTCGTCCCCCATATCTTCTTGGTAAGTATACCCTTTGGACTGATGCATTCGGATGCATGGACCTTTCATTGTCTTACGAGTATATCTATCCAGGTTTTGAAGTTCTGCAATATTCCATCGTATGGCTCCGAAAGAATGACTTATTTTGGGAAGTGCTAAGATGTTAACCGCTGTGATCTTGTTTTTGGCACCCAAGTCTGATTTCCAGATCTTATAAATAATATCTTTGTATTTTTTTCCTAACTCTTTTTTCAGATCTGCTGTTTCCTGGGTGGCTTGTTGTTGCATTCCAAGGTAAGTATACGATTCTTCTGGTAACAGATGTCTGACAATTTTCCCGTCTGCCAATTCCATATCTTCACCTCCCAATGTACCCTTTCCTCTGTTTAGTTTGTATATGGCACACTTATCTATTCCAATACGCATTCCAATACGTTCTGCAAACTTTTGAACTATTGCCATTTGCTCGCTTAAGCCCTTTTGATTTTCAGAATAGAGCTTTATATCATCAACATAAAGTAGGTGCGTTATTTTGGTGTTCCGCTTATTTGGTCTTCCAGCAGCGTATCCCTTTGATGTTTTGAGTTCTATTGAAAGTGGTAGGAGTGAAATACAGAAAAGCGGCGGGCTCAGCGAATCACCTTGGAAAATGCCGCGTTTGTATACAATTGGACCCGTTTCGTATGTCTTACTTTGCGATCTAAGAGAGAATTTAGTTTTCCATAAGTTGAACACTGTTTTTAGTAAATTTACTATCAGGTCATACCGTACGCCTTCTCGAAATCTATCCATCCCATCGCAATATTTCGTTTGTACCTAATAGCTTCCTGATAGATACATCTATCAACCAGCAGGTTTTGCTTCAGACCCTTTATCCCTCTCCTGGCTCCCCTCTGTTCGTACACTTCATTCCAGATAGGTTCTATTTGCATCAGTACCTTTTCATAAATACCAGATGTTAAAAGTTTGTAGGTTGTGTTAAGGCACGTAATTGGACGGTAGTTTTTGGGGTCAACTGGATCTCCTTTCTTAAAAATGAAAGTGGTTTTTCCAACTGGTAGCCACTCTGGAATTATTGTAGTAGTTCTTAAGAACTCCGTAAATATTCTGGATAGGTACTGGTAAATAGCTGGGAAGCT
This sequence comes from Stenus bimaculatus, assembly GCA_963971135.1. Classification (NCBI taxonomy): domain Eukaryota; kingdom Metazoa; phylum Arthropoda; class Insecta; order Coleoptera; family Staphylinidae; genus Stenus; species Stenus bimaculatus. The sequence continues at coordinate 27,101,208 of OZ020184.1, forward strand.
CTTTAACTAGTAGTTGGATATCTTATCAGGTCCTGGTGAGGCATAGTTTCTTTTTCCTTTTATTCCTTGTTCAATATCTTTTACTGTAACCGTTGGTTCCTGGTGTACTTCAGTGAGAACTTTGTTGCACTTGCTTTTGAAGTTATTGTATATTTCCGTTGCGGAAAATTCTGCTGTACTTGATTCATACATGCCTCTCCAATACTTCTGGGTTTCCCCTAGTGGTGGCAAACTGACTGGTTGTTGTTTCTTATTGAAGAGTAGACCTGGGCTTGTATGAAAAGTCCTATTCTGAAGATATTGGTTCTGTTTAGTTTTAATTTTCTTGTTTATTGCAGTTAATGTTTTTATTTTAATGGGTTTATTTTTTTGCGGTTGTTCGCATCGCATATCTCGCGCATTGGAATGGGATTTCCAATTATGCGATCGAACATAAAACAGTCCTAGCTACGACCGTTAGGTTAGGTAACTAGGTCCGGGACATGTGCTGCTTTCAAGATGTAGGATAAGTAGCTTCATGCGCGCGAAGGGTCCGAAGTGATCCTAAGATGACTTACTTTTGCATCTCGGTAAGTATACACTCTGCACTACTTGTAAGTTTTATTTTTTTCAGGTTTTCTGCGGCATTTGGATGGATACCGCCCAGCACTCCTATAATTATTGGAATGAAAACAATAGCATAATCTGGGTAAGTATGTCTCAGTTCAAAAATTAGATCTCTATATTTAGTTATTTTTTCTTTCTCTTTAGCTACAACATTTTTCTCTACTGGACATGCCATTTCCATAATAATTAATTCTTTATTTTTAGTGTCCATTAGGACCATATCCGGTTTATTGGCTGATATTTTGTTGGTAGTTGAAAATGCTAAATTCCAGTAGATTTTACAATTTTCTCCTCTGGTGACCACTTCAGGAGTTTCATCACTATACCATGGTGAAATATTCAGGTCTATTCCATATTTGACTCTTAAGTGCTTATAAATCACCGTAAGTGCACTGTCATGTCTGGATATATAAAAGTTAGGTGCATATTTTGGGCATGCGGATAGTAAATGCATCGTTGTCTCTACGGAAGATTTGCATGCTCCACACATAATGCCATGTCGGTTGATTCTCAAAACTCTGCTTCTATAAGCCAAACTGTTATAGACTCCATCTTGGCACGCCACTATGTAGCGTTCCGTTTCAGCCTTCAGGGAAGATGATTTTAGGAATGAGAATGTGAGACTTTTTGAGAGCTTTAATTCTTCGATGTTTCTATAGAATTAACCGTGTATATTTTTTTCAATATGATCATTTAATTTTTTACTTTAGATTTTATTTTTTAATTTAACTTTCAGATCTATTTTATTAGGTTACTGATACACTGGTCAGATCTTCCGGTGCTCTGTAGTTCTATCCTGAGGTCAAGTTTTCAGGCGGCATAAGACGCAGATCGGAATAAGAAAGAATTATTTTGCTCGAGTTCGTGAGTCCTTACAATGCCCAAGAGAGGATCATGTGTTTTAATGATATTGCAAGCTTCACCAATGACTATTCTATTGTGGAGATCCTCTAATGCGAGTAACCCTCTTCCACCCATATATCGATGTAAGTATAGTCTCTGTACCGAAGATGTTGGATGTAAACTTCGGTTTTCTCTTAGGATAGTTCTAGTTTTCCTATCTAATTCTAGCAGTTCGTTTACTTTACATTTTAGAGCAGCAAAGGTGTGTGAAATAGTCGTCACGGCCAAGATATTAGTGGCTTTAATTTTGTTAACTCCTGTGAGTTCTGACTTCCAAATCTCTGAAAGAATGCTGAGTTATTTTTTTGTCAAAGACGATTTAATATCACTAATATTCTGCATCTCTCTTTCCTTTACACCAAGGTAAGTATAAAATTCATTGTTGGGAAGATGTTGGATTTCAGTACCGTCTATTAGTACCATATCTTCATCTGTTTCCTCTGGGACTCTTCCTCTTTTTAGGTGGAATGTTGCACACTTATTTGAACCAAATGACAGACCAACTTGCGTTGAATATTCCTTCACGATATTAAGAGTGTGTTTAAGATGTTTCTCATTTTGAGCATAGACTTTAAGATCATCATTGTAGAAAAGATGTGTGACCTTATTGTTTCTGTTGCCTGGTGGTCCGGCCATGTATCCTGGCTCATCTCTTAATGATAGTGAGAGGGGAAGCAATACTATACAGAAGAGCAGCGGGCTTAGAGAGTCTCCTTGGAAAATATCCGTTAAATATCGAATCACCGGGGTTTGTATTTGTTTTTTGCCATCATATAAAATAAACCTAGTTCTCCAAGACCTCATCAGTGCCTTTAACACCTCAATAATTTTTCGACTGTCTTTCATATCTTCCAAGAGCTGGATGATGAGGTTATGTGGGATGCTGTCAAATGCTTTTTTGTAGTCCACCCAGGCCATTGAAAGATTTCTTTTGTATCTCCTGGAATCTTGACAGATACTCCCATCAATTAATGGGTTTTCTCTAACACCAGCAACTCCTCTTTTTGCTCCTCTTTGTTCATTAACATCTTCCCATATCGGCGAAATTGAATTAAGTAATTTTGAATACAATAAGTTTGTAAATAGTTTGTACACCGTGTTTAGGCACGTGATTGGTCGATAGTTTTCGACCTTTAAAAATGAAAATTGTCCTACCATCCGTGAACCACTCCGGAATTTCAATTTCGTTATTAATGATTTCATTAAAAATACGTGCAAGATGGTCATGGGTGATGCTCAGCTATTTCCACCAGAATATATTGATACAATTGGGTCCTGGAGCTTTATAGTTTGCCATCCCCTTTAATGCCTCTTTAACATCTTCTGCGGTAATTAGATTGTCTGGTGCAGGAGTAAGTTTCAGACGGTTACACTTCCTCTTGAAATTTTGAATAGTATTGTTATCATAGTTGATACTGGTTTCAGTTTCATATATATTTCTCCAAAATTCTTCGACTTCGGTTATCTTAGGAGCTGATGTTACAGGTGGGTTACTTCGACGAAGAAATGTACTTGGGGTGTTATTAAAGGTGTTGTTTTGCTCAATAAATTTAATGTTTTTTTCGATCTTTTTTCTTATTGCCGTTAGTGATCTAATTTTATAAATTGATTTTTCAGAAATTGTTACATATGTTCTTAAGTTAGTAGTGTGATGTTGTTTTTTAAGATCGTTCGCAATTCGTTTAACTTTTGTTGTGAACTTTCTAATATCCTTAGTGTACCTAATTAATGTTTCTATCTGTGAAGATTTTTTACGATTTTCTTAAATCTTTATATTAATTTGATATTTCTCTTTTTCAGTTTCTCCAACTGTTCATTTTTATGTTCAACATTTATTAATGTAGAAGCCCCTGCAAATACTGCGTCATTCAAATCAGAGAAAGTGCAATTATTGCGTAAGTATTTTATAAGTAATCCATTAACAAATTTTAGTTTTTTAGGCAGGTTTTTCTAGCAAGTATGCTGCAGTCTTGGATTTGTCTCAAGAAACTTTCTTCCATTTCACTATCAGTTTCATCGTTTCCATCATTGTTGTTTTCGGCTTTGTCTTCGTTGTTAACTAAAACAGGTTTGTCATCTCCTGGGTTTTCTTCATTCTGCACTTGGGGGATATTTGTTGGGAATTTATATCCACGCGCTCTTAGTGCAGTTCATTTTTTCTAATTTCTTTCTTTTTTCTTTAATATCCTATGAACATAACCAGTGTAAAATTTTTGAAATTTACAGAAATGAATATTTGGACTTTAAATCTTAAATGAATAATAATTTTTGTAGTTAAAATAATTATTATTGTGCTTTTAAATTCAGGGTGGTTGAAGCAAAAGGGATGACATTTGTGTAAAACTTTTATAGGACTTTCACTATCTGAAAGAAAAATAAACTATCACTGCATTTTTAATTAATTTATTTTTACCGATTATTTTAAATACTTTATGAATTAGATTTTTTTTTTTGAAAAAACGAATCGATAGATTTTCATTTAATTCATACAGTTGAATTTCAGATTTAAGCATCTTTCAAATGATATATTACTCAACCCCTTTGCCTGCCATTTAAGAAATGTGGGGTACCTAAATCCATCTCATAATGCGTCCCCTTGAAAACCAAAATCGACCTATCCGAGCGTTTTTCCAAAAATTGAAATAAAATACAAAAACCGGGCTGTTGAAGTTTTCGGTGGGCCACTCTGTATAACCTCTGGTGTTGGGGTCACTTAGTTCGTAGCAAGTAAACAGATCAAAAGATATTAGCATGTATTCAGCGACCGTGATGACAATTTTAGAGACGTCATTAAAGTTAATCACGTCTTTAAGAAAATATTTCTTATGAAGAAATATTTTTTAATCACGTATTTAAAGTTAACGACGTCTCTAAATATTTCATCACGGTCGCTGAATACACGCTATTGTGTCAGACCATTCGAAACGCACGTTTGAATGTGATAAATCGTTTCCATTGCTGCACCCAACTTGTCCATGCGTCCTATTCGAGTCGGTCGCGTTGTGAGCAGCTTTACTAGTTTGTCTTGTTATAGGAACCAGTTAAAAAGGGATGTTAAGGGGGTTAGACTACACATCCCTCGGCTAACTTCCCGTTACTTGGTTACCGGTAACGATGTGTGCACCATTAGGTGTTAGTCCGTTTTGCACAAGTGCTCGAGCACTTGCTCGGGAAATGTGGTGTCGCTACTTACCAAAGGTCCAGATGTTCAGTCCCCCCTGCATTATAATGGGTTTATTATTATTATTATTTTTTACAGGATTTGGTTTCTATCCAACTTCAGACCTTTCGGTCGTCACCCAGGATGTCCACCACCACAGATTGGCTTATTCAGATGTTCACAGCTACTCCAAGACAATAGTTTATGGTACGTAACTAGCCGTAGTTTAAATTATGTGTCCGCAGTATATGCATTGACCCCAATAAAACAGACTTTTGCATTTCAGACGAGTGGGACCAAGGTTACAAAAAAAGGCAGGATTTGGACGAAACACCATAAATATTGAAAAGCAACTTCTTGCAACAATTTGGTTATTGGCTACACCTGATTCTTATAGGTAATTTTACTTTAGGGAGTTGTTTAAACTTTGGTGAAATTATGTTGATTAATTTGGGATTTTTCTTCTTCTCATTTTGTTGTAATCTTGGTCCTTTTCATCTTAGCCCCGTTGACTTGGGATTTTTAACTGTTGGCTTAGTAAGGGTTTCAAATGTTATAAAGTTTATTATACGTGCCCATTAGCACACAAAATGATATGTTATTGGTCAAGAAATCATATATAAATTATTGCGATGTAAATAAGGCATATTGCATTTATTACATTTAATTTAGTAGCTGTAACATTTTTTATGGGGTCATTCTGAACAATCGCTGTAAACTTAACGTCGATGTTATTAAATTTTCACTATTATGTGACATAACTACTGTCAAAACTAACAGCGATGTTAAAAATCGTATTCTGAACGATTTAATTTAACAGCGCAAACTAACTTGATTTTTATATTCATTTAACGTCAGTTCGGTAGATTTAAAATTAATTACTAAAGGTAAAGGTGAATGATTCAACTCCCAACTTTTCATTTTACATCGCTGTTAAATTACAGTAAAGTGTACAGAATAGCATTTTTTTAACATGGGGGTGACATTCGAAAATAACATCGACGTTACGGCTAACATTTTTTTTCAGAATTACCCCATTAGTTGGTTTATATAATTGTATGGTTATCTGATCCATCTCAGTTCTCAGGGTACCACATCCAGCTACTGATTTAAGAATTAATTTGAATCCCGTATATATATTATGTATTTGATCTCAAACCTTTTTCTATCACCAAGCTAAAGTTAAGAAAATTATAAAATCTTATGAAATACCTATTTAGATAAATAAAAATAAGTCCCAAAATACCTGCTCCAAATGAACACTCCAACCCTAGATGGTATTGATATTAGAGAACAGTTTCATACTGCTTTTAACCTTTTCTACAGTTTGCACTAAAATTTAAATTGTGAAGATGGATTAGAAAGAGTATCATAGATTATTTTGTTAATACATAATAAATTTAAATTTCAGTGCAAACTGTAGAAATAATGGATAAAAGCTGTATTAAACCAATTTCTAATATCAAAAGTATGGTAGGATATATTTATTTAAAACTAGAGAATGTTATTAAAAAATTGTTTAAGAGCAATTTCCTAAACGGAAAATATAGTGGTTTAGTTGTGCAGTCATAAAAGCTAGTACGAACAACATTTTTGTATAATTTATTTATAGATAATTTAGAAGTCATTTCCTTAATTTTTGCCAGAAGGAAAAAAATTGGAGAATGTACAAAAAAAATAATCATGATCTAAAAGTACCTTAACTTTGGACCCCTCTAATTAAGTTTGTGCTAGGTTGCAGAAGGTAACTCTGTGCCAGGGTGTAGCCTAATCAATTTAGATTATAAATCTGAAAAAAAATTGAAAATCCAATGAGGGAAACTTGAATTATGACTGCAGAACTAATGCTCAATTTCATGATTTTTCACAATTTTTCCTCCCAAACTCGCGCGCCCTCTAGGGATTCGCATTAATTATCAGTTATTTGGTCATAATTTGCAAAGAAGCTCCATATATGTATAGATCTAGAGATGTATTTTTATAGAATGATTATTTATGTACATCAAGAGTTCTCGGTATTTGTCTGTGTCCTCCTGACAATCTTTTATTCTTTAGTGTAGAGGTATGTTTTACATCACTTGTTCGCAAACATATTTAAATAGCTTGGTCTGATTGATTGATGTTCTATTTTACCATTTACTAGATCTGTTGGAGAAAGGTTTGATATGGCCAAATCTTCTCTCTCCGTATCGTTCATGAGGGTGGTAAACAGCCTTTGTGAAATTTCTTCTGCTATCATCAAATGGCCAACGGTTGAGGAAATTATTTCAATTAAGGCTAGTTTTCGAAGAATGGCAAATATTCCCAATATTATTGGAGCAATTGATGGTACATATGTTCCTATAAAAGCTCCACAAGTAGATGCGAAGGTGTACATTAACCGGAAATGCCAATATTCAATTAACATGCAGGCAATCAGCTTACCTAATTTAAAGTTCACCGACATATTTGTAGGGTACCCAGGCTCAGTGAGCGATACCAGAATGTTTAGGATTTCCGATATCTATAAAAAAGCTGTAGATAATGTGTTGTTTCCGGATGGGGAATACATTTTGGGGGATAAAGCTTATCCTTTGATGCCCTAGTTAATTCCACCTTACATAGATAGGGGTACACTAAGTCAGCAACAGAAAAATTTCAATATTGCCCATTCCAAATCGAGGCAAGTTGTGGAACGTTCATTTGCCTTACTTTTTGGACGATTTCGCAGATTAAAGTATTTGGACATGAATTCAATAAAAATGATTCCCAACACTGTGTTAGCAGCTTGCGTTTTGCAGAATGTGTGTTTAGAAAGTTTAGATACTTTAATTGACATTTACGCGGAAGAGGGTAGGGAATTTGTTTGTCCTCAACATAATGAGGTTGCAGCTACATTAGATCCGCATAATGAAGTGTCTGATGGGAAACATATTAGAGATGAACTTTGTTATTCTTTAGATCTTTAATATGCGAAATTTAGAAAAAGTAAGGCAAATATTACATCTGCAACTTGGTTTTCTTTGAACCAGTGAATTTATTGTACATATATGGTTGTAAATTTATTTTATATATTATTGTAAATATTTTAAAATTGTTGTATATAGTGTAAATAATGTTTCAATTGTACAAATGTATATACAAACTGGCCAGTATTTAATTTCTCCAAATTAATATAGTCATTTATATTACTCATGTTGGGCACCGGTATAAAAATTAAACACCCCATTTAAATAGATTATAACAACGATAAACTATTGTAGAGATTATTTATGTTTATGAGTTTTTTTTTTGATGCTGCGTTTAAATTGTGGTACTTTTAGTTAAAAATACAGTTTCGTACTGCGTACTGTCATAATAACTGTTCAAAGAGATGTTGCTTTGAAATGTTTATGGTACTAATCAATTCAGAGCTAGCAATACATGACAAGCTTCGATTATTTTTTGAATAATTTTACTGTAAAGTAGGAAAACTTTAAGAGCCTTAAAAATATACTTATTGCTGTCAATATTTTTTTATTCTTTTGCCATAGTTTTCTCATTAAAGATTGTTTTAAATGCTACCAATATTTGGTATAGAAATATAGTGGTTTATAAGTTATAGCTGACCCTGTAACACCCCATTTAGTGTAGTTCTAAAATGACTTAAAAATTATTATTTTTGTTTTTCAATTTAAAAATATTTTTGTTATCTATAACTATATTTTTAGACAAAGGAGTATTAAATTTTATTCATTTTGTATGGTGTCGTTTTCGAAATTTTAAACTATTTCGTAAAATAAAAAATATCTAAATAATTTAAAAAATTTTACACGCTCTTTTAACAATATAATTGTGAGAAACTAATGTAAATATTGCTTTTCTGTAATTGGCCTTGGGGCTGTTGGGTTGATGAAGGTTACTTTACTTAAGTTTTAACTTCATTGAACTACTTTAAAATAATTAAACTACTAAAAAAGTACAATAGTTAAGTTTTATTTTATTTGAAACCTTTCTAATTTATTAAAATATACTGATCTTTTTGGTTCAATAGAATAGAAAAAAAATTAAATCTTGGGATTTTAAAGGTAAAAACAAGGTAGTTCATGATAAAAATCGACTACAGGTTTTAACAAAAATATTATTTATTGTAAACTATAAATAAGTTAATAATGTTTAAAACAAAAAAATATTTATTTTATAATTGTTTATAAATTTTGATCTAAAAAATTATTATTTATTATGTACATAAAAGTTTAGCCAAAAATCATTTTTATCTCAAAATATTATTTATATAATTAACGTTGTAAATGCAGATTACCTACTAGAACATTTTTGAGTTTACGAAAGAGAGAAAGTCCACGATATTTAACAAAATTAGATTGTTTTAACAAAACAAGCTTCTTTAAAGACTACAAAAGATAGTTGTAAGTTAACAAAAAACTTAATTATACATATAACCAAGCCAAGCACTTCAAAGTTTGCAACTAGGTCTAAGAATATAACACTTAAAGAATGATACTGTTTGAAAAAGCCTAAACGGTGACAAAATACAAACTTCGATATTCGGTACTTACTTTTTTGATTTAACGAATTGCTACCTGTTTTTTGAGATTCACTGAAGCTTTAAATAATAAATTCATTTGTGTTTTGTTGAATATGTAGTTATAAGGTACAAGAATGCATTTTAAATACAATTTTAGACAGTGACAAGTACCGAATATCCTCCGTTTATAGCGCCCTCTATACGTAGTTAAAATTCTCAATATAAGAATATGGTTTGAAATATTCAATAAACCAGTTGAAGGACAAAAGTATAAGTCGAATGAGGAAACTATGAAGGCAGTTTTCCTATAGTTCAGAGGCAGTTAGGTTAAAGTATTTTCAGATCAGGGTTGTCTATCCAAGAAATTACTCAAAGAATCGGCCACTTTCTTCTTCAGTTCAAAATTTTCTCTATGTTGTTTCTCTCGAGCTTCCCTCCGCAGTCTCGATTGCTCCCTATATTCCTCCAAAAATCCTTCGAAGTTGTTCTTCTTCTTTTTCGGAGGAACTACAGGATTTTCACTTGCATCCAAGAGGTCAGTAGTAGATGTTTCATCTATATTAAATAAATAAACAAGTTTTTATATTTTCACTTTCGAATCAGACAAACACTAATTAAGTCACAAAAATAAGCATTTGAAAGGGATTTACTCGAGTATATTTGTATGTAATTTCATGTAGATGCTGGACTCGATAATGGTAAAACTGTAATAGTTAATTAAAAACGGTTTTTTATTTTCAAAATATTGTTCTTTAAGAGGATAGTCGGCAAATTTGAGCGCTTAATTTTGAAATTCGCTTGATATTTGTGGTTTTGGTCATTATTTTTTATCCAGTTGACCTTTTTTGAAATTTCTTTTTTTAGTATATAGAAGTATCTTGTAGCTACAAATTTCTTTATTTTTGTTTTTGTAAGTCAAACCAAATAATCATACGGCAGCACTAAAGCGGGCTCTTTATAAAAAAACCTTCGCTTAGCGGCGCTTCCACTACAGATTTAAAACTGTTTGAAATAATATTTGTCTTTCAACGGCAGCAATTAGTTAAGATATAAACGAAGAAATTGTATAAATTGTTTTTTTTTATTTAAAATGTTTTTAAACTTTTTGCAGCGCTCCAAAAAAATTTCTTAAAATTTTACCCAATTTTTAGAGCGCTGCAAAAAGTTTTAAAAAAATTTAAATTAAAAAAAAACAATTTTTAGAATTTCTTCGTGGGTATCTTAACTAATTGCTGCCGTTGAAAGACAAATATTATTTCAAACAGTTTTAAATCTGTAGTGGAAGCGCCGCTAAGCGAAGGTTTTTTTATAAAGAGCCCGTTTTAATGCTGCCGTATGATTATGTGGTTTGACTTACAAAAACAAAAAATGAGGAAATTGGTAGCTACAAGATTCTTCTATATAACAAAAAAAGAAATTTTAAAAAAGCTCCACTGGAAAAAAAATTATGACCAAAACCACAAATATCAAGCGAATTTCAAAATCAAGCGCTCAAATTTGCCGACTATCCTCTTAAGCTAACATATCTCATAGATATTTTTAACTTATTTATGTTAATAAGGTAAATATTCTTCATTAAATATGGTGAAATTAGGTGTTATTAAAGTCACTTTAAATTTTTACCCATTTATAAAAAAAAATTAGAAAAGAATTTTGTTATTGGGTAATTTAAATATTGTGTCCAGAAGAGAGTAATTTTTTCAACCAAAAGTGCCTAAAATGACACCCCACCTGCTAAGAATTTAAAAATATTATTCTAAGCTTTGATTAGATATTTATGAATCTTAGTATTTCCACCTCTTTTTGAACTTTGCGGTCTTTCTCAATAAAAGTTGCATGCAATGAATAGATCTGTCTTAAGTTAAAATAAAAATAAATGTGAATTGTTACAAAAAACTTTCAACGATAAAAACATTCTGCAAAATAAAATTGATGTAAATAGTATGAAAAATAAAAAAACATTTTTAATAATTCCAAAACAAGCACATGCTGAATTTATAGAAAAAATACATCTAGACGTGGTGATAAAATTTTGTAATTTCACCCATTTATTCACTAATTATTATTTCTGAAGGGTTAAAGTGGTGTGTACAATAAATATAGAATAAAATAAAAAACCAATACAGTTTTGGACTCGATACTTTTTTCTGAAATGTACATAATTTATTCCATATGGATTAAATATTATGTAAATGAATAAAATAATTGAATGAATGTAAATTAAAAAGATTTCAATTTATGTTAAAAACTATTTTAAAACTACTCACCAACATTTGCTGAACCTCTTAAACAAGCGGAAACAGCAACCGGGACTATGTTGGCCTTTTTTCCAAAGATTTTGTCCATCTCATCAAAGTACTCGATCCTAACTGCTTCTGCACCACTGGAAGTTGGCTTCTTATTATCTGCCTTATGCATATACCGCATCTTCAGATATTTAAATTTGTCCCTCGCTTGGTTTATCGTGTAGTGGAATCCATTCTTTTCTAAATATTCAGCTATGGTTTTCCAAACAGTATCGTTCCTTATGGATATGCTGCTAAGTTTTTCTAGATTTTGCTCATATAGTGAAATTAAGCACAAAATAGAATTCCTGGACCAAGTAGCAATTCTTGAAGTGCTTGGACCAGGCCCTGATTGGCCATGTGTTCTTGCTCCCCAGGAGCCCCCAAAAGAAGTACTTGGTACCTCGTCAACTTCCTTTGCAGCCTCAAAAGAATCTTGTTTGTTAGCTAGAAAATCATATGAATATAAATTAAACTGTAATATTAAAAGAATGTGTTACTCACTCAACATGATGAAACCATTGTCATCTAGGCAAACATCGTGAACTCTCTATCATAAAACCTCAAACAATTATGTTCTAATAAATCTTCTGCATTTACAACGTTAGGCAAAACCACAATAAGCGCAATGGTAAGTAATAGCAACCTGCTCCATTTTGTGGCTCTTGGTCGAATGAGGCGAAAAATACCTAAAACATTTAAAATTTATAACAATAATTTTATTTTATTGTATAAAAGTATGCATATATTTATTGTGTTGAATACTTATATTAATAATAAAAGGAATATTTCTTAGATTTGATGGTAAATAAATTTATTCTTCCTATTCATCTTGTTTCCAAATTCCACATTCCATACAAAACAAAAACATAACCACACTATAATAAACAAATGTTTCACTTTTATCATCCAAATTGTTAACGCGCATGCGGGACAACTTCCTCGCCGTCTCGAGACTTGAGGGCGTCACGTGACTTTAAAAGTAAATAAGGCTTATATACTTTTAATGCGCATGCTCGACACTGGAGGACGGAGTGACTTGGTGCGTCGCCCGTGCGTCGCCCGTCGCAAATATGAACGACTGCGGGCTGACGCACCGGGCGCGCTCTGGCGATTTCTGAACGACTTTGGGCGCGCGCTGGCATAACTCTCACCCGCCGGGTGACAAGCCTGAACGCCCCCTTAGTTGCACCGTGTATTCTGGGTAAGTACTTTTTAGTTCCAGTAATAGTGCTTGCTATTTTTCCTTTTTTTTCCTCAACCTTTTTAGTTATATTGGACTCTGATGGACATGAGAACTCAACTACGGTAAGTAACTTTTTTTCCATGTCGATAATTACCAAATCCGGTTTATTTGCTGATACCGGGTTTACAGTACTAAAGGGAAAGTTCCAGAAAATTTTTACCTTATTTCTTTGGACCACAGCGTCCTCACTCTCTTCTATAAAAGCATTTTTTAGTTCTGGATCTATGCCAAAGGAATTTCTTACATGATAGTATATTACTCTTGCTGCTCTATTGTGTCTGGTAATGTAGAGTGTTGGCGCGTACTTCTTACATCCTGATAGAATATGCATTACAGTTTCCTCTTGCTCATGGCATGCTCTACATTTGGCATTTATATTTTTCCCAAATACCTGTTTTTGAAGTGCCAGAGTGTTGTACACCCCATCCTGGCTCCTGGCACGCAGTAATGAAACCTTCAGTTTCCCCCTTTAGATTTGCGGAGTTAAGGAATAGAATAGTAAGTTGTTTAGAGAAGTTGTTTTCCAATATATGTCTAAAGAAAACGCCATGGAGAGTTTTCTGTGTGTGCTCTTCTTTTAGTATGTTTTGTTGTGCTTTTCTTATCATACCTTTTATATTTTCAATAGATGTTGCTATGTTTGCTTCTATGTCTATTCCGAGTTCTTCTGCATATCTCTTCGCAGCTTTCCATAGAAAAGCATTATATGCAATTTCCTCATGTTGTTTTGCTATCTGAATAAGCGGATCTTTTGCCTGCCACACATGAATAGTCCAGGGAATTATGATTTTTCTGTAGGTTATCTCTACTCCTTGAAGTCCTCTACCTCCTTCATTTCTGGGCATATATATTCTTTTAACTGAGGCATTTGTGTGAAGATTTCTAGTCTATCTAAGAATCTCTCTTGTTTTACGATCTAGATCCTTTAGTTCCCGAACTGTCCATTTAATAATACGAAACGTATAGCTTAGGATGGGAATGGCTAAGGTATTAGTAGCGATTATTTTATTTTTTCCTGTCAAATGAGAGTTCGAAATATCTTTTACCATTTGGGTGTATCGTTTTGTAATATTAGACTTGACGGTATTTGTGTCTTGTAAATTATTTTGCTCAGTGCCTAAATATTCATAAGAACTTTTTGCCGTGATCTGCTCAATAATTGAACCATCCACCAGTTCCAAAATCGTCATGACCAAATAGTTTGCCCCTTCTTACATGGACGGAGGCGCACATATCCAAACCGAATTCCATGCCTGCATCATTAGAGTATTCGTGTACAGTATTTACACTTTCCTCTAACTGTGTTTTATTCTGCGCATAAATTTTTAAGTCGTCTATGTAAAAAAGGTGGGTAGCTTTCAAATCCCTTTGGTTGGGAGGACCACAACTGTATCCTTTATGTTTTCTAAGAGCTACGCTTATTGGAATGAGGCTTACACAAAACAGCAACGGGCCCAACGAGTCACCCTGGAAAAGACCCCTTTTGTAATATATGTTATTAGATATAATTGTTCTTTTTCCCAGGTTAATTGAGAATCTTGTTTTCCAGGTGCTCATCAAGCTCTGGATGCAATTCCGCACCAAGTAGTTAACTTGTAGTATCTTCAGTATCTCATTTATGACCTTGTGTGAAGTCGTATCAAAAGCTTTCTTGTAATCTATCCATGCCATGGATAGATTACGCTTGTATAAGTTTGCATCCTAGGTTATACAACGATCGATAAGCAGATTTTCCTTACAGCCGATGATTTTTCTTTTTGCCCCACGCTGTTCGAAAACATCATCAAATATAGGTCTTATTGATGAAAGAAGATTTTCGTGAATTATAGAGGTAAGTATTTTATACATTGTATTAAGGCAGGTTATTGGCCTATAATTCTTGGGCTGAGATAGATCACCTTTTTTGGTATTAGAACTGTTCTGCCTTGAGTGAGCCAACGCGGAATAGGTGATTTTTCGTTTACTATGTCCAAGAATGTCCAAGAATATTATTATTATTATTATTATCTTTTTTCTCCTTTTTTCTCAGATCTCATGTCTGGCATTTAAAATATAAACGGATTATTATCAAGTTTATATTTATATCTAATCAATACTTAAAAACTTTCATGTGATATGACAGGTCTCTATAAGGACAGCGTTTTTGAAATTTAGCTATTAAAAATTCCGAGAGTTCCAACGCCTTCATTGACTCCTTTAAACTATCTGGGATAACACCCGTACTGGATAGTATTACAGGTATTATTTTAACTTTTTCCTGCTTCCTAGTTCTACGTATTTCAGCACACAAAGGTATGTATTTATTAATTTTTTCAGCATATGCTTTCTCAAGATTATGAGAGCTCACTACGGCTACATCCATTAGGTAGTGGTTTTTGTGTTTTTATTCGTAATTATAATATCAGGTCTGTTGTTGTTAGTTATCACCGATCTATCCCAGAGTACTTCACAGTTTTCATTTTCTAGGGTGCTTTTTGGTAAGTATTTGTAATACGGCTCATAATTTTCATCTAACTTATACTTTTTAGCAATTTCTTTATGCAATATATTTGCTACCAGATTATGTCTCCTTAGGTAGTCCGTGTTAGCGAGGTAGGTGCATGAGCTGATTATATGGTCAATTGTCTCGTTTGGTTTTCCACACTTTCTGCATACATCTACTATGTCAGTATTCATAACGATGTATTTCTTATAATTTCTTGTAGGAATTACTTGATCTTGAATGGCACACATGAACCCTTCTGATTCTGCAAACAGGTCCCCTCTTTTTAACCAATAGTTCGACGCTTCAAGATCGACGTGATCTTGGTTAATGAAATGGTGATGTCTGCCATGAAGTTCTTTTTGTGACCATTGTATTTCCAACTGCTCTGGGCTTTTGTTCATGTTGACATTTAGCATGGTATCCATTAATTTAAGTGGACTATAAATATCCGCCGCTATTACACTTTGGATCAATTCGGACTGTGCGTTAGTATAAAAATAAGTTCTTAGTTTTTTTATTTGCGTATCATGCTGTTGGCATAGGTTCGTAATTCCGCGTCCCCCTGATTTTCGGGGTAGCATCAGACGCTCAACTGAGGATTTTGGGTGGTGATATCCGTATTTTGTTAATAACGTTCTTAGCTGTTTCTGTGCCGAGTCTATTTCAGTTTTTGGCCAATTTATTATTCCAAAGGAATACGTTAAAACTGGTATGGCATAAGAGTTTATGGCATTTATTAGGTTTTTGCCATTTAATCCAGTTCTACAAATCCTTTCTACTCTCTCATAACTTTTCGCCATTATTTGCCCATGATTTATATCCCTCAGCTGTTGTATTCCCAGATATGTGTAGAAGTCTCCGTCAGTTAATGGGCATATTCCTTCTAATACATTATAAGTTTCGCTTTTAAGTTTGCCTCTGACAATAGACGTACTTTTACACTTCTCTAAATTAAAGGCCATATTTATATCATCGCTAAACTCTTTTGTTAAGTCTGTAAGTTGCTTTAGATGGTTTAAGTTTGAAGCGTACAATTTTATGTCATCAACATACATTAGGTGTGAGATTCTGTGTGTTATCTCAGCGGATTTTATTTCAAATCCATATTTTGTTTTATTTAATATTGCGCTGAGAGGGTTTCGTGCTAATATAAACCATAACGGGCTTAGTGAATAACCTTGGAATATACCTCTATCTATCTTTATGTTATTAATATGTATACTGCCCTCTTGATGATTGAGTTTAAGGTCTAACTTCCACTTTGGAATTATAAACGTAACCAGATTTATTATTTTTGGATGTACCTTATATATCTTCAGAACATCAATTAGCCATGAATGTGGCACAGAATCAAACGCTTTCTGGATATCGACGTATGTCATATATAGGTTCCTGTTTCTATTTTTCGTCTGCTTCATTATTACTGAGTCTATGATTAGTTGTTCCTTGCAACCTATTGAATTTTTAATGCATCCTTTTTGATTTTCGTGAATTATGTTATTCATTTCACAGTGTTTGTATATCTTTTTTGCAACACAACTAGTAAGGAGATTATATAGGGTACTCAAGCAAGTTATTGGCCGGCACTTCGATGGGTCACTTGTATTAGTTTTATCTTTTGCTATCAAAAAGGTTATTCCATGGCATAGGTCAGCAGGAAATAAGGTTGGGGTTTCTAATAGATAATTAAATATTCTTGCTAAGGGCGCATGTACAGATGGTAATTTTTTAATCCAGAAATTGTGTATTTTATCAGGTCCAGGCGATTTCCAATTTTGAGCTTCCCTGATGCTTTCTATAACGTCTTCTGCAGAGACCATGCAATTTTCTTCTGTTTCTGTGTTTTCATTTATGCCAGCTATTTCTGATATCCAGTTAGCGTCTCTATTATAATCTTCTTGATTTCAGACAGATTTCCAATATTGTTCTATGTGTTCTTTTTTTTGGTACTTCCTTTGGTATATCCAGTTGATCTAAATTTTTATAAAACTTTCTTTGGTCTTCTATGAAGCTTTTATTGTCTTTTCGTCTTTTTTCACTCTTTTTATATCTTTGTAACCTTCCTGTATACATGCGTAATTTTTGAAGCGCTGTATTTTTTTAGCTCTTGGGAGGTTTTATTTGGCTCATCTCTGTTTGAATGATTCTGATATTTAAGTTTTATTTCTTGAATGCTCTTATTTTTCTTATTGGATAAAGTGCCTTTGATGTAACTTGTCAGTATCCCTAGATCTTTTCTAATTGCTAGTATTTTCTTTTCAAGTCTTACTTCCCATGGGGGTTTCTGTCTTAATTTTGTATTGTTGTTAGTGTCCCCTGTTCTAATTTATATACCAATGTGTTCCACAGCAGTGTAAGCAGCACAATATATAATATTTTGGATTTCAGTCAGACTGGCAGCCTCTTCTGCAAATGGTTTTATTATGGTATTTATATCACTCATACTTGCTAGTAGTTTTTTCGACCAATTAATTCGTGGTATATTTGGTCGTGCAGATGGCCTAAGGTCTCTGTACTTCTCATAGATTCGTATATACTGATCATGTAAGTTTTTATCCACCTTTATATGCTGGCCAATGCTTATTGTTTTCTCAGTCTGTTCACCTACATCGTTAGCTAGGTTCCGGTTACCATTTATAGTTTCAGGTAATGTTTCATCCGTAATAGCTGTAATAAATTCTGACATCGGCTTGGACTAGTGGTTCTTGGGTGCCCCTTGGATTGGGACCAGTTCCTTTTTGCATGGCAGGTGCCCGTCTTTTCAGCGACCTGCCACCGATGACTTGCATGCTGCTATGTCCAGCATCGGCTCCAGACATGCCCTGGCGCTCCCCAGAAAGCGGCAATTTTTCGAGGCTTTCTGTATTCTCCATCATCATAACTGAGTGGGTTTGCATTTTCTCGCTACTGCCAGCGTTTTATGCATTTACATCTTTGCTAGGGGAAGTGGTGTCGCAACTCACCAATG